>OX388022.1:2074132-3324132 GCA_947578705.1 Lacanobia wlatinum | reverse complement strand
TATTTTATCAGCCTAGGGCAATTTTCACTCACTATCTCACAGTTAAAACTCAAACTGACGGCTGCTGGAACTCACCAGAATTTAAGGAAGCTAAACGTGGCAGAAATTCCGAAATTCAAGTCACTAATGGAACATAACTGAGCAAAATGGGCACAAACATGTTGGACGGATGCTGATTTCGGTAGCGAGACCTTTGGAACTGAGCAGAGACTCTTATAGAGTTAACGGTCTCAGGATCCAAAACACCAATTGTGGCACACAAGCAGCAGAACTGGATGACGGATGGCACCTTCGCGCTTGTTGAGGAACGTCGAAGTATGAGGGAAGCAGAAGTATCAAAAGTCTGCCCAGATCCAGAAGCAATGCAGACAAATCCGCAATACATATCTGACTTAATATTGATTGAATTCCAAGCAGGTCATGAATGAATGAATGAATTAATCATAAAATTCAGCTCATCACTAAAACGCTGCTGTCAAAAACCTGAGCCATTGAAGACGTAAGTTACTGGAATGGAAGGAAGTAATGGTCAAGATTGAAATTTAAAAGTGTTATGTTTCACCTAATTACAAAATACAACCGACTTCCAAAAACGAAACACTACGAAGTATACTTTAATTTCGGAAGTCGGTGTTTTTGGTATTTTTTGTAAAAACCTTTTATATTTTTCACTTTTGGTGGTACCTGCGTACCCATTCACAGCGTACTGGCGTGATGATATGTTGCGAACTGGTGTAAACAATAAACAGATATGCGATTTCAGCAATCCTGATCCATTTGCTATCATTTATTGAAGAGTTCCGTTGCCTACCTTCGAAGTTCTTCATCAGATCTTAACCAAATTGAAATGGGACCAGTCCGGGAAAATACTCCTGTATCTAGTCTCCTTCATTTGGCCCCCTGACATTTAGTAACAAGTAATTCTTTGTATCATTCCCAAATTAATATTTGTTGTTTTCATTAAAAAACTTTTTCGTTTGCATTTTTTTTCCTTAAATTCAAAACACGGTGCTCAGATTTGAAATTACTTTATGTAAAGATGAGAAACAATCTGAACTTTATAAATTTATCACATTTATAAAAGACTACGTTTTGCCCGCGACTTCGTACGCGCATAAACCGTTTTTCCCGTTGTCGTGAGAATTTCAGGAATTCCTCTCTTAGTGCTCCCCTACACTCCCCAAGGAATCTACATGCCAAATTTCGGCTATGCGTTGTCTGTCAGTCACTCTTTCTATGACGAGCAGTTTCGGCTATGCGTTGTCTGTCAGTCACTCAATCAGTCAGTAACAGAAGAATTTTATAAATATTGATGATTTTATAAAACAATACATTTACAAAATAAGCGGATTATATCGGACGGCTAAATATTTTTAAATATAGGCTGCGTAGTGTACTAAACTTTTCTAATAACTTTAAAACGTCGTTTTATCATAGTTAGCACATTAATGATTATGAAACTATTACGGCCCCTCGCCGCTCGCCCCTTAACTGAACTTTAACCCGCCGCCACCTAAATGTTAACAATTAACGCCCCAAACTGAATCACCGACGCTTTTGAATTGTTTTACCTACAATAAATATTCATCAGGGATTTAACTGTGATGTAGGTAGTAAGTTCTTTAATTCTGAACATTTGCGTTTTGGTATATTTTGTACAAGTCATGGTATAACTATTATTATTATTATAACTGTAAGTACAATGTTAGGCACTCTCTAACTACTTCCAAAGTTTCTTATCTCTGGAACAGGGAACTATGCTAGGGGTGTTTCTGTATTGTGTTGAGCACTGGTTATCCTACCTAGGACCTGGGTGTATTAGGATCCACGCGCAATATTATATAGTTCATGTTGAATACATAAATACAGGTAGAGCACTAAATACGTACATAGTTGCTGGGTCCCATACGACTATTTGGTAATTCTTATCATCATCCAAAGCCCAGCCACATTTAAGCATGCATACCTGTACCTGTTTAGCCTCTGGCATAATAGTTTAGCTTAATTTTAGTCACATAAGTAGAGTGCTTTCTAACTTCTGAACTTAACCAGACACGAAGTATTACTCTCTTCGGTCAATTTTAAAGGAGAAAATAGGAGGCTAGTAAAATAGAGAACAACACAAATTCAATTAATCATCATTTGCGTGGCTTTTGCCAACTATCTTTGGTTCAGCTTCCAGTCTAACTAGATCCAGCTGAATACCGGTATGGTACGTGGAGCGACTGCCTGTCTGAGCCCAACAACCCAGCGCCTGGCTCACACGACACAGTATCTTGACAAAACTGCAGTCAGATAATCTAGCTTGATATGTAACGACTTCCAAAGAATGAAGTGCTTTCCGAGGTATGAAGGAGTCTCGGTATATTAAGACGGTCACCCATTAACAGATCGACCTCGGCGAGCGTTGTTTAACCTTCAAGATCGTCCCATGAGGTTGATATTATTTACATAGGTAAACAACAGAAAGTTGTGGATACGTTAAGTCCGTATACAAAGTATTAAAGCCTAACGTAGCTTAAAGTATAACTATTTTACACGTATCACATCCTTGCCTGAGCATTCAAATCCACGTTGAGTGGAAAATTAAAATTCTCATTTGCTAAATTTGTAGGTACAAGCCAGATTTAGAATAAAAATCACAAATCATCCCACCTTAAACACAGAAAGTCAGTTTAAAAACGAACCAATATTTTAAGTCAGGAGTTTGCACGTCAACGAGAACCGGCGAGCGCCGGCGAAAATTAGCTGAAAGTGGCTTTCGTCACCGTCATCCATACTTCTCGCACTTACCCATGGAACAATGCGAGGGAGCGGGACGGGAGATGCAGGAAAAACCGCTTCAGGCATCAGGAGGGAAGCGGTAAGCACCCTATTGTTTTGCACTCCCTGAAGCGCGAATCGTTTGTAGTTATACGGGTGTAGCAGAAGTGTAATTTAGAATGAAAATTTTCCCTTATGTATCGGTACTCGGAGTACGTCGCAATATATACTTAGTTTAAGTTACGGTTGGACACGCATTATCGAAATCCTAACAAACTTTACGTCGCGTTGTGCTTTTGGAATCGAATAAAGTTTTGTCGTGTTGAGATGAATTTTAGTTTAGCTTTATAATTAGTATGCATTTCAATTGTCCCAAAACAGTCGGCAGTCCTACAAATTGACTGAACTGATTTGTTGATTTGAAATGTAGATCGCCACATAGATGTTTTTGTTTCAGTGTTGAAATAATAAGAATCTAAACTATTAAACACAATAAATTGTTGCGAAAAATCATAAAATTTCAAGTAGAATCCTTTGCAACACAGATGAACGAGAAATTTAGTGATGCCGTTGTTCAGAATTTATTCTGAACGGGTTTTTTAGTTTTCAAAATCTTATTTTTTGCGCCATTCCTTGATAATCGAATGGCGCTTGCACTCAACTCAGCAGGTTTCGACTCCCGTTTTATCGGCATTGGAAGTTGAAGTTTCTTCGGTTCTTCCTGTTTTTTAAATTTCTAAGAACAGGTACAGGTTTAATAGAATTAAGCGAATATTGCCTTGTCCGCTGCCTTAATTAAACTTAACTTGCGTAATTAAAATGTGCAATGCACTGGAAATGTCTTCATGCCTTATGTATCAGATTAATTAGTCCTAGCAAGCATGGTTTTAAAATTCTTTGCAAAACTGTAACTCGTTAAAACATCTTAAAAAGAGCTGTAAGATGTTCAAAAGTTTAGAAAAAGCATTTGATTACGTTATGCCGAGCCATTTGAGATAACACATAATTCGGGATAAGGGCTGCAGGGTGATGACACCTTGACTCGTGAGTACTAGAGCATGCAAAACAAAGTCAACCAGTTCTCTTAGTGAGACGATGTCGCATTATGTCAGAAACAGAAAGTAAAAAATCGCAGAGGAAATGTTTATATATTTGAAATTGTTCGCTAACTCTCAGGAGAGGAACTTTCGAAAGGGCAGAAAGATTTAGAGCAGAAAAATGTACACTTATCGCAGAAGACAATAACCTGCCAAAATGTACAAGCCACACTAACACTTTAAGCAGGTTTCCAACAACTCGCCACGAGAGCAACATTCACTCAGCAGCATTTCATTACGTGCGCGTCCAAACAAATAGTTTTGACACAAGCCTTTGATGTGGTGTAATGAGATATCTAATCTGCGGCGGGGTGTCGCCTTGGCGGCTTGTCGGGTACTCCCAGCGGCGGCGCTCCTATTTAATTTGTTTTTAGTGTAAGTTTTGACACTGGGGCTGCTTGGTGTTTGTAATCCGGTGGCGTGAAATTTTAGGGACGAGAGTGCCTGGTTCTAAAGGTATTGCTGTCATTTGTTTGCTCGTAAGTGATAAATAGGTATGTAGGTAGGTGGTTGGGCGTGATTTGAAGATGAATTTTTATTGTTTGCAATACGATGACGTTAGACCTAACAAGATTCATAGTATCTAAAACCTAAATAACCCGTGAGGCAAATTGTCTGACAATTGAAAGACTTTGGCCCCAATTGAGGCTTACTGTCCTTGAGAGGATCAAAATTTAATTAGGTTATAGATACTATCCTGTAAAAACGGGTACAATTTATACACGTAGTCCAAAAATCTAACTGCTATTTTATGAACCGACTTAGACTTATCTCCCGCTATATGTACTGAGATGCCTAAGCAGGTCCTACAGGGGCTCTGGACTCAGTGGCATTCAATTGGCCTCTACTGACCTGTTGTAAAAGTTCACTAGCTCTGTTTACCTAGACAACGAAGTATTCTCCACCATATTCATTAATTTCTACTGTAATGTAATCTTCAATCAAAGCAGTAACAATCGCCAATCAATACAAAAGAACGACAAAAGAACGACAAATTACCATATTTTTTTCAATCATTGTTCCCAGTCGGAGCCAAAACGATATTATTGTCGAAGAAAACCAAAGAACGGGTAACTCACGGAATTTTAAACCTTATTAACTCTATATAATTTGCGACCATGACTTAAGTCGTTTGCAATGACGAGGATAGGAACATTTGATAAAGCGATTAAATTAATGCCAATTATTGAGTAATATTTGATGTTATAAAATACTGTCATTTTTACATGGGTTTATATTTTGTGTAAAATACAAAAAAAATATTGAAATATTGTGTTATTTTTTAGAACCACAGTTCTACGTATTAGTATTATCATCTTGTGTTAATAATACTTAGGCTACTACGCAGATCTATAATTAAATGACAATCCCTTTGGTTTTTAGGGTTCCGTGGTCAACAAGAAACCCTTGGAAATAGTTTCGCGAATTCTGTCTGACAAAGGTTTAACTCACCATTCTAAGGGCCGATTTTTCAATCGTCAGATTACGTTTGACTGAGGAATAAAAATAGCGGTTTGACTTATTTTCTTTATAAAATCTGTCAAATGGCCATTTTTATTCCATAGTTAAAAGTTATCCGACTGTTGAAAAATCAGCCCTAAGTCGGCTATTGTGACGTGCCACTACGGAACCGTACGAAGCGCGAGGCCCGACATGCACTTGCCCGGTTTTTTCTTTTACATTAGACAATATTTCAATCAAGAATATTCTTCGTTGCGTCAACCGTGACAGGAATATCTTTACCATACTCGATTTACAGTTTTTTCTAAATCGTTTCATAATTAACCAGACCGTCATGGGACAAAGCAGCAGAATGTTCATTGACAATGTTAGCCATTTGTTTCTTAGGGGCGAAAAAGACCCGAGGCGTTTGTGTGGGTACTGCTCTTCTATTCTCAACTTTGTGAACCAAAGATAGAGTTTGTATTTATTTGGCTATAAATCAGGAGGATTAGATTCTCTTTGATGCTCTCAATAGGATTTCACGCATAGTTAGTGTTAGAGCTATATTGTGGAAAGGTCTTTGATTTTGGGTGTATTTTTGATTCCATGTTTCACGGTGTTTGAATCTCTTTGGGGGAACATAAACGTGATAGTGACAGGAGACACAGAAATTGTTTTAGATCATTGTTTATTCTTAGCTTTACCTTTAGTTTTGATTTTTGTTCAATATATTCTAAAGCCTCAAGTTTTATGATTATGCAAGATGTGCAATATTTTCTTTAACTAAAGAAAACATTAATTTTAGCAATTGCAACAAAATATTCTATTTACTACTAGTTCCTTTTTTTAGTACCCTCAAAAGCTTCATGATTTTTCTTCAAAATCAACTTTCTGCCCTTCTAACATGGATCATGTTACACGGTTTCTTTTTCCAGTCTCCCTATTTTGTCTTAACATATACATAGCCGTCCAAATCTACCCCAATAATTTCTAACTGAAGACATTCACAGGCAATATCCACAGTCTGCCAGTTCCGACATTGTTATCCAGTGAAGCGTCCATAGGACTACGGTCATATTCGAGAACATCGATCATTCGTAACGCGATCCTTGTCGACTCGTATAAAAGCACTATCGTTGAGGGATTATCTTTTAGTAGTGCGATAGTCGAGGCTGATGCTTTGGTCTTGTCATCTATCTTTCTGAACACATATTCGATAGTTTACAATCAGTGTACCACCTCCCAGTGTCGATGCTTTTCTTGATCGCTAACTATGTGGGTTTTCTATTACTACGTGTATTGTAGTATGGACTACTGGGCTAGCCCACTTACGATTACTTAGCTAACTTAATGGATGACACACATTATCACTATTAGTCTCAGATCGACTAGGGGGTGAACACAAAACTATCGAATTTGTTTAAAAGTAATCTATGACTAGAATGACCACTAGTTACGAATGTTGCAATGACTTTATTGAGGTGCAACGAGAAACGAATTACACAACAATAAACAGATGAGCAGAGGCCGGAAGATTATACAATGACGTGTAGCTATACACTGTAGCGCACGGTAAAGATACTTATACTGTGGTATCATGCCATAGTACGGCCACAGAGAATCTAAAAAAATTGGCATTCTAATAGCTACTTATAAAAATGTTTGGAATTGAAGTGCTTTAGCAAAATCCCAAACGCTAATAAATTTTCACTTTGTCTATAAACTTTATTATCAGTCACATGGATTTAATAATTAATACTATCTCATGTAAGTAATATCACTAATAACTATATTTTGTTCCAGGCTATGGCACTAATTCGTTATCAGCGATGTCGAAGTCGACACTCGACGCCCACACGCATCTACGTCAGCCAGGTTAGTGACGGTCTTACAGAATTTACAACATATCACCAAAAAATATATACACGTATATATTATTCTACGCAGATTGGAGCACTATTACAACACTTTGCCAAGTATTTGCACTGTTCCTCTCTTCGATATCATGGTTGCTGTCGTTATCTGCACTAACCGATTCTATTCTATGCTAAAGTTAATGTCTATGATCACAAGACCTGCATTCAAGATTTACAACACAATTCTTTGAAAATCTAACGAACTATAAATTTTCGAGCGACCGAACGTGAGTACTCAGTCAATGTTTGTTGTCCACGGTCAGTTACCCAGCGAAAACACCGTTTATTTGGTGACCGTAGTACCTTGCTTAAAGCCGGCGCAAACTGGACATTTCCATGAATTTGGATCGTGCTTGTGTTTACGGTGACACGGCCGCCGGCCGCCCGCACCGGCCGGCACATAGGTAAACGCTCACTCCTCCTAATAGGGTTTCAGGATAATGTAACGTTTGTTTGTTTTGAATCTACAAATGATAATGGACATATTATCACCTACATTTTGATTAGACTACCTAATAAATAAATTGAAAGTCCTTTGCTCTACACCACTCGACTTAACTTCAATTAATCTACAGTTATTGACACCAAAACCAATCAAGAGGTTTTATCCACCGTCACGGCGACTGAGTCGAGTGAAGTGAAGGAAGTTTCCTTCAGAAGGACTAAAAACACTCGTGTTATTTTTTGTTAGAAAAATCTATACTTATCATGCTAGATGCTACTAAAACGTATAGGTAATAGGTATAACAATTATCACTCACGAGCACAGACTATCTGCAAACGATGATAACACTGTAACAAAGTAATCCACAATTAGTCAGAAATGAGGAAACACCCCTTCACTAATGAAGATGGCTAGTTGGCTACTAAGAGGCTTCAGACATGCGCCCCGCACACGTGACTCTCGTACCGATCGGCTGCATAACTAACGATAATCTGGCTTAGTTTGGTAGAATACGAGCAAGATGATAAAATCTGCGGTTTAAAAAAATTGGTGGTGAAATAAATAAAATGCCTACAGATATAATTTGACGGACAATAAGTTATAACTACGCAAATCATTTCAGTTGAAGTAATGTAATAGTGTTACTTTATTAATTTTAAATAATTTAATAGGAATTTAACAGTAATTGTGAGTATTAACGCACAAATAATTGCATTTTCCCCAATCATCAAATATTTCATCTTCAATGTGGTTGAAAACATGGATAGCACTTCTAGACATAAGAAAATAAAACAGCTATTCTAGCTCCTCTACTCCATGCAATAACTCTCGCAATAAAACAAAAGAAGCGTGAACCGAAAACCTCACACGGTAAGAGATCAAAGTGTACACAACCACAATATTGTTGGAGCAAGTGAGCGCGGTAACTCGAACCGAGGCAGTCGCCGGGCGCGCGGCACGCGGCACGCGGCGCCGGCAAACAACGCAGCCAATGTTTTCTAATGAAATCGAGAAGTGACGCGCCTCTGCGCCGTCATTCACACACACATACTATGTTATCTGTAACCAATTTTGCTGATCTCATAGTTCCCACTGATAATTACAGTTTGCCCTAGAATAAGCGTCCCTTTTGTCATGTATCTTGAAAATTAAGACTTCTGAGATAAAAAAAGTACGGTAGTAGGTCCAAAATTATTTAAGAATTCGAAGACTATATTGCCACATTTAATGCCACCGTAAAAATTTAGTTTCAGTGTCTGACCCAATCGAACTATGCCGTGTGCCGGCATTACGTGGCAGCAGGGGAGTCAGGAATGCCTTGTTCAGCCACTTTCCAACGTGTTTGAGTGGGAACGACCGTACCAACTGCTTATTAACATGCGATCTCTTATCGGCTCGTAGTTTTCTTCGATTTATGTAAGCTATGTGTTACGGAATTGTTTTGGTTTTAGTAAGTGTTGCGGCTGGAAGTTACAGGCTTTCTACGTTGGTTTTGGTTTAGTTGATCTTAACTTAATAACATTTTAAATTAGATTTTAATACTTGGACGACCTTTATATGATTGTAGTCTACGAGACACACTGAACCATCTCGCTAACTGGCCTCAATTACATCTTTTTGTGAGACAGATCCTCTCACAGTTTCACCTCCACATCGCTCTCTTGCCTTTATCCCGATATATTAGAAGTTTTCGCAACATGTCCATATCATCAATCCACATTCGTACCCAAAGTTTTCCTCACAACATTTCCCTCATTCCTCGGCATCAACGGCAACAATACAACCGCCGACTTCCACAAGTGAGAAGTCCATTCGTTCTCGTTCGTACCCACCAGTCTTAATTTTCTCTTCCAACCGAAATTATTGATCCAACTATTTCCCAAAAAACAACACTAGCTGCCTGCGAAACATGTTTGCCTGGCGTTTGATCGGTCGCACCCATCTCACGCAAACAGGGGTAAGTAAAAATACGAAAGAAATCAAAACGTTGTTTTCGCAGGCGCTAGGCGTGCGTGCGGTGACGGCCGACATTGTCTTTTTGTGTACCTAACTAGTGTTGTAGCGCATAGTGGGATAGAAGAGGCCCACGTCATGCGGAACTTATCGCCTTTGAGGCTAGTCAACCGAATGTGAAAGCATGAAAGAATTTATTAGGATATTTTATAGATCTTACGACTCCACCATGTTTTGTTTACGGTGTTTGTATGGCGTCATTGAACTTTCTTTTTGGGTTGGTAAAAGATAAGGATCATTTATGGTAATTTTTTATCGAAGTTGGACTGTGACCTATAGGAATTTTGCGGCAATCAAATAGGTTTTTGAAATAAGAATCTATTGATCGCATGGATGTAGAAAATAGTTAAATGTGATTCATTATGATAAAACATGCCAGTATCGTCTTGAGTAGGTAAACGGCTAGATCAACGGTTGAATTTGCCAAACTTTTCCCACCAATGTTGAAATGGATGCAATACTCCTGATTTTAATTCTAATAATTAAACACCATGTCGCCATATCACGCTACCCGGTTCCATCAATTTTTTTTTTTGATTTTTGACCCTCTATGACCTAAATATTTCGTTCGAAATGTATCTAAACTTTAATGACCTTCACAAGAAGGTTACAGTTTACAGATGCATGTCTTGAAGGTCAAAAATAAAGAAATACATTGGTTGTTCAACTTCATGCACTTGTGAATGCGTGCACTAACTCGATCTAAATTGACGCATTGTGTGGATCTAGGCCAACTGAATTGAATAATTATATCCATAACTGAAATAGGTCGGGACCTGTGACTCTCAAGTCAGGCATTGATTTGATAATCCACACAGTTTACTTTTGAATGTCGTTACAGTCGTTGGGGTTATAAAAACTTGTTAGGTAATTAAAATGTAACTATTATTTTCGTAAACTTAACACGAACGCAAATAACATAAGCCAGACCAAATGTTAATGATATTGTAAAAGTTAAAGTTGTATTTAGGTGTTTGTAACTTCATTATGTCTGAGCGGGTTTCCTATGGGCCGAACTATGCCGTAGGAGTTATATCCCGGAAGTACGATCACACGGGGTACGCCAAAGTATTGGAGAAAAACTTGAAACCAACTTTCATAGTCCCCGTAACACTACCGAGCAGGACCAAGAGAAACAAGACAATGTAATAGAATCTTCTGAAACAAGATTTCCCGATTGATCTCACAAAACAATTACTAACCAATAATCATACGTCTTAACAAATAGCAACGTCAAAATAAATCTGCCGGGGTGAACATTATTGAATCCGGAGTGGGGCCCCAGGATTGCAATCAAACGGTTAATGCCACAGGGGCCCGGAATTGCACTAACGACTCACTGGGGGACTGGTAATGCACTGAAATCGATTAATTATCCTTTTATTATTATTTTATGGGCCTTTTGTCACTTCTTAACTAGTATCTCTATGGACTATTCTGATTTTCTTTTTGAGGTAATCTATCGTAGGATTTTTGTTGGAAATATCGTGATGTGTACACTTATTGAAATTATCACGAACACACAAAAGCGTCCACAAAAGTATTTCCTAGAAAGTATGTGGCTTCGTTTAGTTTATACTATGCCGTTTGTCTGTGTTGCGAATGTCGCTACTCCTGATAAAGTATGCAAATAGAACTGACTACGGCGCCAGACATACTAAAATATTAACACGGAAAAACTGCCTTCAAATGACCACTTTTTATTGATTTTCTCTGGACTATTCTGATTTTCTTTTTGAGGTAATCTATCGTAGGATTTTTGTTGAAAATATCGTGATGTTTACACTTATTGAACTTATCACGAACACACAAAAGCGTCCACAAAAGTATTTCCTATGTAGTATGTGGCTTCGTTTAGTTTGTACTATGCCGTTTGTCTGTGTTGCGAATGTCGCTACTCCTGATAAAGTATGCAAATAGAACTGACTACGGCGCCAGACATACTAAAATATTAAACACGGAAAAACTGCCTTCAAATGACCACCTTTTATTGATCGACGGATGTCTATGCTGGCGTCATAATTGGAATACAAATTCGCTCTTTGACGCCGCGGCCGCACGTCGGGCAGTGATTTGGCCCTTTGTGCCACACGCATTAACTCCTTCAGGCCTCGAGCAACACCCCACATAACGTCATACCCTATCCGAAAAACAACTTTAGCGTAAAGCGCCAAGGCACAAAATGGCTACACATCCCCCGACGCTACCGATTTTCGATTTTCAGCTAACGCAGTAAGAACTATTTCTCGTTTGTCGTATGACGCACATCATTGGCTCTCAAAGTCCCCGACGAAGGATTAAGCTTCTTATTACATGCGAAAAAGAGTTTGATTTAGCTCTTGCATGCATTTGTACTGCGAAAGATTAGTAGTAATGGCGCGTAATTACAGTAGAAAAGACTAACACCGTGAGGTTCATTTCGCGAGCACCAATCAGTAGTAATGTGAAGGAGTTTCGCTTTGAGTGCCACTCTGCGCACCGACACCGACTGATTCACTTAACGGCAAACATTTCGGGCCACTTGTTCAGACGGCTCAGGAGTTTCTTTGACCGGAGCATTTATTTGGCAAATGACTTACACAAACAAAATAGAAAGTCAAAGATGTTGATAGGTTCGGGATTAAGCAGTTTTGGGGAGAAATCAGTAAATCATACGCACACACTTGAGATCTGCGTTAGTTTTGTTCAAGAGTCGATAAGTAGTTAAGAGTGGTAAGCAGGCATGCAGTGAAATTTTGACTCATACTTAATAAGAAATCCAGGCATATAATACGAAAACATTTAAAGCTAGAAGCTTCACAAAAACTCCACACAAATTGCTTAACGACTAGAAGCCTCAACAAATATTCTACATCTGTGTCAAGAATATTCTCGACATTGGCACAATAAACTTTATATGGAGTTCACCATGTTTGCTATAAGAATGTATTGTTGACAGAGCTTTGAGGGGAAGCGACAGACCGGCCCGGCAAACAGCGGGGGACATATTGTCCACTGGCGTAAATAAAAACGAGAAATATGTTCGTTTTAGTTTAACATTTAGAAGATAATAAAGATGGAGTGAATATATTGGCTGAAGCTGAGTAGCTGGAGTACGGAATGAACTCAGAGTTAAAAGAATATAACGCACGGCATAAAGCACAGATAACAAACTACATGATCGACTAATCTCATAGAATTAACTTTATTAAAATTATTCGTAAAGAATAGTAGATTGTTGCAGTCAATCTCATATTCTCAGTGCAATAAAAGTCTAAATCAGATTACAAGATACCTTTAAAAATCAGAAATGAAATGAACACAGACAAAAACAATCAGAGGAGCAATGAGCAGCGGCAGTAGAAAAGCGCGGCGGCGCGGCAGCTACGGCGGCGGGGGGCACGTCCCGCCAATTTAGATCGCAAATGGAAACTGTTATCGCTTTTCGACAATTCTATTTGGGACGTTCCAGACTTATAACTTCGTTTCAGGTGATTCCAGATATTGATGATTTAGTTGATGAGTTTTAGATTAGAAATCAAATGTTTTAGACTTGATTCTATTTCAATATGGTTTAGTAAATTCTATAGTTGTGTTGAGACTTCGTGAGTCGGTTTTGGTCTCACGACTATCATTGTATGACCGAGTGTTTCAATTTTTTTTTCTTGTTTCATTGTTCACTTTTCAATTATTTAACTTTAAGTGTAAATATATACGAGTATGTTGAAATCGAATACTTCCGATTTCAAAACTTATACGATCACAGTGACTCGATTCTATAGTATTCACATTGTTAAAATTTTATGGAGTGCCTTTAAATATTTCAAATCTTACATATTTTTTTTGATTTAATACATTCAATCTTGAGTCTTGACCAAACCAATGATCATTTAGATACTAATTCACGTAGTAAATTAACTTATTCCCACAGATTCCGAGACAGCTTCTACTTTCTATAAATATAATCATTTCACTCACCCACCCAAAAGAGAATCAAAACGGTTGTAACGTCAAACGAATGGAAATTGGTCACCGTTGCGAAGGGGTGCTGGCATTACAACAGATTATTAACTTGTGTCGAGATATTAATTATGATTTAGAGATTATAGGGCAGTTTAGAGTTCATAAAAAATATAAAATGCAATTTTTCTTCAAAATTGGTTTAGTAGGATGATACTTCTCGATAACAGCAACAGAAATGGGGTTACTCAGGTTGATGTAAATGTGTGTTAAGTAAGTTTTACAAACATGTCAAAAGGACGCCTACCGGATGTTGGTACTTATAATGTGACATGCAATTTAATGGGGACAACGTTCACTTTTATCCCATTTCGATCAAAGTACCAACAGTAATACTCGTATCATCATATCCATACCCTGCACAGATCGCATGTAACAGTAACGGCTCGTGCTAATTCACCCACATGAGCCGCATCACTTGGTGTGTACTCCGCAACGCTTCGCAACGCAACGAAATGCTCAAAAACGTTCGTCGATCATTTATCATAATCATCTCGATTGGATCGCGCCTCGCCCTCCGCCCGGCTATTTACTCACCCTCGATTTAACTATTATTGTGAACATTTTTTTATGCTCAACTTGCCTTTCGTCAGTAACAGTGAGTTGCAATATTCCAAGTCTTTCATCTTCGTTAATAGTGCTTTGACAGACTTTAATAGGCTCTTCTTCCGCTGCGTTCATGTTGCAAATCACCTCGTATTTAGCTTTGTGTTTAGTGACATGGGCCATTTCAGACGTGCAGGTGCCCATTTATTGTTTGAATGTGTTGACTAACCCAGGTCCTTAATGTCATAAATGAACAGCATATTACAGGTCAAAAACTAAATTATGAAAACCACTTACTTCACAAAAGAGTAAATTGGCAAGTATCGCCGTGTGTTGTTGTCGTTTCGTATTTAAACACTAGTTGGTGGTAATAACCACAGACAGCTGTAAAATGAGTTAAATGATATATGATTAGTAACTAACAGTGTATTATTACGATTTCTACATAATTATGTAATGACTGTATTCAAGCCGCCGCCGCCGCCGCCGCCGCCGCTAGCGTGGTCGGCTCGTACGGTATCATTATTGGGAGCGGGATGGAGCATAAGCGACAGCGTTTTACGATTCTTGAAAATCTGCTTCTCTTTGACTTTAAGCCCTT
Organism: Lacanobia wlatinum; assembly: GCA_947578705.1. NCBI lineage: Eukaryota > Metazoa > Arthropoda > Insecta > Lepidoptera > Noctuidae > Lacanobia > Lacanobia wlatinum. The sequence continues at coordinate 3,309,309 of OX388022.1, read as the reverse complement.
GTAAATTAATCTCTGCAAGTAGATCTCCATTTAAATAGTGTAATAGAGATAGTTCGTAATTAGTGATGGGAAATTCTCGAGAACATTCTCTTAGCGAGAACTTTGCGGATATGTTCTCGAGAATGTTCTCCGAGCAGAGAATTTACGAGAACTTAAAAACGGAGTAACAAAACCTAACTTTAATATAATCCTGTCTTGAAATTTGTATGATAGATGAAATTTATAGTGTGTTACTTGTATGTTATATGTATTTTGAAACATTTCGTGAAGGAAACTAAATTATGGGGAATTTCGAATCTAAAATACAGTACCAATTGATAACAAAACCATCTTTTTTAGCTTTTTCAGGGTTCCGAACAAAAAACGGAAACCTTATAGGTTCACTCGGGTGTCTGTCTATCTGTCTGTCTGTCTGTCCGTCTATGTCAGCCAGTTTTCTCCGGATCTACTGGACCGTCTCTGTTGAAATTTGGTACACATATGGACTTTTGTGACCCAAACACGGATGCGTTACGTAAATAAATAAATGTTGAGAATGGGGGTCACTTTGGGGGTCAAAGTAGAAAATTTCAAAAATTTCGAACTTTTTCGTGCGACATATCAAATGAAAGGACTGTATAAATCATTTTTTTTTTTCGTAATTTCAAAATGAATAGTTTTGAAGTTATTCAAGAAATTAGGCTAAAAATGAACGTTTACCCCTTATCTCCGAAACTACAGAACCCGAAATTTTGAAAAAAAATGCAGATAATAGTTCTTTACCTACAGATTACAGGAAAACCTATAAGAAGTCTATAGTGTTAAAATAACCTGGTTACTTAAATGAAATTGGTTCGCAACCCTTTGCACGCGAGTCCGACTCCCACTTGGCCAGATTTTTTTAACTAGTTAGGCAAGCGTTTGACCAGTTTCTTACTTGACGGTAAGCGATGATGCGGTCGAAGATGGAGCATGCTTACTCGAAGTTACCTATTCACTCTTGACTTAAAGACTCCCAGGTTGTAGCTTTCAGGAAACAGACTCTGGCAAAGAATTCCACTCCTTAGCTATACGCACAATGAATGTGTTCCCAAAAGGTTTTGTGCATGTAGGTGGGATGTCCACCATGTACCGGTGGCACACCGCGCCGTACGTCTTGTGGTCCGATGATGGAACGGGCTTGGTGGAATTAAATTATGCAATTCCGTCGCAGATTCCCCAAATTGCAACCGATAGAAAACCGACAGTAACTCGGCGTCGATGCTTTAACTCGACGAGCCTATAATTGCCGATGACCCTCTTGGCTCGTTTCTCGATTAAGTCAAGGCATTAAGCTGGTATCTGGCAGATCCATCCCAAAGATGAGAGCAGTACTCCATACACGATCGAATTTATACTTGATAAAGTTTGAGCAGCTGTACCGGCGTAAAGTACCGTCTTACCTTTGCTAGGATCCCCATGTTTTTAGCAGCCACTTGAGCCTTTGCCTCTATGAAAGGGCCAAAGTTGAGTGTAGATGTTAACGTAACACCAAGAAGCTCAAGTCGGTCGGTTATCGCCACGGTTACAACTCGGAAAAATGGAGCTGGGTGGAATTGGCTCCTTTTAGCGGAAAAGAGAATCGCCTGGGTCTTAGCAGCATTGAACTTGCCTCATTCAGAGACAACCTGTTAGGACAAGTTCAAGTACTCAACCATAGCCTCCCGGAGAGACTGGACCTGCGACCCACCAGCTCGTACATTGGACACGTATCTCTCAGCAACAGTGCTATTGTCTGCATACCCAAAGGTACCGGGTTTTAGCAGTTCATTAATAAGCAGCAGGAACGATGTTGCCGAGAGCACCGAACCCTGAGGAACCCCGGCACTAATATCCAGCAGTCCGGACGAGCAGCCATCTATGACCATTCGGATAGACCGAACCCTCAGGAAATCTGAAATCCAATCACACAATCCGGCGGGCAGACAAAAGGAAGGAAGCTTGCCAATAATGCTATCGTGCTAGACCCTGTTGAAGGCCTTCGAGATGTCTAGGTAGACCATAAGTGCCTTCCCGTGTTTCTCGATGGCCTCACTCCAGATGTGAATAATATACGCCAGAAGATCTTTCTTAGAAAGAAAGAAAAATGTTTATTTGGGACTCGCACAAGACACATAAAATAAAAATAAAAATTGACAAAACAAAATAAAAATAGGAACGTCATATTAATTTCTCTTGATTTAATCTTGGTTCAATGTTGGTTGGTTTCTACTAAAATCACATATTCATAGCACTTTATAGGAGGTAAGTACTTCTAGATTCTATAATCTTTGCTAAAGTATTTTTCTTATTTAAATTACTTTTGTTTATGTTGATTATTCATTAAAGACTAGGAAGTCATTTTCAGGCTGTGTTTGTTTAATAGATCATCGAGTTTTAATCATAAATCCTTTTACAAAGTCCAGAACCAAACAAGTAATTAAGTTTATCATAGCTGCTAGTTATGGCACCACTGTCCTATTTATAGAGAATGATATATATGTTAAATTACATCTAATAATGAAAATAAAAATGACCAAAGTTATCTCTTTCATGTTAAAACAGGAAGGATCACCGACTCGTTTTAAGTTCTCATAAATTCTCGTATGTTCTCCGCTCACGAGAATATTCCCTAACATTCTCGTTCCGAGAATATTCTCATTGTGAGAATGTTCCTTTTCCCCATCACTATTCGTAATAAAATACAAAGTACTTTTAGGTGACTTGTGAACATTCTAATACGTTTATTTATACAAGATATGTTCCAGAAGTGCGTGATTGTATTGAAGGGGTATTCTGTAGCTCACAGACAGTAAAGAATAACATAAAAATTAAAAAGTACTTTTTTGAAAATCGTCCTACTACAAATAATTTAAAAAAAGCGAGGTGGTATTAAATTTGTTATTCAACTAACAGTACGGTCGTCGTGACCGTGAACTTGAGCGCACGCAAGGTTGTTGACCTCTGCTGCGACGATGGATAACGTATCGAAAAGATTAAAATGTTCCAATTGCAATATTGTCATTTGTGAAGTGTTAGCTTTTGTTCAAAATAAAATAGATGTTATGACGGAAGTAAGCCTCGTACAAATATGTGAAAGTGCTTTTAGTTCGGATGACATTGAAATAGCAAAATCGTTACTATTTGAATCAGTGAACAAGCGATTAAAAACGAGAAAACGTCAAGGGAAGACTTCGCGGAATATTGAGGACATTATCTGCCTGCTTAAAGAAACGGATCCCGAGCAGGTACCTATATTTGTGGCAAGAAACCTAGAAAAACTACCACCCGTCACATTTGATCATATCGATGTGACGCCCTTACTTAAAAGAATAGTCCTTTTAGAGAAATCCGTGCAAGACTTTCCGCTAAATTATGTGTCTAAAAGTGAATTAAAAGATCATAATAATATGATAAGTTGCCATAAAGAGAATTCATTCCTTATTCAAGAGCAAAATGTTAATAATAGAAAAAGGGGAGGTAGATTAAATAATACAATTGACAGTGGGCCGATGGCACTATCAACGTTATGCAACAATGAATCTTTCACTGATGAGGTCAACGAGCCCAGTGAATGTTTATCAGTTTCACATAAATCAATGGATAATTCTATGCGTTCATGTCATTCATCGCCCATAAGTGAGATAGGAGTGAGTGAGAAGTTGCAACTGCCGGCGAAATGCGTCAGCGCCGAGACCGAGAGCGGGACGGCAGGTGATTGTGTGTTGCGTTGTAACACTACTACTGATACTGATGAAAACGCGGCGCGCGCGCGACCGGTTCTAGCTACAATGAATAGAACAGCTGTTGAGCGCACTCGCACTGGCAGGTTGGTAATTAGCGATAAGGAGACTAACAATTTAACTAATAATAGTAGCCTATCGCCGCTGAAACACGTCTCTTTTGCCGAGGTAGTTCAGAGAGAGGGTGAATGGAAAATGACAGAGAAGGGTGAGGCTTGGCAGGTGGTACAGAGACAGAGATTTAAAAATCGTTTGATTAGTCAGAAAGGCAGTGCGGTTACGGATTCTGGTGAGAATAGCGCCAGAATCAAAAAAAATATTTATGCTCAAAAAAAAAATGCAACCGACTTCCAAAAACCAAAACACTACAAAGTGTAAAACAACATTAATTTCGGAAGTCAGTGTTTCTTTTTTCGATTTCCGAAGTTAAAGTTATTTTACACTTTGTAGTATTTTGTTTTTTGGAAGTCTATTGCATTTTTTAAAATGTTTTTTTGTTTTTCACTTTTTAGTGGTGATATACCCACTTAAATTGACATTCACATCTGCGTACCCCTTCATAGCGTACCGGGGTGATGTTACTTTATGAACTGGTGTAAACAATAAACAGACATGTGATTTCAGAAATCCCGGTCCATTTGCTATCATTTACTGAAGAGTTCCGTTGCCAATCTCCGAAGTTATTCATCAGATATTCACCAAATTGAAATGGAACCACTCCGAAAAATACTCTTCCATAAACTACCCAAATCGCTTCAAGCGTTCTTCAAAGTTAGAGTGAACAGGCTCCTTCTGGGTAAGCTCGCTCCATAGACTAGAGTCAAGAGCAAACCCATCTCAAATAATAAAAAAAAGCGTGCCCATAAAATTTGAAGAGTTCTCTCTATTTCTCCAGGATTCCATCATCAGATCCTGATCTTCTGATCATGAGACCACCTGAGAAGTCTTTCAAACAAAAAAATAATTTTCCAAATCTGTCCAGGCGTCTTCGAGTAATCGGGGACATGTAAATAAATGAATTTTGAGTATTTTGGGGGGCAAATTATAACATTTAAAAAAGAAGTTTTTTAAACTGTACCGTGCGACATATCAAATACAAGGGCTAATGATGAGGGTTTCGATTATTTTTTTCCGTAGTTTTAAAATAAACAGTTTTGAAGTTATTAAAGAAATAAGAAGACAAACTACTATTTGGGGAATAGTCATTTTTGTCCTAAGGCCTGCGAAACTACTGAACCTAAATTAAAAAAAAAAAAATGCAAACAACCCGTTTGCGTTAACTTGGCAGCAGGTTTAAATTACGAATTAATAATTTTTTACTATTATTTTGACGTTTTAATTTAATTTGATTTCGATGAAAGGAATATAAACGCAACGGTAACAGTGATGGCTCATAACATGAGGTCGTTTTGACCGATTCGGTTGCAGCCCGTATTCGGTCACCGACTAGTGTACAAATCGTCTTTCGCGGTCAGGATTTTTGAAAAAAGTCAATATAAAAATATTGACATGAAACCTGACCTGACTATATTGTATTGTGTATTTACTGCACAGTAGCTACAGAATCCTAGACACGAGCACGCACTTCTGCAACACCTATAGTTAGTACGCAGGCTCGTACACTCTCAAATACAATTTTCTAGTTATTAGAAAGAAAGAAAGTTTATTTGGCACGCACAGATACACACAATGTAGGTACAAGTAAAAAGGAAACTTAAATATAAATCAATTACATTGTGTGCCCCGCGGCTGCGCCAAATAGGTCTACTAAGAGCTGCCTGACGCTGGTTTTCAACTGACTGACTGATTAACTTTGCTCAACATGAATAAGTAGGTAAATACTTTAAAAGGTCCTATTCGAAAAAGCAAGTATTATACTTTCACTTTTTAAATAACACAATTTTAAATGAATGGTCGCTAATGACATGGACCGATAAAAACTTGGCTACATTACTTTTATTGCACTATGCAAATGCACTGGGTCAATGTCGCGCAAAAACTGGACAAATACCTACTAATCGGACAGGATATGTTCCTTTGCTAAATACGCTAAGTTCTGTTTCCTTTCATTTGCAACTTACGAGAAATTGTGTGTTTGACGCATCGTGTCGCGCGCGTTTACTTTTACTTTGGAAGCCACTAAGGCTTTAGAATTAGCTCTAGGTCTGCCTGACTGTATGGTCTGTGGCATAGCTGCCACACATATGTAAATGCAAGAGAAAATGGTCGAAACGTAAAAATCGAACACAAAAACTGAAAGTTCTTGTGTTCGATTTTTATTACGCTAACTAGCTGACCCGCGCAATTTCGTCTGCGTCACAATTTTCATCTATAATATAACTCCTACCCTACTCCTACCCTACTCCTACCCTACTCCTACCCTACTCCTACCCTACTCCTACCCTACTCCTACCCTACTCCTACCCTACTCCTACCCTACTCCTACCCTACTCCTACCCTACTCCTACCCTACTCCTACCCTACTCCTACCCTACTCCTACCCTACTCCTACCCTACTCCTACCCTACTCCTACCCTACTCCTACCCTACTCCTACCCTACTCCTACCCTACTCCTACCCTACTCCTACCCTACTCCTACCCTACTCCTACCCTACTCCTACCCTACTCCTACCCTACTCCTACCCTACTCCTACCCTACTCCTACCCTACTCCTACCCTACTCCTACCCTACTCCTACCCTACTCCTACCCTACTCCTACCCTACTCCTACCCTACTCCTACCCTACTCCTACCCTACTCCTACCCTACTCCTACCCTACTCCTACCCTACTCCTACCCTACTCCTACCCTACTCCTACCCTACTCCTACCCTACTCCTACCCTACTCCTACCCTACTCCTACCCTACTCCTACCCTACTCCTACCCTACTCCTACCCTACTCCTACCCTACTCCTACCCTACTCCTACCCTACTCCTACCCTACTCCTACTCTACTCCTACCCTACTCCTACCCTACCTACCTACCCTATCTACCTACCCATTTTTTTTTTGCTTTTAAACCTTCCCTGTATTTTGGCGAATCCAACAAAAAAAGAATTATTAAAATCGGTCCAGCCGTTCTCGAGTTTTAGCGAGACAAACGAACAGCAATTCATTTTTATATATATAGATTACGCTCGTCTTTTATTGAAAGCCGTTGCCGTTGCGGCGACATCTCTTATAAATATATTTTAAATAGTTTGAGCTGGGGTCGATTCGTCACACGCAGCCTGCTTTATAGTCCGTCCAGCTCGAGTGGCGTCACCATTGCCACTTCATTACGACATTAACAAAAGGCGAGAACTGTCGTTAGGGGGCGCTATTGTTTCAATTTGAATGTGCCATTGGAATTATTACTATAATTTGCATAGCTGCCGCTCGTATGTATGGAATTATGAGGGCGATTTTTTATAGTCGGCTCTGAGAGGGAGAGATGGCGCGCGACTACAATAGTGGAACGAGTGGCGGGCTTTCTTGGAGTTGGCGTTGTTTTACAATAATTTTAATATGGATGTAGAAGATTACAAAGTTACAATTGGAATGAGGCTCAATAGATTCATTAGATATTAAACGTACGATATGACGAGCTGATGAGAGCATAATAGATTGACAATCAGAGATCGACTGCTAGTCATTTTACGTTTACGAAGGGTGATACCAAAAGGAATAAACAAACAATATCCTAGCAAACAACATGACACTTTGGAATTGCAACGAACTTTATGAATCAGTCTTGGTGTAGCTTACTTTATCTTCAAGCTGTCATCCAAACCACAAAAGATACCTGGAACGTGTGAAAAACTTAACGAAAAGTACCACGAAGTCAACAATAATTCTTCGCGTATAAGGCTGTCGACACACCGCCGACGCGCGACGTCTAGTCGACGGCCGACTATCTATGCAAATTAAGATAGTTGCACAGCCGGCTCATTATGCCTATTTGTAATGCAATCTATGCAATGTATCTGGGTTTTTTCGGTCGGCATTGTTGGCGGTTCCGTCGCCACGGCAACGGTTATCTTTTACGATGCGAGCTGATCTACGGCGAGGCGCGATTGCGACAATCGCTGTCATGATTTGCTGTCTTGAGATAGTTGTCGCGAGCTGCCCCGCTGCCCGCCTGAGCGCCCGATTGTAGATAACCTGAGCTGGTTTATTCGTGGAATTATGTTGATGGGCAAAAAAGATTTATTATTTACTGCTGTCCAGTGGAAAATCCAATCTAAATAATCACGAAAGCCTGGAAATGCAATAAGCTAGTTGAGTCATCTTAAAATATGTTATGTTTATTTCATGTATATTTTGGCTTTAGAAACTTATTTTAACTATTTTAATACATAAAAGTAGAAGATTGCTGTAGGAAATCCATTTGAAAATAAACTCTTTATAAACAGGAAAAACAACCGAGGTCTTAGCTTATGTTCAGCTGCTTTTCAAAAACATTTATTCGCAAATATGTGTCAGCAAACATGTGGATGTTATACGATCATGAAACAAAATCAGATTCACCACATTCAACATATTGGCATGCATGTGTAGACACTTAACACAAATAAATGACGGGAGTAAACAACTGTAGCAGCGATTTAGTTATCACAGGAATTCATTAATTATTTTTTAATTCGTCCCGTAAAAGTTTGATTCAGTTTGGCTCAGTAGTTTTATTTTATGAGCATTTACATCATCGCTTACCATCAGGTGAGATAGTGGTCAAACGCGCGCCTATAAATTGTAAAAAAAAAAATTTGCTTATTTCAATTTCTGCGTAGACGAAGACACCACTTAAAAGTTAAAAAACCAAGAAACAAAACCAAATTTTATACTTTGTGGTGTTTTGTTTGGAAGTAGGTTATATTTATTCGTAAAAATGGTTTTTTCATTACCCGGTTACCCTATTTTATGAACGGCATCTGCATCTGCATCCCCTAAGTATCTGCCAGCCCGTTCATTAAACGTTACATGGGACGCATTGGCTGGAAGTCACTTACGCTGTTGATGACACGGTGCCGTTCAATGAAAAGGCTAGGTAAATAATTAAACGGTCCCAATAGACTCCCTTGTGGGACTCCAAAATTCACGTACCGGTTTTCAGATATGAAATGTATTTCTTTATTGACTTTTAGGCATACTCGAGTGATTTGGGTACTGTTTTCTATTGCTGACATTGAACTTTGTAGTCCGAACATGGCTAATTTCTGTTGAAGTTATTTTGTGATCAATCAAATGCTTTGCTGAAAGAAAGAACGATGGGGAATTAAAACTAAGTAATGTCATGTAGTCACTGTTTTATTTTACGAACTGCGGGGGGACTTCCAACTGAACAGAAACCGAAAAAACCGCGCCAAAGTCGATCAAAAGTCAAAGTCATGTCGGTCGACTGTTTTCTTTGACTATTGCGGTGTTGTGCAAATGTGAATATTATTTAAGCGTTATGTGGCGTTGAGAGAAAATTAGACGAAAAAGGCCAACGGTTCTAAAAAAACCACTTTAGCAGAATCAGTAAGCACATCACGCTACTCGTCACTTTCAAATTTTCCCAATCAACCTTGAACCTAATGCGTTAGTGATAAAGATGACAATGAAGTTTGACAGATTGTTGTGTGGTTAATATTATGATTCTAATATGATTCTACTAAAGTGGCCTTTTCAGACCCGCTGGGATGTATGGTAGTGCTGCCCGCTGCCGTGGACAAATTTCGGTTTACGTAGTCACAACAATACATGATCTAAAAATTAGCCTGCTTTTCTCCTCGAGGTTTTCGTTAAAAACGACCAAAGAATAACACAAAGAGACAAAACCCTAAACCTACTTGTATTCTGACTAGAAATAGATAGGTATTTGATTTGTTCGGTTTTTCTAACTTCACGGTCAGAATGTGTTGCTGCGTTGCTGGGAAGTTTGTTGGCCGAGCACCACTTCTTCTTCCCAACTAGAATACTTTAGGAAGTGGTGTCGAAAGGTCGTTTTGGGGAACTATCTCATGCAATTTTATAATAATGTTTTTGATTTCGTTGTTTACATTCTGATTACTGGGAGGTCTATAATGACTTTCAAAATAAACTGGGAAATATTTAAAATGTTAAAAATTTTGATTAAATTACGTTAATTATTATCATTTAACTCATTACTAATTAGATTTATCGTTTTCCCCCAAAAAGGAGAGCAGATACCGTGGCGGCATTGTAAGATATTATTTTATTCAATTTGTTAATAATGAGAAGATGATCACACATTGATTTGTTTTATAATTGTATTGTTACAGATCCATATCAAATGTTCGGCCCAACGAGCAGTCGGCTAGCTAACTCAGGTTAGTACAATATTATGTTCCTATCCTACTACTGACGAGTGTGTGCCGATACCTACCTATCTACATAATAATAGAAAATAAGACGATCTAATAACCAAATGACCATGGTTACATAGAAGATATCTCCTATTTTTATGGCTGTAGGAAAATATAATACTTAAGATAATTTTGAAATGAATTATTTTTTCGATTAAATGAAGCACAGACAACACATTCATTGAAATGAAATGTCGTTTATAAACCGACTTCCAAAAAAGGATGAGGTTCTCAATTCAGTGGGTTTTTTTTTATGTATGTACACCGATTACTCCTAGGTTTCTGATCCGATTTCTGTGATTATTTTTAGTTCGATGCAGTATACTTGCCATTTGTTCCCATAAAAATTTGATTCAGTTTAGTTTAGAAGTTTTTATTTTATAAGCATTTTTGCTTATTTCAATTTCTGCGTTGACGAAGACGTCGTCCAAGAATCACCACTTAAAAGTGAAAAATAAAAAACTTTTTAGAAAAAAATATAACCGACTTCCAATCAAAACACTACAATAACCTTAATTTCGTAAGTCGGTGTTAAAAAACAAAGAAACAAACCCAAAAACACCGAATTCCGAAATTAAGGTAATTTTATTCTTTGTAGTGTTTTGTTTGGAAGTTGGTTATATTTTTATGTAAAAAGTTTTATAAGCTGTTCTCAATGATAAGGTCCTATTATTCTACATTGTTCAATATCACACCACTATACAGTAAATAGCAAATTAACATTGGCTCCCAGGGGCGACAGGGTCAGGTGAGCTGGGAGAATGGGGTGACCAGGTTCTCGCGGGCTATCACGCGAGATCTCGATAAGCGCCCGACATGTGGGCCCGTGGGGCTCGGCGCCGCTGGGGTCAAGCTGGCATTAGCTGGTATTTATCAATGCGGTTTAGAGTGAAGTGCAGAGTGCAGGCATAAAGAACTGCCATGAAGAAATTCAGCACCTTGAAAACGTACTTCTATCTATCTAACCTATTGCGACCAGCTAATGGGCGAAGGCCTCCCTCTCCCCTTTCCACACATTTTTGTCAGTTGCTATGTTGGGTCAGTCCTTTCGGCAGGAGTCGAGTTTGTCCCGCCATATTCGTCTTAGTCTGCCGCGATGTCTTTTAACATTTATCGGGAGCCACTCGGTGGGTCTTTTCGCCCATTTCTCGTCTGACATGCGGCATACATGGCCGGCCGAGTTCCACTTAAGCTTAGCGGCCTTCTGGGCGACGTCCGTGATTTTGGTTTTGCAGCGCAGTGTTGTGTTTCTTACGCGGTCCAAGAGGCGGACCCCCAGAGTACCACGATCCATGGCTCGCTGGTAAACCTCGAACTTCTGCTGAAGTGTCAAAGACTAGTGGACCATATTTTGTGATAATGGGGAGAATACATATGTCTATAATTCTCCGTTTGAGACATCGTAGGAGATCTTTCATTGGCCAATAGCTTCGCCAAGCGCTCTCGGTGCGTCGAGCAACTTTTTTTTTACTTATTGATAGGCACGCTTTTATGGTAGGTAACCAACGGAATTCGTCTATCTGTCAGCGAGCTTGTTGAAATTAAGTAAAATTGAAAATTAATGGTAGCTCACATGCAAGAAACTATTTTTTCTCGTTTTATTTTACGGAACCCTTCTTGTGAGAGTCCGACTCGCAGTAAATCGATTTTTCATGAATGTTCCGCTTCTGTTGGGCGTAGCGTGATTTTATATAGTCTATAGACTTTCTCGATAAATGCTACAAAACATTAAAATATTTTAACCAACTTCAAAACAAGGAGGAGGTTCTCAATTCTGTTATATTTTTTTTATGTTTGTTACCTCATAACTCCGTCATTAATGAACCGATTTGAAAAATTCTTGTTTTATCTGAAAGGACTTACTTTCCGATTGATTCTATTGTCACCAAATCAGAATCTGAGGACGGAATCCCATGAAAATCAAGGGAAACCCTCAAATTTTATGGGCACATACAATGTTTTTCATAAACTACATAACGCAATTCAGATATTTGTGCCTGTTAATCAGCATCTGCTGTTGCTGAGCTGATGATGGAAGGTATAAATTGGAATCTGATGATGAGATCCCATGAAACATGTTTGTTCAGAGATATTTTCGCCAATTGTCAGCCGATTTGGATGATTCTTTTTTTGTTTGGAAGAGTATTTTCCTGGACTAGTTCTATTTAAATTTAGTGAAAATCTGATGCACAACTTCGGAGATAGGCAACGGAACGGACTCTTCAATGAATGATAGCAAATGGATCGGGATTGCTGAAATCATATGTCTTTTTATTGTTTACACCGGGGGGGGGGGGGGGGGGCTAAAAATGCCACTTTAGGAGAATCATATTAGAATCATAATATTAACCACACAACAATCTGTAAAATTTCATTTTCATCTTTATCGCTAACGCATTAGGTTCAAGGTTGATTGGGAAAATTTGACAGTGACGGGTAGCGTGATGTGCTCGCTGATTCTGCTAAAGTGGCCTTTTTAGACCCGCAGTTCTTAACATAACATCACGCCGGTACGCTGTTAATGGGTACGCAGAAAGATACTACTAAAAAGTGAAAATTAAAAAACATTTTTACAAAAAATAATAGCGACTTCCAAAAACAAAGTATAAAAAAAAGACTTTTTAATAAAATATTAATCCTCCGAAAAAGCTGAAAAGCAAAAAATAATAAACCTTTTTACAAAAAATAACTTTAATTTCGGACTTCCGAACTCAGTTTTTGTTAAAACGTTTTTATATTATAATTTTTTGTGGCTATAATCTACTAATTGCTTAATTTTTTAATACTTTTAAAAGCTACCTACCTTACTTTAGCTATTAACTGTTATATTGTCCTACTTTTACTATTATTTGTTGTATTAAAACTCAAAAAACAGGCTTTATATACTCACATGGGTACATGCAAAAAATCCTACACAACTCAACATTAAAATCTGTTAAGGTAAATTTTTTTTTACAAATTTATATGGGACCACTGTCGAGGTATACTCTATCCAACAAAAAAAGAATTATCAAAATCGGACTACTCTGTAAAAAGTTATGCGTGTTCATACATAAATATATATATATACATATATACGCGACGACTTGTGAACCGTTTTATCGTCGGTTAAAAATAACTTTAATTTCGGAAGTCGGTGTCAAAAAACGAAATAAAACCAAAACACCGACTTCCAAAATAAAAGTTATTTTATACTTTGTAGTGTTTTGTTTTTGGAAGTCGGTTGCATTTTTTGTAAAAAAGTTTATTTACAATTAGTTCCTGAGATCAGCGCGTTAAACCTAGACAAACAACCTTTTCAGCTAGCTTTGAGTTAAATGTCACATCTAAGTACAACATAGTCTTTGAGAAAAGGATACCTACCTAAGTCGAGTAGTGTGGCGGCAGGCGGCACTTCACCAATATATTCATATTATTATTATTCCATTTATTATTCAAATATATACATAAAATTTACATTTTTAAACGTTTCTATAAAAAATAAAAACATTTAAAAATATAAAAAATAGTAGCCCACCGGTATCGGGAACAGGGTCCAAGCTACCGGTGGTCAGGGCTCCCGAGAGAGGAACCTCCTCACTATACGCGCTGAGTCCAGGAGTACTGCTTTATTATTTTTATTTATTTTTTATGTTTAGTTTTCTTTTTGTTCATACTTTTGGTGTACAATAAAGTGTATAATAAATAAATAATATTTCTCGCGGCTGTGAGTGCGACACGCCAAGGTATCGACAGCGACAGTGACGTGTCGCGAGTCCGCGACACGAGCGTGCAGGCGTGGCCGCGTGGCGTGTTTGTGTTTATTGCGTCCACGGACACTTCGAGAACCGTGTTGTGACTGCTTCGCGAAAGAAATAAAACAAGTAATACGGGAACAGGAGAGGAGAGGGAGTATTTTTGGTATAAAGGCATATTAAGTGTCAACAATAAATGAGTATGTTGCGTAAGGAACATTCATAGATATTATAGACTAGATAGGCGCTCCAAGTAAAATCAGTTGAGCTGTATCCGGCTGGACTGCCAGCCGACCCGAGATAGTTGTGAACGGCTAGGCAGTTTGATTGATCAATAGCACTACTAGGTACTACAACAATCTCGTTGACGTGTTGTTATCATTGAAACAATAAAAAAAAAACTAAGAGGGATTGTACCGCGGTCACTCATCTACTTTATCTATCTGAAAACGACACCTATTTAGTAGAGCCCCACATAGCTGGGAAAAAGCGAGTCACATGAAGTGATTTCGCCAGTGTGCAGTTTCGAACCAAAACGCACTGATCAGGGGCAGGGCTGGCACCTGGCGCTCCGCACGCGCGTCGATACCGATCAACCTTCACGAGTGTTCACGAGTCAAATGTTAACTGTCTAGCTGCCGTGGCACGGGGGCTGGCAACACTTAGATTTATGTAAATCGCACGTTATTACGTATGGCAACATTCGAGGGAAAATTATTTATGTGGGGTAACTTTATACTGTTAGTTATCAATGTTAAGTAGAATTAAATTGTTGAGGGTTGGGGTGAAAATTTCTCATGGTTTGATTTTGAGGTAGGCAGCTGATTTTATTAATGTAGTTAACACGATTTAGGTACTCGTAATGTGTTACTGACAACGCAATATTCTTACACCATACTTTGAACAAAAGATCTAAAACGCGTGTCAGTGTACAGTGATACCTGTTGGTGGCAGTGGGTGACGAGATTGAATTATTTCGGGGCTGATCAGTGACTCGGTAAACTAGTTCTAGTTCTTTATGTGAATTCATTTAGAACCGGTGCAACATTTTTAAGCTTAGTGGTCTCTGGTACGCTTGTAGATACCGTATAGATAAACCAATTAAATTTTCACTGATTGTGTATTTTTGCCGCTATATTACGTGGAAACAAAAGACTTTGATTTCTTACAGGGCGCGGGGCACGAGCCCGGGGCGCGTGGCGCGGGACTGTGAGAACACGTTCACATTAGATCGAGGAAGTGATTACACATGTTCACGGGTGGCCGCACTCGCTGCACCTTAACTCGGACCGTATAATTTACCGCCAGTAAATCTTAGGTCAGCGCACGCGCCGAACGAGAAACAATTAGCGCCACGTGCGGGCCCTGACTCGTAATCAGTGGCGCGCCTCACCTGGCACCGCGCACGCACAGCCGCGTGCGGCTCTACCGGCTCGCCAGCCCAGGATTGCTCACATTGGGTATGGATTGATATAGCCCGGTTCACCTCAGAAAATTGTTTTCGGTGAAAAGTGTAACAAAGCGATTTTACACTGACGTTCAAAGAAACTGCACCAAAGCACAGAGTATCTCTCAAACGTAATTATTTTTTGAAACTACTTTAAAAATATATTGACTAATGCAACAGTAAATATTGGTTCACAAGCTTTAAAATTAGCTGAAAAGCTTATTTTTAGTTAAAAAGCACGGGACGTTAATTAATGTAAGTTTTGAAATAAAACGGTACCTACTGCAAAATTCACCGATCGAAATGAAATAAAAAAAAAACCATTACCGATTTCCACACAATTACATTCGCAACAAAACTATAAATCCATCTAAGCTTATGTTACCAAACACGGGGCTCCTTCCCACACCCATCCTAAGGCAGGGAGCACAATATTTTGCCGATCGACGAATTAATTGCGAGTCATAAAATCGATGAGCCATACTGCCAACAATGGATGAAGCGAGGCGAGATGCGCCGCCACAGACGCTGTGACGTCAGAGTCGCTCCGCGGATAAATCACGCGATGGCACGCTCGTGTGCGCTGCCCTTAGTGCACGCTTCAGAGAACAGGATTGGCGCGCGGCGGCGGGAAGGAAACACATCTGAGTCTTAGAAAAACAGTAATTTAAAAAAGTAAAACCGATTTCAAAACTGTAGCGGCAATTAATAACTAAAAAGGGAGTAATTAAAGTCTTATCTCTTAAAAAATGTAAAGTAAATATGTCAACTATTGTTTTGAGGTCAGCCTTTAGTTTTGAAATAGTTGTTGTCACTTACAGTATTTTGAACATCCCACATACACATACCCCGCCTGCCGCAGTTAGGCTGGCACCGAAATCAAAATAATTGTTGTCATTGACAGTATTTTGAACATCCCACATACATATACCCCGCCTGCCGCAGTTAGGCTGGCACCGAAATCAAAATAATTGTTGTTACTGACAGTATTTTGAACATCCCACATACACATACCCCGCCTGTCGCAGTTAGGCTGGCACCGAAATCAAAATAATTGTTGTCACTGACAGTATTTTGAACATCCCACATACACATACCCCGCCTGCCGCAGTTAGGCTGGCACCGAAATCAAAATAATTGTTGTCACTGACAGTATTTTGAACATCCCACATACACATACCCCGCCTGCCGCATTTAGGCTGGCACCGAAATCAAAATAGTTGTTGTCACTGGCAGTATTTTGAACATCCCACATACACATACCCCGCCTGCCGCAGTTCGGCTGGCACCGAAATCAAAATAATTGTTGTTACTGACAGTATTTTGAACATCCCACATACACATACCCCGCCTGTCGCAGTTAGGCTGGCACCGAAATCAAAATAATTGTTGTCACTGACAGTATTTTGAACATCCCACATACACATACCCCGCCTGCCGCAGTTAGGCTGGCACCGAAATCAAAATAATTGTTGTCACTGACAGTATTTTGAACATCCCACATACACATACCCCGCCTGCCGCATTTAGGCTGGCACCGAAATCAAAATAGTTGTTGTCACTGGCAGTATTTTGAACATCCCACATACACATACCCCGCCTGCCGCAGTTAGGCTGGCACCGAAATCAAAATAATTGTAGGCAACATTTTATTTTAGTTGGACTGGGTATATCCAGTTCAACTAAAATATAATTTTTTCGATTCGACTTATAATTTTAGAGATATGCGCGGACAAAACATACAAATGGCACACAGAAGCTGGGTTAGACTAAAGTACATGTGCAATTCTGCAAAAATTATATAGGTACTATACGGGTCGAATTGATATTTTGTAGTCGTTTAATAAATTATTCCTTGGACAACAGCGATTTGTTTCTGTAGTTTCATAAAAGGCGTGTAAACAAAAACTTTAAAGTTTGTTTTACAGCAAACGTTTCAATATTAAATATTAATAATAATTTTTTCGTTCTTCACGTATTTATGTGGACGTATTTTATCTGTGATCGAATATTGTCTAACTTAAATTATAGGTTTCTAAGGTAGTCGAGAAAGCCGAGTAAGTTTTTCAGCGATCCCACAAAAAGGGGCAAAACTTCCCCAAGGCTCCTTACAAAAGTAACCGTATCTGAATGATTGCGCTGCCCTTACAAGGCCGGTTCCACACGAGTGGCGCGCGTCGCTCGTGCGCGGATGTAACACACCACCCAATAACGCCGCGCCGACCTGCCCATTAGCCCCGACTAGCCGCCAGTCCGGGACGTACCGCGCCGCTGCCATTGTGATACTTTTTTGTTATTTCAATGAGCTAACGTGTGAAATTTTCTAAGTAAAAGCCCCGACAAAAAACCTTTAAAAAGTTGAAAATAATTTCTATTGATCTTTTCTGTTTAATACGGTACGACTCTTTGGGCCACGCGTCTTCGTCTCGGGAGACCTCAAATCTTTTGTATTTACTAAGTATAAGAATTATTAGCGGTCTCCCGACGCGATGACGCTTGCCCCAAAAAATCGTACTTATGTTAAACAATGAAGATCAATAGAAATTATCTTTAACTTTTTAAAGGTTTTTTGTTTGGGTTTTTTTTAATTTAATTTTTATTTCATGCTTTTTAAACTTAATTTTCATTTCGTTAGTTCATATTCCTCATTCCCTTTTAATATAGTGTACATTATTCTATTAGTCAAGCCCTTTCATTTGATCCCGTACGGAGGGAGTTGTGAAAAAAAAACCGGCCAAGTGCGAGTCGGGCCCGCACACGAAGGGTTTCGTACCATAAATCTTAATTTTTATTATTTGTCGTTACAGCGGCGATAGAAATACACAATCTGGGAAATTTCAAGTGTCTACCTATTAAGGTTCTTAAGATATAGCCCGCTGACAGACGGACGGACGAACGGACGGACAGCAGAGGTTTAGTAATAGGGTACCAATTGGGCAATTTTGTGGTGGCTGCCATCTTGGATTTGAAATTTGTCATAGTGTATAGTATAGTACTAGTCAAGCCCTTTCATTTAATACCCATATTGAGGCAATTGTGAAAAAAATATGTCATCCGCCATTTTTTGGCGGCGGCCATCTTGAACATTTTTATCAAACATCTAAGAACTCTCCCGACTAATTCACCTTTCAAACAAAAAAATCAAAATCAAAATCGGTTCATCCGTTCGGGAGCTACGATGCTGTGGCATCACACACACACACACAGACACGTCAAACTTATAACACCCCGTCGTTTTTGCGTCGTTTTAGGGGTTAAAAATGTACCGCATTATTTTTAATTGAGACTAAAATATTACATAAGTCACACCACCAGTTTTGTGTTAGAGAAGGCCCAGCAGTGCGATTCTGTAAATATGTCGAAGTGAAAACTTCGGCGTAGTGGCGTACAAGTGAGCTGTCAAACCATACAAACAAGATGGCATGACAGCTCACTTGTCGTTCACTCCACCTAAGTGGTCACGGTGAGATGTCGACAGAATCGACCGACTGTTTCGCTATCCCCCAGCAAAATGGATATTAATCAAGTTAGCCTGATTTCCTTTAACACACTCCTTGGTATAAAAAATTAGCCTGTTTAATTCCAAACGTTCATTTGTACAACTTGTTGAGTGCAGGTTCAGGTCAGATCCAGCTGTGGCAGTTCCTACTGGAGCTACTGAGCGACTCCAGCAACGCCGGCTGCATCACCTGGGAGGGCACCAACGGCGAGTTCAAGCTGACGGATCCCGACGAGGTGGCGCGGCGCTGGGGCGAGCGCAAGTCGAAGCCCAACATGAACTACGACAAGCTCAGCCGCGCCCTGAGGTAACCACCCCCGCCGCCCCCGCCACCCTGCCCGTGCGCGAGCCTAGCGACTGCATGGGTACCCTTTCTCTCTGCTGCGACTTTGTGTTGCCCTGCGATTTTATACCGTAACCACTAATGCGGCCGTCAACTTTCGTTGACTTTAACACCTATTTGATAACTGTTTTTCGATTACACAGATATTACTACGACAAAAACATAATGACAAAGGTTCACGGCAAGAGGTACGCCTACAAATTCGATTTCCAAGGCTTGGCGGCGGCCACGCAGCCGGCGGCCAGCGATCCGGCGTACAAGTACCAGAGCGACCTGTTCATGAGCTCGTACCACCACTCTGCCAAGCTGTCGTCCTTTATGGCGCCGCACGCCGCCATGCCCACCTCTACAGGTAATGTTTACTTACAAGCGATGTGCCCCTGCCCTAGCGATGGTGTTTTGGAATGTATTATTCTTACAGTGAATTGTAAATATTTCTAGCTCAGCTCATACTATCTCCAACTAATAATAATAATTAATAATCTCGAGAGAGGAGGTTCCTCTGTCTGTAGTCCTGGACGCCCTACTAATTTTAAATTTTTTAATCTTTGTATTTTAAAATGTAAGTAGCTAATTAGATTTGGACAACGGTATGTTTGACCGAAAAAGATAAAAGAGGAGTGATTGATGAATTTCATTGTGATTCGAATCGACGTAATTAATCTATATCAGCCGCACGACTCGATCTTCAAGGTTAAGCAACGCTTGCCGAGGTCGGTCTGTGGATGGATGGCCATTGTAACATACCGAGACTCCTCCATGCCTCGAAATATAAACAGCCGCATTGCTAAAATACAGATAAGAGTTGCACGAGTCGATCTTCAGGGTTAAGCAACGCTTGCCGAGGTCGGTCTGTGGATGGATGGCCATTGTAACATACCGAGACTCCTCCGTGCCTCGAAATATAAACAGCCGCACGGCTAAAATACAGATAACAGTTGCCTGACTCGATCTTCAAGGTTAAGCAACGCCTCCTCCGTGTTTCGGAAAGCACGTTAAGCCGTTGGTCCCGGCTGTCATTTGAAGATCTATGGCAATCGTTACGGATTGTCAGAAGCCAGTAAATCTGTCTCCAGTCTTGCCATAAAGTACCGTGTTACCCAATTAATGGGTTGTGGAGGTCTGGTAGGCAGCAGACTGTAAGCCGACCCCAATTTAGTTGGGAAAAGGTTAGGCAGATGATGAGTGGCACGAGTCCATCTTCAAGGTTAAGCTACGCTTGCCGAGGTCGGTCTGTGGATGGGTGACAATTTTAACATATCGAGATTCCTACGTGCCTCGGAATATAATAGCCGCCCAGGTCGATCTTCAAAGTTAAGCAACGCTTGCCAAGGTCAGTCTGTGGATGGGTGACAATTTTAACATACCGAGAAGAGATCTCTGACAGTTTACGGATTGTCAGAAGCCGAAAATCTGACATCTGCAGTCTTGTCAAGAAGTATTGTCTTCAGCTCTACAACCCTACAATACTGGGTAGTATTGTAGGGTTGTAGAGCTGAATCCGGTTTGACTGGACTCTGTCCCCAATATAGCTGGGAAAAGGCTAGGCAGATGATGCTTCATGGAAAAAAACTGAAATGATTTGCGAAAAACAGTGAATCTACAGTTGGCAAAACTGGGCACAGATTACAAACGTAATTTTGTTTCAATTTTCTTTATCCACTAGGGCGACGGCCTAAGTGACATCCCGGCATTTAATTGAATTTGGGATTCCCAAAAAATATATATATATATTTTCGTCACACATTTACCTACCCTATTCTATAGACGGCCTAAGCATCTGCCAGCCTGTTCATTAAATGTTGTTTTAGACACATTGGCCACTTTGACACATTTGGGCATTGGGGATCATCTAGGCCGCTGGTTATCCGCCATTCAATGAAAAGGCCAATAAAACGGCAGAGTAACTCTCTCAAAGACCGTCAGCCCCAATTGGGGCCAAATGGTATTGTCTTGCAACTGTCTTGCGTGCTCGTTGCCTGACGGGCAGTTGGCTGCGACAATCATAACAACGTTTTACTTTTTTAATATATGCCTAACCTTTTCCCAAATATATTCGGATCAGCTTCCAATCAGCACGGCGGAGTCTCGGTATGTTAAATAATATGGTCACTTATCCACAGAGCGACCTAGGCAAGAGTTGGTAAACCATGAAGATCGAATCGTGCGACTGTTATTATTTAGCTACGAGCTGCTCATTCCATAAGTCTCCTCATTCAGTACCCACTAAATATAGATTTGAAAAATTGGATTATTCTTACACGGTAAATCGATTCTATGAACCCGGTAAAACTGTTTAGTATTAAATGTAAAAATTAATTGGTGTTCAGTAATCTACACTTCTACACTAATATTATAAAGAGGAAAGATTTGAAATGGATAGGCTCCGAAACTACTGGACCGATTTGAAAAATTCTTTCAGCAATGGTTAGCTACATTATCAGGAAGTAAAATAGGCTATACTTTATCCCCGTACTCCCACGGGAACCGAAACTACGCGGGTGAAACCGCGTGACGTCCACTAGTCTGCAATAAATTGTCAGTGAAAATAAAAAAAAAACTGTAATTCTTTTTGGGCTGGACGAAATTAAGAATCAACTTAATTCATCAGTTTCTTTATTTCGTAGTTTGAAGTCTACCTATTACCTTTTGTTCGATAGTCGGTTTTGTTGATTTTGATATCTACCCCGAGGTAGGTATGTACCAGGAGATCAACTGGACCAATCGGCATTTCAACCGGAAGAGATGATTGAGTGCCCTGAATTAGGTACCCTCTTCCTATTTTCTTAATTTTGAGAGAGATCAGGATACGCAAAGTATTAACTTAAAGTAGATTTATCTATGCAGATATTTTCCGACATCCACGCAAACGAAGTCGCGGGCACAGCTAGTAAAGTAATAAATATTAAAAACATTTTATCTAGGTACTCGTAATATAAATACGTTGGGTCGGCGACGTATTGCGCTTCGTCGTGGCGTCGTCATGTAGCATTCCACGAAAACGTGAAAACTTGGGTTTGTTTAAATAGCTGGATTAAAACCACTGTTTTTATGACACATTTTTCCAGGTATTTTGACTTTTTCACTGAGTCAAAAAAGTCTATGAATGGATCCATACCACAGGTTCGGATAAAATTCTTACGTCTCTTTTTACGACACCCAAGCTAACTGATAAATTGAACAAAATGAACGACACATTACAGCTTTAAAAATAAAGTGTTAATAGACACACGTAACAATTAAAAATGAACCCGACTACTTCCAATTTCAACCCCAATTCATTATACTATTAAAATTACTATTTAAATTACAATCGTATTTCCCAAAATCACGACAGTGTAACACCAGCCCCCAGCGGCAACAGCGTGAGCGCGCAGCGTGCGCTCGACAGTGTACACAGGTTGTGCTGGTAATCTGCATTTCTCTGCTAATGCGTCGGTACACTTATAGCGCGCACAAATATTTGCACGCCGCTCGAAAGGGGTTGTCATTGGCACGGTCTGAGCACACTTGACTTAATGGAACATACTATTTAAACTCGGCCGTATACGAGTTTTTAAAAGGTGGACAGGAGATAAACTTGCAAAAACTTGTACGGAAGAAAGTTTTTCGATTATTCAGTGGAATTTAGGATTTTTTTTGCCTGCATTATATTAATACTCTCCAAGCACACTCTTAAACACAAGGTTTATTTAGTATAAAAACATATAAAATAGTAAATAGCCCGTTGGATATTAATTAAAACGTAAGACCATGGATTTTCTTGACGATCCTATAAATATGTAGAAAAGTCAGTGTGTGCTCTCAACTGTGGTTTCCTTATTTGTTAATTATGACTGTTTCAGTATCTTGTTATTCCGCTCACTGCTAAATGGTATATGTTGATTATTGTCATGTATCTAGGTGACACACAAAAGCGTATTCGAATCCTAACTTTAAATTGAGCCATTTATGTGCCTATCAAACTTCCAAATAGAAAACTAGATGTTGGTAATTCAATATTCATCCTTGTTTCTAAATCTATTAAATGTTTGTCTTCTAAAATTCTTTGTTATGATTTTAAAAGTCCGATACGCTTCTGTATATCGCCTTGCAGGCACTAAAATAAGTGAGGTAAGAAAACGTTTGTTCCAGCGTCGATATTCCCGTCGGCGTCGTGGGGCAACTGGGGTGGCGGCGGCGGCAACCTGTACTCGCCGCACTCCATGGCTCCGCCGCATGTGACGTCACACCTCGGCTCCTACCCGCACTACGCATGACCACCATACCTTCACACGCCGATTGATTAATTTTCATATCTTTATTTACTCTGATCCTTTTTTTGGCCGATCGTTTACGAACGGATATTTATTTTCAATACATGTTTACAAAAATAATTTGTGTGATCGATTCAAATCAACTATGTCCTTTTCACAACATTCATATTTATTTTTTATTTTTAAATATTTTATCGATCGTAATAGTTTTAAATGACCCTTTTCGTTCACTAGCATTCCTTTGAAGAAACAGTATGTTAGAAAAATATCTTCTTGTCATCATTTACCTCATTTAGATGAACGTAATATTTATTCCATGACACGAGTCAGGTGGACCGCATCCCTAGTCTTTTATCAAAGAATGATGTAAATAATAGATACTCATTAGTATTAAGTAGAATTATTTATTTAGGATAACAAAGTAATGAAAAAATTAATTGGTCGTATGAAAATTATTGTGAAAATAACGAATACTTCTCGCTGGGAACTGATCAGTGTTTTGCAATAATATTCAATTGTATGGTCTGGTTGGTCCGAACATTTACCTAAGATGTTTATTATGTTTAGATATCTGAAAACACGATTTATTCCGTTCTAATACCAACAACCAATACCACTGGTATTTGTTACAACTCACATTTATTTTCCATTCCGAACGGATACCACTGTTTAAATAATGTGCAAACGAATACCAACAACTTAGAATAATAACGCGTACGCAATGCTGCGTTATTATTCTAAGACTAACAACTTGATTTTGGTATAGTCAGCGCTCAGTCAAAACTAATCAAATTAGTTTTACAATATTTTTATAATTCGCCCAAGACAGAGATTTGGGCGGAGAAAAGAGGCATTTTCCCAGCAGAGGGACACAAGTGGACAAAAACAAATCCTACACAAATTCACTTCATTCTAATATTTTTACATAGAGATTTATTTTTTTGTGAAAAATTTGCCTGACATAGTTATTGTTAGCTAGGTAGACGTAAATAACTACGTACCAATCTAATAATTATATAGGTAGGTAAATATTAATATAAATAAAGAGCAGATTTGCCAGATATTTTGTATTTTTTTGGGTTTGTTCTTGTTTCAATGTTCTTGTAAAAAAAATATACTGGTAAAAGGAGGAACTAAAATTATAATCAACTTGATTATTAGTCATATTTTATTGAAGTTTACGTATGTTAAAAAAAATATTTTGTTGGATTTAGCAGATTTTTAGTTTCAATTAAAGGGTTTACAATTTGCCGAAGTAGGCTTTTCCACTGAAAAAAACTTATTAGTCCGTTAGTTCGATTATCAAAAAATATTTGACCCATTTTTTTTTCTTTTGTTACGTAAACGAAAATTAACGAAGATACAACGCTTTTAAAATCCTCAATAAGTCACGCCGTGGTATAATTTTTTGTGCGTTCTGACGTCACGAGCCCCTACTCCCGAGTTTTGATGCGTTTTTTTATCTTTGTCAATATTCATTGATTTACAAAAACAAAAATACATGTCCATTATTTTTCAATACTCTAACTGACGGAATAGAATTGCAATTTATTGGTAGTGGAAACTAGCCTATTCAAATGAATCGCCGTGATTGACTAGCCTAGTTTTTATTGGGATTACAAAACATTTTTTTTGACTGTACCTAATCTATATATATCTTTGAACTCCTTTGGGGATAGAAAATAAATATGAGTTGAAACAAATACCAGTGGTATTATGAATAATCTTAGTAAATTAAAACGGAATAAGTTATAATTGGGGTTTACCTTCACGTAAGAAAATATTTCCGTACGGCAATAATCTTGAGCCAGACTAATTTTTAATGAAGTTATTGCAAAATAAGCTTAGAAAAGTATTCGCTACTCAAAAAAATTAAGCACATTCGCCTCGTATAGTTAACGATTGGTGATATTATACTCAGTATTAATAAACATGTAAAATAAATTTTACTTATAAGCAAAGATATTTCAATGAATCCCAAATGATGTTTACCAAGAACCGCAGAATAAGCTCGTTTTGAAAAAATATTACTAAGCTCAAAAATGTTGTGCCATTATACAATATACGTGAGTCTAGATCGGCCGCTTATATCTGAGGCAGATGACAATGGTTGAATCAGTACAGTGACCATTTTTTTTGTACATATTATTATATCATCAGTATTATAAAGAAGCAATACTTTGTATTTATACTAATGCTAATTCATTTATCTAAGTAATTTAAAACGACATCTATATTAATTTATATTTTCAACTTTTAAATATTATATAACAAAATGTTTATTTTTCGATATCTATATGTTTACAGTTCAATTTATATCATTACTGGGATCATAATAAATAGAGTTTTTAAAATTGACTAACCGTTTATGTAGCTTTTTTTCTTTAATTTAAATATTCCCGAACCAAGCTGTTTCTTGACCTAGTTAAAAACTGTAACAGTGTTAATCAGTATTATATTTTATTACATTCATCAGAATAATCCTGATGTATTATATTTATTACCAGTTTTACCCCCTGACGTACCTAATAATTCCAACTGTTAGTTATAATATAATAGATGTGTATATAATATTAGATTATTTTAAAAAGTGCAATCGTAATTGTAATAGTTCTAGTTTAGATTTAAATTATTCGTGTAATTTATTGTTTACATAAAAGTATTATACCGTTTAATTTATAAATGTATAGTTAGTAATTTAATTTAAATGTTTAGATTTGGTCTGTTTGCGGTTTGAACTGATTTGATATTGGGTATCGTCATGCTAGGTTTTAAAACAGTATTACTTTACGTTTTTTATAAACAACTCGTAAAAGTTTTCTTATTCTTAAGGATTCTTTTCTAAAAGATGTTTGTATAAAACGCGTCTTTAAGACTGGTCACTTGACAACTGAGCTCAATGTGAAGCTATCGGGGCTTACTTCTAAAACTATGCTTACTAGCATGAGATGCCCTGTTGAGTGAGAAATAAATAAGTATTGCATATAATTCGTCGAATTAAATATGTCAGCTAAATTTTAGAATTGTAAGTTTATTTAAATAAAATATTTTTTAGAATAATTTTAGTCATTCTAAGATTTCCCTACCTACTTGGGCAGGTGTAGTGATTTGCAAAGAGATTTCAGTCAATAGATTGTATTTATTTTATTTATTTATTGTGGAATTTGTTGTTTTTTTTTTCAATGTAATATATTTTATTTTTATGCATGTGTCAATATAATGAAAAATATTTAGTCGTAGAATACCATTGTATAGATGTTATTGTATTTGAAAATGAATAAAACAAATGAAATGTCTTTCTGTTATTTTATTTTCCTTTATTACATCCAGAGTCAAAACACGGACAGCAGACGAGTAGCTCCGCTCACCAGACAGCACGAAAGTTCCACACGAAGTACAACAATTGTGGAAAGTATCTTTTCGACCGTTATTAGGTATCTGAGTTATCTGGTAATTTCTTCTTCTGGGATCCTGTGTCCATAGGATGACTATCTAAATAAGCCTGCGTTGTCCATGCGTCTATCTGTAACCAGGTCTGTATCGTTGGAACTGTAATACTAAGTCTGTTGAGTTGGAGGATTTCGAGTGATCGTTCAGTATCACCCGCGCGGCCGCGTTTTGACTGTAACGTATGCAAAGACAAGAAAGATGGAATACAGTTATAACTTTTTGAGCCTAAGGCATACTTAATGACTAAACATGAACCCGCGATGACCAGCGGGTCTATTATGACATCTTAAAACCACCATGATAACGGTGTGGGAGGGAGACGGAATTATACAAGACGCATAACGCTATCTCTTTTTCACAGCATAATCATGATAACATCAGCACGTCGTAATAGGGCCCCTAAAAAGCACTTTCCATTTCTATGGTTCCGCAGTAAAACAAGGACCCTTATAGTTTCGCCACGTCCGTCCCTCCGCGGTTTTCAGACTCTGATGACTTTAGCAAGCTGTCATTTGGCATAGTTATAAATACTAATCACGCCAATAAAGTTATAAAATATAATCGGAAAATAGTTGGGGGGGGGGGGCAAATAATGGGGGGATTATTGTTTGTCGTTTGTTCCTTGGATAGGTATTTCCAAAATAGTAGGGGTTAGTGAAAACCACTTTTTAACCGACTTCCAAAAAATTAAAGGTGTATGTTAAGAACCATGCATGTTCGAAACCCGCTCACCAAGATCTAAGTTCAATATGTTTTGTAGAAAAGTTGTAAAATGCATAACTAGATGGCGTTGGGCGTCAAATTAGAAGTCGGTGTTAAGACATAGTTCATGTCGATAAAGTACAACATAAGGTCAAAAATACAGATTAAGTTTGTTTCATTCCACACTAGACCTTACTCCTAAGATCAATTAGATCAACCCTGCTAGTACTGGGTGAGCAGACCCTGCGTGCGGTACTAAACAGTGAATGTTACGTAAAAAAAATATGATACCATGTCTGGGATGGACGGGAGTTGACGGAACATTATTGACTCTAGGTACTTTAATGTCAAGTTTGAGAATTTCGGAAGTCGGTGTTCTTGGTTATTTCGTTTTTTGACACCGACTTCCGAAATTAAAGTTATTTTATACTTTGTAGTGTTTTGTTTTTTGTTAAAGTCGGTTATATTTTTTGTTAAAAAGTTTAAATTGACGGTTAATAAGTAAGTTTTTAATGTGCATTTAATAATAAGTCGATTTTTAGGGTTCCGAACAAAAAATGGAACCCTTATAGGATCACTCGGGTCTGCTGTCTGTCCGTCTGTCTGTCTGTCCGTCTGTCACAGCTAGTTTTCTCCTGATCCACTGGACCGATTCTATTGAAACTTGGTACACATATGAACTTCTGTGACCTAAATACGGAAGTGTTACGTAAATCATTACATTTTTAGTATGGGG
Source organism: Lacanobia wlatinum (assembly GCA_947578705.1). Lineage (NCBI taxonomy): Eukaryota > Metazoa > Arthropoda > Insecta > Lepidoptera > Noctuidae > Lacanobia > Lacanobia wlatinum. The sequence goes on along the minus strand of OX388022.1, from coordinate 3,281,053 downwards.
TCACTTATGGGGGTCAAACTAGAAAATTTAAAAAAAAGTTTTTAAGCAATATCGTGTGACAAATCAAATGAAAGGGCTTACTGTGAGGGTTTTAATTTTGTAATAATTTTAAAATAAGTGGTTTTGAAGTTATTCAAAAAATTAGACGAAAAATGACCATTCCCCCTCTTATCTCCGAAACAACTGAGCCTACAATTTAGAAAAAAAAATGGAGATAATAGATCTTTACCTATAGATTACAGGAACACCTATAAGAAGTCTACAGTGTTAAAATAACATATAAAAAAAAAGTCGTTCGGAACCCTTTGCACACGAGTCCGACTCGCTCTTGGCCGGTTTTTTTTAGTTGTTAACTAAAGTTTTACTTGCAACTTGCTTGCTTGTTATTTAACAGCTTAAACAAATAAATTAAAAACTTTTTTTTTTAAGTTTAAAGCTAATGGCTTGATTCAATATCGTTTAATGACTTGCCCAGTCAAGTAGCGGAACATAGCGCACAGGGAGCTTGTGCTATTTTGTCAATTTTACATACATACGGGTCGATTTGAAACCTCCTTATTTTAAATCGGTTAAAATTGACTAGGTTTTTCTTATGTTACTGTGCTGTAGAACAAAGAGTTTAAATAAATTTTAAACTTACCCTGTAAACTGTAATCACCATTTTTTTGTTTAAGTTGACATAATGTACCTTTCGGTATGCAGACGACAGCACTGTTGCTGAAAGATACGTGTCCGACGCACGTGCTGGTGGGTCGCAAATCCGGTCTCTCCGGGAGACTATGGTTGAGCGTTTGAATTAGTCCTTACAGGCTGTCTCTGAATGGGGCGATGCCAATCTGGTCAAGTCCAAGGTCAAACGCGTGGCTATAAACAGTAAAAAAAAAAGATAGTGGTCAAACGCGTGCCTATTAATAGTAAAAAAAATGTAGTTCGGGAACCTTCCTCGTGCGGACTGATTCTTGTCGCGGATCTTGTAGCTGTCCCCACTGCGCAACGTGATGTGTACGACAAGTGAGTTAGCGACTGTACGGTGTACGCACTGTGACGCGCTATTCACGCGACATCCAGAGCTTGTTGAATGAGTACTGTAGATGAAGAGGAATGCTGAGAAATTCAGAAAAGCTTTTATCATTCAAAAGGCTTTACCGTCGCAAAAATGCATCATGAAATACCGATTCCTTATAACATACCTACCTGCGTTTACAGTAGGGGCGACTTGTTTAGGTTATAACAAGGATAAGGAGAGGTAGCTAAGAGTGATTATGGCTGAATTTGGCTAACCATACAGGAAAGCCTTAGATTGTTGTTTCCTTGAAAGCGGCGTTCTGCGTCAAGCTCCAGTAGGCACAGAAAGTCGTTGCTCCTCAACGCGGCAACGCTCTAATGACCTTAGAAGCCTGCCGGTCGATTCTGTTAATATGTCGAAGTGAAGGCTTGGGTGAAATGATCACTAAGTGAGCTGTCAATCCAAGTAACTTAGTTGGAATGATAGCTCACTTCGTGATCACCAAAGCCATCACTTCGACATGTTTACCATCGACCGGCAGTTTTCGTTCGTCTGATGTCGAAATAGTTCGCACAAATGACGTAATCCACAAAGAACAGACTCCTTTCACGGTTGGAAAGGGTAAACACCCTTTACAACTTAATAAGTAGTCTCCGAAAGGTAAAAACAACTCACCCAAAGATAACTGGATGTTTTGGAATTCAGATACGCCGGCATCTGATTAAGTACCTGATGAAGGAGAGGGTTACGAGAAATGTTCTTTCGATGAGTAATGGTCAACAATAAAGGAAGCTACCTCACAAGGGCCAGCTTAGTTTTTATGTTTAGATGTATCAATCAACTGTGGCTAAAATGGTTATCCGTAGAGTCAGTGAGTTTTGTTTGTAAGTGGCCATGGATAAAGGCATTGTTCAACATTTATATTACTTGTGATGGGCAACTAACCACAAAATCTAATATCCTGTATTGGGTCCAAAGTATAAAGAATTTAGTCGTCTAAGGACATGGCTCGAATCAGAGTATCATTATTAACGATAGTGATGATTTGTGGTTTTTCGCAGAGTCCAACGGCTTACATTCACACTCCGCTGAGGAGAAAGCGAACTTGTTTGCTTCTTTGTTTGCGGAATCTTCACGTCTGGACCCTGGTGGCGCAGAGCCCCCTGCTTCTCCTGCTGGATACGAGTCAAGTATGTCGAACATTCTCATTCACCAGAGGGACGTCCGTAGGGTACTGCGTAACCTAGACGTGAACAAGGCTAGTGGCCCCGACGGGATACCGGCAGTTGTGCTGAAGACTTGTGCGCCTGAGTTGTCTCCGATCTTGACACGCCTATTTCGCCTTTCGTTTGAGACTGGAAAAGTGCCAAAGGCTTGGAAGCAAGCTAACGTGCAGCCCGTGCCCAAGAAAGGTAGTCGAGCTAACCCGTCGAACTATAGACCTATCTCAGTAACGTCCATACTCTGTAAGAGTATGGAACGCGTGCTGAATCATAAGCTCCTGGCATACCTAGAAGCAAATGATATCCTTAGTGACCGACAATACGGATTCCGCCGAAATCGGTCTACTGGGGATCTTCTTGCGCATGCCATTCTTGCGTATGCCACTAACGGTCTCCTTTGACATCTCGAAGGCCTTCGACAGGGTCTGGCACGATAGCCTTATTAGTAAGCTTCCTTCCTTCGGTCTGCCCGCAGGATTGTGTGATTGGATCGCGGATTTCCTGAGGGATCGGTCTATCCGAGTGGTCATTGATGGCTGCTCGTCTGGACTGCTGGATATTAATGCCGGGGTTCCTTAGGGGTCGGTGATTTCGGCAACTCTGTTCTTGCTGCATATTAATGATCTGCTTAAACCCGGTACCTTTGAGTATGCAGACGACACCACTGTTGTTGAGAGATACGTGTCCGACGCACGAGCTGGTGGGTCGCAGATCCGGTCTCTCCGGGAGGCTATGGTTATGCGCTTGAACGTGTCCTTACAGGTTGTCTCAGAATGGGGCGATGCCAATCTGCTCAAGTTCAATGCTGCTAAGACCCAAGCGTGTCTATTTTCCGCTAAACGGAGCCAATTCCGCTCAGCTCCATCTTTCCGAGGTGCAACCGTGCCGATAACCGACCATCTTTAGCTTCTTGGGGTTAAATTAACATCTACCCTCAATTTTGGCCCTTTCATAGAGGCAAAAGCTCAAGTGGCTGCAAAGAAGTTGGGGATCTTAGCAAAGGTGAGACGGTACTTTACGCCGGAACAGCTGCTCAAACTCTATCAAGCGCAAGTTCGATCATGTATGGAGTACTGCTCTCATTTTGGGACGGATCTGCCAGATACCAGCTTGATGCCCTTAAGTCAATTGAGAAACGAGCCAAGAGGATCATCGGCGATGATAGGCTCGTCGCCACAAAGCTCCAAAGTCTTGAGCATCGACGACGAGTTGCTAGCCTGTCCGTTTTCTACCGGTTGCATTTTGGAGAACGTGCGACGGAATTGCATAATTTAATTCCGCCAAGCCCGTTCCATCATCGGACCACAAGACGAACGGCGACGCGCCACCGGTACATGGTGGACTCCCACCCACGCGCACAAAACGTTTTGGGAACACATACATAGCGTGCAGCTAAGGAGTGGAATTCCCTGCCGGAGTCTGTTTCCTGATAGCTATAACCTGAGAGTATTTAAGTCAAGAGTGAATAGGTTACTTCTAGGCAAGCGTGCTCCATCTTCGACCACATCATCGCTTACCATCAGGTGAGATAGTGGTCAAACGCGAGCCTATAAATAGTAAAAAAAGAAACATTCGGCACTGAAAGAAGTCCTCAGTCTCTACACTCGACGGACAGAGCCATCTAACGGAATAATACTGAACTAGTTCTTCACACGCACGTTATTTCACCAGAGTGTACCCGTATTTTTAACGTGCGTTCCGCATCCGACCCTCTCCTCGTAGGGAGTGATATCACATAATGTTAGTAGATGGAGTGTTTATTGATATTATTTGATACCTATTATTTGTCAGCAGCAGGTTTCTTTTTCTTTTTAACCGACTTCTAAAAAAGAAGGAGGTTCTCAATTCGACAGTGTATATATACTATTATGTGTGTTCGCGGATAACTTCGTCGTTTATGATCCGATTTCGATGAATCTTTTTTTATATGAAAGGATAGTCTTCCAAAATGGTCCCATTGCCACCACGTAAGGATCTGATGATGGAAACCCTGAGAAATCTCTCTCGAAAATTGTAGGCACGCATCTGGTAAAAACTTGATATTCGTGTGTATATCGGGTGATACTACAAAATAATTAAGGTTTGGATCAGACCTGATGATGAAGACGACAGAGAGTCAAGGGAACTCCACATCGGTATGTATATAGGGTATCGGCAAGTGTTTGGGCTTATTTATTTATTTATTTAATATTTAATATTTAATATTTATTTATTTATTTATTTATTATTTCATTTGTACTGACGAGATCTTTAAACCGAAAGCACTTAGTAAGTTTTATTTTTATAACATAACATCACGCCAGTACGCTGTGAATGGGTACGCAGGTACCACTAAAAAGTGAAAAATAAAAAAACTTTTTTACAAAAAATATAACCGACTTCCAAAACAAAACACGAAAGTCGGTGACAAAAAAACGAAATAAGCAAAAGCACCGACTTCCGAAATTAAACTATGTGTAAAAGTCGGAAAATTTTCAAATCACGACTTAAGTGGTGTCAAGACCACGTCGAACAAATTAAAATGGACACTTTGGCATCTCATTGTTCTGAAAAAGACTTCAAAAATTTTTGGCATAGTACTAATAAACTAAATATAAAGCAGAATCGGACTGAATGTATTAACTCTGAAAGGGATCCCCGTAACATTGCTAATATATTTAAATCTCATTTCAAGGTAAGTCCACTTGTGCCTTCAGTTGTCACGCAGAGCAGTTTCCAGCCAGATACTTCTACCACTATACAAATAAGTCCTAAAGATGTTAAGAGTATTATCGACTCCATGACTGGAGGTAAATAGCCTGGACATGACAGCTTGAGTGTTGAGCATTTACGGCTTGCGGACTGCCATTTACCCAGAGTATTGGCCATGCTTTTCTCCCTGTGCATGAGTCATAGGTATCTCCCACGGGACCTTATGAGAACAATAGTCATACCAATTGTTAAATGTAAAACTGCAGACATTTGTGATAAAAGTAACTATCGTCCCATCTCCCTAGCAACAATTCTGGCGAAGGTAATGGATGGTCTGATTAACGGGCATTTAAGAAGGAACCTGAACCTGCATCACGCGCAGTTTGGCTTCCAACCTGGCCTTTCCACTGAGAGTGCTATTCTTTGTATGAAGCACACGGTTAGGTATTGTTTGGATCGTAGGACACCTGTTTATGCTTGTTATTTAGATTTATCCAAAGCCTTTGATCTAGTTTGTTATGAGGTCCTGTGGGATAAACTGCGTAAACAAAATGTATCGACAGTACTGGTGGAAATTTTGAAATTTTGGTACGATAATCAATTAAATGTCGTTAAGTGGGCGGATTGCTTGTCTGAGGAGTACAAGCTAGAGTGTGGCGTGAGGCAAGGGGGAATTTCCTCGCCCACTCTTTTTAATATCTATCTGGACAGCCTGATTGGCGAGCTCAGTAGCATGCATGCAGGTTGTCACATTGATGGAGTCGCTGTCAATAATATTATTTTAAATGCCGACGACATGGTGTTGCTGAGCCCGTCAATTAGGGCCCTTCGTCAACTACTTGTTGTTTGTGAGCGGTATGTCGCGAGTCATGGTCTCAGGTATAATGCTGCCAAGAGCGAGTGTATGTTTTTTGGTCTTGGTGATAAAACCCCTCATGAGCCACCACCTATTTTTCTGAACGGGTCTCCTCTCACCAAAGTGAAAAAGGTGAAATATCTAGGGCACATAGTCACCGATGATCTGAGGGATAACGAGGACATTGAACGTGAACGCAGAGCGCTGGCGGTCAGAGGTAATATAATATTGGCTCGTAGGTTTGCTCGTTGCTCAGCTGAAGTGAAGTTAGCGCTATTCAAAGCATATTGCCAATCTTTCTACACGAGCAGCCTGTGAGTTAATTATACTCAAAAGGCATACAGCGCTCTTCCGGTACAATATAATAACGTCTTCAGGATGTTGTTGCACTTACCGCCGTTCTGCAGTGCATCCGCGATGTTTGCCGAAGCGCGTACGGATGACTTTTACGCAATAAGACGCAAGCGTGTGTCGTCGTTGTTGCGCAGAGTGCGCGGCAGCAGCAACAACATTCTGAGGATAGTTTCTGGTAAAGGACAATGCCAGATCGTGCCCCAGCAATTTACAGAAAATGTAAATAAACGAAAATAATAATAATGAACATAGGTCCTTTTCATCACAAATTATTTTTCTTTAGAACTTGCCGATTACAAATTAATTTTAAAAGACATTCAACCTCTGAAGTTCTGTATTGACATTTCCTCATTACTGACGACCAATTGCGTTACGTTTTGCGCATGATTCACAATCCAAAAAATGCTTTAGTACTTAAATAAAAAAAAACGGATACCCCTGCCACCTAAAATATTATTAAAGGATTATAATAATGTTAACCGTATCTATGTATTATTAATTGCTTAAGATTATTATGCAAGTCATTAGGAAAACAAATATCGCATAATAGTTTCGCAATAATGGATTTTGTGTAAAGGAACGTTGTTTACGCGCGTTTGTCAAACTCAAAATGTCAATGTCATTATTCATTCGCTCGCTCTCTTTATCTGCGCTCGCGACTCACATTTTATTTTGCCTATTATTTACTTTGATTTCCCTTACCGACGACTTTTGCTTTTGACCACGGATCTCGATTCCCGCTGACTTGCTGACTTTGTGCTACGTATCACGGATTCTGAGCATTGCTTGTGATTTGATGAACAATGTTGCGGTGCATAAATTGTTACCTGAGTGTCGATAGGATGTTAAGACATGTTGTCTCTTCATTACAAGATTCACTGCAAAGTCTTCTCTCATCGTGGACATCGTCGCAACAAGTATGTATAGTCAACAGTTTTTTTTAGCTAGCATAGTACCTACTGTACTGTCAGAGTCGAGTGGCATAGCTGCTGTTTAGCAACCAATTCCTAATACCAGTAAATAATACTAAAATGTATATTTTACTTTTAGCTTCCACCAGATGCTGTGATCTGTCAAGAATGCTTCTTGCGATTAAACCAGCATTGTATAAATGGAAATATGGATGCTGAAAGAGAACTGGGCCACACACATGTTTGTCTGGGATGTGGACGATCTGTTTTGGAAAGAAGACGGCGTGTGAGATATCATACAGTTGAAGCCAGTGATCCAATAATAGTCATTATACTTTCATGGGATAATATGCATTTTGAGGTCAGTAGTAATGTTTTCTTAACTATCCAGCAACCCCAACACTGTGACTGTATGCATGGGACATGTCATATTTTTTCACAACCTCATAAGAATGTTTGGAAATATAAATAGGTTTTATAATTCACGTGATTATTTCAAACCAATATTACACTAGGGTAGAACAACAAAAAACACAACAGTACTATTAAGAAAAGTAATATTGAAAACAAGTAACTTACATCTTTCTATTCTCCTAAGAAAAAAAACCAAATACCTTTGAATAATCATAGCTATTGTTATGCATTGAAATAATATTTTTCTTTGCAGTTGACATCAAGAGATGCATATGTATGTCATTTGTGTTGGGTGCGTGCTACTCGCCAGTTAGCACAAAGTGTTAGAGTACAACCGGACACAAATGAGCATGCTGAAGTAGAACTTCAACCTGTTGAACCAGAGCAACTGATAGTACGTCAGCAAGTAATACCAGTGCCTCCACCACCACCTCACCCTCTAGAACAACAGGTTCCATCAGCATCAACTGATGCAATTATTTTGCCACATTATAAACGAACAGCGAATACTTCAAGGCATTGTATTTTTCAAGGCTGTGTCAATCAAAGTGGTCACTTGATTCCATTATTAATTAAGATCATGCTTGTTAAACAATATCATATATATGTGCCTATTCACTCTCGTGTCTGTGAAACACATTTATATGCAAATGAATGGTCATTATTAAATAACAACAATAATCTATCCAATCGCTTCACAGCTCAACAAATAGAAGACTTAATCCGTATTATGGAAAGAAATGCAGACGCAATGGATTTCGAAAATGTTCATGAGATGCCAAATCATATTTGTCACTATTGGACTGGTCTCAATGTATTAGAGTTTTTAAGTTTGTATAGTGAAATACCGGTGCTTGAAAATATTAACAAAGGTAAAACTTGCCAACCAACCAAGCTCAGGACTGGTGATAGTGACAATAGATTATCAACTTTGTACAACATGCCACGTTCCACATTAGAATCTCATTTAAAAAGGATGTGGGACTATTTTAAAAATCATTTTGTAAATAATCATGTTGGGTTGCAGCATATTTCTAGAGAAGAGGTTGCTCAGCGGAATTTGCTCATACCAAACAATCTTTTTGGTAGCCCAAATGCTCCAATAACAGAAATGCCGGCTATTGTTATTTCGATGGCACATACATCTATATTCAAAAGAGTAGCAACTATTTTTACCAGAAAAAAACATACAGTTTGCATAAATATAATAATTTAATAAAGCCTTTTTTAATAGTTGCCTGTGATGGGCACATCATTGATGTGTCAGGCCCATATGCAGCAACACAGACGGACTCTGAAATAATATCAAAATTGTTTGAAGATGAAAATGGGCCTATGAGGTCATATTTTAGAGCAAATGATATATTTATTCTAGACCGAGGATTTAGAGATAGCATACCGGTTTTAGAATCGTATGGCTACAAAGTATTCAAGCCTGAAACAGTGGATGAAGGTGAAACACAGCTAACAACATTGCAAGCCAATAAGAGCCGCTGTGTAACACTATGCAGATGGGTAGTGGAAGTTGTGAATGGCCGATTTAAACGCGATTTTAAATTGTTTAGACAAGATTTTTTTAACAGAGCGTCACTACATCTAATGGATTATTTCTTATCGCAGCGGCTTTGATTAATCGCTTTCATCCACTGATTCAGGACCGGCCAGATGCTCATGAGATAATCTCTAGGGCATTGCATTTCCTAAATGAACCCAACCATTTGGCTCAATTTGTCCATGACTACAATATAAATAGACGCAGAACAATGTTTTCTAGCATTGATGGAAACCTACCACAGCTGCAGCAGTTTCCTATATTCACTTTAAATGAATTAATTCTAATATCTCTAGGGCCATACCAAGTCAAACAAGCCCGTTCTTATTACGGAGAACACCTAAGAGAAAATGGACTCTATTTAATAGAGGTGTGCCCAGAAATGGAACACTCTGGAGAGATGGTGTTACGCATTGGAGGTAACTATCCATTATTAATAAGAGGCAGAATTAAGTCTAGGCATATTAGCCAAAGGCACTATTTTACATATATATTAATTGACAGGGAGCCTAGCAGTAGTCGTGTATAGTTCTTATCAAACTTTTTGGCCGCCCTGTAGTTGGCTTTCCGATGCGCAAGGCATGGCGCGGTGCTATTTTTGTATGAGATTTACTACTGCGCAGCTATTATAGCCAACTTCAGAACGGCCAAGTAGTTTGGCGAGAAGTGTAATTGACGCCATATTGGGATATTGCTGCAGTTGTATTGTGGGTAATAGGACAGTTGGATGTTGTTGTCATATTATGACCATAATATGGTATCTTGGTTGGGCACGACACCAAAATAATATTGATGCGCCGGCAGCATTTCTAGATGATGTGTTAATAACTTTTGAAGATAATTAAATAAATCATCTTTGTATAATATGCTTTTTTTTCATCCTAGTTACACTTAGGATAGGGACTGATCCTAAATAAGTAGTTCCTTGAATAGCAGAATGCCCCCTCCTAGAGATAAACTAAATAATAACACATCTATAATTTATTTTAACATTTACAAACTGCGTCTAACCTATAATCAATGCCATTATTGTTTTTAATTTTTTTAGAGAAACGGCAAGTTCTACAGGCGTTAGGAAAAATGTTTAGTTATCTGTAATAAATAAGCAATAAGGAGCTGCATATTTCATGCTTGTAAATGACTTTTTTACTGGGGCAAACTTCTATAGAGTTTCTGGCATTGTCCTTTCAGTGTCCAATACACTCGCTCTGGGTAAGCATCGTAGTTGGGACGGTAAAATAAAATAATATTTGTGCATGTATTTTTTGATTTTACTTTGACATTAGTATTCGAATTATTTTTCAATTGACATTATTATTCAAATTCAATTGACATTATTTATCAAAGTTTTCAATTGACATTATTATTCAAAATTTTCAATTGACATTATTATTCGAATAATTTTTCCTACTAACATAGTTAATAAGCTCATACTGTTACTAACCATAATGGATCTTGTAATCTGATGAACAAATAAATAAATAAATTAAAGTTATTTTATACTTTGTAGCGTTTTACTTTGGAAGCGGGTTATAATTTTTGTAAAAAGTTTTTTATGAAGTCTGCTAGATAGTGACTCGATACTAGATAAGACTGAAACAATATTTTCAAACGGATCACAGTCAAATACTGCTCGCACACTACCTCACACAGACAGACACACTTGTCTGTTTGTCTGTCTGTGGCACCGTAGCTCTTAAACGGGTGAACCGATTTGGATGCGGTTTCTTTTATTTAAAAGCAGGTTTTCTAGCGATGGTTCTTAAATAAGGTTTATCAAAATCGGTTGAGCCGTTTGAAGATCATCAGCTCTTTTCTAGTTGATGAAGGCATTTAACCAGCTTTTACGGGTCTGGTCGATGCGAAATTTGGTATTCTGTTCATCATCACCATCATCATATCAGCCGAAAGACGTCCACTGCTGGACATAGGCCTCCCCCAAGCGTCGCCACAACGACCGGTCCTGTGCGTCTCGCATCCATCGCCGCGGCTACCCGCGACTTTCACCAGGTCATCGGTTCACCTTGTGGGAGGCCTTCCAACGTATTCTGTTACTTCAATGACATTGCAAGAACATGTTTATATTGACCTGATGCTGTAGCATAACCAGAGGTCTGCAGAATACCCAACTCCTCATGAAGTTACAGCAGAGGTACCTATCGTGTTTGGACTCACTGAAATGGTTTCAATGAACAGATTATATTTAGATCAGTAACCTTAACCTGATGCTGAAGCATGTCCTGAATGAAATCTGCAAGATACCCAACTCCTCACTTACTTACAGCAGACCTTCCGTTTTCGTATTCATTTAAATGGTCACAATGAATAGGTTACAAATAGATTGTGATCAGGGTCTGATGATGAAGCAGAAAAGAGAAATGAGTGAATACTGTGGTGAGAGATGCAAAGCTATTTTCCAAGCTTGTAGGATGTAGTGCCGTTTAGGTGAGTGTAGATCATATGTGGATAGATGGAGAGGGAGAGGAAGGCCAAAAAAAGATGGATGGATTTGCTGAGGAGCAATATGAAAGAATAGGGAGTTAGTGATAGCGAGCGAGCTTTTTTAGTCGTGGGTTTTTTAAACTTTTAATTTAATTTTTTATATCAAAACGCGCTTCAGTTGCTTTTTAACAGACGTGTGTACGATGATTGCTGAGAAGATTGTCGTCATCGCTCAATGGAAACAGCCGCTCGAGGCGATCAAGCATTAAATAAACTAGCTTTTGCCCGCGACTTCGTACGCGCATACCCCGGTTTTTACGGTTCCCTTAAAATTTTCGGGAAATCCTCTCTTATTAGTCTCCTACACTCCCCAAGGGACCATAGATACCAAGACACGGTGGAATCTCGCTTTGTTGAAATGGTCATCCATCCAATGTAGTAGAACTGTCAAATATATGTTCAAACTTTTATAGAAGCTTACAATTGTTAAGATAAATAATGATCTTTTACTACATATAAAAAGTATGACAAATAACTGAACAATATGTTTTGGTGTTCTTTTCACACATTTTATTTTTTTATTTCTAAATTACTTAATCTATAGTTATACTTTGTTTTTGCCGTACAACATAAACCTCGCAGGGTTTATCTGTGTAATGGCGAGCCGTCTTTTATTTTATTCGTTGCGACAGTAATGTTTAAAATATAATAATTAGGTACATGATAACACTTATTGAATAGTCAAACGAACTTACCTGTAAGTGAAGTTCGACGGTAATTATACGAAGTTATTGCCTCGTCCGAAGATGATGATAGAAAACTAGTGTAGTCTCGTATTTATAGTCTGTGGCGTCACATAATTTAGAAGCATTAAATAAAAGCAGAAAACACATCCCTATGCGGGCGTGTGCTGCCATCTGTAACAATCTTCATTAAGTTCATAGCGATTATATTGGTTTTACAACCTAGGGTTCCATGCTCATATAGCTATATAGCATGGAATGTTTGGGTCGGGTGGGACTCATCATCTTCGGACGAGGCAATAACTTCGTATAATTACCGTCGAACTTCACTTACAGGTAAGTTCGTTTGACTATTCAATTATACTCGTTATTGCCTCGTCCTCTATGATGATAGAAAACTAGTGTAGATGTTCAAAGATCAGTTGTAAAAACAATAATCATTTATTTAAAACATATAAAATAACACTAGTTATTTTTAATGTTTCTTAAAAACAAATACAGAAAATAGAAATTAGTCATTTTTATTAATACAAAGTATTCAAGTTGAATTATTTTCGTTAGTACAAAAAATTGCTTCAGAGAAGCTTCTATTGTTGATTATAGGTCTATTATAAAATCTAGCGAAAATTGTTGACTCTCCAGTCCAACCAGCCGCTCTTCTTATATCATCAATATTAACTCCCTTACTGTAAGCTGCTGATGTTGTGGCATGGCGGGTACTGTGCGTCGAGAATGTGCTAATGTCAATTCCACTCTCTTCCATAGCTTTTTTGACCCAACGGCTGATTGTACTGGAGCTCACAGCTTTATATGGCTTTTTGGTTGATATAAACAAACTAGTACAGTCTCGCAGACTTTTCGTTAATTCTAAATAATTAACCACAGCTGTAGCTGGGCATACTCCTAGTCTATTATTAAAGAAGGGAACAGTTAAAAAGGGTTGGCATCTATTTGGCCCTGATGTTTTGATCAACTTATCAATCTTAATCATTATGCAGTCTTGTTTGATTTCTATATTATTAACATTAATTAATGATATTGTTTGTGCCCTTTGACCCGTGGCCAACATTAATAAAGTAACAGCTTTTTTGGTTACTATTTGTAAATTAGTTTGGTGAATGTAATTATTTTCAATATAATTGAGTAAGCATGATACATCCCAAGTATTATTATACTTAGGTTTTGGAGGTCTTAATTTAAAGAAACCTCTGAAGAGTCTTTTGATTTTGTCATCTGTACCTAAATGTGGTCCTATAATTAATGCAAGAGCAGATCTAATGGAGTTTAAACTTCCATAGGAAAACTCCTTCCTGAAATCTTAAAGTGAGATATTGAATGACCTCAGTAATGGTGGGCTTGGTCATATTTATATTTTCTGACTTACAGTATTTTGCCCATGCTACAATTACAGGTGAGTATTGATTTAATGTATTTTTAGATATTGAATTCATCATAATATCCACTGCATCACTACTAATTCCCAGATTTACAAATGTTTTCCTGATAATATTCCTGCCATCAATGTCAGTTTCTGGTGAAGGGGGTGTGGCAATCTGGAATTATGCAAAGTGAGTAGATCTTTAGAAGGTTGAAATATAACAGGCTCCTTTATTAGCAATCTATTAAATATTGGGAACCATGGTTGAGTGCTCCACTGGGGAACTACTACAATACCTATTGCTCTGTCTGTTATTATCTTTTCAATGGTTTTAAGAACCATAGAGAATGGAGGGAAAGCATAGAAAATATGATATTGAGACCAATCCAAAGTAAAGGCATCCACTGCTACAGCCCCTGGGTCCGGGTGCCATGATACATAACTATGGCACTTTGTATTGGTCCGTGATGCAAACAAATCAATTGAAGGTTCACCTAATAAAGAAATGATCTTTTGATAATTTGTATCGCTTAGTTCCCATTCTGTATTGCTTATTTCTCTTCTTGATTCAAAATCTGCTATCACATTATCTTTGGTATTTATGTAGGTGGCAAAAATCAATAATCTTCTAGACTCGCACCATTCCCAAATATTTTTAGTAATTTTATGTAAGTGGGGATATTGAACTCCCCCTAGTCTGTTAATATATGACACTGCAGTCATATTATCAATCCTTAATAAGATTTCACAATCTCGTAAATGACTGGCAAAGCATCTTAACCCGAAGAAAGCAGCATATAATTCTAACGAATTAATGTGAAGTTGAGCTTCACCCTCCGTCCATTGCCCATGGGCAGTCTGTGAGTTACAAGATACTCCCCACCCTGTGGAGGACGCATCTGTAAATATTTCTAACTCAAAAATGTTCTTTCTAATGGGGTTACCCGATTGAACTATGTTTCTAGCCCACCATTTGAGATCTTGTATGCATGCAGCATTTAATTTTGTGTTTAGATCATAATTGTCATTATTATCTTTTAAAGTAAGATATTTATGTCGCTCAAGTTCTTTAGTATAAAGAATACCATACTTGATAGCTGGGCAAACAGATATTAAGGTTCCAATAACCTGAGCTAGAAACCTAAGCTTAAATTGACTTTTAGCAAGTAATTCTTTTATTAACTTCAAACAGTTATTTCTTTTTTCTTCAGTGATGTCAAGAGTCATGTCAATGGTATTAAAAATTAAACCTAGAAACTTACACTGTTGTTTTGGTATAAAATCACATTTTTCTTTGTTAATTATAAAACCTAATTTTTCTAGTATATTTATTGTTGACAGCATATTTTCCAAACATTGTAAATAACTATTTCCTATACATAGAATATCATCTAAATATATAACTGATGTAAAGCCTTTTTCTCTTAAGTATGCTATCACTGGTTTCATTAGTTTTGTAAATGTTAATGGGGCCGTACATAGGCCAAAAGGTACAACATTAAATTCATAGTATATTCCTTGAAAAATAAATCTCAAGTATTTCTTACTATCCTTGTTTATGCTAATCATGTAGTAAGCATCTTTTAAATCTAATGATACAAGAAAATCATATTTTTGTAACAGTTTACATACTGTTCTATAGTCTTCCAACTTAAAATGCTCAGTTTTAACAAAAGCATTTAACTTTTTTAAATTTAAAATGAAACGGAAGGTTCCATTGGGTTTTTTAACAAGGAAAATCGGTGAGCAAAACTGATTTTCTATAGGTTGACAAATTTGTATTGCTTTTAAAAACAGTAATTTATCAATTTCAGATTTTATCTGTGAGGACTCCAGTTTGGAAAATTTGTCATTAACTGGAGTGTAACTCTGGTGTGGCTCAGTATGAAATGGAATTGTATACCCTACAATCCAGTCAAGAATAACAGGGTCTGTGGAGATTAGTTTCCAATGACAAAAATAAGATTTAAGTCTGCCCACCTGTGAGTTTACTTGCGACGCTGATGGTTTCTCCTGTCCTCCCACTTTCTGTCCGCTGCTGGTGTTCTGGGTGCTGGCCCCCCCCTCTTCACTTCTGTGCGAGGAGGGCCCCGCCAGTTTAAAGCTTTGTTACTTTTGGATGTGTTTGGTCTAGATACCCATGCATTCTGTCTAGGAGTGGACTTTTTTGTTTCTGCTAACTTCAGTTCCTGGCCTGATTTCTTTACTGATTTAGCTGTTCTTATTTTCTCAGTGAGGTCTTCACCAAATAAGTAGGTTTTTGATTCCGACTGCAGCAAAAATTCTTTCATGTCTTTATTTATGACCGATAATAGGAGGGATCTACGTCCTCTTGTATCTAGATATATTGAGTCACATAATAACCTTGAAGCATCATTTAGCTTTTTTATTATGTTCATCTTCTGTCCTTGAGCGTCCTTTAGGCACATTTGAAGGCCTGAGCCCAGACATGACAAGGCTGTGGCAATTTGCTGTTGCCTTTTTTGTATGATTTGGTCTCGCTTTCGAGACATTTCGTTGATTGCAGCGCTAACCTCTGGGTTTAATTTAGGTGGCACCATAAGTTCTAAATTGGCAAATGGTGGATTTTCCTTTTCAATATTGTCTTTCTCCTCTTTTGTCAAACCTTTTCTAAGCATCTTATCCCACCTTTGGGCTATCTGTTTGTGTAGGTCTTCTCCTACTTTCTCCGGCTGAGGATCTACACCTAATATCTCTAAAACCTGATCATCTAATGACTCTTCCTGAGGCAGTTCTTCTCCCACTATTTCATTTATCAACCCTGTGTTCTCATATCCCTCATTTGTAGGAGCATCTTCTATCAACTCCGGGGGTTCAGTTTCAGCCAACACCGGAGGGATATTTTCGTTATTTTCCTGTATATCAGGTAAATAGTTTACTGGACTTGTAACAGTATCTGCAAAAGTATAATGCATGCTGTAAAGGCAACAAACATTGCACCATATAACCATGTAAGTTCCCACAGAACTTCCCATGAAGGTTACATGAAAAAGTCAACCATTGTGTGTCCCCACAGAACACCCCACAGGTCGCTTAGCTCACAACATAGCCATTCACAAACCACGTGCGTCCCCGCAGGACGCCCCAAAAGGTCAGGCAAGTTGCACACAAGAAAAAAAAAAAAATAGCCAATAGAGATCCACGTGCGTTCCCACAGAACGCCCCAAAAGATCAGGCAAGTTACCGTGCTCCCAATAGACATTAAATTATTTAACCACATGCGGTCGAAGATTGCAAATATATCCAAGGCATATGACACAAACCACGATTTTCAGCGGCGTTTTTACACACAGTTCGTTGTAAAATTAGGCGGCCATTTTCTTACCATCGTCACTGGAATCTGAACTTATGTATTTTATCCGTTTTTCTAGTTTTCTGATCTTTTTCAGTAGATGTGACCTCTTTCTCTTCTCTTCTGACTTTCTTTTTCCCATTTTTATGTCGCAGAGTTTTTCACAAGAAGAACAATAAATTTTTAGGAAAAAACGTGACGCCCGTTAGTAGACATAAAATCCGAATGAAGATTGTTACAGATGGCAGCACACGCCCGCATAGGGATGTGTTTTCTGCTTTTATTTAATGCTTCTAAATTATGTGACGCCACAGACTATAAATACGAGACTACACTAGTTTTCTATCATCATAGAGGACGAGGCAATAACGAGTATAATACAGTATAAATTTGTGTAAAGAAATGTTTTGATTTGTACTTATAATTTTTCGAACTCGTTTTGTATAACGTTTGTAAGTCTTCTGGGAGTATATTAAGAACGTAAGACACTAAATATTCTGCAATGCTCATCTCATACACATTGTTGGCTTTGGTAGAATGTATTTATTTTTAAGTGTAATGGATCTCAAAAAGTCAGGTCTTGTTTTTTCGGTAAGCAGCTTGGGCCTATTTACTTCAGTAAGAGTGAAAAAATCAACTTTATTGAACACATTCATAACATTACAGTATCTAAACAGATCGTCGTCACTGTTTTTGAATTTATTTTTATATCTTTAGGTGTAATCATTATTAATATCCTTATTTGTAGCTTGTAAATATCTGACAAGTATGTATGGTAAGTTCTCCCATAGCTGCTGAGGCCGTAGTTGATGACCGAGTCTGCCAAGGCCATGTATAACATTCTGAGCGTTTTGTAAGGCAATTTATACTTTAAAATACTAAGTTTACCTATAACAGAACCCAGTTTGTTGCAAACATATTCTTTGTGTGGACCCCAACAGAATCGGTTATCAACTATTAGACCGATATACATGTGTTTATCGACTACTTCTAGTGATGGGCAATTGCAAGTCTTTGGCGAGCGATGCAAGCAAGAATGTTCATGTGCTATAACTGACGGTACAGTGGAACATTTATTGTGTGATGGACGTATGTGAACAATTTTTGTTTTAGATGTATTTATCACTAATCCGACGTCATGAGCCCATTTACACATTTGATCGAAATTACTTTGTAGGGATTGTTGAGCCTCAGAGATGTTTTTATTGGCGACCAAAATACACCGTGTGTCATCGGCAAACTGGTATACAGATACAGATCCTCAGTTGATGGCGTTACTCATATCATTTACATATAGCAAGTACCCTGTAGGTTCTATTATTGAACCCTGGGCTGTTCCTTGCGTGGCTGAAACTTTTGAACTAAACCCATTTTCTATTTTAACAGTGGTGTATCTGTTTGTTTGATAATTTTTAAATAACTCCAATAGGGGTCCTTGTATTCCATTTTGTGATAACTTGTCATAAAGTATATCACAACGAAGCATATCGAACGCTTTGCTAAAATCAATAAAGAGTATCAATACATGTTATGTTTCATTTAAGTGTCTATAAACTTCATCGGTAAATTCGCGTAATAATTGTGTCGTACTCCTATTTTTCTGAAATCCAAATTGTTTATTATTGATTAAACCGTGTATCTGTAAAAAGTTACTTATGTCATTACCAATATAACATTCTATGATCTTATCTATAGAAGACAGAATAGAGATTGGACGATAGTTATTGACGTCATCACGTGGACCCTTTTTGTGTATTGGACGTATTACTCCTATTTTTAAAAGATCGGGATTTGTACCAGTCTGCAAGCAACAGTTAATTAAATGTGTAATGACTGGGACTAATTTATCTGATGTATCTAACTAGTACTTGATGTCTTTAGCTCGTATCCCGTCGTGTCCCGGGCTTTTTTTATCGTTAAGGCCGTATCTTTGAAATAAATGATAGCTCGAAAGCACCGATTTCAACTCCTGGCACCGCGCAGTCCCCGCATGCTTCCACGTGCAAAGTCCGAAATATCGAACCTAGCGCCACAACATGAAATTAATTCAAACCGCCATTTGATTCAGTGTTGCCCGCACGCGAACTTCATAAACTTCTTCTGTCAAAATATTAACACAAATCAGCAGTGATTTTAGACGTAGATAAAATACAATTTAATAAAATATCGAGCGACGAAAAACATTGATTTGTTTTAATACTCATTTTTTACAATCGTTGGTAAATTATATCATGTTTTGTATGGCCCCAAATTATTGTGAAAACTACTAATTCAGTTGACTATTTAAGAACATGGCCATAATTGTGCGATAGAGATAGTACTACAGACTTTTAAGCATACGGAAGGTATGGAGTAGATCAGTTGTATAAAAGTTATATTTTAATCGTAATAGAAATATGTACACAAGTTATGAAAACGAATGATGAAATAGATAAGTAGTCTAATTTGTTTTTTTTTTTTCGCGTGACCTTTTCCACAGAAACCGTGCATTTTCCGGAGATTGTTTTGTATCAGTGAAAAATAAATCGAACGTCCTGTAAACATCGAGTTGCATGGAGCACCTAGGCATGGAGTTGACATCCAGTCTCAACTTCGGCGCCACCATCGAGTACAAAGTCCAAACCGCTGCCAAAAAGCTGGGCATCCTAAATAGGGTGAAGCGATACTTCAGGTCTGGACAGCTTTTAACCCTATATAAAACTCAAGTCCGATCCTGCATGGAGTATTGTAGCCACCTTTGGGATGGCTCAGCTAAGTATCAGCTTGCCGCGCTTGACTCAGTGGAAAGCAGAGCTAAGAGGCTCATCGGTGACGTTAAACTGGTGGATGCCAAGCTGCATAGCTTGGCTCATCGCCGTAAGGTTGCCTGCTTGTCGGTCTTCTACAGATTGTACTTCGGTGAGTGTGCCCAAGAACTCCACGACCTCATCCCACCGGCCCCCTTCTACCATCGGACATCCAGACGCACTGCATCTTACCATCCCTACCTTGTTGCTGTTACACCAACTCGCACTAAGCGTTTCCAAACGTCTTTTATAATGCGCACAGCAAAGGAGTGGAACTCTCTGCCTGCGTCCGTGTTTCCAAACGCTTACAACCCTAATCTCTTCAAAGTTAGAGTGAACAGGCTCCTTCTGGGTAAGCTCGCTCCATCGTAGACTTTGTCTCGGTCATCTCTGACCTAGACTAGAGTCAATGGCAAACGCATCACAAATAAAAAAACATATATTTTTAACTCTTTATCATATTGGTTGAGTTCAATACCTAGTTAGCCAGTCATCATCATCATCATCATATCAGCCGAAAGACGTCCACTGCTGGATATAGTTAATCAGTATTAGACCCTAAATGCCGTATGGTGTCGGCCGGTGCCGTATGGTGCCGTAAAAGAATAATACCATCCCATCAGTTCCTATGGGTGTCGTAAGAGGCGACTAAGGGACTCGCCAGAGAATGGGCAGCAGCGTTCTCTGTAAAACTCAACCATACACTGCGATCGCCAACCCGCCTGCCAAGCGTGGCGATTTTGGCAGCCCCCCCCCCCCCTTTTGGGGGAGGCCTATGTCCATCAGTGGACGTCTTTCGGTTGATATGAGACCCTAAATGTGATGCAATGAGGGTTTTCAGTAAAGTTCCATCGGAAGTATACATGAGCACCGCTGCTATTATATGCGGCATTACAAATCCGGGGCTGTAGGATAACCCTGGTTCCATCGTCAGGCCCATATTGCTAAGTAGTAAATAGTTTCATCCTGATTGTTGTTTCATCCACGGAACATCTTCAAGACTTATACCAAATCATGGAAAAATACTTATATTAAACTACTTGACCGTCACTGGATGCTTTCATATGAGATGGCATTTCCGTTTCCCATCGATTTCTTACCAGTTTTCGTACTTTTATCCCCTCTATACTTCCGGCTCAGTGGCACCACCTGGTGGTTGCGGGTAGTTTTTAGTTTTCGTAAAAAAGTGGCACGCTATTTTTGTTCACACGCTTCGCGAGCATGTCAAAATAACTGTAGAAATATTACAAAAACTGGGGTGGAAAAGAAATTTCGAAAAATATGTTGTTTCTCCTCAAAAGATAATTTACTTAGGGATACTATAGAAACCATGGGAAAATAATGAGAAAAGATTCAGGACATCATTACAAAGATAAATCAGGCGAACAAGAGCGGTTAACTTTGAAGGAGTTGCAGAAAATAGTGGGACTTATAAATTTTGCCAGTTTTGTTGTCCCTCGGGGTCGGCTCAATCATCGACAGTTACTAATGTTCGTAAATTCGCTGCCAGTCCTACCATCAAAGACCTACCCACTACCACAAGGTGTCTTAGAGGAACTAAACTGGTGGGCCCAAAATTGCCAAAGGTCAACACCCCTTCAGTACCCTCCTCCAATAAATTTTCTGACGACAGATGCGTCGGATGAAGCGAACAATTTAGCTCTGTCAGGAACTTGGTCGCAAGAATAGAAAACGCTGCATTACGATGAAAAAGAAATGCTAGCAATTTAATAGGCTCTTCAGAACCAAGTTCATTGACTTCATCAAAGTTCGCTCCTCATTCAAAGCGACAGCAGAACTGCGGTCACCTACTTACGAAAGGAAGGACGTACGAGGACATTATGCCTGTACACTTCATTCCGGGCAAATACAACAATCATGCGGACCATTTATCGCGCCTTCGCCAACCTCCAGAATGGCACTTACTACCGACTTGTGTTGAAACAGTGTTTGCAAAATGTGGAACCCCAATAGTAGATCTATTTGCCTCGGCGACTGCTTACGTAGTGTACAATTACGTGTCCTTAGATCTGAGAGATCCTCAAGCTCTGTTCCACGATGCTTTCAGTGCCCCATGGAATTACGAGCTCGCATGGATATTCCCACCACCTTTCCTAGTCCCCAAAGTCCTGTGTCACTTAAAACAGTCGATAGGAATATTCCTATTAGTAGTACCTCGATGGGAGAGGGTATTCTGGCGTGCCGATCTCAAAGCCCGAGCGCTCGCAGCTCCTTTAACTCTGAGAAACCTACAGAGATACCTAATAGACACGTCGACGGGACTCTCACTTGTCCTCGATGTTTGGAAGTGTGGGGGTGGTCCGACGCGATAAAGACATGGAACGCTCAACAACATCACTGCTTAAGAATTCTTGGCGAAAATCTACACTAAAAACCTACGAGGTAGCCTGGAAGCGCTGGACGTCGTGGTGCCGTAATAAAAACCTTGACTTAATGAATCCTACTGGTTCACAATTAGCGCAGTTTTTATGTGATTTATATTTAATTGATATGTTGTCGTATAATTCAATACTTTTACATAAATCGGTAATTTCTACACTATGTAACGCTGAAACTTCAAGTCAGTTAAGTTCACACGTTCTAGTGAGACATGTTTTAAAATCTATTGCCCTTAAAAATCCAAAGGTCACAAAGCCTTCAGTTTGGGATATGGATAAATTAATTTCATTTTTGAATAATTACACAATTGATTCAAATAATCTATTTCAAACATCACGTCATACTGGAATTTTGTTGTTGAATTGCTCTGGTAGGCGAATACACGATCTAACTCTATTTAATATTGATCCTAATCATTGCATAAGATCTGAAAGCAGTATAATATTTTGGCCTCGGTTTGGCTCCAAAACTGACAGCAGTAATTATAGGCAATCCGGCTGGAAATTGCTTTTAAATACCGATAGCTCTAACCTTAACCCTATATACTGGACAGAAAAAACTATAGCATTATTAAACGACAGACGTAAAGCGGCAAAATCAACTAATTTATTTTTTACGATTAGAGGTGTGGCTAAACCTGCTTCAAGTACAGCCATTGCAGGATGGGTAAAGACCCTGTTTCGGGAAGCTGGCATTGCAGCCACACCAGGTAGCACCCGGTCTGCTGTAGCCTTCAAAAGCTGGTTTCAAAATTATCCTCTCGACGAAATCTTGGCACGTGGAAATTGGCGTTCAGCTAATATATTCCAGCAGTTTCATAGACGAAAAATAATTAACATTTTTATTTAGCAACGTCCCACAATTGTTCAATCCAATTGATTAACATTGCTAAATAAAAATGTTGTTTACCTAGAACAGATATTCTTAAATTGGTTGTTTATGATTACAATTTATGATTTCTTATTAAAAAAAAGTGTTAATTATATTTCTAAGTTACACATAGTAGTTATAGATAAAGTTTCTAAAAAGTACACTTATCTATGTAATTTCATTGAATTGCTTTACACATTTATTTAAATAAATGCATAAATTATTAATTACAACTTTGATTAAATTCTCTTCTATCTCTCTTCTTTCTTGCTTAATCACATTGGCCTCCAGTATAGCACCAGGCGATAACTAACAGATCTCATAAGAAAGCTTCCAGTGAGGTAAGTATTTTAATATGCGTTTTATTTCAGGTAAAACGCAGCTATTGCATTGTACTGTATTTGTCTTCGTAAACTATACCTACCAAGACTTTTGATAGGTTAGAATGGCGGAAAAATGTTAACCTTATTCTGATGTTTTTTGTCGTAAAAGCGAAAGAAAGTAAGCGTTTTAAACAAATTTGGACGGTAAAAATTAAAAAAATAATGTATTATCTTTTCGCCGACTTTATGAGAAGGCTTGATTTACATACTGTTTTATTGGCGATATATCTAATGAAACGTTGAAAATGCGTCATAACTAACTTAAGGCTTTGAAATTACGTCATTGTCAATTAAATTGAACTTGCTAATATTTTATTTTTACAAAAATATGTCTGTGGTACGAGATGAAGTAAGGCTGTAATGATGAGGGATAAAGAGTCACAAAATATCAATAGCCCAGAATTATGATAAATTAAAATTGGCCTAACAACTATTACAACATCATATTGATTTAGATTTATAACATTAGTAGGATTAAATATTTTTCATTTATTTCTGGTAGGTACTTCTAAAACCCACGCAGAAAAGTCGGGGTAAAAAGCTAGTATTTACTTAACACATTTTTCACAATTCAAACGCGACTCCATAATTTTCCCTAGGCTTGTTGCCTTTGACATTTAACACATTCTCGACACATTGATGTTTGACGTATTTCAATCCTAAAATGAAAACATTTATTTTAGCGTGTGTCTTGAGTTAAAATGTAAGAATAACGCTGTATAAACAGACACTCCAATATAGAAAACATAATGTTTACCCAATATTGCTTTGTGAGATGAGAACATTGGAGGATACAGTACGTATGTACAAGTAAAAGATGATGACTTGGAGACGTTATTTTCTTCAAGCCGTTGCTATTCATTTCCTGGTAAACGAGTCCATTATCGCCTTCAGGTAGGAAGTCCCAACGACGTTGTACTTAATTTAGTTTTGCTCTTTTATTTCATACCAATTTTATACATAATTCAAAAATTAGTGTGGATAGAAAAATATTGCGTTTTATATTGTTCAAGATCACAAAAACACACATTCACATGGTGCAGACATTTTTAACAGTAAATTTATCTATAAACGGCTAAACTATTAGCATTTACTGTAAAAAAATAATTTGAAATTACGAAGATCTGATAGCTCCGATTTGCAGAAAAGTGATACAGGTCCTGCCTACAAGAGCTCCACGGAGCGTCTGAAGAACTGAACAAATGAGAGAGATGTAAATACTTTTGCAAGGCAAAAGATGAGATGAAGATAATAAGAGTGTAGCTCGGAATAAAAAACGTAAGTGCCAAAATAAATTTTCGGATTTGATAACATAAAAGTATTATTATATCGAAATCTGTTCAGTTGAAACCTCGATAAGGTTATTTTATATGCTTTAAAGTTATTTTCATAGGATCAATCTAAAGCGTTGCGTCTTGTAGCTAAAAAAAGTAAAAAGATATTTCGAACTTTGTGATTTTTTTCTATCGAGAAAATTTCTTCGTATCGTGTATTCCTTCAGTTGGATACTAGATCATAAAGTCAAAAAGCATATACCGTAATCTCACATCCCTGTTCGAGGTACCTAACAAGATACGTTAAAACGAAAAACGGCCTTATTCTAAAGGTATCCCCTTAATTTTTTGATAACTCGTTCAACTACATTTTCCCGAGCTGGTTTGACTCTAATCGATGTATCAGGAATTATCTCGTACGTCAGCTTGTCTAAAAGAGGTACATCGCAGGAATTGCTTAAGTTCTTAATATTATTGTTACGCGCCAGAATTAATGTTGGGTACATGGCGGCATTTGGGTACTGCTAACGCCATCTAGTTTCAACCAACCAAACATTTACGTGCTGCCATCTAGTATCGAGTAGCAGATACTGGCATACTGCTGGTGCCATCTAGTATCCAGTAGCTGACATTTACGTGCTAGAACATTCTCGATGTTTTGACGGGACCTGTGGCCCGAACTTTCCAGAGGTTTCCATACAGGAGGGTTCTGGAAATGACTGTCGGTATATAAAGGGCGGACATCCGGCGACGGCAGTCAGTATTGAATTGGCGATACAAACGATAACTTCGAGAGTGATCTTCGACTGCGAATTATAGTGAAGTGAAGTGTTCAGTAGTGCGATTGTGTTTTATAATTAGTGTATTTTAAAGTGATAATTAGTGTTGTGGATTAAAGTGTCAGTTTTGGCTGTTTAATCGGCTGTTTTTAATTGTAACGAACCCTAAGCTCGTAACAATTGGTGTCAGAAGTGGGATAGTCATGCCGATTCTGCCAAAGGACGACACGGAGGGTATCCGTACCCGTAGTCAACGCCAGCAGGAGACGGACCAGAGGCGTTTTGGTGGTGCAACGCCGCAGACGTCGGCAGGTCAGCTACCGACCATGGAGGCCGGCCCGTCCACAGCAGCTCCGGCATCATCAGCACCAGACTTTGCTGCTCTGATGATGATGCTGCAGGAGCAGGCTCGCCGACAAGAGGAACAAGCCCGCAGGCAGGAAGAAAGAAAGAAGAAAAGAAAGAAAAAGCGTTTATTTGCGCCAAGCATGACGCATACCAAAAAAAATTAAAATTAAATAAAACAAAATTACAATTTTATAACAGTTGGGAAGATATGCGTCACATTCGCGCAAAACGGCCATCGCTCAGCATGATGCTAGGACCCGTGTGCGAGACAGAGCCACAGCGCTGGTTTTCAGCGACAGCCGGCGTTGAGTATGACGTCGATCGGAGCAGCATAAACAGTAATTAAACGGGACAAATAAACAGAAAAATAAAGTCATAAGGGTAAAATATAATAAATAAGACGGTAAAGAGATGGCAAGTCTATTGTGCAGACGGTGGAATGAGGCCGACTAAAAGTGGCGCGCACAACTCTAAAAAAAAATAGCTATGTTATCTGTGCGCACCAAAGACAACAAAAACTAAAAACCAATAATCTATGCAATGCGCACGCCCACAATATGGCTGCCAAACGAAGGAATGCGTAATTAACATTATTATGCAATAATGTTCTTGACTTGCGCAATACACGTAATATTGTTTCCGCTATCACAGAGTAAGAGTATATTGTATTTAAAGTGAGTTTTGTTATGTGTTCAGTGTTGTTAGATTGTGTGTTGGATAGTGTTATTTGTGAGTCATTTTGGTGTGTATTATGTGATAGGGGCGTAAATAACTATGTTCATAGATGACAAACACGCTCAGAAGAGAACCCAAACCGAGCAAAAGGGGAATATCGTTATTAAGTCAAGTAGTACCTAACGAGGATCCTCTGCTAATAAGTTTAAACTATCATGGATGTGTAGGTTAGTAATTATTTTATTAATCATATTTGAACATCATAAGTGAACAATTGAAATTGCAAACGTATAAATAAAAGATTAAAATAGTGTAAATAAGTCAATGTAGTTATTGTATATTTATGTCAGATCAATTCAAATAAATTTACTAAACTATTACAGGTGTGAGGTAAATACCATTCAAAGAGAAAGTAAATCCAAGCACAGAAACAAGGAACGAAACGAATCAAAGGAAAGGAAAGTGGAACCTCAGGATTTAAATAGCCCGCACCGTTGGAGATCCCAGCCCAAGTGTGATAGCCATGACCCCGAGGTACAGTACAGTGTAGCAACACAAAAAAAAAAAAAAAAAAGAAAACTCAAGATGACAGTTGTTGAAGCATAAGTAACTTCTTAAATTGGTACTTGAAACACTGTAATGTTTTCAGGCGTCTCATTGGTGGTGGGAGATCATTCCAACAATGCGTGGCTGCAAACCTGAAGCACCCTCTGAAAGAAGCAGTTTTGTGCATTGGCACAGTCAGCGGATTAACCATGGATCGAAGATTGTTCTTTAAGTAGCTTTGTTTCCAAGTTAGCTTCTCATACAAATAGTGTGGTTTCATGGACGTAGTTATACCAAACATTAAGTTGGCTAAATGAAGCTTCCTCCTGGCAGCCATCTTTAGCAACCCAATCTGATTTATGTAAGGAGTTACGTGGCTCCTACGTGGTACAGTAACACAGAAACGCACACAAGCATTTTGAATTCGTTGAATCACTCTTTCCGTTCTGCTGAGTAGGCATGGGCCATACACTATGTCGCAGTAGTTTAGTTTAGAAAGTATGAGACTATCAACGAGTTGTTTCCGCACAGGTAGGCTCAGGTATTTACGAATCCCGTATAAAACCTTCAACCTGTAAAAACAATTTCTCAGGACATTGGTTATATGGGCTTCAAAGTGCAACTCTGGATCCATAAGCAGCCCAAGGTTGCATGCATGCTCCACTCTGTCAATAATCTCGCCCTTGATCATTATTTCTGGTTTGGCTGATATTATTGCAGAGATCTGCTTCTTGGTGCCTAGCACTATGAATTTAGATTTGAGAGGGTTCAGAACCAGAGAGTTTTCCTCTGACCATGAGACCACTCTTTGCAAGTCTTCATTCATCTTCTTCACTGCCGAGGATGTGTCATGAGCCTTAAATGAAACATACAACTGGATATCATCAGCGTACATGTGGTACCTGCAGTGCAAAAATGATTTTATGATATCAGCACTGTATAATATGTACAATAAAGGGCCCAAAATTGATCCCTGTGGCACTCCTCGTGACACGTGGAGGGGGGAAGAAAACAAAGTGGATCCATCCTCCCTACTGATTTCAACGTATTGCGATCTTCCAGTCAAATAACTTCGAAACCACTCCACAGTGCTACCATCAAAGCCGTAGTAAGCTAACTTTGACAGTAGCAAAGTAGTATTAATAGCGTCAAAAGCCCGGGAAAAATCCAGTAGGGCTAGAATTGTTCCCTCACCCCTGTCACGTGCCTCCAGGATATTTCCCACAACGTCAGCTAGAGCTGTCGCAGTACCCCTTCCCTTTCGAAAACCAGACTGAAGGTCTGGGAGAATGCCATTACTTTCCAAGTATTCAATAACTTGCGAGTATATTACACGTTCCAGGATCTTTGATAGGCAGGGTAAAATACTAATTGGCCTCAGATCCTTCGTGTCAACCGGGTTATTATTTTTAGGAATAGGGCGCACAACCGCGCATCGCCAGATTTCAGGGAATGTGCTTGTAAGGATAGACTGGTTGATAATGTCTGTGATAGCTTGCAGTGTTTGAGGCAATGTCAGTGATATCATGTCAAGACTTATCCCGTCCACACCCTGCGCATTAGACCCTAAACTCCTAATAACTTTCAACACTGACTCCTGATTGGTTGTTGAAAGGGAGAATTTGGCAGAACTATGTATGTGAGAGTCAAAGTAGGAAAGTTGTGAAACATTTGGAAGACTACTACCTGGGACATCCAGAAATGATGCGTTAATATTTTCTGGATTGTCAAAATGACCAGGCAGCAATCTTTGCTTATGGTCTGGAAGCACATCTGATTTTAAATTACGCCACAGCAGTTTTGGGTCCTTAATTTGCTCATTGATGCTTTTAGTAAAATAAGCCCTTTTCTCGGCACTGAGTGCCATGGCGGCTTGACGCTTGAGGTCCAGATAATATGCTCTGTCT
Organism: Lacanobia wlatinum; assembly: GCA_947578705.1. Lineage (NCBI taxonomy): Eukaryota > Metazoa > Arthropoda > Insecta > Lepidoptera > Noctuidae > Lacanobia > Lacanobia wlatinum. Next base: position 3,252,202 of record OX388022.1, on the reverse strand, counting down.
CTTGATTCACGAGATGCCTTCCTAGCTTCATCCCTAAGTTTGAACATAAGGCGAATGTTGTCAGTTATCCAGGGTGTAGGGCGATTTTTAAATGTCTTTTCCTTAATAGGAGCATGGAGGTCGAAGAGCTGTATAATAAACGTGTTAAATGTTTGAACCATTAGATTCACATCGTTCATGGCTCCAACACTTGACCATGGTATCATTCTCAGATCGGTGTCAAAATGATCCTCCAATATGTCTCTGAGTGGGCGATACACTATTAATCTTGGCTTAAGCTTATCCTTCTTAAATATAGTCTCACAAGAGATGAAGGAGTGATGACCAAGATCCCTACTGTGATGCACCACGAGATTACGGATAGTGGCGTCTGAGCATATTAAATCAATAAGTGAGCTGCTGTCACCCACAAAGTGTGTAGGTGTTTGGACTAACTGTTTGACATTCAAATAGCTAAAAAATTCCAAAAGCTGTTTCGTTTTTGAGCTGCCCACATCTAACATGTTGACATTAAGGTCACCTAGCAGTATTAAATTATCAAAAGGGGCTAGGCAACTGATACTGGCAGTTAGGCCCTCAAGAAAGAGCTCTAAATCCAACCATGGTGGACGGTATGCAGTTCCAATGAGCAATTTTTTTTTATTTACCGTAAGGCCCAACCAGAGTTGTTCAACATCAGGATGGTTGGGGTGAACTTTTATTCGTGCTGCTATGCCATTCTTTATATAAAAACCAACCCCACCACCGCGCCCACCTCTAACAGATACCGGTCGCGGTATATGCTTAAGCCTATAACCTGGCACACTAGGTGCCCGGTCTTCCTCCCCCTCGCGAAGCCATGTTTCATTAATAGCCATGATGTCCACAGTGTGGTTGCTCATGGCTATCAAAAACTCATCATGATTAGTTCCCAGAGAACCTGCATTCAGTAGACCAAACTTGATACATTTACTTGGAGTCATTTGTATGTGCCATCCATGTTATTTAAGTATGTGTGTCTGTGTATGTTATGTATGTATAATATGTATAAGTAGAAATGGAGGTTGGTTCTATGTTTAGCAGTGGGATACAATGGGTCGAATTGTAGTGGGATACAATGGGAAGAGCAGGCCCGTCGCTTGGAAGAACAGCTGCAGCGCGACAAGAAGGAGCAGGCGCGCCGCCAGGAAGAACAGATGCTCCTCATGAAGGAACTTCACGCGTCCTTCGGGAAAGACATGAAGGAGGTGAAGGATAAGGTTGCTCAGCATGACAACCGCTTGTCAGACGCTGAAACCTGGATCAGCAAGTTTGATGACGTCATTGCGGATGTGAAGAAGGAGTTGGGCAACCTTAAACTTGGAGATGGAATTGCTACTTCAGCAGCCACTACACCTTCGCCACGTTGGTTCAAAGTGCCGCCGTTCGATGGGACGTCTTCTTGGTCGGCCTACAAGATTCAGTTTGAGGCTGTCATGAAGGCGAATGGGTGGAGTAAAAATCAGGCCATGACTGCCCTCACCCTAGGCCTGCGCGACCAGGCCTTAACTGTCCTGGAAGCTCTCGGTAAGGAGGTGACTTACGAGCAGCTGCTTGAGGCGTTGGAAGCCAGGTATGGCGACGCTCATCTGGAGCACGTGTTTCGTGCGCAGTTAAGGGATCGCGTGCAACGCAGCGGTGAGAACCTGCAGCAGTGGGCCCTTGAAGTGGAGAAGCTGGTGCGAAAAGCGTACCAGTCTGCACCAGCGCTCATTGATGGGAACCTGGTGCAGGCATTCATCGACGGCATCCGTGACCTGGAGGTTAGGGCTGCAGTGAGGCTCGGGCACCACGGGACGCTTAAGGACGCCTTGGCACATGCACTGGAGGTGGAAGCTGTGCGGCAAGATCATCGTTCCCACCGCGTCAGAGAGGTTGCAGCGGTTACAGTTCGCGATCGTTTAAAAGGATACAGCCCTAGGTGCTACGGCTGTGGCGAAAGGGGCCACCTTCGATCCAGTTGCCCTAAGCGAACTGCAGAAAGGGAAGCTTTGCGGCAGGATTATCGTCCGCACCGTGGCAAGGAGGTTGCAGCAGCTGCAGTTCGTGACCGTTTTAAAGGGTATAGCCCTAGATGCTATGGCTGTGGTGAGAGGGGCCACATACGATCCAGTTGCCCTAAGCGAACTACAGAAAGGGCAGATAGCCGATCTCCGGGCGACAGGGCGGCTAACAACAGCGCCCAGCGGCTGCAGGAAAACAACTTTGTGGTCGAACATCGCATTGGGAAATGTCATAGCAACGCAGACGCATTGTCAAGAAGACCTTGCCCTGAAGACTGCAAGCATTGTACTAGGCAAGAGGGTAAAGAAGTCGTTACTGTGAAGATGCTCAAGACAGACCTCAGCAAGGAGTGGAAGGAGAGCATACAACGTGCGCAGCAGGAAGATTCGGATATAAAGCCGATTCTTGAGTGGATGAAGGCTAGTGCTCCTAAGCCCACGTGGAGTGATGTCTCAGCGATGAGTTCGATCACAAAAAGCTATTGGGCCCAATGGGACAGCTTAGTGATTCAGGATGGAGTACTGTGCCGCAGATGGGAAAATGCCCGGGGAGACAACTGTCATTTGCAAATGGTTGTCCCTAAAGTTAAGGTACCGGATGTTTTACAGCTATACCATGATGGTTGTTCAGGAGGCCATATGGGAGTTAAACGCACTCTACTGAAAATACGGGAACGGTTTTACTGGGTCCATTGCCGTGACGATGTCGAGGACTGGTGTCGGAAATGTACAAGTTGTGCGGCTGTAAAAGGACCTCAGACTCGTAGCAGAGGTGCATTGAAATTGTACAATGTTGGTGCACCATGGGAGAGGATAGCCCTGGATGTTGCGGGACCATTTCCGGAAAGTGATAGTGGTAACAAGTATTTCATGGTTGTAATGGATTACTTCACTAAGTGGCCGGAAGTCTTCGCCATTCCAAATCAAGAAGCTTCAACAGTTGCAGATAAACTGGTTCATGAAGTCTTCTGTCGTTTTGGAGTACCCTTGGAGATTCACAGCGATCAAGGAAGGAATTTTGAGTCACAGATATTCCAGGAAACTTGCCGAGTTATGGGTACTCATAAAACAAGAACAACTTCTTACCACCCACAATCGGATGGAATGGTTGAACGATTCAATCAGACATTGGAGAGATACTTGGCAAAAGTTGTGGAAAATCGGCAACGCGATTGGGACAAGCATATACAACCGTTTTTGTTGTCATACCGAAGTGCTGTTCACGAAAGCACATCAGTGACACCAGCTTTCGCAAACTTTGGTAGAGAATTACGGCTGCCGGCAGACCTGATCACTGGAATGCCACCTGATGCCCCACGTAGTATAACCGATTATGCGAATGACTTGCGGAACAAAATGAATGACATTTATGAGCACGTCAGAGAATCGGGCCAGCAAATGTCTAACAAGATGAAAACCCGTTATGACCGCAAAATGAACAATAAAGGGTTCGATGAAGGTTCACTAGTGTGGTTGCACAATCCAGTTCGCAGTAAAGGGAAATCTCCTAAGCTTCAAGCTAAATGGGACGGGCCGTACCGGATTGTGACAAAAATCAATGACGTGACCTACCGTATACAAAAAGGTACAAGAAGTACTCCTAAAATCGTCCACGTGGATCGACTGGCGCGTTATTATGGGGCCGATAATGCTCGGGACGAGCATGTCTTAGGAGGGGGCAGTGTTACGCGCCAGAATTAATGTTGGGTACATGGCGGCATTTGGGTACTGCTAACGCCATCTAGTTTCAACCAACCAAACATTTACGTGCTGCCATCTAGTATCGAGTAGCAGATACTGGCATACTGCTGGTGCCATCTAGTATCCAGTAGCTGACATTTACGTGCTAGAACATTCTCGATGTTTTGACGGGACCTGTGGCCCGAACTTTCCAGAGGTTTCCATACAGGAGGGTTCTGGAAATGACTGTCGGTATATAAAGGGCGGACATCCGGCGACGGCAGTCAGTATTGAATTGGCGATACAAACGATAACTTCGAGAGTGATCTTCGACTGCGAATTATAGTGAAGTGAAGTGTTCAGTAGTGCGATTGTGTTTTATAATTAGTGTATTTTAAAGTGATAATTAGTGTTGTGGATTAAAGTGTCAGTTTTGGCTGTTTAATCGGCTGTTTTTAATTGTAACGAACGCTAAGCTCGTAACATTATTATTAAATTCTGTCATGAAAGTGTTAGCTAATGTTAATGGATGTTACTACGATGTTACTACTACTTTCCTCAATAGATGGCATTGCAAGTACCTATCTGGAGTCTCAATGAAAATAATGATTTTGTGGGTCGATTTTGATGAACTAAACGCTAAATGTTAATCGGGTTATCAGTTAATATTTTTAAGTACCTAGATTTGGAATTCAATCGGTGGTTTATGCGTGATGCTCCCACAAACGCACAGACAAACAGACAAAAATTTGAAAAATTGCATTTTTGTGTTTTGTATCTTTTTCCTAACATTTCTATGTAATTTTTATGCAAAAATATTAAATATACAGACACGGCAAGTCTACAATTTTATTATATGTATAGAATAGATAAAAATGTTAGCAGCAGAAGCAGTTAGAAAAAAATCGTTTGATTGGAAAAATTTCACATCTTAAAAATTCCCGGTTTCCGATTTTTTTTTTATTAGTTACCGGCAATCTGTATAATCCGTTATTCTATAAAATACCTAGGCAATGTATAGAATACCTAAAACATTCAGGTCATGTATGAAATATTGTTCATTTTATACTGTATACAACACCGAATACGCAGCCGGCAATGTGTGTAAAAGACTATAGCAGGGAAAGGGGAGACGTGTGGGGCGGCACTAACGCTACGTTCACACGGCGACATAAACTTAGCCGGATCTGATTTTAACAGGATATAGTTTAGTCATAATATAATATAATCAATGAGTTACCACTGATTAATGGCAACACGATTTGACAGTTACTGACAAACTATGTTGCCATTCATTCTTAGTTCGGGTTTAGGACTGATCGTTAGTAAAATACGCTCGCAACTAAGCCCGAAACTATCCATTCGGGCTTAGAAAGTAACCCCCCAGATTCGGTCACACACCAAAAAACCAAATATGGTTTAGTGGCATTTCAATACATGCGGTCACACAAGTGGTTTCCAGATACGACAAGTCGGGTCGCGGGCGCGGAATTTGAAATTTTTCATAATTTTATTGATTACTAGCTGTGCCCGCGACGTCGTTCGCGTGCACTTAGATCGTTGCCAGCCTATTATCTTACTTCTAATTTTGTTTACTAATAAATGCAAATGTTTGGATGGTTGTTACTCAATCCAAACACAATCACGACAATACAGCTGAACGAATCTGGATGAAATTTCGCACAGAGGTAAATAATCTGGAATTTATACCTCATAGGCATTCTTATCTCGGGAGTATCTACCTTGGGAGATATTCAAGGTTCAAACCATTTATTTCAAATAAACCATTTACAGGTACCTAGATACTTTAGAAAAAAGAACGTGCAAGAGACTCCGCGGCCACTCTTTTATATCATGTTATGTACCTATTACAAAAATATTGTTTACGTTGTCCTTGTTGTTTCTATATGTGAGGACAATTTAAAGAAAAATGAAACTACGTAAAACAATTTAAAATATCTATTAAGATAAGCCAGATAATTTGTGAAACGCGGGCGAAGCCGCTTGCTGGTAAAACATAATGAAATCATTCACATTAATGCTTCTCTGTAAACTATATTTGAAGTTAGATTTCCAGGAATGTATGCATATAAATTATGTGAATTGCTAATGCGGGAAAGAGCCACGTACAGCTGACCGTGGGAAAAGCAACTCACAGTCAGATCTACGCCTGCTACGGAAAGAGTTTGTCCTTGTGCTTTGTTTACGGTCATGGCGTAACATAAGCTTACGGGAAACTGAACGCGTTTAAAACTAAATGGAAAGTTATTAGGAATTAGAGGGATTCGGGGTATAAACACGATATCTCCTGTGCCGCAACCAGTCAAAATTTCTGCTTCAATGACGTTTTGCTGCAAACTTTTGACTTTTAATCTGGTGCCGTTACATAATTTAGGAGGGCTTAAATTTCTTAAAATAATGATAGGCACTCCGACTTTTAATTTAATGTTGTGTGATGGGAGACCAGGTGCACTCAAGGAATTTAAAAATTCAATAGGATAGTTGGTAGCGTCCTCTTGTTCCATTACTCTGTTAATTGACTGGTATTCTGTTGCGTTCCCTGGGACACTGTTCAATATTCTATCATTTATTGTTGCGGCCTGATCATTGCGTGGTGTTAGAATTGCTCTTTCGCAAAGCCATGCATTGGGTCGATTCGTCAGAGCTGTTAAGTCACCATATACGGATGAAATGAGATCTTGCAGTGATGAAACCATATTACAAAGATGCTCAGGTAGGACGACTTTTCCTTCCTCTTGTGGAAAGGTTCCGTTGCCAATTTTCAGTAAAAAGTCCGAAAACTCCTGTGCGTTTGGGTTACCTCCTGTGTGTGCCCGCATATTTATGGTTAAATGCATTGGTATAATGTTACGCCACAGACTCGAGCTCTTGAGACAGGCGTTTATTTCATCAGCCCTTGTTCCTCGAGGTATCACCAGTAGTGTCTGCCTAAAATCACCGCAGAAGAGCATTGTGACGCCACCCATAGGCCGATCGTCTTGCCTTATATCTCGAAAAGTTCTGTCCACCGCTTCCACTGCTTTACGGTTTGCCATTGTGCACTCATCCCATATTACCAAGCAGCAATCACGTAAAACCCTTGCTTTGTCACTGTTTCGAGAAATGTTGCAAACGGGGCTTTCTGTACTGTCCAAGTTTATTGGGATTTTGAACATTGTATGGGCGGTTTTTCCTCCAGGTAACAATGTAGCTGCTATTCCTGATGAAGCAACAGCGAGAGCAATTTTATTTTCGTTGCGTATTTGGGCCAAGATGACTTTGGTGAGAAACGTTTTCCCCGTGCCTCCGGGTGCATCCAAAAACAGGATTTCCCCCAAATTGCCTTCGACACTTCCACATACTCGCCTTAATATTGAACGTTGTTCCGGCGTTAATTTCGAGAGATCATTTCGCAATATTTGAGCTATTTCCGATGGATTATAATTTATTTCCGCTGTGTATTCTCTATTGATGCGTTCGGGATTTAATGTTGGAGTGGGCAAACTATACTGCGACAGAGGATGCCCGCCTATAGACGTAACTATATCTGGGATATCTAGCAATCATCGATTCAAATTACTCTCACGTAATCCATCGTTTAGTTCGTTGTCATTGTTGAGTTGCATATTCCTGAAAAAGTCTTCCGCTAACTTATCTTGATACTTTTGCCACAACTGTGTAGCATCCGAAAGTCCACAAAATACCAGCAAAATCGCAAACAAATGTCGCAAGCGTTGAGGACTGTCACTGATGCATGCTTCAGCCATTGCGTTATCCCAGTGCAGGTCTCCATCAAGCAAATGTCGCGCTTGGCAGGCAGCTTGGTAGGTAGGATATAGGATCCCATCAACCTTTCGTAGTTCGGCAAAAGTAGTAGGTCCTTGAACTGTATGGAGAAGTAACCATAAGTAATAGCATTCGAAGTTGTTTGGATGCACTGCATACACTCTTCCGATGACATGTTCTTTGAAGATGCCAGGCTCATTTTCCACAGCTGTTCCACGTCTTCTACGGTTGAAAGTACCTTGCTGCTTATTATACGTGTAATATGACGGTACCTCGTCATATAACAGTGTTTTTGCAATGTTATCTGATTGACAAAGTCGGAAAAATGCCAGCAAAGTTGTTTGTCTTGGGTTTTCTAACCTCTCTGCCACATTTTCAGGATTGAAGTAAACTCTTTGGCCGCCTTCAAGATGGACATCTAGATGTACTACAGGCGGATGTCTTTCGTGAATCGGAAAACTCAGGAGACGCCAAACCGCTTCAGATGTACTTATATAACGGCCAGATTGAAATCTTGTAACTTCGTCCTGTTCATTTCTCAAGGCAAACGTGGCCTGATCGCTACCCTTATTGACATACTTACATATGTATTTTATTGATTCAACGCTGTTGCACATTTCAACGTTAATATGCGCTTGAAATGTTTTTGACCGGAGAATACGGTACAACCCATCTATTGTCCAAAATGATTTCTTGACCACGTAACCTACTTGTAGCTGTAAACCCGCCTTCTTGAGGTGATCTTCTACGGTACAAAGGATACCCGTTTTCGCCAGATATCGTAGAGTTTAAAAAAGTTCTTGGGTACCTTTTAGAACAACGGTTTTCCTTCATGCAAGGTGAGTTTCTATTTAGGGCACCGCACGGTCCATGAACCATGTGTGTTTTTATTATGTCGTGCAAGATTGGGTCCTGGTTTCGGTCAGGAAATTCAGCACTTACAACTGTGTCAATTGAATCAGGGCGAATTTTTTCTTGTAACCAGATTAAAATGTGCGCGTGTGGTAATCCACGTTTCTGCCATTCAATGCTATACATGTAACACAGAACTCCACCAAAAAGTTTTTCTTTTGAGAGTAGGTTCATCATAAGCTCTAATTTTAAAACAAACACTCTAGCTATCACATCGTGCCTATCGTAAGGTGCCTGTCCTGGAAGAAGTTCTTTGGAAATTTCATTCCATTTTGGATTAGTAGTGAAGGTTATAAAGAGGTCTGGTCGGCCATATTTTCGCACATAGCATAAAGCATCTTGCGTTCGCTCGTGCATATAACGCGGCCCACCCGTAAAACTGGATGGTAAGATAACCAACCTACCTAAGTTTTCGGCGTTGTTGTCTTGTTGCATAGCGTCGCGTAGATGCACATAATCTTCGGCGCGTAGACGTCTCTGGTTATTACGTATGAACACCAAGCGCTCAGTCTCTACTTTTGCGTACATATCGACAATAAATTGACTAAACAATCTTCTAAATCTTTGTAAATAAATAAATTGACCACGCCGTATTTGAAGCAAATATGAATAAAATTGTTGTGCTGATATTTTTTTGCTGTAGTTTGGAGCCCTTGTAATGGGATTGATTTGGTAGAATTGGAAATTGTAGCCATTCTTAAGAAGTTATAGCTTCTCCGCGAGTATAAATTATTGGGTATTGTAGAGCGTCATAAGCTCTGTGTGTCTCCATAATGCGTTGCAAGTGATTATCATGAGTGCGGAGTACGATATCACGTCTATCATTTTCTTGGTCTGCTAAAACGACTGCAACCTCATCCTTGACAGGAGCGTTGTACCTACCGCGGTGTTCTGTGACAGGACGTCTATCAGCGCTGATTACCATTTTGTAATTATTTTCTTGTCCTTGCGGTATTGAGTCCAACGCAGCTTTAAAACTATGTACATACGGATTGACTTGATGAAGCATATTTTGGAGTTCAGACAAAAGTTGGTGGTTTAGTTGAGGAAAATTCCTATTTCTGATATTAGCCTGTTGATTGTAGTCCGATACAAAATAAATTTGAAGGAATTTGGCCTCACCTTGGGGCAGTAATGATCCTATCAGGTGGTATACCTGTCCTTGTATCTTAAAAGTTGGCATAAACGACCTCTGTGATTTCTTTCGCCCCGAAAGACGTCATCTGAAATGCAGCATTATATGAACGTATATTGTCCAAAAAATATTTCGACTGAGGATGTTCACCGCATAAAAGTGATTTAATAAGCTGTGGAGGGTCTTGAAATGTTTCAATGTAGACTTTTCCGTATGAACAACATACTCCATTGGTCTCGTTCCTCCATTTGAGAGCACCACAGAAATTACAGCTCATGTCCATGTCACCTATGCAAGCAGCTCCATTATAGTTAATGCAAGGCAAATATGAAAAACCCGCTCTTTCTTTATTTATCCAAGGAACTAAATTATCAGCAACATCATATTCTTGTGACTCATCGAAATCGTTAGATGAATTTGACATTCTATTAACAGTTTGACGAATCCGGTCAGCGTCTAAGCGTAATTGGTGTTGATCTGGCGTTTCTGTTTGTCTCAATGCCTCTATCCTTTCTCTTTCAGCCATTAAAGCAATCTCATTATCTTGGAGCCTGCGTTCATAATTAGCTCTTGCCGATTCCAATCGCTGTTGATGTTGATGTTCGTTTTCGAGAGCTCTGGCATCGTTGTGATGTTGACCATCTCTGTTTAACCGTACATCACGTTCTTCAATATTTTCAAGCTCTCGAGAAGCCGCTGTTCGAGATCTTTGAGAGATCAAGCGAGCGTCTCGATCTGTGAATGTCTCCGACTCTCGCGACAATGTATGGCGCATTCTGTCAGCCGATAAACGCGTTTCGCGTTCTTCGTCAGTTTCCAAAGATCGAGAAGCCGCTGTTCGAGATCTTTGAGAGCTCAAGCGAGCGTCTCGATCTGTGAAAGTCTCCGACTCTCTCGACAATGTATGATGCATTCTGTCAGCTGATAAACGTGCTTCGCGTTCTTCCTCAGTTTCGAATGATCGAGAAGCCGCTGTTCGAGATCTTTGATAGCTCAAGCGAGCGTCTCGATCTGTGAAAGTCTCCGACTCTCTCGACAATGCATGGCGCATTCTATCGACCGACAAACGCTCTTCGCGTTCCTGGCTACTCTCGTAAGATCGAGAAATTGCCATGCTAGAACGTTGTGTACTTAGCCGAGACTCGCGCTGAGTACAATTATCTAATGTGCGAGTTCTGGCCTGCCCTTCTCTAGCTGCAGTAAGTCTGGCTTCTCGATCTTCTGCTGTTTCTTGAGACCTACTTAGTCTCATATATTTAGCATTTTTGCTATATTGTGAAAGATTCGACCTTTTTTTAGAAGGCATTTTTAAATTAGCGAGACAAAATAAAATGAATAAACTCGCACGAATAAGAATCGTACGTGAAGGCTTATTAATAGGGTCCCGTTAGCACCTTTGTTACGGAACTCTAATTCGCCTTGGCTCGCAAGTCGAACCGTCTGATACTTCGCACGAATCAGAATCGATCGCGGAGAGGCTTAGTACTAACTGAGACTTTTAATACCTTTTAGAGACCGAACCTAAACCCCTAACGAACCACAACTTAACTTTAAAATCGTGTGAGGGTCGTTCTCTAGCGGAAAATCTTAACACCGCAATTCAGAAAAACGCGTCATCAGTACAACGCCATCTATCGACCATGTCGTAAACCGGCAAAATATTTGGCAGCGGAACACGTTAAATAAGAAACTCGTATAAACGCGTCATCAGTACAACGCCATCTATCGACCATGTCGTAAACCGGCAAAATATTTGGCAGCGGAACACGTTAAATAAGAAGCTCGTATGTAACGATAAATAACGATAAGGTATTAAAATGTTCACTATTATTTTGCCACGTATTAAAAGTTTCACAAATAACTCAACAATTTGTTATGGTGTTATATTCTGAATGCTTTCGTGGATTTGATTTTTTCAATAGATGGCGCTCTGACTGATCAGAATACATTAGGAAGTTTCTTACTAAACTAAAAATTCAATATATTTTAATTTTGTGGATCGATTGTATCGATAAATAATGAAAAGGTATAAAATGATCACTTTTATTTTGCCACGTATTAAAAGTTTCCCAAATAACTCAACAATTTTGAATGCTTTCGTGCATTTTATTTTTTCTCAATAGATGTCGCTCTGACTCATCTGAATACATTAGGAAGTTTCTTCCTAAACTTAAAAATTCAATATCTTTTGATTTTGTGGGTCGATTTTGATGAAATAAACGCTAAATTTTACTCGGGTTATCACTTAATATTTTTAAGTACTTAGATTTGCAATCCAATCTGTGGTTTATGCGTGATGCTCCCACAAACGCACAGACAAACAGACAAAAATTTCAAAAATTGCATTTTTGTGTTTTATACCTTTTTCCTGAGTTTTCTGTGTAATTTTCATGCAAAAATATTCAATGTACAGACACGGTTAGTCTACGATTTTATTATATGTATAGATTACCTACATGTTGAGAATTATGCGGCAGAGGGTTTTAAGGGGGGGAGGGGGGTAAATTTTTCATAAATTTTGCGATAAAACATCGTTTTCGAGATAAAAGTAAATAAAATAAAACACCGGTAGCACTCCGGGAGTGCCGGCAGAAGTGAAAACATGTAAATAATACATCCTTACTGTCGCGGTCACATCATAGACAAACCACCGACAACAAAATAAACAAAAAGACACTGACGTGTGGCCGCGACAGCGACTGTCAGTGACAGATGTCAATCTTGACACAGTTCCTGACATAAACAAAACGAACCATAAAAACAACAAAAAATAACGTTGTGTTTAATTATAAGTACAAAAATACTATCATTTATGAGGTAGAATACAATGTTTATTTATTGCGCTATCGTACACAAATATGACAATTTACATGTTATTATTCATAATATTATATCGTTATTTATTTATATATTACATTAATTTTTATCTCTTAGAAAAATCAACTTTCATCCATAATTTCGTAATTCCGTAATTTCGTATCCTCGGATACGCGTGGCACGCTGTACATAAACACAGACGGACATTCGCGCAAGCGCCCTGTGCCGCCTAAGCGGAGCAGCACACTCAGGCACGGTAGAAAGAGTGGGAGATACTAGTTCCTCTCCCTTCCCCTCGATCTTACGCTTTTTCGCATCACGTGACCCTGACGCGAGTCCGTCTTACGCTTTTTGCGATCGGGTCACGTGACCCTGACGCGAGTTTAAGATTTTATACCCATTACAGAAAAGTGCTCAACGCCGCTAAAGAAGTTTTCACTTCAAAAAACTGTTTTTGCACTCGAAATCAAGAAGTTGGTAGTAACAGAGCGCTTTCCTGTAAAAAACCGAATTGCTTGTTCATACAGTGAAATGCGATTCGGTTTTTTTTTTTCAGAAAAGTAAAACCGAATGCCGGGTGAACAGAGTATTCGGTTCTGTCGTATACGTTCGGTAAAAATCAGAGACGACATATCGTGTCTCTGTGTGAACGTAGCGTACCGTGACGAGAATATGTGTATCGTAGCCATATCATTGTGCAGAAAGCCATGGGAACTGCTGCACTATATTCCCATAGAAAGTCATCACGATCATAAGAAAATAAGATACAGAGGTGCACATGTGATCCGCTTAGCAACCGGCGCCGTCCTGCACCCGGGGCAGACGGTGGGAAATGGACTACCGGCCAGGCTGATATAGGAAACCAGGCATCGTCTAGAAATTAGACTACTGGAATGCTCTTCATGAAGATGCGAAATGTCCAAAAGATAGGTACGTGAATTGTTCGGGGAATGCTTCAAATAGGCAAGCTTGATATTCTGGAGAGGTAGATGGAGCGATGTGGAATAAACATCTGCGGTCTAAGTGAGACGCATTGGAGGGGAAATTACCTTTTTCAGATAGCATCCCATATTGTCTACTTCTCTAGAAACGACGACAACAGCAGAAATGGAGTTGCGTGTGAGGAGCCGAAGAAAACTAGTCGCTGTGTGATAGGACATACACCTGTGAGCGATCGAGTGCTAAGTATTAAAATAAAGAAAAAACGGTTAATCTGAATATCATACAGTTTTATACGCAACAATCTTCAAGGGAAAAGGAAACGTGGCTGTCCCCGTCAAACCTGGCGACGCGCCGTGTTGGCAGAAGCGACGAGCACTGGAATGACGTGGAGCGAGGTGAAGCGTAAAGCTCAAGACCGTTCGCGATGGAAGTCTACTGTGGACGCCCTCTGCCCCAACTAGGGGACATAAGATCTTAAGTCGAGTAAGTCAAGTCAACATTGGTCGATAACGCGACTACGTTTATGCGTTTAAATGTTAAATAAAATAGCAGAAGCAATGTATTTTCTTTTAATAATGGTATATTATAGCAGTGATGATTAATTTGTTTCAAATGATAATAGATTGTGTCGGCTACGAAACCCGCGACCTGGTTTTTTGTAAGGTTTATATGTGTGTATAAGTTCTCATAAGAATCAAATAACAACGTATTTTAATAGTTTATCTGAGAATTTTCAGGTAAAATTTGTACTGTCAATAATCACAACTGTAACTTGAAAATGTGATTTTTTGTGTATGAAGATATTGTTACAAAATTAATGTTAAATGAATTTTTTACATAAGAACACTATCATAAAAAGAATCAAATCGATAGGACATTTAGTTTTAGAAATATAAGGAAAAATGTTATGTGAAAATTAATCACATCGGAATTTTGTAAGTTTAAGTTCTAGGATTTTTGAATTGTGTTGGGGATCGCCCTAACGCCGTAAATAAAACACGTGAAGCAATTGGAGGCAGCGGCGGCGGCAAGGAACCTAATGGGGAGCTGGCTAGTCAACCGGGCAGAGATTCGCCTTTTCTTTATTGTGGCTGGAACTGGACTACGATGCGAACTTTTTTTTTTTTTTTTTTTTTGTCGATTGCCACTCGCAGTTACGAACCTGGGAAGGTTGCAACTACTTAACCGGACTTGCCTGTGTGGACCTCAAGTGAATTTAAGGCCCCCAGCCGAGGCTACTACGATGCGAACTATGCCCTCACCTCTTTTATACTGTTCCGTTTTGGCTGGCCAGCGGACCCTTCCTCACCCCCGCTACTACATATTTATTAAAAATCTTTATTTACAATTGCCATGAGCTGGCGCGTCTCTTATTTTCTTATACCTAGTCTTATTACCTAACTAATGCAACACAGATCTTGCCTCTACGACGCCCCATTTCGCTATGGCGTGAGGATAAAGCGGCGCGCATATATAAAGGGCCTCTCCCCCCGCCTCACCACTATAAAAGTGCGCGGTAGCGCCACAAACCTGTTTATTCTTGTTGCAGGCGTCGTAGAGGCAAGGTAAAGGAAAAACAGGTGGTAACCATTCTTTATTTACATAACCTACCTAAAAACTTATTACTAATAACAGTCTTATAAGATCACGATGCTTACTTACTAACTTATGTTCTAAACATCTTTATTTATACGCTTTATTATTCCAGTCTTATAAGAAATGTTAATTAGTTACATTAAATCACAAATCAATTAGTCTAATAAGAAACAAATGCCAAACATAAAACATTGATACGAAACATAAACAATTCACGTAAATCTAATAAGAATCGCGCTATCCTATTGGCTACTTATAGGTCGCGGTCCTCACTACTTGCGCCTAGGTGTGAGTTGACCTCAGGGCGTCGTGCACATTCTCCCGCCGTCGCCACGCTGCGACTCCGTTGGTAGCACGACGATCTTCCTGGTGGGGCGACGTAGGACGTGGCCGCTGCTGGTGGTGACGTCGACTACGCGAACCTCTCCGTCAGCTCCTGGATACAGCTGGCTTACTCGTCCTCGGGGCCAGATGTTACGGGGTAGGTTGCTGTCGCAGATGATGACGAGGTCTCCGACCTTGGGCTGGACTCCTGTGCTGGTGGGCTCCCGCCGGTGTTGCAGTAGGGGCAGGTACTCCTTGACCCATCTCCGCCAGAAGACGTCCGCCAGGACTTGCGCTCTCTTCCATTGTTGACGGGCTGTCACGTCCTTTTCTTCGAAGTGACCTGGCACTGGCACGTGAGAGTTGGGTCCGATGAGTATGTGGTTCGGTGTCAAGGCCTCAGGTTCCGACGGGTCGACTGAGACGTGGGTGAGAGGTCGCGAGTTCACGGTGTTCTCGACCTCTGTCAGTAGGGTCACCAGCGTCTCGTCACTCGGGTACCGCTCGTTCAAGGTGATCTTCAGGGCTTCTTTCACCGACCGCACCATGCGCTCCCATATACCTCCCATGAATGGAGCCGACGGGGGTATGTACTTCCATACGATGTGATGGCACGTCGTCTCATGTTGCAGGGCTTCCAGCGCTGCCTCGCCGAGTTCCTTGTCCGCCGCCTTGAAGCACGTAGCGTTGTCGCTCCACAACTCCTTTGGACAACCTCTTCTCGCCATGAATCTTCTTAGCGCCGATATTGCCGAGTCCGCGCTCAATGAATGTACGACTTCTATGTGTATCGCTCGTGACGTCATACATGTGAAGAGAGCGCCATACCT
Source organism: Lacanobia wlatinum (assembly GCA_947578705.1). Taxonomy (NCBI): domain Eukaryota; kingdom Metazoa; phylum Arthropoda; class Insecta; order Lepidoptera; family Noctuidae; genus Lacanobia; species Lacanobia wlatinum. Next base: position 3,236,159 of record OX388022.1, on the reverse strand, counting down.
CTTCTCTCGGTGGCGCGCGACTGTCACCTCTATGGGGCCGAAATAGTCAAGTCCCGTGAATGTGAAGGGACGTGAATGGTGGGCGAGACGGGCTGGTGGTAGGTCGCCTGTCGATGGGCAAGCTGGCTTCACTTTTCGTATGCGGCATTGTAGACAACTCTTGATTATATCTCGAACAGCTGGGCGTATCTTTGATATCCATAATCTTTGTCGTAGCTCATTTACGACCATTTCCACGCCGCCATGATGTAGCTTCTCATGTACATAAGCTATGTACAACTTAGTGTACATTTGTTTACCGTCCAATATGGGAGGGTTGGACGTGTCTTCACTTATCTCGTGCGCTGCGGTTACTCTACCTCGTAAGCGTACTGTGCCTGTCGTGTCGAGGTACACGCTGAGATGACTTAAGCGATCGTTGCTATTCGGCGCGCTTTCTTTCTTGATGCGGTCGATCTCGGCGCTGTAGCTCTCTCGTTGGCTGGCTCGAATCCACATATGTTCCGCTTTCAGTAGGTATGAAGTAGGTATTTCGAGATAGCGACGTGTAGCGTTAGGTATTTGCCTATTTTCTTGAGCAGGTGGCGTTTTCTTGGCTCGCGTAGTTCGCCAGTCGGGATCTTTTGCTTCCGCTTTCTTCGTGCGTTTTCGTGTGGCGGTGACCGTATTTTTGCTCGGCTTGCACAAGTCAATGAACTGTAGGACTCGTGCCGTCGCTCTTATCAGTCGAAGCCACTTAGAAAATCGTTCGATTTTCGGTAGGTGAACTTGATCGCGGCCGTTGTCTTGTTGACACGAGTTACACTTTTCTCTTTCTTCTCCCGTGTCGTACTTCACCACGCTCTCTTCTCTGGGCCACTGGGACTCTGGTGACCTCAAGAATGCAGGTCCGTGGAACCATCGGTGGGTGGCGCTGAAGGTGTCTGGTGTGTCTCTGGTCGCGTCGTCGGCCACGTTGTCTTTGGAGGGAAGCCATCTCCACTCGTCTTTCTTGGTGGTTTCTTCTATCTCGGCCAGACGGTGAGCCACGAAGGATTTGTAGACGCGCGGCTCTGCCCGGATCCACACTAGCGCTGTGCGGGAGTCACTCCAGTAGGTCTTGCTCGTTGGTGTGAAGTCATGCTCTTCGAGGACGGTCTGCGCGAGTCGCGCACCTAATAGGGCCGCCTGCAGCTCTAACCTTGGCATGGAGATGGGTTTCAGCGGCGTGACCCGGCTCTTGGCGGCTGCCAGCGATATGTGCACGCTGCCATCTATGCGCTCCGTTCTCCAGTACACTGCGGCGGCGTACGCCTCTTCACTCGCGTCGACGAAGGTATGTAGCTGGCACGATACGATCTGTTGATAATCGTAACATCTAGGTATTCTCAGCTGTTTGATGACGTTGAGTGACGTAATCCACTTGTTCCATCTTTCGACCAACTCTGCCGGTAGTGGGTCATCCCAGTCGGTCTTGAATCGCCATGTGTCTTGGAATATTCTCTTAGCTGGGGTGGTCACAGGTGAGATCAACCCCAGTGGGTCGAATAGCGCCATGATGATACTCAGCGCTTCTCTCTTGGTGGGAACGCGCTTGTTTTCTTCTAGCTCTGGTGGTATCTTCATGCTGCCTGTGTTGAACCCGATGCAGTCTTCTTTGACATGCCAAATTAACCCTAGTGTCTTCTCTGTATCTTTGCCTCCCAGGTTCACGGTGGTGGTGTCTTCGATGGGTCCCAGCCCTTCGATCGTCTTCGTGTCGTTCGACGTCCACCCGTTCAGCACGAGGCCCGCCTTCCTGTGGATGTCATCGACTTCTCTGGTTATCTTGCGTGCTTCTTCGATGTCACGAAAGCTTTGAAGATAATCATCCATATAATGATTCTTCTGGATGGCTGCTGCTGCTTCTGGGTATTCGGTGGCAAAGTCTTTTGCATTCTTGTCCTTGATGAACAGTGCTGTACATGGTGACGAGGTGGCTCCAAAGATGACGGAGGTCATCCTATATTCTTCTGGGTCGCCCTCCCGCCGTTCGCCCCTCCATAGGAATCGTAGGGCATCTCTGTCTTCTTTTCTAATCTTGATCTGCATGAACATCTCTTTGATGTCTCCGCTGATGGCGTATGCGTGCTGCCTGAACCTCATGATGACACCTGGGAGTGATTGGAGTAAGTCTGGCCCCGAGTGCAGCATGTCGTTGAGTGACATTCCAGCTGCTCTTGCTGATGCGTCATGGACCAGGCGAGGCGGCTTGTGGGGCTTCGCTGGGTTGATGACGGGAAAGTGGGGCAGGTACCATGTCTTCCCTGCTGGTGCTGGTGTGGGCGCCTTCTCTGCATAGCCTGACTGGAACAAGTTGTCCATTCTTTCTTCATACTTCTTTTTCAAATCTTCATCCTTGTCTAATCTCTTCTCTAATGAATGAAGACGTCGTTCTGCTTCTTTGAAGTTGTTAGGTATCTTGAGCTCTCTCTCTTTCCACAGCAAGCCGGTTTCGAATCGCCCTTCTGGTAATCTTCTGCTGGTCTCCTCTAGGATCTGGATGGCTTTCTGCTCAGGATCTTCTTTCGGTCTTCTTGGCTCGATACATAGTGACTCGAGCTTGAAGTGATTCTTGACCAAATCTTCTAATGATTTTTCTTCTTCCTTTTGCTGAAGTCTGCCGCAGAATGCTACCTTAGCAGTGTGTGAGCTATGGCAGCCATGAAGAACCCAGCCGAGTTGTGTGAGTGAGGCGACTGGTTGGTTACGGCGGCCGGTGCGGAGCTTTCTTGATACGATGAGATGCCAGTTATCTTGCCCAATTAACAACTTAGGTGAAGCTCGTTCATACGTGATCTGATCTTTGATGTCGATCAGGTGCTCGCAATCTTCTATATGGCGATCTTGCACTGTTTCTGGCGTGAAGCTGAGTCGGTTGACGGTACGCGCGGCTTCTATCTTGTACTCTTCGTCTGCGTACTTTCCCTTGATGCTGAGACCGACGATCTTGCTGTTGTCGTGCTTCATCTCGTTGCCGACGCCTTGGATCCACATGGTGCTGTCAGGTCCGTCAGCCCCAATGACGTCTGCTATTGAGGCGTCCAGCAGGGTGACTGTGCTTCCTTCATCCAGCAGCGCGTAGGTTTCGATGCTGGAGTGCGGCCCCTTTAGGATTACGGGCGCTATCTTCAAGAACGCACGTCGATGGCCACCTGGTTGCGCTGCTGATGTGACTTCCACTGCTGACGTAGCTGTTTCTTTCTTCTCTGCGTCGTCACTGGTGCTGCTCGGTTCCTTATCGTGATGCAGCAGTTTGTGGTGCTTCATGGCGCACCCATGTCTTCCACACGGCGGTGCTCTGCAGAGGAGTCTTCGATGTCGGCTTCGGAGACAGCGGTAGCAGATGTTGTTCTTCTTGGCTACCTCCCATCTTGAGTTCGTGTCGAGAGCGAAGAATTGCTTGCAGTCGGTGAGCTTATGTTCTTGCTTGCATTGAGGGCATTGGTCGTCTGATGTCATCTTCTTCCCCGTAGCGAATGTGCGCTCCACCCTCTTCGTTCTTCTTTCTCTACCCCAGGTTTCGTCAGCCACCGACTCTGGTAGGGCGTAGGCGCCGCACTTGTCCGCTTCTTCACTTAGGAACGTGGACATCTTCTTCAGCTCCGGAACGTCTTCTTTCTTCGTAGCTGCATAGTCGTACCACTTGTTTTTCAGAATAGGAGTGAGTTTCTCGATGACTGTTCGCGCCATCTCAGGACTGTGTAGGTATTGAGGTTTCTTCAGTGCTTCGATGGTGCCGACTATGTTCGCTATCCGCCCAGCGAAGATGCACAGGTCCCGGGGATTATCACTGACCTTGCTCAATGACTTCAGCTTCTCCATTTCGACGTGAATGAGTGCTTCTGGTCTCCCAAATCTTCTTTCTAGAGCTTCTATGATGACTCTTGGGTCGGGTTGGCTTAATAGTAAGCAACCGACAGCTTCTTTTGCCGTTCCACGCAGACTCCGACGTATGCGCGCAATATTCTCGTTGCGGGTGAAGTACATGAACGTCTCTTCAAATGCAGCCTTGAAACCAAGCCATTCGGCGCTAGCCCCATTGTACAGTGGAAGCTCTTGAATATACTTAGGCGGTTCCCTCGTGCTTCGTACCGCTTGTGAGAGTGCGGCGGCCAAGGTGGACACGTCTATCAGCGGCTGGCTTGTTCCAGGCGTATCTTCTTTCTTCTTCTTGGATTCGACGTCATCTTCTTTACTTTTCTTGACTTCTTCTTGGTGCGCTTCTTTGTTTGCCGGGTGAGTCTGGTCCGCGTTGGAGTCTTTCAGCCACGTACTGATGCGTACCGAGGCCAAATCATCTTCTATTTCTTCTTCTTCTTCGTCAGAGGCATCTGCTTCTGCTTGCAATCGTTGAATACGTAGCTCTTGCATTTCTGTTTCTGCTTGAATTTTCGCTTGTTTCAGCTTCAACTCGGCCAGACGCTCTTTCGCCTCTAACTCCGCGAGGAGCTTCTTGCGTGAGGCTACGGAGCGGCTGGACCGGGCGTCAGCAGGCTTGAGGGTTCGCTGCGAGGTCTTGTCTTGATGGGACGCGGCGCTGGTGCCCTCGGTTCCTGTTGACGTCGTTGCTTCTGTGCTCGTCGAACCACTAATTCCGCTGCTCGTGCCCGACGTGTCGGTAGCGGCGTTCGACGTGCTGGTGGTAGCGGAGTTCCCTCTTGACGCTTCTTCTGCAGGCTTGTTGACGCCGAGCTCTTCCTGCCGGCGCTTGGTCTGTTCCCCATCTTTGCTTCGTGTCAGCACCATTTTCTTTCTTCTTTACGCTGGCGCAGCAATCCGGCTCTCGAAGGACCAATAATGTTGGGGATCGCCCTAACGCCGTAAATAAAACACGTGAAGCAATTGGAGGCAGCGGCGGCGGCAAGGAACCTAATGGGGAGCTGGCTAGTCAACCGGGCAGAGATTCGCCTTTTCTTTATTGTGGCTGGAACTGGACTACGATGCGAACTTTTTTTTTTTTTTTTTTTTTTTTTTTTTTTTTTTTTTTTTTTTTTTTTTTTTTTGTCGATTGCCACTCGCAGTTACGAACCTGGGAAGGTTGCAACTACTTAACCGGACTTGCCTGTGTGGACCTCAAGTGAATTTAAGGCCCCCAGCCGAGGCTATGCAACTTAAAACTAAAACTCCGCTCACTGAGGGCACCCCCTGTGGGGTACGGACCTCGGCTCAGCGGCGTCGTTTTGGGGAGGACAGCAAGGGACTGGCTGGGTCATGATATATGCCCTCACCTCTTTTATACTGTTCCGTTTTGGCTGGCCAGCGGACCCTTCCTCACCCCCGCTACTACATATTTATTAAAAATCTTTATTTACAATTGCCATGAGCTGGCGCGTCTCTTATTTTCTTATACCTAGTCTTATTACCTAACTAATGCAACACAGATCTTGCCTCTACGACGCCCCATTTCGCTATGGCGTGAGGATAAAGCGGCGCGCATATATAAAGGGCCTCTCCCCCCGCCTCACCACTATAAAAGTGCGCGGTAGCGCCACAAACCTGTTTATTCTTGTTGCAGGCGTCGTAGAGGCAAGGTAAAGGAAAAACAGGTGGTAACCATTCTTTATTTACATAACCTACCTAAAAACTTATTACTAATAACAGTCTTATAAGATCACGATGCTTACTTACTAACTTATGTTCTAAACATCTTTATTTATACGCTTTATTATTCCAGTCTTATAAGAAATGTTAATTAGTTACATTAAATCACAAATCAATTAGTCTAATAAGAAACAAATGCCAAACATAAAACATTGATACGAAACATAAACAATTCACGTAAATCTAATAAGAATCGCGCTATCCTATTGGCTACTTATAGGTCGCGGTCCTCACTACTTGCGCCTAGGTGTGAGTTGACCTCAGGGCGTCGTGCACAAATTGTTTAGAGTTATGGATTGTATTATTGTTTTATACTATAGAATACGGTCTTGGAAATCTAAATATGTATGTATAAATTCCAAGGTTTTTTGAATAGTTTGGATCAGAGAGACGGAAAAAGCTATCTTTCGTTGGTCTGACACAGATGGAACAAAACTGCAATTGTGAAACGCAGACCACGAATAGAAAGAAATTATTTTGTTTACAAGGTTAGCCATCCGAAAACTTAGATAGGTTTTTAGAAATGGTCGTGAAAAGACCGAAACCGCCACACTTTAATGAACAAAAACTATTTCCTAATTGAATAACTTATACATATCTTTGTAATCTACATTTAATTTCCTTCATTTTAATACCCTTTTTTAAGGATGGGAATCATCTAATGACTCCGGGTGAAGTAGAAGGAAGTGTCAGACTCTTACTGACTAAAACCCATCCGTGTTCCTCCTAATGCCCTTTGTGTTCCAGGGCCGCGGTGACTCTTTCGAATAAAATCCGCGACCGCGACTCGATAGGTTTGGTTACTAAAAAATATTAACTACTTGCAATTTAGTGCCCAAAATCCGCCATATTGCTTTTTTTTAAACACCTATCTAAGGACACTTGGGTTTTTGAAACGAATCTATAGACGAAATCAAAGCAGCCGTTTGGAAAGCACGAGGTAATTCAGAAATTTACAAACTAACAAACTCACAAACGGCTCGGTGATAAAACACAATTATTTTTTTACTAGCACTTCGCCCGCGACTTCGTCTGCGTAGACTTGGCGCGCAACTTCTTTGTCCCATATTCTCATTCTCGAAAATTCATCTTCGTGATTCTTTATTCTGATAGTTTGTGAGTCTTTACTGTTCGTACTTTCAGCCCCGGAACTACTTTGACATGTTTCTGGTATTGTGGTACTTGTAAATCTTTCGCTCATAACTCCAGCCCAGAAGAAACATCGATATGTTTCGGTTCGCCTGGTATTTTTAAATGCAAACCACTCATAATTTAAGCTTTGGAAATACTTCGACATGTTTCTGGTATCCTGGTACTTGTGAATCTTTAACGCTCATAATTACAGCCCGGAAAAAACCGCTATATGTTTTTGTTCTCCTGGTACTTTTGAATCCTAAACACTCAAAATTCTAGCGCCGGAATCATTAAAACATGTTTCTGGTTTCCTGGTATCTACTTTTGTATCTGTAGCGCTCATAATTACACTGCGACGCTGAAATTTTGAGTGGTTAGCGTTCAAAAGTACCAGGGGGGGGGGGGAACAGAAACATATAGCGGTTTTTTCCGGGCTGTAATTATGAGCGTAAGAGATTCACAAGTACCAGGATACCAGAAATGTGTCGAAGTATTTCCGAAGCGTGAATTGTGAGTGGTTTGCATTTAAAAATACCTGGAGAACCGAAATATATCGAAGTTTCTTTTGGGCAGGAGTATTGAGCGCTAAAGATTCACAAGCACCAGAATACCAGAAACATGTCGAAGTAGTTCCGGAGCTGAAAGTACTGACAGTAAAGACTCACAAACTATCAGAATAAAGAATCATGAAGATGAATTTCCGAGACTGAGAATATGGGACAAAATAGTTGCGTACCACCTCTAAAGTCTACGCAGACGAACGAAGTCGCGGGCGAAGTGCTAGTCCTACTAATATTATAAACTAGCACTTCGCCCGCGACTTCGTCTGCGTAGACTTTAGAGGTAGCGCGCAAATTTTTTGTCCCATATTCTCATTCTCGGAAATCCATCTACTTCGACATTTTTCTGGTTTTAAAGATAGAAAAGACACAAAGAAAAATGTTTATTTGGGACTCGCACAAGACATATATCGCACATATATAAACTTTAGCGCTCATAACTCCGCCCAGAAAATACTTTGACATGTTTCTGGTATCCTGGTACTTGTGAATATTTAACGCTCATAATTACAGCCCGGAAAAAACCGCTATATGTTTCTGTTCCCTTCTTCACTTTTAATCCTAACCACTCAAAATTCCAGCGCCGGAAACATTAAAACATTTTTCTGGTCTCCTGGTACTTGTGAATCTATAGCGCTTACAATTCCTACCGAAAGTATAATTTGAAATGTTTCTGGTCTCCTGGTACTTGTGAATCTGTAGCGCTCATTATTCCAGCCCCGAAAATACTTCCACATTTTTTTGTGGTTTTGGTAATTTTGAATTCTTATCGCTCATATATATCTAGCGCGGAAATATTTTGACATGTTTCATGCTTATTGGTAATTGTGAAACTTTAGCATACACAATCCTAGCCACGATAATACTTCGATTTTATTTTGGTCTCCTGGTACCTTTGAATCCTAGCCGCTCACGTTTCCAGCGCCGGAAATATTTCGACATGTTTCTGGTCTCCTGGTACTTGTGAATCTTCAGCGCTCACAATTTCGGTCAAAAAATACTTTCACATGTTTCTAGTCTCCTGTTACTTTGTATCTATAGCATTTACAATTCCAGCCCGGAAAAAACATCGACATACATATTTCTGTTTGACTGTTAAAAAACAAAACAAAACTATTCTAGCTCAAAAATACTTTTACATCGTTCTGTTCTCCTGGTACTTGTGAATCTGTAGCGCTCCTTATTACAGCCCCGAAGATACTTCTAAATGTATCTGATCACCTGGTGCTTTAGAATCCTAACTGCTCAAAATTCCAATCCTGGAATAATGAATCTTTAAGGCTCATAATGCCTGCCCGGGAAAACTTCCACATTTTTCTGTTGTTTTGGTAATTTTGAATTCTTACCGCTCATATATCTAGCGCGGAAATATTTTGACATGTTGCTGGCCTCCTGGTACTTTTGAATTCTAACCGGTTACAATTCCAGTGTCGGAAATAATTTGACAGGTTTATGGTCTCCTGGTACTTGTGAATCTTTAGCGCTCCTAATTTCAGCGTTCTATTCTCCTGGTACTTGTAAATCTTTAGCGCTCCCAATTTCAGCCCCGGAAATATTATGACACATTTCTGTTTTCATCGAAATCCCTTCAGCCATTTTTGCCTGATTGAGGCACAAACATACAAACATTCACATTTATAATATTAGTAGGATTGTGTAACTTTAGCATACACAATCCTAGCCACGATAATACTTCGATTTTATTTTGGTCTCCTGGTACCTTTGAATCCTAGCCGCTCACGTTTCCAGCACCGGAAATATTTCGACAATTTTCTGGTCTCCTGGTACTTGTGAATCTTCAGCGCTCACAATTTCGGTCAAAAAATACTTTCACATGTTTCTAGTCTCCTGTTACTTGTGAATCTATAGCATTTACAATTCCAGCCCGGAAAAAACATCGACATACATATTTCTGTTTGACTGTTAAAAAACAAAACAAAACTATTCTAGCTCAAAAATACTTTTACATCGTTCTGTTCTCTTGGTACTTGTGAATCTGTAGCGCTCTTTATTCCAGCCCCGAAGATACTTCTAAATGTATCTGATCACCTGGTGCTTTAGAATCCTAACTGCTCAAAATTCCAATCCTGGAAATACTTCGTCATGTTTCTGGTCTCCTGGTACATAATGAATCTTTAAGGCTCATAATGCCTGCCCGGGAAAACTTCCAAACATTGACTTGTACTTGTTAATCTTTAACGCTCCCAATTTCAGCCCCGGAAATATTATAATTTTTGTTCTCCTGGTACTTTTGAATCTGAAGTACTAAGGCAGCAGAAACTCAAAGTTTCCACTTCATCCTCTGTCTCTGTTAAGCCATGTAACTTACTGGGATAAAAAGTAGCCTATGTTTGATTCCAGGATGTGGACTATATGTGTGCCAAAATTCATCCAAATCCGTTCAGCCATTTTTGCCTGATTGAGGCACAAACACAAACATACAAACATACAAACATACAAACATACAAACATACAAACATACAAACATACAAACATACAAACATACAAACATTCACATTTATAATATTAGTAGGATGTGAATGTTTGTATGTTTGTGCCTCAATCAGGCAAAAATGGCTGAAGGGATTTAGATGAAAATTGGCACACATATAGTCCACATACTGGAATCAAACATAGGCTACTTTTTATCCCGGTAAAAGGCATGGCCTAATGGAGATTGAGGAGGAGGTGGAAACCTAGCGCTTCTGCTGCCTTAGTACTTCAAATTCACAAGTACCAGGAGAACAGAAACATGTCGTAGTATTTCCGGGGCTGAAATTGACAGCGCTAAAGATTCACACAAGTACCAGGAGAACAGAACGATGTTAAAGTATTTTTGGGCTTGAATATATTTTGTTTTTTTTTTAACCGTCGAACAGAAATATGTGTGTTGAATTTTTTTCCGGGTTATAATTGTAAACGCTATAGATTCACATGTGACAGAAGACCAGAACCATGTCGAAGTATTTCTTTGACTGAAATAATGAGCGCTAAAGATTCACAAGTACCAGGAGACCATAAACATTTCGAAATATTTCCGGCGCTTGAATAGTGACCGGTTAGAATTCAAAAGTACCAGGAGACCAGAAACATGTCGAAGTATTTTCGGGGCTAGGATTGTGAATGATAAAGATCCATAAGTAACAGGAGACCAGAAATATGTCAAAATATTTCTGCGCTAGATATATGTGCGGTACGGATTTAAAAGTAACAAATCAACAGAAAAATGTGGAAGGTTTTCCCGGGCAGGAATTATGAGCTCTAAAGATTCATTATGTACCAGGAGATCAGAAACATGTCGAAGTATTTCCAGGGTTGGAATTGTGAGCGGTTAGGATTCAAAAATACCAAGAGATCAGAAACATGTCGTTGTATTTTCGGGGCTGTAATTATGAGCGCTACAGATACAAAAGTAGATACCAGGAGACCGGAAACATGGTTTAATGTTTTCGGCGCTAGATTTTTGAGTGGTTAGGATTCAAAATTTTTCCGGGCTGGAAAGTACCAAGAGAACACTCTTGGTACTTTCCAGCCCGGAAAAAAACCACTATCTGTTTTTGTTAAAACAGATAGCGGTTTTTTCCGGGCTGTAATTATGAGAGTTAAAGATTCACAAGTACCGGGATACCAGAAACATGTCGAAGTATTTCCAAAGCTTGAATTATGAGTGGTTTGCATTTAAAAATACCAGGCGTATATGGTATCCTGGTACTTGTGAATCTTTAACTCTCATAATTACAGCCCGGAAAAAACCGCTATCTGTTTTAACAAAAACAGATAGCGGTTTTTTTCCGGGCTGGAAAGTACCAAGAGTGTTCTCTTGGTACTTTCCAGCCCGGAAAAATTTTGAATCCTAACCACTCAAAAATCTAGCGCCGAAAACATTAAACCATGTTTCCGGTCTCCTGGTATCTACTTTTGTATCTGTAGCGCTCATAATTACAGCCACGAAAATACAACGACATGTTTCTGATCTCTTGGTATTTTTGAATCCTAACCGCTCACAATTCCAACCCTGGAAATACTTCGACATGTTTCTGATCTCCTGGTACATAATGAATCTTTAGCGCTCATAATTCCTGTCCGAAAAAAACTTCCACATTTTTCTGTTGTTCTGGTACTTTTGAATCCTTACCGCTCATAATTCTTGCTCCGGAAATATTTCGACATGTTTCTGGTCTCCTGGTACTTCTGAATCTTTAGCAGTCACACTCCTAGCCACTAAAATACTTCGACATATTTTCGGTCTCCTGGTACATACTGAATCTTTAGCGCTCATAATTCCAGCCCGGAAAATACTTTGACTTTTCTGTTCTCCTGAAACCTTTGAATCCTAGCCACTTACGATTCCAGCGCCGGAAATATTTTGACATGTTTCTGGTCTCCTGGTACTTGTGAATCTTTAGCGCTCACAATTACGGCAAAAAAAATATTTTGACATATTTATAGTCTCCTGTTACTTGTGAATCTATAGCATTTACAATTCCAGCCCGGAAAAACATCGACTTACATATTTCTGCTGGACTATAAAAAAAAAACAAAAAATATTGTAGCCCAAAAATACTTTAACGTCGTTCTGTTCTCCTGGTACTTGTGAATCTGTAGCGCTCATTATTCCAGCTCCGAAAATACTTCTACATGTTTCTGATCTCCTGGTGCTCTTGAATCCTAACCGCTCACAATTTCTACCCTGGAAATACTTCCACATGTTTCTGGTCTTCTGATACAATCTTTAGCGCTCATAATTCCTGCCTGGGAAAATTTTCAACATATTTCTATTGTTTTGGTACTTTTGAATACTTACCGCACGCTCATATATTTGGCGCGGAAATATTTCGACAAGTTTTTGGCATCCTGGTACTTATGAATCTTTAGCAATCACAATCCTAGCCCCAAAAATACTTCGACATGTTTCTGGTCTCCTGGTACTTTGAATTCTAACCAGTCACAATTCTAGCGCCGGAAATATTTTGACATGTTTATGGTCTCCTGGTACTTGTAAATCTTTAGCGCTTATAATTTCAGCTAAAGAAATACTTTTTCAACATGTTTCTGGTCTCCTGACACATGTGAATCTATCGCGTTTACAATTACAGCCCGGAAAAAACTTCAAAATACATATTTGAATTCGACGGTATAAAAAAACAAAAAATATTCTAGCCCAAAAATACTTTAACATCGTTCTGTTCTCCTGGTACTTGTGAATCTTTAGCGCTCCCAATTTCAGCCCCGAAAATAATACGACATGTTTCTGTTCTCCTAGTACTTGTGAATCTGAAGTACTAAGGCAGCAGAAGCGCTGGGTTTCCACTTCCTCCTCAGTCTCCATTTAGCCATGCCTTTTAGCGGGATAGGAAGTAGCCTATGTTTGATTCCAGTATGTGAACTATATGTGTGCCAAATTTCATCCAAATCCCTTCAGTCATTTTTCCCTGATTGAGGCACAAACATACAAACATACAAACTTTCACATCCTACAAATATTATAAACTAGCACTTCGCCCGCGACTTCGTCTGCGTAGACTTTAGAGGTGGCGCGCAAATTCTTTGTCCCATATTCTCATTCTCGGAAATTCATCGTTATTCATAGTTTGTGAGTCTTTACTGTCCGTACTTTCAACTCCGGAACCAATTCGACATGTTTCTGGTTTTAAGGATAGAAAAGAAAGAAAAATGTTTATTTGGGACTCGCACAAGATAAATATCGCGCATATATAAACTTTAGCGCTCATATTTCTAGCCCAGTAAAAACTTCGATATGTTTCGGTTCTCCTGGTATTTTTAAATGCTTACCACTCACAATTCCAACTTCAGAAATACTTTGACATGTTTCTGGTATCCTGGTACTTGTGAATCTTTAACGCCCATAATTACAGCCCGGAAAAAACCGCTATATGTTTCTGTTTTCCTTCTTCACTTTTGAATCCTAAACACTCAAAATTCCAGCGACGGAAACATAAAAACATTTTTCTGGTCTCCTGGTACTTGTGAATCTGTAGCGCTTACAATTCCTGCCCGGGAAAAACTTCCACATTTTTCTGTTGTTTTGGTAATTTTGAATCCTTACCGCTCATATATCTAGCGCGGAATTATTTGACATATTTCAGGCTTCTTGGTAATTGTGAAACTTTAGCATTCACAATCCTAGACTCGAAAATACTTCGACTGTAAATCTGTAGCGCTCATTGTTCCAGCCCCGAAAATAATTCTACATGTATCTGATCACCTGGTGCTATAGAATCCTAACTGCTCACAATTTCAACCCTGGAAATACTTCGTCATGTTTATGGTCTCCTGGTACTTGTGAATCTTTAGCGCTCATTATTCCAGCCCCGAAAATATTACTACATGTATCTGATCACCTGGTGCTTTAGAATCCTAACTGCTCACAATTCCAACCCTGGAAATACATCGTCATGTTTCTGGTCTCCTGGTAAATAATGAATCTTTAGCGCTCATAATTCCTGGCCGGGAAAAAATTCCACATTAATCTGTTGTTTTGGTAATTTTGAATCGTTACCGCTCATACATCTAGCATGGAAATATTTAGATATGTTGCTGGCCTTCTGGTACTTATGAATATTTATCATTCACAATCCTAGCCCCTAAAATACTTCGACATGTTTCTGGTCTCTTGGTACTTTTGAATTCTAACCGGTCACAATTCAAGCGCCGGAAATATTTCGACATGTTTATGGTCTCCTGGTACTTGTGAATCTTTAGCGCTCATTATTTCAGCCAAAGAAAACATTCACATTTATAATATTAGTAGGATTCGAGCCAAAAAAGACTTCAACATCGTTCTATTTTCCCGGTACCTGTGAATCTTTAGCGCTCCCAATTTCAGCCCCGGGATCACTACGACATGTTTCTGGTCTCCTGGTACATAATGAATCTTTAACGCTCATAATTCCTGTCCGGGAAAAACGTCCACATATTTCGGATATCCTGGTACTTTTGAATCCATACCGCTCATAATTCTAGCACCGGAAATATTTCTACATGTTTCTGGCCTCCTGACACTTATGAATGTTAAGCATTCACAATCCTAGCCCTGAAAATACTTCGACATGTTACTGGTTTCCTGGTACTTTTGAATTCTAACCGGTCACAATTCCAGCGCCGGAAATATTTCGACATGTTTATGGTCTCCTGGTACTTGTGAATCTTCCGCTCAATATTTCAGCCAAAGAAATACTTCGACATGGTTTTCTGTCACATGTGAATCTATAGCGTTTACAATTACAACCCGGAAAAAAAATTATCATACATATTTCTGTACGACGGTTAAAAAAAAACAAAAATATTCGAGCCCAAAAATACTTTAACATCGTTCTGTTCTCCTGGTACTTGTAAATCTTTAACGCTCTCAATTTCAGCCCCGAAAATACTACGACATGTTTCTGTTCTCCTGGTACTTGTGAATTTGAAGTACTAAGGCAGCAGAAGCGCTAGGTTTCCACTTCCTCCTCAATCTACATTAGGCCATGCCTTTTACCGGGATAAAAAGTAGCCTATGTTTGATTCCAGTATGTGAACTATATGTGTGCCAAATTTCATTCAAATCCCTTTAGCCATTTTTGCCTGATTGAGGCACAAACAATAAAAACATACAAACATACAAACATACAAACATACAAACATACAAACATACAAACTTTCACATTTATAATATTAGTAGGACTAGCACTTCGCCCGCGACTTCGTCTGCGTAGACTTTAGAGGTGTTACGCAACTTCTTTGTACCAAATTCTCATTCTCGGCAATTCAAGCTCATGATTCTTTATTCTGATAGTTTGTGAGTCTTTACTGTCTGTACTTACAGCCCCAGAACTACTTCGAGATGTTTTTTGGTATTCTGGTACTTGTGAATCTATAGCGCTCATAATTCCAGCCCAGAAAAAACTTCAACATACGTATTTCTGTTCGAAGGTAAAAAAATACAAAATGTATTCTAGCCCAAAAATACTTTAACATCGTTCTGTTCTCCTGGAATTTGAGAATCTTTAGCGCTCTCAATTTCAGCCCCGGAAATACTTGACATTTTTTTGGTCTCTTGGTACGTAATGTTTTCTTACCGCTCATAATTCTAGCACCGGAAATATTTCGACATGTTTCTGGCCTACTGATACATATGAATCTTTAGCATTAACAATCCTAGCCCCGAAAATACTTCGACATATTTCTGGTCTCCTGGAACTTTTGAATTGTAACCGGTCACAATTCAAGCTCCGGAAATATTTCGATATGTTAATGGTCTCCTGGTACTTCTGAAACTTTAACGCTCATAATTTCAGTCCAAGAAATACTTCGACATGTTTCTGGTCTCCTGTCACATGTTAATCTAAAGCGTTTACAATTCCAGCCCAGAAAAATCTTCAACGTACGTTTCTGTTCAATGGTTAAAAAAAAATTAAAAATATTCTTGCCCAAAAATACTTTAACATCGTTCTGTTCTCCTGGTACTTGTTAATCTTTAGTGCTCCCAATTTCAGCCCCGGAAATATACGACATGTTTTTGTTCTCCTGGTACTTATGAATCTGAAGTACTAAGGCAGCAGAAGCGCTAGGTTTCCACTTCTTCCTCAGTCTCCATTAAGCCATGCCTTTTACCGACATAAAAATTAGCCTATGTTTGATTCCAGTATGTGAACTATATGTGTGCCAAATTTCATCCAAATCCCTTCAGCCGTTTTTGCCTGATTGAGGCACAAACATACAAACATACAAACATTCAAACATACAAACATACAAACATACAAACATACAAACATATTAACATACAAACATACAAACATACAAACATACAAACATACAAACGTACAAACGTACAAACATACAAACATACAAACATACAAACTTTCACATCCTACTAATATTATAAACGATGCGTAGACTTTAGAGGTGGCGCGCAACTTCTTTGTCCCTTATTCTCATTCTCATTTTCAGCTCCAGAACTACTTCGACATGTTTCTGGTATTCTGGTACTTGTGAATCTTTAGCGCTCATAACTCCAACCCAGAAAAAAACTTCGATATGTTCCGGTTCTCTTGGTTTTTTTAAATGTTAACCACTCACAATTCCAGCTTCGGAAATACTTCGACATGTTTCTAGTATCCTGGTACTTGTGAATATTTTACGCTCATAATTACAGCCCGGAAAAAACCGCCATATGTTTCTGTTCTTGTAGTACTTTTGAATCATTCCCACTCCAATTTCCAGCACCTGAAACATTAAAACATGTTTCTGGTCTCCTAGTACTTGTGAATCTTTAGCGCTTACAATTCCTGCCGAAAATATAATTTGACATGTTTTTGATCTCTTGCTATCTACGTATGAATCAGTAGCGCTCATAGTGACAGCCCCGAAAATACTTTGACGCCTTTTTTTAATCTCTTGGTACTTTTGAATCCTAACTACTCCCAAATCCAACCCTGGAAATATTTCGACATGTATCTGGTCTCCTGGTACATAATGAATATTTTACGCTCTTAATTCCTGCCCGGAAAAAATCTTCACATTTTTCTGTTGTTCTGGTACTTTTGAATCCTTCCCGCTCATAAGTTTTGCTCCGGAAATATTTCGACATGTTTCTGGTCTCCTGGTCTTTTTGAATTTTTTGCATTCACAATCTTAGCCACGAAAATACTTCGACATGTTTTGGTCTCCTGGTACATAATGAATCTTTAGCGCTCATAATTCCAGCCCGGAAAATACTTCAACATTGTTCTGTTTTCGTGATACCTTTGAATCCTAGCGACTCACGATTCCAGAGCCTATAGCATTTACAATTACAGCCCGGAAAAAACATCGACATACATAGTTCTACTTGACTGTTAATCAAAACAAAAAATATTCTAGCTCAAAAATACTTTTACATCATTCTGTTTTTCTGGTACTTGTGAATCTGTAGCGCTCATTATTCCAGCCCCGAAAATACTTCTACATGTATCTGATCTCCTGATGCTTTTGAATCCTAACTGCTCACAATTCCAACCCTGGAAATACTTCGACATATTTCTGGTCTCCTGGTACATAATGAATCTTTGGCGCTCATAATTCCTGCCCAGAAAAACTTCCACATTTCTATGTTGTTTTGTTACTTTTGAATCTCTACCGCTCATATTTCAAGCGCGGAAATATTTCGATATGTTTCTGGCCTTCTGGTACTTATGAATCTTTAGCATTCACAATCCTAGCCTCAAAAATACTTCCACATGTTCCTGGTCTCCTAGTACTTTTGAAATCTAACCGGTCACAATTCCAGCGCCGGAAATATTTTGACATGTTTATGGTCTCCTGGTACTTGTGAATCTTTAGCGCTCATAATTTCAGCCAAAGCATTATTTCTTCACCATGTTTCTGGTCTCCTGCCTGTCAAATGTGAATTTATCGCGTTTACAATTGCAGCCCGGAAAAAAATTCTACATATTTCTGTTCGACGGTAAAAAAAAAAGACAAAAAATATTCTAGCCCAAAAATACTTTAATATCGTTATGTTCACCTGGTACTTGTGAATATTTGGCGCTCCCAATTTCAGCCCCGGAAATACTACGACATGTTTCTGTTCTCCTAGTACTTGTGAATCTGAAGTACTAAGGCAGCAGAAGCGCTGGGTTTCCACTTCCTCCTCAGTCTCCATTAAGCCATGCCTATTATCAAGAAAAAAAGTAGCCTATGTTTGATTCCAGGATGTGTACTATATGTGTGCCAAATTTCATCCAAATCCCTTCAGCCATTTTTGCCTGATTGAGGCACAAACATACAAACATACAAACATACAAACATACAAACATACAAACATACAAACATACAAACATACAAACATACAAACATACAAACATACAAACATACAAACATACAAACATACAAACATACAAACATACAAACATACAAACATACAAACTTTCACCTTTATAATATTAGTAGGACTAGCACTTCGCCCGCGACTTCGTCTGCGTAGACTTTAGAGGTGGCGCGCAACTTCTTTGTCCCATATTCTCACTCTCGGAAATTCATCTTCATGATTCTTTATTCTGAGAGTTTGTGAGTCTTTACTGTCCGTACTTTCAGCCCCGGAACTACTTTGACATGTTTTTGGTATTCTGGTACTTGTGAATCTTTAGCGCTCATAACTCCAGCCCAGAAGAAACTTCGACATATTTCTAATCTCCTGGTACTTTTAAATCCTAACCGCTCACAATTCGAACCCAGAAAATACTTCGACATGTTTCTAGTCTCCTAGTACATACTGAATCTTTAACGCTCATAATTGCTGCCCGGAAAAACCTCCACATTGTTCTGTTGTTCAATCCTAACCGCTCACTATTTCCGCCAAAGAAATACTTCGACATGGTTCTGGTTTTCTGTCACATGTGAATCTATAGCGTTTACAATTCCTACCCGGAAAAAAATTTTACATACATATTTCTGTACGATGGTTAAAAAAAAAATCAAAAATATTCGAGCCCAAAAATACTTCAATATCGTTATGTTCACCTGGTACTTATGAATATTTGGCGCTCCCAATTTCAGCCCCGGAAATACTACGACATGTTTCTGTTCTCCTAGTACTTGTGAATCTGAAGTACTAAGGCAGCAGAAGCGCTGGGTTTCCACTTCCTCCTCAATCTCCATTAAGCCATGCCTATTATCAAGAAAAAAAGTAGCCTATGTTTGATTCCAGTATGTGAACTATATGTGTGCCAAATTTCATCCAAATCCCTTCAGCGGTTTTGGCCTGATTGAGGCACAAACATACAAACATACAAACTTTCACATCCTACTTCCTACTATATAATATTATAAATGTGAATGTTTGTATGTTTGTATGTTTGTATGTTTGTATGTTTGTATGTTTGTATGTTTGTATGTTTGTATGTTTGTATGTTTGTATGTTTGTATGTTTGTATGTTTGTATGTTTGCATGTTATGTTTGTGCCTCAATCAGGCAAAAATGGCTGAAGGGATTTGGATGAAATTTGGCACACATAGAGTTCACATCCTGGAATCAAACATAGGCTACTTTTTATCCCGGTAAAAGGCAACGCTTAACGAAGACTGAGGAGGAAGTGGAAACCCAGCGCTTCTGCTGCCTTAGTACTTCAGATTCAAAAGTACCAGGAGAACAGAAACATGTCGTAGTATTTCCGGGGCTGAAATTGGAAACACTTAAGATTCACAAGTACCAGGAGAACAGAACGATGTTAAAGTATTTTTGGGCAAGAATATTTTTTTTTTACCGTCGAACAGAAATATGTATGTTGCAGTTTTTTCCGGGTTGGAATTGTAAACGCTATAGATTCACATGTGACAGGTGAACAGAAACATGTTAAAGTATTTCTTTGGCTGAAATTATGAGCGCTAAAGATTCACAAGTACCAGGAGACCATAAACATGTCGAAATTTTTCCGGCGCTGGAATTGTAACCGGTTAGAATTCAAAAGTACCAGGAGATAAGAAACATGTCGAAGTATTTTCGGAGCTAGGATTGTGAATGCTATAGATTCCCAGGAGGCCAGAAATTTGTCGACATTTTTCCGCACTAGAAATATGAGCGGTAAGGATTCAAAAGTACCAAAACAACATTAAAATATGGAAGTTTTTCCGAGCAGGAATTATGAGCGCTAAAGATTCTTTATTTACTAGGAGACCAGAAATATGTCGAAGTATTTTCAGGGTTGGAATTGTGAGCGCTACAGATTCACAAGTACCAGGAGAACAGAACGATGTAAAAGTATTTTTGAGCTAGAATATTTTTTGTTTTTTTTTTTAACAGTCAATCAGAACAATCTACGTTGATGTTTTTTCCGGGCTGGAATTGTAAACGCTATAGATTCACATGTGACACGAGACTAGAAACATGTCAAAGTAGTTTTTTGGCCGAAATTGTGACCACTAAATATTCACAAGTACCAGGAGACTAGAAACATGTCGAAATATTTCCGGCACTGGAATCGTGAGCGGCTAGGATTCAAAGGTATCACGAGAACAGAAAAATGTTGAAGTATTTTCCGGGCTGGAATTATGAGCGCTAAAGATTCATTATATACCAGGAGACCAAAAACATGTCGAAGTATTTTCGTGGCTAAGATTGTGAATGCTAAAAATTTAAAAGGACCAGGAGACCAGAAACATGTCGAAATATTTCCGGAGCAAAACTTGTGAGCGGTAAGGATTAAATAGTACCAGAACAACAGAAAAATGTGGAGGTATTTTCCGGGCAGGAATTATGAGCGTAAAAGATTCATTATGTACCAGGAGACCAGATATATGTCGAAATATTTCCAGGGTTGGAGTTGGGAGCAGTAAGGATTCCAAAGTACCAAGAGATTAGAAATATGTCGAAGTATTTTCAGGCGGTAATTATATTTTCGGCAGGTATTGTAAGCGCTAAAGATTCACAAGTAATAAGAGACCAGAAACATGTTTTAATGTTTCAGGCGCTGGAATTTTGAGTGGTAAGGATTCAAAAGTACCACGAGAACAGAAACATATAGCGGTTTGTTCCGGGCTGTAATTATGAGCGTAAAAGATTCACAAGTACCAGGATACTAGAAACATGTCGAAGTATTTCCGAAGCTGGAATTGTGAGTGTTTAATATTTAAAAATACCAGGAGAACCGAAACATATCGAAGTTTTTTTCTGGGCTGTAGTTATGAGCACTAAAGATTCACAAGTACCAGAAACATGTCGAAGTAGTTCTGGAGCTGAAAGTTTGGACAGTTAAGACTCGCAAACTAGCAGAAAAGAATCATGATGGTGAATATCCGAGAATGAGAATATGGGGGGACAAAGAAGTTGCGCGCCACCTCTAAAGTCTTCGCAGACGAAGTCGCGGGCGAAGTGCTAGTAATATTATAAATGTGAATGTTTGTATGTTTGTATGTTTGTATGTTTGTATGTTTGTATGTTTGTATGTTTGTATGTTTGTATGTTTGTGCCTCAATCAGGCAAAAATGGCTGAAGGGATTTGGATGAAATTTGGCACACATATAGTTCACATCCTGGAATCAAACATAGGCTACTTTTTATCCCGGTATAAGGCAACGCTTAACGAAGACTGAGGAGGAAGTGGAAACCCAGCGCTTCTGCTGCCTTAGTACTTCTGATTCACAAGTACCAGGAGAACAGAAACATGTCGTAGTATTTCCGGGGCTGAAATTGGGAGCGCTAAAGATTCACAAGTACCAGGAGAACAGAACGATGTTAAAGTATTTTTGGGCAAGAATTTTTTTTTTACCGTCGAACAGAAATATGTATGTTGAAGTTTTTTCCGGGCTGGAATTGTAAACGCTATAGATTCACATGCGACAGCTGTACAGAAACATGTTGAAGTATTTCTTTGGCTGAAATTATGAGCGCTAAAGATTCACAAGTACCAGGAGACCATAAACATGTCGAAATTTTTCCGGTGCTGGAATTGTGACCGGTTAGAATTCAAAGGTATCACGAGAACAGAAAAATGTTGAAGTATTTTCCGGCCTGGAATTATGAGCGCTAAAGATTCATTAGTGGAAACCCAGCGCTTCTGCTACCTTAGTACTTATTATTCACAAGTACCAGGAGAACAGAAACATGTCGTAATATTTCCGGGGCTGAAACTGGAAGCGCTAAAGATTCACAAGTACTAGGAGAACAGAACGATGTAAAAGTATTTTTGAGCTAGAATATTTGTGTTTTGTTTTCTAACAGTCGAACAGAAATATGTATTTTGAAGTTTTTTCCGGGCTGGAATTGTAAATGCTATAGATTCATATGTGACAGGAGACCAGAAACATGTTGAAGAAGTTTTTATTTTGCTGTAATTAGGAGCGCTAAAGATACACAAGTACCAGGAGACCATAAACCTGTCAAATTATTTCGGGCACTGGAATTGTAACCGGTTAGAATTCAAAAGTACCAGGAGACCAGAATCATGTCGAAGTATTTTCGGGGCTAGGATTGTGAATGCTACAGATTCATAAGTACCAGGAGGCCAGCAACATGTCAAAATATTTCCGCGCTAGATATATGGAAACCTCTGGAAAGCTCGGGCACACACAGGTCCCGATCGACCAGGTGTCAAAACATCGAGAATGTACTAGCACGTAAATGTCTGCTACTGGATACTAGATGGCGCCAGCAGCACGCAAGTGTCTGCTACTTGATACTAGATGGCAGCACGTAAATGTTTGGTTGGTTTCCGCTACTTGATACTAGTTGGCGTTAGCAGCACGCAAATGCCGCCATGTACCCAACATTAATTCTGGCGCGTAACACTGCAATGAGCGGTAAGAATTCAAAATGACCAAAACAACAGAAAAATGTGGAAGCTTTTCCCGGGCAGGCATTATGAGCCTTAAAGATTCATTATGTACCAGGAGACCAGAAACATGACGAAGTATTTCCAGGATTGGAATTGTGAGCAGTTAGGATTCTATAGCACCAGGTGATCAGATTTAGAAGTATCTTCGGAGCTGGAATAATGAGCGCTACAGATTCACAAGTACCAGGAGAACAGAACGATGTAAAAGTATTTTTCAGCTAGAATATTTTGTTTTGTTTTTAAACAGTCATACAGAAATATGAATGTCGATGTATTTTGGGGAATTGTAAATGCTATAGATTCACAAGTAACAGGAGACTAGAAACATGTGAAAGTATTTTTTGGCTGAAATTGTGAGCGCTAAAGATTCACAAGTACCAGGAGACCAGAAACATGTCGAAATATTTCCGGCGCTGGAAACGTGAGCGGTTAGGATTCAAAGGTACCAGGAGACCAAAATAAAATTGAAGTATTATCGTGGCTAGGATTGTGTATGCTAAAGTTTCACAATTACCAATAAGCATGAAACATGTCAAAATATTTCCGCGCTAGATATATGAGCGATAAGAATTCAAAATTACCAAAACAACAAAAAAATGTGGAAGTATTTTCGGGGCTGGAATAATGAGCGTTAAAGATTCACAAGTACCAGGATAACAGAAACATGTCGAAGAATTTTCGAAGCTGGAATTGTGAGTGGTTAGCATTAATAAATACTAGGAGAACCGAAACATATCGAAGTTATTTCTGGGCTGAGTTATGAGCGCTAAAGTTTATATATGCGCGATATGTGTCTTGTGCGAGTCCCAAATAAACAATTTATTTCTTTCTTTTCTATCTTTAAAACCAGAAATATGTCGAAGTAGATGAATTTCCGAGAGTGAGAATATGGGACAAAAAATTTGCGCGCCACCTCTAAAGTCTACGCAGTCGAAGTCGCGGGCGAATTGCTAGTTTATAATATTAGTAGGATTAGATTACAATTTCAATTGTTATTTCAATTTTTCAAATGTATAAATCAAATTTCAATTTTATTATTCACTAGCACTTCGCCCGCGACTTCGTCTGCGTAGACTTTAGAGGTGACGCGCGACTTCTTTGTCCCATATTCTTATTCTCGGAAATTCATTTTAATGATTCTTTATTCTGATAGTTTGTGAGTCTTTACTGTTCGTACTTTCAGCCCCGGAACTACTTTGACATGTTTCTGGTATTGTGGTACTTGTAAATCTTTCGCTCATAACTCCAGCTCAGAAGAAACTTCGATATGTTTTGTTCTCCTGGTACTTTTAAATCCTAACCACTCAAAATTCTAGCGCCGGAAACATTAAAACATGTTTCTGGTCTCCTGGTATCTACTTTTGTGTCTGTAGCACTCATAATTACAGCACCGAAAATACTTCGAAATATTTCTAATCTCCTGGTACTTTTAAATTCTAACCGCTCACAATTCGAACCCTGAAAATACTTAGACATGTTTCTAGTCTCCTAGTACATACTGAATCTTTAACACTCATATTTGCTGCCCGGAAAAACCTCCACATTGTTCTGTTGTTCAATCCTAACCGCTCACGAATCCAGCCCCGAAAATACTTCGACATGTTTCTGATCACTTGGTACTTTTGAATCCTATCCGCTCACAATTCCTACCCTGGAAATACTTCGACATATTTCTGATCACCTGGTACATAATGAATCTTTAGCGCTCATAATTCCTGCCCGGGAAAAACTTCCACATTTTTCTGTTGTTTTGTTACTTTTAAATACTTACCGCACATATTTCTAGCGCAGAAATATTTTGACATGTTTCTGGCCTCCTGGTACTTATGAATATTTATCATTCACAATCCTAGCCCCTAAAATACTTCGACATGTTTCTGGTCTCTTGGTACTTTTGAATTGTAACCGGTCACAATTCAAGCGCCGGATTTTTTATTTTTTTTTACTATGTATAGGCATACGTTTGACCACAATCTCACCTGATGGTAAGCGATGATGTTATCCTCACATCCTACTAATATTATAAACTAGCACTTCGCTCGCGACTTCGTCTGCGTAGACTTTAGAGGTGTTGCGCAACTTCTTTGTCCCAAATTATCATTTTCGGCAATTCATGTTCATGATTTTTATGCTAATAGTTTGTAAGTCTTTACTGTCCGTACTTTCAACCCCGGAACTACTTCGATATGTTTCTCGTATTCTGGTACTTGTGAATCTTTAGCGCTCATAATTCCAGCCCAGAAATAACTTCGATATGTTTCTTTTCTCCTGGTGTTTTTGGATCCTAACCACACAAACGCTTACAATTCCTGCCAAAAATATAATTTGACATGTTTCTGGTCTCTTGGTATCTCTTTGTGAATCTGTAGCGCTCGTAATTCCAGCCCCAAACATACTTCGACATGTTTCTGAATTCCTGGTACTTTTAAATCCTAACCGCTTACAATTCCAACCCTGGAAATACTTTCACATTTTTCTGTTCTCCTGGTACTTTTGAATCCTAATCGCTCACGATTCCAGCGCCGGAAATATTTCGACATGGTCTCCTGGTACTTGTGAATCTTCAGCGCTCACAATTTCAGCCAAAAAAATACTTTGACATGTTTCTAGTCCTCTTACTTCTGAATCTACTGCATTTACAATTCCAGCCCGGAAAAACCGGCGACATACGTATTTCTGTTTGACTGTTAAAACAAACAAAATATTCTAGCCCAAAAATACTTTAACATCGTTCTGTTCTCCTGGTATTTGTGAATCTGTAGCGCTCATAATTCCAGCCCCGAAAATACTTCTACATGTTTCTGGTGTTTCACAAATACCAGGACACCAGAAACATGTTGAAGTATTTCCAGGGTTGTAATTGTGAGCGGTTAGGATTCAAAAGCACCAGGAGATCAGAAACATGTAGAAGTATTTTCGGGGCTGGAATTATGAGCGCTACAGATTCACAAGAACCAGTAGAACAGAACGATATTAAAATATTTTTGGGTTAGAATAATTTTTGAACAGATAAACAGAAATATAAATGTCGCTACTTTTTCAGGGCTGGAATTGTAAATGCTTATAGATTCACAAGTAACAGGAGGCCAGAAACGGGTCAAAGTAATTTTTGAGCTGGAATTGTGTGCGCTAAAGATTCAAATGTACCAGGAGACCAAAAACGTGTGAAAGCAACAAAGTGGATTAATGGAGACTGAGGAGGAAGTGGAAACCCAGAGCCGCTGCTGCCTTAATACTTCAGAATCACAAGTACCAGGAGAATAGAACGATGTAAAAGTATTTTTGGGCTAGCTTTTTTTGTGTTTAATAGTCGTCCAGGCAGGCGGCATGTTCAAATTGGAAAACGAAAGCTATAGATTCACAAGTAACAGGAGCTCAGAAACATGTCGAAGTGTTTTTTGACTGAAATTTTGAGCGCTAAAGATTCGCAAGTACCAGGAAACCAGAACCATGTGGATATGTTTCCGGCGCTAGAATTGTGATCGGGTAAGGATTCAAAAGTACCAGGAGAACAGAAAAATGTCGAATTATTTTCGGGGTTAGAATTGTGAGTGATTCATAAGTACTAGGAGACCAGAAACATGTCGATATGTTTCCGGCGCTAGAATTGTGAGCGGTAAGGATTCAAAAGTGCCAGGAGAAAAGAAAAAATTCGAAGTTTTTACCGGGAAGAGGAACTATGAGCGCTTAAGAATAATTATGTACCAGGGTACCAGAAACATGACACAGTATTTCCTGGGCTGAAGTTGTAAGCGGTTAAGATTAAAAAGTAACAGAAGACCAAGAAACACGTCGAAGTAGTTCCGGGGCTGAAAGTACGGACAGCAAAGACTCACAAACTATCAGGATAAAGAATCATGAAGATGAATTTCTGAGAATGAGAATATGGGAAAAAGCAGTTGCGTGCCACCCCTAAAGTATACGCAGACGAAGTCGCGGGCGAAGTGCTAGTCCTACTAATATTATAAATGTGAATGTTTGTATGTTTGTATGTTTGTATGTTTGTATGTTTGTATGTTTGTATGTTTGTATGTTTGTATGTTTGTATGTTTGTATGTTTGTATGTTTGTATGTTTGTATGTTTGTATATTTGTTTGTTTGTGCCTCAATCAGGCAAAAATGGCTGAACGGATTTGGATGAAATTTGGCACACATATAGTCCACATCCTGGAATCAAACATAGGCTACTTTTTATCCCGGTAAAAGGCATGACCTAATGGAGACAGAGGAGGAAGTGGAAACCCAGCGCTTCTGCTGCCTTAGTACTTTAGATTCACAAGTACCAGGAGAACAGAAACATGTCGTAATATTTCCGGGACTGAAATTGGGAGCGTTAAAGATTCACAAGTACGAGGAGAACAGAACGATGTTATAGTATTTTTGGGCTCGAATATTTTTTTTTTTTTACGTCGAACAGAAATATGTATTTTGAAGATTTTTCCGGGCTAGAATTGTAAACACTAGATTCACATGTGACAGGAGACCAGAAACATGTTGAAGAAGTATTTCTTTGGCTGAAATTATGAGCGCTAAAGATTCAGAAGTACCAAGAGACCATAAACATGTCAAATTATTTCCGGCACTGGAATTATAACCGGTTAGAATTCAAAATTACCAGGACACCAGAAACCTGTCGAAGTATTTTCGGAGAAAAGTATGTGAATCCTAAAGATTCATAAGTACCAGGAAGCCAGCAAGATGTCAAAATATTTCCGCGCTAGATATATGAGCGGAAAGGATTCAAAATTACCAAAACAACAGATTTATGTGATATTTTTTCCGGGGCGTTAAAGATTCATTATGTACCAGGAGACCACAAACATGACGAAGTATTTCTAGGGTTGGAATTTTGAGCAGTTAAGATTCTAAAGCACCAGGTGATCAGATATGTGTAGAAGTATTTTCGTGGCTGGAATAATGAGCGCTACAGATTCACAAGTACCAGGAGAACAGAACGATGGTATTTTTAGGCTTGAATTTTTCTTATTTAACTTTTTAACAGTCAAACAGAAATATGTATGTCGATGTTTTTTCCGGCCTGGAAATGTAAATACCATAGATTCACAAACAACAGGAGACTAGAAACATGTGAAAGTATTTTTTTGCCTGAAATTGTGATCGCTAAATATTCACAAGTACCAGGAGACCAGAAACATGTTGAAATATTTCCGGCGCTGGAATTCTGACCGGAAAGATTTCAAAAGTACTAGGAGACCAGAAACAAATTGAAGTATTTTCGGGGCTAGGATTGTGCATGCTAAAGATTCATAAGTACCAGGAGGCCATAAACATGTCGAAATATTTCCGCGCTTGAAAAAGGGGGCTGTTGTTCCCAGGCAGGAATTATGAGCGCTAAAGATTCATTATGTACCAGGAGACCAGAAACTAGCGGAAGTATTTTCGTGGCGAGGATTGTGAGTGTTAAAGATTCACAAGTACCAGGAAACCAGAAACATGTCGAAGTATTTCCGAAGCTGGCAGCATTTAAAAATACCAAGAGAATCGAAACATATCGAAGTTTGTCTGGGCTGGAGTTATGAGCGCTATAGACTAACGAGTACCAGAATACCAGAAACATGTCGAAGTAGTTCCGGAGCTGAAAGTACGGACAGTAAAGACTCACAAAATATCAGAATATAGAATCATGACGATGAATTTCCGAGAATGAGAATATGCGACAAGGAAGTTGCGCGCCACCTCTAAAGTCTACGCAGACGAAGTCGCGGGCGAAGTGCTAGTCCTACTAATATTATAAATGTGAAAGTTTGTATGTTTGTATGTTTGTATGTTTGTATGTTTGTATGTTTGTTTGTTTGTGCCTCAATCACGCAAAAATGGCTGAAGGGATTTGGATGAAATTTGGCACACATATAGTCCACATACTGGAATCAAACATAGGCTACTTTTTATCCCGGTAAAAGGCATGGCTTAATGGAGACTGAGGAGGAAGTGGAAACCCAGCGCTTCTGCTGACTTAGTACTTCAGATTCACAAGTACCAGGAGAACAGAAATGTGTCATAATATTTCCGGGGCTGAAATTGGGAGCGCTAAAGATTTACAAGTATCAGGAGAATAGAACGATGTCAAAGTATTTTTAGGCTAGAATATTTTTTGTTTTTTTTTTACGGTCGAAAAGAAATAATTATGTATTTTGAAGTTTTTTCCGGGTTGGAATTGTAAATGCTATAGATTCATATGTGACAGGAGACCATAAACATTTTGAAGAAGATTTTCTTTGGCTGAAATAAGGAGCGCTAAAGATTCACAAGTACCAGGAGACCATAAACCTGTCAAATTATTTCCGACACTGGAATTGTAACCGGTTAGAATTCAAAAGTACCAGGAGGCCAGCAACATGTCAAAATATTTCCGCGCTAGATATATGAGCGGTAAGAATTCAAAATTACCAAAACAACAGAAAAATGTGGAAGTTTTCCCGGGCAGGCATTATGAGCCTTAAAGATTCATTATTCCAGGATTGGAATTTTGAGCAGTTAGTATTCTAAAGCACCAGGTGATCAGATACATTAAGAAGTATCTTCGGGGCTGTAATAAGGAGCGCTACAGATTCACAAGTACCAGGAGAACAGAACGATGTAAAAGTATTTTTGAGCTAGAATAGTTTTGTTTTGTTTTTTAACAGTCAAACAGAAATATGTATGTCGATGTTTTTTCCGGGCTGGAATTGTAAATGCTATAGATACAAAGTAACAGGAGACTAGAAACATGTGAAAGTATTTTTTGACCGAAATTGTGAGCGCTGAAGATTCACAAGTACCAGGAGACCAGAAACATGTCGAAATATTTCCGGCGCTGGAAACGTGAGCGGCTAGGATTCAAAGGTACCAGGAGACCAAAATAAAATCGAAGTATTATCGTGGCTAGGATTGTGTATGCTAAAGTTTCACAATTACCAATTTTTTTGCTATTCACATGTGACAGGTGAACAGAAACATGTTGAAGTATTTCTTTGGCTGATATAATGAGCGCTAAAAATTCACAAGTACCAGGAGAGCATAAACATGTCAAAATTTTTCCGGCTCTGGAATTGTGACCGGTTAGAATTCAAAAGTACCAGGAGATAAAAAATATGTCGAAGTATTTTCGGAGCTAGGATTGTGAATGCTGAAGATTCATTAGTACCAGGAAGCCAGAAATTTGTCGAAATATTTCCACACTAGAAATATGAGCGGTCAGGATTCAAAAGTACCAAAACAACATAGAAATGTGGAAGTTTTTCCGGGCAGGAATTATGAGCGCTAAAGAATCATTATGTACCAGGAGACCAGAAATATGTCGAAGTATGTCCAGGGTTGGAAATGTGAGCAGTTAGAATTCAAAAGCACCAGGAGATCAGACACATGTAGAAGTATTTTTGGGGCTGGAATAATGAGCGCTATAGATTCACAAGTACCAGGAGAACAGAACGATGTTAAAGTATTTTTGGGCTAGAATTTTTTTTTGTTTAATTTTTTACAGTCAAACAGAAGTATATATGTCGATGTTTATACCGGGCTGGAATAGTTAATGCTACAGATCCACAAGTAACAGGAGACTAGAAACATGTGAAAGTATTTTTTTGGCCGAAATTGTGAGCGCTACCACAAACATGTCGAAATATTTCCGGCGCTGGAATTGTGAGCGGCTAGGATTCAAAGATACCAGGAGACCAAAACCATGTCAAAGTATTTCCGTGGCTAGGATTGTGTATGTTAAAGTTTTACAATTACCAGGAAGCCTGAAACATGTCAAAATATTTCTGCGCTAGATATATGAACAGAAAGGATTTAAAATAACCAAAACAAAAGAAAAATGTGGAAGTTTTACCCGGGCAGGAATTATGAGCGCTAAAGATTCATTATGTACCAGGAGACCAGAAACATGCAGAAGTATTTTCGGGGCTGGAATAATGAGCGCTACAGATTCACAAGTACCAGGAGACCAGAAACATGTCGAAGTAGTTCCGGGACTGAAAGTACGGACAGTAAAAATGCGAGGTGCGTGACTTCATCATCACTTCTCCTCATCGTAACCTCAAGCTCTCGAGCAGCGAGTCATACAGCCAGCCAGTACCCACGGCTTCTACGGGTATCCTGACCACGCATGCAGCAGCCGCGCATTCCTGGTCAGCATCCTCATTAGTAGGATGTGAATGTTTGTATGTTTGTATGTTTGTATGTTTGTCTGTTTGTATGTTTGTATGTTTGTGCCTCAATCAGGCAAAAATGGCTGAAGGGATTTCGATGAAATTTGGCACACATATAGTCCACATACTGGAATCAAACATAGGCTACTTTTTATCCCGGTAAAAGGCATGGCTTAATGGAGATTGAGGAGGAAGTGGAAACCCAGCGCTTCTGCTGTCTTAGTACTTCAGATTCACAAGTACCAGGAGAACAGAAATGAGTCATAATATTTCCGGGGCTGAAATTGGGAGCGCTAAAGATTTACAAGTACCAGGAGACCATAAACCTGTCAAATTATTTCCGACACTGGAATTGTAACCGGTTAGAATTCAAAAGTACCAGGAGGCCAGCAACATGACAAAATATTTCCGCGCTAGATATATGAGCGGTAAGAATTCAAAATTACCAAAACAACAGAAAAATGTGGAAGTTTTCCCGGGCAGGCATTATGAGCCTTAAAGATTCATTATTCCAGGATTGGAATTTTGAGCAGTTAGTATTCTAAAGCACCAGGTGATCAGATACATTAAGAAGTATCTTCGGGGCTGTAATAAGGAGCGCTACAGATTCACAAGTACCAGGAGAACAGAACGATGTAAAAGTATTTTTGAGCTAGAATAGTTTTGTTTTGTTTTTTAACAGTCAAACAGAAATATGTATGTCGATGTTTTTTCCGGGCTGGAATTGTAAATGCTATAGATACAAAGTAACAGGAGACTAGAAACATGTGAAAGTATTTTTTGACCGAAATTGTGAGCGCTGAAGATTCACAAGTACCAGGAGACCAGAAACATGTCGAAATATTTCCGGCGCTGGAAACGTGAGTGGCTAGGATTCAAAGGTACCAGGAGACCAAAATAAAATCGAAGTATTATCGTGGCTAGGATTGTGTATGCTAAAGTTTCACAATCCTACTAATATTATAAATGTGAATG
Organism: Lacanobia wlatinum; assembly: GCA_947578705.1. NCBI lineage: Eukaryota > Metazoa > Arthropoda > Insecta > Lepidoptera > Noctuidae > Lacanobia > Lacanobia wlatinum. The sequence goes on along the minus strand of OX388022.1, from coordinate 3,204,413 downwards.
TTTGTATGTTTGTATGTTTGTGCCTCAATCAGGCAAAAATGGCTGAAGGGATTTCGATGAAAACAGAAATGTGTCATAATATTTCCGGGGCTGAAATTGGAAGCGCTAAAGATTTACAAGTACCAGGAGAATAGAACGATGTCAAAGTATTTTTAGGCTAGAATATTTTTTGTTTTTTTTTTTAACGGTCGAAAAGAAATATGTATTTTGAAGTTTTTTCCGGGTTGGAATTGTAAATGCTATAGATTCATATGTGACAGGAGACCATAAACATTTTGAAGAAGTTTTTCTTTGGCTGAAATTAGGAGCGCTAAAGATTCACAAGTACCAGGAGACCATAAACCTGTCAAAATATTTCCGCGCTAGATATATGAGCGGTAAGAATTCAAAATTACCAAAACAACAGAAAAATGTGGAAGTTTTCCCGGGCAGGCATTATGAGCCTTAAAGATTCATTATTCCAGGATTGGAATTTTGAGCAGTTAGGATTCTAAAGCACCAGGTGATCAGATACATTTAGAAGTATCTTCGGGGCTGTAATAAGGAGCGCTACAGATTCACAAGTACCAGGAGAACAGAACGATGTAAAAGTATTTTTGAGCTAGAATAGTTTTGTTTTGTTTTTTAACAGTCAAACAGAAATATGTATGTCGATGTTTTTTCCGGGCTGGAATTGTAAATGCTATATATACAAAGTAACAGGAGACTAGAAACATGTGAAAGTATTTTTTGACCGAAATTGTGAGCGCTGAAGATTCACAAGTACCAGGAGACCAGAAACATGTCGAAATATTTCCGGCGCTGGAAACGTGAGCGGCTAGGATTCAAAGGTACCAGGAGACCAAAATAAAATCGAAGTATTATCGTGGCTAGGATTGTGTATGCTAAAGTTTCACAATTACCAATAAGCATGAAACATGTCAAAATATTTCCGCGCTAGATATATATGAGCGATAAGAATTCAAAATTACCAAAACCACAAAAAAATGCGGAAGTATTTTCGGGGCTGGAATAATGAGCGCTACAGATTCACAAGTACCAGGAGACCAGAAACATTTCAAATTATACTTTCGGTAGGAATTGTAAGCGCTATAGATTCACAAGTACCAGGAGACCAGAAAAATGTTTTAATGTTTCCGGCGCTGGAATTTTGAGTGGTTAGGATTAAAAGTGAAGAAGGGAACAGAAACATATAGCGGTTTTTTCCGGGCTGTAATTATGAGCGTTAAATATTCACAAGTACCAGGATACCAGAAACATGTCAAAGTATTTTCTGGGCGGAGTTATGAGCGCTAAAGTTTATATATGTGCGATATATGTCTTGTGCGAGTCCCAAATAAACATTTTTCTTTGTGTCTTTTCTATCTTTAAAACCAGAAAAATGTCGAAGTAGATGGATTTCCGAGAATGAGAATATGGGACAAAAAATTTGCGCGCTACCTCTAAAGTCTACGCAGACGAAGTCGCGGGCGAAGTGCTAGTTTATAATATTAGTAGGATGTGAAAGTTTGTATGTTTGTATATTTGTATGTTTGTGCCTCAATCAGGCAAAAATGGCTGAAGGGATTTGAATGAAATTTGGCACACATATAATTCACATACTGGAATCAAACATAGGCTACTTTTTGTGCCGATAAAAGGCATGGCTTAATGGAAACTGAGGAGGAAGTGGAAATCCAGCGCTTCTGCTGCCTTAGTACTTCAGATTCAAAAGTACCAGGAGAACAGAAATATGCCGTAGTATTTCCAGGGCTGAAATTGGGAGCGCTACAGATTCACAAGTACCAGGAGAACAGATCGATGTTAAATTATTTTTGGGATAGAATGTTTTTTGTTTTTTTTTTTTATCCGTCGAACAGAAATATGTATGTTGGAGTTTTTTCCGGGCTAGAATTGTAAACGCTATAGATTCACATGTGACAGGAGACCAGAAACATGTTGAAGTATTTCTTTGGCTGAAATTATGAGCGCTAAAGATTTACAAGTACCACGAGACAATAACCATTCGAAATATTTCCGGCGCTGGAATTGTGACCGGCTAGAATTCAAAAGTACCAGGAGACCAGAAACATGTCGAAATATTTCCGATGCTAGAATTATTAGCGGTAAGGATCAAAAAGTACCAAGACAAGAGAAAAATGTGGAAGTTTTTCCCGGGCAGGAATTATGAGCGCTAAAGATTCATTATGTACCAGGAGACCTGAAACATATCAAATTATATTTTAGGCAGGAATTGTAAGCGCTAAAGATTTACAAGTACTAGGAGACCAGAAACATGTTTTAATGTTTCCGGCGCAAGAATTTTGAGTGGTTAGGATTCAAAAGTACCAGGGGAGCAGAAACATATAGTGGTATTTTCCGAGTTTTAATTATTTATGAGCGTAAAAGATTCACAAGTACCAGGATACCAGAAACATGTCGAAGTATTTCCGAAGCTGGAATTGTGACCAGCTAGAAATCAAAAGTACCAGAGGACAAGAAACATTTCGAAGTACTTCCGCGCTAGAAATATGAGCGGTAAGGATTTAAAAGTACCAAAACATTATAAAAATGTGGAAGTATTTCCCGGGCAGGAATTATGAGCGCTTAAGATTCATTATGTATGAGGAGATCAGAAACATATCGAAGTATTTCCAGGGTTGGAATTTTGAGCAGTTAAGATTCAAAAGCACCAGGAGATCAGATACATGTAGAAGTAGGTTCAAGGCTAGAATAATGAGCGCTACAGATTCAAAAGTACCAGGAGAACAACGATGTTAAAGTATTTTTGAGCAAGGAAAATTTTGTTTTTTTTTAACAGTCAAACAGAAATATGTATGTCGATGTATTTTCCGGGCTGTTAATGTAAATACTATAGACTCACAAGTAACAGGAGACTAGAAAAATGTAGAAATATTTCCGGCGCTGGAATCGTGAGCGGCTAGAATTCAAAGGTACCAGAGAACAGAAAAATGTCGAAGTATTTTCCGGGCTGGAATTATGAGCGCTAAAGATTCATTATATACCAGGAGACCAGAAACATGTCGAATTATTTCCGGAGCAATAATTATAAGCAGTAAGGATTCATAAGTACCAGAACAAGAGAAAAATGTGGAGGTTTTTATGGGGAGCAATAATGAGCGTTAAGGATTCATTATGTACCAGGAGACCAAAAACATGTCAAAATATTTTCGGGGTAGGAATTGTGAGCGGTTAGGATTCGAAAGTACCAAGAGATTTGAAATATGTCGAAATATTTTCGGGGCTGTAATTATGAGCGCTAGAGATTCACCAGGAGACCAGAAACATGTCAAATTATATTTTCGGCAGGATTTGTGAGCGCTTACGATTCACAAGTACGTACTAGGAGACCAGAAACATGTTTTAATGTTACTGGCGCTGGAATTTTGAGTGGTTAGGATTCAAAAGTACCAGGGGGGGGGCAGAAACATATAGCGGTGTTTTCCGGGCTGTAATTATGAGCGTAAAAGATTCACAAGTACCAGGATACCAGAAACATGTCGAAGTATTTCCGAAGCTGAAAGTACTGACAGTAAAGACTCATAAACTATCAGAATAAAGAATCATGAAGATGAATTTCCGAGACTGAGAATATGGGACAAAATAGTTGCGTACCACCTCTAAAGTCTACGCAGACGAAGTCGCGGGCGAAGTGCTAGTTTATAATATTAGTAGGATGTGAATGTTTGTATGTTTGTGCCTCAATCAGCTAAAAATAGCTGAACGGATTTGAATGAAATTTGGCACACATATAGTCCACATCCTGGAATCAAACATAGGCTACTTTTTGTCCCGGTGAAAGGCATGGCTTAATGGAGACAGAGGAGGAAGTGGAAACCCAGCCCTTCTGCTGCCTTAGTACTTTAGATTCACAAGTACCAGGAGAACAGAACCATGTCGTAATATTTCCGGGACTGAAATTGGGAGCGTTAAAGTTTCACAAGTACCAGGAGAACAGAACGATGTTAATAGTATTTTTGGGCTAGAATAATTTTTTTTTTAACCTTCAAACAGAAATATGTATTTTGAAGATTTTTCCGGGCTGGAATTGTAAACGCTATAGATTCACATGTGACAGGAGACCAAAAACATGTTGAAGAAGTATTTCTTTGGCTGAAATTATGAGCGCTAAAGATTTAGATATACCAGGAGACCATAAACATGTCAAATTATTTCCGGCACTGGAATTATAACCGGTTAGAATTTAAAATTACCAGGACACCGGAAACATGTCGAAGTATTTTCTGAGCTAGGTATGTGAATCCTTAAGATTCATAAGTACCAGGAAGCCAGCAACATGTCAAAATATTTCCGCGCTAGATATATGAGCGGTAAGGATTCAAAATTACCAAAACAACAGATTAATGTGAATTTTTTCCCGGGCAGGAATTATGGGCGTTAAAGATTCATTATGTACCAGGAGACCACAAACATAACGAAGTATTTAAAGGGTTGGAATTGTGCGCAGTTAGGATTCTAAAGCACCAGGTGATCAGATACGTGTATTTTCGGGGCAGGAATAATGAGCGCTACAGATTCACAAGTACCAGGAGAACAGAAAGATGGTATTTTTGGGCTTGAATATTTTTATTTAACTTTTTAACAGTCAAACAGAAATATGTATGTCGATGTTTTTTCCGGGCTGGAATTGTAAATGCCATAGATTCACAAACAACAGGAGACTAGAAACATGTGAAAGTATTATTTTGGCTGAAATTGTGAGCGCTGAAGATTCACAAGTACCAGGAGACCAGAAACATGTCGAAGTATTTCCGGCGCTGTAATTATGAACGGTTAAGATTGAAAAGTACCAAGAGAGCAGAAATATGTCGATGTATTTTCGGGGCTGGAATTTTGAACACTATAAGTTCACACGTAACAGGAGACCAGAAACAGATCAGTATTTTTTTTTTAAATGGTGAGCGCTAAAGATTCAAAAGTAATAGGAGATCAGAAACATGTCTAATTATTTCCAGAGCCGAACTTGTGAGCGCCGTAATTATTCACAAGTACCTGGAGAGCAGAAACATGTCACAGTATTTTTGATTTTCTTTTTTTTTAAAGTGGAGAACATAAATATGTTGGAAGTTTTTTCTGAACTGGAATTGTGAACGCTATAGATTCACATATAACAGGAGACCAGGAACATGTCAAAGTATTTCTTTGGCTGAAATTGTGAGCGCTAAAAATTCACAAGTACCAAAAGGGCAGAAACATGTCGATATATCTCAGGCGCTAGAATTGTGAGCGGTTAGGATTCAAAAGTATCAAGAGAACAGAAAAATGTCGATATTTTGGCCAGGCTGGAATTATAAGCGCTGAAATTTCATTCTGCGCCAAGAGAACAGAAACATGTCGAGGTATTTCTGTGGTTGAAATTGTCAGCGATTAGGATTAAAAAGTAGGCTCCTGGTACCTACTTTGTAATCCTAACCGCTGACAATCAGAAACTTTTCAAAGTAGTTTTTCGGCAGGAATTGTGAGCGCTAAAGATTTACAAGTACAGAAACATGTCATTTTTGGGCTTTTTTTTTAAGGATGCGAAATCATCATATGACTCCTCCCGCTCTGGGTGAAGCAGAAGGGAGTGTCAGACTCTTACTGACTAAAACCCATGCGTGTTCCTCCTAATGCCCTTTGCGTTCCAGGGCTGCGGTGACTCTTTCAAACAAATTCCGCAACACCGGCAGGCACTGAACCTGTCGGGCCCCGTCTTCTATTCTGACAGTACTTTGTGGCACGCGTGGAACACATCGCTCCGTCGACCCTGGCTTGGTTCTCATCGGACGGCGAGCCACCCAATGCTCGCCCTCCGCAGGCCCGCGCCAATGGTGGCCGGGAATCACCCTGCGACTCCCGACGCCCGGGGCGTTTTCTCCTGTTGCAGCGGCTTGTGCATGAGGTTTTGCTCTCTCTCACGCGTTCGGCCTTCCCCTTCGCTAGCTAGCATTACTACTTCGCAGAAAGAGGTGACCGCTTCCCATGCCTCCTCGCTCCAGACCATAGATTGAACCAGAGCCGGACGCGAGAGGTTGCCGCCGCCGATCGCCTAGACGAGGACACGGCGCTTCACCCAAGCAGGGCAGACCACCGTATGCTCCATTTTGTTCTCCGGGTGATCCTCACAGTAAAGTCTTTTTGTGCTAGAATTATTGTTAACGCTAAAAATTCATAAGAACCAGGAGACCAGAAAGATGCCGAAGTATTTTTTGGTTAAAATTGTGAGCGGTTAAAACTTTCAAGTAACAGGAGACCAGAAAACATGTCTAAATATTTTTAAGGCTGGAATTTTGAGCGTTTAAGATTCAGAAGTACCAGAAGACCAGGAAACACGTCAAAATAATCCCAGGGCTGAAAGCACGAACAACTAAGACTCACAAACTATGAGAATACCAGAATCATGAAGATGCATTTCCGAAGATGAGAATATGCGACACAGAAATCAGGATAAAGAATCATAAAGATGAATTTCCGAGAATGAGAATATGGGACAAAGAAGTTGCGCGCCACCTCTAAAGTCTACGCAGACGAAGTCGCGGGCGAAGTGCAAGTTGTATATGAAAATTGATTTAAACGGCAATCATGAAAACAATATAAATGGCCAATATAATATCATAGAAATATCCAAAACAATTTAACAGAAATGTTCAATGCAATACAGAAATGTCAAATATAATTATAATACAGTACGAGTTCCGCAGAAATCGGTCTACAGGGGATCTTCTAGCGTATGCCACTCACATCTGGAGTGAGGCCACAGAGAAGCACGCCTCCCCGTGCTTCTCTAGCGGTCTCCCTTGACATATCGAAGGCTTTTGACAGGGTTTGGCACGATAGCCTTATTAGTAAGCTTACTTCCTTCGGTCTGCCCACCGCATTGTGTAATTGGATCGCAAATTTCCTGAGGGATCGGTCTATTCGAGTGGTCATAGATAGCTGCTCGTCTGGACTGCTGGATATTAATGCCGGAGTTCCTCAGGGGTCATTGCTATCGACAACACTGTTCTTGCTGCATATTAATGATCTGCTTAAACCCGGTATCTTTGGGTATGCAGACGACAGCACTTTTGCTGAGAGATACGTGTCCGACGCACGAGCTAGTGGGTCGTAGATCCGGTCTCTCCGGGAGGCTATGGTTGAGCGCTTGAACGTGTTCTTACAGGCTGTCTCTGAATGGGGCGCTGACAATCTGGTCAAGTCCAATGCTGCTAAGACCCAAGCGTGTCTATTTTCCGATAAAAGGAGCCAATTCCACCCAGCTCCATCTTTCCGAGGTGCAACCGTGCCGATAACCGACTTGATCTTTTTGGGGTTACATTAACATCTACCCTCAATTTTAGCCCTTTCATAGAGGCAAAAGCACAAGTGGCTGCAAACGAGTTGGGGATCCTAACAAAAGTGAGAGGGTACTTCACGCTGGAACAGCTGCTCCAACTCTATCAAGCGAAAGTTCGATCATGCATGGAGTACTGCTCTCATTTTTGGGACGGATCTGCCAGATACCAGCTTGATGCCTTTGAGTCAATTGAGAACCGAGCCTAAAGTATCATCGGCAATGATATCTCGTCGCGACGAAGCTCCAAAATCTTGAGCATCGACGCCGAGTTGCTAGCCTGTCAGTTTTCTATCGGTTACATTTTGGGGTATGTGCGACGGAATTGCATAATTTAATTCCTCCAAGCCCGTTCCATCATCGGACCACAAGACGAACGGCGATGAGCCACCGGTACATGGTGGACCTTCCACCCACACGCACGAAACGTTTTGGGAACACATTCATAGTGCGTACAGCTAAGGAGTGGAATTCCCTGCCGGAGTCTGTGTTTCCTGGTATCTACAACCTGGGAGTCTTTAAGTCAAGAGTGAATAGATTACTTCTAGGCAGGCGTGTTCCATCTTCGACCACATCATCACTTACCATCAAGTGAGATAGTGGTCAAACGCGTGCCTATCAATAGTAAAAAAAGAATAATAATAATATGTGTCCAATTATTCAGTATCAATAGAACAAAGTAAAATAACAACAAAACATTTACAAGCAATTAAACGATTAAACAACAATTTACGTTCTAAATTAGGGTCGTTACACTATTAATTTTGTTTTTACATATACACAGCTTATTGTAGAAGACGTCAAGATTGGGTATTGTTGTAGTAAGGGAGTGGTACTCATCAACGATTCTACGGAAGGGAGCTTGTTGTCACAAATTAGTCTTTACAGGTGGAGTTTGAAAAATATATTTAAGTTTTCCTCGTGGATAAGTGCGGGGAACCTTCAAAGGCATATTCTCAAGGAAATAGCAAGACTGATACTGACCGCTCACGATTTTGTGGAAAAGCACATGTCTAACAACCGTCTCCGTTCACGAAGAGAACACATTTTAATTTTTTTTTCAATCGCTCTTTATAGGGATTCCTGTGTGAAAAATTGCCAGTGTTATAGGCCAGATGCCTGGTAAATGCTCTTTGTATGCTCTCAACGCGCTGTGAATGTACTGCATAAAACGGATTCCATACAACGCTGGCGAATTCAAGATGACTTCGCACCAAGGTTTGGTAAAGTAAGATTTTGGTGCGCTGATGTTTAAGTCCACTTGCGTTCCGTTTCAAAAAGCCGAACATTTGAGCTGTTTTTGTAACAGACTTGTTGATATGCGAGGCAAATTTTAGTTTACTGTCAACTATCACGCCAAGATCCCTGATTTCGTTGACTTCTGTCAATGGTGTAGTATCGAGTTTTTACTCCGTAGCAAGTGGTTTCTTTTTCCGAGTGAATTTAATATGAAAGCATTTACTTGCGTTGATAGTCTTACTGTTGCAGCGACACCAATATAAAATTGTGTCAAGGTCACTTTGCAACTGGCAAGAGTCCACAACGGAATTTATAGTTTTGTATATCTTCAGGTCATCGGGAAATAGAGATACCCTACAGTGTTTTATTTTTTCCACTATATCTTTGTAAAGAAGGGGTCCTAAATGCGATGCCAGAGGAACACCGGCATTTGCTAAATAGGTGATTGAATTAAATCCGTTAACTGAAACTGACTGGGGCCTTTGTTTTAAATAAGACTCAAACCATTTCAAAAGCGTGAGCCCGAGTCAACTTCATAAGAAATATTGTGTAAGGAACAAAGTTAATGAGGACTGAGCGACCGCGTCTAAAACTGTGTTGTGTACTGGAGATGTTACTGTTTACAAGCCGGGAAATTGCAGGATAAACAATCGATTGAAATAGTTTGGAGAAGCAAGACAGAATGGAAATGGGGCGATAATTAAGAACGTTAAAATGTTCCCCCTTCTTAAAAACTAGCATAATGCGTGCTTTTTTCCACTTCGACGGAAAAGTGCCATCCGCTAATGATCGGTTAAGTATTAACGCCAGAGGCAGAGTTATCGCAGATCCACATCTTTTTACAAATACTGGTGGAACTGTATCTTTCGCTGAGTCGTTTTTTTTAATTGCTTTAAGCACTTCGAACTCTTCGATTTTTAATGTGCACAATATTTCTGATGGGGACACCTGACACTGAGTATTAAGCGTAGAGTTTTCCGGAGGTGTTGTGTTAGGAAAATAGACTGTGGCAAATAATAATAATAATAAAAACTTTATTTCAGACCGGGTCCATAACCATACAAAAGCTACACACATACATATAAACACAAACAAACAGAAATTAAAAATACATACATAAGCAGTTACATAACATAATTAAATGACGCACGATGTGTCGTCATCCAGTGCCACATCATTGGGCCACAATCGCCACCAAGCTGTTGGAGCTATCGCCGCATCAGAGATGCTATTCGTGCCCGCATAATAGAATAAAAATCGGACACGCCCAACACGCCCAACTCGGCGAACATCCCAGATGCACTGCAAAAGCGCGGTAACCCCAACATTACTCTGAAGGCGTTATTATATTGGACTCGCAGAGCGTTGTACGGGCTTTTTGTATAGTCGTCCCATACACGTGTACATAGATTGGCAGTACGCCCTAAACTCTTTCGATTTTAACCTCTTTTGTACAACATGCAAACCTCCCGTAGTTTTGCACGTTGTACAAAAGAGGTTAAAACCAGCATGTTACATCGAACTGCCAACGCTCTGCGTTCCCTCTCCAGGTCCACATCATCGGACATACTATCGGTGACCCAATGCCCCAGGTACTTGAACTTCGCCACTCTGGACAGCGGAGCGCCCGTCCAGGGAGACAGGTGGGACTGTGTCGTAGGTTTTATTGCCCGCCTTAAAAACCAGAAGTTCGCTCTTGGTAGCATTGTACCTGAGGCCGTGGGCCACCGCATAGTCCTCACAAATACGGAGTAGCCTTCTAAGTGCACCGATCGATGGGCTCAGCAATACCATATCATCCGCGTAGCTGATGTTATTGACGCAGAGACCGTCAATGGAGCACCCGATATTGGTATTGCTGAGCTCACAGATCAGCTCGTTTACATACAAGTTGAAAAGCTTGGGCGAGCTGAGTCCCCCTTGCCTCACCCCACATTCCAACCTGTATGCATCCGATAGGACACCTGCCCACTTAACATAGTTGTATTGGTTGTTATACCAATACTTTAGCATTGTAATGAGATCGCTTGGAAGATTATTCACATTTGATAGTTTCCTCCATAGGCAGTCGTAAGACACGAGGTCGAAAGCCTTGGAGAGGTCCAGAAAGCACGCATACCAGGTGTTTTCCTACTTGCATGGTACTGAACAGTCTGCTTGAGACAGAGGATAGCTGTTTCCGTCGATAAATGCGGCTTAAATCCAAATTGGGCATCGTGGAGTGTTAAGTGCTTATTCAGCTGCCGATCAATCAGACCGTCCAACACCTTTGCAATGGTGGTTGCCAAAGAAATAGGCCTGTAATTGCTCTTGTCACTCGCATCTCCAGTCTTGTTCTTTACTATAGGCACAACAATAGTTTTAAGTAAGTCAGCTGGAAGATACAAATGACTCAGGCACAAACTAAATAAAAAACATTGCTAGCACTCGCGGTAAGTGCTTACCCGCATGTCGCAGATGCTCTATACTTAAGCTGTCATGACCCGGCGACTTGCCTCTCTTTAAGTTACGTATGGTAGTAGCTACTTCCCCGGTCGAAAACCTCATAGATATGTCATCGGACCCCCCACTACCTCCGTTCCATCAGACGACGGACCCAGGGGTGACGCAACAATAAAAGCTCTGCTGAATAAGTTGGCAATCTCATTAGGGTCACTAACACCCTCAACACTCACCGGCAGATTCAAGCTGTTCGTGGCCTTCCAAAAACTACCGAAATTCTTTGCATCATGATGACTCGTAATGATGTCCATTTTTATTTGGTCCTTATTATTTTGGCACCATTTTAGTTTATTTTTAAAAAGCCTTCGGCTTTCTACCATTTTTTGGTACAAAGTACCACTTTTAGGTCTACCAAATAGCGTCCAGGTTTGAAAATCAAGCCGAGCCTATCCGTGCGCGTCCCTCACATGCTTATTCTAGCCCGTTATGTATCGCTTATTGCGCTCACTTATTGGAGACACAGCGCAATAAGCGTTATTACAACTCATGATTGCACCCTCACAGAGAATACGCACAATTTCCGCATACATACTGTCTAAAATTGTTTTATGTTCCTTAATTTTACATCTATCATGACTACATTCTGTAAATTCTATGGGAAAGTCTAGATTTTTTAAGAGATTATTACAATAGTTGCTATATAACTCAGTCTGTCGTTAGTCTCTGTTCCCCCATGTTACTCTGTTATATTTGTGTAGTCCAGGTGTAATTTTCGACCTTAATAAGGTGAGATCTCATTTTACAATTAGAGGAAAATGGTCCGACCAAGACACGTCGTACAGCACACTAGCGTCTCTAATAGTGTCCGTCACTACGCAGTGGTCTAACCAACTAGTATAACCATGTGCATCACTTACGTAAGTATATGTGTCCGACTCACCGCCGAGCAAGCTCACGTCAGCGCACTTCAGACGAAAAACTCACTAGTTCTTTGCCGAATAAATCATTTGGTTGAGCATTAAAATCCCCCAGAATATAGACCGCGTCCCCACCACTACTTTCTACGATTGCGTGAATCTCACTTAGACACTTAACAAATTCACCGAGATTGTCCATCAACTCTGTCGGCATATAAACCGAGAACACTAAAAATGATTTTACTCCAACTGTTATTTTGATAGCTACAAGACGCACACTTTCGCACTGCACGGAAGACACACTTTCGTAGGCGCTCTTTCGCCACAGTATAGCTACTCCACCGTAAGGTCGCCCTCGTAGGATGCCCGTCGACGTATCTACCGCCGACTTTCAAACGAAGTTGGACTGAGGGTCTATGCTGCTCAGAAAAGGAATGTCGTGAGGCAGCAACCAGGTTTCCTGCAATGCGATTATGTCAGATGTCTGACATAACAACCTGACACAATCCACCGATCTAGTAATCGATTTACAATTAAAACTCACAAAAATACTTGCTTTTGAGTTAATCTCGAGCCGTTACTGTCGCAATCCATTGTTGATATTTTTGTGAGTGGCAAAATGTTCCGCTAAAAGATTAACTATTTCAGGGCGTGTGTTCACGACCTGTTTTTTTTTTAATTCATACTTGCCGGTATCGACAAGTCTCCACCTCTTTTATCTACACTAATATTATAAAGAGGAAAGATTTGTTTGTTTGAATTGAATAGGCTCCGAAACTACTGGACCGATTTGAAAAATTCTTTTAGCATTGTATAGCTACATTATCAGGGAGTAACATAGGCTATATATTATCTCCGTACTCCCAAGGGGACGGGAACTACGCGGGTGAAACCGCGTGACGTTCACTAGTGTTTTATAAAGCTCCAGAAAACTTTAGAGTTTTTGGGATATTGGCTTCTATTTTATTTTATATGCAGAGAAACACTTATCGTACATTGCATGATATCTTGAGCGGAGCAGGTGGTATTCAATTTCGTCTCTGGGGTTTCCATATTTCTTGTTATTTTTTTCGGATTTTTTCCTTTTCATGCAATAATTTGATGAATGAGCTACTGAACCGTTAAGGAAACTTTATTTTCAGAGAGTTTGTTTCGTCTATGAGATCAAAGAATATTTTGTAAAATTTTAGCAGCATTGAGTTTCCACTTTCACAGCCTGATAACTTAACTTGCCAATCAACACCTTTAAGATTCTCAACAATGGACGGATAATCGGCTCTATAGAGATTATATGTAGGCTTTCATTTTAGCCTAAGATAAACAACTTTGTTGTAAGGCAAATTCAAGAGTAGATTAGGATGCTGCTTGTGTCATTTGCTTAGTGTGCTTGTGGGGCTTATAACGTGTGCATCGTAGCAGCTGGTAATAACTAAGTCCAAATACCTATTGTCGCTATTCGCAGTTCCATTGACTTGGAAGAGATTTTTAATAGAAATAAAATATTTTCGTTTATTTAGATATGAACTAGGTACAGCATTAAAGTACTAAATATATGCACTTAAAATAAAATATCCTAACTAAGATAAGGCGTCAAAAAATTCGTCCGCATCGCTGTCCACCGGAAGTGAGCCCAAAAGACTGGCGGCATTGCCACGTTGTATGGCAATGCTTATCCTCTGTCCGAGGTAAAAATAAAATAAAATCATTAAGAGAATGCCCCAATGGAGAGTTATGATTTGATGGTACCATATAATTGCAATCTTTATTAGAGTCCCAATTAATAAAACTCAAGTTAAAATCGCCCAGAATAACGAGATCATCGGCCCGACTGGCAATATCGTCAGTGCTATCTAAGAAAGACTTAAGAATTTCGGTTTTAACAGGTGGAGGTAGATATACAACACATATAGCAAGCTTCCTAGTACCTGAGCTAGTGGCAATCTACAAAGTGACCCACAGATCCTCCACATTTGTTTCCCAACCCTAGACACGAAAAGACGGTATGTCCTTAGAAACGGCCAAAAGCACCCCACCACCGTCCCTTTTAGAATTACTACTGCTTTCTCGGTCCCTGCGATAAACTATGTATCTTTTATCAAACAATTCGTAGTTACAAATATTAGATCTAAGCCAGGTTTCGGGACCTTATAATTCGAAGTCAGCATATTTTTTGAAAGCTCATTTGTTTTGGTTCTAAGCCCTTGCACAATCTGATACCTAGTATATGTCAAGCATTGTGACATGATTATCAAAAACACCAAATCAATACCAAAGTACACTAACAGACTTACACTAGAATCTTAAGACGATTGATATTTTTGATCACTATAGCTTGATGTTCCACTGTTTTTCTAACAAAAATTCGCCCATTGCGGACCCAGACGAATTTGTAAGACATTTCCCGAGCTTATACGTGAATTGCGGCGTGGAGAGACTTAAGTGCTGGAGTCAAATGCTCCGAAACAAAGACAGGGTTTACAAGTCCTTCCATTCCAAGATGTTGTGTGCAGAGCTTCTTCTCGGGATCCTTGTGATTGAATTCGGTGACCGCAGCCAGGATGCTATCACGGAAACGAGGATTACGCAGGTTAACAATCACTGGCCGAGGTCATGGGTTGTCGTTGCTAATTTTTGCCACTCTGACAGCATGTTGGATATCTTCACCAGTCAGCGGATTTTCAACGATTTTAGATAGTTGAATGACAGTGGCGAACAAATTCTCATTATCAAATACCATTGATTTCTATATTTGACTCGCGCATATGTTATTTAACTATGTTCAGCCTGGTAGTGAGGTCTCTAACGGTGGTTTTAAGATTTTCGTTATCACATTAAAGCTCGGTGATAATCGCAGTTTCACTTTCAAATTTACATTTCATCTCTTCAAACTTAAAAGCTTTAGAATTTATAAATTGTAAAGCATCTCGAAAACCATCTATTTTGTCATGAATATTTTGAAACTCGGTCGCTACAATTTGTTTAATAGTTGAATTCAAAGAGGTAGAGATTTCCTGTTGCAGAATCTCACTTAGCTTATTTTCAGTAACAAAGCTAGTAGGTTCAATAACTTGTTGCAGCGATCGCGGCTGCGACTCAGGAGATGCGTTTGCGTTTGCATTTTCGACGGTGACTTCTGCGATGATTTCGACGTTGATTTATGCGATGGCTTAGGCGGTATTTTTTGCAATGTTTTCAGCTGCGGCTTTTGCGATGGTTTCTGCGGCGATTTTTTGGGTCTTTAACGAACAGTGACATTGGAATTTCCATGTGCCTCCTCTTCATGACTCTTTGCTTCCGAGCATGTAGTCAAACGTACAGGAGTGTTAATATTGCCTGTTTTTGGCTATTTACTGCAACATTCAGGACACTTCCATGAAGCTTTATGGTTAGCGTTCATTAGATCATAATTCTTGGAGGCCACATTTGCACAAATCACAACTTTAGCATCTGAGATCATCTGCAGCATCTGGGATCGTTACCGATAATGCCACGACATCCTGAACATTTACCAATTGATGACATTGCAGTGTGGTTGTTTAAAAATAATGTTCATTAAAAATCTAATTAAAAATTAAAAAACCCCCGACAAAAAACATTTAAGAGGTTAAAAATAATTTCTATTGATCGTTTTTGTTTAATATAGGTACGATTCTTTGGGCCAAGCGTCTTCGCCTCGGGAGACCGCAAGTCTTTTGTATGCACTAAGTACGCCTATTCAGCTTATGCCCATAGAAAACAACGATTTTGTATGGAGATGCGTCCGCATCCATTCAGCTTTCCGCGTGTTTTCAGCTTTCGCGGCGAACAAGTATAAAATTAGGACAAATGTGTTTTTATCATGCGAGTGCTATTTATGGAGTTCAGCGCTGTTCCGCCGCTTTCAGCGTCGTACGCGGCCTTACGCGGCGGAACAGCGCGGGACACAGATGGTTCTTGACTCCTTGTGTGACTGACACTGGCATGGCCATCATCAGGGATTTTAATTTGGATGATTAAAAAACACTGGCCAAGTGCGAGTCGGACTCGCGTGCAAAGGGTTCCGAGCGAATTTATTTTTTTAACATGTTATTTTAACACTACAGACTTCTTATGGGTTTTCCTGTAATCTTTAGGTAAAGATCTATTATTTCCTTTTTTTCAAAATTTTAGCCTTAGTAGTTTCGGAGATAAGGGGGGGGGGGAGAATGGTCATTTTTCGCCTAATTTCTAATTTTCATTTATTTCAATTTTATGAAAAAATATACTGAAAACCCTCACAGTAAGCCCTTTCATTTGATATGTCACACGATATTGATCAAAAGATTTTTTTTTTAAATTTTCTAGTTTGACCCCCAAAAGTGACCCCCATACTAAAAATATAATGATTTGTGTAACGCACCCGTTTTTGGGTCATAGAAGTACATATGTGTACCAAATTTCAACAGAATCGGTCCTGTGGATCCGGAGAAAACTGGCTGTGACAGACGGACAGACAGACAGACACCCGAGTGATCCTATAAGGGTTCCGTATTTTTTCGGAACTCTAAAAATATCGCTAATTAGTCGCCAAGTACCAGACTTAACGATCACTGGTTCAAAAGTTATAAGGGTTTATAGGTGGCTGATCTGGGATGCGCCTACTTAGCTTGGTCTATTTAAATCTTAAATGCTAGGGCACCTAGCGAAGATCTGTTTTCTCTCTCAATAGTCGCTAATTAGTTTTATTTAACAGGTTTAATCGGGTCTTAGTTTAGAAGACACAATGAGTTCAATTTTTAAGGTAGGTATAGTCCAAAAGCTAGATCAAAAAAATTGCCAAGAAAAAATATTTCTCTTAATATGTGAAATATACTTCTAGTTTTATCGGTCTAAAGTCCGTAGAATTGTCAGAGAGAGATAACTTCTCAATCCTTCGATCTAGTTCTTGGACTGTACCTGTACTGCGTCGATCCACTGTCGTTTGCGCTTTATTTTTTTACGTTTATTTTATCCATTTCTTCAACAAGAAGCCAACCTATAAAAATATTTTCTCGAAAACTACGAAGGTACCAATTGTTTTGTTCGAGTACTAATAATTAGTACCAATTGAGTACTAATTATACTCACTCTTTGTCCGAGACGGGTTTTACGAGTAGTAGTACGATGATTCTATCAGCGCAAGTCTCAATTTTTTAAAGCCTAAAAATAAAAGCAAAACTTTTTAGTGTGGCAACTCTGTTTACATGTCATTACGATTTTTTGTGCGCGGCGCGGTCACATACTTCTCGTGGAAAAATGTCCAAAATCTCGATTTTCGACGATATTCTTGGCTTGAAACTCTTTTCCAACAGTATAAGATGGATTCCTACAGTGTGTTTTGTATTTACAATGTTAAATTCATGAAAAAAGGTAATAAGTGAGGAGTTTCCTAGTCAAGGTCAAGGTTTGTTGTTGTAAACATTTAATTGAATCCTAATTGGATTCCGAGTTACAGGTATGTTTTGAATGCATTCTAATTATTTTACAATAGTACACAAAGGTTAATCCTTATAAATTCATGATTAGCTCGAGTTGTGGATTTATAACCTATAATTAGATCAAAATAAGTTTTTTCGCTAGTGCAGATCTACTTCCGGTCTAAACATTCAATATTCACCGATTTGTACGAAATTATAGTACAGATTGATAAGTGTATTTTGTCGTTTTGTTTTTTCTTCCGGTTTTTCGGTTGCTTCCTGCAAGTTGGCATCTATGATCAACTGTAAGTGTACTCTCATTTTTTTTTCGGCTAACGGTTTTTTAGAGAGTAGTCTCGAACTGAGAAACGCTTTTTTCACGTGGAAATTGGAAATCATCAATAGTGCTTATATTAGTCACCTGTAAAGATGGGAAAAAGAAAAACTAATGAAGAGGAACATATACGAAAGAAGATCAGGAAATTAGAAAAAAAGGTAAGGAAACTGTCTCCAGCTAGCCAACGCTCTCAGGAAGTTTCAACAACTCCGCCCCGGCTCTGCTCGCCGACGCAGATCGAAGAACCTGTGGCGATTGAAGACTCTCCTACAGGTGTGTAGTTATCTATTTAGAATAACTAACCATGCATTTAAACATAATATAAGCCACGTTAAATAACAGTTAGCGCTATCACTTCGCGGATAGGCATGCTCTATGTTTCAAATTTACAAAAGAGCTATCACCTTGTGGATAGACAGGTACTATGTATTTACGTACTTAAATAACAAAGACCTAGCGCTATCACCTTGCGGATAGACAGGTACTATGTACTTATTAGAGCTGGCGCTATCACCTCGTGGATAGACGAGCTCCTAAATAAATCAAGGCACTGATTATGTCAACTTAAGCGCTATCACGGAGTGGATAGACATTTCAATTGAGGAACACATAGTTCTAAATCATTTAAATCTTTTTCCAGAAAATGACCAACTCCCAGAAGAGTTTATACTGGCCCTTGGAAAGGAGGGAGAAGAAGAAACAGAGTTTGGCGATCCTATTCGACCAGAATTGGCCCTGCGTTGGGCAAAAATAGTGTCCAATGGATTGGGAAAGGAGGCCAAAGATGGCATCATTAAGAAATATTCTACTCCCTCGAATTTTCCAAATGCTTTTGCTCCTATAATGAACCCAGAAATAATGGCCACACTCTCTGAACCCTCGGTCAAGAGAGATAGGAGGATTATTGCCAGACAGAACCTCACAGGTACTTTAATGACCTGTCTAGGCCGATCATTGACCAGTATTTTAAAAGGTAATATTAATAGCAAAGCCCTTATAGAGGAAGTTAATGATGCTGCGAAGATCGCAGCGGAAATTCATTTTCAAGATTCCTCTTCTAGGAAATTATTTGGCCTATCAGGAACTAGCAAGTTAATTCAAGAGGCTGTAAAGAACACAAAAGTGGACACATTTTTATTTGGCGCTGATTGTGCTGACAGGAACAAAGCAGCCCAGTCAATACAACGAACCAGTGCTTCAATTTCTGAAGGTGCAAAGAAGCTGAAACCTACAAACAAGAAACAGTTAAACTGGAGGGGCCCACCGCAGAACCATCAACAGCATCAACAAGTTCGCGGTGGGCAACATCACCAACAGATATACAAGAGACAACCTCGCAACTCGAACGCCAGACGTCAACCAGAACGGAAACACCTTCCAGCCAGATCCAGACACTTCAAATAGAGAACATGCAGGTACATGCAGGCAGACTCAAACATTTTGCAAAGAAGTGGCTTGAAATCACTGATGACCCAGTGATATTAAAATGGGTACAAGGGTATGAAATCCCATTCACCAAAGTACCAGCACCTTACAATACACAGCCACAACACTGGCCACATAAAGAAAAACAAATTATAGATTCTGAGATAAAAAAGCTTTTACATTTAGGTGCAATTTCTGAATGCTCATACTGTAAGGACCAATTTACTTCCCCCATATTTTTAGTGCCTAAACCTAATGTGTCTTATAGATTTATTCTAAATTTAAAGAAATTAAATCAGTACATTTCCACAGAACATTTCAAATTAGAGGATATCAGAACAGCCTGTAAGTTAATGTCCAAAAATTGTTTCATGGCTTCAATAGACTTAAAAGAAGCCTACTTTTCTGTACCAATAGCTGAGAATTACAGAAAGTTCCTCAGATTCACATATGATGAAATATTATATGAGTTTAATGCCCTACCATATGGCCTCTGTTCAGCTCCTTTTGTTTTCACAAAACTTCTCAAACCAGTTTGTGCACACCTAAGAAAGCAAGACATTTTATTAACATGCTATCTAGATGACAGTTTATATTTCAGTGAATCAGAAATTAAGTGCAAAGAGAATACTGATGTTGCATGCAAACTCTTACAAAGCTTGGGATTTATTGATTGAAAAAAGTGTTATAACACCTAGCCAAATATGTAAATATCTAGGTTTTATTTTAAATTCATCAGATCTCTCCTTGTCAGTCCCACATCAGAAACAAATAGCAATACTGGGAAAAATAAGATCTTTCCAACAAAATAGTTCTTGTAAAATAAGAGAATTTTCCTAATTGATAGGGTTATTGAATTCAATATGCCCAGCCATACCATATGCTTGGCTATATACTAAAATATTAGAAAGAAAGAAATACCTAGCCTTGCTAAAAGCAAATGATAGTTATGAAGCCTACATGCCTATTTGTCACGAAATCAAATTCGAATTAACATGGTGGCGAAATAATATACATAGAAGTAATCCAATAAAACAATATAATTTCCATTTAGAAATACACAGCGATGCCTCTACGACAGGCTGGGGAGCTGTATGCAATCACAAGAAGGCTTCTGGGTCATGGTCACGTTCAGAACAAAAACATCATATAAATTATTTAGAATTAAAAGCTGCCCTTTTAGGTCTTAAGTGTTTCACAAAAGAAACTTCTAATTGTGAAGTCTTATTAAGAATAGATAACACCACTGCTGTAGCATACATAAATAAAATGGGGGGGGGGGGGTACAGTTTCCCCACCTAAATGATATCACAAGAGAAATTTGGCAATGGTGTGAAAATAGAAATATTTGGATTTATGCTTCGTATATAAATACTAAAGATAATTTCGAAGCTGATAAAGAATCAAGGAAAATTAATATTGAATGGGAACTTTCTCCAAGAGCCTACATAGAAATAACTAGATGTTTTGGTATCCCAGAAATAGATTTATTTGCCTCTAGAACAAATAAAAAGTGTAATAAGTTTGTCTCTTGGAAACGCGACCCAGAAGCATTTGCTGTGGATGCCTTTACTCTCAAGTGGAACAATATATTTTTCTATGCATTCCCACCTTTTTCATTATTGTTAAAATGCTTATATAAAATTCAAAGAGATAGTGCTACTGTAATTGTGGTTTTCCCTTACTGGCCATCACAACCATGGTTTCCTCTAATTAAATCAATGTCAACTGGAAATTTCATCATATTTGAACCTAACAAACTCCTATTATCATCTCCTTTCAGAGAATATCATCCGCTGCATCAACAGCTTACTCTGGCTGCAGGGCTGCTGTCAGCCAAGCATTCATAAGACGAGGAACACCAAACTCGGCCTTAACTATAATGTTGAACTCCCTTTCATTGAACACAATGAAGCAATATGATTCATCCCTAAAACTATGGTGGAAGTTTTGTGGACAGCACAGTTTAGATACATATCAAGCATCTATTCCTTATGTATTAAAATTCTTATCACAATGCTATGACAATGGGGCATCTTATGGTACCATCAATACTGCTCGGTCAGCATTATCACTACTGATGGGGCCTAAGATCGGATCTGACGATAGACTCAAAAGGTTCACTAAGGGAATCTTCCGATCAAGACCTCCAATGCCAAAATATAATACAACATGGGATCCAGGATTGGTACTTAATCACCTAGCTGGATATTACCCAAATGAAGATATATCATTGGAACAATTAACCAAAAAATTAGTCACCATACTTGCTTTAACAACTGGTCATAGAGTACAGACCTTGTCAATGATAAAAGTTTCTAATATGAAATTTACAGATATAGGTCTAGAAGTATACATACCTGATATAATAAAAACCTCTAGAAGAGGTGGTGAACAACCAATGTTCAACTTAAAAACATTCCCTGACAAAAGGGAAATTTGCCCTGTCAACACTATCAAATCTTATCTAGATAAAACTGGTTCTTTAAGGAATAATATTGACAAATTAATTCTCACATTCAAGAAACCACACAAGAATGCATCAACTCAAACTATAAGTCGTTGGATCAAGCTAACATTGAAGGAAGCTGGAATAGACGTCACCATCTTCTCTGCTCATAGTACCAGACATGCATCAACATCTGCAGCAAAAAGATCTGGAATTAGCATTGATGTTATAAGGAAGGCTGCAGGGTGGTCTCAAAATTCTGCCATGTTTGCCAGACATTACAATAGGCCCATAGACCAAGATTCAACCCAATTTGGTAGTGCAATATGCAATACTGTAACAAATACCTAAGGTTGAGTCTGATATATATAAAATAAGTTGATTGTTTTTTGATTAATAATAATAATTGTTAATATGGAAGTTGGTTTATTAAAATATATATTTCTTATGTCTTTCGCAACAAATGGTGTTTATTCACAATCCTACTTTGAACATCTACTCGTAAAACCCGTCTCGGACAAAGAGTGAGTATAATTATAAGAAGTTCTATCTTAATTATACGAAGCTCTTTGTCCGAGACGGCGACAGTCCCTAAAAACCCTCCCACTTATGCTTACCAAGTATAATCCCAGTATAGGGATTGTTCATAAAGCCTGACTTTAAACGTAATGACATGTAAACAGAGTTGCCACACTAAAAAGTTTTGCTTTTATTTTTAGGCTTTAAAAAATTGTGACTTGCGCTGATAGAATCATCGTACTACTACTCGTAAAACCCGTCTCGGACAAAGAGCTTCGTATAATTAAGATATAACTTCACTTCAGGTAAGTTCGTTTAATCTTATAATTATTTACCAAATATATACAGTTCCAGTAGTGGCAAAAATATAGAAGCAAGATGATGTAGTGGTGGGTAGGTTCAATAATTATATTATTTTGCACTATTACTTTGAGTCACTTAAAGCATTCCACTTTTATACTATTAGTCACTTCACACAGTTATTTTTTTCACAATTGTTAACAGGTATAACAATTTATCAATAGTTTGACGACATTTCACAGTTCTAAGCTTGATATAACACTGTTTGGGTTAGTGATTGTTCAAGATTTCTATTGACTGTTTTTGTTGTTATTTACACTAGATAGATTAAGTGGATAATAGTTACACACACACTTAGTGCTTAAGAGGTCACTTTTACGCAACTATGCAGGTGAATTGACCGCGTAGGTCAATAATTTTTAGTTAATTTTTAAACACGGAACCGATGTTTATGTACTGACAGCGCCATCTGCTTGTATTTGTCATATATATTTTATTAAATCAGTTTATACCTCATAACATTGCCTTTGCTCATTTCCTACAGGTTATGGGCCCTAAAAGATATTCCTTACCAAAAGATTTTTGCCTGCTTTTTGTACCTGTCGCAAAGGACTCGGCCAGATATAGCCTACATCTTGGGGCACGGCACTGCCCCTGCCCCCAAGTCGAGCAAAAAAGCGGCACGGCGGTACCATCCTTTTCTCGAAGCTATCAGGCCATTTTCGACCCCCTATAACTTCGTTGTAGATAAAATTAGAAGCCTGAATTCAATTCCAATTCAATAACCAAGCAGGCCTTTAAACACGGTATATTTCAAATTTCAATTAATTTGAACCAGTAGTTTAAGAATTATAACTAGTCAAAGTTTCTTAATTTTGTTAACCAAAACAACAAAGTGGCTACAAAATATATCACTGTTAACCCAAGAACTGAAAGTCATTTGGAAACTTTGAGATTTGACTAAAATTATTAATAAATTATCAGTTTTGACTACTTTAAATAATCCTAATAAGTTATATGGGGATTTTATTCACATGTACTGTAAACAATTCGATTCCACTTTTATACCTAAGACCATCTCGGTTAGCAGTAATGTATCTTACAGTGAATGGGCTACGGTAGGTATTCATAAAAGTAGAACTCGGCTCTATGAGTTGTATGACGAAAGAACCCATGTGAATACGGCTGAATTTATTCATATGTTAAAAATTATTTAAAAAGTTTGTTGTATTGCAAAGTCGCGTTTTTTGAGTAATAAGATTAAAAATAGTAAAAATATAATTAAAACCATTTGGAATATTATTAATAGTGAAACAGGAAGATCAATAAATCGTTGTAGTGACTACAGTCTTGTAATTAATGACGTTGTAATCAATTCTGACTCCCAGGTTGCCGCGGCTTTTGAATTATTTTTTTTCAGAGATTCCCATTTTAACAACAAAATCTCTGAACTCATCACCCACTGCAGCAGAGTCTATGCTTAAAGAAAATGTTAAATTTTGCGATTCCGAATTTAGTTTTCAACATGTCACTGGTACAGTTATAATTAAAACATTTAACAGTTTGAATGTGAAAAAGACTGCAGATTTATGGGATAATTTAGTGGACGTTGCAAAGTCCATCATAACCACTGTGGCTCCTAATTTAGCACTTATTTTTTAATAATTGTATTGATTGTGGTGAGTTTCCTGACCTAATTTAGCATAGTAAAGTAATACCATTGTTTAAAGCGGGTAGGAACTCCTCACTGGATCTTAATACTTCATACTTGAGTGATAGGATCCAGAGAGTTGAGGTGAACGGAAAAAGATCTCCTGGATCTAATGTAATGTTACGCGCCAGAATTAATGTTGGGTACATGGCGGCGTTTGCGTGCTGCTAACGCCATCTAGTATCAGGTAGCGGAAACCAACCAAACATTTACGTGCTGCCATCTACTATCAAGTAGCAGAGACTGGCATGCTGCTGGCGCCATCTAGTATCCAGTAGCAGACATTACGTGCTAGAACATTCTCGATGTTTTGACGGGACCTGTGTGTGCCCGAACTTTCTAGAGGTTTCCATACAGGAGGGTTCTGGAAGTGACTGTCGGTATATAAAGGGCGGAAATCCGGCGACGGCAGTCAGTATTGAATTGGCGATACAAACGATAACTTCGAGATAAATGATAAATGATATTTATTTTGCAAATAGGTTACAAGTAACTCTTTTACACGTCAATTTTTTTTTTGACATATTTATCTAGGTGAGGCCGGATGTTTCCTAGCTAACTACCCTGAGAAGAAACACCGAAACAAACTCAGAGGTCACAGTCTCTTTTGAAGTCCATACAATTGCCAATAACATATGAAAAACATGTAGGTTAAGGTCTGAGGTGGCCTTTTGAGGAAAGCACCACGCAGGTTTGAGTGGGCTTGTCCAGACAGTGCAAGCATTTGTCAGTTATCGTGCAGCTCAACTCAAAACTTTGAGGAGCTCAACGAACCGACGAACAATACCAAAGTAAGGACATTTGGGTAAGCCGCATAATATACTCAAACTGCCAGACAGTCATGAAATCAATCCTTAAAATAACGACCTACATAGTCCTCACACTTACAATACATCACTTTTTTAAGAACCATGCAGATTAGTCTCTGAGATGGTCTTTAGAAGAAAGAACCACACAGATTTGAGTGAACCTGTCCAGTCAGTGCAAGCCTCTGTCAGTAGTCGTGTAGCTCAACTCAGATCCACATAGGAGCTCAACAACTCGACGAACAATACCAAAGAAAGGACATTTGTGTAGACCGTACAAAGCACTCAAACTGCCAGACAAACATTAAAGTTACTCAATGAAATAAAAAATAATCCACATAGTCCCCATTCATAATAAAAGTAATGGTAATGTCAAAACATGTTTGTCAAATTGTATATGAAAAATTAAATTAAAATGTCAAATTGTATATAATAAAAATAAAAATGTCAAAAGTAAAACTAAAAAATTGATAAAAAAAATGTCAATGAATAAACCAAGCAAATAAATATATATTGACAATAATAATAAAAACAGAGACTGTGCAAGTGTATTTTATTGGAGCAGCTCAATCCCAAGCCTTTTTGTCTTCAAGATAATCTTTTATGGTGTAAAAAGTCTTCTGGCAAAGTTTACGCTTTACAAATGCTTTGAATTTATTTATGCTTAGATCTTGAATGTGACTTGGAAGTTTATTATAAAAGCGTATACATTGGCATCTAAATGAGCCCCCTATTTTTTTAAGCCTGGTTACAGGAACAACAAATTTGTGTTTATTCCTAGTATTAACATTATGTATATATATCACTGTATTTTTTAAACATTTTATATTTTTATGGGCATACAAAATATTTTCATAAATAAGCTGAGAAGGGACAGTCATTATATTTATATCTTTAAATTTATCTCTGAGGGAGTATCTAGGACTTAATTTATAAATTGAACGAATAGCTCTTTTCTGCAAAACAAAAATTGTCTGGATATCTGCAGCATTCCCCCATAATAGAATACCATACGACATGACACTGTGGAAATAACTAAAGTAAACTAAACGGGCTGTTTCTAAATCAGTTAAATTTCTAATTTTTCTGACAGCGTATGCAGCAGAGCTAAGTTTTTTCGATAATTTATATATATGTGGTCCCCACTGAAGCTTAGCATCTAAAGTTATGCCTAAGAACACAGTAGTATCTTCAGGACTCAACTCTTTACCCCTTATTAGCACACTAGTATCCACTTGCCTAACCTGAGGCATCGTAAACCTAATACATTTAGTTTTTTTTTCATTGAGATTTAAGTTATTAACATTAAACCAGTGTACTATTTTTGAAAGAACGTTATTTATATCGTTAGTAACCGGTTGCTGACGTTTAAGTTTAAATAAAAGTGAAGTGTCATCTGCAAACGACACTATTTCTTGACTATCCTTTATGAGGTAAGGCAAGTCATTAATATAAACAAGAAACAAAAATGGGCCAAGAATTGAACCCTGGGTGTCCCACCCATTGTTACGGTACATCCAGGAGATCTTTTCCCGTTCACGTCAACTCTCTGGATCCTATCACTCAAGTATGAAGTAATAAGATCCAGTGAGGAGTTCCGGATCCCGTAGTGGTGTAGTTTCCTGATCAATGTTTCATGAAAAACACAGTCGAATGCCTTGGATAGGTCGCAAAAAATTCCCAGGGCATCGATTCCGAGAGCGATCTTCAACTGCGAATTATAGTGAAGTGAAGTGTTCAGTAGTGCGATTGTGTTTTATAATTAGTGTGTTTTAAAGTGCTAATTAGTGTAATAAATTAAAGTGTCAGTTTTGGTTGTTTAATCGGCTGTTTTTATTGTAACGAACCTCTAAGCTCGTAACAATTGGTGTCAGAAGAGTGGATTATCATGCCAATTCTGCCAAAGGACGACACGGAGGGTATCCGTTCCCGTAGTCAACGCCAGCAGGAGACGGACCGGAGGCGTTTTGGTGGTGCAACGCCGCAGACGTCGGAAGGTCAGCTAAAGCCGGCCCGTCCACAGCAGCTCCGGTATCATCAGCACCAGACATTGCTGTTCTGATGATGATGTTGCAGGAGCCGGCTCGCCGACAAGAGGAACAAGCCCGCAGGCAGGAAGAGCAGGCCCGACGCTTGGAAGAACAGCTGCAGCGCGACAAGGAGGAGCAGGCCCGCCGACAGGAGGAACAGGCCCGTCGCTTGGAAGAACAGCTGCAGCGCGACAAGGAGGAGCAGGCCCGCCGACAGGAGGAACAGGCCCGTCGCTTGGAAGAACAGCTGCAGCGCGACAAGGAGGAGCAGGCGCGCCGCCAGGAAGAACAGATGCTCCTCATGAAGGAACTTCACGCGTCCTTCGGGAAAGACATGAAGGAGGTGAAGGATAAGGTTGCTCAGCATGACAACCGCTTGTCAGACGCTGAAACCAGGATCAGCAAGTTTGATGACGCCATTGCGGATGTGAAGAAGGAGTTGGGCAATCTTAAACTTGGAGATGGGATTGCTACTTCAGCAGCCACTACACCTTCGCCACGTGGGTTCAAAGTGCCGCCGTTCGATGGGACGTCTTCTTGGTCGGCCTACAAGATTCAGTTTGAGGCTGTCATGAAGGCGAACGGGTGGAGTAAAAATCAGGCTATGACTGCCCTCACCCTAGGTCTGCGCGACCAGGCCTTAACTGTCCTGGAAGCTCTCGGTAAGGAGGTGACTTACAAGCAGCTGCTTGAGGCGTTGGAAGCCAGGTATGGCGACGCTCATTTGGAGCACGTGTTTCGTGCGCAGTTAAGGGATCGCGTGCAACGCAGCGGTGAGAACCTGCAGCAGTGGGGCCTTGAAGTGGAGAAGCTGGTGCGAAAAGCGTACCAGTCTGCAACAGCGCTCATTGAAGGGAACCTGGTGCAGGCATTCATCGACGGCATCCGCGACCTGGAGGTTAGGGCTGCAGTGAGGCTCGGGCACCACGGGACGCTTAAGGACACCTGGGCCCATGCACTGGAGGTGGAAGCTGTGCGGCAAGATCATCGTTCCCACCGCGTCAGGGAGGTTGCAGCGGTTACAGTTCGCGATCGCTTAAAAGGATACAGCCCTAGGTGCTACGGCTGTGGTGAAAGGAGCCACCTTCGATCCAGTTGGCCTAAGCGAACTGCAGAAGGGGAAGGTAGCCGATCTCCAGAACGCAGGGCTGCTAATAGCACCGCCCAGCAACAGCAGGGAAACGAGTAAAAGCCAGGACTGCGGGGCGGGTGCTGGCTGATGTTCAAGGAGCCCCAAGGATTTCGATCTCACAAAACCGTGACGGGAACAGCCTTATCATCAAGGGTGAGGTCAACGGGACACCATGTAAGCTGACGATAGACACTGGAGCTTCTCGCACGGTTGTCAGTTCCCAAATTATAAGTCAGTTCCTTGGGGACTCTGCATACAACCGAGAGCGTATAAATTTGGTAACAGCCAACGGTCAGCGCATACCCGTCCGAGGAGAAAGAGAGATTGAGTTTAAGCTAGGCAACAAAATCTACCTGCATAATGTTGTTGTGGCCGATATAATGGACGATTGCATCCTGGGCTTAGACTTTATGAGGAAGAATCGTTGTGAGATCGACGTTAATCAAGGAGTTATGAAATGTGGACAAGAGGAACTTTTCATGGAAGGGGGCTTTACCTGGAAATGTGTACAACCTAAAGTAGATTGTTCTTCCTCCGAGATCGGAAACGGTTGTACCGGTTAGTCTTCCTCGGAATCCTGGGCAAACTCATCGTTGCGTACTCGTGGAAAGGGTAGACAATGACCTTCCATGGAAAGTGGCACGAAAATTGGTCAGAGCCACCGACGTCTCAGGAGTACGTGTGCTGAACCTTTGTGACAAGGAGCAGGTGATAGAAAAGGGCACACTGATGGGTATCTGCGAGGAAGTGGATTGGTTGCGTCGATGCCAATATCTATCAACTGGGACCCTCAGCAAGGATGCACAAACGAGAGTGACCACACTTTTAGAAGACTGTCGCAGCGCTCTGTCTCAAAATGAAATGGTCAAGGCGAAGAGGATGTTACTTAAGTACACCGATGTGTTCTCTTCGAACGATGCTGACATCGGGCAGACTGGCTTAGTTCAACACAAAATTAACACGGGAGAAGAATTGCTTATCCTTCAACGGCCAAGGAGATTACCGGTAGCACGTGAAAAGGAAGTGGAAACCATGATCGAGGGAATGGTGAAGGATGGTGTTATAGAACCTTCATGCAGTCCATGGTGTTCACCGGTAGTGCTAGTAAGAAAGAAGGACGGCAGCATGCGGTTTTGTGTTGATTTTCGTCGTCTGAACGACGTTACGAAGAAAGACAGCTATCCTTTGCCAAGAATTGATGACACGCTGGACATGCTCACTGGAGTAAAGTGGTTTAGCACGATAGATCTAAAAAGTGGCTAGTGGCAAGTAGCAATCGACTCTAAGGACAAGGAGAAGACTGCATTCTTGACAGGAAAGGGTCTGTGGCAATTTCAAGTTATGCCGTTTGGATTGTGTAACGCTCCGGCAACGTTTGAAAGATTGATGGAACTGGTACTAACCGGATTGATTGGTGATGCCTGCCTTGTTTACTTGGATGACATCATCATCGTAGATCGTACGTTTGAAGAACATCTTCAAAACCTGGAACGCGTGCTCATGAAGATCCAGAGTGCCAACGTCAAGTTGAGTCCGAAAAAGTGTTCATTTTTCAAACGGCAAGTTAGCTTTTTGGGTTATGTTGTGCCGGAAGAAGGTATCCGCACGGATCCAGAAAAAATCGCCTCTGTCAAGGATTGGCCATTTCCAAAAGACAAGACGCAGGTCAGAGCATTTTTAGGTTTGTGCTCCTATAATCGGCGTTTTGTCAAGAACTTTGCATATATAGCCAAACCCCTGTACAAGCTAACTGAGGAAAAGCGACATTTCTGTTGGGATGAAAGTTGCGACATCGCTTTCCAGGAGCTAAAGGACCGTCTGTGCAAAACACCTATTTTGGGGTATCCTGATATCAGCAAGGAATTTATAGTTGACACAGACGCAAGTGATATCGGACTTGGCGGTGTGTTATCTCAGCGGAATGGCGATCAAGAGGTTGTGATTGCGTACTTCACCAAGTCATTGTCGAAACCAGAGAGGAATTATTGTGTCACGAGACGGGAATTGCTTGTTGTGGTAAAGTCATTGCAACATTTTAGCAAATATCTACTGGGGCGAAAATTTCACCTACGAACTTACCATGCTGCGCTGAAATGGCTGTTGCAGTTCAAAAATCCAGAAGGACAAGTTGCGAAATGGATTGAACTACTGCAGGAATACGACTTTGTGGTAGAACATCGCAGTGGAAAATCTCATGGCAACGCTGATGCACTGTCAAGAAGACCTTGCCCTGAAGACTGCAAGCATTGTACTAGGCAAGAGGGTAAAGAAGTCATACCTGTGAGGATGCTCAAGACAGACCTCAGCAACGAGTGGAAGGAAAGCCTACAACATGCTCAGCACGAAGATTCAGACATCAAGTCGATTCTGGAGTGGATGAAGGCCAGTGCTCCTAAGCCCACGTGGAGTGATGTCTCAGCGATGAGTTCGATCACAAAAAGCTATTGGGCCCAATGGGACAGCTTAGTGATTCAGGATGGAGTACTGTGCCGTAGATGGGAAAATGCCGGGGGAGACAACTGTCATTTGCAATTGTGATTGTCCCTAAAGTTAAGGTACCGGATGTTTTACAGCTATACCATGATGGTTGTTCAGGAGGCCATATGGGAGTTAAACGCACTCTACTAAAAATACGGGAACGGTTTTACTGGGTCCATTGCCGTGACGATGTCGAGGACTGGTGTCGGAAATGTACAAGTTGTGCGGCTGTAAAAGGACCTCAGACTCGTAGCAGAGGTGAATTGAAATTGTACAATGTTGGTGCACCATGGGAGAGGATAGCCCTGGATGTTGCGGGACCATTTCCGGAAAGTGATAGTGGTAACCAGTATTTCATGGTTGTAATGGATTACTTCACTAAGTGGCCGGAAGTCTTCGCCATTCCAAATCAAGAAGCTTCAACAGTTGCAGATAAACTGGTTCATAAAGTATTCTGTCGTTTTGGAGTACCCTTGGAGATTCACAGCGATCAAGGAAGGAATTTTGAGTCACAGATATTTCAGGAAACTTGCCGAGTTATGGGTACTCATAAAACGAGAACAACTTCTTACCACCCACAATCGGATGGAATGGTGGAACGATTCAATCAGACATTGGAGAGATACTTGGAAAAAGTTGTGGAAAATCGGCAACGCGATTGGGACAAGCACATACAACCGTTTTTGTTGTCATACCGAAGTGCTGTTCACGAAAGCACATCAGTGACACCAGCTTTCGCAAACTTTGGTAGAGAATTACGGCTGCCGGCAGACCTGATCACTGGAATGCCACCTGATACCCCACGTAGTATAACCGATTATGCGAATGACTTGTGGTACAAAATGAATGACATTTATGAGCACGTCAGAGATTCGGGCCAGCAAATGTCTGACAAGATGAAAACCCGCTATGACCGCAAAATGAACAATAAAGGGTTCGATGAAGGTTCACTAGTGTGGTTGCACAATCCAGTTCGCAGTAAAGGGAAATCTCCTAAGCTTCAAGCTAAATGGGACTGGCCGTACCGGATTGTGACAAAAATCAATGACGTGACCTGCCGTATACAAAAAGGTACAAGAAGTGCTCCTAAAATCGTCCACGTGGATCGACTGGCGCGTTATTATGGGGAGAATAATGCTCGGGACGAGCATGTCTTAGGAGGGGGCAGTGTTACGCGCCAGAATTAATGTTGGGTACATGGCGGCATTTGCGTGCTGCTAACGCCATCTAGTATCAGGTAGCGGAAACCAACCAAACGTTTACGTGCTGCCATCTAGAATCAAGTAGCAGACACTACCATGCTGCTGGCGCCGTCTAGTATCCAGTAGCAGACATTTACGTGCTAGAACATTCTCGATGTTTTGACGGGACCTGTGTGTCCCCGAACTTTCTAGAGGTTTCCATACAGGAGGGTTCTGGAAGTGACTGTCGGTATATAAAGGGCGGACATCCGGCGACGGCAGTCATAATTCCGCGCGCGCCTCCCGACCGTGACGGACGTCTGCTCCGTGACTCATCGCTCGCTCACTCGCTCGCTGCTCGTCTCGCTCGCCGTGACGTCACTGTGGTCGCTGACTACACTTTTTGATCCGACGCTGCCTTTTTCAAGGCAGCCGAGAGATATCTTGTTTCCGTTTCGGGTACTGTCAAAAACGTGGTGACCCCTTCAGGGTAAATCCACGTTTCTCGTGGTCACTCGGTGGAAACCTTTCGGTGCCAACGAAGCCGAGTGGGTGTTGACCCGACACACCGACCTAGCCCCTTCAGGGCCTAGGTCAAGTCGGAAGGGTATTGGACCCGCGGCCTTGGGGGGCCTCCTAGTCGCGACCAATCACTTAACCCCGCTCTCTTCCAGCTTCGTCGGTCGGTCGCAAGACCCATAGGGACTCGCTGCACAATAAGATCGGCAGCGAGATCACAAGCTTAGGGCACACCATAGGTACACACCTCCCTGTCTTCACCCGACAGGGAGGGTACACATCCCCGGGAACTCCCACCCGGGGAGTTAGGTTTGCTAGGAGATTAGGAGTAGGTTCCCTCCCCTGCCCCTAAGGCATATGTTTTCCCCCTCCCCAGCCTTGTAAAATGCCTTCCACTACGGGAGTGGACGCGATCCTTTTGGATCTCGTCCAGAGACTCATTGCGGACCACCCCAATCAGGAGTTGGTCCGAATTGTCAACTATAGGTTGCATAGGCTGGAGAGCCTTAAAAACTCCCAGTCCAGTGGGACTAGCACTCCACCGCCGCGTGAGTTGCTCTCCCCCGAGCCCCCTCAGGGCCCCTCCCCCCCTCTCCAACTCACGATGACGTCACTGAATTCAGTGACGTCCTCGAGAGTGCCCCGCTCACCTTAGAGCCAGACTCCCCCACTCCCCCCCCCATGGACTACGAGTCCGGTACCGATGACTCAGGTACCTCAGACTCTTCCGCTGAGTTTACCCTTGTGGGTAAAGGTAAGCGGAAGAAAAAGAGCTCTGCCGCTCAGTTGTCCGCCCCTAAAGCCAGAAAGACAGTGGTCCCGACTGTCTCCCCTCCCTCCCCCGCTGCCTTGACCTCCGCAGCCCCCAAAGCCAGCACCTCCCAGCAGGCGACTCGTCCCCCCAGCCCGATGGCCACTGCCCCCCCGGCCACCCAGTCCAACACGGCGCTCGCCAAGAAATCGAAGTCTCCGCCACCCCTCTTCATTCATGAAGCGGCGAAGTGGACGGAGGTTTCGGGCGCTTGCAACGAGCGCCGAATCCAATTCTCCCATGCCCGTGCTGTGGCAAATGGGATTAAGGTCCAGGTGACTTCTGCCCAGGACTACAGGGAGTTGCATAAACTCCTTGTAGCGAGGAAGGTACCGTTCCACTCGTTCGCTTTCGAGGAAGAACGATTAGTCCACGTGGTCATGAGAAACGTCCCTCACGTCATAACCCCCGAAGAGATCAGCAATGATCTCAAACGACAGGAGATCCCGGTCGCTGCGGTCCACCGCATGCACCGCCATGGTGGAGCACCATATAATATGGTGCTCATCGTCTGTAATCCAACAGACGATAAATACCACCCCATCTTCAAAATCTCGAAGATCTGTTTCTTAGAGGGCTTGAAGATGGAAAAACCCCGTCGTAGCGGTATAGTTGGTCAGTGTCACAACTGCCAATTATATGGCCACTCGCAGCGCAATTGCTTCGGCAAGCCGCGCTGCGTCAAGTGCCTGGGCGACCACGGCACCCCTGACTGTCCCCGTCCAAAGGACCACACACAATGCGCCGACCCGAGAGGGAAGCCCCCACGACCCAACCCCCCGTGGCCCTATACCCTCAGCGCCCCAGCCCTTGGAACGCGCTGAACCATAGGGCTCACTTCCCGGCGCTCGGACCCGCGCCTACCCAGACCCAGGCCCCTGCGGCCCAAAAGCCCTCCCCGGCCATCCCGGCCCTCATGGATGTAGCCATCCCTCCCTTCCCCCGACCACCGGTCGCCGTCGTCGGAGCAGCCGCCCCTCAGGAAGCCACTCCTCCCTCCTCACCACCGAAGGCTACTTCTAAAGTCCCCGTCCACCCAATTCCCGCGAATGCGCCTGAAATGGCCATTCACATCAACATGGCCTTCTACAAGGCATTTTACTCCCCCAGAGCTGTGGCTATGACCGAAGCTCTGAAGGCTTCCGACATCACGGAGCACGGTGCCGTATACCGTGACTTCAGTGATGTGGTCCATTTCATCAGCCTCTACGAACGCCTCCATGGCTAAGTCCCCTGTAGGAACATGTAGGTTTAGGCCGAAGTCCCTCCGGATAGGGTACTTCAACTCCAACGGCCTCACAAGCCAACGCGATGAGATCGCCAACTTCCTCCGCGACCATCGCCTAGATCTGCTTCTGGTGCAAGAGACGTTCCTCAAGCCCCATCACCGGACTCCTAAAATTGCGAACTATCGTATAGTTCGCAACGACAGGACCCGATGTCATGGGGGAGGTACTCTCATCTATTACAAATCGTCCCTATACTGCATCCCTATGGATCCGCCCGCCACCCTAATCGAGCTTGAGGTCTCTGTCTGTCGGCTCGGCATGACAGGTCACCAACCCCTCATTGTCATTTCTGTCTACGACCCTCCCACCAACACTACTCCCATAGGCCCCTCCCTCAGAAATGACCTCACAACTCTTCTTGGCTTGAGCGACTCCGTCCTTCTGGCGGGGGACCTCAACGCCAAACATCCCTCATGCAATAGCCACACGGCTAATCCCAGAGGCAGAGCTCTATTCGAGCTTAGCAGCCCCCTCAACTTCGATGTCATCGCTCCGATGCATCCTACCCACTACCCTCACCAACCTAACTGGCGACCCGACGTGCTCGACATCGCTCTCCTCAAGAATGTAAACTTACGTTTGCATTCTGTGGAGGCGGTGGACGAGCTCAACTCGGATCACCGGCCGGTTATTCTGGAGCTCACTCCCAGATTCGGTCCTCCGGACCCCTCCCAACCTCCTCCCACCAGAGTGATCACTGACTGGCGCAAAGTAAGTGAAAAACTGAAAGTCACCACGTCACATCACCTGGATAAAATCCCAGATCACATAGAGTCAGCTGCCGACACGGCGGCCGCGATCGGCTCGCTCACGGAACATGTACAGAGTGTCCTGGACGAATGTTCAAGGGAGGCTCCGGCGACGGACGACCGTCGCTGGAAACTCCCGGACGATGTGCGTGAACTGTTGACCGAGAAGAATGCGGCCGTCCGTGCCTACAGCTCTTTTCCCTGTGCTAGTAACAAAGCTTTTATGCGTTACTTACAGCGTAAAGTAAGCAAGCGCATCAAAGAGTTTCATGACAAGCAATGGGATCAGATGCTCAGTGATCTCCATCCCAATCACCTCGCATTTTGGGAACTTCATAGGAAGTTACGCGCCTCCGAGGTTACCACCATGCCCCCCGTCACCCGCCCCGACAACACTCTCGCGTTTAACGATGACGAGAAGGCCGAATGCCTGGCTGACAGTCTAGAGGCCCAGTGTTCCCCAAGCTCGAACCCAGTCGACCCGGCCCACCTCGCCGAAGTGGACGCCGAGGTCGAACGTAGGACCTCCCTCCCTCCCGTCGAGGACCCCGACGACCCTCTCCCTCCCGTCACTCCGGACGAGGTGGAGAAGATCATCGGCCAACTCAGACCCAGGAAAGCTCCTGGGCGCGACGGCATTACCAACAGGATAGTCCGACTCTTTCCCAAGACTCTGATCGTGTTGATGACGGCCATCTTCAATGGCGCTCTGTCCAACAACATGTTTCCGCAGCAGTGGAAAGAGGCTATCGTGATCGGCATTCCCAAGCCGGGTAAGCCCAGATCCTCTCCGTCCTCCTACCGCCCCATCAGTCTGCTCAGCTTGCTCGGCAAGATCTACGAGAGGCTTATTTATAAGCGTCTCAAGGATTACGTCGAGCGAAAGAGCCTCATCCCCAACGAGCAGTTTGGCTTTAGAGCCACTCACTCGTGCGTCCAACAGGTCTACCGCATCGTTGAGCATATCAACGACCGCAATCTACGCGGCTTGATGACGGGAGCCCTGTTCTTCGACATAGCGAAAGCCTTCGACAAGGTCTGGCACAACGGTCTGATATACAAGTTATATCGACTCGGGGTGCCAGATCGTCTCGTGCTCATCTTACGAGACTATTTGTCGAACCGCACCTTTCGATTCCGTATCGAAGGTGCGCTTTCCACCCCCCGCCCCATCCGCGCCGGCGTACCGCAAGGCGGTGTGCTGTCGCCTCTTATTTTCACGCTGTTCACCAGCGATATTCCCCCCGATCCCCAGTCGCAATTAGCGCTCTTTGCCGACGACACGGCCGTTTACTACTTTGGCAAGAGTGGTAAATCCATAACTCATCACCTCCAAAGGTCCGCCAACCGCCTAGCCAGTTGGTTTCGGAAATGGAGGATTGAGGTCAACCCCGAGAAAAGTCAGGCGGTCCTGTTCCGCAGGCCGCGGACTAGACTCCCTCCGATCCTTCCACCGATCAAGATGTTTGGCAAGCCGATCTCTTGGGAAGAGCGAGCCAAATATCTAGGTGTGATCCTGGACAAAAACCTCAGTTTTCAAGAGCACGTTAAGGCGGTGCGCTCGCGTGCCGCCTTCGCTCTCGGTAGGCTCCACTCGATGCTGAACCACAACAGCAAACTGTCCCTAAAATGCAAGTTGCGTATCTACACCACTTGCATTCGCCCCATCATGACCTATGCGTGTGCTACATTCGCCCACGTAAAGTCATACCCGATCCATAGATTGCAGTCCCTCCAAAACCGTTTTCTCCGAAAGGCCACGGGTGCCCCGTGGTTCGTTAGGAATGAGCGACTCCATGTCAATCTCAAAATCCCGACCATCAAGCAGTTCATGAAACGCCTCACGAAGCGTTTCATCGAATCTGCTGAAAAACACCAGAACCCTCTAATCGCATCGGCTACCCGATACGCTCCCTCCCAGATCAGTAAGGTCCGCCGTCCACGGCATACCTTACTCGAACCCGATGACCCAATCACCCTTGTACAAGAGAGCTGTAGGGAAACCAGTACTCTTAAACAAGCACACAAACCGCGACCCGCCGCCTTCCGGCCTCGCCGCCCCGCGCGACGTCCCAGTAATAATAATAGCAATGTTGTTGTTGCTCCCCGTCTTTTGCCTAACGAGCCAGCCCGCGCCGCTGAGCCATTAGCTTTAAACCCCCTAAATAATGATGTCATGACCCAGCCTGTCCCTTGCTGCCCTCCCGATAACGATGCCGCTGAGCCGAGGCCCGTACCCCACAGGGGGTGCCCCCAGCGAGCAGAGTTGTAGGTTTAAGTAGTTTTTAGTTGCCTTGGCTGGGGGCTTTAGAATCATTCTGAGGCTACCACAGGCTAGCCCGGTTAAGTAGTAACCACCCTTATAGAGATGAACTACGAGTGGTCCAAGTCAAAAAAAAA
The DNA here is from genome assembly GCA_947578705.1 of Lacanobia wlatinum. Lineage (NCBI taxonomy): Eukaryota > Metazoa > Arthropoda > Insecta > Lepidoptera > Noctuidae > Lacanobia > Lacanobia wlatinum. The sequence continues at coordinate 3,166,932 of OX388022.1, read as the reverse complement.
AAGACGACGGCAGTCAGTATTGAATTGGCGATAAAAACGATAACTTCGAGAGCGATCTTCAACTGCGAATTATAGTGAAGTGAAGTGTTCAGTAGTGCGATTGTGTTTTATAATTAGTGTGTTTTAAAGTGCTAATTAGTGTAATAAATTAAAGTGTCAGTTTCGGTTGTTTAATCGGCTGTTTTTATTGTAACGAACCTCTAAGCTCGTAACAGTAACAATGGGTGTGCCCCAGGGTTCAATTCTTGGCCTATTTTTGTTTCTTGTTTATATTAATGACTTGCCTTACCTCATAAAGGATAGTCAAGAAATAGTTTCGTATGCAGATGACACTTCACTTTTATTTAAACTTAAACGTCAGCAACCGGTTACTGACGAGATAAATAACGTTCTTTCCAAAATAGTACACTAGTTTAATGTTAATAACTTAAATCTTAATGAAAAAAAGACTAAATGTATTAGGTTTACGATGCCTCATGTTAGGCGAGTGGATACTAGTGTGCTAATAAAGGGTAAAGAGTTGAGTCCTGAAGGTACTACTGTATTTTAAGGCATAAATTTAGATGCTTAGCTTCATTGGGGACCACATATAGACAAATTATCGAAAAAACTTAGCTCTGCTGCATACGCTGCCAGAAAAATTAGAAATTTAACTGATTTAGAAACAGCCTGTTTAGTTTACTTCAGTTATTTCCACAGTGTCATGTCGTATGGTATTCTATTATGGGGGAATGCTGCCGATATCCAGACAATTTTCGTTTTGCAGAAAAGAGCTATTCGTTCAATTTAAATTAAGTCCCAGATACTCCCTCAGAGATAAATTTAAAGATTTAAACATAATGTCTCTCCCTTGTCAGTTTATTTATGAAAATATTTTGTAAGCCCATAAAAATATAAAAATGTTTAAAAAATACAGTGATTTACGTAACGTTAATACTAGGAATAATCATAAATTTGTTGTTCTTGTAACCAGGCTTAAAAAATAGGGGGCTCATTTAGATGCCAATGTATACGCTTTTATAATAAACTTCCAAGTCACATTCAAGACCCAAGCATAAGTAAATTCAAAGTATTTTTTAAGCGTAAACTTTGCCAGAAGGCTTTTTACACCATAAAAGATTATCTTGAAGACAAAGAGGCTTGGGATTGAGCTGCTCCAATAAAAATACTTACACAGTTTTTGTTTTTATTATTATTACTGTCATTTTTTATTTATTTGGTATTTTTTTTTTGGAAATTTTCATGAATACTTTAGTTAACATTTTGTATTTTTTTTTTTTTTAGCGGTTGGAAATGTCATGCTCACTCAAAAGTCTAGCTGATGCTGGCGTGTGCGTTGGATCATTTGGCTCCCTTCAAAATGGTTGAGCTGAATGGTGCTAGCGCATGCGTCATGTTCGTGAACGGGCGCTGTCAGTTGTGACTGGTCATTTCTCAGCTGCCATGGTTTATTTTAAATGTTTCTTTGAATTGTTCCTATTTTTCCGGACGCTGTTATCTTGCTCGTCTTTTATATCGTTCTCACGTATATCGTCGCCTTGGAGGGCAATGGAGCTAAGCCACAATTTTTGCGAAATGGAGTTAAGTGCATTAACGTGTTGTGAAAGAACCAAAGTTTATATTAGTCAATAAATATAACAGATGTCATGATTATAAGCAGGTTTTTTTAAATATGTCAATAGATTTAAGTGTGATTTCTGTAAAAGTCAAAAATCCTATGCCGCTTACATTAATTGTGATAACATGTCAACGAATTGAATTATTCAGTGGTCAATAGCAGTAAGAGCTCATAGAACTCTTGACCACCAAGATTTTTACACCTTAGTATTGAGTTATAGTTATTTTGATTTGTCATTTTTAATCTAATCCCGATAATATTTGGGATTGTTTGATTGGCAGAGAGAAATCGTTATTCCTGTTTACCAATCCGCATTCTGCATTTCAACGAGTTTATGTGTGTTGTTTAGTTTGGTTTGAGAGTGCGTTACGAGTAACATCCACGGTGATTTGTGTAAAATGACAGTTGCGCAAGACAGCCGCACACAGAGTCTTAGGTTCATAGTTAGTTAATAGTTAGGTAGGTGTTATATTTAAGTAATGAAAATACCGTTTTAGTTGGTCACATGTTTTTAGAAAGTAGATGTCCTTACATCTGGCTACTTTCTTTACTTTATTGTCCCTTGACAATTCGACGGTTTTGAACTTTTGTGTTGCATTGTAAATATTGTTATTGCTTGAGTTATGAGCGACCCTTGTTGTAAAGATCTCTTGTTTGTAATTATTTTGAGAAAGTTTTATATCCGTCCCTATTAATAGAATGATCTACTATTGTTTCTGAGATTTCTGAACGTCTGGCAATAACCCTTTTGTAAATCGCGCCGAGAGTAGTCCCTTCATTCAGTTCCGACTTAGATAGCTGCTACGAGACAGAGGGCATCGTATTTGTATTAACTACAAATAACTTGTGAGTTCGTTAGTGGTACTTATTCAGCGTGTTGTTAATACTACTTTACACTTTCAGGTTCTATCATTGATAGTGATCCCTACTTTTCCTCTGATTTTGAAAATGATCCTATCTATCGGCCTGTAATGAGAGTTTCAGAGACGTCTACCTCTGAAATATGGAACACTTCTGAAGAAGATAATGATGTATGGGGTAAATACATTCGAAAATCCGTCACCTCTTGTAAAACCGCAGACTCTGACACTCTGACAAGAAAACGTCAAAGAAATCCACTTAAGTGGAAACGTAATACTCAAAATATTTTAAGGCTGGCTGGAAAAGAATATACAACAAGATCAGGAAATCAAATAGCTATTAAAAAAGTTACAGAGATATCGTGTAAGTGCCATTATAATTGTAACTTGAAATTTTCTTCAGAACAAAGAGAAAATCTACTACCAGAATATTTATGTTTGAAATCTAGACATACAAGATGGTGTTACATAGGCAAGTGTGTAGAACGTGTACCTGTTAAACGAACCTACAAAGGAGAACAGAGTAGACGTAAAAACACGTTAGTATACAGCTTGTTTAAAGATGGCCAAAGTTACCAAGTATGCAAGTCTTTTTTTTTTGACAACTTTTCACAAATCAGCGAAGAAAGTTGAGACAGCTTTAAGTAAGTTGACACCATCTAGAGTTATTGAACCAGATAAGAGAGGTAGAAAAGACCCGCCTAACAAGAATCCGAAGTAGTTAAGAATATAATTAGAGACCACATTAAGTCTTTACCTACTGTGTCATCACATTACTGTTGTAGTACGACGAAAAGAAAATATTTGCCTTCAGTCTTAAGCGAAACCCGTTTGTACTTAGACCATGTAGAGTATTGTAAAGAACGTCAAGTTGTTCCTGAGAGGGCCAGTTTTTACAAATCCATTTTAACAGACAATTTAATTATGGTTTTGATCGCCGTAAGAAAGACCAATGTGACCATTGCATTCAATTCAAGAATAGGCCAGAGCATCAACAGCGACTTCATAAAGAAGAGTATGATTTACATATTATTCGTAAAAACGAAGCGAGACAGCATAAAGTTTGCGACAAAAACCGTACCAAAGTAGATACTGGCTTTGTTTCCTTTGCTATGGACCTGGAAAAAAAATATTATTAGCTCCAAGTTTACAGGCTGGTCAGGTATATTATAAAAGAAAGTTAAAAATATACAATTTTACAATGTATAATTTGGGAGATTGTAATGAGGCTACAAATTATATGTGGCATGAAGGAGTGGGTACCAAAGGTGCATCGGAGATTGCTACTTGCATTTGGATGCATTTGTCGTCATTGCCTCCCGAGGTAAAAGAAATAACTTTCTTTTCTGATACTGCTTCCGGCCAGAATCGGAACACTGTTATTGCCGCAATGTTTTACATGCAGTACCAGTTTTGCAAATCGAAACCATAAATCAAAAGTTTATGGAGTCAGGACATTCAGAGATGGAATGCGATAGTGTTCACTCTGCGGTAGAAAACAGAGGGAGACATGTGGACATCTACACACCAGAGGGCTGGTACACTGTCGCACGTACGGCTAAAACAACAAAGCCTTATTACAAGATCAAAGAGTTAACATATTCAGATTTCATTGACTTTAAGTAAGACAGTTAACACAAACAAAAATAAAACGGATACTGGTGACAATCTGAACTGGCTGTTATTAAAATGGATTCAATACCGAAAAAAAAGTCCTAAAACGATATTTTTCAAAAATCAACTTTCTGAAGAAAAATTTAAATCCTTACCGATACAGCGCAGAGCTCTACGTAAGTCTGCTATGACATCATGTTGCGATTTGCAAAAGCTCTATAGCAAAAACCTTAAAATTCCTGAAAATAAGCTTAAAGATTTAAAGGATCTCTGAGCAAAAGGCATCATACCTTTGGTGTATCATGATTTTTATAATAATCTGGAAGAAGGACCAATTAGTGACAACTCACAAAGTGAATAATTTTTGTTAACTTCAACATTTTTCAACATTACTTTTTAATTGTTCATTTGATTTGTTTCCCTTTAAAAACAAATGAAAACGTAATTATTTTGTATTTATTTCCAAATACTCCACTCAGTTTAGGTCTTTATAACTAACTAGCTGACCCGCGCAACTTCGTCTGCGTCACAATTTTCATCTATAATATAACTCTTACCCTACTCCAACCCTACTCCTACCCTACTCCTACCCTACTCGTACCCTACTCCTACCCTACTCGTACCCTACTCCTACCCTACTCCTACCCTACTCCTACCCTACTCTTACCCTACTCCTACCCTACTCCTACCCTACTCCTACCCTACTCCTACCCTACTCCTACCCTACTCCTACCCTACTCCTACCCTACTCCTACCCTACTCCTACCCTACTCCTACCCTACTCCTACCCTACTCCTACCCTACTCCTACCCTACTCCTACCCTACTCCTACCCTACTCCTACCCTACTCCTACCCTACTCCTACCCTACTCCTACCCTACTCCTACCCTACTCCTACCCTACTCCTACCCTACTCCTACCCTACTCCTACCCTACTCCTACCCTACTCCTACCCTACTCCTACCCTACTCCTACCCTACTCCTACCCTACTCCTACCCTACTCCTACCCTACTCCTACCCTACTCCTACCCTACTCCTACCCTACTCCTACCCTACTCCTACCCTACTCCTACCCTACTCCTACCCTACTCCTACCCTACTCCTACCCTACTCCTACCCTACTCCTACCCTACTCCTACCCTACTCCTACCCTACTCCTACCCTACTCCTACCCTACTCCTACCCTACTCCTACCCTACTCCTACCCTACTCCTACCCTACTCCTACCCTACTCCTACCCTACTCCTACCCTACTCCTACCCTACTCCTACCCTACTCCTACCCTACTCCTACCCTACTCCTACCCTACTCCTACCCTACTCCTACCCTACTCCTACCCTACTCCTACCCTACTCCTACCCTACTCCTACCCTACTCCTACCCTACTCCTACCCTACTCCTACCCTACTCCTACCCTACTCCTACCCTACTCCTACCCTACTCCTACCCTACTCCTACCCTACTCCTACCCTACTCCTACCCTACTCCTACCCTACTCCTACCCTACTCCTACCCTACTCCTACCCTACTCCTACCCTACTCCTACCCTACTCCTACCCTACTCCTACCCTACTCCTACCCTACTCCTACCCTACTCCTACCCTACTCCTACCCTACTCCTACCCTACTCCTACCCTACTCCTACCCTACTCCTACCCTACTCCTACCCTACTCCTACCCTACTCCTACCCTACTCCTACCCTACTCCTACCCTACTCCTACCCTACTCCTACCCTACTCCTACCCTACTCCTACCCTACTCCTACCCTACTCCTACCCTACTCCTACCCTACTCCTACCCTACTCCTACCCTACTCCTACCCTACTCCTACCCTACTCCTACCCTACTCCTACCCTACTCCTACCCTACTCCTACCCTACTCCTACCCTACTCCTACCCTACTCCTACCCTACTCCTACCCTACTCCTACCCTACTCCTACCCTACTCCTACCCTACTCCTACCCTACTCCTACCCTACTCCTACCCTACTCCTACCCTACTCCTACCCTACTCCTACCCTACTCCTACCCTACTCCTACCCTACTCCTACCCTACTCCTACCCTACTCCTACCCTACTCCTACCCTACTCCTACCCTACTCCTACCCTACTCCTACCCTACTCCTACCCTACTCCTACCCTACTCCTACCCTACTCCTACCCTACTCCTACCCTACTCCTACCCTACTCCTACCCTACTCCTACCCTACTCCTACCCTACTCCTACCCTACTCCTACCCTACTCCTACCCTACTCCTACCCTACTCCTACCCTACTCCTACCCTACTCCTACCCTACTCCTACCCTACTCCTACCCTACTCCTACCCTACTCCTACCCTACTCCTACCCTACTCCTACCCTACTCCTACCCTACTCCTACCCTACTCCTACCCTACTCCTACCCTACTCCTACCCTACTCCTACCCTACTCCTACCCTACTCCTACCCTACTCCTACCCTACTCCTACCCTACTCCTACCCTACTCCTACCCTACTCCTACCCTACTCCTACCCTACTCCTACCCTACTCCTACCCTACTCCTACCCTACTCCTACCCTGCTCCTACCCTGCTCCTACCCTGCTCCTACCCTGCTCCTACCCTGCTCCTACCCTGCTCCTACCCTGCTCCTACCCTGCTCCTACCCTGCTCCTACCCTGCTCCTACCCTACTCCTACCCTACTCCTACCCTGCTCCTACCCTACTCCTACCCTACTCCTACCCTACTCCTACCCTACTCCTACCCTACTCCTACCCTACTCCTACCCTACTCCTACCATACTCCTACCCTACTCCTACCCTACTCCTACCCTACTCCTACCCTACTCCTACCCTACTCCTACCCTACTCCTACCCTACTCCTACCCTACTCCTACCCTACTCCTACCCTACTCCTACCCTACTCCTACCCTACTCCTACCCTACTCCTACCCTACTCCTACCCTACTCCTACCCTACTCCTACCCTACTCCTACCCTACTCCTACCCTACTCCTACCCTACTCCTACCCTACTCCTACCCTACTCCTACCCTACTCCTACCCTACTCCTACCCTACTCCTACCCTACTCCTACCCTACTCCTACCCTACTCCTACCCTACTCCTACCCTACTCCTACCCTACTCCTACCCTACTCCTACCCTACTCCTACCCTACTCCTACCCTACTCCTACCCTACTCCTACCCTACTCCTACCCTACTCCTACCCTACTCCTACCCTACTCCTACCCTACTCCTACCCTACTCCTACCCTACTCCTACCCTACTCCTACCCTACTCCTACCCTACTCCTACCCTACTCCTACCCTACTCCTACCCTACTCCTACCCTACTCCTACCCTACTCCTACCCTACTCCTACCCTACTCCTACCCTACTCCTACCCTACTCCTACCCTACTCCTACCCTACTCCTACCCTACTCCTACCCTACTCCTACCCTACTCCTACCCTACTCCTACCCTACTCCTACCCTACTCCTACCCTACTCCTACCCTACTCCTACCCTACTCCTACCCTACTCCTACCCTACTCCTACCCTACTCCTACCCTACTCCTACCCTACTCCTACCCTACTCCTACCCTACTCCTACCCTACTCCTACCCTACTCCTACCCTACTCCTACCCTACTCCTACCCTACTCTTACCCTACTCCTACCCTACTCCTACCCTACTCCTACCCTACTCCTACCCTACTCCTACCCTACTCCTACCCTACTCCTACCCTACTCCTACCCTACTCCTACCCTACTCCTACCCTACTCCTACCCTACTCCTACCCTACTCCTACCCTACTCCTACCCTTCTCCTACCCTACTCCTACCCATTTTTTTCCTTTTAAACCTTCCCTGTATTTTGGCGAATCCAACAAAAAAAGAATTATTAAAATCGGTCCCGCCGTTCTCGAGTTTTAGCGAGACTAACGAACAGCAATTCATTTTTATATATATAAATTATATTAATATGTCAACAGATTAAAAAGTCAACAAGACAAGAGAGTTAAGTGACTTACACCCCGTATTATGAGTATTAAATTGTATTTATAATAGTAGTCAACAGGCGTAAGCCACATAACTCAAAAACCATGATATTTTGATATTTTTAAATTATAGCATTCAATAGTAACACGTTTTAATAATCTAGTGTGAAATTTTTAACTCTCTACTAAAATATGACGCTGAGTTATGTTCAAATAACTGGTCTTACGCGCATCATAAATTTTTTAAACGCCCGTAACTCAGAAGTGTAGTTCTGTGGGATAGCTCCATTACCCTCCAAGGCGACGATATGTATAATTTCAACATGATGTAAACAAAACTTTGTAACAATTTATTATTTTTAAAAGTGACCGTGGAGTTTCTTGCACGTTCTTCTCCATAGAGATCTACGCTTTGGAACGTGCAAATAGCTTCATCTTTTTGGAACCACCGACCTTGACAATTCAAAAGTGCCTGTAAATGGTTTATTTGAAATAAATATTTTTAGTTTGAGTTTATGCAATTTGACATTTTATTTTTACTGTATACAATTTGACATTTTTATTTTATTTTATTTTTTTCTTCTTATATACAATTTGACATAATTAATGAATGTAAAGTATTATAATTATTTTTATTATGAATGGGGACTATGTGGATTATTTTTTATTTTTTCTAGCAATTTTAATGTTTGTCTGGCAGTTTGAGTGCTTTGTACGGCTTACACAAATGTCCTCTCTTTGGTATTGTTCGTCGAGTTGTTGAGCTCCGAAGTGGATCTGAGTTGAGCTACACGACTACTGACAGATGCTTGCACTGACTGGACAGGTTATAATATACAGACAAAATATTGCCACTATAATTCTAGAAAGAAAGAAAGACATTTTTTATAAGAAAGAAAGACATTTTATTTGCTGACACATGTGTTTACATACAAAATTAAAACAATACATGCATGCCAGATCTTAAATAAGTATGGGTCACGACATGTTTGCCATTTCTCATGGCGTGCAAATATCTTGGGGGAAATTATATATATTCATTAATTAATAGGACCGGTCGTTGTGGCGACGCTTGGGGGAGGCCTATGTCCAGCAGTGGACGTCTTTCGGCTGATATGATGATGATGATTAATTAATATCAGTTAAACAAATTTCTTATATTCAATCATTTACATTATCCAATTATTCATAATATATTTTCCTAGTCCAATAATACAATTTTATTCGATTACAATAAATTTATACTATGAAGATTTACATCACTTTAATAGGCATGCAATTAAATAACATTTATAATGGCATATTTAAGTTCTCCACTACTACATGACCATAATTACTATATTATTTATTTATAATAATCACCATGAGTCGTTTAAAAGTTCTGCAACACTATAATATGCTTTTTGTGCCAAAAACAGTTTTTAGGGTTCCGAAAAAAAAAAGGAACCCTTATAGGATCACTCGGGTGTCTGTCTGTCTGTCTGTCTGTCTGTCTGTCTGTCCGTCTGTCACAGCCAATTTTCTCCGGATCCACTAGACCGATTCTGTTGAAATTTGGTATACATATGAACTTCTGTGACCCAAACACGGACGCGTTACGTAAATTATTAAATTTTTAGTATGGGGGTCACTTTTGCGGGTCAAACTAGAAAATTTAAAAAAAAAGTTTTTTGAACAATATCGTGTGACATATCAAATGAAAGGACTTACAGTGAGGGTTTTAAATATATTTTTTTCATGATTTTAAAATAAATGGTTTTAAAGTTATTCAAGAAATAAGACGAAAATTGACCATTCCCCCCCCCTTATCTCCGAAACTACTGAGCCTAAAATTTTGAAAAAAAATGGAGATAATAGATCTTTACCTAAAGATTACAGGAAAACCTATTAGAAGTTTGTAGTGTTAAAATAACATGATAACAAAATTAAATTCGTTCGGAACCCTTTGCACGCGAGTCCGACTCGCACTTGGCCAGTTTTTTGTTTGTTTAAGTATTGTTAGCTCTCTCCAACTTTTTGGCAATTTGTTGTAGACAATTGGTGCCATGCAAAACACACTCTTGCTTACTATCATCACGTCTATTTCTTGGGAATTTGTCTGCCATACGAGGAAACAACTGTGGATTTGCTTCTACGAACATTGCTATTTCTAATATATAAAGTGAGGGTAATGTTAATATATGATATTTAATGCAATATTTTTACAGCTATCAGTAGTTTTGAGATTAAACATAGACCTCAAGCAGCACTTTTGTCTTTTAAAGATGATATCCCTGTCGGTTGAGTTACCCCAGAAGATAACCCCATATCTAATGACGGATTCAATTAAACCATAGTAGGCCGTTAATAGCGCTTCTATATTTAGTATATTATTATTTCGTCTATTTATTTTTATATACATATATTTTACATTTTTAAATATATCTTAAAAAATAACATTAAAAAATACATTTAAAAATATAAAAAATAGTAGTCCGCCGGTGTCGGGAGCAGGGTCCAAGCTACCGGTGGTTAGGGCTCCAGAGAAAGGAACCTCCTCACAATACGAGCCGTATCGAGGAGTACTGCCTTCTGCATCAGGCCCTTTATCCAACCGCGTAACGCCAGCTTCGACAGATGGTCGTCGAAGCTTTTGGCCATCAGGCCATTGGCCGTAACGACTATCGGCACAATGACAGCTGAGTCCACATTCCACATGTCGACAACCTCGTGAGCTAAGTCGAGATACTTGATTTGCTTCTCTTTCTCAGCCTTCACGAGGTTCTCGTCATGCGGGATGGTAACATCAATTATCATTGTGCGGCGCGCTAATCGGTCTTTCACCACTATATCAGGCTTATTGGCAACAATAGTCCTATCAGTGATGATAGACCGATCCCAGTACAACGTGACATGGTCATTTTCGAGAACGGGGTCGGGCACATACTTGTAATACGGTGCCTCAGAACCCACAAGTTTGTATTTCAAAGCAAGTTGCTGATGGATAATCCTGGCCACTTGGTTGTGCCTGTGCAAGTACTCGCCGTTAGCTAGACGAGAACAACCAGAGATAATATGTCTGATGGACTCACCCGGACGGTGGCATGCCCGACACACGTCCACCGTCCCGTCTTTCATAATATGCCTCCGGTAGTTATTCGTCAAGATAACTTCGTCCATAATCGCACAGACAAAACCTTCAGTTTCCCCGAAGAGATCACTGAAACGTAGCCAGGCCACAGACGCTAAAAAATCTACATCGGACCCATGAAGAGCCCGACAGAAGCACCTGTGAAGCTCCTTGCCTTTCCATACCTCCTTGCGGTCATCTGTGGTAAGTATCACAGGTTTGCGCCATTTATCTTTAGCCATGGACAACGGGGTGAGTCCCTTGTCCACTGTGACCACATCTCGGTGCATACCCACATCAGCTTTGAGAAAATATTCTCTGAGACTGCATATCTCGCGGTTGTGGAGATTCTTGGCGTTTAAAAAGCCTCGACCTCCACACTTCCGCGGGATGTACAGTCTCATCACCGACGATCGTGGGTGATGCATCCGATTTGCGGTCAGCAGTGTGCGGACTCTCCTATCCAGGGCGTCGAGTTCGGTTTGAGTCCATTTGAGTATGCCGAAAGAGTACATTAATACCGGCATGACCCAACCATTGAAGGCGCGCACCTTATTTCCGCCCGACAAAAGGCTATTCAAAACCTTTTTCAGGCGACCAAAGAATCGCTCCTTCAATGATTGCTTCATGTTAGCAACATTAATGCCCAACGCTTCCGACATACCCAAATACTTGTAGGTTTCGGTCGAGCTGAGGGATCTAACCTGTATAGAATCCGAAAGTTGAATTCCCTCAGATTCCATAATCTCTCCTTTCTTTACATGCATGACTGCACATTTGTCCACACCAAATTCCATCCTGATGACACTACTGAAGGTTTCAGTTACCTTCAGTAGCTCCATCAGTTGCGAATTGTTGGGGGCAAAGAGTTTCAGATCATCCATGTAAAGAAGGTGAGATATGGCCTGACCGCCTCTTCTCAACCGATAGCCTAGACTTGAATCCTCCAATGTGCTTAGAGGATTCAGAGCTAAGCAAAACCAAAGCGGACTCAAACTGTCGCCCTGAAATATTCCCCGTTTAATCCATACAGGCTCATCGTTCCTCTGAATCGGTCGACATCCTGGATAGCGAAGGATTGTTTTCCATTGCCTCATACATGACTCAAGGAAGGTGCGTAGAGTTGCATCTATTTTGTACAACTCCAACACCTTCATGAGCCAAGTATGTGGCACAGAGTCATAGGCCTTCTTGTAGTCTATCCAACATGTCGACAGATCCTTGCGGGATCGACGAACCTGTTGGCTTATGGCCATGTCTATGAGGAGAAGCTCCTTAGTGCCGCGGGACCCCTTCCTACATCCATTCTGAGAGGCAGACATAATTGAGTTAGTTTCAATGTGCTCATTCATCTTCACTCTCAGGATGGATGTAAGAAGTTTATAGACCGTCGACAAACAAGTAATTGGTCTATAGTTCTTGGGTTCCGCGGGACTACCGGTCTTATGGAGCAGGTGGGTAACACCAGTTGTTAGAAACTGTGGTAGCGACCCAGACTCTAAGGAAGACTGGAATTGAGATGCCAGAAGTGCGTGTGAGCTGCTATACCACTTAAGCCAGAAGTTATGCAGCCCGTCCGGTCCCGGAGACTTCCAGTTCGGTAATGGACGGACTGCTCTGGCTACATCTAGTGGAGTGATGGTAATTTCATCCATTTGTGGTATAGCTTCACACACGCGCTCGACATCGCGCATCCAGCCACCCTCGGCATGACAGACGGGCACCGACCAGATGTTTCGCCAAAATGTACTCGTGGCAACATCATCTGAGCGGCACACGTCTGTCACACTATGTTCAGTTCGCTCCCAAGCTCTGTATACCCACCTCTCATCGTTCTGGAACATGCGGTTTTGCGAGTATCGGTCAACCCGCCGCTTATACCGCCGAATACGGCTTGCCCATGCACAAACTTTCTGCTTCAGGAAGTCGATGCGCTCTGTGACACGGGACGTGTAATCTCGAGGGCTGACATCAGTCCCCGAAAACGCCCGTCTCACAAAGCGCATCACGCGTGGTCGTGTGTTGCCCTCCCTGAAGCAGTATAGTTTGCCGATGAGTGCCCTAGCCTCATCGATACGCCGCTCGATCCTGCACTGCCAGGCTGGCGCAGCAGGCTTTGGTCGTATAGCTTCGTCACAACTAGGAAACTTGACGTTCGCTATACGACATGCCGCAACAGCCCCGCAAAACAGGATTGAGTGCGTATCAACGAGGCTCTCGCTGCTTTCGAAGATGTTCTGCAGCAGCGAATCCAAGGCACACACTAGCGCCCTATTCTTTTTGTGCATAGGCAACCTTGGTAATCGGGGCCAAAGTTCGATCGGGGTTAACCTATACTCGCAAAGCGCATCCTCCAGTGCGCTCCTCCATTTATCATTGCACTGGCTACTTACCGTGACAACCCTATCATCTACCTCATCACTAACATTAACGGGCCGCGGTGTGATTGCGCCACAAGTTGGCGCCTGTACCGCGGTCTGAGTCGGGGTCGAGATGATAAGGTTGCCGAGTACCTCTGAGCGCAGCCTATCAAGTGCGGCATCGTCCAACCTGTGATTACGTTGGATGACCCGCACCTGATCCGACAATCGTTGAGCCGAGACGTTCACGGTTGGTTCCAGGTCCAGAAACAGAGACAGCATCCTGACACGGTACGCAGTGAGGTTAGTTCCCCCTCTGTAGACCCGTAGTATGCGCGCATGACGTTTTCATTCATGGACTGCGTCCATCTCATGCGCTGCACACAACCACCGATAGCGTGGACCCGGCTCGGGGCCGGTTGGCCCCTAGGTCCCAAGCCCCTCGGTGGCCGGCCTCTCCCCTGCCGACGCACAGGTGTTGGCGACGTCGGCGGAGAGAAATACTCGTCGCTGGAGCTCGACACGACTGCAGCCGCCGGTGACATTGGTGATCCGCTGTCCGGCGGCGGCGAGGTGGAGCTCAGCGACGGGTCCGGGGATGGTGGGCGTGCGCGTTGTGATGCTGCTGTAGTCAGCGTATTTCAAGCTTTTATCATTCCGTTATTTCATAGGTATTTCAGTGGCATTTTTGTGACATATGTCAAAACGTGTCCGGTCATATAATATTTTTTCTTCTTCCTGCATTTTTTACTTTTTGGATTATTTATAGGTTTTAGTGGTTATGTTCCAAATCTTGAGAGTTTCTTTAACTTAATTATGGATTTGTACGGACTAAAAGTATTAATTAAACGAATAAATTGGAGAACAAAAACAAAGCTTGAACTGACAGCCAGAGTTGCCAGCTATTATATTATTACTAGCACTTCGCCCGCGACTTCGTCTGCGTAGACTTAAGAGGTGGCGCGCATCTTCTTTGTCCCATATTCTCATTTTCGGAAATTCATCTTCGTGATTCTTCATTCTGATAGTTTGTGGGTCTTTACTGTCCGTACTTTCAGCCACGGAACTACATCGACATGTTTCGAATAAACTTCGATATGTTTCTGTACTCCCGGTATTTTTAATCTTAACCACTCACAATTCCCACGCCGGAAATACTCCGACATATTTTTGTTATCCTGGTACTTGTGAATCTTAAACGCTCATAATTACAGCCCGGAAAAAACTTCGATATGTTTCTGTTCTCCTGTTGCTTTTGAATCCTAACACCACTCAAAATTCCAGCGCCGGAAACATTAAAACATGTTTCTAGTGTCCTGGCACTTGTGAATCTTTAGCGCTTAATTTCCTGCCGAAAATATAATTTGACATATTTCTGGTCTCCTGATATCTACTTGTGAATCTGTAGCGCTCATAACTCCATCACCGTAAATATATCTACATGTTTCTGATCTCCTGGTGCTTTTGAATCCTAAACGCTCACAATTTCTACCCTGGAAATACTTCGACATGTTTCTGGCCTCCTGGTACATAATGAATCTTTAGCGCTCGTAATTCCTGCTCGGGAGAAACTTCTAATTTTTTCTGTTGTCCTAGTACTTTTGAATCCATACCGCTTATAATTCTAGCACCGTAAATATTTTTACATGTTTCTGGCCTCCTGGTACTTATGAATCTTTAGCGCTCAGAATTTCAGCCAAAGAATTACTTCAACATGTTTCTGGTCTCCTGTTACATATGAATCTTTAGCGCTCTCAATTTCAGCCCCGTAAATACTTCGACATGTTTCTGGTCTCCTGGTACTTGTGAATCTGAAGTAGTAAGGCCGCAGCGGCTCTGGGTTTTCACTTCTTCCTCAGTCTCCGTTAAGAAAAATCTTCGACATGTATCTGCTGTACACATGTTAAAAAAAATCTTGCTAAAAATGTTTTGACATGTTTCTGGTCTTCTGGTACTTCTAAATCTGTAGCGCTCAACAATTCCAGCCCTGAAAATACTTTGACATGTCTTTGCTGTCCTGGTAGTGGTACTTGTGAATCTAGGTACAGCGCTCATAATTCCAGCCCCGAAAATACTTAAATATGCTTCTGCTCTCCTAGTACTTTTAATTCTATAGCGTTCACAATTCCAGCCCGAAAAATTCTTTGACATGTATCTGTCAAACGGTCGATTCTGAAACATGTTGAAGTGAAGGCTTGTGACCACGAAGTGAGCTGTCATTCCATTTTGATTACATGGATCGACAGGTCACTCCACGATCACTTCACCCGACACGTTCACACTCACTCGACTCGTTCGTTCTTCACTTCGACATGTTTACAGAATCGCACTTCGTGGAAAAAAAATATTTTGCTCAAAATACTTTGACATATATTTGGTCTCTTGAAACTTGTGAATCTTTAGCGCTAACAATTTAAGGCCAAAAATACATCGACATGTTTCTGGTCTCCTGGTACTTGTGAATCTTTAGCGCTCACAGTCCCAGCCCCAAAAATTCTTCGACATGGTTCTGTTCTCCTGGTACTTTTCAATCTGAAGTACTAAGGCAGCAGAAACTCTAGATTTCAACTTCTTCCTCTGTCTCTATTAAACCATGTAAGTTACCGGGATAAAAAAGCAGTGGTGCATATGCGTTATATAAATTATCACGCACTCATAGAAATCCTACTAATATTATAAACTAGCACTTCGCCCGCGACTTCGTCAGCGTAGACTTTAGAGGTGGTACGAAACTATTTTGTCCCTTATTCTCGGTCTCGGAAATTCATCTTCATGATTCTTTATTCTGATAGTTTGTGAGTCTATACTGTAAGTACTTTCAGCTCCGGAACTACTTCGACATGTTTCTGGTATTCTGGTACTTTTGAATCTTTAGCATTCACAATCTTAGCCACGAAAACACTTCGACATGTTTTTGGTTTCCTGGTACATAATGAATCTTTAGCGCTCATAATTCCAGCCCGGAAAATACTTCGACATTTTTCTGTTCTCCTGATACCTTTGAATCCTAGCCGATCACGATTCCAGCGCCGAAAATATTTCGACATGTTTCTGGGTCTCCTGGTACTTGTGAATCTTTAGCGCTTACAATTTCTGCCAAAAAATTCTGTAATATGTTTCTAGTCTCCTGTTACTTGTGAATCTATAGCATTTACATTTACAATAAAAACATAGAAACATACAAATATTCAAACATACAAACCGCTATATGTTTTTGTTCTCCTGGTACTTTTGAATCCTAACCACTCAAAATTCTAGCGCCGGAAACATTAAAACATGTTTCTGGTCTCCTGGTATCTACTTTTGTATCTGTAGCGCTCATAATTACAGCCCCGAAAATACTTCGACATATTTCTAATCTCCTGGTACATACTGAATCTTTAACGCTCATAATTGCTGCCCGGAAAAACCTCCACATTGTTCTGTTGTTCAATCCTAACTGCTCACGAATCCAGCCCCGAAAATACTACGACATGTTTCTGATCTCTTGGTACTTTTGAATCCTTACCGCTCACAATACAATCGCACGAAAATATTTCGACATGTTTATGGTCTTCTGGTACTTGTGAATCATTAGCGCTCACTATTTCAGCCAAAGAAATACTTCCACATGGTTCTGGTTTTCTGTCACATGTGAATCTATAGCGTTTGCAATTCCAACCCGGAAAAAAATTTAACATACATATTTCTGTACGACGGTTAAAATAAAAAACAAAAATATTCGAGCCCAAAAATACTTTAACATTGTTCTGTTCTCCTGGTACTTGTGAATTTGAAGTACTAAGGCAGCAGAAGCGCTAGGTTTCCACTTCCTCCTCAATCTCCATTAGGCCATGCCTTTTACCGGGATAAAAAGTAGCCTATGTTTGATTCCAGTATGTGTACTATATGTGTACCAAATTTCATCCAAATCCCTTCAGCCATTTTTTCCTGATTGAGGCACAAACATACAAACATACAAACTTTCACATTTATAATATTAGTAGGATGTGAATGTTTGTATGTTTGTGCCTCAATCAGGCAAAAATGGATGAAGGGATTTGGATGAAATTTGGCACACATATAGTTCACATCCTGGAATCAAACATAGGCTACTTTTTATCTCGGTAAAAGGCAACGCTTAACGAAGACTGAGGAGGAAGTGGAAACACAGCGCTCCTACATAATTTATAATGAATATTATCACGGTTTATGCACCATCTCTTTCTACCAATTTGTACGCCACGATATGCGGCTGAACATGTTAGAACTTTTCTGTATCTCATAATTATCTTGCATGCAATGTATCATGTACACCATGTTTAAACAAATAAAATTTTTCTTACTCACTTACTTACTTACTTCTGCTGCCTTAGTACTTCAGATTCAAAAGTACCAGGAGAACAGAAACATGTCGTAGTATTTCCGGGGCTAAAGTTGAGAGCGTTAAAAAAGATTCACAAGTACCAGGAGAACAGAACGATGTTAAAGTATTTTTGGGCAAGAATATATATTTTTTTTTACCGTCGAACAGATACGAGTATGTATGTTGAAGTTATTTCCGGGCTGGAATTGTAAACGCTATAGATTCACATGTGACAGGTGAACAGAAACATGTTGAAGTATTTCTTTGGCTGAAATTATGAGCGCTAAAGATTCACAAGTACCAGGAGATCATAAACATGTCGAAATTTTTCCAGCGCTAGAATTGTGACCGGTTAGAATTCAAAGGTACCAGGAGATATAAAACATGTCGAAGTATTTTCGGAGCTAGGATTGTGAATGTTAAAGATTCATTAGTACCAGGAGGCCAGAAATTTGTCAAAATATTTCCGCACTAGAAATATGAACGGTAAGGATTCAAAAGTACCAGAACAACATAAAAATGTGGAAGTTTTTCCGGGCAGAAATTATGGGCGCTAAAGATTCATTACGTACCAGGAGACCAGAAATATGTCGAAGTATTTCCAGGGTTGGAATTGTGAACAGTTAGGATTCAAAAGCATCAGGAGATCAGATACATGTAGAAGTATTTTCGGGGCTGGAATAATGAGCGCTACAGATTCAAAGGTATCACGAGAACAGAAAAATGTTGAAATATTTTCTGGGCAGGAATTTTGAGCGCTAAAGATTCATTATGTGCCAGGAGACCAAAAACATGTTGAAGTATTTTCGTGGCTAAGATTGTGAATGCAAAAAATTCAAAAGGACCAAGAGACCAGAAACATGTCGAAATATTTCCGCAGCAAAAATTATGAGCGGTAAGAATTCAAAAGTACCAGAACAACAGAAAAATGTGGAGGTTATTTCCGGGGAGGAATTATGAGCGTAAAAGATTCATTATGTACCAGGAGACCAGATACATGTCGAAATATTTCCAGGGTTGGAGTCGGGAGCAGTTAGGATTCAAAAGTACAAAGAGATTAGAAATGTGTTGAAGTATTTTCGGGGCTGTAATTATGAGCGCTACAGATTCACAGGAGATCGAAAACATGTCAAATTATATTTTCGGCAGGAATTGTAAGCGCTAAAGATTCACAAGTACTAGGAGACCAGAAACATGTTTTAATGTTTCAGGCGCTGGAATTTTGAGTGGTAAGGATTCAAAAGTACCACGAGAACAGAAACATATAGCGGTTTTTTTCGGCCTGTAATTAAGAGCGTAAAAGATTCACAAGTACCAGGATACTAGAAACATGTCGAAGTATTTCCGAAGCTAGAATTGTGAGTGGTTAACATTTAAAAATACCAGGAGAACCGAAACATATCGAAGTTTTTTTCTGGGCTGGAGTTATGAGCGCTAAAGTTTCGCAAGTACCAGAATACCAGAAGCATGTCCAAGTAGTTCTGCAGCTAATAGTACGGATAGTAAAGACTCGCAAACTAGCAGAAAAGAATCATGAAGGTAAATATCCGAGAATGAGAATATGGGACAAAGAAGTTGCGCGCCACCTCTAAAGTCTACGCAGACGAAGTCGCGGGCGAAATGCTAGTAAAAAATAAATTAATCGCTATAGAGAATGTCCAGGTGACGTTTTTTTTCAACTTTGTGACTCTTCCATCTTCTTATGTCACGCTCAAATTGTCAGATTACTGAGAAATGCACACTTCTGCATGTAGCTAATTTTCTTACCTAAGTCTGAAGCGCTCGAGTAAATAGAGAGATCGATTTTATTTTCTTATCTGATCAACTGCCCGAGACGTTTGACCCTATTTACAGGGCTCAGGTATTGTGGGATTACTTCACAAGGTGCAAGGTTGCCCCCCTTATGTTATTCTAACGCGCTTGATTAAATCCCAAAATCCCCCCTTGGGCCCCTATCTATACATATAATAAAATCGTAGACTAACCGTGTCTGTACATTGAATATTTTTGCATAAAAATTACACAAAAAACTCAGGAAAAAGGTATAAAACACAAAAATGCAATTTTTGAAATTTTTGTTTGTTTATCTGTTTGTCTGTGCGTTTGTGGGAGCATCACGCATAAACCACAAATTGGATTGCAAATCTAAGTACTTAAAAATATTAAGTGATACCCCGAGGAAAACTTAGCGTTTATTTCATCAAAATCGACCCACAAAATCAAAATATATTGAATTTTTAAATTTAGGAAGAAACTTTCTAATGTATTCTGATGAGTCAAAGCGCCATCTATTGAGAAAAAATAAAATGCATGAAAGCATTCAAAATTGTTGAGTTATTTGTGAAACTTTTAATACGTGGCAAAATAAAAGTGATCATTTTTATACCTTTTCGTTATTTATCGTTACAATCGATCCCGGAAATCAAAATATATTGAATTTTTAGTTTAGTAAGAAACTTCCTAATGTATTCTGATCAGTCAGAGCGCCATCTATTGAGGAACCAAAAAATGCATGAAAGCATGAATGTT
Organism: Lacanobia wlatinum; assembly: GCA_947578705.1. Lineage (NCBI taxonomy): Eukaryota > Metazoa > Arthropoda > Insecta > Lepidoptera > Noctuidae > Lacanobia > Lacanobia wlatinum. The sequence continues at coordinate 3,146,517 of OX388022.1, read as the reverse complement.
ACACCAAAACACATTGATTGTGTTATTTGTGAAATTTTAATACGTAGATGTAGCTAAATAAAAGTAAACATTTTAATACCTTATCGTTATTTATCGTTACATACGGGCTTCTTATTTAACGTCTTCCACTGCCAAATATTTTGTCAGTTTACATGGTCGATAGATGGCGTTGCACTGATGACGCGTTTTTCTGAACTGCGGTGTTAAGATTTTCCGCTGGAGAATGACCTCACACGATTTTTAAACACAGTCGTGTTCGTAGGAATTTCGGTTTGGTCTCTGAAAGGTCTTAAACTGTTAGGGACCAAAATTTGCTTAAATCTCCGAGTTGTGCTGGTTTCGTTTAAAGTGCATTTATCGTAGTTTTGCGAAGTACTGGACGGTTCGACTTGCGGATCAGGAGGGCTACTCTCTAACGAAATCCGTAGTTTCGGGCTTAGTTGCGGGCGGGTGTATTCTACTCCGTATCACCTACAGACTTACGATTAGTCCCGAACCCGAACTGAGAATGAATGACAACACGATTTCACAGTAACTGTCAAATCGTGTTATCATTAGTTCTCAGTGGTTAGGTGATACGGAGTAGAAAATGCCCGCCCGCAACTAAGCCCGAAACTACGGATTTTGTTAGAGAGTAGCCCCCCAGGCCTGTAGGGTTCCGTACCAAAGGTGGTGTGCTGACGGGACCCTAATGCTAAGCCTCCGCGATTGATTCCGTTTAGAGCGAAGCAACGAACGGTTCGATTTGCGAAACAAGGCTAATAATAATAAGGTACCGTACCAAAGGTGGTCACGGTGACGGGAACGATCGATTTTGGGGGGCTAATCTCTAAGTCCGAAGTCCGTAGTTTCGGGCTTAGTTGCGGGCGGGCGTATTCTACTCCGTATTGTGCTACAGACTTACGATTAGTCCCAAACCCGAACTAAGAATGAATGACAACACGATTTCACAGTAACTGTCAATTCGTGTTGTCATTAGTTCTCAGTGTTTAGGTGATACGAAGTAAAATATTTTTTCTTCTTCTTAATATATAAGTAAAACTAAGTCGGGTTTGTTCGAACACTTTTCTAACTCGAGCGATTTTCATAGTTTTTGGATAAGTCTTCGTCCAGAATAGCATAATAAGAATTAAATACAAAAAAAAAATGAGTATGTAGGTAGGAAGGGTAGGTAGGTAGGCAGGTAGATAGCGTAGGTAGGTAGGGTAAGTAAGGTAGGGTAGCTATGGTAGGTAGGTAAGTAGGTAGGTAGGTTAGGGTCGGTAGGTAGAGTAGCCAGTTGACGGGAGCGAAGCCGCGCGGGTCAGCTAGTTATAATAATAAGTGCCATAAAATAATTAAAAAGAAACTGGCAAATTTATGTAGTTGTCAGTGAATTGACAGATAACTTTGTCTCTTAGTCTTAGATTACATTTAACAACAAATAATAACATTGTTATTTAATAGGCTAATAAGAACAGCTTCACATGAAAAAAAATTAATAAATGTTAAGAGAAAAATAATAATTGATCAGATTACGGCTCGAGCCGTGTGTTGTGTAATTAGTTAGTGCGGAGCAGACAGCGAAATCAGCGACATGAGCGACATTAAGCCCAGCAGCTCCAAGAGCAGCACGCGGCGCAGCCCCAGCCTGGCCAACATTTCGCCGTCTAAGGTGGCGTCCAAGGTGATGTCGGCCGTGGACCTCACCGCCACCAAGGATGCGCTCATGCAGCCGCTGCACGTGATCACCGGCGGCGCGCCCGTGGAGGAGTACGACCCGCACAAGTACCGCATCGTGGCTCATCCCACCTCGTCAGTATTATCACTTTGTCATTACATTTGTCAAAGCAAAACTAGTGTCCGAACATTTTTATAAGATACCGTTTGGTTTGTGACTGATTTCTGAGCTTTCACTGTGATTAAATGAAATAGTGGATGACACCTGCAGTAATAGAGCCAAACGATCAACGAAAACCTGTCTAACAACGTTGAATTCTTCAACTATTTTAATTTTTTTCAGTCAAATTTAATACACCGTCTTGTATTGTTTGCGGTCTTACCCAACATAGCAGTTGTGTGTTTGGGTGGGGGGCGACAATCAGCAAACGCAAAGTGCGTTCCACACTTTGCGTCACAGAATCCTCGCTGGAAGCCTGGTGGCAGCCACCGAGAGTAGTTGCCGACGATCCCATTAATATAATGGCGTGTGATTATAAATATATGGATGGAGTATCTATACGCTGATGAAACGCGTAGCTATCTTTATCATGTAAAGAAAATTCATAAGATATTGGTCGGTGTTTTTGGGTAAAAAGTAAGTGTAGTAATTTGTCTGTCTTTCTATCACAGCTGTTTACTTCAAAGATCATCCCAATGATGTCCCAGTCAGTAATATTTATCCTGCTCGTCCGTAGTGTGTTGCTGTGTCTGTGCGCAGGTACTCGGAGACCATGACGCACATGCTGAAGGCGTGCCTGGGCGTCGGTATGCTGGCCGTGCCGTACGGCTTCATGCGTCTCGGCGTCATCTTCAGCACTATCGGCACCTTCTTCCTCGGATTCTTTGCCACATACTGCATACAAATACTGGTAGGTTGGACTTTGTACTTTAATTATATCAACCTACGAGTGCAGTTTCGTAGAAAACTGCAAAATCAGAGCCACACGCTTGCCAAATAGGAAAGGTAGTTTGACTTGGTTTGTGTAGGTATACAAGCGCTAGTAGCTGACCTCGACTGTCAGTTTATGCACAAACCAAAGAGGATTTGACGACAGCGCTTGCGATGCGTTTTTTTGTAAATCGAGTTTGAAGTTTGCGACAAGGGACAAGTGTGTGGCTCCGGCATAAGATGATATGTACTGGTTTACCGGAGTGAAGCACAAATCAGGTAAAACTCGTCAGCGCTTGTTGATGCTGTATTTATTACATAATATTTAAAAAACCGGCCAAGAGCGAGTCGGAATCGCGCACCGAGGGTTCCTCACCATCATATAAAACGTGAAATGTTTTTAAATTTACATCGGCGATGCCTATATTTGTCAGAGAATTTGAACATTGCGGTGAATATTGTAGTTTCAGATCAGCGCCATCTTTTGACCAATATTGGAACTTTTGTAATTTTTGTTGATGATTTCTGAAAAAGTATGCTATTTAGAAACATTGCTTTATTTTTCCTGTAATCTTTACATAATCTTCTACCACCTAGAAAAACTTAGTTTTTTTTTTTTTCTATGCAAACTTCGGAGGTGAGGGGATTTTTTTTTAATGTGCAATTAGCCCTCTTTCATATGATACCCCAATGCCCTAGTATCCCACTTTTAATTTAAAAAACCCCTTTTAGTCGCTGTGTTGCAAAAAATTATAAACATTTTATTTATTTCTTTCTTATTTGTAAAATAGTTGACCAAAACGTCATCTAAAACTATATCAAATTTCAAGTTGATAGCATTAGTAGTTCTTGAGATTTCTAGCTGTGACAGACGGACAGATTTAGTCACACCACAAGGGTTCCATTTTACCATTTTGGAACGGAACCCTAAAACTGCTGACGCTCGTGAACGAGGGCTATCTATGCGAGCCGTCGCTACTGATCGTTGGCAAACCTGTACCAGCAATCAGCTTTTTACTTTGATGCACATTATTGTGTGGATACAGTGCAAGCTAAGACACACCCGTGTTTTCAATTTCCAGGGGTTCCATTTTGAAAGGGGTTCGAACTTTTTTCGATCGGAGCTGGCATAGCCTACCCCGCCATGTGCGTCTGTCTGTCTATCCCCGATTTAGCTCAGAGACGCTTAGCACTAGAAAGTTGGTATTTGCTATGAGTAAACATACCTAATCTAATAAAAATTAAATTCAGTTTGGCTCAGTAGTTTTTATTTTATGAGCATTTTTGTTTTATTTCATTTCTGCGTAGGGGATGACGTCGTCCAAGTATGACCACTTAAAGGGAAATATCCGGAATGGGCCATTTTTAAACACGATGCTCTACAAAAAAATAATTTACCAATATTTTTTATTCTATTTTAGTAAATATCTGATGCCAATAACTTTGTATCAATTAGCACTGCAAAAAAACATATTTATTTAGGATCTTATTTGATGCTACGCATGAACCAGCTTTGAATTTGGTTTCAGTGTTGCTAAACCAAAACTCCAAACTACAACAAATTCAATTCGATTTAAAAACAGTGCAATCTTTCCACATAATTTAACATAGTTTTCATTAAATCACATAGTAAAAAGGCAAGTAAATGATTTACGACGTAAAAAATTATAAACAAACATTTAATCCATTATTTCTGGAGAACTGATAACATTTTGATCGATTTTAAATCAATCGATTTATATATTTTTTTTATTTGGCAACACGATGCTTAATGAATGTTGTGTCAATTTGTCTAAATGACAGTTGTCATTCGCTTTATTTCTTTGCATCGTGAGTGTTATTTTCGTGAGTTTTATAGCGACTACTTTGGTTTTTTAAAATGGATTCCGATTCTTTCCTTCTTGACGACCCCGGCACTTCTATGGATCCCGAACCTTGTATTTACGATGAGCCTGGCACACCTACTGACACCGAAGCTCGCTCTAATGATAACCCCGGCTTAAATGTGGACATGGATCCCGTGTTACCTCACGATGATCTGATGACGAATGAAGTGACAACGCAGCGATGTTTGAAATTGTGGAAGCGATTTACTTCAAAGAAGGAGACACAGTCTCGTTCTAATGGATGTGCGGTTAATTATACAACACTGGGTTGCTCCTCGTTTGGTAAGTTTTTATTACCATTAAATCTAAATGATTTTGAATAAAAATCAAACACTAATAGATAACACTAACAATGTCTATTTTTTGGTTTGTTTAGATTGAAGATGATAGTTTAGTTTGTCATCCTTGCTGGGCTATGGCTCTTCATCATTCGAGGACGCAAATAATAAATGAACCAACAACTAGCAGTGGTCATCGTCGAAGTATCTGTGTATACTGTGGATGCTCTTTGTTACGGACAAGATCTCACAGGCTTCATACTGAGACAGAAAGGGAATCTCATATTAGGAATATTGTGATGGAACAGATTGCTCCTCGTCAAGTAAGTATTTTATATAATTATTGAGAGTACTTATAAACTGCAATTTAAGCATATTTACAATAAAGCGGGAAACTGGAACATAAACTATACAAGCTTGATATTGGCACTCTGGGGCCCTTCTCTTCCCACAGCAATATTAATTATTGATCATAGTATGAAATGTTAGCACGTTTAAATTCTTTTTTTAATTAATTTTGATATTTATTTATTTTGTTATAGTTACATGGATCCGATCAAATCTGTCATACCTGCTGGCAACGAGTAGATCGAGCTGCTGTCCGTTCCAATGAGGCTGAACGACATCCCGATGGAACAACAATCAACTTGCCTTTGTATACCAGAGCATCAGGGACTCAAAGGTTCTGTTTTTATCCTGATTGCCACTCTACTCAAAGGTTAGCTGTTCCTAAATGGCTAAGGGTAAAGTTATTTGTAGATTACAAATTCTATGTCCCACAAAACTGTAGGATTTGCTCATTGCATTTATATAGTAATAATTGGGAAGTTCTAGCTGATATCCGGTCACCCATTCATAGTTTTAATGCAGAACATATTCAAGATTTTGCAACGTTTGTAAATGAGCGACAGTTAATCCTTGATTTTTCTAATACAGAAACTATGACAGATGAACTTTTTCATTATTGGGTTGGGTTGAGCAAAGAGCAATTTGGAAAACTCTATTTAGAATTGCCAGAAATGCAAAACATTCGCCAAAATAAATTAGCGCTTGCTGCCTATCTAATTAAATTGCGGACGGGTGACAGTGATCAAAGGATCTCAACAGTTTTAAATATACCTCGCACTACCCTTATGAGGTTAATGGGTCAAGCTCGAGATATAATACAGAGAGTATTTGTCCCAAATAACTTAGGGATCAATAATATAAGCAGAACACAAATCGCTGAAAGGAATTTATTAAAACCTAATGGTTGGAGGTGAAAATAGGCAACCAATTATTTTAAGTGATGGAACATATTTATATGTACAAAAATCATCTAATTATATGTACCAAAAAGATACATATTCTTTGCACAAGTATAGGAACTTGATGAAGCCTTTACTTATGGTTTGTTGTGATGGATACATTATAGATGTATTGGGCCCCTATCCAGCTACAACATCAGATGCTAATATAATGATAAATGAATTTAATGAAGAAACAAAACCTCTAAGGAGATATTTCCAAGCAAGTGATGTGTTTATTCTAGATAGGGGTTTTAGAGATTCTGTGCCATTACTGAGAGAGTGTAATTATTCTATCCATATGCCTGCATCCTTACAACAAGGTGAAACCCAACTGTCAACCCTTGCTGCTAATAAGTCGAGAGCTGTCACGGTTTGCAGGTGGATGGTTGAAGCAGTTAATGGTATATTTAAACAGTCATTTAAATTGCTTAGGCACGAATTTTTGAACCGTGCATCAAGACATGCTATGACAGACTTTCGCATAGCAGCATCTCTGATAAATAGGTTTCACCAAAGAATCAGAGACAGAGAGGATGCAGGGCAAATACTGGAAATAATAAATCAAAACATGCATATAAATAATTCTCTTGCTGATTTTGTGAATCAAAATAATTTAAATAGACGGCGAACAGATTTCCTCTCAATAAATGTAAACATACATAATGTATCCTTTCCGAGGCTGGAATATAATGATTTAATACTAATTGCATGTGGAACGTATCAACTGAAACAAGCACGTTCTTACTATGGAGAACACATAAGAGGCGATGGTTCCTATACCATTGAGCTGTGCAGAAATACTGCCAGCAACCTACTGGAAGGTTTCCCGCTTCCTTCAGTCAACGGCAGTTTATTGCGTGGGAAAATACAGAGCAGACATATAAGTAGAAAAACATATTTCGTTTATGTATTATATGAAAATAACACTGACTGACAACTGTATGGTGGGTCGTAGAACAGTAGGTTGCTGTGCACATATTATGACCATTATTTGGTTTTTAAGTTGGGCAAGGTATCAGGAACATATTAATCCACCTGCCCAGTTCCTTGATCATGTTCTAATTACATATGAATCTGAATAAAAATATAATTTTATGAAAACGAGTTTTATTTCATAATATAACCTGTTTCAATTAAATGTAAAAAAAATATCTAAATATACACCTTGTACGTCAAGTGTCACCACTTCTGCCAGATAAACGGTGGTTTTTGGAGACATAAAAAAAGCATGGTATATAGTAGAATATAATTATCATCATCACCATCATCATATCAGCCGAAAGACGTCCACTGCTGGACGGCGGCCTCCCCGCGCGCGTCGCCACGACGACCGGTCCTGTGCGTCTCGCATCCATCGGTGCGAGTCGGACACGCGTGCAAAGGGTTCCGAACTAATTTCATTGCGGATTAAGGGGGGTAATTTATGGTCTAATTTCGTGAACAACTTCAAAACTGTTTATTTTAAAATTATGAAAAAAATATTATATAATGAAAACCTTCACAGTAAGCCCTTTCATTTAATATGTCACAAGATTAAGTTTGAAAAACTTTTTTTTAAATTTTCTTGTCCCCCAAAAATGACCCGTATATTTAAAACTAGTGGACGTCACGCGGTTTCACCCGCGTAGTTCCCGTTCCCGTGGGAATACGGGGATAATATTATATAGCCTATGTTACTCCCTGATAATGTAGCTATCCAATGCTAAAACAATTTTTCAAATCGGTCCAGTAGTTTCGGAGCCTATTCAATTCAAACAAACAAACATAAAAACAAACAAACAAATCTTTCCTCTTTATAATATTAGTGTAGATGTATTTATTTTTGTAACGCATCCGTGTTTGGGCTACAAAAATCCGTATGTATACCAAATTTCAACAGAATCGGTGCAGTAGATCCGGAGAAAACTAGCCGTGACAGACGGACAGATAGACAGACACCCGAGTGATCCTACAAGGGTTCCGTTTTTTTACGGATGTTCGGAACCTTAAACCATGAAAAGCTATCCAAAGCCTTCACGAACGATAGCGACACTATAATAAACTTCAACGAAACAATGACGCTTAACAATGGAACTTCAGTCAGCACATCAGTAGATTGATAACTTGAACAGCGAAAACTTCCGACTTAAAATGGATATCGGCGAACTCCATGACGAACTCCATCCGGCGAACTCCATAATGAACTTGAACGGCGAAAACCATGAGCTCAAAACTCCTCAACCCCCACCACTAAAGCGCGACATCTCGAACAACACGACACAACATTTAGGATCAATGGACCAAAATAAGACTTCAAACGTACCTATCCACCCAAATCGACTCAATATACTCGACATGAAAACTTAATAATGACTACCTCAAATTCAGGAAAAGTTGAAGAACTGAGTCACAACATATCTTCTCTAAGTATATTAGTTTAAGGTGACCAACAAGTGCAGGAATTTGTTTGAAAAATAGTAATACAAAGAAATAATAATAAATGGAACAACATATACTCGATTTTGGGAATATCTAAACCGTATGCAACGAGTTCACCAGTCCTGTGCTATTTTGACTAATATATCAGAAGGACTAAAAAGTGACGACATTATCGTATTAGGTATTGGAAGTTACGATAAAAATACCTACTTATTTTTGAGTTATGTTCTTTACTTTACAAAGTAAAAAATAATAAAGTTCAACTTTATTGTTCTAAATGATCGCTTCTCGAATACTAATTTATTAAAGAAACACATAAAACTAATTGTAAAAAAACTATGCCCCTACTGCCAATTGATGCTTCTAATTTTATGGTAAGAGCTATTAAATATAATTGTTTCAAAGCGCTTTATGTGTTTGAAAATAAATATAGCAATCGACAACATAAACTACTCGTACCAGAGATTAGTAACTTCACAATTGAAATCTAGAGGTGCCAACAAAGATGTGGATCACAAGTATTATAACAATGTTAAAAAACAAATATGTACAAAAAGGAACTATCCCATATTATTTAAAAAAAGCAGCATAATAGCTCTAATCATATTTCTAAACCTATAAGCAGCAGTGAAAACACTAGCCAACCGATGTTTTTTCGAGGTTAGACGCAAACGTACTCTTCTACATCAAAACATATTGAGTAAAAAATACCTTTTAGAATTATCAACAACGGAACTAGGAAAAACGAATACGACTGTTTATATTGTTTTTCTCCGTGAAACATTAATACGACAAGGGGCAGAATCCAATCTTACCATGAAAAACTATAAAGTAGTTTCAGCCTTTTCAAGGCCGCATCAACGTAGAGGTGGGACTTGTGAATTGACCAAAATAGACCTTGACCGCAAACCTTTATGTAATTTAATTGAGCCCAAGTTATGTTATTTCGAATACTGTGCATATGAAATCAAAACCTTTAAACTTTGTGTTATCTGCATTTACCGCACACCAAATTGAAACTTTAAATTATTTTTAGAAAATTCAAAACTCCTCTTAAGAAAACTGATGAAAAGAAATAATAAAAGCATCATATTGTGCGGTGACTGGAACCCTGGACGTTAACACGCTCACTGCTTTAGTCTTTGATGTCTTTCAGTTAGTGCGGCATGGGGTCTATTATATCCGAAGCACGATTTGTTCCCGATGCGTTGCTGGGTCAAAAAGACCCGTTCGACTTTCATCTGTTTAGGTGGACTTATCTTTATAGGTTTAACAATTAAATCATATTCTTTTATAGAAACATGTTAACAAATAAACACTCCATAAAAGGGTGAAATCATAGGCAAATACACAAAATGGTTTGTTTGTAAATCTTTAAGGGATTGGCTGTCGGGTCTTTTAACCCGTTATCCGCACTGGTAAGTAAAAGTGTCGATAAATTTTTAGTGTTGAGGATGATAAAGAAATATCGATAGCGAAAAAATAAATTGTACATTTTTCAGATCTGTCGATTGATCCTATGATTTTCATTTTAGCCTTCTCGACATAATGTATTTTTACATGCAGTAAATATTGTTCTAACCTTTTTAAGTTTATTGCCGGCTTTTTTAACGTAACATGCTAGACAATTCCGTTGTTACCCATGATTTAGTTATCAACTGGTTTCACTGTAAGTGTTGGTAAATTTGATGCTGAATCCATTTCCGGGTTCATTGGTTGCTTACTCAGTGACTCCTTCGAGAACTTCTGACGATACTTCTTATTTGTCTTAAAAAACCTTCGCTTACTATATTTTTCTTTAGATTTTCCTGGATCGCTTCATGTTCCATTCACTTTCTCATCACATTTGCATAAAACTGATCAAAACACACGGACCTCACTAGCTTAACTAGCATGTATATCTTTCATTGAGAATGCTGTGCATACCTATAAGTGATGTATTTACACAGAATTGAAGATTTGTGATTGCCGGTTATTGTTATCCTTAATTGTAAATATGTCGTTGGTGTACCTTACTTAAATAAATAAATATAATCTAGTGCGTCTATCGGGTCATCGGGCATCGGGTCGTTAAGAACCGCTAAACGCACTAGACTTAAATTTCTTTGCTTCAGTTGACATCTCATCTTCATCGATTGTTTCATACTTATATTGTCTATTAAACGAGGCAATTACAATACACTAACCATCTCATTCATATTCATAGGGAGACCAAATATATTTGCCCCGCACCAGCGGTTGGTACAGTAATTCTTACCCCGCACTGGAGGAAAGATGAGTATTGGATATAATCAACCCGATACGGCACCGAACGTGTAGCAGTTAAACATTTCAAAGAGCTAGAATCTAATTTAATAAACTATAATATAAATATATTACCAATCCAACAAGAAAACTCTCTTGTATCGACCTAATTACGAGTAACATACCAAATGTGAGTCAAATACTCCTCCAAAACCCTAACTAGCTCTGTCTGATCACGAATCAGGACTATCTATATGTATTGAGGTAACGGTAGGTACCACCAATATTAAAAGACCATTTTATTTTGAACAAAGACGCGATTTTAATCAATAAAAATATAGATAAGTTTGTAAACTGTCTATCTTCACTGTGTTTCTCGGATATTTGCCAGACTGAAGCATTAAATTATTTCCATGACATTACTATTACTTAATAATTTGTTTCCTTGGGGAAACAAATTATTAATTAATAGTAGAATCTAGTTTGAGATAACTATTAAGCCTGTAAAACATAATTGGATGACAAAAGGCATAAAAATATTGTATTAACAAACGGCGTCTATATCAAAAATAAAAATCACCATAAAAATACCTACTGTAATTGATATTCTAAAAAACTTGAAGTCGGTGTTTTTGGTTATTTCGTTTTTTGACACCAACTTCCGAAATTAAAGTTATTTTATACTTTGTAGTGTTTTGTTTTTGGAAGTCGGTTATATTTTTGTAAAAAAGCTTTTAATTTTTCACTTTTTATTGATACCTGCGCACATTCACGGCGTACCGGCGTGATGTTATGTTATGAACTTGGGGCCTATTTAATAAAACTTACTCAGTGCTTCGGTGTAAAGGTCTCGTCAATACGAATGAAATAAGTCCAAACACTTAGTAGTTCCTAAATACCGATGTGGAGTTTCCTTGACTCTGTCGTCTCCATCATCATGTCTGATCCAAACCTTCATTGTTTTGTAGTATCACCCGATATACACACGAATATCAAGTTTTACCAGATGCGTGCCTACAATTTTCGAGAGTTGCCCTCGATTTTTCAGGGTTTCCATCATCAGATCCTGACGTGGTGCGGCTGTGGCTGTGGACAAGGACCGGCATTTAGTCAAGCATTTTTATCACGTTCCAGTTTATAATATGCTTGTCTACATAGTGTGCGTTTTATACATGTTTTAAATTTTCTCTCATTCAGTTCGAGAATATCAAATAGTATTTTATTATAAACTAGTGGACGTCACGCGGTTTCACCCGCGTAGTTCCCGTTCCCGTAGAAGTACGGGGATAATATATAGCCTATGTTACTCCCTGATAATGTAGCTATCCAATGCTGAAAGAATTTTTCAAATCGGTCCAGTAGTTTCAGAGCCTATTCAATTCAAACAAACAAACGAATCTTTCCTCTTTATAATATTAGTGTAGATTTAACACAGTACCCGATAAAAGAAGTGTATACTTTAGTAACAATATTTATATTTTGGGGTTGGCAACCCTGTGGATTTGCCATTTGACAATGAAACCGGTCATTTTCAGTAATCTGTAATTAACATAATTATATGTATGATTGACTATTTCAGTAATTGAAAAAAGAGTATTTGTTTCACAGAATTGATTAAGTTTTACCTAAAACTTAATCAATTCTGTGAAACAAATACTCTAAACTGATACTCTTAACTAATACTCTAAAGTGATACCTAAAACTTAATCAATTCTGTGAAACAAATACTCTAAACTGACTGGAAAACAACTACGTCATAAATTATGTTACACAATATAATGTAGTTATGTAGAACCTAGTAGTAATGAATCGTACTTCTAAAATGATCATTTACAACAAACGGTATTACATAATGCAAATGTAAAAAACAACTAACCTCACGGCACACAAATCTACAGCATGGTATTCAAGCTGCAGATGGTCAGGTCGCAGGACAAGATCACAATTAAAATAATTATAAAGCCATTGTTTTCTAACCTAGCAAAAATCCAAATCACCAAGCATATCAGCGGTTCTGCAAACACAAGCGTTAGGTTGGTAACAAAAGAGACACCGTAGGGCAGATGCAAAGATCAAATGGAAGAAAAAGCTCAGCAACACAAATCTCAAAACACAACGAAATTACGAACAACAGAATACGATGATGTCGGTAAGCCGTCTGATCCGAGTAGGAGTGGGCGAAAGAAATCGTATTTTGATTTAATACCTATGTATCGGCACAATATCCAATGACTTATTCCCAAACCCCAAAGCTATTGTTCTCAAAACTCTACGGTCCATACATTCATTCCACCATAAACCCCAAAATATTTCCATACCTACTTGAATTCCGTCAACAGCAAAATATGGCAAACTAAAGGAAAGGTCTCATTTTTAACAAATTAGTTATTAATTACACACAACACCGTATCGCACTATGATATTCGGTTCAAACCGATTCGGGTAGGTACTTGAAATGCAGCGCTACATCTTCCTTCTTTCGACTTCGTCGAGTGTACAGTAGCTTCCAAAAGTGGACTAGCAATCTCACATGGCAATAGATTGACCCTTCGGTTTAACTTACGACCTTCTTTTAATAAGTACCTTCAATGCTATTGACACACACAAACTTACATTTCTTTGCAAATGATTGGATTTCATAAATTCAACCATTAGGGTACATGCTATGATAGTCTAGCGGTTACAGTAGATGAGTAAGCACGATCATGCGCATTGTGTCGCGGGTTCAAATCTCGTGATCGTTTTTAAATGTTTAATGTTTTTTAATGTTAATTGCTCGAATAATCAAGCTATTGTATAGTTCCTTGATACGTTCGTCTCGTTCACTAAACTCTTAAAATTTAAAATTATGGTTGTTATTGTGGGTTAGTAGGGTGTGTTAAATCTAATATCGGTGTAATAGTTCATTTTGAAATGCAATCAAATTTAAATATTGAAATGAAAGCGATTATTATTGCACTGCGTAAAAGCGGACTTAACATATCTAAATATCTGATGAAACCGGACAAGTGTGAGTATTATAATTTCATTATTTTACTAAACATTTATCTCATTATAGTGTACTGTACTATAATATTAACTATAGTGTACTGCTGATTCTGGTAGTGATTTTTGAAACGTTTTATATTTTCAGTAGATCTAAACTGAATAGAAGAAAAAAATACTTAAAACTTAATTTCAAAGTAAATTTATTTACCTAGATTATTGAATGATGAAAATATCATTATGAATGTGACTCTGAGTGTTCTATTTTCAGTATAATTTTGTTTCTAAACAGTAGGCAAATTATATTACCTACTATTTACTTAGTAGCCTAACAGTACTCCTTTTTTGTTTTAGAGAAATACTGTAAGTCGGTGGGTCAAAAGACATGAGGAAGAGGGTAGCCTTGCCAGTCAAAATCGAAGTGGAAGACCCCAGCTCATACAAGCGGCGCAACGACGGCACATGGTCAGCGAATATGAAATGAGTGGTTTCATACCGACAAGATATTATATAACGCCACGCGCTAACAGTTCGACTTATGTTGAAGTATTAAGTGATGTCATGTTACCCACTGTGCGCAACGTTTACCCTGCTGATAAGCTTAAGCAGATAACTTTTATCCAGCAGAATTGTCCAATTCATCGTGCGAGTACTGTGGGTGAGTGGTTTAGTGAACACCCAGAGATAAAAGTTATTCTATGGCCAGCACGATCTCCTGACCTCAACCCTATTGAAAACCTATGGGGTCTGAGGAAAATTTAAGAGAACACGGGTGGCGAATGAGGTTCACGAGAGGGTTCATATATTGTGGTGCAACTTGAGTGAATTTGCAGAAGGAACATTATATATACTAAGTTACTTAAATTAAGAATAACGTATGTTATTTTATAAGATGTAGATGTAGGATTTAGTTTGTAAGGCCAATCTGGCATTGGATCGTAAATCGGTAATGAATGATAGTTTTAGGTAAGATTTGTAAAAAATAAATAAATAATTATGCTTCACTATTGTAGGATCCATTCATCAACGTTTACTTGATTGCATTGCTAATATTAAATAACATATAAATAAAAAATAACCAATTGGTTTGAGTAATAATAAAATGATAGGTATTGTGTCATATCCGTAATAAGGATTATTTTGAGGTTTAGTTTCAATCTTCTTTTCGTAATGAAAATGAATACTTAAGCTGTAACCTCAATAAGTCCTATTGAATACGATTTGTTTACTTAGAGGTTTGAAAGAAACAACTTAAACTTAAAACGAACTCACTCGCAGTAGAATAAAAGTAGTATTTCTGAGTAATTTAATTGTATTGTGACAACGAGTTCGCACTTGTTAAATTTACGTGGGTAGATTTGCGCTTTGATAGTTGTGATTTCTTGGAGTGCCCACTAAGATATATTAGTGTTTACCTGATTGTCATAGTTGACTAACTAGCTACTTACCTTCAATAAAATGTTACTTATGAGAAAATAAACTGTTTCAACAAGAAGTTTATTTGTTTGTAAAATTATTATGAATAAACGTTTTGCCATCACTTATGTAACATTTTTATTCTAACCCCTTTGTTCAGTATGAATATAGTAATAAAAATAGTTAATGCATAATTATTTGTTAGTGTCGTTTATTTATTTATCGAATAATAAAAGAACAGATGAAGATTATTGTTGAAAAGAAAAAAAAGTCTCATCTGGAGATTCGAACCCAGACCTAAATATTTGATAATCCTATAGGATACGATATTGGCTATCTGAAATTGTTTAAATAACTTGTATTTTACCAATCCTATGAACCAAGGTCAAACGTAATTACATATTCTGCGCGTGTGAAAGAGCGACTAGATGTTTTTTGTTTTGTTCGACGCCAGTGAGTGAATGAGGTGTCCGTTCGGTGATCGAAATCGATTCGAAATCTAAAAATCATAGTATCTTAGCTCTTACCACTTCCGAGTTCCACATAGATTCAGCCCATAACATATTAAAATATATATCGGAGAAGAGACAGGGCTGTTATTTTTAAAAATACGTAAAACTGCCGACCATACTCTGGCCATCGGTTTTGCTAGGTCTACAATGGATTTTATATTTGAACTAAAGGCAAACTTAAGGAATTTCAGCAAATAAAAATAAGTATAACATTTTAAAGCCATATTCGTTTAATCAAACAAACATAGATTCCAATCACAATGTTTTCTCTCCAAAATTCGGCAGCAAAGTGAGCTCCAAGTGGAATGATCGCGGCGCCCCCGCAAGGGGGCGCGTCGAGCGGTTCCGGGACTTACGTCCCCTGCCCGCGGAATCCATTCGCGTCCCGTAGCTACGGGCTGGTCGTTAGGTTGCCGACGGCAGAAGGTGGCGCGCGCCTGCCAAAATAAATTAGCAAGACGCACGCCTGTGAGTAATTGCTTGTGAGTTTTCTGCAGATGCGCCGCGGCGCTGTGCGCCGCCTCTTCATGGCACTTACGGCGGTCAGTCCCCGCCGAGTGAGACCCCCAGTGACCTAGGGGAGGCCCAGCGAGAACGACCAGCGACGAGGGTGCCGACTTTGGGGGCAAGCCTGCAGAGGATATGTGGCTCCCGTCTGCACCGATCTCAGAGCTAGCCGATCACGGCCCGGACTACAGAGCCGTCAGTGTGTGTGTGAGCAATCGTGTAGTGTGAGTACACCGCCCATGTGTCTGTGCCGAATAAGCCTATATTAACCTAGCACCTATCCGACACGTGAGTTCCAGTGAGTGTGGAGTGGCGAATATGTGGGTTTCGGAACGCAACCTGCCTATATTAACCTAGCATAGGTCGCGCGCCGGGGTGAGTGTAAGGTGAGGAGTCTTTTTGTTCGAGAGTCCAGTCCGGTGCGATGGGGTCGTCGACGTCCGCTACCAGGTCGCGGGGCAAGCGTCTCGCGCCAAGTGGGCGCGCATGCCAGGGCGCCAGGTGCTTGACGTGAAGCCAAGCAGATGCGTCGGCACGCGCGAACAAGACCCTCGCGAGACGTCGCACGAACTCATCCAGGCTCTCAATCTCGAGGTCGCGCTGGATGACGCTGTTCCTCACACAGTAAGGGGCGTCCAAAATTGTACGCTGCGGCAGGTGTTGCGCTGCGCGGAGGAGTTTTCGGTGCCCCTCACTGGTGAGGGCGTACCAGGCGGGTGTGGCGTACGTCAGGATTGAGCGTATGTACGTCTCGTACACGCCCAACCTGACGCGCACCGGGAGTCGGGACGAGAGCACTGGTCGGAGGAGCTGGCGTGCGACTCTGGCCTGCGCGGCGACTTTGCGGACGTGCGTCCCCATCGTGCGTCCACACCCAGGTACTTGGCCCGGAGCGACCCCTCACGTGGACTCCTTGGAGCTTCAGCCGTGGTGGGAGGGGCGCAAACCCCGTGTACGGGTAAAGGTACATTTAAATGATAAACTGTTTTTAAGTTAAATTTGTGTATTGACCCAAAACTGATAGATGATCGACCCGCGGCGAATGAGTCTTTCACCAATGCTATGCAACTACTAAACGATTACTCAAACGTGTTATTTTAATTCATTCGTTGCGCGTCGATGTCAGCATAAAAATGAAACGATTGAATTGTACGGGTTTGCTCGTACATGCTCCCCGAGAGAAGATATAAAGACAATATAGTGTGAGAAGAAACAAATGACAGTTATGATAGATGATTTGATATTAATCTAATTTCCTAGTGTCTCTATCGATGACACAAACACTGACATTGTTCACAAATTTGATATGCTTGTATAAGAACCTAACATAGGGGAGGTGGCTTTATCTAACACTCGCGCACTTGTTACCACCTTCGCCCTTTCACTGTTACACTGATACACTACTCTATGTCCAACACACGCACGTTGCATGACCGGGCGTGCGCCGCCACCGGGCGCGCCCTCTGCTGCGGGCAGCGCAGGCGCAGGCTCGGGCGCGGGTGCGCAGCGTTTGCGCGCGCGTCTTCACGTGAACACTCCAAGACATGCTACTACCACGCCGATCATACAGTAGATCGCGGTGTAATGATGAATGTCATGAGATGACATACTGTCAAGTAACGATCCATTCTCTTTCATGATCTTGATTTTGTTTTCAGTCGTTTTAAGCTCTCGATCGCTCTCTATGCTGGAGTCGTTTAAGACATCTTGAGGAATCGACACGTTTATAACGTGGTTTATGGATGCAATGACTGGTGAGTTTAGGTTAGCACGAATACTAACATCACTCGTTCTATGTTGATGCGCAGTTACTTCATATTTTCTGTTTTAATTATGCAGCCGTAATCTATAGTTATAAGTCCGGAGTGAGTCAGCTGATGCGCGGTAAATTGATCTCCACATACTGTTCGTAGGTGGCATTGACCGCAGCAAAAATAGATATAATTGTTGATAGAATGGCTTTCCACCCAAAGATTTTTACAGGGATCAACGTTGACTTCACACACTGATGCCTTTGATTGGCAGAAGTCTTTATTTCTACTTAATTTGTAAATAGGAAAATGAATATAACACAAGTGTACGTTTGTCACTAGACATGACTCTATGATATTTTGTGTTATGATAACGTATGCATCCTTTTTCATGTTCACGGCTATGAAATCTGACACTGGTTTAATTGATAACATTGTGCCATTGGGTTTCTCTGTGGGAATTGATATAAGCTTGAATATTTCATAGGAGTCCCTGCTAATCAAAGGAATTTGTACTTCAAATGTTGAGTAATTCTTAAGCATTCTTGCTTTGACTCGTAGAAGTTTATACAGTTGTTCAAGATCTGTATGATTTTTTTCTACAGGTAACGTGACGTCATTAGACAAATGACTAGCTATATAGTGCTCAGCTGATCCTGTAATTGTTCCACTGTTAGTAAATGTGGATTAAATCGACCATGATAGATGTCTGTTATTGTATCTACTAAAGCGTTCTGTAAATCTTTCAAGTCGCGTAATAGATTGCTCGCGACTATAGCTCCCATAGAAACTTCACTTGCTCTCGAAATGTTTTGAGTTGCAGCCTTTAAAACTTCTAATGTATTTTCGATGTTTGCAAACTGCTGATGAATCATTTTATGTTGTTAGTGCATTGTAGCCTCCATCCTCTTTAAGAGACTAAATTCAGCTTCTATGACTGAAGTTTGATTTTGCCAAAAAGATACAATATGCTTTTGATTTTTGCGTAGAAGAGTGATATCTTTTTCGTATTGCTCTGCGAATCGAGCGTCCAATACACCGAAGAGGCCGTTTGCTATGTGACCGACACCGTCGATAAGACCTCGCCGCCACCTGTTCGCTTGCTTTGCAAAATGCTGACTGAGTAATATATGATTATTGTAATCGAGTTCATTGTACCCGTGACGTAATTGCAATAATATTATGTCACAATGTGTTTGTTTTTGTATTGAGCTGCATGTTTGTTCCAGGGCCAATATACTTTTATTTAGTGCTGTAATTCCTTCCCAATAAGGATCTAAATCGTAATATATGATTAGTTTCCAGTCGTCGCGTATGATCTGCATGTTTGTTAGTTTGTTGAAGTAAATAAGTTGATTATTTCTAAATTGTGTGACATTAAGTGCACATTGGGAAGTTGTTATGATACTAAAGAACAACATGATTGCTGCAAACACTGACGCTATATTGTAACGAGTGCCTTTTCTTGTTTCAGACTGCTTATTTGTGTTAGAATTTCCCGTACCCGCAGTATTTGCTTGCTTGATTTGCGGGGATTCATTGTTAACTGGGAGTTTTGATACCTTGTGATAGGACGTTTAAGTGTTCCGTTTTTGGTTTTTACAGTAAACACGCGAACTTTACCGTCGGAACCCGGATCTTGTTCGATGACTCTGCCCATCAGCCATTTTCCCGGCGGAAGGTTGTCATCATGAATCATGACAATATCATCAACATTGAGGTTGCTCGTAGCTTGTCTCCACTTACTTCTTTCTGTAATTTGTACTAGGTACTCATTCCTCCATCTTTTCCAGAGATCCTGTACAATTTTTTGTGTCAACTGCCATCGGGTTCTTAAATCTGTTTCAGTTTCTTGTATGGAAACATTTGATCCACCTGTTAGAAAGTGAGCTGGCGTTAAAAAATCAACATCGTCTGGATCTTCTGATATAGCACATAATGGCCTCGTGTTGAGACAAGCTTCAATCTGTATAAGTACCGTATATAATTCTTCAAATGTAAGAATCTGGTCAGCAATAAATAAAATAAAAATAAAAATAGCCTTTATTTCTTATTACTACAGGAATCTAACATAAGATTAATCTATTTAATAATATTGTATTATAAGTACTTATGGTTACTTAAATTTATGTATGGATAACTTAAATGCTAGTAGTAATCGCCTCTGCGGCGTAGGCCTCTCCTAAACCTTTCCACAAATCTCTGTCTCGTGCCTCTCTCATCCATAAGGGTCCACATCTTTCATTGAAGATGTCTGTACGAGCCAATAATGCTCATACAGCGAATTGTCGTGAGGCGCTCTACTTTTATACGCTTCAAAACAATTAACGCTAGTCGTAACAAAACCACTATCGCGAGCGGGGTAATTATTACGTGTAACAACTAAATAACGTGCGACTCAGACGCCAAACGTACTCGTAGATAGAAATAGTTAAGTCTTCTTCTCAATAAACTACTACAACTAAACAGTGTTATAAGTGTGGATTATTTACCTACAACCACTACCTACAACTGGAGTATCGTCAACGACGAAAACCCCAACATCGTTTGGTCCTTCGAGCAATCCAGGTGAGTTTGCAATTTGTATTTTTTGATAGTAGCGAATCGGCTCAACTGGCCTCCCACAAGCGGGTCTCACCAGTTGAATTGAGACAAGGCGTACACACTGTCATTTACGTGCAAAAGCAGGACACCTAGAAACCAACTAGCGGAGATATCGCCTACTGCTACATCAATTCCTTAACTGGGAATCAACTTACAACTAACAGCTGTAAACAATGACGAAAGAAGACCACTACCAATTTTTGGAACTGATACGAAAACAACAAAGTAGCTACGAGAGTATCAAAACTCTTCAAGCTAACTACAACAAGGACTCTGTGAAACGAAAAACCATAGAATACCTTAATAAGCGTATCGAAGCTTTACAATCCCTCTGGGATGAATTCTTAACGAACCATGAGATCTTAAAGAAGTATGAGGCTAGCAAGAAAGATCATGATTACTTTAAGGAGAACATTTTTGACATAACAAAAGGAATGTTCGAGGAAACAAAACAGTCTATGACTCAACGACGAAGAGAGTTGTTAGACGCGGCTGGATTTTCGAGTTCATCGAAACCGAAAATATCAGAAACATGACAATTTGATACAAATGAAGGCCAGCAACCTAGGGAAGATGATACTGACAAGCATTTAGCAACGCTGTTACGTAACCAAATGTGCAATTTCAATGCCTTGAAGCAAGCAACTTCAAGAACAACTTAAAATACTACAATCCAAGTGGGAATGTATCGACAAAATCCACTGGGAAATAATCTATTTACTACAAGGAAATGACGAGGGTTACGAAACAAAATTTGAACATTGGGAGCAAGTCTACGACAAGCTTAAAGAAGAATTAAGCCGAAAAATCTTTGAAACATCTCATTACGAAAAATCAACGCCACACATAGAACTACCAGAGTTCAACGGATCTTATAATGATTGGACTTCCTTTAGAGATTTATTTTACGAGATAATTCATAACAACCCAACCCTGAATAAAACCCAGAAAATGAAGTTCCTGAAATCCAAATTGAAAGGTGAAGCCGAAAAGCTTATTAAACATCTTCCAGTCAGTGCAGAGAACTACGACTCATGCCTGGAAATTATTCAGCATCGCTACAACAACAAACGTTTACTTTTCACCTCATGCATAGATACCCTTCTCAATCAATCAACCATAGATAAACCAAACTCGGCTAACTTGAAAAAGCTTCATGATACAACGAAGGAGTGTTTAAATGCACTGGCGAACTTCGACATCGACCCGTATGGGGTCCACTTATCGTTCACTTACTATCTGCGAAGCTGGATGACGTGACCTACGGCGACTACATACAAAATATGAAACAATCAAGAGAGCTGCCAGACTTAGATGAGTTTATGGAGTTCTTAGAATTGAGGTTCATGACGTTGGAAACAGCTCGAAACAATAAGAGCGGTCAAAAACAAAATTATTCAACAAACAATCAACATAAAAACCATTACAAGTCAACGAACTATAAAGACGCAGAAAAGCGCACAAAAACCTATCATGCTTCACTTCGAAAATGTCCACTCTGCAAGAATGATCACGCGCTAAGGCAATGTCCGACATTCTTGAACATGGATATCGCAACGCGAAGGCAAACAACAAGTAAAATGAACGTTTGCAAAAATAGTTTATTTAGTCACGGCGGTGAAAGATGCAATTCAACGAAAAGATGCCGCACGTGTAACTACAAACATCATTCTCTTCTGCATGATGAAAATCTGAAAGGTCAGCTATCAAAACCAGCCACCTCATCGGTGACTGAACGAACAACTAATCACATTAACGGTGATCAAGAGATACTCTTAACGACTCTTCAACTTAAGGTCAAGAACAGAGAAGGAGAATACATCATCCTTCGGGCGTTACTAGATCAAGGTTCTCAAGTAACCTTTATCACAGAAAATGCTGCTCAAAGATTAAACTTACCCCGAAACAAATTAAACGCAGCTGTCACTGGCGTTGGTACCATAATGGGTACGAGTAAAGGAATAATTAGACTAGAATGCAAATCTATACACTCTGATTATACATTCCAAACAGAAGCATTAGTAATGCGAAAACTTATCAACAATCTGCCAAACTCTACTATAGACAAGGAGAAATAGACACATCTGGATAACATCGAATTAGCTGATCCTGACTTCAATATCTCTGGACTCATCGATTTACTGTTAGGAGCTAATATTTACTCTCGTGTTATTTTAGAGGGAGTACTCAAACATAACCCTAACTCGCCAGTAGCGCAACAGACTAAGTTGGGCTGGATACTGTGCGGGGCTACAAAACAATTCAACTGTCTTGTTACTCTAACAGAGCTAAACAGCATGTCAAGATTCTGGGAGGTTGAAGAAATTCCCGAGGAACCCGAATCTACAACGAACGACGAATACTGTGAAAGATATTACACAGAAACAACACAACGATTAAGCGACGGACGATATGTCGTGAAAATGCCAATGAAGGTCAACTATGAGAGAGACCTTGGTAGTTCGAAACCTCAAGCCATTGCACAATTTTATCAATTAGAAAAGAAAATGGCTAAACAAGAACACTTCGCTAAATTGTACAAACAATTTATAAGCGACTACATCGAATTAGGTCACATGAAAGCAGTAACCGAATCCGGACTCCAACTACAAGTCTATCTGCCACACCACGGCGTGCTGAGGGAGAGTTCAACAACAACCAAGTAACGAGCGGTTTTTAATGCATCAATGAAAACAGACTCCGGGTACAGCCTAAACGATTTAATGGAAAAAGGTCCTAATCTACAAAAGGATATCTTAGCGCTTATAGTTAAATGGCGAAGCTATAAATATGTTCTAACGGCGGACATCGAGAAAATGTACCGTCAAATCCTTATTCATCAAGACCAACAATGTCTTCAAAAAATTATTTGGAGACAATCAAACAAACTACCACTTCGGGAGATGCAACTGTGTACCCTCACCTACGGTACCAAGGCCGCACCATTTATAGCCATGCGCACTCTCCAACAACTTGCCAAGGATGAAGGCAACGCTTTCCCCTTAGCGCAAAAAGCGCTACAAAATGAATTTTATATGGATGACGTCATCACCGGGCACCATTCCATCGAAACAGCAAGATTACTGCAAAAGGAACTACGAGTTGCTAAAAAAAGGTGGTTTCATCTTACGGAAATGGGCCTCTAATCAACCATCTATTCTCAGAGAACTACAAGAAAAAGATAAAAGTCACGCGAACGACTTCAACTTCAAACAGCAAGAGTTCAGCAAAACACTTGGACTTGCATGGGATGACGCAACCGACACATTCCATTTTATTGCCGAAGAGCATAACAACAATAAAAATGCACCCTATACAAAACGCAGGCTATTATCAGAAATAAGCAAGATCTACGATCCACTCGGTTGGTTGGCCCCAATGACCATTCAAGCAAAACTAATCTTTCAAAAACTATGGAGTGAAAATTGCCAACATATTAATTGGGAAGAAAATATACCCGATAGTATACAAAGAGAATGGATAAAAATTAAATCTGATTTACCAAATATAAACAACATCAGTTTACCAAGATGGATAATAAACGAAACCAATAAAACGATCGAATTGCAAGCGTTCTGTGACGCAAGCGAGCAAGCCTATGCATGCGCTATCTATAGCCGAACCATGTCACCGACCGGCACGTATGAAATTACTTTAATCGCAGCAAAAACTAAGGTGGCACCAATGAAAAAGAAAATAACTATACCAAAGTTGGAATTATGCGCCGCAGTTTTACTAGCAAAACTTCTAGAGAAGATAACGAAGGTCCTCGCAGAATACGATCTAAGGACTTCCTGTTGGACAGACTCTAAAGTAGTATTGGCATGGCTTCAAGGAAATCAAGCAAAATACGAAAAATATATATCAAACAGAACTGCACAAATAATAAAAATCGTGCCGGCACAAAATTGGGGTTACGTAAAGAGTAACGAAAACCCCGCCGACTGTGCACGCGAGGACTGTTGCCATCGAAGTTGGTCAGCTTTCGTCTGTGGTGGGAAGGACCTCAATGGCTTAAGGAACAAGAAAATCAAGCCCCTACTCCATCTAGAGCATATCATACAAGAATAGGCTTCATAACAAACTGCTATATAAATACAACTACAGAACTCATTGCGATTACAAATGAATTAATTCATTCATTACTTGATCGACATAGCAACATAGACCGTATTTCAAGAATACTCGCTTGGGTAATACGATTCAATGATGCGACACGAAACATAAGGAGGTCGAATGAGGGCAAGGATCTGAACTTGAATGAAATAAATAACGCTTTATGTGTAATTATAAAATCAACACAAGAACAGTATTTTGGAACTGAGATAGAAACTCTCAACAAAAGTGGAAAACTTCCCAACAGAAGCGCCATTTTGAAACTCAATCCATTTATGGACTCGGACGGAATTCTACGCGTCGGAGGTCGTCTCAAAATTTCAAACTTGCCAGTAGAAACCAAACATGCCATTCTCATCCCGGGAGAGGGGAGATTAACTCAACTACTGATAGAAAACGCACATCAAAAAACATTACATGGAGGAGCAAGATTAACGCTAGCTCACACTAGAAGCAAGTACTGGATCGTCAGTGGCAATCGAACCGTCAAAAAGGAACTGCGGCAATGCATTCGATGCCGCCGTTACGCAACAACTCGAAATGAGCAACTGATGGGCAACCTGCCGAAAGAAAGGATTACTCCATCGAGGCCGTTTTCACACACTGGCGTAGACTTTACAGGTCACGTAGATCTAAAGATAAACAAAGGCCGCGAGGTAAAAACCAGCAAAGGTTATATAGCTATATTCATATGTATGTGCACCAAAGCAGTACATATTGAACTTGTCTCGATCTGTCCACGTAAACTTTTATAGCAGCACTGAAGAGAATATGCGCTCGAAGAGGCACTCCAAAACATCTTTACTCTGACAATGGAACCAACTTTGTCGGAGCTGCAAGAGTTTTAAATGAAGAATTCCACCTTTATGAAACAATGATGCAATCTTCAGAGTTTTCAAAGAAATCAACAACCTTCAAATCGAGTGGCATTTCAACACTCCATCTTGGCCCTCGGCCGGGGCTTATGGGAGGCTGCAGTACGATCCATGAAAACCCACTTGAAACGAGTCATCGGTGAACAGAAGCTAACCTACGAACAATTCGCAACGCTTCTTACCCAAATTGAAGCGTGCATGAACAGCAGACCGTTGAGCCCGTTACCCGAAGATGTGGAAGACCTAGACTATCTTACGCCCGGACACTTCCTCACGGGGGGACCGACGCTCTCGCTACCTCTCAACGAACCTGAAAACTTGAAATCAATAGACATCAGAAACAACTGGAAACTTATAGAACTCATGCGCCGACACTATTGGGATCGCTGGTCAAAGGAGTACCTCCATTTACTACAAAACCGAAACAAATGGCAACAAACGAAAGAAAACATAAAAAAGGGACAACTAGTACTCGTAAAGGAAAGTAATTTGCCTCCAGGCAAATGGGCAATGGGCCGCATTGTGGAATTGCACCCAGGCAGCGACGATTTAGTTCGAGTCGTCACGCTCAAGACTCAAAATGGAGTACTGAAAAGACCCATATGTAAACTCGCGCCGCTACCTTTAAATGAGGCATGCGATAGTACAGAACCACAGGAAGTGAATACTCAAACTGAGAAAGAAATGAAAACTAAGCAAAATGTTAAAACCAAGAAGAAAGTTAACAGCTTAATGATGGTTCTACTTGTGGCGTTCACAACGCTATCACATGGATTAGCCATTCCCCTAGAACACTTTAAATTAACTCGATTACCAGACAATCAACCAGTTTATTTTGATCGCATGGGAAATATTCAACTTATACACGATGAATGGAAACTTTTGGTATACTATAACCTTACAACATTCTGGCTGAGCTCAGCCAAAGTGGAGAAATTCGTCAATCATTTAGGCCAAATATGTGACACGATGCCTAACGAGCAATGTCACTCAACGATACAACAACTTAAGTTCGAAATGAATCAGCTGACTGAATATAACAAACTGTTACTATCTACACATCAACAACGAAAACGTCGTGGCTACGTCAACGGCGTAGGAAACATCGCACGATCCCTCTTTGGTGTCCTTGATAGCGATTTTGCCGAAAAGTACGCTCAGGACATACAGAAAATCAAAACGAACGAGCAATATTTACTGCAGCTGATACAGAATCAAACGCTCATTATAGAGGCAGAAGACAGCATAATAAAGAAAAATGAAGACTTTGTAAAAACGCAACTGGAAACCATTCAACGATTCATGATCGAAACAAAACATAATACAGCAGTTCTAGAAAACAGATTTGAAATAATGAAAACAATGAATGACGTCAACTCTGGAGCGTCAACAGCTAGCTTACTAATCGATGTATTGAGGAGAAACCAACAAATGCTCTTAGATGCATTGACTGATATCTACAGAGGTAATCTCGATATGAAGTTATTAACACCGGATCAACTGTCGGAGTAACTCAATTACATTGCGGGCATCGTATCGAAAAGATTAACTTTACCTATAAAAGATACCAATGGAGCGGAAATGCAAAACATTTACAAACTTATTTACGTCAGAGCTCGGCTCACTGAACAATACCTACTATTTGAACTGCATATCCCATTGCTAAGTCACGACGAGTATACATTATATCACAATATACCTATACCTAGACAACACACGCCGAATCAGTGTCAGGTGGTAGCGATAACAACAAATTACATAGGAATGAACTTCGTGAAAAACACCTACATACAGATGGATGAGGCGGATCTTCATCAATGTACAACAATGTCGGCGGATAACTATATTTGTCACGCCTATACTCCTATACACAACTTGCATGGAGTCTCAGCATCCTGCGAAGCGAAAATGCTGAGTCAAAATATAAATATCACCTGTGATTGGTTATTGCGACAATGTTCCGACCAATGGTTAAAGTTACAAAGACCAAACATATGGCTATATAATTGCATCAATGAATGTGCGACCCGTGTGGTATGCGAGAATCAAATTACAACTACTATGCTCACTAAGGCGGGCCTCCTTACCCTAGGTCAGGACTGTGTTATACAATACAATGACGCCGCAATATACTCACACAACGTTTTTAGTAGCAAAACAAAGACTGGAATTACCTACTATCGACTCACCAAATGATATGTGGAATACGTACAAAAACACAAGTATTGTACTACAAAAAATGGACTTGTCTGAAGAACACAATTTTTTAAATAACCTGATAACAGCACAAAAGGGACGAGAAAACCTACCTAACGACCTAAGCATCCACGATATCGGCAACTACACGATAAGCACTTTGCTGGTGGGAGGAGTTGTCGTCACAATTGTGGTATGGCGAGTAAGAAGATGTCTTATCGCAAATAAGAAGACCAAGAGGGCCGACGCAAAATAAACTTCATTCAAGATTCAAGAGACAACAGAAGATATAGAACTAGAAGAGATCCCTTCCTACGCTAGAATAGGAGATAGACGTTCCAAGAGGATACCTCAGCAGCAACCAGCTGTTGGATTCAAACTATGAGTGTTATTTTATATTTACTTTTGTGTTTTATGTATATGTTGATGTTACTTTAACTAGGTACTTATATTGTAACGAATGTTGGGTAATCTGAGTACGTATATCTATTTATTTATTTATTTATACATAAATAAATAAATAAATAAATAAATAGATATACGTACTCAGATTATATAACAGTTACAGGCTTTTCTTATAACTAATAAGTACATGACCCTGTTAGGGCGCAGCAAGATAACTTAAAACTAAAACATTATGTATGTATATTAAATTACATTATATTATCATTATAATAATATTATGTTATTATTACATGGTATAGCATCATTATAATCTTTTATTATCTGGTTATCAAATATTACATTTTATAAAAGTCATTCAGAACTGTTACCGACACATTTTATTTAAATATTTATAGATTATATGTATAGATTGAACTTTTATCCAGTTTTACAATGAAGAAAAGGTAAAAATAAGATATATATTTAAGTGATTACATTGTTCATATATTTTAAGGATTTTTATCGTCCATAAATTCTTGTACACTATAAAAACATTTTCCTATGAGTAATGCCTTCAACCTAGCTTTGAATATATTTAATGTTTTGGTTGACCGTATACTTTCGGGCAATTTATTATATATTTGTTATTTTTTATATCTTAAGTAATTTATTATATCTTTCCCTCGGGAGCATGTACGAGCTAATAATGCTCATACAGCGAATTGTCGTGAGGCGCTCTACTTTTATACGCTTCAAAACAATTAACGCTAGTCGTAACAAAACCACTATCGCGAGCGGGGCAATTATTACGTGTAACAACTAAATAACGTGCGACTCAGACGCCAAACGTACTCGTAGATAGAAATAGTTAAGTCTTCTTCTCAATAAACTACTACAACTAAACAGTGTTATAAGTGTGGATTATTTACCTACAACCACTACCTACCACTGGAGTATCGTCAACGACGAAAACCCCAACAATGTCCCTCCATCTTTTTTTGGTCTCCCTTTTTCCCTTTTCCTGTCTCTTGGTATCCATTCCGTTAAACGTTTAGTCCATTTGTCATTGTTCATCCTACATATGTGCCCTGCCCAGTGCCACTTGAGTAATCGTGTTCTTTTCCTTACCTCTATTATTTTTATTTCCTTTATGATGTTAGTGTTCCTAACCTTATCTGATAATTTGAGACCAAGCATGCTTCTCTCCATTTTTTGTTGACAGATAGCAATCTTTTCTTCATCTTCTTTCCTCAGTGACCATGTCTGACAACCATATACATATGGTTGTCAGACATGGTCAAGGCAATATCGCTACTTCGTAGAGTTTTTTCTTGATATTTATACTGATGTCCTTATTTTTCATTATTTCTTTTAATCCCCAATATTTCTTCCAGGCTAGAGTTGTCCTTCTTTCTATCTCTTTTCCAGTATTATTTCCGAACGATATTAGTTGTCCTAAATATATATACTCTTTAACATATTCGATCTTCTCGTTGTCTATTAAAATATCCCTAGGTGCTCCGTTTGTTAAAATCTTAGTTTTTGATTTGTTCATTGACAATCCCACTTTTTGGCTTTCCTTTGCTAGTTCGATCATCATACCCTCCAGTTCGGTGGCGCTTTCTGCGAAGACCACAATATCGTCCGCGAAACGCAGGTGATTCAGTAGTTCTCCGTCTATCTGTGTTCCCTTCGCTTCCCAATTTACACGTCTGAAGATGGATTCGAGCACCGCTGAAAACAGCTTTGGGGAGAGAGGGTCTCCTTGTCTTACTCCTTTTTATATGGGGAATTCTGTACCTTCTCGCTCTAAGCGCACTTTTGCGTAAAATTTTGTATAAATACTTTTAATCAAGTTTATATATTTCTGGTTTGTACCTTGTTGCGCTAGTGATGACCATGTAGCATCGAAGTGTAGAGAGTCGAATGCTTTTTTAAACGACTTCAAAAAAAGGAGGAGGTTATCAATTCGACTGTATTTTTTTTTTATGTTTGTTTCCTCATATTAACCGACTGGATGAACCGATTTTCATGATTCTTTTTTTATTTGAAAGATGGTACTTCCCGTGTGGTCCCATTGCCACCACGTTAGGATCTGATGACGGAAACCCTGAGAAATCGAGGGCAACTCTCGAAAATTGTAGGCACGTATTTAGTAAAAACTTGATATTCGTGTGTATATCGGGTGATACTACAAAAGAATGAAGGTTTGGATCAGACCTGATGATGGAGACGACAGAGAGTCAAAGGAACTCCACATCGGTATGTAGGAACTACCAAGTGTTTGGGCTTATTTCATTCGTATTGACGAGACCTTTACACCGAAAGCACTTAGTAAGTTTTATTTTCATAACATAACATCACGCCGGTACGCTGTGAATGGGTACGCAGGTACCACTAAAAAGTGAAAAATAAATAACTTTTTTACAAAAAATGTAACCGACTTCCAAAACAAAATACTACAAAGTATAAAATAATTTTAATTCCGAAAGTCGGTGTCAAAAAACGAAATAACCAAACACACCGACTTCCTAAATTAAAGTTATTTTATACTTTGTAGTGTTTTGTTTTGGAAGTCGGTTACATTTTTTGTAAAAAAGTTTTTTATTGTAATCTATAAAACATAAATAACGTCTTTCTATATTCCTTTACTTTTTCAATTAGTTGTGTTATAACATGTATGTGATCTGCAGTTGAGTAACCTTTGCGGAAACCTGTTTGTTCTCGTGGTTGGTTTTCATCAAGACTCTTTGTTATTCAGTATGATCTTTGAAAAAAATTTGTATACATTTGTCATAAGACTAATTGGTCTATAGTTTCCTATATCGCTTCTATCTCCTTTTTTGAACAGTAGTATGATTGTAGATTTTGACCATTGATCTGGTGTGGCTTCGGTCCTAAGTATGTTATTGAACAATGTTTGAAGGGGTTTCAAAAGAGAGGTAGATAGCGCTTTAAGGACTTCGTTGGTAATGTTGTCGCTTCCTGGGGTCAGCTGTGATAGGCGTAGAAAGCTGGTTATGGTTTGTGACTTGCTTTTTTAAGAAATTTGTGTTGTTTTTCCATTGCCGCACTCGTTTACGGTTTCTTTCCCTGCTTCCTCAGGTGATGTCGACATGAAACGTTTTATTTTATTTATTTTATTTTTAATATTATTGATTGATTGTTATTTCTTACTCT
The DNA here is from genome assembly GCA_947578705.1 of Lacanobia wlatinum. NCBI lineage: Eukaryota > Metazoa > Arthropoda > Insecta > Lepidoptera > Noctuidae > Lacanobia > Lacanobia wlatinum. Next base: position 3,115,286 of record OX388022.1, on the reverse strand, counting down.
GTAATAAATGGCGCACGCATAGACCTTTGTTGATGAGTCATAAAACCCGTGTAACTCTACACTACTCGCGTTTTCCGTACCGTACCATCTTGGTATTTTAAATTGATTGATATTTTCTAATTCTTCCTTGATTTTGATCCATTCCTTGCTGATTTTATCTGGTACCTGTTCATCCCACTGAAGCTTGGATAGCCATATTTCTTGAAATAAAATCTTCAATTTTGTTGTTACTGGCACAATCCATCCTAATGGGTCAAATATTTTAGACATGTCTGATTGTATGGTTCTTTTAGTGATTTTATTATGTGATGGTTCAATTTTTGATACAATTGTGAAATTATCGCTTGTGGGGTTCCAACGTAGTCCTAATGTCTTAGTTAATCCTGCTTGATTAAAATTCTTGCTTTCTTGTTTATAATAGTCTTGATCTTCTAGTTGCAGCAGACGACTGTCGTTTGAAGTCCACTTTCTTAAGTTAAAACCGCCTGACTTCAGTAGATTCATCAAATCTTGCTGCAACTGTTGTGCTGCTGATAGGGAGCAGGCTCCATGAACCAGATCATCCATATAGAACGATTCCTCGATGACCTTGGCAGCTTCTGGGAATTTATCCCGTTCATCAGTCGCTAATTGTCTCAATGTCATCATTGCAAGAAATGGAGCAGCTTTTGTGCCATACGTCACTGTTGTCAATTCATATTCTTGTTTTTTTTGCGACGGGTTGTCTCTCCAAACAATTTTTTTGTAAAGGTTGATCTTGCGGGTGTACCCAAATCTGCCTAAACATTTTTTCAATATCAGCCGTAAATGCGTACTGATATTGTCTCCATTTAATGATAAGAGACTGAAGGTCTTGCTGTAAATTGGGCCCCGTGTACATCAGGTCATTTAAACTTTTAAACAACTCTAAATGCAGTTGTTACACTATCTTCGCGCAATACGCAATGATGCGGTAGGAAACATTCCGGTGTCTGATTGCAAGGTGAAGGTTTCATGTGACCTAAGGTTTTGTATTCGGTAATGAATAACTCATATGCGTTAAATAATTAATCGTTTTATGCAATTTCTTTTCTAAATGAATGAATTGAGCAACGGCCTTATTTCTAGACTGCCCCAATTTCTCCTCAAATTGTGGTATAAGTGGAAGTCTCACTTGGTATTTTCCGTCGTCCAATCGATTTGTTGTTGCTTTGTAGTATTGAATACACTCTTGATCTTCTGATGATAGTGATTTTTCTTCTGTAACATCTTCTATCTCCCAGAATTGTTGAATTCTGTCTAAATCGAATTGCACGACGTTGCATGTTAGTTTAGTTTTGATATTTCCACATAATATCCAACCTAGTTGAGTTTCTTGAACAAGTGGAAGTGATTCGCTTAATCTGCACATGCCAGTTAAAAGAATATTCGAATAGACGTCTGCACCCAATAAAATGTCTATGGGTCGGCTGACGTTGTACTCAGGATCTGCGAATTCTAAGTTATTCAAAAGTGTGCACACTATTTTCGGGAATGAGTGTGATGGCAAATATAATATTTTGTTAGGTTTTTCATGATGTAAACATCATGAAAAACCTATCAAAATTTTTAATCGATAGTAAATTGATATTGTTTGATTTTTGAGTTTGACATACAGTTGAGGTTCATGATTCCTTTGCAACTGTTTTCTGTTTGCCCTATGCCTGTGATTATGCCATCACACCTGGATCGCTTCAATCCTAATTGCTGAGCGGCGTTCTCTGTGATGAGAGACATTTGTGAGCCCTGATCAATAAGAGCCCGCAGGATCAGATATGTCCCATCTGCCTTTTGAATCTTGATTAGTGCGGTTGAAAGTAGAGTTTCCTGCGTCATATTTTGTTGTGTCACGGGCGTGTTGCCTTGATTTGCACGTTCCTGATTAGAACGGATGTTATTTTGCTGTGTAGAAGGCGTCAAATTACCTGCTTGTTTTGTCAATTCTTTTGAGTACGATTCATGAAGCAATGTGTCGTGAAGTCCGTTGCACTCGAGGCAACGCCTTTTTGACAAGCTTTCTTTTTCCTTATGGTCATATAAGCAGTTTTGACAATAATTTAAGTAAGCAACACATTGTTTTTTCTTCATCGGGGAAAAGTCAGCAAATTGTTTGCAATAATATAGCATGTCCGTCATTGCAGACTGGACAGTTTGGTCGATTGTTTTGCAATTTCCTGTAATTAGTTGATTGCAAAATAGCCTTGTTGCTTGAATATGTCTGCTTGAAGTGATAATGTTTTGATACTGATGGTTTATTGGTGTTTGAGTTTGAAGAAAATTCTTTTTGATGATTGACCTCCTGTTTCCTTCTGCTTGCGTCCATGCTAGTGAACTTCCCATCTAGAAAGGCTAGAAACTCATTCAAATCGAGTAATTCTCGAGGTTGTTTGATAGCTGCGTTGTATTCGCAGAATGTTTCCGAATCCAATTTCTGACACAGGATGTGCACGATCAATGGATCCCACGACGTCACGTCTACGCCGAGATTCTGTATGGCGTTCATTGTTTCAAGTGCAGTATCATGGATTCGTTTGATATGATTAATTGATGCTTGCTGTTGTGAGAAACTAAACCATAAACAGATAAATTTCTTGAAACTTGATATTACAGTGTTATCAGAAGTAGGCATTATTCAAGAGAATAAGTCCGAATAGAACAATTGGATAACGAATGCATATTAGGTCAGACCTTGCTGTGTCTAACTAAACTATAAACACAGAAGTCTTCTGAGTTGTATATCAAAGTAACATGAATAGTTATTATTCAAGAAGATAAGTTAAATCGTAGCATTTTATGCATTGAATACAAGTTAAATAAGACTCCACTGTGTAATATAAAACTAAATCACACACAGGTCTTGCAAAAAAATTGTTATTTAAATAGGAAAAGAGTAGGTATGCCTATATGTATGGTAAATGCATATGCCTAAAATAAAATAAAAGGTTTATTACGGAAGGAAATAAGTTGAAATACAATATGTATGTTTCGTATTTGATTCAGGATTAGATGAGAATCTGGTGTGTACACCTAAACTATAAACAACCAAGTCTTCTGAATTTTAAATTATTTTATATATATATATATATAAAATGCGCCGAGAGAGTTTAGGGAAATAAGCCCTGGCTGGAGGCTTTAATATTTATATTAAGGCCACCACAGGAAAGTCCGGTTAAGCAGTCGACAACCTCCTAGGTTGACCTGCGAGAGGCCACACATAAAAAAAAAAGAGATTTTAGGGAGGTAAGAGTTGACATAGGTTGAGTTTATTAAGTATCGATGGAGGATATGTTCGTGAAACATTAAGAAATTATAGCAGACATTACAGTTAATTGGAAACGAGTTCCAACTAGAAAGTTATTATATTACTCATTACACATACTAGATTAGTATGGGTCTATAAAAGTTTTATGAGAAGCCGAAGTTTATCCTATTTTGAAAGCTCATCCGCTATACTGCGTCACGCGTCTGATTTTCAGAGGGGGGAAATGTGACGCTTCATCAGTCCTAATAATACAAAATATTTATTTTGTATCGAAACGCTCACATGCTATCAAACACTTAGAAAAATCATAAATTTTACTTTTAATGGTAAGGGCCAACCTGTCACTTTTACTATTCCGAGAATTACAAAATATGTTATCAGCTTTAAAATTGCGTAGCTATTGGAGAGGCACTCAATATTTAATTTAGGGTACACAAACATGTGCTTGTAGAATGCAATATTTTACGTTAGTTGAAATGCGACCTTTCTCTATGATTTCTTAGAGTCGATATTGGAATAGCTGCGAGCACATCGCACTTATCAAAAACGTCTGGGTACCTGCTTATGAACGACCCTTACGAGAATGAAGATACAAGAAAAACAAAAGTGTTTTGGAAGTTTCGAGAAAGTAGCCTGCTATCTTGGGACAACGATTTGGAAAAGGCGGGGATTCAAGCTTTGGCCACGCTAGTAAACAGACGTCTGTTTTAGGTTAACGGGTGTTAGGGTTGGTTAGGTCGGAAGCGATGTCTCTGTAAGGCGAAGAGACTCATTGAATGCCAAATGGCGAGTTGTGTTGTTGTAACCCATAGTTTAGCCAGTATTATTTATTAAGTTAAATATAAGTTAGATTAATTTAGTTTTAATATGTGTGGTGTGTGTGTGTGTGTTGGTGAACTAATGGGTGAGTGCTGTGTGTATTATCCTACCTTATAACCCTCTCTGACCTAAACGAGGTAACCGACATATGTGTTTGGTTCCAGGGAGTCGGAGAAGGCCTTCCTATAGAGTGTGCTTTAGACATAGCAACAGACTGTATACAACAATGACTCTAAACTGACTTTAGACAAACCTTACCAAGACACTGCACTAAGACACTGCTTATGGGAGGCTGAACCGAATAATACTCGCCACGAGTTAGGGCCTGGTTGAACTATAATGTTTCCTTGCAATATCTAAGGTTATGTCATATCACCCAAACATTAGTAGAGGTTGCCTCTCCCTATGGACTGACTGAGTGCAGGATACTTTGCACTGTTCTTGATATTTGCACACTTCCATTGGGGTAGGCTTCACCAAGTACGGGTTGAAGTGAATTGATAGCCCTCCTAATGGACGATAGGGATTGTATCTCGCTAAATCACACCCGGCCCCCGAGGCCTCTCACTGATAATAAAAAAATAATATTTAGCGAAATACTTATATTATGAAGCCTAGATGGAACGCCCGTTGCCAGACGTGGTAGCAGCGCAGCAGTACTCTAGTGTCTTCCAAAAATGGGTAGATTATGGAAGTGTGAAGCGACGAACCCAAAATCCGCTTCCGCAGATAACAAGAATCGGTGCAAAGGGTTATGCAAACGACTGACAACGCGGTACGCTTGTGCTAAGTTATATAATGCGTTAGTAAGGGTTGATAGGCCGATGTAAGGGGCTAATTTATATAGCGCGCGTCCAGTATTTCTGGGATCATGTCTCGCTCAATGACAGAGGCACTTCGCAGTCCTCTGCCTTAGGATTGTGTAAGACATGCGTGAGTGTAGGGAACGTGTACTGTTGTGACCGCAGCAAGTTTTCTCTAGACCTATGCACGTTAGGATCGACGGCACACGTCCGATGTACAGGCAGTTGTAAGACGGCCGTACAACACTGGGGTGGGTCTCTAGATTATTGTAAAGAAATTCACTATCGCGCTTTGAATTTAACTATTTCACACAAGCGTTACGTGTCATTTTCCCTTTTGCAGTCCTCTTGTCTTCTTAACTTCATACATTGTAATCTCGTTATTGTTCCATAATTATTTATTGTTTTACGTATGTATACTAACCGTGAATTACCAATATTAACTTCACCTTGCATCCCCTCCTTGTCCCGCAGCCTCAAAGGTCGGACAAGGCAGTAGTTCCTGGGAATTCATTTCTTACTATTGGCGGGAGGGTGTCCAGTCTGGGACGAGCCCTACGGGACCACGCGGCTGGCGGGGCGTGGTCCTCCTGCCTACCGGCAGGACCTACCTTAACAATTTGGTTAATTTAAGGAAAAACGAAAATTTTATCAGCCTAGGGTAACTTAGGAACAGTCACACTGTGAAATGGGCATATTCAGTAAAATGTTAATATGCGATGTGAATATCATCCTTTTGTTGTCATAACGACGGCTCAAGATGTCCCAACTTATTATGTAGTTGTCTGAGCTGATCGGAAGATGCTGTATGAGACGCTCAGCTTCTCCTTTAACTTTCGATTTGAGGAACTGCATCTTCTGAGCTCCAGATAATGATGGGTTGCTATGAACCGCTTCTATGAAAAGATCTTTAAAAGATGTCCACTGATGGTAATTACCGCTGAATGTAGGTATTTCTATTTTTGGCGTAGTATGCTCTCTATGTGAAATGGACGACATCTTCTTATTGACTGCTTTGATAGCAGCGTTGTACGTACTTTCGTATTTGAGGTACATACGATGATACTCTTTATTTCGGCCTCCAAGCTCATTATCTAAGTCCCAGTGCTGAGTGTCAATCTTCGCCCAGCGAGATTTTACCATACTCAACAGATGATCGAATTCCCATTTCTCCGCTACAGGATCCATGTCGATACTTGAAACGGTATGTTCAAAGGCCTTGAAGTTGCTCATCTGTTTCCTCATCATCTCATCGGTCTTGCTGTTTGATCCCTGAGACTTTGAAGGTTGACCTGAAGGTTGCTGTACGGTGCTTGAAGTAGCTAGAGGAGTAGCAGGCTTCAGAAGCGGTGTTGATGGTCTTTGCTCCGTTGGCTGATGATTCTGAATAGTTGCTCTGATTTGGTCATACCTCTCCTTCACAGTTTCAAATTCCTTCGAAGTGAAGTAAGTATGCGATCTGGCATATTCGATGCTACACATTTTCAAATGATTTGATTGATACTCTTGCCAGCATGCATCCAAATTTTTTAACCTTCGGCGTATTCCTTTTTGAACTTGGTGTAAACTTGCTCTCTCTGAATGAGTAGTTGCTGTTGTTGTGCGAGAACGTCCTCCATTGAAGACATGTTGTTGATGGAAATGATAGTAAATGGAACGATCTTACTTGATTGTCCAAGCGAAGCTCTGTCGTTCACGAAGTGTGGATCCCTGTTGATTGCTGTTGCTGCTGCTGCTGCTATGTACTGCACTATTGCTGGCAGTACAAACGCCTTCACTGCTAGTTCGTTTGATGTCACTAGCGAAACACTTTACAGTACTTGATTGCATTACTTGGTGTAGTGTACACACGCGAAATCAAAACGCGAATCCGGCTCGAAGTACCAAAAAAGTACGGGTAAAGGTACATTTAAATGATAAACTGTTTTTAAGTTAAATTTGTGTATTGACCCAAAACTGATAGATGATCGACCCGCGGCGAATAAGTCTTTCACCAATGCTATGCAACTACTAAACGATTACTCAAACGTGCTATTTTAATTCATTCGCTGCGCGTCGATGTCAGCATAAAAATGAAACAATTGAATTGTACGGGTTTGCTCGTACACCCCGTGATAATCGCCTGCGTCTTACTCACATTGACCGACAGCCGCCACTTGGCGAGCCAGTCCGGGAGCAGTTAGAGGGCGCGCTGCATTTTGACCGCCGCGTACTTCGCGTTCAGCGAAGTACGCGGCGGTCAGGCGTACAGCGTGAGCGTCGACTCCGGCGTGGTGGGGATGTCGTCGGTGTGGTTTGAGTAACGCGCCGGCGATACGCAGCTGCCCCGCGGCCCGTATAGGGCGAGGGGCGGACAGCGCTCCATCAACCACCACTCTGAAGCTCCTGTGGGACAGAAAGGATGAGACCACTCTTACCACGCGACGGGGCGTGTTGGACGTGGCCAACTTATATATGAGGCCGTCATGCCACACGCGGTTGAAGGCCTTCTCCATGTCGAGGAATACTGCAACCGCGTACTCCTTCTTGTTCATCGATGACGACAGCAGGTGCAGTAACCTCGACAGCTGAAGCGTCGTGCTATGCTCCGCCCGAAACCCAAATTGTTCCGGACGCGGGGTGATGTGCGGCGTTAGATGTCGCAGCAGGAGCGACTCGAACACCTTGGAGATAGTTGGTAGCAGCGTGATTGGCCGATAGCTCTCCGGCTTCAGGATATTTTTCCCCACCTTGGGCAGCATTATGACGCGCCCCTCCTTCCAGGCAGCGAGGAAAAGGCGCACCGAGGCCGCGACCATGCGGTGCGGCAAGTGGCGCAGCGCTGTGTTCGTGATACTGTCGTCACCGGAGGCTTTTTTCGGCTTCGTCTTCAGGATGGCGCGTTTAACTGCGCCAGGCGAGAAAAAGATGGGATCTTCCTCGGGAGCTATCGGCATAGCGAAGTAGTCCCCAAGGCGTTTCTCAACTGCTGCGACGTGCTCGTACTGTGTCGTTGGATTCGGGCAGAACTGTCGCTCCAGGTGCTGGGCGAAGACCTCCGCACCGGAGCTGGGGTGTCTCTTCCGCCCTGTGGGGGCAGCTCCGCGCTCTGTGGGCCCGTTTGCTGCCGCCATCAATGACGCGCCCTGGGTCGCCTCCTTGGCCAGTGGGCCCCCTTCTGCGGGTTGCGGGCGCGTCGATCCAGTCGTGATGGCGACAGTGCCGATTCGCTTGTGTTTCATCTCTTGCTGAAAGATGGGGCATTTTATGCTGCACGCTGGGTGCTCGCCGCCACAGTTGGCACATGTGGCGGGCTCCACCCTCGAGCGTGGGCAGTCTCTTGCGAAATGCCCCTCGCCGCATCGAACACAAGCGAGCGGCCGCATTGCTGGGATGAGTGCCGGAACCTTTGGCACTTATGGCATTGGGCGGGCCCACGTTTGCCACGCCATGCTTCAATCACACACACGCACATACTCCGGCTGGTATCCCATAGCGCGGAGCTCCTCCTCGATCTCAGCTGGCAGCCCCCGTATGGCCACCATCATCTTCTTGTCAGCTGGCAGCGAATACGCAAACCAGCTGACGCCTTCGTCGTTTTCAAGGGCCGTCAAGTACCACTGAACTAGGCGGTATTCGTCCTCCGATTCTGGCGTAAAGCGCACACCGGCGCCGTACGGACGAGCATTGGGCGGACGGCCCAGCTTGGCGGCGAGTTCCCTGAAATGGGCGGCCCAGTTGGGTAGCCGCTCCACCACAAGAGGCGGGAATCAGGGCATCTTCGCCTTGACTGGCGGCCTCGCATAAGCGGTGACCGCGTCAGGTACAGGGGCTGCTACTTGGGGGTGAGTACTATTGTGATGGGTACTCACGGTCTCTTCGGTAGGTGTCGCCGGTCTCGTTAGCGAAGCTGGCTGCGAGCTGCGAGCGGCCTCCGCAAGTGTCGGCGACTGAGCAGCGGCGCGCGGCTCGCTCTGTGGCTGTGGCGGTTCCAGGCAGTAGCGTTTGGCGTCATCCTCTTCATCCTCGTCGGTGCTTCTCCTCCGTCGCTGGGGTCTCGCCTCAAGCTGGAACTCGTACTCGAATCCCAGCGACGGCGTTGGAGAGGCAAAATTGCGCGCCTCACTGCCTACGGAGGCCAACGACATACTCGACCCGGCTCAGGAAGAGTAGGCCGATAACATCGCCAGCGAGTCGTTAGCAGAGGTGCGAGGCGGCGCAGGCGAGTTCGGCGTAGGTGGCGCCACCGCTGCGGTGGTCCGGTTGAGGCGCGGGTCGCGTGAAACTGCTCTGTCGGCAGCCGATGCCGAACCCGCCAACGAGAGGCGGGGAGCGGATGACGCGGTGCGCTGTGGCTTCGGTGCCGCAGCAGCGTACGCGGCCACGGGTGGCGCGTGTGTCGGATTGCGCGAGTTTGGCGCCAGGGGGCGCTCGCGGCGGCGAAGTGAGTTGCGCGTGAATTAAGTAAGCGACAACAGAAGTATTTAAAAAAATAACTTTATTCCGACAGAGTTACAGCTAAACAGTGATCTCCCAATCTAATAAAATATTCATCCTTTATTGCTAACGTAGTACATGCATAACGTGATCAGAGATGACGCACGTCCTAGATTATTCTGAGTGCTGATCAAGCGATGGAATATTTGGAAATAATATTTCTAATAAATACTTAATGGCTGACAAAGCTAATATTGGTAGATTGGGGTTCCTTAACTCATCCCTCTCCAAGAGAGAAATTATCCGAAGGTGTCGCAGACGGTTTCGGAGAATTTTGACAAAAATTTATAAACTGAAATTTATACATTATAAAGATCATCATCTGCCTAGCCTTTTCCCACCTACATTGGGGTCGGCTTCCAGTCAAGCCGAATTTAGCTGAATACCAGTATAAAGACAACTACTGCTATTACAATAATCACATACTCGAAGATGATCCATATACTAATTTCTATTGTCACTGTTTGGGTCGAATCGTCTATTTCACTAAATTTTGCACTCTGTAATACTTCTTTCACATCACTGAAGTCCACATTTCTCAGATCCACTTTCTTTGACCTCCTCTGGATGTCCTGTTGTAGCTCTGGCATCTGGATCAATGGTAGCTGAAGACTAGAAACTGTAGTGTTTGTGGTAGCGGCAACGATGACTTCGCCTATTTGTGTCTCGCATTGTTGGCCTGGGGTCACGATGTAGGTCCCAAGAACAGTGTATTTCAGAATATCTGTATTGCAATTCTCGGTGATGATGAGATTTTCTTCTGAGTAAACCAACCATTGGTTGTCGGTTACTTTTTTGTATCTTAGTTTTCTCAATTTCAATATGGTTCTGTATGCAGTTTTCGTTCAATGCAGGTCACAGTTGGATACTGGGCTAAGTTAGTTTCAGCGCATAGAAATTTATTCTTTTCAATCTCAGCACATGGGCTTACCACGGGCATGTATTTCAACCTATTCACCATCAGGTAAGGGTTTTGGGTATAATAGTAAAGGTATTTGGAGAATGGAATATAGGAATGGGTATAGCCTTGTAATAATTATATGTTTCGTTATATATTAGGCGGACTTCTAAAACAAAAACTAACTTGCTGTTACTTATGTATGATTTAATTATGATATTACGTTCTAATTTTATTAAATTACGTTTGCTTACTGGATATATTGTTCTAGCATGTTTAGAAATGACTTCTAATGTATAATATAATTCTGTACTATTTATAATGGATTGGTGCAATGTATTTAATTTGCTAAAGGCTATTGCCGTCTCAATCTCTTGTATGGTTTCGTAACAAGTTCGAAAGTTATTTAAAATTTGATACATAGTATTCAATATTTGGAAAAGTTTGTTAAACCTGAACTCATGTTCAACTAATTTTTCCATTTCATTGGTATGTAAACCCAAGTTTTTATATTTGAATTTATTATTTCAGACTCATTTACTAATTTATCAAAAGCCTTTTGCATTGATGATACTTTACGTTCGACTACATGCTCGTTGTTCTGTATCATTTGAATTTCTCTATCATATTTAATTGCATCATCTTCATCTAAATTTCCCGATATAGCTTTTACAAGTGAGCCTAATGGATTGAATAAGGCTCGTTTACTCCTTTAGTGAAAAGGTAAGATTTGAAAAAATCTACTCTTAGTTAGTTTAATTAGATATTCGATTTGACTTTCTATTACTACGGTTTCGTTACTAACTCTACTTTCCTTAATTTTTATTTTTAAATTACTAAAATCCCGAATATTATTATCTATTTGCAAGCCTATTGACTCTAAATCTACAGTTTTATATATTGTCCAATAACTATTCCTCTTCACTGCTACTCCCCGCTTGATCACTGCTATCCCCGGGTTCTGACCGAGGTTTTGAAGGTCCAGCGTGAATGTTGACACCACTAGTACCAGAAGTACCAGGCACGATCTGTGGAGAACGTTTTACATTTTTTAACGCTACTCTAGTTTTCCTTTTCTTTACTTCTACTGGTACTATATTTCTTTCAACTTCACCAATTACTTTAGCTTTTTCATATCGCGGTTTTTTTTTAGCTTTTCTAATCCTAGTATCTTTCATATAAATACTATCGTCTGGCTCAAGTACCGGTGTCGTTTCACCACATTTTTTATTTATCACTTTAATTTTGTCGGATTCTAATTTTTCTGTTATGAATTCATAAAGTATTTTAAGGCGTTTTCTATGATCTTAAAATAGTTTCTGAGTTAAATTCTTTTCTCTATCCACGTTAAATACATTATCTGCATAAGTGTGACCAAATACTAATTCAAAAGGCGTAAGGTCTGTTGCTGAGTGAATGGTGTTGTTATAGGCCATGATAGCGTAAGTCATAACAGATGCTGCATCTATATCGCTTTTATCGTATTTTGCTATACGGTAAATTTCTATAATAGTAGAATGAAACCTTTCTACTATTGCCATTGAACTGGGATTGTTTGGAGTCCCGATATGAAGTTCAATTTTGTACAAGCTTAACATTTCCTTAACCAAAGCGTTATTGAATTCTGTACCGGAATCACAACTAGTTTTCCAAGGTAGGCCATACATGCTAAAGTACTTAATCAATGCCCTAACTATCTCTGGTGTACTCCTATTTGGTACCTCTATGGCTTGTGCTATCTTACTAAATGCATCTACTATAGTTAAATAATATTTCCCCTCGATATATAATAAATCTATAAAAGCTTCCTGAAAAGGGCCATCCTGCGTTTGTGTTAATTGAATGTGAGGTTTGATCGGCTTTCTGTCGTATTTCATGCGTTTACATGTTTCGCAAGCATTTATGATTGCCGTGACTGTCTCTTTCATGTTTGCCCACCAATATTTATTTATTTATTTATTTATTTAAACTTTATGTACAGTAGTGGTACATGGGCGGACTTAATGCAACAAGGCATTCTCTACCAGTCAACCTTTGGGTTAAAAAGACTACACTGTGGTAGGTGTACAACAAAAAAATAAAAATAAATGGAATCTTTTGGGGAACATTATAAAAATAATATATTTAATACTAATAAAATACATATATAAGCTAAAATAATAAACTAATAAATATGATATTTTATAATAATCCTTCTGATCAAGAGAACTCACAATAATCATGACGAAGACCAAACTAAGAAAGACAGGCTTTTAAGTAGTGTTTTCGGACTTTACGCTTAAAAGAAAATTTCGACTCAGCCTTCTTGATGTCAAGGGGTAATAATGTCTTTTAAGTTTGGTTAAAGCTTCTTTAATACCTCTATGACACGTTTTCCCGTCGTGGTATTTAAAAATAACTTCTTTTTGATCTTCTTCAAATTCTGTCAAATTTATAATTCTTTCTGTACATTCTGTTAGCTTAATAGAATCTTTTTTAAATAACTTTATTGCCATATTTGAAAAAGTTTTTCTAAAAGATAGGTGTTCAAAGTATATAAAGTACTTATGTTTTGGTTCTATAATACTCTTTTAAAAAGTCTTTAACTAATTTATCGTTATTTGCCGGTAAGTGAACTTCAAGAATTTTTTGTTTCTTATTAGAAATATTTTTTATGGCTAAGTTATTTTTAAACCATGAATGAACTAAAATCTGTCTTGGTTTAGTATCGACAGCTATGTTAAAATAGGAATGCCTTCGTGTTCTCTATTTGAAACTGAATTTGCAGTGACCCCATCATCAGAATCCGAAAGTTCTATCGTTTCTATTGGAGCTTCGAGGTCTTGCAATTTGTTATCTATTATTTTTTGTATTCGTTCTTGCCTATCCCCTACATTTACGAATATTGAATCTAATTCATCATCAATTGCATTAATCTTAATCCTAGATAAAGCATCTGCATTCGTGTTTTCAGGGCCTTTCTTGTATTTTATTTCCAAATCGTACTCTTCTAACCTTAACCGCCATCGCGTGAGTTTACTATTGGGCTCTTTCAATGAATACAGCCATGCTAATAGTCTATGGTCTGTAAATATGGTAAATTTGTTACCATACAGATACGGTCGAAAGTGCTTAACTGCCCACATTATGGCTAATAGTTCCTTCTCGATAGTGCTATATTTTACTTCAGTATCGCTCAAACTTCTACTAGCATGTGCTACAGGCTTATCTGAGCCTATTGTTCCTTGTGATAATACAGCCCCGATTGCAAAATTGGATGCATCAGTGGTCAGGATAAAAGTTTTGCTAAAGTCTGGAAACTGTAACAAAGGTGCATTTGCTAAAAGCTTTTTACAAGTCTCAAAGCATTCTTTATATTCTTCATTAATAATAATTTTGCAACCTTTCTTTAAACAAGCTGTTAATGGTCTAGTTATTTTGGCAAAATCTTTGATGAATTTACTATAATATCCGATAAGTCCTAAAAAGCTTTTAATCTGTGTAACCGTTTCTGGTATGGGATACCTAAGAACAGCATCTATTTTATCATTATTTGGCTTCAAACCTTCACTCGTAATAGTATGCCCTAAGTAAAGTACTTCCTTTCTAAGAAAATGTGACTTATCTAATTGAACTCTTTGAAAAAATGATGACGTCATCGAGGTATACTAGGCAATGTAAGCCTTGAAGGCCTCGTAGGACGTTATCCATCGCTTGCTGAAAGGTTGCAGGTGCTATCTTTAACCCAAACGGCTTTCTGTTAAATTCGTAATGACCTGAAGGTGTCCTAAATGCGGTTTTAGCTCTATCCTGTTCCTGGACCTCTAATTGATGGTATCCGCTAGCTAAATCGAGGGTTGTAAAGTAGGTACTTTTACCTAGCATGTCAAATAAATCGTTAATGTTGGGCAAGGGATATTTGTCATCAATTGTAATTTCATTAAGACGCCTATAGTCAACTACCATCCTCCATTTTTGTTGGCCTGATGTGTCTAACTTTTTCGGTACCAAATGCACGGGAGCACTCCAGGGAGAATGCGATTCCTGGATAATGTTATCACTTAACATTTTCTCAACTTGATTCTTGATTTCTTTTGTTTGAATAGGGGGTAACCTATGTGCCTTAATGTTTATTGGGTCTTCATTTTTTGTTATTATTCTATGTTTAACCTGATTTGTGAAGGTTAATGGAATATTTTCACAATAAAATATATCTTTGTATTCTCTACAAAGTCCCTCAATAACGTTACCAACTACGTTGCTAACTACGTTCTTCTGAGTTCATATGATCTAACTGTAATTTTTCTAAATTATTTGTTAGCAATCTGTCCACTTCTATATTATTATCCATGAAATTAATACTAACAGATGAGTTCTGTATGTATGGATCTACTTGAAAAGGTCCCGTAACTACAAAAATTCTATTTTGATGACTGTAAATCTGAATAACAGTTGTTGCGTAGCCTTTAACACACGTAACTAATGCGGCGGGCATTCGAATCCCTTCCGTAAACTGTTTAAAATCTAGCACAGCTTCCCCGTCCAATAAATTAACCGGGAGTCTTACTCTAAGTTTACTACGAGATGGTAGATTATATACGCATCTCTCTCGCATAGGTGGTGTATATACGATGGGAATCTCAGTATTTTTTAAATGGTATATCTGACTTTCCATATTAATCTTTGCCTGTAATTGCTTCAGCAAATTGCTACCTATTAATCCGTCATATCTATCGTCAACGCTGTAGACATAAAACTTATGGAACTCTTTACTTCCAAAGGTAACCGGTAATGGAATAACTGCCGTTTCACTATGGACGCTTGATGCGTGAGTGCTAACAACTTCGAAGGGCTCATACTGTAAATAGTTTTTAAAATATTTATTTGCTAAATAAGGACTAATAAACGTCCTAATACTCCCCGTATCTATGATGTCTGTAGTACGCATACTGAAGTACGCTACCACGTGCTGCCATCCGTTAATAATTTGAACCAGTATCGCTCCAAGACTAAGACTACTAGCGTCGGTAAATAATTCAATGGGTTCCCCTTCTTGAAATATTGTTAGAACCGGTGTAGAAGTTAGGTGATGAATTATCTTTTGACGTGCCTCTTCATGAACATGAGCCCATTGCCACCTAGCGCCCTGTTTAGTCAATTCGTAAAGGGGAGCCATAGTTTGAGCGAAATCGGGTATAAAACGACGGAAATATCCTGCAAGACCGTTAAATTGGCGAACCTGTTTAACATTGGTTGGTACTGGGGCCTTTAGTAAGGCTTCGACCCTTTTTAGGACTGGGACGAACCTGGCCATTCTCTATCACGTTACCAAGATATTCGATAGACCGTTTAAAGAACAGACACTTATCAATGTTGACCGAAAATCCTGATTTGCGTAATGCTATAAAGATTCTTTCCAAGTACCCGAGACCAGATGAGAAATCGCGGCATTTACTGATGACGTCATCAATATACACCTGAGCTACGCTATCATTGTGAGCTTTGTTTGCACTACCTGGGCTCAAAAAGGGACCTAAGGCACGGTTAATGCATCTCTGATACACTGAAGGTGCGTTGCACAAGCTGAATGTCATAGTTTTGTACTCGAATAGACCATCTGGAATGACAAAGGCAGTTTTCTCTATAGAATCAGGAGCAACGGGAATTTGGTGAAATCCAGATGCCATATCTAAGGTTGTACAGTACTGACCACCAGCTATCTGATCAATTTGGTCTGCGATTAAAGGAAGGGGATAATAATCACGGACAGTGTTTGAATTTAGCTCCCGGTAGTCTACGCACATGCGGTCGTCACCGTTTTTCTTTTTTACTAAAATAATTGGGCTGGAATATGGGGATATGCTTTCTTGCACAAAGTCATTATCTATTAAATCTTTAATAATTTCTTTAACTTTTTCACGCTCAACTGGGCTTAACCTATAAGGTCTTCTTTCCACAAACTTGTTTGGATTTTTTAAACGAATCTCTAATTGACCTGTATTGACACGAGTTTGTGAAAAACCCCGCGTGAAAATAGTAGAATATTTATTGAGAAGAGTTAGTAGTTGGTCAACCTCCGATGTATTGCTTAAGTCGTGATTTATATCTATTACTAATATATAAAGCTGAAGAGTTTGTTTGTTTGTTTGCTTGAACGCGCTAATCTCAGGAACCACTGGTCCGATTTGAAAAATTCTTTCAGTGTTAGATCGCTCATTTATCGAGGAAGGCTATAGGCTATATATCATCACGCTAAGACCAATAGGAGCGGAGCAGTGATGAAAAATGTGACGCAAACGGAGTTGCGCGGGTCAGCTAGTCAACAAATAAACCGGCTGTCGATCGCATGTACATGACGCGAGGTTGAGAGCATAAAGTCGCACTATTTTGAGTTACGATTACAGTTAATCCAGTTTTGCTCAAAAGATTTTGCACCTATCAACACATCTGACGTCATTTCGTAATCGAACAAAATATGAAATTCAATCTCTACGTTTATATTTTCAATAACACACACTTTTGTTAATATACTCGTGAAAACCACGGGAAATGGGCCTATTCCTCGTAAATAATTAACTACTTGTCGTCGTTTTCCAGGTAATTTATTTGCAATAGATTCGAGCGTTACAGAGCATTCCGCGCCACTATCGAATACCGTATCAATAACTATATCACCTACTTGCATGCGCATGGTAGTCAAATTCTGTTTAGTCTTTATAAATGAATTCACATTAGAGGTTTTCTGTTTCTCCCGGCGGAAACAAGTATCAAATGTGTGACCAGATTTTGAGCAAAACGAACAAAGTCTATTCTCACTCTGTTTAGGTAAAGATGTCGCTGAGGTACTAGGGGTCATCTCAGTTGTTTGTTTTTGTACAGCTATCCGCGTATTTTTATTACGACAGTCACTAGAAGCATGCCCCGGCTTCTTGCAAAAGCTACAATGAGGGACGTTTCGATTATCAATAGCGTATTTTAACCGTTTGGAATTTTGATTATTGGGACGCTTAACACGAACATATGAGGCAACGGAAATTAATTCTGGCACTAAGGTAGCTCTGGCATTCATGAGTTCAATCCGAAGGCCGCTTTTTCCTATCACCGCTTCCACCGCGTCATTATCGTTAAGTTTGTCTTTAGTAACCCGTCTCCATAAAATCCACGATCGTGACAAAAATTCAGCAATGTCTTTGGTAGGATCGTAATGGTGTTCCCTAAACCTTAGCACATCCTTTGAATAGCTATTTTCGGGTTCAAAGGTTGTAATAATATTTTGACGTAGTTCGTCCCACGTGGACGTCGTGACGAGCCAGTTATCAGCCCACATCTTAGCCCGACCTTTTAGTAGGCTAGTTACTTTCATACGGACATCATAATCACTGAGCTCATAATTAGTCTTAGCTGACGAAATATAATTACACCACTCACGGACCCCGACGTTATCATCCGAGTCATAATAATATGAAGGCAAACATACATCAGTAATTTTAATTTTATCGCGCTGCTTCGACAGCCTTTCACTCATATTTTGCAACATCGTTATCATGTGTAAGTAAAATTCAGGAGGTACATTACCGCCCTGTTGTTTTAGCGGCGCCACGTTGGCAGGTGTGGTTGGTCCACCATCACCGGCGTCTGGTCCGGAAACGAAGCACGTTGGTACGCTCGATGCCGTTGATCCATTCTGGTCCGGTGTATCCACTGTGTCAGGTAGGATTCAATGTAGGTAGTCTGAAAAAATAAAATAGAACGGACAGAAAGAGCGGGTAAGCATTCCACTTCTGATATCGGAGAAGAGACAGGGCTGTTATTTTAAAAATTCGTAAAACCGCCGACCATACTCTGGCCATCGGTTCTGCTAGGTCTACAATGGATTTTATATTTGAACTAAAGGCAAACTTAAGGAATTTCAGCAAATAAAAATAAGTAAAACATTTTAGAGCAATATTCGTTTAATCAAACAAACATAGATTCCAATCACAATGTTTTTTCTCCAAAATTCGGCAGCAAAGTGCAAGTTGCGCCTTATATAAACTCTACGCCGCCCCACTAAAGGCAAATGTCACTCACGAACAACTTTACCACACAATAAACGGATGATGTTCAAATATTACAAACTAGTGGACGTCACGCGGTTTCACCCGCGTAGTGCCCATTCCCGTGGGACTACGGGGATAAAATATAGCCTATGTTACTCCCTGATAATGTAGCTATCCATTGCTGAAAGAATTTTTCAAATCGGTCCAGTAGTTTCGGAGCCTATTCATTTCAAACAAACAAATCTTTCCTCTTTATAATATTAGTGTAGATTAACAAAAAATGATTCAAAATTTCAAGTTATTTAAAAAAATAATTAATTGAATTTTAGTAACATTATCAGATTTAATTAGTTATGGTTTTGACATTAATTTAATGTCAAAATCAAAACCAACCAAATCTGAGGTTATTTATTTACAAACATAAAAGCTTCTCTAAATATTGGTACTAATTAAACAATTGTGATTTGTAATGAGGTAATTATTTTATAGCAAACCAATTAAGTCAAATACATAGGTAACAAAATCAGCTTAAGTTAAAAAGTCAATCAACCAAATAATCATCGCGGCGATATATATATTGTTGCATTAAGTCCGCATATATACCACTATTGTACATGAAGTTTAAATATATAACTAAATGCGATAGCCTATATTCTAAACATTCGTGTAAAAGCGATATTGCCCATGCTTAGTGGTTTTGGTGTCTTTTTTATTTCAATGTCATTCTGACGTATACAGATTTTACCTTTTTATGACACGTTTTGATATTGCGATGTAATGATAATTAGTATTTTTTTGTCTTAATTTCATGGAGCTGCAGCTAAAATTATAATAAAATCTTAATGATTTAATTGAAACGGTAACTTAAGCCACATTTAAAATAATTACATTCCATAGAAATTAATTAATTCGCCTTTTTTCTAAAACACGGGCCTGAAAAAATCATATTTATCTATAATTGAGTAGCTTGATAAATAAGCTTTCTAATAAAGTTTATCACATAGCGTTTAAAAATCTTCAGAATATTGTACCTCTTTTGAATGTGTCCTTTACACTCAACCGGAAAAGATAGCTGACATTTTTAACAATTTTTTTTTAAAATACTTTTGACGAATGACACCATTGACCCATCTAATGACTACACACCACCGATGACTTATCATCCAAATACTGTGTATTTGGCCCCAACCAATGACACCGATGTATATAAAATAATAAACTCTAAAAATCAACCAACCAACCAATTGTCTTTATTTTTCTAGATATGTCCAAGGCGATTTCGTGAACCATCAACTGTTAATTTATAAATTAGATCGATTTAGCATAAGGAGAAACGCGTTGAAATGGCTCGAAAGCTACCTTACACATCTACAGCAATGTGTTGAGATTTTGGGACAAACAGGAAATGAAAAACTCGCATATAGGTCTCAGTATCGTGAAAACAACTGTAGTGTTCCCCAAGGGACCATACTAGGACCACCATTATTCTTGCTCTATGTTAATGACTAGCGTAACACCCCACAGTTGCATAGGTACTACATATACGTCGACGATACAACCCTTAGTTTTATAAACCAAAATGACGACATTGTTGAGTACCAAAATGAAATAAACATGACATAAACTTATCATATGGTTCAAGCAAAATAATCTTCATGTAAATATTAATGAAACAAAAATGATACAATTCCAGACATATAACAGAACACTTCCACGGCTTAAAGTACAATATGAAAATGAAACAATAGAAGAAATCGATTTCGCAAAATTCTTGGGATAATAATTGTTACTGGAAATTTCATATTGTTGATCTATGTAAAAAGATAGATATATTTGTTTTCGTCTTATATGGACCAACACGTGTGGCTAGTGCTGATGCAGCACAATGTGCGTACCATGGCTATGTCTCATCAATCTTACGCTATGGTATTATAATACGGGATAATTCGGTTGAACTTCAAAGAGAGTTTTGAGCTGAAAAATGCCTACGCTCAATTTGTGGAGCACACCCACAGGACAATACTGTTCCATTATTTAAAAAACTTAAAATAATACCACGTCCAGCACTATACATTTTTGAAATTTGTATCTTTGTTCACCAAAACAGACATGAATTTGAATTGTATAACGATAGGTGTAGAATTAAACTATTTTCTAATAATGTATACCGCATGTCCATTACTGTCTACAACAAATTACCCAGCGGCTTCAAGACGAGAGCTTCAGAACATTTAAATGTAAATTATTTGACTTTCTTTTAAGCAAATGTTATTATTCGACTGAAAATTTTATGAACGAAAAACTTACCTAAGTATTGATATTAATGCTTATAAATTATATTTCATCTTCTTGACTTGAGTTTTGACGTATATAATCTCTTTCACAACTATTATTAAATTTATTTGTAATTCTAATCCTTACTTAATATTGATATTATAAATGCGAAAGTAAATCTGTCTGTCTGTCACGCTTTCACGCCAAAACTACTAAACCGATTTAAATGAAATTTGGTACACAGATAGTCTAGAGCCTGATAAAGAACAAAAACTACTTTTTATCCCGGAAGTATGTTCCCTAGGGACCATGCGGGAGAAGCTGCTGGCAGAAGCTAGTGATTAATAATTTTATTTTAATGTAATGATGACCCATAATTTTTACTAACTATATTTGTACGCCGTAAACGGCAGAATATTTTGGACTTAATAGATAATGTAAATAATACAGTTTTGTGCATTTTTTCTGACAAATAAATGCTTTCTATTCTATAAAAACTATCATAGCTAAGTAGGCTATACAAATTAACGATAGTCGAACAACCTATAAATGAACTTGGGGAAGTCGGCAATTGTGACGTGCAACTACGAAACCCTACATTCCTCGTGGCCCGACACCCGCTTGACCTTATATTCTCGCAGCTGTTTGAACAACTGTTGTGTCTTGGCTCGCAGGTCCTCGCGCAGTACGATGTGTGTAAGAAGCACAAGGTTGGCTACTTGACGTACCCCAATGCCATGAGGATTGCGCTGAAGGATGGCCCGCCAATCATGCGTTGGGCCGCCGCTCCCTGTGCCATTGCTGTGGACACGCTTCTCCTTCTCTGGCAGATAGGTGTCTGCGCTGTCATGTTGGTTTTTGTGGCTGAAAATACAAAAGAGGCAAGTGACAGCTCCTGCGTTATGTTTCGTGATTAAAAAGTTAATGTATTTTATCGTATCCTAAATAAATGCTGTTTTGGTCACCTTAAAATACTAAAAATAAAAGTTATTAAGGCGTGCTATTGTAACTAACTAAGAGCATAACCTCAATCGAGTATGTGTTGGTAGCCCTAGTTTACACCTAACTGAATAGGATATTTTTATTTATACGTACTCTATATCGTCCACTGATCAGATCTATCTATCTATCTGTTGGAGTTTGGTTTCCGCACTTAATCCTGATGTTGGGCTATTATGCATGAGCCATGGCTGCCGCCATTCCAACCAGCCAACCTTCCTCCAGAAGCACCTGTTAGTGAATTCGGTGTCTCTATTGTTTCCTCCTCTTCCACGCACGCTCTGCACAAAGCACTATTCATGTAAAGGGTTACTTGTAATTCGACGTATATCTATCAGGTGCTGATAGGGCCAAAATGCAAAAAATTGAAACCCCCATATACAGATCGATTTAAACAGATGCCATGCCACGGATCGCGTATACTTAATGAAATTAACTTTTATACCTTTTTGGAAAGCTTATAGAATAGGCAAGTTGTTTTAGTTATTTGTACGATTGAAGTTCTTGTATTTTTTTAAACGATACAACGTTTTTTGAGTAGTATAATGAAAATATTGGTAAAATAGTGTTCTTAAATCACTCATAATTTTAATATTTTTGTTGAACTTAGTACTTTTAATTATTTTAATAGCTTAATTTAAGTGTCAGCTACAATATCATATTCTAATGGTACCCATTCCATAGGTAGTTTTCTTTTTATTTAAAATTAAATGTCAAATTTTGGGTAAATAACGAAAAAACCTTAAAATTCAAATATCCCGAAAACGATTTAATTTCGGCAAAACATATGGGGGATTCAATTTGTTGCATTTTGGCCCCCCATCAGCACCTGATGAATATACGTCGAATTACAAGTTGGTAACCCTGTATTATATCGTGTGGTAATATTTATTCAGTGAGCAGGGCTCGATGATGGTCCCCGCCACCATTCGTAGGCTGCCCCCTATCTTGACGCTCATCCAGTCGCAGAAGGCGTCTGGTTAGATTCCTGTCTATGGATGGAATAGTCTCCTTGAACTGCCTGCAGCTTGTTGCCGAGGCCCACCTGCGTTCCACTTGTGTGTGGGTGTGTTATTGTAGTGCACAGCTGGGTGAAAGGGAGTGGTACTATAGGGTTCGGGTCCAACAGTTGTCGTACCAGATCCTCTCCTGACCAGCTCGTCAGGCGCATTATTTTCTAGTGATCCGCTGTTTCCTTTTATCCACTGTAGTAACACAAACACAGAGTTGCAGTTGGTCACTGTGACGCATTCTAGCACGAGGTTCAAGGTAGTGTAGAGTAATTATTACCTAGGGATTGAAGAACTGAGGCGCTGTCGGAGAGTATACGAATATGAGTATCCGTGACTCCCCTAGCTTCTATGGCATAGACTGTATAGATGATTCCACCTGCTAGACGGTGTTAGCTTACCTCGCGGTCTGGATATTTTGATGTTGAGGTCGCTAGAGTAAACTCCGACTCCAGTTCCGGCGCTTTTCTTTGATTCGTCAGTGTAAATTATCAGATCTTTGTAACCCGAGTAGTCATGCAATTCTTGTGTTAGCACAATGTTGTCGTGCTTTTTAGAAATAGTGCGTCTATTGAGCTTTGTCATTGGGTGATATCACAGAATAGATAGTCTGTTCTGTGGATGATGTTATCATGGTTGTCGTTTAATGGCATCTTCCATGATGCGCGTATGCTTGATACTAAAATCTGTTCGTAAAGTGATTGAGTTGAAAAGCTTAAGGCTCCGAAGAACCGTGGTAATTCTAGTGTTGGCAACTTTCTCTTTTTGGTAAAGAGAACAAGTTCAGTTTGGTGGGGTTTACTACCAGCTGATATTGTTTGCAACAGTCCTTTACTATTTTCAAGGCTTGGCGCCCAAGCCTTGCATAGCGTGTTTTCATGTTTACCGTTTATTATTATGGTTATCAGCGTAGCCAACGGTAAAGTATCCGCGATCGTTGAGTTTTCTGACAATGCTAACTGCGGCGAGGTTCCATAGTAGTGGCGAAAGGACGCCCCTTGAGAGCAACTTTCCACCACAATGGCCCTAGTTATGTTATTTGTGGTGACTTGTACAGCTCTTTCTTTGAGCATGTTTATGATTCAGCTGCTCAGGGTCGTGTCCACATGTGCC
This sequence comes from Lacanobia wlatinum, assembly GCA_947578705.1. Classification (NCBI taxonomy): domain Eukaryota; kingdom Metazoa; phylum Arthropoda; class Insecta; order Lepidoptera; family Noctuidae; genus Lacanobia; species Lacanobia wlatinum. The sequence continues at coordinate 3,091,596 of OX388022.1, read as the reverse complement.
GACTGGGACGGCAAAGTATCAACTCTGAAACATGGTTTTGTCAAAGGGGGCGCCTTTGACAAGACGAAATCAATGTCAATGAAGACAGTTAGTGAGGAGCATTTGTGATTTATCGCGTATTTGATCTTTGGGACCAGTCTGTGCATCCCGTATGACATCTCGAATATATGTGATACAGAGCCTCTCCCAAGGTTTTCAGTTGGAAGGATGCTAAGCTTTTTAGCATGTATACTTTGGATTCTGTGATATCTGTTTTGCCCGGTTTGGGCATAAAAATGGGGTACATATTACAATACCGAAATTTAAAAGACCGTTTTTTAATATACCTATGGAAGAAATCCCGAAAAATTAAACGCCGGATTGTTTGGTCGAAAGTTTTATATCCCAAAAGTTCATTTGCCTGAAAGCTTAAAATCCGGAAGATCCATGTCCCAAAGTTTAAAATCCCGAAGATCCATTTCCCAAAGTTCAGAATCCCGCGAATTACATCCCTTTTTGCATCTTCTCTAAGGGCACCCTGACTCGGACAGGGTATTTTTGTATAAACCACTCAGAAGTAGGAGCCCCGCCAAGCGGGGCTCCGTCGACCGGGCTTCCCTTGACTGGCCAAGTCGAGCGGCATTGGATGCAAGAGCAAGCGAAGCGAGCTCTGGACTTGGGGCACTCCAACTCGGACAGATTAGGTTAGTAGGGGAGGTTGGGTTGAAATAATACATAAACTACATAAGCATGGCACAGAATTACACATCAACATTAAGAAGTGGGGCAGGGAGGTATCCCTGGACGAAAAGTGAGGCAATTTCAAGCCCGGTAGACGGAGCCCCGCCGTGCGGGGCTCCTACTTCTGTATGGTTTATAAAATAAATAACCACGAAGGAGACTGAGGGGTCTATTCGCTCGCATCGCTCGCTCACTCGACCCGCCATCCCCCTCTAACCTAAACTGTCCGAGTTGGGGTTCCCCAAGTACAGAGCTCGCTTCGCTCGCTCTTTCATCCAATGCCGCTCAACTTGTCCGGACAAGGTAGGGGGGCTCCTACTTCTGAGTGGTTTATGCAAAGTCGAGCTTATGTCTAGACAGGAAATGAAATGTATACTGAGATGACGATTAGAGAAATATCAATAACCTTTTTGGAATTTCATCCATCGGTATTTCGTCCATTCGGGATTTCGTCCCTTCGGGGTTTCATCCTTTCGGGCATTTGGAAAACGATATTTTATGTTTGGCTATCGGCATTTAAAACTTTCGGTATTTTGATTTTCGTTGTTTTGGGCATCGGTATTTCAGTCATAGTTATTAAGACATTTCGGGATTATAATATGTACCCATGAAAATGACTTTCACTGCGCGCCATGAGCAGGGCACGTATCTGTATGCTGTGCAGGTTTGGTAGATTGCCAGCAACCATGGTGTTGGGATTTTCTCTCCCCATTGCAGTAGAACTGGGAAGATGCCATATAGTCCTGGGGATTTATACGGTTAGGAGGACTTTATTGCTCATGTTATTCGATGTTCTCTGTGTGTGAACTATGTTACGGGCTGTAGATTAGTCTTGACCTGCAGAGGTCCGTCGCAATTCGAACCCCCACGTCGTGTCCGCGAGAAGGTTACAGTATGGGAAGGGCGTTTCCAGAAGGACCCTGCTGGTCTTTTGTTCTGTTTGTGTGGATGAGTAGCCGGGTTTTTTCAGTGTGATAAGGATTAGAATACGCCCGGAACTAAGCCCGAAACTACGGACTTCGGGCTTAGGGAGTAGCCCCCTAGGGGCTGTGGCGGAATGGGATTTCATGCTGTTCCCAATTCTGCTTAAATTACGACGGTAAAACATAAAAAAACGTTTTTCAGATAATTTAGATTGTTTAGATTTTTTAGAGGACTTATAAACTATCTCATAAATGATTTATACCTACATTTTGGACTAATTTCTCTAAACGCATTTATAGCCGGTGTATGAGGTAATTAATCGTTCGTTTATCTGTCCGCTAGCGCTATTATAAATCATACAAAAATACACCCAACGGACAGAAAACATATTCGCACTAGGCCTTTCTAAACGTCTTTTATAAAGCGCCACAGCAAAGGAGTGGACTTTCGAACGCTTATAACCCTAATTCCTTCATAGTGTTACGAGCTTCGGGTTCGTGACAATAAAAACAGCCGATAAATTAACCAAAAAAGGACACTTTAATTTACAACACTAATTAGCACTGTAGAACACACTAATTATAATACACAGTCGCACTACTGAACACTTCACTTCACTATAATTCGCAGTTGAAGATCGCTCTCGAAGTTATCGCTTGTATCGCCATTTCAATACTGACTCCAGTCGCCGGATGTCCGCCCTTTATATACCGACAGTTATTTCTAGAACCTTTTAGTATGGAAACATCTGGAAAGTTCGGGTACATTCCGGCCCCGACTGACCAGGTGTCGAAACATCGAGAATTTTCTGTCATAGAAAAGTCTAGAAACATCTTGACTCCACTAATTCCGCTACTCGATACTAGATGGCGCCACTAATACGTAACTGTCTTTATGTACCCAGCATTAATTCTGGCGCGTAACACTGCTCCCATCCCAAGACATGCCCGTCCCGAGCATTATCAGCCCCATAGTAACGCGTCACTCGATCTACATGGATAATCTTAGGAGGTCTTCTTGTACCTTTTTGTACACGGTAGGTCACGTCATTGATTTTTGTCACAATCCGGTACGGCCCATCCCATTTAGCTTGAAGCTAAGGAGATTTCTCTTTACTGCGAACTGGATTGTGCAACCACACTAGTGAACCTTCATCGAAACCTTTATTGTTCATTTTGCGGTCATAACAGGTTTTTATTATTTCAGACATTTGCTGGCCCGATTATTTGACGTGCTCATAAATGTCATTCATTTTGTTCCACAAGTCGTTCGCATAATTGGTTATACTGCGTGGGGCATCAGGTAGTATACCGGTGATCAGGTCTGCAGGCCGCCGTAATTCTCTACCAAAGTTTGCGAAAGCTGGTGTCACTGATGTACTTTCGTGAACAGCACTTCGGTATGACAGCAAAAATGGTTGTGTATGCTTGTCCCAATCGCGTTGCCGGTTTTTCACAACTTTTGCCAGGTATCTCTTCAATGTCTGATTAAATCGTTCCACCATTCCACCATTCCATCCGATTGTGGGTGGTAAGAAGTTGTTCTCGTTTTATGAGTCTTGCCATAACTCGGCAAGTTTCCTGGAATATTTGTGACTCAAAATTCCTTCCTTGATCGCTGTGAATCTCCAAGGGTACTCCAAAACGACAGAAGATGAACCAGTTTATCTGCAACTGCTGAAGATTTTTGATTTGGAATGGTGAAGACTTCCGGCCACTTAGTGAAGTAATCCATTACAACCATGAAATACTTGTTACCACTTTCACTTTCCGGAATCGGTGCTGCAATATCCAGGGCAATCCTTTCCCATGGTGCACCAGCATTGTAAATTTTCAATGCACCTCTACTATGAGTCTGAGGTCCTTTTACAGCCGCACAACTTGTACATTGGCGACACCAATCCTTGACATCGTCACGACAGTGGACCCAGTAAAACCGTTCCCGTATTTTCAGTAGAGTCCTTTGAACTCCCATATGGTCTCCAGAACAACCATCATGGTACAGCTGTAAAACATCCGGTACCTTAGCTTTGGGAACAACCATTTGCAAATGAAATCTGTCTCCCCGAGCATTTTCCCATTTATGGCACAGGACTCTATCCTGCATCAATAAGCTGTCCCATTGGGCCCAATAGCTTTTTGTGATCTGAATTCATCACTGAGACATCACTACACGTGGGCTTAGGAGCACTGGCCTTCATCCACTCAAGAATCGGCTTGATGTCCGAATCTTCTTGCTGCGCACGTTGTAGGCTCTTCTTCCACTCATTGCTGAGGTCTGTCTTGATCATCCTCACAGGTACGACTTCTTTACCCTCTTGCCTAGTACAACGCTTGCAGTCTTCAAGGCAAGGTCTTCTTGACAATGCATCTGCGTTGCCATGAGATTTCCCCCTGCGATATTCGACCACAAAGTCGTAATCCTGCAGTAGTTCAATCCATCTCGCAACTGGTCCTTCTGGATTTTTGAACTGCAATAGCCATTTCAGTACAGCGTGGTCAGTGCGTAGGTGAAATTTCCGCCCCAGCAGATATTTGCTAAAATGTTGCAATAACTTTACCACACCAAGCAATTCCCGTCTCGTGACACAATAATTCCTCTCTGGTTTTGACAATGACTTGCTGAAGTATGCAATCACAACCTCTTGATCGCCGTTCCGTTGAGATAACACACCGCCAGGTCCGATATCACTTGCGTCTGTGTCAACTATAAATTCCTTGTTGGTATCAGGATACCCCAGAATAGTTGTTTTGCATAGACGGTCCTTTAGATCTTGGAATGCGATGTCGCAACTTTCATCACAACAGAAATGTCGCTTCTCCTCGGTTAGCTTGTGCAGAGGTTTGGCTATATCTGCAAAGTTCTTAACAAATCGCCGATAATAGGAGCACAAGCCCAAAAATGCTCTGACCTATGTCTGGTGTTTTGGAATTGGCCAATCCTTGACGGCGGCGATTTTCTCTGGATCCATGCGGATACCTTCTTCCGACACTACTTCCCCCAAAAAGCTGACTTGCCATTTGAAAAGAGTACACTTTTTCGAACTCAACTTGAGGTTGGCACTCTGGATCTTCATGAGCACGCGTTCCAGGTTTTGAAGATGTTCTTCAAACGTACGGCCTACGGTGATGATGTCATCTAAGTCGACATGGCAGTCATCACCAATTAACGCAGTTAGTACAAGTTCCATCAACCTTTCAAACGTTGCCGGGGCGTTACACAATCCAAACGGCATAACTGTAAATTGCCACAGACCCTTGCTTGTCGAGATTGCAGTTTTCTCCTTGTCCTTAGGGTCGATTTCTACTTGCCAGTAGCTACTTTTTAGATCTAACGTGCTAAAGCACTTTACTCCAGTAAGCATGTCCAGCATGTCATCAATTCTTGGCAAAGGATAGCTGTCTGTCTTGGTAACGTCGTTCAGATGACGATAGTCAACACAAATCCGCATGCTGCCGTCCTTCCTTACCAGCTTCCTTCCACCTACAGGTGAACACCATGGACTGGATGAAGGTTCTATAACACCGTCCTTCACCATTCCCTCAGTCATGGTTTCCACTTCCTTTTCACGTGCGACTGGTAATCTCCTTGGCCGCTGACGGATAGGCAATTCTTCTCCTGTGTTTATTTTGTGCTGAACTAAGCCAGTGAACTCAGCCATGAAAAGTTCCTCTTGTCCACATTTCATAACTCCTTGATTAACGTCGATCTCCTAAGGATCTTCCTCATAAAGTCTAAGCCTAGGATGCAATCGTCCATTATATCGGCCACAACAACATTATGCAAGTATATTTTGTTGCTAAGCTTCAACTCCATCTCTCTCTCTCTCCTCGGATGGGTATATTCTGACCGGTGGCTGTCACTAAATTTATGCGCTCTCGGTTGTATGCAGAGTCCTCAAGGAACCGACTTATAAGTTGGGAACTGACAACCGTGCGAGAAGCTCCAGTGTCTGTCGTCAGCTTACATGGTGTCCTGTTGACCGCGCCCTTGATGATAAGGCTGCTCCGTCACGGATTTGTGAGATCGATATCCTCGGGGCTCTTTGAACATCAGCCAGCACCCGCCCCTCAGTCCTGGCTTTTAGTCGTTTCCCTGCAGTTTGATGGGCGGTGCTGTTAGCCGCCCTGCCCTCTGAAGATCAGCTACTTTCCCCTTTTGCAGTTTGTTTAGGGCAACTGGATCGAAGGTGGCCCCTTTCACCACAGCCGTAGCACCTAGGCCTGTATCCTTTTAAACAATCGCGAACTGTAACCGCTGCAACATTCCTGACGCGGTGAAAACAATGATCTTGCCGCACTGCTTCCACCTCCAGTGCATGGGTCAAGGCGTCTTTAAGTTTCCCGTGGTGCCCAAGCCTCACTGCAGTCCTAACCTCAAGGTCGCGGATGCCGTCAATGAATGCCTGCACCAGGTTCCTTCCGCACCAGCTTTTCTACTTCAAGGGCCCACTGCTGTTGGTTTTCACCAGTACGTTTCACGCGATCCCTGCGATTAACTACGCACGAAACACGTGCTCCAGATAAGCGTCGCCATGTCTGGCTTCCAATGCCTCTAAGAGCTTTTCGTAAGTCACCTCCTTACCGAGAGCTTAAAGACAGTTAGGGCCTGGTTTTTGCTCCACCGTTTGTCTTCATGACAGCCTCAAACTGCATTTTGTAGGCCGACCAAGAAATGTGCCACCAAACGGCGGTACTTTGAACCCACATAGCGAACGGGTAGTGGCTGCGCAAGTAGCAATCCCATCTCCAAGTTTAAGGATGCCCAACTCCTTCTTCATATCAGCAATGACGTCATCAAACTTGCTGATCTTGGTTTGTCCTGTCCTGGTTTCAGCGCCTGACAAGCGGTTGTCATGCTGAGCAACCTTAGCCTTCACCTCCTTCATGTCTTTCCCGAAGGACGCGTGAAGTTCTCCACGAGTAGCATCTGTTCTTCTTGGCGGCGCGCCTGCTCCTCCTTGTCAAGCTTGAACTGCTCTTCCAAGCGACGGACCTGTTCCTCCTATCGTTGGGCCTGCTCCGCCTTGTCATGCTGCAACTGTTTTTCCAAGCGTCGGGCATGCTCCTCCTGTCGGCGGGCCTGCTCTTCCTGTCGGTGGGCCTGCTCCTCATTATCGCGCTGCAGCTGTTCTTCCAAGCGTTGGACCTGCTCCTCCTGTCGGTGGGCCTGCTCCTCCTTGTCGCGCTGCAACTGTTCTACCAAGCGTCGGGCCTGCTCCTCCTGTCAGCGGGCCTGCTCTTCCTTGTCGCGCTGCAGCTATTCTTTCAAGCATCGGGCCTGCTCCTCCTGTCGGCGGGCCTGCTCCTGCAGCATCATCATCAGAGCAGCTAAGTCTGGTGCTGATGATGCTAGAGCTGCTGTGGATGGGCCGGCCTCGATAGTCGGTAGCTGCCCTTCAGACGTCTGCGGCGTTGCTCCACCAAAACGCCTCTAGTCCGTCTCCTGCTGGCGTTGACTACGAGTACGGATACCCACCGTGTCGTTCGTTGGCAGAACCGGATGATTATCCACTCTTTTGACACCAATTGTTACAAGGTTTTCGTGACAATAAGAACAGCCGATAAATTAACCAAAAATGACACTTTAATTTACAACACTAATTAGCACTTTAAAACACACTAATTGTAATACACAAACGCACTACTGAACACTACAATTCGCAGTTGAAGATCGCTCTCGAAGTTATCGCTGGTATTGCCAATTCAATACTGACTCCAGTCCCCGGATGTCCGCCCTTTATATATCGACAGTTATTTCTAGAACCTTCTAGGTGTCGAAGCATCGAGAATGTTCTAGCATAGAAAAGTCTAGAAACATCTTGAGTCTACTAATTCCGCTACTCGATACTAGATGGTGCTACTAATATGTAAATGTCGTTATGTACCCAGCATTAATTCTGGCGCGTAACAATAGTTAGAGTGAACAGGCTCCTTCTGGGTAAGCTTGCTCCATCGTAGACTTTGTCTCTGTCATGTCTGACCTAGACTAGCTAGAGTCAAGAGCAAACCCATCACAAATAAAAATAAAAAATTCAACCGATAAAGTACCTCAGAAAGCGAGCATTAGTGTTGTTTGTTGCAAGTGGGCCTGTTGTTTAAGCTCTTTCCGTAATCGACATAGGTTGGACCAAATTCAGACAAATTCTTAAACAGCAGTACTTTATTTTATTTTAAGGTTTTTCAAATAAACGAATTACTATAATTGGTAGGTATATAAACACTTAACGTATTTCTGTCGACAGGTGATACTATTTTGTGGAAAAGATATGAGCCTGCGGATACTCATCTGCTGCATGTATCCGCCACTGGTGCTCATGTGCTTGACCAAGAGTCTCAAAGTGATGGCGCCGCTGTCCACGTTCTCGAACTTTTGCAACATGTTCGGACTGTCGCTAATATTCTACTATCTGATACACGATGACGTCGTGATCGACGAAGACAAATACAAGTTGAAAGGATTGACGGACATCCCGGTGTTCGTCGGCATCGTACTGTTCGCGCTGGAGGCGGTCGGCGTGGTGAGCGAGTAGTGCTTAGTGCGTGCGAGCAAGACCGCGCGAGCCGGCTCTGACGTGCTCTGTGTGCAGATCCTGGCGCTGGAGTACAACATGGAGAACCCGAAGGAGTTCACGGGCCCGTGCGGGCTCTTTAGCTTGGGCATGGTCATCATCGTCATGATCTACACCGGGCTGGGCATCTTCGGCTACCTCAAGTACGGTGCGGAAACTAATGCGTCAATTACGCTGAATCTGCCAAGCAATGAGAAGTAAGCTTTCATATTAATACGCAGGTTACTTTCTATTCATTCCAAATACAGAAAATGGTATTTTATGTCGTCATAATATTATTTATTTATTAATAAGGCACACCAACAACTTATTTACAAAATTAATGTTATAAATTGTCAACTCAAAGGTCCTGTGTAAATAAGCCACTTACAGGCATGCACAACTTTCACAAAACCAGTTGACATTATTATTATAAGTGATAATACTAGACAAAAAAATGAGCAATAAAAGTAAAAATAACATTAACAGATTACAGGAAGTACATAATTCAGTAATGGATTCGGACACAATGTTGGTAATCCTCCTGAATTACATACTACTAAAGAAAACGACACGGTTGGAGCAGTGGTTGAGCGATTGAATGCTGCGCTGCGTGTCGCGGGTTCGATTCCCGCAGGGAACAAATATTTGAATGGTCTACAGATAGTTGTTGCGGATCTGGCTGCTTGTGTACATATGTGAGTTTGTATTTTTGTGTTTTTTGGGACTTTTGACAGCCATTTTTTTCACACATTGCCAAATACTCTTCACACAGACCTGTTCAGACCTAGGCAGTATTGGCAACCCAGAGTAGTAAACCTATTTTTCAAACCTAGCGGAGGTCGCTTCTGCTGGTAAAAAAAACACTTTAGTAGAATTAGCTAGCACATCAAGCCACCCGAAACTATCAAATTTTGCCAATCAACCTTGAACCTAATATTAGAGTGATAAAGACGAAAATGAAATTAGACATATTGTTGCATAAATAATATTATGATCCTAATATGATTCAGTTGAAGTGGCCTTTTTGGACCCTCTCTGGCCTCAGTTGGTTTCATTTCTGTCGAATCTAAATTACAAACAATAATTCTTCTTCCAGATGACTCCATCATGCTTTCGGATATTAATATAGAAAGATTTTCAGTCGCTGAATCTTTCTTTAAAAATTTTGGTCAGATTAAGGCCAACCCACAATCCTTGAAAATCTAAAAGTGTATAAATGGGTTTCTTTTTGGTAAGGTCGCTCCATCGTCGACTTTGCGTCGGTCACCTATGACCTAGACTAGAGTCTTGGGCAAACCTAACTTCAATAAAAAACGTGCCCCTTCTTGAGCACGGCGCGGGGCTCGTAAGTCGTTTCTAAAACTTATTATGAATATTCTCGGTGTTGTTATCACCCTGTCGCCTAGTACACCAGTCAAATCAGCGTTTCACCTCGGAATGACAGATAATAAATTGGAAACTCGTAAACACATTAATTTGGTGTTCTAAATGTTGCGCCAAAAGTCTCATAAGATCTCGTGCCTGCGTCGTAAGTTATTAAAAGTCAAATGTCAAAACAACGGTCCCTATAGCTCCAACGATGTTATAGACCGCGAGCCAGGCTCAAATTTGTTCATACATTTTCTCCCAATTCAAATGATTAAGAGAGCTTTATCATGGACCTCTGTGAACGTCAGCTGCAATTCGGTGGGTGGGTTAAGCAGCGGCAACCTCCCAAACGCGTTGAAATGTTTTTTTTTTCATTCGTTTCCTCCCAAATGAAAAGTGTCCGATTATAGCAAAGCCAATATACTGCAGAAAACAAAACGTCAGCCAGCTGTATCTCGGTAGGAAGGTCGTCAGCTAGCGCCCTGAAGGCGGCATCTATCGCCTACTTAAATTCACCAGCTGACGAGTTTCCACTCGGCATCTTGCCAGCTGATTTATTTCATTTCTTACAGAATCATTTTAACTATACTAATAATAAAAAACATGTTATTAGAGATTAAATTTTTACCTCATATCGTTTTGCTTACTCTACCTAATTGTTCAAAGTTACCTTTGGAAATTGACTCAGCACTCGGTCCGACTGACGCGCGGCCCAGTTAAAATACTGTTTGGTTGCATCTTACATGCATAGGACACAACGAAAATTGTACATTAAGTATAAAGAAAAAGTAGTATATAAGCTGTAATATATTGTAACTAAATCTGATTTGAATTTTATATTATTTTCTCATTACCCCTCACTGTGGTCAAGACACCTTTAGCCATCTCTGATCAGTCTCGTGAGTTTGCGTGATTGGCAGTGACTTCCCGAACCTGGAAATCCTGCTCACTATCCGTCTGTAACATTAGGTCGCATGGTGCAGACATCCTGAACTTATCTATATATTTATTTATCACGCACTAAGTATATGGTAGGTTAGGGCTGTAGGGCTGTAGGGCTTATAGGTCTTAGGGTCTTAGGGACTGTTAGCCTGTTAGGTCTGAATAGGCCCTTTAGCTTGGCATATATTTTCATGTACAGTCACACCCTTAACATTACTGCGGCCTCACGTGACGTATGTTAGGGTGAGCGTACATTTTGTTCCTTCGAGCATTTGAATCGCGCGGTCCCCTTGCCCATCGTAGGAATTGACAGACTGACACTGCAGAGAACTGGGGCTGGTGTAGGTACTCAACCAAGCATCAGCTTTCATCAATCTGAAGTACGTTGCACTAGGGTATTCTGTCGGAAAACGTCTCGTTACTGAATCGGTCACTGGCCTCTTACAAGCGGGTTTAAACAGTAGATTGAGAAGTCGCACAAAAATAACAAGTGGGTAGATACTACTAGTACAAACAACTATATTAGCGTAGGGCCGTTAGGGAAGAAGAAAGAAAAGCACCATGGAGATACAGGAAGTTAACGAACTAATCAGGAGCCAGGGAGCGGATTGCAACGAAATTAAGAGGGTATTGTCAAACATAAAAAAGGACTCGCCTACAAGAAAAACAGCAAAATACATCAACGAAAGAAAAAAGACATTAGACCAAGTTTTACAGCGAGTTCAAGAGAACCACTTACGACTGCAGGAGCAGGAAGTGTTATCAACTCACAAATATATTACTTCAAACTACTTTGGCAACATAAAAAAACAATACGACGAAGCAATCGACTACCTTAAAAAGTGCGAAGAAAGGCTACAACTTGTGCAAAGTGTTTAGGAACCAAGACTTTTAGATGAAGATGAAAAAAAGGATGTTGTCAGTAGCCAAAAACTATTTATACAGTTATTCCGAATATCACAGATTTCAAAGAAAATATCTCAGGCTAGGAATCCATTACTCAAGACAAGCCAATTTGCCACTTACAAACACTTTTACAAACTTTACGAAAACAATGGCTAAACATCGAAGAAACGTACATCATACTATTGATGGTCAAAAGTACATTGGACAATAGCTATTTCAAAGATAATTGTTTCTAAAATACACAGAAAGATTGTGACATTACAATGGAATTGTTGGAAGAAAGAATCTTTCAAAACTCGGATGAAAAAATTATGTCATCAAAATCATCAGGGAAACTTCCACGAATAAATATTTCCATATTCGCGGGAGATTATGACTCCTGGAATAGATTTCAAGATTTATTTACAAAAATAATTCTCGAAGACAAAACAATTTCTTTGACTGAAAAAATGTAGTATCTTAAAACACACGTAAAAGGCGACGCAGCAAGATTAAGGGACTACTCACATTTATGCAGCTCCATTCACGTTTCGCTGAACGATTCTGGTCACACTTATACAGCTCTACTTCTATCAGCTGCGTACAGCGTCGTAAGAATGAGAAAGGCGCTGAATACGCGGCAAAGACGGTAAGATGTCCGTGACTACCGCAGGACCACCGCCGCCAATCGCTTCCATATTTGGTAAATAATTGGTACTAATTATTAGTATGGATCAGAATGTTGGGCTGCCAATAAGACGGATGAAAATAGATTGCATGTAGCGGAGATGAGAATGTTGAGATCGATGTGTGGAGTAACGAGAATGGATAAAGTGAGAAATGAGTACATTAGAGGTAGTTTAAAAGTGGCGCCAGTGACGGAAAAGTTAAAAGGGAATCGCTTGTCTTGGTATGGTCATGTGAAGAGGAGGGATGAAACGCATGTAACTAGAAGAGTTATGAACATGAATGTGGATGGATGGAGAGGGAGAGGAAGGCCAAAAAAAAGATGGATGGATTGTGTGAGGAGCGATATGAAAGAAAAGGGACTTAGTGATAGAGTGACGACTGATAGAACAGAATGGAAGAAAAAAACGTGTTGCGCCGACCCCAAGTAACATGGGATGAGGGCAGGAAGATGATGAATTATTATACAGGAAGATGATGATTTTTTTTTACCTTCAAAAAATTGGTACCTTCGTAGAAAATCGACTTTAAAGGTGGTCTGGCGGTAGTCACGCTCTTTACTCTTTTAGTATTGTGCTCTGAAAATTGACATTTCTATGTGCGATATTTTTATCGTTTGGCTTCTTGCAGAAAAAATAGATAAAATTAAACGTAAAAAATTAAAACGCAGACGACAGTGGATCGACCCAGTACAGGTACAGTCCAAGAACTAGATCGAAGTATTGAGAGTTTATCTCTCTCTGACAATTCTACGGACTTTAGACCGATAAAACTCATTGTATCTTCTAAACTAAGACCCGATTAAACCTGTGACTCGGCGAAAATTTGCGACTAATTAGCGACTATTGAGAGAGAAAACAGATCTTCGCTAGGTGCCCTAGCTTTTGAGATTCAAATAGACCAAACTGGGGAAGGCGCACCACAGATCGACCACCTATAAACCCTTACAACTTTTGAACCAGTGATCGACTAATTCTGGTATTTGGCGACTAACTAGCGACATTTTTTTATCAAAATTAAAATCCCTGATGGTGACCATGCCAGTGTCAGTCACACAAGGAGTCGAAAACCATCCATGTACCGCGCTGTTCCGCTGCTTAAGGCCGCGTACGACGCTGAATGCTGCGGAACAGCGCTAAACTCCATACATAGCACTCGCATGATAAAAACACATTTGTCCTCATTTTATACTTGTTTGCCGCGAAACCTGAAAAGACGCGGAAAGCTGAATGGATGCGGACGCATCTCCATACAAAATCGTTGTTTTCTATGGGCATAAGCTGAATAGAGCTGAAAAAGTGTGAGTACTCCCTTATACGTCACCTAACAATAAGCGAAATAAATTATGAAACAGCTCGGAAATTTCTTACGCAGAGATATGAAGACGAGCGTATGATTGCTACTACATTCACTGACAAATTATTAGATTTAACTATAATGCAACAAGCAAACGCAGCAAAATTAAAATCACGTCGTCTTGGGGCCCTCTTGATAAGAATAATCAGTAGAAAATGGGACGAAGAAACAAATACAAAGTATGGAGATCAACTTCAAAACTGAAACAAATTGCAATCCTTTGACGACATGATAAAATTCACGGAACACCGTTTCAATTGCCTTAAGTCTTTTGACGGATCCACATCATATGCTAACAGTCAACGATCACGTGATAAACAAATAACAGAAAAATACAAACGCTGTTGGTATTGTCAAAAAAATTATCATATTATTCATTATTGCCCTACTTTGAAGGCGTTAAGCTTCAACGATTGGTACAAGGCCGTTGTGGAAAAAAGAATGTACAAACGTTGCTTAAATCATGATGAACAAAAACAATGTATTAGTACAGTTTATAAACAATGTGAAATTTGTCAACATAAGGGACACAATGCATTATTGCATCAATCAAGGCCTTGTCAATATAGCAATAACGCTATAAAGAACGTATCAATAAGTACAGGGACAGAGAAGCCGCAAAACATAGCAACATCAAACTTGTCTGCAACTAATTCCGACGCTAATAAAAATACAACTTTACTAGCGACTTCCATAGTAAGAACGACCTCGTATGATGGAATGCCGCAGTTGTTGAGAGTGTTATGTGATCAAGGATTAGAAGCATCATATTGCACTGAAGAAGTAGCAAATTCATTAGCAAGGAATGATTTACAACAATTACAAGAAAAAAGCTTGGATAATGCACTTATGGCAGACCCAACTTATTACAAAAAGGGACCAATTGACATAATATTAGGTGCCCAAGAGTATAGCAGAATATTACTGCAGGGTTTCGAAAGACTACGGAATGGGATAATCGCTCAAAACACAGAATTAGAGTGGACTTTATGCGAATTTTATCCCAATGATACAATGAATGGAGTTAAAATACTGAGTATGGTGGCTTGCACTGAAGATATACGACAACTTATAACATTTTGGGAACTAGAAGAAATTCCACAAAACTACAAACTAACACAGGATGAACAAACCTGTGAAACTACTATAAAGAAACAACTATAAGAAACCCAGACGGAGCTTACACGGTACAACTTCCTTTTAAGGAGTCAAACGTAAACTTAAACGGCGAATCACGCAGAAAAGCCGCTGCACAACTGTTACAACTAGAACGACAGTTCGGAAAAAACGAATATTACGACAACAATATATTATATTGAATTTATGAATGAATACTTACATATGGGTCATATGAGAAAAGTATATACAACGAACTACAACTTAGAAAAATATTACATACCACATCAGGCGGTAATTATAGAAGACTAATTCTCTACAAAATTACGCGTGGTTTTTGATGCAAGCAGTAAAGGCAGCACAAAAATAAGCCTTAATGACAATATGCATAAAGGTCCACGATTAGAACAAGACTTATCCACTATACTTTTACGATGGCGAAAGCATAAGTTCGCTTTTATGGCGGATATTATGAAAATGCACAGTTTTATAAAAGTAAATGAATTAGACTTCGCACATCAAAGGATACTATGGAGATTTTCTCTCAAATACGCAATAAGTGAATATGAACTCACAACAGTGACCTACGGTACAACTAGCGCCCCAGATCTTGCGGTACGAACATTGCAACAGCTTGCAATAGACGAACAAAATAATTACCCAATATTGCAAGTCAAGGTACACTACGAGATTTGATTTTTGATTTGCTTACTCTACCTAATGAAACAAAAACAATCATTACTTTTTTTTTTTTTTGTTCCTAAAACGAAACTCATGATTGTTTTTGCTTCATTAGTTTCATTAGGTAAAGTAAGAAAAACAATAAGAGGTAAACAATTAATTGCTTATTACAATTACAAATTTTTAATTAAATAATTTCAATCTTTTTTCATTTTATTTTCAAGAACAAGATAAACTGTGAGTAAAAAAAATAATGGTTCCTTAATACTAATTATAAGTGGACCAAAAAAATTGTTAGTAACAAATACGTTTATGAGCACAATTTTTTTTAAGGAACTTGTTTTAAAAACAGTCATCATTTGCATCAAAGAATAGGATTCCGAAAAAATATTTTCAATTATCGTATAAACAACGCATTTGTTTTTAACATTTTTTAAACAATATAAGATAAAAATAAAAATAAAAAATCATTTCCATGTAGTTTTAGATACTACAAAAACGAATCATTGAAAATTCATTAAGGATCATTTTTTTTTAAATTATCATCATTTGCATCAAAGATTATCAAAAAAAAATCAACTAACTTATATACAACGTATTTGTTTATAAGTTAATTGAATTAAACAAAAGGCTAATTGCATATTTTTTATGCAGTAAAATGTTTATAAAAAAAAATTATAAAATAAAATTTCAATGATTATTCAAGTTTTTAATTTTTAAACTACGTAAATTGTTAATAAAAAATTGAAAAATATTTAACTTTTTGTTTTCCGACGGGTATATATTTTGAAACTTTTAAGAATAGTTCCATTGAAGGAAAAATATCTC
Source organism: Lacanobia wlatinum (assembly GCA_947578705.1). NCBI lineage: Eukaryota > Metazoa > Arthropoda > Insecta > Lepidoptera > Noctuidae > Lacanobia > Lacanobia wlatinum. Next base: position 3,075,536 of record OX388022.1, on the reverse strand, counting down.
AGATTTATAGTTTAACAATTATCATATTTGAAATGTACATGTTTGCATGTGCATGTTTGTAATGTTAATGCTGGGTTCATGTTCATACAAAAAAAATTGTTAGTTAAATGTTGCATAACTAATTGAAAAATCGCGATAAAAAAAAATCAAATTGCCGGCGGATTATTGTGCATTCATGTGGGAAATGGAACGTGAGTGGAAGTAAGGTAGAGAGTGCTCTGTGTGTGGGAGAGAGCGATAGACGAGAAAGGAAGGGATTGAAAAAGACGCCATATTGAGATTGGGGTTTGGAACGATTATCAAGACGTTGGTTAAAGAAAAATAAAAGAATGGTGATTATTGAAGACTGCTATTTTATTGGAGAACCCTGTATCCCCACAATTTTGGGGGCTCGTCCGGGATACAGGATAGAAGACGTGACGAGACGATCGACGACGAGTTGAAGTTTTCCACGCTGCACGTGGCTGGGTGCGCGGGAACAATACGCCGGCTACGAATAAACGTATATTTGACGATTTACGACGAAGACTGAAGATGGAAAGATGCCGAAGACTACTGTAGACGTGTCACGGAGGTGTGAACAGAATGCTGAAGACTTTATTAAAAAAAAATGAGTCAAAACCATACCTACCCAGTAATATGTTGGGTTCAAGATATCGAATATAATAGGGAAATATTTGAATGGATGCCGCTCCAACAGCTTATGATCGCGCGTAGATCGTTGACGGGAACGGCAGGACCGTGGTTAAGAAGCGAAAGACCGTTCAAATCGTGGGCCGATTTAAAACAAGCCATCAGCAAAAAGTTTTCCGACGCGATTGATCAGAAGATGTTTTTTGAGATGATGAGTGCACGTATGAAAAAAACCTGATGAAAGCTGCATGGATTATGTAATTATGAAAGATCTCGGAAAAGGGGGTAAGATTCCCGATTACGTTGCGATCAAGTACCATGTAGATGGCATTCAAGACCTGGAAACTAATAAAATATTATTGTACGGTGTTACGAGCTACAGTGAACTGAAAGAAAGCTGAAAATTTGTGAAGCTGTGAAAGAAAAAATGAAAGCGCGACGTGATATGCAACAAAATCGGAATCCAAAGAAGAATTCAAGCAGTGAGTTACGGTGCTATAATTGTGGAGAACACAATCATTTGTCGCAAAGCTGTCCTCATAGGGAAAAGGGTCTCAAGTGTTTCAAGTGTAATGAATTTGGCCATATTTCAACAAAGTGCACTGCGTCGACGAAACGCGAAGACGATTGGAAGCCTTCGGAGAACTTCGACGGCCAATCAGTGGCGGAGGCGACCGACAGCGCTGCAACATGACGGAAGTCGTTCGGACAGAAACCCGACGAATCCTAGTACTTCGAAGTCGGCCATGTTCACTATGGATTTCGTTGGCACGACTGACGGCGATAATGAAAATGACAGTTGTCAATGTCATGAAAACAAAGAGGTTATGCAGATAGTAAACAAACCTGACAAGGAGACGGGCAAGCCGATTTTGAGTAATTTTTTTTAATGTACCGAAGAGAAGGCACTAGTTGACTCGGGGAGCGATGCGAGCGGTCAACCTAATGTCAGAAGACTTCCACGACATGACCGGCCAGCCAAAGACGACTGAAGATGGTGTTGTGTTGTCAGGTCTCGGACTAAAACTAGTGCGTTCATTCGGGAAGTTTACAACTTGTGCTGCGATTGACGGACGAAGTTACGACGGAGTTACTTCAATGTTGTGCCTAAAGACAATGATTATAAATGGAGGAAGTGTGTAAGTTAATTATAGATTGACTTAGCCATCGCATGAAAAACAATGTATCTCACAAGTCGGCTGTGAAATATCAAAACCCAGTATCTGCATAAAACTAAATTTTACAGGAGAACCGAAAAACGATTTCATGTCTTTGACAGAGTGCCGTTTCAATAATATTAGTCGTACCTTCTTGGGAGTGATTGCAAAATTTGAGGTATATAACAGGCTTTATAAAAAAGTAGTTTTAATGCGTCTATCACAAAATATGTACGTAGAGAAGCAGTTACTAATACAAGCATTGTTTTCTTAGACCAAACTTTTTGAGTGTGACAATTTCAAAACCTATAGTCCCCGTCACGAGAAGCTATAAATTTTGTAAACAAAGAACTTCTACTAAATTACGTAGAGACAACAAATAATCCCAAAATCAATCAGCTCAAAGTAACATACATGTACTGTAAACTAACGAGCATTTTCATTTAGTAGGGTTATATTTTATTGATACAAAGAGCTGTCTTCTAATGTTTTGTGGTACTGGAACGCGTCTGACACATGGAACAAACATTTGAAACAATTGAATGTGTGTTTACAAAATTTATTAGATTCTCGTGGCGGGGACTATATAGTAAGATCACTTGCTTTGTTTTCATCTAGTTCTAAAATATACTGAGTGGGGACTAAACGCAAATTAATAGACCTAGTAAGATCACTTGCTTTGTTTTCATTTAGGTCTGAATTTACTGAGTAGGAACTAAATGCCATTTTATAAACCTAGTAAAAAACAACATAAATATGGCCAGTAATAAGCAGTTTTAATGAAAAGATAAAAAAAAAACAGATAGTCGGAAAACAAACACTTTTTGTTAAACATTTGTTGACATAAAAAAATCAAAAATGAATCACTCAAAATATTTGAAAACAGTCGAATAAAAATAAACTATTCGCTTATTAATAATTGTCCTCCAGAAACTAAATCAACTGAATTATTATTAATCGGTAAACTTTGCCAACAATCCCTTCTGTTCATTGGCATAAGCTGTAATAAAGTTTTTAGTATGCCTTCCTTTTTACTTTCTTTAATGCCTCTTGGAATATTTTTTAAGGTTGGTATGGTCAAGGGATTGTGTTTTTTAATAAGAAAATCCAATTCGGAATACGGAGATTCAAAATAATTTTATAAAACATATTGTGGCACCCATTTAAAAAATTTTACTTCAACTAAAGAACAAGAAAAAAATATTCATGGGATCAAGGTCATCATTGCGTCGCGGTATGCGTTTCTTTTTTACCTACTCATACAATTTTTGGACTTTGATAACTTCAATATTCGATCTGCAAGCCAAAATTACATTCTTATAGTCTTCAAAATCGTACACAGCATTTTTTTTTAATCTGCCTCTTTATTTTGCCATGAACTCCATCAGCTGACATATGAGTGTGACCTTTAGTTAGGTATTTCAAAGTCTAACTTTCTAAATTGCGAAACCCAGAGTTTATTATATTAGTAAATATAAGTGAATTCAGGTAAGTTGCTATGAATACTGAATGTTGCGGTACGTTACACGGAAGAGCCGGAATGTTATTCGAAATTAAAGGGTTGCAATTAGTAGTATCATCAGATTCACTAGTTTCTTCGATGTAGCGTTGGTATTTTTTAATATTTAGGTACTTTTTAATTGAGAAACTTGGATCCACAACACCACTGTTCAAAAAATTTGAAATATCCGAAATATTTCAATAAACTCTTCCATGCTTTCATAACTTTGCTGAGAAGAACATGGTATCGGATTGTCGTAGATGTTGAATAGAGCATCTTCAGTTACCAAAGGAGTGTTATGAATTGAGTTAGTAAGCGAAAGGTTATTTCAGGGTATATCAGTGAGTGAAAAATTGCTATGCAATGCATTTGTAGATGGTTTTGTTAGGGTCTGAGGGTTGTAAGCATCATTTTTTTCTTGTATTTGATTACTGCTAACTGATGAAGGCAAACTTAAGGTGTTTTCATTTAATCTGAAATAAAATGTTTTATAAAGCCATGCCATCACCAAGACGTTGCTAGTGTGTAGGAAACAAAAAGCAAAGAAAATAGAGATAACTTTACATAACGTTCGTTGTAGCACTAGGTATCCACAGGGTGTTTTAGAAGTGCGTGGTCATATTTAAGGGTTTTAGTGGTGTAGTTATTTTTTTAAGAAAATACCAGAATATTTAGCTACCCAACACAACCCTTAAATATAACCACGCACTTCTGAATCAACCTGTATAATACCAGGGTAAAGAGGAAATCACAATAGTGACCACCCCCTCGGGGATAATGGTCGTGAGCGCATAATAATATGTTAATGTGTCGCAGGTTGCAGTAGAAACTGTGATTTAATCATTACCCTCGTGCTACAAAAAACGTATGAAGCAGATTAAGCTACATAACATAGCTATAACAAAAATATTTTGTGAAAAATGAATTGAAATAAAGTATATTTGGGCATAAGCAAGATGTAATACCCAGTTTCTAAACATTCAATATTGTATTTGAATGGATAACGTTATTTTTCTTCTCGGTATCTTTAAACTTTAGTTATAGAAAAAAATCAAACTATCAAATACCATGTTATCACATATTCATTAAAACAAAACACAAAACAAAATCTCGCCAGTTACCAACAAATCTTACATGTTTGTGTAATTATTTGACCATGTTGTTCTTTTAAAGCACTCAAGATAAATTTCGACCTATAAAACTGATTTTTACTCATTTTATAGACAAAAACACGCACGTGAAACGACTTCTTCTCACTTACTAAGTTGCGCGGGAGTTTTGACGTTTATTTCAACCATTTCATTGACTTAGTATCTACATGAACCATTTTAAATCCAAGTAGATGTTAGATATTATGTTTAAATCTTGTAATTTTTGCATTTTGAAAACGTTTACTGTAGATACTAGGTTTCCGACTTTGTGCAACTTCGTTTTTTACTAATTTTTGGGAGTTTTTGCTATCCTAGAATGAGGAGAGTGGTCTACAAGGTCGAAAAATGCAAAAACACACTTTTTCTAAAATTTGTCAGATACTAGGTTTTGAAATTGGACAGCCGAAGTAATACATTTAGTGCGATTGCCAAGTCAATCTATTTATTTAAACCATAAAAGATTTTTAATATTGACATAGTCATTGTAAGATGTTGTTAGGTTAGCTAGTTACTTTGTAACTTAAAACAGAAGGACCCTTAAGTAGGGACTGAATAAATTAACCGACTTGGTATTACATGGATCTCACAACTTTTTACGGTGGATGAACCGAGTTGCGAGACTTGTTTTTTTTTACAAGTTATGAAGTATACTGGGACCACCGTTTTTTACTATCTATATAAATGACTTTCCAATGGCAATCAAACATCCGGTGACATTATTCGCAGATGACAGTACAATAACAATACCGTGCAATCAAATAGATTTCTATAAAGAGGAAATAAGTAATACTTTGCAAAAAACTATAGAATGGGTGAATAATAACCATTTAAAAATAAATTTAAATAAGACAGTTATGATGCATTTTAGCCAACGCTCACTGACTTTTCCTAATCTTGACATAAAGTACAATGACATTACAATTGACACAGTTAATACAACTAAGTTTCTAGGACTGACAATAGATCGGAATTTAAATTGGAAGGCGCACATTGAGACCCTGACTAAAAGAATATGCAGTAGTGCGTACGCCTTGCATATGCTTTCACGAACGGTTAACGTAGATGCGTTATTAACCGCTTACTACGGGCTAACTGAATCTGTTCTCAGATATGGGGTTATCTGGTTATCTTTTGGGGTAACTCAACTAATAAAGAAATTGTATTTAAAGCATAAAAGAGATGCCTCAGGGCCATGTTTAAGTTAAAAAGTACCGATAGTTGTAAGCCCTATTTCATACGCTATAGAATATTAACATTGACATTCTTCTATATTCTGGAAATAGGTTTGTCAGAAATAATAAAAACCTTGTTCCGCGAATGGCAGATAGATTCCCTAGAAACAGGCGAGATCAAAGTCAGCTCTGTCTGCATAAGAGTAGGACTGCACTTATGCGCAAAAGTGTTTTTTGCATGGCTCCCACTATTTATAATAAGTTGCCGAAAAGTTGGAGCGAGCTTGATAATGTGAAATTGAAGAAACAACTAAAGGTGTTTCTAAGCAACAAGGCTTACTATAATATCAACGAATTTCTTGCAGATTCATTTATTTTGACATAATTCGTATAATCTTGATTTTGGACTTTTTATTAATATCTACCATTTATATATTTGACTTAGATATTGTAATTTCGACATTTTGATTTATATTTAACATTTAAATTTGACATAGATTTCTCATATTTTTTTATTTTTGATTGGCATTTTATATAATTTTGACATAATTTTGTGTTGTAATTTTGACTTGATTAATATTTTAGTTTTGGCATATTTTAAATTTGATTAATATTTTGACTTTAATTCATTTTTTACCATTGACATTTGTAATAATTTAAATATATTAATTTGTTATTGATTCTTAATTATGCACAATATTTGCACGCCATAGTATGTGGCAAACATGTCTGAACTCTTTCTAATTTTATTTTATCCTGCATGTATGTTTGTTTATTCTTGTATGTGTACACATGTTTGGGCAAATAAATTAATCTTCTTCTTCTTCTTTATCTTCTTCTTAAAGTATTAAAAGGCAAATCTAGAAAAAAAGGCAACTTATTATATAAGTGGTTAACGAGCCCCACTGCCCTGGACCTTACGAAGACGGTGGAAAGGAGCTTGAAGTTTGTTGCTTATTTTTAGTGTTTAAGCTATCAAATATTAATAAGTTTTGGCACAAAAATGAATATTTTGCCTGATGTTGAGTATGTTGGCAAGAAAATAACTGTGAAGCAACCGTGAGAATACCTATTTCTTTATAAAAGCTCCCTTAAAGAGATTCTCGATCCTAGCTGGTGTATCGTTTGTACGGCTCGCTTTTGTAGGACAAATATGTTTTGTATGTCAGCAGCTTTTCCCCTCAGTAGAATACCATAATAATATGGAAATAACTAAAATATACTAACCGAGCTTTGTCAACGTCAGTAAATTGTATAACTTTCCTGACTAACTTTTGCGGCATAGGCGGCAGAGTTAAGCTTCCCTAATAGTGTTGATATATGAGGGCCCCATTGAAGTTTGGCATCAATTGTTATGCCTAAGAAAATAGCAGAAAAAGGGGGTAGTCCTCAAAAACTAAAGTTTCAAGCTCCGCTGTTATTTTTAGATTTTTTTCCATAATTTTGCTTTTCTATCATAATTATAGTGTAAAACGACACATATTAGTCTGATTACGAAGTATACGTGTTATCTACAAAAGAAAACGAATATTAGTGAAAAACAAAAACTCAACTATCAACAGCTGTTTACAAGTGTATACAAGGTATTGGTTTTAAAAGTGTAAACAATTACAACAACCTTGTGATTCAGTGCAGTAAACCTAAAAAAAAGTGATCCCTTAAACCGAGTGACTAAAATAAAATTGACGATTTGGTGCATAAAGGGACTACTCATATTTATTCAGCTCCATTCGCGTTTCGCTGAACGATTTTGGTCACACTTATACATTTCTGCTTCTATCAGCCGCGTACAGCGTCGTAAGAATGAGAAAGGCGCTGAATACGCTGCGAAGATAGTAAGATGTCCGTAACTACCGCAGGACCACCGACGCCAATCGCTTCCATATTTGGTAAATAATTATTACTCAATTGGTACTAATTAGTACTCGAACAAAAAAATTGGTACTTCGTTGTTTTTGAGATAATCGACTTTGAAGGTGGTTTGGCGGTAGTCACGCTCTTTACTCATTTGGTATTGTGCTTTTAAAATGGTCTGTTTTATGTGCGATATTTTTATCGTTTGGCATCTTGCAGAAGAAATCGATAAAAAAATACGTAAAAATTAAAAACGATAGTGGATCGACCCAGTACAGGAACAGTCCAAGAGCAAGATCGAAGGATTGAGAATTTCTCTCTCTCTCTCTGATAATTCTACGGACTTTAGACCGATAAAACTTGAAGTGTAATTCTAATAATTTCTTGGCAATTTGTTCGAAGAGATAACTCTTCGGTTTAGCTCTTGGACTATACCTACCTTAAATATTGGAACTCATTATATCTTCTAAACTAAGACCCGATTAAATCTGTGGCGAAAACTTGCGACTTATTAGCGACTAAATTTGGAAGAGAAAACAGATCTTCGCTAAGTGCTCTAGCTTTCGAGATTCAAATGAACCAACCTGTGTTAGGCGAACCCCAGATCGACCACCTATAAACCTTTATAACTTTTGAACCAGTGACCGACTAATTCTAATATTTGGCGACTAATTAGCGACATTTTTTGTTAAAATAAAAATAAAATAAAAATAAAAAAGCCTTTTAATTACATGCATTAAAGAATAAATTAACATTTTTTACATGAGTGTGTTTACATTTATTTATACACAATAAATTAATAATTATAAAAAAGATTTCTCACATTACAGTTTTGTTTTAGTTCGATTTAGTTTATAATTTGCTCATCTTTTCAATTAATTTTGATCTATTGATTGCAAAAAAAGAAAAAAAATATAATATAATTATCCAATTAGATTAAAATTTAAAATTTAAACAATATATTAAATTAGATTATAATTTCAAATGTTCATTTCAATAATTAAATGTCAAATGTATAGATTAAATTTCAAAATTATTATTCATTAAATAAATTTACATTAAAATGTATTAAATATATTAAACTAGTTTACAAATTCAATTGTTGATTTCAATAAATAAAATGTCAAATGTATAAATTAAATTTGAATGTTATTATTAAATTTACATTAAAATATAGATACTTAATAAAAAAATATGCATGCATGAACCCCTCAGGTACTGAGGGTGAAGGCCTCCTCCAGAGAACCCCAGTGGTCGCGGTCTTTGGCTTCTGTCATCCAGTTTTTCCCTGCAACTCGTGTGATGTCGTCTGTCCATCTAGTTACAGGTCTTCCTCTTTTTCGAGTGCCTGTCGGACCTGGCCATGACGTCATGCGAATTGTCCAACGTTCGTCGCTCATTCTCGCTACGTGTCCTGCCCATCTCCATTTTAACTTTAGAGCGTAGGTGAGAGCATCTATCACTCCTGTTTTTTGCCTGATGGTGGTGTGGCGAATTCTCTGAGATTTCCTGATTTTTGTGATACTTCTCTCCATGCTTCGCTGACAAGACGTGATTTTATTTTTGACTCTACGTGTGAACCTCCATGTTTGACAGGCGTAGGTTAATGAAGGCAAGAGACATGAGTCCATGACTTTGCTCTTGATTTTCATTGGCATCTGACTTTTTAAAATTTCCTTTAGGCTCCAAAACTTTTTCCATGTCGCTGTTATTCTTCTATCTACTTCTGCATCGTTATTTAGCTTTTGGAAAGAAATTTGCTTTCCTAGGTAGATATAGCTCGTAACGTACTCTACTGGTGTATTGTCCAGGCATATAGAGTTTTGCGCAGCATTTGTCATAAGTTTTGTTTTGTTCAAGTTAATTTCTAGTCCTACCTCTCTGCTTGCCTGTTGTAGCGCTTGTAACATTGACTCCAGCTCTGTGCTATTTTCTGAAAGGAGGACAATGTCGTCGGCGAACCTTAGGTGACTAATATGTTTTCCTTCTATGGATATCCCTGTTCTATGCCAATTTAGTTTTCCGATAATTGTTTCCAGTACTGCTATGAAGATTCGAGGTGATAGGGGGTCACCTTGCCGTACTCCTCTTTTGATGGGGATAGGTGATCCCGCGGTCTCCAGCTTCACCCTGCTAGTGTTATTTTCGTAAAGGTATTTTAAGACTTGCACATACTTTTTCTCCACTTTTTGGGATTGTAAAGCTTTCCATATGGAGGGATGTAGTATTGTGTCAAAAGCTTTCTGGTAGTCTACAAACCCTATGTAGAGTGGACGTTGGTACTCTTGATATTTTTCAACAAGCAATTCTAAAGAGTGAATGTGGTCTATTGTAGAATAGCTCTTTCGAAACCCAGCTTGTTCGATTGGTTGGCATTTTTCGAGCGCAGTACTGATTCTCTGCTCTATAATTGATGAGAATAATTTATAAAGTGAGGGAAGAAGGCTAATGGGTCGGTAATTGCCTATGTTCTTTGGATCACCTTTTTTAAACAACAAGATAATATTTGATTCAGACCACTGTTTTACATTATTTGTTATCAAAATTAAAATCCCTGATGGTGGCCATGCCAGTGTCAGTCACACAAGGAATCGAGAAACATCCGTGTACCACGCTGTTCAGCCGCGTGAGGCCGCGTACGACGCTGAATGCAGCGGAACAGCGCTGAACTCCATACATAGCACTCGCATGATAAAAACACATTTGTCCTCATTTTATACTTGTTTGCCGCGAAACCTGAAAAGACGCGGAAAGCTGAATGGATGCGGACGCATCTCCATACAAAATCTTTGTTTTCTATGGGCATAAGCTGAATAGAGCTGAAAAAGTGTGAGTACTCCCTTTCAAGAAAAACAAAACCGGGGAACAAAATTTTTTTTTGTTATGTCTCAGTTATAACGGCTTTGTTTATTTTCAAAATATAAAACGGAGAAACGGGTGCTAAATTTCATCATATGTATTAACAGTTTAAGTGGTCGAGAGGCTAACATGTTTACCACGGAAGCGTGACGTCGCAAGTTCGCGCCTAGGATCAATCAATCAGTTTTTTAAAAACTGCACAAAAATTCAACTTCTTGACTCTTTCCTAAACGGAACAGTAACTTTATAACGATGGAGAATGAACAAGGTGATAATATCACTTTCCGAAAATCACAACCCTCGAGTTCGCTATGCGACTTGTCTTCGAATTCGAACCAATCATTCCTATTTGACACAACAATGATGAGTCTACCGAACACATCTATCAACGAGTCACAAAACTACAAAGAACTGAGCGATAAAATTACTTAACTTCAAGAAGAATTACTGATAGCGAACCAGGAGGTAATAAACTTAAACTTAGAAAACACGACTTTAAAGCAAGAACTAGGAAAATATAAACAAATCATAAATAATTACAAAAAAATCTTCACAGCTGAAACACCTATTCGTACATCAAAACCTAAATCTGGCAAAAATAAATTGGTTCCCCTGACTCCGAAGTCTTGTTTCACACCTTCAAGATCACAGTCTGTTTACAGTGAACATCCGCTGGAGCAACCAGAATGTTCAACATTACAAGAAAAACTGCTAAATTAAGAAAAACTGGTAAATTAAGAAAAACACTACAGTTAAAAATTGAAACCAAATCATTTATGTAAACAATATGAGAAATTTAATACCACGGTTTCAGACGAGAAAACAGAACCTTTAAATAAAATGACCAAACGAAGAAAACTATGCGTACTCAGCAACTGTACACAACGAGATATGCTACAAGCTATTGAAGAAAATTTCGAAAGAGACTTTTTTATTGTAGTTATCCATCACCAAACTGTAGCATCACACAACTTTTAGAGGGTATAAAATCCAAGTTAAGATATTTTAGTATGAATGATTATTGTATAATTGTACTGGGGGAAATAGACATCAGAACTAACGAAAATCTTACTAACTTGGTTAAGTGATTAATGAATGTTTAATTAATGTAACACATACAAATGTAATAATATGTACAACGACATATATCCGGGTGGCACTCATTTATAATAATAAGGTAGAATTATTTAATAACTTACTCTGTAAGGATATCCAAAATAATAACTACGCATATTTCTTTGATTCCAACTACGGATTAACATTGGACATGTTTTCGAATTTTTCAGGCAAATTAAATATAGATGGGATAAGATGTATGTTTAGAGACATACTCCTAAAACATATATTTAACGCATGGGAGAACTCGCAAAATGCAATTGGAGTTTTCTGTGATCTCTGCAAAGCCTTTGATTGCGTACACCATGACACGCTTTTGTGTAAACTACGTCACTACGGTCTCCAAAGCGAAGCTCTTAACGTAATTGATTCATATTTACATAATAGGTTCCAATGTGTTGATGTTAATGGTGTGAAATCTTCCGGGCTACCAGTGTATATAGGTGTGCCTCAAGGCTCAATACTGGGTCCCTTCTTATTTCTGGTGTTCATAAACGATCTACCATTCTTCTTAAGGGGTATCTGTGACGTAGCATTGTTTGCGGATGATAACTCTCTTATCTTTAAAGTAGATAGGAATACACAAGATTTCGATAACGTAAACAACGCTCTTTCAATGGTTACGGATTAGTTTACGACAAATGATTTAGTTCTAAATGACAAGAAAACGAAATGTATAAAGTTTGCCTTGCCTAATGTTAGAAATTTAGGACCTAATGTAATCTTAAGTGACGAGGTGCTTGAAACTGTAGACACGGCAGTATTTTTGGGCATAACTATTGATTCCAAACTACAATGGGGCCTACATATATCAAGCCTATCGGGAAGGCTCAGCTCTGCCGCATACGCCGTCAGGAAAGTAAGACAATTTGCTGATGTTGACACAGCTCGGTTAGTCTATTTTAGTTATTTCCATTGCGTTATGTCCTACGGTATTCTATTGTGGGGAAAAGCTGCTGATGTACAAAATATATTTGTCCTACAAAAACGTGCCGTGCGAGCAATATATCAGCTAGGGTCAAGAGTTTCATTAAGAGAAATTTTCTAAGAGATTGAAATTCTCACGGTAGCAACTCAATTTATTTTTGCAAACATTTTATATATTAGGCAAAATATATATTTATACAGTAAATCGAGCGACATCCACAACTTTAACACCAGAAACAAACACAAGCTACGTGCTCCTTCCCACCGACTTCGTAAGGTCCACGACTCATTTGTGGGGCTCGATATCCGTTTATACAATAAGCTTCCACGATCTTTTCTTGACCTGCCTTTTAACTCATTTAAAGCTAAAGTTAAACCTAACCTCTTTTCGAAGGCATACTATTCTATTAATGATTATTAAGACGATAGTTGGTCGCTGTGTTAAACGCAAGACAATGTCATAATTATCATGTTCTTTCTCTTTAAGTAATTAGCTTATGACAGGTTATATGTATTCATATTATATTGCTTTTTTTTGTTTTTACTTAATTTTTTTATATATCTGACTATGTAGGTCAATTCGTTATTTTTTTTATATACATTTTTATCATTATCCGTATCATAGTGTGCTAGCTAACAAGTAAATTTCGTGTCATGTATAATTACTTAGCATACTTTTATATAGATTCAAGTTCTTAAAACGTAACAGACAGATGTGTTGGTGGGGAGTTTGTTGGCCACTTCTTCTCCACAGCTAAAACACTAGGAAGTGGTGACGGGCGGGCGTTTTGGGGGACTGTCTTTTGTAAAACTTGACGTTCAAAAAGTGCTGGCTCTCAGCCTAATTTGAATAAATGACTATTGATTTGATTTGATTGATTTGATTAGACATTGTGAATAGAATTCCTTTGACTTGGAATTATTCCCTTATGACTCAACTAATGACACCGATGGACAAAACTCTCAGTTTTTTCTTTTATAATAGTATACGTATTCTACACCAAAACATAGCAGGTCTCATAAACGAATCTGACATCCTGACAGTACATTTAGAAGAATTAGCACAAAATAATAAGCCTATAGACGTAATCAGTGCATAAACTTATCAAAAGTGCTATTGATAGTGTAAACCTGTTAGAAGGTAATAACTGATATAAACTTGTGACAATAATCTAGTGTTTTAGTGCATAGATTTAGAAATATAGACCAACTTTGAAAATAATCCTGCCTTCCGTCAGTTGCTTACTACCTGTGCGTTGTGATTAAACGCGTAAGCGCCCCGTATTACACGGCGCTTCCGACGTTCTTCTCGCGAACTCGCCGACACACTGACTGTGAGTACCGGGGCCTTTGCGTTTATTAGTGTGCACTTATTATTGTAAACAACAAAACATTATAATTATTTGTTCCTAACTGGTCGGAGGGCCTTTATTGCTGAGCTGTTTTTTATGAACTGGCTGAATTAAGCGAAGAAGTGTCATAACACTACATATTTATATACTTAAAAAAATCATGGCAGCGTCAACACAATCGTGGGGCTGCTGTGCCAGCGATCGTTGTTATTTGGAGGATGGCAAAGAATTTATAAACTGCATGAAATGCAAAAGATCTTTTCACTTCGCCTGTCTATCTAGTAGATAGTTGCATTGACCACGTTATGCTAAAATCAAATAAACCAGCTATTACCTTAGTTCTTGACTCTCTTATTACTGACCATGCTCCTATTGTAGTTTTTTGTAACCTGAAATTAGATATCCCTAAAACACTATCCCGTCAGAATCGTGTAGACATTAATGCTTGCGTAGTAGCTCTTGAGAATGTTGATTTTACTCCCGTTATGAGCTGTTAAGATGCAGAAACTGCTGCTTCTATCTTGGTCCAACTTATTTCCTCAGTTGTTGTTAAACACAGTCGTGATTCTGTTGTCTCGAACCGAAAACGCATTATTAAGCCGTGGATCACACCTGGGCTTTTTAGGTGTATTCGAAACCGTGACAACATGTATCGTAAAATGAAGAGGGATGCTGAAAATAACACTCTGAAAATCACCTATAATCGGTATAAAAAATATTGCAACAATTTATTAAAGAAACTAGCTGACCCGCGCAACGTTGTCTGCGTCCCAATTTTCATTACTGCTCCGCTCCTATTGGTCTTAGCGTGATGATATATATCCTATATCCTTCCTCGATAAATGGGCTATCCAACACTGGAAGAATTTTTCAAATCGGACCAGTAGTTCCTGAGATTAGCGCGTTCAAGCAAACAAACAAACAAACTCTTCAGCTTTATATATTAAGTATAGATTAAAACGAGAATATGAACGAAATGAATTTGAAAAGCGCCGTAGGAGTCCGAAAGCTACCTGGAATCTCATTAGAACTATCTCCAATCTTCAAAAGAATAGGGACTCTGCCAGTGAGTTGTTATCTATAACTCCAGATCCAGCTCAATCACTTGATACTGTTAACGACTTTTTCGCAAACGTAGGAACAAAACTAGCATCTAAAATCCTTAACTCTCCAAACTATAACTCTACCAACATTTCTGACTCTGGCACTTCGGATGTCCACCCTAACTCGATGGCTATTTTTGGCATGGATAGCGAAGAGATAGAATATCTTATTCGTGGCTTACGACTAAATAGTTCTACGGGTTGGGATGGTATCCCCGCAACTGTATTCTATAATGCTAGAAGCACTTTTGTCCCGGTTATCTGCCACGTCTTCAACCTTACCCTTACAACTGATTAAGGAAATGGATGACAATGAAAAGGTGCTCTTGGAAGCTCACACCAAGAATAGGCAGTTAAAAAATGAGATGGCTCCGTTATACACTCAATACACTGAGGCCATTGAAGTCCGGGATAGGCTCCAACTTGTAGTGGACGAGTTCAGCCAGTGTAGCATTGAGTATGAACAAGCTCTTAATCACAAGTACTTATTGCAACAACAGCTACAGGAGGCTCATTGTCAAATATCACAACTTGAGACAACTAACCTTAACATCACAGCCTCCCTGAACCAAAGTTTATTTCGCGAGTTGGTGCCTATTGCCCCATCCAAGGTCCCTCTAATCAACCCCTCTTACACAGTAGATTAACTAGTGATGATGATTTGGAATCAATAAAAACAGTGAGGGTAGTAACTAGTAAAAATAAACTTAAAAAATATATAAAAATTAACAGATACATTCTCAAAACGCAGAAAATGGTTAGAAGGCAAAAGTTTTTTATCAAAAATGTTAAATTGAATAGGGAAAGGTTAAACTTATTGAAACAATTAGATATTTATTCTTTCAACCTGGAACAAAGTACTAGGAGGTATAAAGTTGACACAGAGGAGTTGCAATCTCAACTAAATCATTTACAGGAAAAACTAAGTTCTATGACATGCAAGTACAACACCTCTGAAAACCGTATGAGGGAATATGTGTTGGCTATGAATGAGCTGGTAAGCTCACAAAAAACCAACTGTAAGCATTGTCAACCAACTAATGTACAGACGCCAGACCATTCATTGTCAACATGCAACAACACCATGCCGCAGCTTTGTGTTGAATTTCTAGTTCCTACTATTAGTTCCAAAATCCAATGTAAACCATTAGTAAAGAATGAAATAATATTTTTTTGTGATGAGATTGGAAAGGGTCTGGGTCACTTGTTGAAATATGAATATCCAGGGCACTCAATTATCAACTAGTGTATGCCTGGCTGCTCCCTATTTGAAATCATGAAGAGAATTATTAATTATAACTTTCACCAGGATACAACATTATTAATATTTGTTGGTAATAGAGCTAATTTAAACAAATGAGAATTACTGCAATATCATAGGTCTCTAAGCAACCTCAACTTAAGAAAAATTATATTGTTTACATTTCCTTATAGCCAAAGTTTGCCACAGGAAGAAAATTACCTTAGATTCAATATTAATAAGACATTGCATAATCTGACATTTAATAGCAATGTATTTCATTTATTAGATGTTAATAATTTAATTGGAAATCGTTTTGTGTTGACAAAAGATAGATATCATGTAGACAGGTACTATCTTGCTAATTATTTTAAAAGACGGATAGCTATGTCGCTATCATATTATTTTTGTATAACAGCCTTGCCAGCTCAATAGAAGCAACTTGGCTAAACAAGTTGCTTCTATTGAGCAATGCACTGACATGTATAATAATTCTGCCAATAATTTGGCAAGAAACTCTATATTGATAATTTAAATTAGGAAATAAGACAACAGAGGCTATCTCTAGCAATATTGTACAGAATTTTGATGGAACAACCAAACCAATTAAAGATTTAAACTCTGTAAACTGTATCAACCTGATGCACCAAAACATTCAAGGATTCATGAATAAAGATAATGCCATACGTGGTGGCTCATTAATTTTAGTTCATAATAAACTTAAATTCAAAGAACGTAAGGATATTGTAAGCCTATCTGATGAGCGAACAATTGAGATAGCCTGTATAGAATTGGAGCAGTTCATTGTTTTAAGTGTGTACCGACCCCCTTCAGGATTGTATGACTGCTTTGAAAAGGTAATGGATGAAGTGTTACACAAGATTTGTAATTCAAACAAATATTTTGTCACTTGCGGTGATTTTAATGTTAATTTATTAGAAAACTCAGGTTCTAGCAGCAAAATTATTAGTCTGTTTCAGTTCTACAATCTTGTTAACTTATTTTTGGAGCCTACAAGAATAACCCCTGCGAGTGCCACATGCATAGATAATATTTTTACAGATTTTGTACCAAGTCACAAAGAAATTATAAATTTACTAGATTCTGATCATAGTGGGCAAATAATTACTTTCCAAAACCTAAACAACAAAGTGGCTACAAAATATATCACTGTTAACCCAAGAACTATAACTCGTTTGGAAACTTTCAAAACTAAAATCATCAATAATTTACCAGTTTTGACTACTTTAAATAATCCTAATAAGTCATATGAGGATTTTTTTCACATGTACTGTAAACAATTCAATTCCACTTTTATACCTAAGACTATCTCGGTTAGCAGTAATGTATCTTACAGTGAATGGGCTACGGTAGGTATTCATAAAAGTAGAACTCGGCTCTATGAATTGTATGATGAAAGAGCCCATGTAAATACGGCTGAATTTAATTCTTATGTTAAAAATTATTCAAAATTATTTAAAAAAGTTTGTTGTATTGCAAAGTCGCGTTATTTGAGTAATAAGATTAAAAATAGTAATAATATAATCAAAACAACGTGGAATATTATTAATAGTGAAACAGGAAGGTCAAAACCTCGTTGTAGTGACTACAGCCTTTTAATTAATGACATTGCAATCAATTCTGACTCCCAGGTTGCTTCTGCTTTTGAAATTTTTTTTTTCAAAGATTCCTATTTTAACAACAAAATCTCTGAACTCATCACCCACTGCAGCAGAGTCTCTGCTTAAAGAAAATGTTAAAGTTTGCGATTCCGAATTTAGTTTCCAACATGTCACTGGTACAGATATAATTAAAACATTTAACAGTTTGAATGTGAAAAAGACTGCAGATTTATGGGATAATTCAGTGGACGTTGCAAAGTCCATTATTACCATTGTGACTCCTACTTTAGCACTTATCCTACTAATATTATAAATGTGAATGTTTGTATGTTTGTATGTTTGTATGTTTGTATGTTTGTATGTTTGTATGTTTGTATGTTTGTATGTTTGTATGTTTGTATGTTTGTATGTTTGTATGTTTGTATGTTTGTATGTTTGTATGTTTGTATGTTTGTATGTTTGTATGTTTGTATGTTTGTATGTTTGTATGTTTGTATGTTTGTATGTTTGTATGTTTGTATGTTTGTATGTTTGTATGTTTGTATGTTTGTATGTTTGTATGTTTGTATGTTTGTATGTTTGTATGTTTGTATGTTTGTATGTTTGTATGTCTGTATGTTTGTATGTTTGTATGTTTGTATGTTTGTATGCTTGTGCCTTAATCAGGCAAAAATGGCTGAAGGGATTTGGATGAAATTTGGCACACATATAGTTCACATCCTGGAATCAAACAAAGGCTACTTTTTATCCCGGTAAAAGTCAACGCTTAACGAAGACTGAGGAGGAAGTGGAAACCCAGCGTTTCTGCTGCCTTAGTACTTCAGATTCAAAAGTACCAGGAGAACAGAAACATGTCGTAGTATTTCCGGGGATGAAATTGGGAGCGCTTAAGATTCACAAGTACCAGGAGAACAGAACGATGTTAAAGTATTTTTGGGCAAGAATATATTTTCTTTTTTACCGTCGAACAGAAATATGTATGTTGAAGTTTTTTCCGGGCTGGAATTGTAAACGCTCAAGATTCACATGTGACAGGAGACCAGAAACATGTCGAAGTATTTCTTTGGCTGAAATTATGAGCACTAAAGATTCAAGTACTAGGAGACCATAAACACGTCGAAATATTTCTGGCGCTTGAATTGTGACCGGTTAGAATACAGAAGTACCAGGAGACCAGAAATATGTCGAAGTATTTTCGGGACTAGGATTATGAGCGGTAAGGATTCAAAGGTATCAGGAGAACAGAAAAATGTCGAAATTTTTCTCGGGCAGGAATTATGAACGCTAAAGATTGATTTTGTACCAGGGGACCAGAAACATGTCAAAGTATTTCCAGGCTTGGAATTGCGAGCAGTTAGGATTCAAAAGCACCAGGAAATCAGATACGTGTAGAAGTATTTTCGGGGCTGGAACAATGAGCGCTACGGATTCACAAGTACCAGGAGAACAGAACGATGTTAAATTATTTTTGGGCTAGAATATTTTTTGTTATTTTTTTTAACTGTCAAACAGAAATGTGTGTGCCGATGTTTTTCCGGGCTGTTATTGTAAATGCTGTAGATTCACAAGTAACAGGAGACTAGAAATATGTCAAAGTATTTTTTTGGCCTAAATTGTGAGCGCTACAGATTTACAAGTACCAAGAGACCAGAAAAATGTCGAAGTATTTTCCGGGCTCGATTTATGAGCGCTAAAGATTCATTATGTACCACGAGGCCAAAAACATGTCGAAGTATTTTCGTGGCTAGGATTGTGAATGGATTTACAAGTACCAGGAGACCAGAAACATGTCGAAATATTTCCGGCACTGGAATCGTGAGCGGCTAGGATTCAAAGGTATCACGAGAACAGAAAAATGTTGAAGTATTTTCCGTGCTGGAATTATGAGCGCTAAAGATTCATTATGTACCAGGAGACCAAAAACATGTCGAAGTATTTTCGTGGCTAAGATTGTGAATGCAAAAAATTCAAAAGGACCAGGAGACCAGAAACATGTCGAAATATTTCCGGAGCAAAAATTATGAGCGCTAAGGATTCAAAAGAACCAGAACAACAGAAAAATGTGGAGGTTTTTTCCGGGCAGGAATTATGAGCGTAAAAGATTCATTATGTACCAGGAGACCAGATACGTGTCGAAATATTTCCAGGGTTGGAGTTGGGAGCAGTTAGGATTCAAAAGTATCAAGAGATTAGAAACCTATAAGAAGAAGTATAAGTAGTATTAGAAGTCGGGGCTGTAATTATGAGCGCTACAGATTCACACCTAGATAGCAGGAGATCATAAACATGTCAAATTATATTTTCTGCAGGAATTGTAAGCGCTAAAGATTCACAAGTACTAGGAGACCAGAAACATGTTTTAATGTTTCAGGCGCTGGAAATTTGAGTGGTAAGGATTCAAAAGTACCACGAGAACAGAAACATAGCGGTTTTTTCCGGGCTGTAATTATGAGCGTAAAAGATTCACAAGTACCAGGATACTAGAAACATGTCGAAGTATTTCCGAAGCTGGATTTGTGTGTGGTACATTTACAAATACCAGGAGAACCGAAACATTTCGAAGTTTTTTTCTGGGTTGGAGTTATGAGCGCTAAAGATTCACAAGTACCAGAATACCAGAAACATGTCGAAGTAGTTCTGGAGTTGAAAGTAGGGACAGTAAAGACTCGCAAACTAGCAGAAAAGAATCATAAAGGTGAATATCCGAAAATGAGAATAAGGGACAAAGAAGTTGCGCGCCGCCTCTAAAGTCTACGCAGACGAAGTCGCGGGCGAAGTGCTAGTTTATAATAATTGTATTGATTGTGGTGAGTTTCCTGACCTAATGAAGCATAGTAAAGTAATACCATTGTTTAAAGCGGGGTGTACTTTTGACCCCACTAATTATAGACCTATTTCAGTGCTACCCACCTTTAGTAAGATATTTGAAAAGCTTATTTTAGAGCAGTTGCAAAGATTTTTTAACAGACACAAACTTCTACATACCAAACAATTTGGTTTTACAAGGGGTCGTTCAACAACTGATGCCGGTGTTGAACTTTTAAGACATATTTATAATGCATGGGAAGACAAATGCGATGCCCTGGGAATTTTTTGCGACCTATCCAAGGCATTCGACTGTGTTTTTCATGAAACATTGATCAGGAAACTACACCACTACGGGATCCGGAACTCCTCACTGGATCTTATTACTTCATACTTGAGTGATAGGATCCAGAGAGTTGACGTGAACGGGAAAAGATCTCCTGGATGTACCGTAACAATGGGTGTCCCCCAGGGTTCAATTCTTGGCCCATTTTTGTTTCTTGTTTATATTAATGACTTGCCTTACCTCATAAATGATAGTCACGAAATAGTGTTGTTTGCAGATGACACTTCACTTTTATTTAAACTTAAACGTCAGCAACCGGTTACTAACGATATAAATAACGTTCTTTCAAAAGTAGTACACTGGTTTAATGTTAATAACTTAAATCTCAATGAAAAAAAACTAAATGTATTAGGTTTACGATGCCTCAGGTTAGGCAAGTGGATACTAGTGTGCTAATAAGGGGTAAAGAGTTGAGTCCTGAAGATACTACTGTGTTCTTAGGCATAACTTTAGATGCTAAGCTTCAGTGGGGACCACATATATATAAATTATCGAAAAAACTTAGCTCTGCTGCATACGCTGTCAGAAAAATTAGAAATTTAACTGATTTAGAAACAGCCCGTTTAGTTTACTTTAGTTATTTCCACAGTGTCATGTCGTATGGTATTCTATTATGGGGGAATGCTGCAGATATCCAGACAATTTTTGTTTTGCAGAAAAGAGCTATTCGTTCAATTTATAAATTAAGTCCTAGATACTCCCTCAGAGATAAATTTAAAGATATAAATATAATGACTGTCCCTTCTCAGTTTATTTATGAAAATATTTTGTATGCCCATAAAAATATAAAAAAGTTTAAAAAATACAGTGATATACATAACGTTAATACTAGGAATAAACACAAATTTGTTGTTCCTGTAACCAGGTTAAAAAAAATAGGTGGCTCATTTAGATGCCAATGTATACGCTTTTATAATAAACTTCCAAGTCACATTCAAGATCTAAGCATAAATAAATTCAAAGCATTTGTAAAGCGTAAACTTTGCCAGAAGGCTTTTTACACCATAAAAGATTATCTTGAAGACAAAAAGGCTTGGGATTGAGCTGCTCCAATAAAATACACTTGCACAGTCTCTGTTTTTAATATTAATGTCAATATATATTTATTTGCTTGGTTTATACATTGACATTTTTTTTTATCAATTTTTTAGTTTTACTTTTGTCATTTTTTTTTTATTGTACACAATTTGACTTTTATACAATTTTTTTTGTTTTTATATACAATTTGATATTTTTCTTTTTATTATATACAATTTGACATTTTAATTTAATTTTTCATATACAATTTGACATTATCATTATTTTTATTACGAATGGGGACTATGTGGATTATTTTTTATTTCATTGAGTAACTTTAATGTTTGTCTGGCAGTTTGAGTGCTTTGTACGGCCTACACAAATGTCCTTTCTTTGGTATTGTTCGTCGAGTTGTTGAGCTCCTATGTGGATCTGAGTTGAGCTACACGACTACTGACAAAGGCTTGCACTGACTGGACAGGTTCACTCAAATCTGTGTGGTTCTTTCTTCTAAAGACCATCTCAGACACTAATCTGCATGGTTCTTAAAAAAAATGATGTATTGTAAGTGTGAGGACTATGTAGGTCGTTATTTTAAGGATTGATTTCATGACTGTCTGGCAGTTTGAGTATATTATGCGGCTTACCCAAATGTCCTTACTTTGGTATTGTTCGTCGGTCCGTTGAGCTCCTCAAAGTTTTGAGTTGAGCTGCACGATAACTGACAAATGCTTGCACTGTCTGGACAAGCCCACTCAAACCTGCGTGGTACTTTCCTCAAAAGGCCACCTCAGACCTTAACCTACATGTTTTTCATATGTTATTGGCAATTGTATGGACTTCAGAAGAGACTGTGACCTCTGAGTTTGTTTCGGTGTTTCTTCTCAGGGTAGTCAGCTAGGAAACATCCGGCCTCATCTAGATAAATATGACAAATAAAAAAAATTTGACGTGTAAAAGAGTTACTTGTAACCTATTTGCAAAAATAAATATCATTTATCATCATTTATCATTTACATCTGGATTATTCCCAAAAGTATTCAAAAAGACGGTTGTGCACCCCATTCACAAGAGTGGAGACAGAGACAGTGTCAACAACTACAGACCTATATCGGTACTATCAATTCTGTCTAAGCTCCTCGAAAAAGTAATGAATTGCTGGATTACCTTAGCTCACAAAATATACTCGCGAAAAACCAATATGGATTCAGATCAGGCAAAAACACAGAGGATGCCATATTAGAATTAATAGGTTCAGTAGCTCAAAACCTTAATAACAATGATAAATCTTTAGCTATCTTTCTTGATCTTTCTAAAGCTTTTGACATTGTCTCTGTCCCCCTTCTCCTCAGTAAACTAGAAAGCATTGGTATAAGACGCCTACCGCTTAGTATGTTTAAGAGTTACCTTAGTGGTCGCTCGCAAATCATCAGGATAAACAACCACACCAGTAAGGAAGCATTCCTCACCTAGGGAGTTCCACAAGGTAGTGTCTTAGGACCTATTTTTTACCTGGTTTACATAAACGAGCTCTGTAAACTTGATTTAAAAAACTCCAAAATAATTACTTACACTGATGACACTGTTATCTTGGTTCGTGGTAGTGACTGAAATGAGGTTCAGCTTCAGGCAGAGTCAGCCTTGCAAGTTATTATGAGATAGCTGACACAGAACCTGCTTACTCTCAACTTGGATAAAACCAAATTTATCACTTTTAGTCCAAGGAAAGCGTCACAGCCAGCCCTTTCCTTTCGTCTGACAGCTCATGCGTGCCATACAATGAGGACTGCCACCTGTGGCTGTCCTGAAGTAATGCGCACGGACTCAATAAAATATCTAGGAGTTTGGGTCGACGGCACGTTGACATGGAGTGAGCAAATCAATTCACTGGTCTCTGGGGTTAGAAAATTTATATTTGTTTTTAAAAATCTAAGGACCTCCGCCAATTCCTCTACCCTGAGAACTGTGTACTTTGCTCTTGCCAATTCCATTTTAACGTACTGTATTTCGGCCTGGGGGTAAATGTTATTTGCTGCGCTTGGAAAGAGCGCAGAGAGCTGTCCTTAAGGTAATGGCTTTCAAACCATATCGCTTTCCTACCAGCGAACTTTATACCCTATAGAAGGTACCTACAATAAGACAATCTTTTGTTCTAAGTACAGTGTTGCGGAAACACTCAAACTTGCCTTTTGACCCTGAATTTAGAAAACAAAAACGTAGAACTAACAGAGTGTGCCCGACTTCAGTTGTTAAATTGGAAATTGTCCGCCGGCAGTTCATTTTCTGCAGCCCTGTGCTTTACAATAGAATTAATAAAGTCCTGACTATTTACCCACGTACTCTCAGGGATTGCAAAAAAATTGTCTATCAATGGCTTCATACTCTCAGATATGAAGAATTGGAGAATTTAGTAAAGCCCTAAAGATCTTTCTTCGACATGGACATGCATACCAAATACACGTAGTGTAGAGTGCGCTCGTGGGGAGGTTCCACTGGCACACCCTACACTTACGGGTGTAAGTGTAGGGTGTGCCAGTGGAACCTGCAACAGACATGCACTACACTCTCATTTAACACTCCCACATGCACAACACTAAGCACTTATCTATTTTAAGTTTTTAGTGTATTAATTTTTGTTTTTTCTTTCCATTTTAATTGTTTAATATTAATTGTTCTTTCTTTTTTTTAACACCTACTGTATTTTTTTTTTTTTAAATCTGGAACGCTGTCGTCTCCCTCTTGGAGGTGGGCGTTAATAGCTGCGACACAGTTTTGCAACTAATGCAGCTATTTACGTACGTAATTAATTTGTTAAATGTGTTTTTGTTCCCATAAAGATTATTATTATTATTTCGTTTATTTTTTTTAACATATAAATTATATTTTTAAATATTTCAATAAAAACATTAAAAAAAAAACATTTAAAAATATAAAAATAGTAGCCCACCGGTATCGGGAACAGGGTCCAAGCTACCGGCGGTCAGGGCTCCAGAGAGAGGAACCTCCTAACAATACGAGCCGTGTCCAGAAGTACCACTTTCTGAATCAAGCCAGCTGCCTAACGAGAGCCTCCTGAGGTGTTGGTCGAGGCTCGTAGCTATTAAGCCATTGGCTGATATGACTATCGGTACAATGATTGCGGAATCCACATCCCACATGTCGACAACCTCGCGAGCCAAGTCAATATACTTGATTTGTTTGTCTTTCTCGGCTTTCACAAGGTTCTCGTCATGCGGGACGGTTATGTCTACAATCATTGCACGCCTCACTATTCGGTCCACCACCACTATATCAGGCTTATTGGCAACAATAGTCCTGTCAGTGATGATGGACCGATCCCAGTACAATGTGATATTGCCATTATCGAGAACTGGGTCGGGCGCATACCTGTAGTACGGCACCTCCGACTCCACAAGAGAGTATTTCAGAGCAAGTTGCTGATGGATAATCCTGGCTACAAGGTTGTGCCTATGCAAGTATTCTCCGTTAGCTAGACGAGAACAACCAGAGATAATGTGGCGAATTGATTCTCCCGGACGGTGACATGCCCGACATATGTCGACCGTGCCGTCCTTCACAATAAATCTCCGGTAGTTCTTTGTCATGATAACTTCGTCCATAATTGCACAGACAAAACCTTCGGTTTCTCCAAACAGATCACCAAAACGCAGCCAGGCTACGGACGCTAGTTGGTCTACGTCCGACCCATGTAGGGCCCGGAAAAAGCGTCCGTGAAGCTCCTTACTCTGCCATACCGCCCTGCGATCGTTAGTGTCAAGCACCGCAGGTTTGCGCCAGTTCTCATTTGCCAAGGAGAGCGGGGTGAGTCCCTTGTCCACCGCCACTACATCTCGATGCATACCCACGTCGACAGCTAGGAAATATTCCCTGAGACTGCATATCTCGCGATTGTGGAGAGTCTTAGCATTTAAAAAGCCTCGACCTCCACACTTTCGCGGGATATACAGTCTCATTACCGACGACCGTGGATGATGCATTCGATATGTAGTAAGCAGTGTGCGGACCCGCCTATCCAGAGCGTCAAGTTCCGTTTGAGTCCATTTGAGTACGCCGAAAGAGTACATCAATACCGGCATGACCCAACCGTTGAAGGCGCGCACCTTGTTTCCGCCTGATAGAAGGCTATTGAATACCTTCTTCAGGCGACCAAAGAAGCGCTCCTTCAACGATTGCTTCATGTCAGTAACATTGATACCTAACGCTTCCGACATACCCAAATACTTGTAAGTTTCAGTTGAAGAGAGAGATCTCAGGTTTATGGAATCCGAGAGTTGAGTTCCCACGGATCCCATAATCTCTCCTCGCTTCACATGCATGATCGCACATTTGTCCACACCAAACTCCATCCTGATGGCGTCACTGAAAGTTTCAGTTACCTTCAGTAGCTCCATCAGTTGCAGATTAGTGGGGGCAAAGAGTTTCAGATCATCCATGTAAAGGAGGTGAGATATAACCTGACCACCTCTCTCGCCTAGCCCTGAATTCTCTAGCAGTGTACTAAGAGGATTCAAGGCTAGACAAAACCAAAGCGGACTCAAACTATCGCCCTGAAATATACCTCGCTCGATCCTTACCGGTTCGCTATTCCTCTGGATATTTCGACATCCTGGATAGCGAAGAACTGTCCTCCATTGCCCCATACACGACATCAGGAAAGTGCGTAGCGTTGTATCAATTTTATACAATTCTAGCACCTTCATGAGCCATGTATGAGGCACCGAGTCGTAGGCCTTCTTATAGTCTATCCAGCATGTCGACAGATCCTTTCGGGAACGACGAACCTGTTGGCTAATGGCCATATCAATTAGGAGTAGCTCCTTAGTACCGCGGGACCTATTCCTACATCCATTTTGAGAGGCAGACATGATGTTGTTGTTGTTAATATGACTATTAATCTTTGCCCTCAAAATGGATGTAAGAACTTTATAGACCGTCGGTAAACACGTGATCGGTCTATAATTTTTAGGGTCCGCAGTACTACCTGATTTATGGAGCAGGTGGGTTATTCCTGTAGTTAAGAACTGGGGTAGCGACCCAGACTCTAAGGCAGACTGGAATTGAGACGCCAAGCAAGTGTGCGATCTTGTGAACCATTTAATCCAGAAATTGTGCAGCCCGTCCGGCCCTGGAGATTTCCAGTTAGGCAACGGACGAACTGCACAAGTTACATCTTGGGGGCTGATGGTAATTGCCCCCATTTCTGGTATCACATCGCACACGCGCTCGACCTCCCGAGTCCAATCGCCCTCAGTATGACTGACAGGGACCGACCAGATGCTGCGCCAGAATGAACACATGGCATCATCATCCGGCAGGCGCATATCAGTCACACCTTGGTCCGGTCGCTCCCAATCCCTATATACCCACCTTTCATTACTTCGGAATGTGCGATTCTGGGTGTATCGCTCCACTCGCCGCCTATACCTACGAATACGGCTTATTATTATTATTATTATTATTATTATATATATCTATCCCGGAAATCTCTTCTGAAGCCGAAGCTTACTGCAAATGGAATTGTTCAGGCTGCAAAACTGTCTTTGCAAACGCTCCCAAGACCGCTACTCCGAACCGGAATGTCTCAACTACAAGAGGAAACAAAAGACCTGGATTGAACTGGCCACCTCAGGCTGCAGCTATTACCACTGAAGATGTACGTACCATAGTCCAAGAGGTTGTTAAAACTGAGTTCACTTCCATGCTTTAACAACTCAACAGCACTATACTCAGCGTTGTTAATAGGGAACTGGCCCCTATTAAAAATGAAATCAGGAAGTTGACGGCATCATAAACCTTTCACACGAAAGAATTGGAAGAGTACCAATGAGAACATAAATTACTCGAAAAAACGGTGAAGGAATTAACTGAGCAAAATTCTAACTTGAAAATATTAATGATGGACCTAAGTCTACGTGTGAATTATTTGGAAAAACAGACTCGTTCAAAAAATCTCGAAATTCAGTGCCTGCCCGAAAACAAACAGGAGAACCTATACACTGTCGTTAAGCAGCTGGGATCTGTGGTGGGATGCAACCTGAATGACAATGAAATTCTTCATTGTACCCGTGTTGCCAAACAGCAAGCCGGTAACACCCGTCCGCGATCCATCGTTGTCCAGCTCGCCTTCCCAAAACTACATGATACCTTCCTGGCGTCAGTTATAAATCATAACAAAAACCTGCTAATAAAGCGCTTCATGCTGCCACTAGACAAAAGGCAAAGGACAAGTGTTACGACGATCGATCGTGGTAAAGTAAATGAAAGCAATAGTGGACTGTATAACAAGAATATAATAAAACTAATATTAAATTACAAATGGTACGGTTGGTTCGCGTAAGTAACAAAGATGAGAAATAAATATGCTCGAGCGCAGCCGTGCTTGGAGATGCGCAACAGCTGACTGGTGTGGCGCGGGGTCTGTGTTCGGCCGCTGGCCGGTTCGCGAGCCGCTGTCCCCGCACCCCTCCTTCACTGCCACCGCGCGGCTGTGTTGAGGTCTGTGGCCCAAACATGCTCCCCCCGTTGAAGAGTCTTCAACTGTGCACTGGCAGCGGGCAGATGGTGCTGAAAGCGCGCTGGATGATACCCTTTCTTGTGCGGATGTCTGCGACCCTCGCGATGCCATCTCTGCCTGGGAGAACATGGGTGATGCGTCCTAGAAGCCACATAAGAGGAGTTAAGTTTTGTCCTTTATGACGAACAATGTTCCTTCCTTGAGCTCGCCAGACGACCGGCACCATTTGGTTTTCTCCTTGGCGTTCTGGATCTGTGGATGAGGCAGCATGATTAGAGAACGCCCAATAAGGAAATGTGCTGGAGTTAAAGAAGCAAGGTCGGAAGTATCGTTGGATATTGGTGTTAAGGGCCTTAAATTCAAGGTTCTAGGCCTCAACTTGAATTAAACAAGTAGTCATTTCCTCGAAGGTCAGGTTTGTTAAACCCAAAATGCATCTTAGATGGTGTATAGTGGATTTAACTGCAGACTCCTATAAGCCTCCGAAGTGTGGCGTATACGCAGGTATGAAGGAAAAGTTTATGCCAGGATTGGTTGGTGAGATGTTACGTGGTTTTCCCTTTCGAGCAATAAAGCGGTTTAGTGCAGCTAAGAAGCTTCCTTTGTAAGATCCGACAAAAGTTCGAGGTAGACGGCTCTCGTAGCTAGACACACAACACACGAATGAAGCATTTGATGAGCCAGCACCTTCTAACTTTCAGGTCACACATCACAGGACATGTCATGACAGGTCATGTTTAAAGTGCTCTCGTTAAATAATAAACTTTTTAAAGAAAATACTTGCCATAATTACGTAAACTTTGTGTGAGTGGAATAATTGAGTGGCTGGCGGACTGTGGTAATATTGGTTGCAACTTTTGTACAGTGATTCGTGGGATAAATCATCCAAAACAAATGATTCAGTGAATAAAATTAAAATCAAATTGATCGGTTACCCTCAACTATCCCAACATTTATCAACAACGTCTGAAACAGCAGTGTGGGCAAACTGCAGTTGCCTGTATTGCTTTTAAATTCTATCAGGCGTTATAAGACATTCATTGCTGCTACTCATTGCTAGATTGTTTTTGTAAGGTATCCTAGCACTGCAACCAACTGCCATAACTGCCATAATAGCACGAAATAACCAAGCTCTATCAACTGCAAGGAGCTCCACTGAATTATTTTACTCGTATTGTGAAGCAATTACGTGGAGCAGCAATGCCTCGCACTATGAGGTCACCCCCTGCAAAACCCACCATCGCGTTGCTCGAGACTCATTCAGAGCCTGATTTGTCCTCTGCCGCATCTATTCTTGAATTGAATATCGGTGATAAAATGGATAACGTCACAACACGGCAGAGCAAGAAACGCTTCAGAGGTGACGACGACTGCACGGATATTGACAGATTCGAAGATTTGAAAAGTATGTTGCAATCATGGAAAAATGATCAAGATGTTGTCCTCAACAAAATAGTCGCGGAAGTTTCTGAATTGAAACAACAAAATTTCAATATCCAGAAGTCATATTCTGAGATTGAAAAATCAATTCAATTTTTCAACTTGAGCTATGAGGATATGAAGTCTCGTCTGGAGGTCCTGGAAATTGAACACAGGGAGAATGTTAAACGCTTGAATGACATGACTAACAGTGTGAATATGCAAGCTGTCGCTACACTTGAGGCTAAGGTTGAAGCAATGGAGCAGCAGGCACGATCATGCAACATTGAAATCTGTAATTTACCAGAAAAGCGAAATGAAAATTTGTTCGCCATCGTGGATTCCATAAGCTGCGCTATTGATTTACCTGTGTCTCATAATGACATCATATCGATACATAGAGTACCACACGCTCAACATTATGATCGCAAACCTAAAAATATAATTATCAAACTCAGAACACGTATTATACGTGATAACATTCTTAGTGCATATCGTCAAAAGAAGGGCCTGAAATCTGATCAGTTGGGAATCTCTGGTGCCTCGGTAAATGTTTATTTTAATGAATATTTAACCCTAAATAATAAATCTTTATTTCGAGAAGCTAAGAAGATTGCCAATCAAATCGGTTTTAAATACGTTTGGGTCAGGAATGGGACAGTACTTGTACGGGAGCGGGATGGATTGTCATCAATTGCTATACGATCTGGGGAAGATCTTAAAAGGATTGTTATCAGTAAGAAGAAGTGTACTGAAAACCCAGATTCAGAGCAATAACTATGTTCACACTGTATTGTATATGTATATTAAGCTTTGTCCTTATTTCTTTTCTGCTTGTTTATTTGACAGGTTTATAAGTCTTGTTAATAGGTATGTCAGTCTCAAATGCTAAGTCTATCTCTTGCCCACTAACTTACACCATTGGTTGTCAGTGCTTTTATTTAAAAAAATCCTGCATTCAATTCTAGGTTTTCTTTATTACATACGATATAATCTCTTTGTGCCATTTAAAAATGTATGTATAATATTGGAAACTACCTTAAAGTACAAACACTGCAAACTTAAACTAACGTGTAATTCTGGCTTATCTGAAACTTATCATATAATTACTATATACAACGGGCTAATGTATTTTCTACTGAGTGGTAAGCGTTGGATAATACAAAATTATTATATTACTGTTATTTATGGCTACTAATAACATTACGTTTTACTACCAGAATTGTAGAGGTACTCGTACAAAGTTGCAAGCGCTTTATATGAACATATTGAGTAATTCTTATGACGTTATCGTTCTGACCGAAACTTGGCTTATTCCAGATATCCGTGATAGTGAATTAATTGATGAACGATATGTTGTCTTAAGGTGTGACCGTGACAGTGTCGCGACGAATAAAAAAGATTGAGGTGGTGTTCTAATTGCTGTGCTTTGTGAACTGCGGGCGTCAATATTGACAACCCAATAATTTAACTCTGAAATTGAACAAGTTTTAGTACAGATGCCTGCCATACAGCATCATACACGCCATATTATTGGTGTCGTATATATACCTCCAGCACCTCGTGTAGAAGTATATGAGCAATACTTGGACATGCTACAGGGTTTAGCTAATAATCCTAATTGCAATTCATTTCATTTCTTTGGTGACTATAACTTGCCCGAGATTGACTGGGTGCAACAAGGCAACCATGCCACTGCGCGTCACACGGACTCAACGGGACGTATATTACTTAATTTTATAAATATAATAAATGGTTTACAATTTCACTACACAAGAAATAGTTTAGGTCGTGTGCTGGACTTGATAATCTCTAACGCGGACCCTCAAATGATGCCCTGTAATATCCTGGTGAATCCCGATAACCTTCACCCCCCTTTTTCTATATTAACTCACCTAGATGTACGTTTCAAACCGATGAGATGCCAACGGGTTCGCAGGTATAACTTTTACAAAGCAAACTATGATGGCATTAAACACGACTTAGACAATGTAGATTGGGAAGAGTCACTCTCTCATCAGTCTTCTGAGATGGCTATTGATTTTTTTTATGAAACTATATATAGAGTTATCAAGTCACATATTCCATTAACTTACACTAAGAACTCAAAATTTCCGATCTGGTTTTCACCTTCTCTAACAAAAACATTTAAAACTAAAGAACATGCTTGGATTCAGTTGAAGAAATATTGTAATCACTCTGATTATGTGCATTTTTCAAATTATCGCAAATTGTTTCATAGTGAGACCGCTAAATGTTATAAAAGATATATGACATCAGTTGAAGACAGTATTCCCAAATCTATTAAGTATTTTTGGTCGTATGTCTCTTCCAAGAAAGGCAAAGCTAAGTACCCTGCTAATATGTTTTACAAAAATGTCTCTTCCGATGACCCCAAAGAAATATGCAATTTATTTTCAACTTTCTTTTGTTCTGTTTACGAACCCTCTACCTTTGACCCAGACCTATGGCAACCGTCCAATTGTTATGAAGACAATTCGCCATGTATCTCTGACATTTACTTGCCAAAGGAATCAATACGTACAGCATTGAAGTCGCTGGATTCTTCTAAAGGAACTGGACCCGATGGCATCCCACCTTCCTTCTTCATAAATACAGCTGACCACTTGTCTTCTGCCTTGCATATAATTTTTAATAAATGTTTGCAGGAGGGGGTTTTTCCTACGGTTTGGAAACGAGCCTCTATTACCCCTGTGTACAAGAGTGGCGATAAAAATAATGTAGAGAATTATCGGCCCATTTCCATTCTTTCCGCTTTGTCAAAGGTTTTCGAACGACTTGTGCACAGTGCGCTATATCCTCATATCCGTCATCTTATCATACCCGAACAACATGGTTTTGTCAAACGTCGCTCTACCACCACTAACCTCATGACCTTTGTGAACTATCTTTTTGAAAATATGGACCGCCGGGTACAGGTTGACGCTGTTTACACGGATTTTCAGAAGGCTTTTGACAAGGTGGATCACACCCTACTTATGGAAAAAATTGCTTTTAATGGTATACGTGGTAATTTACTCAGATGGTTTGCTTCATATGTTTTCAATAGGACTCAAAAGATCGTCATTAATGGGCATGAATCTGACTCTATAGTTGTTACATCCGGGTTTCCTCAGGGATCAGTGTTAGGTCCTTTTCTATTTGTACTGTTCATTAATGACATTAAACATTGTTTTGCTAACTCACATTTCCTGATGTATGCAGACGCTTGACTCTAGTCTGCATTTTGATACTCATATTGACAATATAGTAAAAAGGGCCTTTCAGATGTATGGACTCGTGATGAGATTTTCGAGTAACTTTGTGCGACCCTCTACATTCCTAATATTATATAAAACCCTGATACGATCACAATTGGAATACGCCGTCCAAATTTGGGATCCTTTATATGATAAGTACAAGGATAGGCTAGAAATTGTGCAGAAAAAGTATTTACGTAGTATGAATTATAAATGTTATCGTCCTAAAGTCTCCTATAAACAATTACTGAAACGTTACAATATTCTTAGTTTGGAATCTAGACGATTTCTTCTTGGTGTAATGATGCTGCATGGTATTTGTAATAATAGATTCGACTGCATTCCTTTATCAAATAGTCTCAATTATATAGTACCTAGATCTGTCATGCTTCGCGGGGTACGTGTCCCTCGGCTATTCCACACAAACTCGTGCAGGACTAACGCAGGGGTGCGAGTGCCTCTTCGTCGCCTTGTTGATGCGTACAACACTCACTTTATGGAGCTTGACATATTTACTCTTTCCAAACAAATTTTCAAGGCAAGAGCAATAGAGTTACTTAGTTCTTAGGTAAATATATAAATATATCTATTTATTTTACTTCTTCTTCATGATATTTTATGATGAATACTGTATGTCTGTTTTCTTTTAACTTTTTTTTTTGTGAATTCGTGGACAATGGTGTGGGTTACATGTATAGTAATATAAAAATGCAATAGGTTATGCATAATTGTATTTCTAAGTAAGGCTAATTTAAGAATCCTTTGTTATACCTGGCATGTAACTGTTTTTTGTCCCTAACAAATAAAATAAAATAAAATAAAATGATGGGACCGGCGTAGTCTACCCCTGTGTCTAAAAATGGAAATTATAAGTGTAAACGCTACTCTGGAAGGTTACTCATGACAGGTTGAATGGTGTTGGCCTTGATCCTGCAACATTTTACACATTGATATGTGATCTTTTTAGCCAGGTTTCTGTCTACAATGGGATAGTAGTGATGACGAACAGTGGCCAATAAAAGATGTGGCCCAGCATGGAAGAGGCGTAAATAAAACATGTTGATGTATAAATCGCAAGACATATGCCGTCACACGCTGTAAATTGTTACAGTTTGTGCATTTTGAAAATAACGCAGCAATAGGATTATCAATAACGTGATTGGAAACATGACAAGAAGCGAATGATTGTGGTCCTGACCACCACAATGAAGACGGCAACAGCCTGTCAGTACTGAGTCCACGCGAAGCGAGGTCTGCGGGGTTTTCAGCTGACGGAACATAGTGCCAGGCCTCTCGTCCTACTGTTTCCTGAATTTCAGACACCCGATGACGAACGAATGTCTGTAATTGATTTGGTGAAGTAGATAACCATCCTAAGACGATGGTGGAATCACACCAAAAATGGATCTCATAAAAATGCAAAGTAAGTGACTGACGAACCTTTGAGTACAACCGTGAACTCAACAATACACCACACAGCTCAAGCCACGGTATGGCTGTGGATTTGATTGGAGCTACCTTTCTTTTAGCGGTAAGGATATGCACAGTAACCTTGCAGTCTCTCGAAACACTGCGAACATAAACACATGCCCTATAAGCTTCAGTGAATATATGCAGCTGTAGACAGGACGCAGATTCACACAACACCCACCAAGGTATCTTGAACTCGTTTAAAAGGTGCCGGCTATTTTGAAAGTCATTCCAAGCATTCTGATTATGCGTGGGAACAAGCTCATCCCAAGAACATGTTGAGTCGAGTGGGCGCCTGGTTGATTCAGAGATTGTGTCCCAACTCTATGTACTCATTAATTAAGTCAATGTATAGGCTTTTAAGGCGAGGATTTTTACCCAAATGACGGTCATGAGATAGAAATCGCTGCTTAGCCCTTATGTAAGTATCACCTAATATGTCCAGTGACTCTTTAAAAGGAAAGCTTATCACAAATCGCCCATAAGAAGTACGATATGTGGTATCTTTAAAATGTTTTTCACAGGGTCTCTCTTCACCAGAATGTTTATGTATGGACGATACAGAGTCTAACTCCCAGAACCGATCTAAATCTACTTGTAAGTTATTAGTATGTATACAAACATGTGAAGAGGAATCCGACTGATGATATGCCCCCAAAATAGCCAACCTAATTTTGCCTCAAGTAACGTGGTTTTATGAGAACGTAATGCGATACGACCTGTGCCTATGATACCCCAAAAGACTTCCACACCAACAAGGACGTCGATCGAAGACGGAACGTAATAAGTCGGGTCGGCAACACGGACGTTCGTAGGTACACGTATGTTGCTAGTATCAACATAAGTATGATGAACTGATGCTGATACTTTCGGCAATACGAGGCAGTCAATGTTCAGTTCATACTCATTGTCATCAATTGATTTTAATGACAGTGAGCATCCCTGATTACAACTAGAAGTTTGACAATTAATACCTGTTACCTTGGACTTGGTAATGTAGGTAGGAATATGTAAACACCCAAAAATAGTCAGTAGCCCCCGTGGTTTAACAAGACTCTAATTAAACTATTAAACACAAAAAATAAGATAAGGAAACGTTACAATACTTACCGAAACCCGATGGACAAGATTGAGTTGAAAATAATCAGTAAAGGCTGTGATGCACTTGCTACGATTTGCTATAATAATTATTTACAAAATCTTGAACACACTAACCAATAACCCTAAATCTTTTTGGACCTATGTTAAAACTAAACGAGGCGGATCCAGCTCGTATCCTTTATCTATGACAGATGGTACAGCTACATCATCAGATGGAACGGAGATATGTGAGTTTTTTGCTTCTCACTTCTCTCCTACTGAAAAAGTTTGCAGTGCCCATAAAAAAAACAAATATTTAAAACATTCAAGAAAGTAGCATATGTTTAAACAACCCAGCTATCGACAGTGAAGCCTTATTTAAAAAGCTAAAAAGTTTAGACTGCAACAAAGGTGCTGGTCCAGATGGCATACCACCAATATTCATACATGAGTGTGCAAATGAGCTGGTCACTCCTCTGTTACTTATTTTTAATAAATCATTGTCTAACGGAGTCTTCCCTTCGAAGTGGAAGGAAGCAAAGGTCGTCACAAATCTGACAATGAGGACTTAGTTTCGAACTATACGCCCATTTCAATTTTATCAACCATAGGTAAAATCTTTGAGTCTATGATTTGCCCTCACATTCAAAATCATCTTAAAATTTACTTAAGTGCGGGACAACATGGCTTCGTGGAGTCTCGATCCACAAATACCAATCTGAAACTTTTTACTGAGTTATTGACGACAGCATTGCACTCTGGCCATCAAGCTAATGTCACATACACAGACTTCAGCAAAGCGTTCGATTGGGTCTCGCATCGAATTCTCATAGACAAATTAAGATCTTATGGTATCGCTGGAACTTTACTCTCATGGTTGAGTTCGTATCTTGAGAATAGGACTTTCTTTGTAGTAGTCAATGGCTTTTGATCAGCCGTCAGACACATATCCTCGGGCGTGTCACAAGGGTCTCATTTGGGGCCGGTCTTATTTAACTTTTTCATTAATGATATTCCGAACTGCTTTCGCTACTGTAAAATTTTATGTTTGCCGATGACTTAAAATTTGTCAAAATAGTTAAATCTAAGCATGACGCCTCTGAACTACAATGCGATTTGGATGAGTTGGTAACATGGTGCCAAATAAACCAGATGCTTTTAAATTCTAGCAAATGTTACCATATCAAATTCACCAGGAAGCATCATCTTATTGATCATGATTATTATGTTGTCGGAGAAAAATTTAAGGAAGTGAACACGATAAAAGACCTTGTGGTTATGTTTGATCGGAAATTAACTTTCATTTCTCACATCGACAAAATCGTGAAAAAGTCTTCCAAAATGCTGGGTTTTGTTATCAGAAACAAAACAATTTAAAAGCTGCAGAACAAAAATTATTCTTTATAATTGTTTAATTCGAAGCA
Organism: Lacanobia wlatinum; assembly: GCA_947578705.1. NCBI lineage: Eukaryota > Metazoa > Arthropoda > Insecta > Lepidoptera > Noctuidae > Lacanobia > Lacanobia wlatinum. The sequence goes on along the minus strand of OX388022.1, from coordinate 3,038,493 downwards.
TATTAGAGTACTGTAGCGTGGTCTGGGGGCCACACTATGTTACCCACTCATGGCGTCCCCAACGTGCACAAAAACGTTTTCTGGGTCACCTGACCTATGCTAGTGGTTTGTCTAAGAAAATATGTTCTTATAGTTATAGGCTCAAACATTTTAATATGATTTCTCTGGACAAAGGACGACGTCTGAATGACGCGATGTTTGTGTGCAAAGTTATGGCCCACAAAATTGACTGTCCGCAAATATTAAATAATTTTAACTTCCATGCTCCCTCAAGAATTTCTCGCAATCCTATAACACCGCTCTGCCCTCCACAGAGAAGAACGGTTCTGGGTGCAAATTCTTCCTACGCAAGATTTTGCAGGGTTGTGAACAGTGATCGGTTCGACCTCCATTTTAGTTTAAGGAAATTGAAAGCCAGTTTTCATAAGTATCTCCCCGAACATTAATTTAGTTAGCCCTGCATTGTCTCACTAGGTGAATTAGGATGGGTGAATTGCAGTATATATCACCTACCTACCTAGATCTATTTAGTTTTTTTTTTTTAATTTAGTTCAATTAATCTGTTAAGTTTAAGTTTAATTAAGTTCAACATTGATGAAGCTTTTTATTATTTTGTTTTTTTTTTTTTGTGAGTAGTTTACCTGTAAGTGATTGTTACACTTTGTTCTGATTTTTTGCTTCTGTTTCATTTGTATATACCAGTGTATACAATTGTTGGTGAACCAAATAAAATAAATAAAAAATAAATGAATGCTACTAGGCTTAGCAGTAACACTTGTCTTGACAACTTTTCACACAATATTAATAAATGCAAAAGCGAAATAATTGAATTTGGTATATCCGACCACACGGCTCAACTGTTAAAAAAACCTGCGTGTTGAAATCTTGGCGTATAAAACGACGTGATTATAATACTGAAAATCTCGCAAAGTTTAATAATTGTATTGAAAGCTTGTCGTTTTCTGAAATTTACCAGACGGGTGACCCGAACGATGCTTATAATCTATTTTTAGACCTATTCTTGTGTTTTATAATCTATGTTTTCCGTTCAAAACACTAACAAAAACATTAAATAAAAAGCCTAAATGGATATCCAAAGGTATTAAAAATTGTAGTAAAATTAAAAGAAAAATGTTATGGCAGTGTAGGGCTTATCCAACAAAAACTAATAAAAACTCCTTTAAACAATACGCTGCGAGGTTAAAAAAAGTAATAGCACTAACTCTAACTTTCTAGCACTAACTAATAGACGAACAAAAAGGTTTTCGCAAGGGTAAATCAATAAATACGGCCCTTTGTGACCTACTTAAAACTACTACAACTACAACTACTAATTTGAACTACTATTAAACTTAAAGGTAGGTAGGCAGGCATAGGATAATATTTGTATTGTCAATTTCTGTCAAGTTGTTTCTTATGTCATAAATTAAATCAAAGTAGTCATTTGTCGTTTTGAAGTCATCTTCTCCAATTAATAATATACAAAAGTCGTCCTTAGAATATTCTTTAAGAATCTTTTTTATTGCTTTGAGTAGTTGTTGGGTTCTGCAGTTTGCTTTTAGGTAATGATAGATGTTATAATTGTCTATTTTTTTCCTTTGTAATCGATGGTAGTAGAATAGAGTAGAGTAGGGACTCCATTCTCCGCACCTAGACTCTCATTTGGTCCGTTGTGCGTGGTTATCCTGGCTATGTTAGCCAGCCTAGCTTTGCCCAGAAGCACAGAAGTTTCCTGGGGGCCTCACAGGCTTCGCGGAGCGACCTCACCGTTCCGAGGATTTGTTGACGTTGGGTAGCCACAGCCTCGCATTCCAGAATGACGTCGGCGGCTGATTCTTCAGCGTCAAAGCAGCCCCTGCAGAGTGGGCTATCTGTGGCGCCTATGTTGAAGAGATGTTTTTTTAGGGGGCAATGACCCGTGATTGTCCCTATAATTATTCTGAGGCTATTTCTACTCAGGCTGTGTTTGCAATCGAAAATACTTTATTAGATTTGTTGAAACTTTAAACACGGTTCGCGGCAGCACTAGCGCCCCCCGACCCTTATCTTACTTAAAGAACCGTTTCTTTTTTGTCGCAGTTATTGGCTCCCAATCTGGTACTTGTGCGATTACATCAGGCGTTCCTCAGGGCTCTCATATTGGTCCAATATTATTTATTGTTTTCGTCAATGACTTACCTGAATGCTTCCGATTCTGCGAATGTTTCATGTATGCTGATGACCTCAAGTTCAGTAAAGTAATAGAGTCAAACAGGGATACTGACTTACTACAAAAAGACCTGGATACGCTGATCGAGTGGTTTGTTAACAATGACATGGACTTGAACATTAAAAAATGATTTCATATCAAGTTCTCTAAGAAAAAACTCTTGGTGCCGTCTGTATATTCCATTGGAACGCACGTCATTCAAGAAGTGGACCAAATGAAAGATTTAGCTGTACTTTTTGATAAGAAGCTCACATGTATACCCCCCTTAGAGAACTTCATCAAGCGAGCTTCTAGAATGCCGGGATTTGTTATTAAAAACGCGGTTGGCTTCCGATGGACTTAAACTAAAATTCTATTTTACAATTGCCATATCCGAAGCATTTTGGAATATTGTAGTACTGTTTGGAAGCCACATTATGCTACACAAAAGTTGTGACTAGAGCGTATACTGAAAAGGTTTCTCTGGCATTTAGCGTACTCATCGGGAATTGCAAAAAAAAGATCGTATTCATACTCTCTAGAGAAACGTAGAAATATATCTGATTCCAGTTTCTTAATCAAAATCTTGAGAAACAAAGTAGACTGCCCTCATTTATTAGGTAAAATCAGATTCCGAGCCCCAGCTAGATATCCCCGTGCTCCTATAACTCATTTCTACCCTCCACCACGTAGGACTGTTCTCGGTGCTAATTCGACTATTCCTCGGCTGTGTAAACTAGTCAATAGTTGCAGCAATCTTGTGGACGTGCATGCAGACTCACTTACCAAGTTCCGCAAATTGACGCACAATGTGATGTGACTGGCCTGTTGTGTTTTGTTTTGATTTTTATGTATTTATTGTATTATTAAGAATATTTTTATATCCTCTAAAGTTAAGCACATAATTGTTTTGGCACATGTGGTGCTTACCTGTAAGAAATTGTGGCACCTTTTTTAAGTTAAGTATTTTTGTAATATTTTTGGTGCTAACAATTGTTAGTAAGCCTTACAAATAAATAAATAAATGATCCTGTAAGTAATAAAATAAATCAGCTTGCAAAATGTCAACGGGAAACTCGTCAGCTGGTGAATTTAAGTAGGCGACTTAAATTAGACTTTGTCTCTGTCATCTCTGACCTAGACTAGAGTCAAGAGCAAACCCATCACAAATAAAAAAAAGGCGCTAGATGCCCTTCAGGGCGCTAGCTGACGACCTTCCCACCAAGATACAGCCGGATGACGTTTTGTTTTCGGCAAGATATTGGGTTAGCTATAATCTGACACGATTTTCGTTTGGGAGAATACGACTGAAAAAAAAAAAATTCTTCGTGTTTGGGAGGTTGCCGCTGCTTAGCCCACCCACCGTATCGCAGCTGACGTTCACAGAGCTCCATGATATAGCTCTTTTAATCATTTTACAAGTTATCGTCCAGGAGGAACTTGGTCATGATTATCTGTTGCTGGTTTGCGGACCATTTAATACTAATAATGAAAATTGTATTGCGTAAAATTTGCGACTGTTTTTGTAACGAGCATGACGAGCGTTTTTTTCATGCACTCAACCGTTTTTGCGTAGCGCTCACGCATACTATAATATATGGTCAACCGCGAATCTAGGTCAATAATATCTTGTTTGAAGTTAAGAAATCCGTTACATGGATTTTCCTAAGGAATCCTTTGATTCTCCTGATCTTTTGATGATATTAATATAGCAAACCATTTGATCCCAATTGGGGCTTATGATCCTTGAGTGGTTAATCTAAACGCTGAATAAAGAGCGAGCGGGGCCGGCTCGAGAACCTCAACTTTAAGGCACCCCAAAACGAATAAGTTAGTTTCGAATAGTGTGGCAGCTAGAATGAGCGAGCGAGCAAATCGAGTGAACATAGCTTCCATTATCCCATTCATTTTAGGTTCCTTTAAACCCTGCAGACAAAAAAAATAGTAGCCCGCGCAGCGGGGCTTCGCTGGCTTTTTTTGGTCACGTCAGTAATGTAAGTCGAATCCACATTAGATAAAATCATTAGATCAAAAAAACCTTATACGATATGAACATTATAACTTTTTTATAATTACTTAAGTGTGTTATATCTCTGAGGCTTATATGAAATGAAATTATATCTTATGGATGCATATCATAAAATAACATTCGTTGATACATTAAATTAATTTAATGTATCAACGAATGTTAATTGAATAAGATCAGCATCATGGATTATGTGTATTTTAACTGACAAAGCATGTATGTCATACCGACCTACCGCACTCGTATTTTCCCACTAATTTCGTGAACAAATAACGCGGATAACATAAAGTACTATATTTTTACAGAAAGGCGGTTGTGGCAAATGCGGCATTTGCTGCAACAATTTTTACGACATATCCGCTACAGAATTATGTGGCGTGGCAGATCATCTGGGGCATGATAGAGAAGAAGTTCAGCGACGACAAGAAGCATTCCGCCGACATGGTGCTGCGAGTGGCGTGCTGCACCATGCCCTGTGAGTAGCACATTCAATTCTTATTACTCGGAAATGTTTATCATATTATTATGCAAAGAGGAATGCTCACGGCCCATACAAAATTAACCAAACTCCGACGGAAATCACACATGTTTGTTTTGTAGTTTGTCGTCTGAAATGTTTTGTAGCTTGTCGTCTGAATCATGAATCTTTGTCGAACTCATAAATACACGGTGCCATTTTAGTCGTCTTACAAAGGCGGCCCACTCAATGTACCCGACATAAACTACCTCGATGCGTAATTCTTTTTAAAAAATAATTCATAAAGATAATAAATATAATAAAAATAAATAATGCATTAGAATATATGGAACACTCTGTTAGTAATGTTTGCGTATCAAAACAATGTCGCCGTTCCATTGGCGCGGAATGTCCCTGGAACACAAGGTTTTGACAGCGCTCGCTCCTGGATGTTTCAAACTACGTCATGCATCATGATGAGGTTTTTTTTTCAATAATGCATTTTTTTTTTAATGAAAGTTTAGTAGTCATTGGACAGATGAAGGGGGTGGCCTTTGTAAGATAAATAGCATGGCAACGTGTATATGGTTTTTAGTATTCGTTCGAGCAAAGTATCGCTAAGCTATTTTTCACACCCTCTCGCTAATATAACCACCGTGTTTAGGCTCGTTTGAATCCGTCTGATGAACACTATTCAGGATAGAAATAATCTATTTTGTTTTCGGAGATAGCTATCTATCCGCAAACTTAGATAAGATATTGAAAACAGCTGTAAATAGATATGTAGTTTGCGTTTCACAATTGCATATACCTATGTCAGACCAACGAAAGATATTTTTTTCCCTGTCTACATTGCTATAGCTATGAATATAGTGCTATGCTATAGCTATGCATACATTGCTATAGCTATTAATAGAGGAGAAGGTGGTAATGTGGTCCCCGTAGGTATTATGGTCCCCTTTAATATTTCTTATTTAAAATCACGCCATCTAGTGATTTTTTTTTAAAGGGAATGTTAATATGACAACTTTGAAATAATACCAAAAAAACCTAAAAGAGGGCAGCACATCCTCGTGTTTTACGAACCAGTTTATGCCTGTACTCACCAAAACTTTGTTATTGTGCTGCAATTAATTTAATATTTTTGTAAATATCAAGTCATAGCTGCAGAAAGTTGGACTTTGTGTTTAACTAACGTTTTCCTACAGGATTTTGAAGGTAGGCAAAAATTCGATGTTTTATGGAGGTTTGTTAATAGATTCCACCATATTGGTAATTTACCCCCCCCCTCATATTATTACATACTTACATTGATACATTTTGTTTATTTTGTGACACCAGTTATTCCAGCGACTGACGTGGAGAAGAGTGAATTCAGTGTCAGACTTATGGGCTCATATCGACTGTGCAGGTCCTGAAGGCGAATATTATACCTGCGGTTTTTGACGTTAAGTTCAATAAATTTAATTTGGCCCCAGGGTGCCATATAACCCACACTTGATCTCAAATGGTTAAAGGAGCGTTTTTTTAGAATACACATATACTTTTTCCATAGTAGATCATACACCGTGTGAGTCTTTATAATGTGCAAATATGAAAATGAGGGAAACTATGCTTAATAAATTGTATCGACGAAAAACGTATTTTTTTTTAATTTTGTTGCTACTGTGACCCCAACTACTGTAAACAAAACGGTGTAATTTTAAACATAACGATCTATCGCGGTGAAATCTTCATAATGGTGTCCTATGTGGGTAGGCTTGACAAGAAAACAAACTTTTATAGCTCCATATTTAATATTAATTTTAAAATAGTTATTCATTATTTTCATCAGTTTATATGTGCTAAATAATTTATAAACCCACCTGTATTTCATACTCTCCTTTAACTTTCGCTTTATCACCAACACAACACTTGGACTATTAATTCTTTTAAACATGGACAGCAAGCTAGTTATGTTCCTAACCCAACATTGTTGCAGAGTCTAGACGCTGACCTAGCACCTTTTGCGATTAGGCGTACGTGACAGGATGTGTGTCGCGACGGCGGGTGGGCCGACCACCAGCCTATGAGAATGTTGTGCGATGTATTTAAGAATTAAGATAGGTTTAGCAGTCTTACATGAACTTCTGTAAAGCTGGGGTCGTAATAAACTCTTACTTCCGTACAAACTCCGTTTCATTTGCGCTCCCGAAATCTAACTGGCGCAGCCGGTAGGATTGCCGCAAACTGTTTCCTCCGCGAAAAGTCAAGTGCGAAAACATTAAAACACATTGACTGTGTCTCGCGAGTGGTTACTGATTATATATATAGTCGTCGTGCTTAAAATCAGTGAGGCGTTCTATATTGGGCAATCTTCGAACCAAATAAATAAGTTTAGATAACGCGTAAATTACGTGGGTGAGCAGAGATGGTGATAATATATCAAGCGGTTGGCATGTGAGTAACCTTCTACATCCTTCCTCATTCCCTACACTATTATTGTGATAGATATAATTAGTATTTTAGTAGTAGTAGTTTAATTTAGTTTTAGAGAGAAAGGCAACTAAGTTTTCTATGTTTTTGTTAATTCTATCGTGTGATTTAACACATAAATTAAGGATTATCTTTTGATTTTACAATTTAATTGCGTCGTAAGTTTAATTTTATCCGATATGGATCTAGGTCAAATTCCTTTAACAGCGCCGGCGGCTGGGGTAGCCCCTTCGGTCCGTTCTGAAACGCCGTTTCCAATGCAATTGTCAGACTCTTTGATACCTCACGATGTTTTAAAATTAATTCCCGAATTTAGTGGTGAAACAAATCACTTAGTTTATTTTTGCGGAAGTGCGAATATGTTATCGGGAAATATCATGGGATAACAGAGCGAAATGAATTTTTAATGCAGAATATTACGAGTAAATTAAAAGGTAAAGCAGCGGCTCTTTTAAGTGAAAGAGGTGGTGACCTTGAAATTTATTCTGAATTTAAATCTTTGATGATCCAACATTTTGGTGATCCCAGGAGTGAGGAATGCGTGGCGATTGAGCTCGAAACCCTAAAAATTAAATCAAATGAGTCACATTTAGAATTTTGCAGCCGCATACAAGATATTCGTGCCATATTAATATCTAAGGTTAATCAGAACGGTTCCGCTACGTTAAGAGAAGCTAAGAAAGTGATTTGTAATAATACTTCGCTTAACGTTTTTATGTACAATTTACCGGAACATTTGGTACGGATTGTTCGAATTAAAAATCCTAGTACCCTGGATGAAGCGTTACAATTTGTCCTTGAAGAGGTTAACTTCCAGGAACAATATAATTTACGCAGTAAAATGTTGCAACACCGGCCACAAGGTCATCAGTTATTTCCCCCTTTTTCATTTTTATTAACCCCTTTTTCAGTTCATCAACTGAAAAAGGGGTTCATTTAAGTTCAAACAATCCGAAACCTACATTTACAGCACCTCAATTGCAACATAATTACTACAGGCCTTCTACAAATCGAACTCAATTTAAATTCGATATACCTAATCAAGTTTTTGTACGTCCAAATGTGCCGAATCAGCAAATTGGTTTTCGACCATAATTACCGCAAGCTGGGAATAAACAACCTCAACAATTCGGTTATGGACCCCAAGCAGCACAATTCGGTTATAGACCTCCAGTAAGACAATTCGGCTATAGAGCACCGCAACCTTTGGGCTACCGTCCCCCTAAAAATTTATCGGGTGATCGTGACCTGACAATGAGAACTGCTCCAGCACCTGTTAAGCAACCACTAACTTTTCCCATAAACGAGCTTTATACTAGTAACGAACAGTACTATTATGATCCCAATTAGAATGATTACGGTACATGTTTCCTAGGATACTGTGACTATGACTATACAAATATGTACATTAATAACGAATGCGTGGATCAGAACCCAAATGCTGAAATTCCTAAAACTATTGAAAAGGTTGATGATTCGCATTCAACTGAAAATAAGGTAGACTCGAAAGACGTCCCAAATTTTCAAATAAATTTAACTTGTGTTCGCCCGAGATGATAGAACTTAAGTTTGACGCTAACCTTAAACATCCTTATATAACCATTCCAGATATAAACGGTAGATTATGTTGTATACAGGAAACACTAGATCTTTCATAAGCCCTAGAAAAGTTGATGAAAATTTCCCACAATCAAAATTCTACGAACCATTTACAGTTACAAGTACACATGCTACTAGCGAACATAATGAAGTAGCTAACATTCCCCTTTTTTAAATTTTTAAAGTAAACGGTTATCATAAGTTTTATATTTATGATGTGGATAATAGATATGACGGGTTGATTGGAATGGATCTTATGTCTCAAATTAATGCTAGTATATGTTTCAAGAATAGGATTTTAAAGATAAACGATGCCAATATTCCTATAATTTATAATACTGACCACGAACTTAAACTTGAACCTCGCACAGAACATAAAGTGAGACTGCCCGTAAATCAGAAAGATGGCTATGCCATACTAGATTACACGCAGTTTCACGAAAATGTTAGAATGCCAGCTGCAATTGTCAAGTGTAAAAATTACCTTGCCTCCACTGTAATATTCAGAATGCAACTGACTTTGAAGTAAGGTTAACTATAACTGCTCCTTTCCAAGTTATCCACTTCTCTCGTTGACAGGCAACTTACAGAAATTGAGACTTGATCATCTTAACCAAGAAGAAAATGAACTAATTAGTAAATTATGCTACGAGTATAAGGACATATTTTACTGCGAAGACTTACCTTTGACTTTTACAAACCAAGTAAAGCATCATATACGGACTACCAATGAAGATCCAATCTATATTAAACCTTATAGGCAAGCTCCAGCACAGGCTGAAGAAATTAAACAACAGGTTGAAAAACTTCTTAAGGACAATGTGATTCGGGAATCACATTCACCCTGGAGTGCGCCTGTTCATTTGGTACCAAAAAAGGCAGATGCCTCCGGTCAGGTGAAATATATAATGGTAATAGACTACCGCCGACTCAACGACATAACGATCGATGACAAGTACCCGCTTCCCAATATATGCGACTTATTCGACAAACTTGGTAAAAGCAACTACTTCACCACATTAGATTTAGCGTCCGGGTATCACCAAATTGAAATTTCTGACAGTGAGAAAACAGCGTTTTCTACACAGAATGGACATTACGAATTCCTCCGTATGCTATTTGGCCTCAAAACGGCTCCGGCAACCTTTCAAAGGACTCTCGATAATGTCTTGAGAGGCCTACAGGGTATACATTGCTTGGTTTATTTGGATGATATACTAATATATTCAAATGGCATAGTGGAGCATATTCAAAAATTACGTTCTGTCTTCGATAGAATTCGTCAAACTAACCTGAAGGTTCAGTTAGACAAGTCCGAATTTCTACGCAGGGAAGTGCAGTACTTAGGACACACGTTAACTAAAAACGGACTACGACCAAACAACGACAAAATACAAGCAGTTCTTAAATATCCTTTACCACGGACACAGACTGAAATCAAACGATTCTTAGGTTTTGTAGGTTATTACAGACGGTTTATTAGAGAATTCTCCAAAATCACACAGCCATTGACAACCTGTTTGAAGAAGGGTAAAAAGGTAGTCATTGACCAAAATTATACCGAAGCTTTTGAAAAATGTAAGGAACTTTTGATAAATGCACCAATATTGCAGTACCCGGAAATGAATAAACCATTCTTATTAACAACCGACGCCTCTGAAGTCGCAATTGGCGCGGTTTTGTCACAAGGCCCTATAGGTAGCGACAAACCAATAGCATATGCCAGTCGGACTTTGACAGATACGGAAAAAAGATACAGCACTATTGAACGCGAGTTATTAGCAATTATGTGTGCCACAAAACACTTCAGACCTTATTTGTACGGTCATAAATTCTATATTTACACTGACCATAGACCATTAGACTGGTTGTATCAACTCAAGAAGCCTAATAGTAAGTTAGCACGCTGGCGCTTGCGGTTACAAGAATACGATTTTAATGTCATATATAAAAATGGTAAACAGAATGGGACTGCAGACGCGCTATCTCGAATTCAACTTAAAGCACTAGGAGAAGTCAACGTCCCTGATGATATTTCAATGATTGTTAATATAGACGAAAAAGAAAATAGACTTCAAAATTATTTAGAAGACGTGACCAGACTAAATTCTGATGACTCAAGAACTATTACTATTTCCGACTCTGAAAGAACCGCAACACCTAGCCCAATGAGTATAAATTTAGATTCCGATACAGACTTGGAACAACCACATATTAACTATCCTGTACCATCTGAACCTTCTACTATACAAACATTTCATTCAGCCGAAGATCTCGAATCCCATGGAATACCGATATTAAATGAAGCAATAGATACCAAGCCTAACCAAATACTAGTTTTTAGCTGGTTTCGTAATGAGCTCCAAGTAAAAGACTTGTCTAGGGACAAACAAAAGGTGCTAGAAGTATTTTTGCCTCTTCATAATCAAGATCATATTAAACAATTTTTAAAAGAATATATAAAACCGAAAATTAAGTATTTCATTTATTTCGAGAATCCGGAACATAGAAAAGACTTTAGTAAATTATAGTTTCACTATTTAAGAAAGATACGGTTAATTTTCATGAATGCACCGAGCGCGTTCTTTACGTCGAAGATGAACAGGAACAGAAAGCTATTGTGATTAAGTTACACGAAGGCAAGACCTGTCATCGCGGCATTACAGAAACTGTTAAAAGAATCCGTCGCTATTATCATTGGCCAAATTTATCCGAAACCGTTTCCGCCATAATTAATTCATGTGATCGTTGTAAAACCTCCAAGTACGACAGAAAACCAATTAAACCTGTACTGCAGCTCACACAAACCCAGAACGCACCATTTCAGGAAATATTTATAGATCTGTTTAGTATAGAATCGAAATACTATTTAACTTTAATCGATGCTTTTAGCAAATTAGGACAAGCTATAAAAATTTCATCTCGCTCTACGCCCGAAGTGGTCAGAGCATTAATGAAATACTTCTCTTTTTACGGCATACCTCGGAAAATAAGTTCTGACCCGGGAACCGAATTTAATAATGAATTATTAAAAGAACTGACGGACTTGCATAAAATTAAGCTACACATAGGTATACCCAATAATCCAAATTCTATGGGGCTCATAGAGCGGTTTCATTCTACAATTATAGAAATATATCGATTAGCAAAATATGAAAAGAAATTTACAGACGCAGCATCAGTTATGACTTATGCTGTTATGGCTTATAATAACACCATCCACAGTACCACTGATTTAACACCGTTTGAAGCTGCGTTTGGTCATACTGAATTAAACTCTACTTTTAACTCTGAATTCGATAAAGCATACAATCGGCAACTAATTAGGGACCATAATAATAGAACACGGGCAATTTATAAATATATTTCTGAAAAAGTAAAAAGGCATAAGGAAAGAATTATAGACAAGCGGGGAGGTGAATCAAGACCAGCCTTAGAAACAGGTCAACCAATCTTCAGTAAAGCCGTAAATAAAAGACAAGCTAAAGATAAACCTAGGTTTCAGAAGGCCATGGTTACAGGTCAGATAGAACGTAACATCGTACCGATAAAAGTCAAAAATAGAGATACTAAAGTTCCAGTTAAAAATGTAAATCGTCCTCCGCAGGTGGTGTTCGATCCTGGTGACATGGACAACGACCAGTTGGGCTCTCCCAAGCCAGGCCCTTCAAGCGGTAAAGATTAACCAAAACCCTGGGATTCTTCCGGTGAAATTAGGTCAAGCGTTTATACAATATGATAAATGGTCTATTGTTAAAATAATCAACCTTCAATGCATTGGTACTGATCTTTCCTTTAATATTCAAAAATATTCCAAATTTAGCCAAACGTTACACCGAACAAATCGTATGCGGATGAGTTCAGGAGTCTTGAAATACAGGTGGAATATATTAAAAATGAGACTCTATTAAAATTACAGCAATTAATTCCATCTAAAAGACTCAAACGTGGTATTGTAAACCCCCTAGGGTCTATTATCAAAATTATAGCAGGTAATCTTGACCATGAAGATGCAGTTAGATATGACGATTTAATCAGTAATATTCAGACTCAGGAACAAGCAATATCTAACAAATTTACAATGATATCTAAAATGTTGGATCACTTTCTGAACTCTACCGAAATAATCAATGAAAATACAAAAAAAAAAAATAAACGCACGCATTAAATTACTTGAAAGCCTTGTAACTAATCTCACTACGAAAGATAACCATTAAATTTATATGACCTATGTTTTTGGATTACTTAACCAGTTTATTGTAAACTTTAGAACACTCTATATAAAAATCAGTGAACTTGAAACGGCCATTGCATTCAGTAAATTATCAGTTTTACATAAGGCCGTAATTAATCCTAATGAACTGTTGAAAGTGTTAAAATATATAAGCAAATATGACAAATTAATGTACCCTGTTAATGAACGAAATTTAATTAATATTGAAGAATCATTATGTGTAAAAGCTTAAGGATGAAGAACTAACTTTTATCATCGAAGTTCCTCTAATTTATAATGCAACTTATAGTTACTATAAACTGTATTCCATTCCTATGTCAGATGATTCCTTAAACCTTACCTTTGTTGTTATCCCTGAATTTCCTTACCTACTAGTTGAAGGGTCAAAGTATCGTCCAACTGATCAACCGTGCCAAGAGATAACAGCTAAAGAATACCTCTGCTTTGAAAATCAACTATTCCAGTATATGGAAGAAACGTGCATTGAGCAACTAATGAAATACCATGACAATCCATCACGCTGTTTCCCACGTAAGATATTATCTGAGTTCCTGAAACTTCAAAGAATTGGTCCCAATAGTTGGATAGTGTATTCAAAACACAACCAAGTCATATCACAGACTTGTAATAATGATGAAACGAAGGAACGCATACGAGGAACATACCTGATAACTGTAGGAGGGCAATGTGATGTCTTTATAGATAATATCCAAATCCATGGACGGCGCTCCTACTCACTACAAACAGATTATATGCCTGTTCCCGTATTAAACTTACCTGACTTAAGATATCTAACTCTTGACGCAGCAAGGATAGAACCTATAAATCTGAAGGGAGTAAAATTGGATGATGTACGTCAACTGAATTATATTCTGAAGAATAGTGCTAATAACGTGAAAAGTGAAATCAAAAGTGAAAGTGTTAGTGTCGCCCTTTATGTCTTATACGCGGTTGTCGTCTTATTGTCAGTAGCTATAATTATGTATAAGTATTCAGATGTTATAAGAAAATTGTGTAGAGAGCGAGATCATCGCCCGAGAGCTATTGGAGATAATTCCGCTCAACCTGAGGAAGGTCAAGTTAATCAAAGACCTATACTATTAGTGTAATTAACTTTTCAATTTTCAGGTTACGATATTATTATAGGATTAGTTTGATCATTTTATTATTTCATAACTGTTAAAACGTGACTTTCTAATTTGTAAATTATGCAAAGTTCTCGGAAAACCCCTGTTTTTCCGATAACTTTGGTCCAAGGGGGGAGGAGTTATGTTCCTAACCCAACATTGTAGTAGAGTCTAGACGCTGACCTAGCACCTTTTGCGATTAGGCGTACGTGACAGGATGTGTGTCGCGACGGCGGGTGGGCCGACCACCAGCCTATGAGAATGTTGTGCGATGTATTTTAGAATTAAGATAAGTTAAGCAGTCTTACATGAACTTCTGTAAAGCTCGGGTCGTAATAAACTCTTACTTCCGTTCAAACTCCGTTTCATTTGCGCTCCCGAAATCTAACTAGCTTGTACACAGTATGGAGGAACTTGAAAAGTTGTTTAGCTCCCGCATGTGTGAGTATGAGGATAAGTTGCAGAAAGCTACAGCTGGTGCTGACACCTCTCACTCGGACCTCGCGTCGCTGTCAAGGGATTTCTCAGACTTCAAGTCTTTTGTCTGTAAAAGTCTTGCTCACTTCAAAACGCAGATAGAGCTCCTGTCAAAGAGTCTAGACAGCCATGAGACTGCCGGCAACTGACTGAGAAGTCCGGTGAAAAGTTGCGAGACTCAATTGTGGATGTTATCTCGAAGCAGCTTCAGATTGATGATTTCAAATTGGACTACTTAAATGTGTGCCAGTATGTCTGTTGCCTCTTTTATTAAAACGAGATAGTAAAAAAGAAAATTATTTGAAAGAAAAAGAAAGAAAGAAAAAGCGTTTATTTGCGCCAAGCATGACGCATACCAAAAAAATTAAAATTAAATAAAACAAAATTACAATTTTATAACAGTTGGGAAGATATGCGTCACATTCGCGCAAAACGGCCATCGCTCAGCATAATGCTAGGACCCGTGTGCGAGACAGAGCCACAGCGCTGGTTTTCAGCGACAGCCGGCGTTGAGTATGACGTCGATCGGAGCAGCATAAAAAGTAATTAAACGGGACAAATAAACAGAAAAATAAATACATAAGGGTAAAATATAGTAAATAAGACGGTAAAGACAACAGACTATTGTGCAGACGGTGGAATGAGGCCGACTAACAGAGGCGCGCACAACTCTAAAAAAAATATAGCTATGTTATCTGTAACATACATGATGTTTTCGTAAATTTATTGACAAGGTACCGTCATGATGTTAATATTCTTAAACAGTTCCCTTAGAGAATCGCGCCGGCGGAGATTGTATATCGCTTTGATGGCTCTTTTCTGCAGAATAAAAATAGACTCAATGTCTCCAGCCCGTCCTCATAGTAAAATACCGTAAG
Source organism: Lacanobia wlatinum (assembly GCA_947578705.1). Lineage (NCBI taxonomy): Eukaryota > Metazoa > Arthropoda > Insecta > Lepidoptera > Noctuidae > Lacanobia > Lacanobia wlatinum. The sequence continues at coordinate 3,023,032 of OX388022.1, read as the reverse complement.
ACATGATACTGTGAAAGTAGCTAAAATAGGTATCGGTATCGACAACCGTTAATTGGCGGATTTTCCTAACAGCATAAACTGCTGAACTTAGCCGGCCAGAAAGAGATGTTATATGAGTGCCCCATTGTAGCCTTATTTCAAGCGTAATACCCAGGAAAACCGTTTTATCGACAAATTCTATTTTTCCCTGTTCAAAACTATGTCACAGGCTTTTGATATTGGGTAAGGCAAATCTTATACATTTCGTTTTCTTTTCATTCAGAACCAAATTATTCGCCGTGAACCAATTTAGGACTTGCATTAGGGCATTATTTATTTTATGATATCAACATTGTCCGTCTGTCTATTTATCTTAAAAATTAAAGAGGTATCGTCGGCAAAGAGCACCATATCAAGTTTTTGTTGCAATAAATAGGGTAAATCATAATATACCAAAACCAAGAAAAAACCCAAAATCAAGCCATGGGGAACGCCCAATTTTACGTTTAATACTGACGAATTGACACCGTTTATTTGAACTAATTGCTGCCTATCATTCAAATAAGATTTGACCAACGCTGCCTAGTCCGTAATGCTCAAGCTTCAGGAGTAATGTATCGTGATCAACGCAATCAAACGCCTTCGAAAGATCACAAAAGACACCTGTGGCATCCTGTGGGTCCACGCATTAAAGATGTGCTTTAGTAAGGTAACACCAGCGTCAGTTGTACAATGTTTTTTGGTGAAACCATACTGTTTATCATGAAAGATATTATTCGTGATAAAATGATCAAGCATTTGATTTAGCATCACTTTTTCAAATACGTTAGTAAACACTGGTAACACAGATACTGGTCTATAATTATTTGTGTCCTTACTATCCCCAGACTTAAAAAGTGGTATCACCTTACTGAATTTCATTAGGGCCGGAAAGAGTCGTTGATCCACACACAAATTAAATATTAAAGCTAAGTACGGCGCTACAGTCTCGATAATTGAGGTACAAACTTTGATAGACAATCCCCATAGATCTTCGGTCAATTTAATTTTAAATTGCTTAAAAGCTTTTATTACTAATATTTTTTTTTATTTTTTTTTTTGTTTGGCTCTTCAACAATGAGTACACTATAACATTTACAAAAAATAATTCTAGACTTAAATTTAAGTGCCTCATCACTTAAAGAAGAGCACTACATGCACTATACTGTACGCATCAACTGCTATAGTATACGGTGAAAAAGTAAATATAAATATGATGAAAAATTACAACAAAAAAAAAATGAAAGACGACAATCAAGAATATTACACAAACAACCAAACATAGGTCAAACAGTGACAGTGACAGTAACAGTATTCACAACAGTTCATTATTTTACGAAACACACTTTAAGAGTCTTTTCATGGTAGGCACAGATGTAAAAAATAAATCAATGTTATTATCGTGGTTTTTGTATACAGTATACATTCTGGAAAGTGAGCAATGCTGCCTTAGATTGGTTTTGCTTTTTGGCATGGAAAACAACCTCCTATTATTACTTCTTGGTAGATTTCGTGGCACATGGAAGGATACCCTACTAAGTAATTCAGGACAATTCAAAGAGCCTGTTACTAGTTTTTTTAGGAAGATTAAATCGAACATATCTCTACGTTTCTCCAATGAGGCAATTCCAAAATACTTCAACCTGTCCTGGTACGATTTGAGCCGTTTGCCCATGTGACAGTGATAAGTGAGATGCCATAGGAACCTTTTTTGCAATCGTTCGATACGCTTGATGTGCTCATTATATTTCGGGGACCATACAACACTACAATACTCTAGGTGACTTCTGACTAGCGAGTTATACATAATTGGAGCATAGCAAGAAGTAGCCATACGCAACCGTATGGCTACTTCTTGCTATAACTCATACATTGCTGACATAGAGGCTAAAATTACATCGAATCCTAAGTATTTCTGGAGTTATTTAAAAATAAAGAGAGGTGGGGTCAGTAACTATCCTAATTGTATGACTGATGGTGTGAGCAGCTCTGAGAATATAAATGAGATTTGTAATTATTTTGCAACTCACTTTTCTCATCTTTTTCTAAGTGACTCCAAAGCAATAATGTCTAGCGGATTTTTGTACTTTTTTATTCTAAGTCGTAGGCGGTTCTTTTCATTCAATCTTTTAATGAGCTCTTTAGAGAACCAGTATGGATACTTGCTCACTCTAATTGCAACTTGTGGCACGTATTTCCGTATTAACTCATACAATATATTATAGAACTTTTCTACCATCTGGTCTATAGTCTGGGAAGACTTTAATTCCTCCGTCCAATCAACCTGCCTTAATGCTGCATTTATTGCCACATAATCCGCCTTTAAATAATTTAATTTTGTTCTAGAAACACATTTCTGCGTTTTTGTAATTTGGGCAAACAAGAGCTCACACAGCACAGGGGGATGGTGTGCATCGATTTTAGCGAGAACATCATTGGGTATACTAACAGTTACATTGTCTAAATTCGTTAACACTAAATCACGTATTCTATTATTATGATTGCACAAATAATTATATTGACATAAATTGTTAGGCAATATGAAATCCCAAAGAATCTGCTCCAAACTGGAACAAGTCCTCTGAGGTTACCTTATCACATTGCCATCGGCTCCAAGCCAGTTAATAGATTTAATATTAAATCACCAAATATTAGACAGTCATCAACATGCTCCAATACATTGTTTGTATTATCAACAAAGTGCTCTAACAATGTGGGCTGTATTGGTGAGGGAAGATATACAGTACAAAGATAAATGTCTTTTGGTTTTCCACCCACTACAAGCGCTAACTTGACCCAGAGATCTTCGCATAAACTTTCAAAAGTGACCAATCTATGTGATGCAATTTTTTTTTAAATAGCTACAAGAACGCCACCACCGTCGGTTTTGTTATTAAAAATATTAATGGCCCGGTCTCGCCTATAAATGGTATACCGCCCATCCATAATCTCTTGAGTCAAAGATCCAACCACCCAGTAACCAAGTTTCAGTAAACACAATAATGTCATATGAACAGCAGGCGACTGCTTGGTAAATGTCACTTAGTTTTGACCTGATACCTCTGACATTTTGGTAGTAAATTTTTAACTGATCGAATTTTATAATCTACACAAATACCTTTTTAAAACTACAATTTGGACTATTGTAATTTGTCTAACGTTTCGGTGTCCTTTATATATTTGTAGTCTGCACCATCCATTTTTCTTACAAATATCCTTCCGCCACGAACCCAAATATACTGATAACCCAAACTCTTGGCTTTAATTCTAGTTGCGGCATGCAGGGCTTTGTTTGCAGGAGACAGATGTTCCACAATGTAAACATTTTCTTTTTTGCCACCATTCCCAAGCAGAGCAGTGTTGAGCTTCTCATCTGGAGTTTTATTCTTGTTGAATCTAATAGAAGCAGCTAGAAAACTGTCTCTAACTCGCGGACAGCTGAATTGTACAACAATAGATTTTGGGCGTTTACTAGATGGGGTTTGTTTTGCTATTCTAGTTACATGATGTATGTGGTTCTCCGTTATGTCACCTGATATAACTCTATTAATATTCAGAACAGTGGACAGTGTTTTCAATTTTGTGCTCAGGCAGACATTGGATTTCTAAATTTGAAGATCGGGCTTGCTGTTCCATCTGGTTCAATCTCAAGCTCAAGTCTTTGACGGTAGATTTGAGTTGTTCATTTTCTTTCTTAATGTCTAACACAACTTTGGTGTTCAGTGAAAACTCCGTCTTCATTTCCTCATATTTCTCGTTCATGAAACCCATCGATGCTTTAAGTCCTTCTATTTTGTCCGTTATCGCCTTCAGTTCTTTGTTAACGTAGTTGGCTAAAGTTTCGTTGAAATGCCGCATCAGATCGTCAATCTGCTTCTTCATTATGCGACTGACTTCAGTTGACGTAACAGGCGCTTCCGAGGGCGTTACATCGCTTGATATACCTGCCGATGCTCCTTTCTTCCGTAGCGTTATGTTTGCATCACCACCTTGGCTATTGCGTACTGGGGTGTTATCTGCGTTTCGCATCTTCGGCTTACAGATAGGACACAGCCAGGAAATCTGATCACACAACTGATAATCGGAACCAAGCAAATTTGCTAGGCATGAGGAGTGGTATGGTTTCTGACACGAAGAGCACCTAACAACAGAACTTCCTTCAGTTATAATCGCGGAACAACAGTCACAATTCATATTTTACAAATAATAAAAATTAAGGTTTATGGTACGGAACCCTTCACGTGCGAGTCCAACTCGCACTTGGCCGGTTTTTATTTAAGAACATTTTTGCATATTTCAATTTCTGCGTAGACGAAGACGACGACGTCTTCCGAAATTAAAGTTATTTTATACTGTGTAGTGTTTTTTTTTGGAAGTCGGTTATATTTGTTACTTTTAAGTGGTGATATTTGGACGACGTCTTCGTCTACGCAGAAATTGAAATATGCAAAAATGTTCTTAAATAAAAACCGGCCAAGTGCGAGTTGGACTCGCACGTGAAGGGTTCCGTACCATAAACCTTAATTTTTATTATTTGTTGCTATAAGCGGCAATAAAAATACACAGTCTGTGAAAATTTCAATTGTCTACCTATTTTGGTTCACGTGCGTTGGACAGACGGACGGACAGCGGAGGCTTAGTAATAGGGTTCCGTTGGTTAATCTTTAGGTACGGAACCCTAAAAACTACTGAACCAAATTGAATGTTAGGTCCTAAGCCCTTCGGTGGCCAACTTTTCGCCTGCTGACGTACAGGGGTTGGCGACGTCGGCGGAGAGAAATACTCGTCGCTGGAGCTCAACACGACTGCAGCCGCCGGTGACATTGGTGATCCGCTGTCCGGCGGCGGCGAGGTGGAGCTCAGCGACGAGTCCGGGGATGGTGGGCGTGCACGTCGTGATGCTGCTCTGGTCAGCATATTTCAAAGCTTTATTATTTCATTTCGTTATTGCATAGCCTATAGTAGTCATTTTTGTCGTACTCACACGTCACGCTTCCGGGATTGTCCTGATAGCCGTGGTATACCTCTTCACTCCTCTAGCACCTCAGGATATGTTGTCCCCTTGGCGCTACTTCACTTTTTGCTAGCAACCGTTTTCGAGGGGACCCATTTATTGAGTGTGCAAGTCACCCTCTGCCTTTTTAAAGCCGGTTTAATTGTCAGTGGTCAGGCAGGGGCCAATAGTTCTTCCATAGAAAACGATTATCAGTCCACTAAACCACCCAAACCCATAGCGTTTCATATTCTGCAATAGTCCTGCTCCAACCGGGGATTGTCCTTGGGTATACTTTCACAGTACATGCAGTGATAATCGTCGGTTGATGTCCCACTCCATTTGAATTGTTTAACGGGGCCTCTGCGAGTTGGCTTCGGCCCCTCGTACGCCTATCAAAGGACCGGGTCTCCAGGGAGCAGAGAAAAAAAAAAAAATTTTTAAGTACAATACCAAGTTACAAAATTCACAAAATCCAGGATACCTCAAGGAAAAAAAAAACAATAAACTCCAGATGGTATTGGAATGGAAACACCAACAAATATAAATCAATGCTGACAAGAAGCCGGTCACAACTACAAGACGCACCATCACCATCTTCGGGTTCGTCGCTCAGCTCCGCCTTGCAGCCGCCGGGACCAGCGCCAGTCGTGAGTCCTGAGATTCTGGTAGCGTCGAACTCGATCGACGGATACTTCTCGCCGCCGACGACACCACCACCTGCGCGTCGGCGTGGACGAGGCCGACCACTAAGCAGCGCACGCAATGGACTCAAGCCCTTAATGAAAATGTCTTGCGTTCATACTTTGGGGCTACAGAGGGGGGAACTAACCTGACTGCGTACCGTGGTTGGACGCTCTCTCTGTCTCAGGTACTTAAGCCGGCTGTCAACGTTTCAGCCCAACTACTACCGGATCAGGAGGGGTCATCCAGCGTAACCGTATGTTTAATGATGCCGTACTTGATAGACTGCGTCTGGAATCACAGAGCAGCCGTGCCTCATCTGATTCGCCACCGGCCGTGGTGCAAATACAACCCAGTGCTAGTGTTTCGCCGCGACCCGACTACTTTGGTGAAGATGATGATGATGGGGCTATATCCGTGGGTACCCAATGCAATGAGCGATTGAGGAGCGCTTTAGAAGATGCTTTCCGAGAGTATCGCTCCACATCGTCTGAGCTTAGGCCTCGGCTACCTCGTTTCCCTATGCATAACAAAACTAGGGCGCTGGTGTGTGCTCTAGATTTGCAACTATCAAGTTATTTTGTTTACCTCGCCGATACCCACTCGATCTTGTACTGTGCGGCTGCAGCGGCATGCCGTGTAGCTCGTGTCAAATTTCCTAATAGTGACAGAGTTACACGTTTAGCTGTACCAGCTTGGCAGTGCAGGATCAAGCGTCGTATTCGTGAGGCTAGAGCACTCATCGGCAAACTTATCTGCTTCAGGGACGGCAACACTCGCCCTAAAGTGTTGATGCAGTTCTACGCACCTTCCTGATATTGTTTACAGGGCAGTGGAGGACGATCCTTCCCTATCCAGGGTGTCGACAGACCCAGGCAAACAGCGAACCGAGCGTGGAATATTTCAGGGTGACAGTCTGAGTCCACTGTGGTTTTGTCTGGCCCTCAACCCTCTCAGTACATTGCTGGAGGGTTCGGGCCAAGGCTACCGGTTGAGAAGAGGTGGTCAGGTCATATCGCACCTCCTTTACATGGATGACTTGAAACTCTTTGCTCCTAACAACTTGCAATTGATGAAGCTACTGAAGGTAGCAGAAACCTTCAGTGGCGCCATCAGGATGGATTTTGGTTTGGACAAATGTGCGGTCATGCATATAAAACGAGGGGAGATTATGAAATCCGTGGGAACCCAATTCTCGGAGACCATTCACTTGAGGTCCCTCTCAACTGAAACTTCCAAGTATTTGAGATTGTCGAAAGCGTTAGGCATCAATGCTGCTGATATGAAACTATCGTTGAAGGAGCGTTTCTTTGGCCACCTAACTAAAGTACTTAACAGTCTTTTATCAGGCGGAAACAAGGTGCGCACCTTCAACGGTTGGGTCATCCCGGTTTTGATGTACTCTTTCGGCATACCCAAATATACTCAGAGGGAACTTGACTCCCTGGACAGGAGGGTACGCTCACTGCTTACTGCGAATCGGATGCATCACCCACGGTCATCGGTGATGAGGTTGTATATCCCGCTGAAGTGCGGGGGTCATGGCTTCTTAAATGCTAAAACCCTACACAACCGTGAGGTATGCAGCCTTAGGGAATACTTTCTTGAGGTCGACGTGGGTATGCATCGAGATGTGGTGCATCCACATGTGTGCCTTACCGCGCTCTCCTTGGATAACGAGAACTGGCGCAAACCTGTGGTATTAGATACTAATGACCGCAGGGAGGTATGTCAGAGCAAGGAGCTTCACGGACGCTTCTATCGGGTCCTACATGGGCCCGATGTAGACCTCTTAGCGTCCGTAGCCTGGTTGCGTTTTGGTGAACTCTTTGGGGAAACCGAAGGTTTTCTCTGTGCGATTATGGACGAAGCTATGATGACGAACAACTACCGAAAATATATTGTGAAGGACGGTACGGTTGACATATGTCGGGCATGTCACCAGCCCGGGGACTCCATCCGCCACATTATATGCGGTTGTTCTAGTCTGGCTACCGGAGACTATGTATTTACACAGGCACAACCTTGTAGCCAGGACTGTTCACCAGCACTTGCTCTTAAATACAATCTTGTGAAATCAGAAGTACCGTACTATAGGTATGTGCCGACCCAGTTCTCGAAAATAAATGGAATAATAATAATAATAACTCTGGCTGTCAGACCAAGCTTTGTTTTTTGTTCTTCCAATTTAATCGTTAAATTAATACTTTTCATCCTCACTCATCCATAATTTTGTAAAACAAGCTCTCAAAAACTAGAAAATAAGCAATAGAACCTACAAAAATCCAAAAAGTAAACAGTATGAAGGAAAAAGACAAATATTATGTGACCGACAAATCATGACATATGTCACAATGGAAATGACTACTGAAATAACGGCATGAAACAAATGCTTAAAAAAATATGCTGATCAGAGCAGCATCACGACGTGCACGCCTACCATCCCCGGACCCGTCGCTGAGCTCCACCTCGCCGCCGCCGGACAGCGGATCACCAATGTCACCGGCGGCTGCAGTCGTGTCGAGCTCCAGCGACGAGTATTTCTCGCCACCGACGTCGCCAACCCCTGTACGTCGGCAGGGAAGAAGCCAGCCACTGAGGGGCTTGGGACTTAGGGGCCAACCGGCCCCGACCCGGGTCCCCGCTGCCGGTGGTTGTGTGCAGCGCATGAGATGGACTCAGTCCATAAACGAGAACGTCATGCGCGCATATTACGGGTCAAAAGAGGGGGAACTAACCTCGCTGCGTACCGTGTCAGGATGCTGTCTTTGTTTCAGGAACTGGAACCAACTGTGAACGTTTCGGCCCAACGATTGTCGGATCAGGTGCGGGTCATCCAACGTAATCACAGGTTAGATAATGCCGCACTTGATAGGCTGCGTTCAGAGGTACTCAGCAACCTTATCATCTCGACCCGACATAGACCGTGATACAGGCGCCAGCTAGTGGCGTAATTACATCGCGGCCCAATAGCGTTAGTGATGAGGTAGATGATAGGGTTGTCACGGTAAGTAACTAGTGCAACGACAGACTGAGGAGCGCACTGAAAGATGCGCTTCGCGAGTATGGCTCAACTCCGACCGCACTTAGACCCCGATTACCACGGTTGCCCATGCATAAAAAGAATAAGGTGCTGGTGTGTGCTTTGGACTCGCTGCTGCAGAACAACTTTGAAAGCAGCGAGAGCCTCGCTGATACGCACTCAATCCTGTTTTGCGGGGCTGTTGCGGCATGTCGTAGGGTGAACATCAAGTTCCCAAACTGTGACGAAACTACGACCAAAAGCTGCCGCACCAGCCTGGCAGAGCAGGATCGAGAGGCGTATCGATGAGGCTAGAGCACTCATTGGCAAACTATACTACTTCAGGGAGGGCAATACACGACCACGTGTGATGCGCTTAGTGAGGCGGTCGTTTTCGGAGACTGGATTCAGTCCTCGAGATTACCCGTCCCGTATCACAGAGCGCATCGACTTCCTGAAGCAGAAAGTTTGTAAACCGTAATCGGCAGCATAAGCGGCGGGTTGACCGATACTCGCAAAACTGCATGTTCCAGAGCGATGAGAGAGGAACACTTTGTTCAGCTATCAAGCTCTGTATACCCATAGAGCTTGATAGCTGAACAAAGTGCGACAGACGTGTGCCGTCCGGATGATGTTGCCACGAGTACATTCTGGTAAAACATCTGGTTGGTGCCCGTCTGTCATGCCTAGGGTGGCTGAATGCGCGATGTCGAGCGCGTGTGTGAAGCTTTACTACAAATGGATAAATTTCTTACATTCATCCTGAGAATGCAGATCAATGAGCACATTGAAACTAACTCAATTATGTCTGCCTCTCAGAATGGATGTAGGAAGGAGTCCCGCGGCACTAAGGAGCTTTTCCTCATAGACATGGCCTACAGGTTCGTCGATCTCGCAAGGATCTGTCAACATGTTGGATAGACTACAAGAAGGCCTTTGACTCTGTGCCACATACATGACTCATGAAGGGGTTGGAGTTGTACAAAATAGATGCAACTCCACGCACCTTCCTTGAGTCATGTATGAGGCAATGGAAAACAGTCCTTCTCTATCCAGGATGTCGACCGATTCAGGGGAACGATGAGCCTGTATGGATTAAACGGGGAATATTTCAGGGCGACAGTTTGAGACCGCTTTGGTTTTGCTTAGCTCTGAATCCTCTAAGCACATTGCTGGAGGATTCAGGTCTAGGCTATCGGTTGAGAAGAGGTGGTCAGACCATATCTCACCTTCTTTACATGGATAATCTGAAACTTTTTGCCCCCAACAAATTGCGACTGATGGATCTACTGAAGATAGCTGAAACTCTCAGTAGTGCCAGCAGGATGGAATTTGGTGTGGACAAATGTGCAGTCATGCATGTAAAGAAAGGGGAGATAATGGAATCCGAGGGATGTCAAATCTAGGATTCCATACAGGTTAGATCTCTCAGCTCAACTGAAACTTACAAGTTGTACGGGTTGTAGTAGTTAACTCCGTACACTGATTTGTCGTGAAGGTTTGAAAGTTCAGTAAAGTATAGAGAAACACTTTCCACTAAGATGCAATAGTTAAGTTTATTAAGTTATGAATTAGTTACAGTACTAGAGTGGAAGGCGATTATTTCTCTCAGTTGTTGATAGCTACACCGTTATGAGTTCACTATATTTTAGTTCATTAGTCATATTATTTTATAATGCAAAATTATGACGCACATCATTAGGCTAGAGTAGGTTACAGAGTAAGCAGAAAAATGTACAGCGATGAGACCGTACATATTGGCAACCCCCAAAAGAAGCTAAAATGAGTAGAAAGAGAAAGAAACGCCTGTACAAAATCTTAACTTAAAGTTAAAGTAAAATTATGAATCAAAAGTAAAGTCAATGTTGTCTCGATGTCCTTGAGGTTGAACTTGGCAGGTGTCTGTAAGCGCCTGCTGGTTTTCTTCTCTGGCAGTCTGCTTTCGAGATCCCATTGGTTGAAGTTCGATGTCCTCATGCGTTGGCGTTTTATTTGTCTTCCTCGAAAGCCGCTTTCTGAACAGTGCGTAGTATTTGTTAGTTACGATCCACAGAAAAGTGATGACAGCAATTGTTAGTAAAAGGTAACAAATTGCATATTGGTGAATGTCATGATCCGTGATAGTGGATGGTAGTTTTGGTTCGTTCTCTTCTTGGAAGCGCAGCTTCTTGTCAATTTCTTCAAAGTCGTTTTTTTTGAGAGTGAAGAGTTCGTGAGCCGCGTTATGCAGTGTGACGTTGACAATGTTGTTTATCGGCGAGTTCAGGTTCGGAACATGCATGTCATAGTTCACGTTGAGGTTGCTGTTGTACTGACTGTGCGAAGTGATGGTGAGTTCTTTTGACCGCAGCACGCATCCTTGACTCAAAGTAACTATAGCCGCCGATGTAATCGTTTGCGATATTACGTCGTTTTCACAAACGGTACGTAATTCGCACCTTCCGCAACAAACAACCAGCCAGCTGTTTAATTCTTGCAACTTGATCCATGCCTCCTCGCACGTCACGCTGTCTACGTCACACGATGACGTAGTAGTACGATGACCCAGTAGTTTTGCTTCGCAAGGTGCATTCTTGTTTTGTAAGTTGAACACAGGTATGTTTGCGTTACAAATGAAGTTATGTTCTTGTCTTCTGATGCATAGCTTGAAATCTTTATCGTTTAGTGAGATGTAAGAATTCTTCTCAAAGTTCACGGCAATATATTCCGACGATAATTGCATCAATTTGTAATTTGACTCCGTCTTGAATGGTATGGCGATAGCCCGATAGTAAGTGAAGTCCTCATTCGAAATTAAGGGAATGTGAACTTCGAACATGAAGTAGTTTCTTGTTATTCGTGCTTTCACGTATAGCAACTTGTAAAGTTCCTTGATATCTTCTCTGATATTGTCTGTCGGCAATGACAGAGTTCTCGGCAGTCTGCCAGATATGTCTTCTAGTTGCTTTACAAGGCTGACTGGTGATATCAAGTGCACGTCCATATGCCCACTGTAAACATTAGTGAGAGTGTTCAGCAGCATAGTTTGGATTTCTTTAAGATTTCGTAGCAGTAGGGATGCTGTAAGCGAAGCGGAGTTCAAGTAACTAGTGGCCATTATTATTTGTATTTCTGTTTCAATGCTGCCCATGTTCTTCTTCGTTTCTTCCATGAATTGTTCTATCATCTTGCATTGAAGCTTGATATTTTCATTGTTTTTCTTCAAAACGTCATTTTGTAGTTGCATGATCGAAGTTTGGTTTCTTGCGAGTTCACGTAAGTAGTTTTCGTTACGCTGTATGGCCTTAATGTCTTTGTGGTATTTGTCAGCAAATTTCTGGTCTAAGACGCCGAATAAGCTGTTGGCTACCATGCCTACTCCGTCGATCAAGCCGCGCTTCTTGCGCGTAGATAAATGTTTTTGGGGAGCCAGCAGGATCGTGTTGTAGAAGTCGAGTAGTTCCATCTCGTGGGAAAGTTGATCCGTTGTAGCTTGACAATAACTTTGGTGGATCTTTTGGCAAAGGTCACTTACACCGTTAATGTATTTTTTAATGTGTTGAACGCCTTGCCAGTAGTTGGTTAAGTTGTAGTATGTGAGCAAAGTCCATTCATCGTGTATTAGTTCAACCTTGCCGATGGTGTCATAGTAAATCGGTCGCTCGGGTTCCAGGTTGGTAATTTGAGTGCCTGACCTTAGTTACGAACAATATGAGCCATTCACAAGTATTAACAGTGTGAACAGATACATGAAAATGTTTGTAAGACATTTTTCTTCAGAGCTTTTTCTTGTGGAAGGTTTTTCGGTTGTTTTGGCCTCCTGTTTTGTCTTGCATTCTTCAGTATTTTTGATGGGTAGAGCTGACAGTTTTATTATGGGTCGTTTAATGACGCCAGTTTGTGTTTTTAGCGTTGTCACTCTAACATATCCGTCCGCTCCAGGGTGAAGTTCTAGCACCCGTCCCATAGCCCATTTTCCTGGCGGCAAATTGTTTTCCCGGACTAGTACGATGTCTCCCTCGTTGAGATTTTTCTTGGGATTATTCCATTTGCTGCGTGTTTGTAGTTGTGCAAGATAGTCGCTTGACCAATTCTTCCAAAATTGTTGGTGCATGTGTTCTGTTAATTGCCATCGTCGGCGTAGATCCATTTTGTTTTCAGTGTAGTCAGCTCGTGGTAAAGACATTGTTGGGCCCCCCGTTAGGAAGTGACCTGGTGTAAGGTAGTTATAAAATTCTTCGGGGTCTTCAGTGAGCTGGCAAAGCGGCCTGGAGTTCATGCATGCTTCTATCTTCGCAAGCAGGGTAGTAAATTCCTCATACGTCAGTTTTTGGTCTCCTAACACCCGACGAAGATGATACTTCATTGACTTGACCGCTGCTTCCCATAGTCCGCCAGCAGTTGGCCAAGCGGGCGCATTAAAATGCCATTGTACCCCCATGTCTGCGATGTTTTTGAAGAAGTCAGGCGACAAGTATTGCTTGAAGTCTTCAAACTCTTTCTGAAGCAACCTTGATGCGCCGGTGAAATTTGTGCCACAGTCTGAGTAGACGTGACTTGGTGTTCCGCGCCTGGAGCACTTTCTCTGGAAAGCTGCTATGAAGGTTTCAGTGCTTAAGTCCGATGCAAGTACAGCCTTTGTCACCATGCACACAAAAATGCACATGTAACCCTTTGAAGTTCGCACCCCTCTCCCTTTGTTGAGTCTGACTTCGACGTGTCCTGTGAAGTCAACCCCAGTGTGGGTGAACGGCCGCGAAGGTGTTACTCGTTGTGGTGGTAGTTCTCCCATAAGTTGATTCAACTGCGATGGGTTGTAACGATGGCAGCGCACACAGCGCCGTAGTTCAGCTTTCACCGCTCTATTGCCGCCAACGATCCAATACCGTTGCCGGATGTACGCTAAAGTTAGTCTGGCTCCTCCATGTAAAGTCGTCTGATGAGCTTGTCTAATCACCAATTCAGTCAGTCGTCCACCCTTAGGTAGAATGATTGGATTCTTCATTTCAAAAGGTAAACTGGAGTGGTTCAGTCGACCCCCGACTCGGAGTATGCCGCTGCTATCTAAGTATGGTTTAAGTTTGAAAATGTTACTTTTCGTAGAAATAATTTCTTTCCTCATAAGTTGTTCATATTCTTGCGTAATTTCCGTTTGTTGCACATATTTTATTATTTGTTCATTTGCTTTGTTTAATTCGCATAAAGTGAGGTATCCGGTGTCACGTTTCGTGTTGTTACGTGCGTTTCCAATAAATCGCTGTATCCATGCTACAATTCTGTTCACTTTGGTCAATGAACTGCAATTAGTTAATAAGTTATGAATACAATGATTGGTTTCATTGTTCATAGAGTTCAATTTCGCTTGGCAAACGTTGCCTATGTTAGTTGTAAATGTGCATGTTATATTTTCTTCACGACTTTGTTCTTGGAAGGTGGTCAGGAATGTAGGACCTTCCCACCACAGATTAAATGTTTTAAGCTTCGTTGGTAGCAATCCTCTTGATGCACAATCCGCAGGATTATCTTGCGACTTCACATAACGCCATTGCGTGGTAGGCATTATATGTCTTATTTTTGCAACTCGATTGGCGACGTATTTTTCCCTCTTAGATGTATCCCCTTGTATCCACGCCAGTACCACTTGGGAATCGCTCCAGGCGCTTGTAGTTATGTCGAATTCATTCAGCGCTACTCTGATTTTTTCGATGAGTTGCGCTAGTAAGAGTGCGCCGCAAAGTTCAAGTTTCGGTAATGTGATTGTTTGTGATAACGGCGCTACTCTTGTTTTAGCAGCTAGTAATGTTATTGTTGGCTTGTTATTTTCATCTCTGATGCAGCTGTAAACCACGCACGAATAAGCCTTTTCACTGGCGTCGCAGAATCCAAATAGTTCGATCTTCTGCTCTGTTGAACCGATCCAGCGCTTGATTTTTATGTTTTTTACGTTGGGCATGTCAGCTCTTAGTTTCAGCCACTTATCTGCTATATAAGAGGGTAACTGATCATCCCAGTAAGTTTGTTGACCCATACTTCTTGAAATATTATTTTTGCCGCAATAGTTATGGGTGACAGCCAACCCAGTGGATCATAAAGTTGTGATATTTCTGAAAGAAGCCGCCTTTTAGTTATTTCCGGTCGGCATTTTTCATCAAATTTCCAGTTAAACGCAAATGTGTCAGTCTGTGGATTCCAACCAAGTCCGAGTGTTTTCATGGATTCTTCTTGCTTGAAATCAAAAGTGTTTTTGCGTGAGATCTGATCATGACTTAAGTTCTTAAGCAATGCTGTATGATTGCTGGACCACTTGCGTAAGTTCATCCCGGCTCCTTTTAACATTTATCGATAAGCGATTTCTGGAGTTCCTGGGCCGCTTCCAGTGAGTTGTGGCCACTTATGACATCATCGACGTATGCTTTGTTCAGTAGTACTTTGGCAGCCGTGGGGTATTTGTAGCCATCATCGTATGCAAGTTGTTTGATGGTTCTCATGGCTAGCCACGGTGCGCACTTAGTGCCATAAGTAACAGTGCAGAGTTGGTATTCTTGCAGTTTCTCTGACGGTGTAGTTCGCCAAATAATTTTTTGCAATTGTTGTTGTTCCTCAGACAGCCAGATACATCGGTACATTTTTTCGACATCAGCAGTAAAGGCGTATTTGTACGTTCTCCATTTTATGATAAGCTCTTGAATATCCTTTTGTAGATTGGGGAATACCCTTTCCTTGTATGTCGTTCAGGCTGTATCCTGTTTTAGTTTTCTGAGATGCATTGAAGACAACTCTGAGCTTCGTGGTTGTAGATTCTTCACGAAGTACTCCGTGATGTGGTAAGAAACATTCAGCAGTTGAAGATGTCATGGGTTTTGCTAGTTTCATATGACCCAACTCCAGGTATTCCCTAAGGAACTCTTTGTATAGCAGTTCAAGTCGGCCATTTCTTTGAAACTGAAGAATATGGGAACTACTGGGAATATCGGGAGCACAATCAAACATAGACTTCACTAATAGACGTATATTCGGAGACTGACTCGCGGCACGAAACGGACAATGAACTTATGCTAGATACCCACTATTTACAAATATATCACACCTCCACCACAATACAACAGTACAGCTATATAATAAGTAATAAATGACACGATAATAAACATGATATTAACAACAATGTCAACTTAACTTGACTAACTTAATAATAATTCTTAACCAGTCAAACAATTTTAAACCTATCTACTGGTTTACGTATTCGCTTAGGGTGAAGATTCTCCAGCGGCGGAGATTGTGGTTGTAAGTTAACCTGAGAATCTTCAGGAGTATCAATGTCCGGATTTGGACTATCCCCCTTATTCTTGGTGGCCGCCTCTGGCGAGGCTACCTTAACCACACGTTCTAAACCCTCGCTAATTGGCTCGACCACACTCTCTCCCCCATGATCTGTATTGTCCACAGTCTCTGGACAGGTAACATCAGATAAGCGTGATCTGCGGCGCATTTGATCCACATGTCTTTTTAGTGATTGACCATTATCCTTTACCACGGAGTATCTACGGGCACTGTCTACCCGTTCTACGGTACCCTTCACCCACCTGTCACTGACACCATACTCACGAGCCCAAACTGAATCACCCTCCCTAAAACTACGGTCTGTTCCCCCCGCAAACTCCCTTTGTCGTCTCTGGGCTTGATGGACTCTGTCTTGGGTGGCTTGGTTGGTACGCAGTAAATCTAGTCTGGAGCGTAATGGACGTCTCTGCAACAGCATAGCCGGGGTTTCCCCGGTAGTGCTGTGCACGGTGTTCCGATATGCTAACAGAAACGTTTGTAGTGCGGTGTCGACATCCACACAATCCCTATGCGCTTTCTTAATAGCTCGCTTGCAAAGCTTGACTGCATTCTCCGCAGCGCCGTTCGACGATGGGTGGTAGGCTGGTGAAAAAAACTGTTTAATGCCGTTGTTTTTTAAGAAGGTTTTAAACTCTATACTTGTGAATGGTGGCCCTTGATCAGAAACTAGTTCCTCCGGCAATCCAAACCTTGCAAACGTGGCTCTTAAAACCTTTATAACATTAGTTGCATTTGTTCGTGTCATCTCAAAAACTTCTAACCATTTTGAAGAAGAATCAATAATAACTAAGAAGGTAAGACCTTTATATGGGCCTAAAAAATCGATGTGAACCCTTGTCCAGGGGCGCGCGTGGTACTGTCACGGCTGTATTGGGGCCCGCGGCGGCGCGTCTGCCTCCGCTGCACAAGTCTCACATTGTTTACATAACGCTTCCACAGCAGCGTCAATATTAGGCCACCATACATAGCTACGTGCTAAACTTTTTGTTTTTACGATCCCCATGTGACTGCTGTGGAGTTGTTTTAAAACATTATTCTGCAATGAAGGTGGTATAACCATACGATAACCCCACATAATACAACCACACTCCGTATACAATTCGTTACGCCTCATAAAGTATGGTTTGATACTTTCTGCATCTACCCCGGTTGGAGGCCATCCGGATTGTATGTAAACTAAAATCCTACTTAAATCTTTATCTACAGCCGTCGCTTTCCTGACGTCTTGGCTCGTAATTGGTAAAAAATTTTCAACAAAATTGACATATGTGTTTTCGTTTTTTAATATTTCATTATCTTTAAATCCCTTGTATGGCAGTCGTGATAATGCGTCGGCACAATTCTTACTAGAAGATACATATTCGATGTCATAGGTATACCCAGCCAATAACACCGCCCAACGCTGTAACCTAGATGCGGCCATTACCGGGATGCCGACTTTATCACCCAAAATATAAGTGAGAGGCTTGTGATCGGTTCTTAATATAAATTTACGGCCATACAGGTATTGATGAAATTTACGAACTCCGAACACAATGGCAAGTGCCTCTCGATCTATTTGTGAGTAGGCCCGCTCGGCTTGCGTGAGCGCGCGCGATGCGTATGCCACGGGGCATTCGCCGATTGCTGTTGAGTGCGATATCACAGCTCCTACGCCTACACTGCTTGCGTCCGTTGTTAAAATTATAGGTAACTCCGGTGTGTAATGCATTAGCACTTCACTACATGTTAATAAATGCTTTACTTTGCTGAACGCATCGTCACATTCTCTATTCCAGCTATACGGAGTTCCCGCTTTTAGCAACTTATATAAAGGTGCTAGAATTGTACTAACATTCCTTATAAATTTTCCATAGTACATCACCATTCCAATAAAAGCTCTGAGTTCGGAAATATTCGTGGGAGCTGGGGTTTTAGCTATAGCTTTTACTTTGTCTGGGCACGTGTGAACCCCTTCTTTACTGATCGTGTGACCTAGATAGTTAACTGATTCTGCAAAAAATACACATTTTTCTTTTTTTACTTTAAGACCGTATTTGTTCAAACGATCAAATACTTTGCATAAGTTACGCATGTGTGCTTCGTTTGTGGGCCCCGTTATTATAATGTCATCCAAAAACACCCCTACATGTGGTAAATCTGCAAATAATTGCTCCAAATGTCTTTGAAAAATGCCCGGACTTGATGCTAACCCGTATACTAGCCTATTATACATAAATAATCCTTTATGAGTGTTGATCACTGTGTATTTTTTTGTTTCATCCAGTTCGAATTGAGCGTATGCCTGTGAAAGATCAATTTTACTGAAATACTGGCCACCCTTCAAACGAAGTAGTAATTCCTCTACTCTGGGTAACGGATAACGGTCAACTTAACTTAATCTGCGCAAATTCTAATGTTACCGTCCTTCTTGACGACCGGCACGATGGGTGTTGCCCAGTCAGAGCGCTCCACAGGAGAGAGAATGCCGTCCCGCTGCAGCTGATCCAGCGCGCGCTCCACCGGCTCGCGCAGCGCGTACGCCAGCGGGCGCGCGCGCATGAACACCGGCCGCGCCCCCTCGCGCACGCGCACGCTCACCGTGCCGCCGGTGAATCGCCCCAGCCCGTCCGCGAACACTTCACAGTATTTGGAACTGAAAGCAGCCACATCGAATACATTGTTTTTGTACATTACAACATCATTATTATTACACTCATAGGCTACTGTAGGTAGTTGTATTTTTAGTTCTGCCATCCACTGACGGCCTAAGAGCAGTGTTTTGCCATTCTCAACAACATATAAATCTAATTGCTTATGCCCATTTTTATATTTTACTAATGGCTGTATAACTCCAAGGGGTTTTACTAACTCGCCGGTATAATACCTTAGTGTTAAATTACTAGACTTAAGTTTTACATCCTTAAACAATTTGCTATAGCACTCCCAGCTTATGCATGACACCGCACTGCCAGTGTCACATTCCATTTTAATGTCAATACCATTTACATTCGGCTCGACATAGATAGGACTACACTGCGTAGCTGATAATTTACAAACATCTACAAATATTACCTCATCGCTCTCCGCACTATCACTTTCATTGGATTTCCTTATTTGAAGTACGTCCATATTCACGTTGTAATGTTCCGATAAATTAGGACACATACGTTGCAAATGTCCTATTCGGTTACAAACTCGGCAAACATAACGCGCGAACTTGCATTTGCTTGCGTCGTGGCGCGCGCCGCACACTCGACACTGCTGTTGCTGCGCACGGTCACCCAGCTTCATGGGTGCGGGCGCTGTCGATGCGCGCGCGCCGCGCCACCGGCCGCTAGACGTCTGAATATCGCGCGTTGTTGTCGTTCCGCGGACATCACGCGTGGACACCGCCGCCGTGCCCTTCTTCCGCGAGTCCGCTGACATCGCTTGACACGTCACCGACGTCGTGGATGCACCTTCGCTTCTCAACCCGCTCCGTCCTTCAACGGCCGCAGCATCTTTTTCTGCTGCCTCCATGCTAACCGCCAACTTATACGCCTTCCCGAAGTCCAAATTGCTTTCGGCAAACAATCGTTGTCGTATGGTCTCATTTGTTATGCCACACACTAGCTGATCTCTCAAGCTTTCTTCCAGCCAGGACCCAAATTCACATGTTTTGCTCATTTTCTTCAAAATAGCCGCGTATTCCGATATTGTTTCACCTTCCTTCTGTTTCCTATGTCGAAACTTGTACCGCTCTGCCAACTCACTTGGCTTTGGTTGCAAGTGTTTTTTCATGACGTCAATGATTTGTGCTAACGTTTTGTTTTTTGGTTTAACCGGCGTACACAAATTAACTAGAAGTTCATAACAGTTTGCCCCCATCACCGTTATTAATGTAGGCACTTGTAATTCGTTAGGAATGCTGTTAACTATAAAATATTGTTCTAAACGTTCCACGTACAACCGCCAATCGTCACTGTGGACTTTGAACTCAGCAATTTTACCGATCGACATTACGAATTTATTTGGTGACAAAGTTCCGTTTTTCTTTGTTATTGCACGAATCACGCGTAGAATCGTCTATCCTCGTCGCCACTGAAGAATATGGGAACTACTGGGAATATCGGGAGCACAATCAAACATAGACTTCACTAATAGACGTATATTCGGAGACTGACTCGCGGCACGAAACGGACAATGAACTTATGCTAGATACCCACTATTTACAAATATATCACAGAAACCTTTTTCTAATTGCAACATTTGTGAAACTGCAATCGTTTTCGATGTTCCAATCTTATTTTTATAATCTGGACATAAGGGCATCTTCACAATGTATTTTCCATCTGATTCACGGCGAGTAGTTTCTTTGTAGTAAGTTTCACACTGATCGTGTTCAGATTGGTCTGTGTTTCTTGTGGTGACGTCTTCACACTCCCAAAATTTAGTAATTTCAGCCAAGTCTAGTAGGGTGACGTTACAGTTTAAAGTGTCTAGTTTTCCACACAAAATCCATCCCAGCTGTGTTTGTTGCGCAACGGGGGGCCTTGGGGCACCTTTAAGTATTCCATTTTGGATTATTTCGGCATATACGTCAGCTCCAAGCAATATGTCAACAGACCTTGAAATGTCAATCTGGGTCTGCCAGTTTTAAGTTCTTCAAATGTGACCACTGTGGCCGTTCAAATGTGTTATTCGGTAGTTTATTGATCAGTTTTTTCATAATCAATGCTTCAGTTTTGAAGGTATATTCGGAGTGGATTGATTTGCAGGTTAGGTATAAACGTCCTTTACAGTCGCCTGATACAGTTCCAACTCCAGATATTCTTGCAGTTAGTTTGTGTCTTGGCAGCCTCAGGAGTTGCGCTGCGTTTTCAGTTATCAGGTTGACTTGTGAGCCCTGATCTACGAGCGCACGAAGAGTTAAGTAAGTCCCATCTATCGACTTGACCTTAACTTGGACGGTTGTAAGTAAGACTTCCATCTCGTTGGCTGATAGATGATATGAACTCGACGTTTCAGGTTCCCTCGAGGGTCGTTGACCTGAGCGTTGGTTGTCATTGCTAGTTGAAGGTGTATTTTTGTTGGAATTGTTGTACTTAATGTAAGAGCGTATGATGCTTCATATTACATTCCTTACAAGTTTTTACAGAGTTGCAAGTTTTATTTTCGTGTCTAAGCAAACAGTTTTTGCATAGACGCAATTTTGCAACTGTGCTGTTTCGTTGCTTAGTATCCGAGTCAATAAATTGCTGACACCGCATCAAAACATGATCGTTTTTGCAAAGAGGGCACTGCCCGTAAGAAGTGTGGTAAGTTTTTGGATGCCATTTCTTATGCTCGAAGGTTTTCCGAGATGCATTTTTTTCAGTTCCAGCTGACTTCTCTGAGCTCTGTATGTCCTTCTTTGAAGTCTTCATGGTTTCAAACGCCATAAACTGGTTTTCCAAGAACATCAGAAATTCTTGCAGTGTTGGCACTTCTCTGTTATCGTGCAAGTTCTTTATGTATTCGTTGTAGGTCCCACAGTCTAGTTTTTGTGACATCAAATGAACAATCATAGGATCCCAACTGGTTATATCAAAACCAATATTTGTTAAGCCGTTTAGGCATTCAGTCGTTACGTCATGCAGCTTCCTCAAGTTGTAAGCGTCTGGCTTCTGTATTACCGACAACTGCAGCATAGTGTTCATGTAAGATGAGAATTGTAGTCAACGGTTGTTGTAACGTTGGTTCAGTATTTCCCAACATGAAGTGTAATTGTCGGCGCTGATGCTCAAGTGTTGCACGAGTCTTTCTGCTTCACCTTTCAGCCTAGTTTTCAGATGCTGCATTTTTTGGGCCTTACTCAATGTCGGGTTTTTGTGTATCGTCTCCAGGAACAGGTCTTTGAAAGAAATCTATTTGTTATAGTGTCCTGAAAACTCTGGAATCTCGATTCTCGGAGCTGAGTGTTGGTGATGAGCGGTGGACCACATCTTGCTTTTCAGTCGTTTCCTTGCTCCGTCATACTTGGCTTCCATTTTGTTGAACATATCATAGTATGTACTGTCCGAGCCTTTTAGTAAGGCTTCCAGTTCCCAATGAGTATTGTCAATTGCTTCCCACTTCGACTTCAAGATTGACAAGTGATCTTCAAGGTCCCATTTTTCCGTAAGGACTTCAAACTCAATTTTTGCCATAGCCCGATCCATGGCTTTGAAGTTACATTCCTGTTTAGTCAGCAAAGTCTTAGTCTTCTCATCAGGTTCTCCCCGCGACACGTCTGTCAGGTCGAATTTTATATTTTCTTCAGTGGTTTGCAACATTTTTAAAATGTCTGCTTAAGTTTCTTCGTACATGTTCTTTGTCTTACCGTGGACATTTTCCGTGAAATAGTTTATGTTTTTATCTTCAACTTCTTGCAACAGCAATGTATGCCGTGCATTGAAGTCCATCCATTGAGCTTCTAACGAGGACAGCCGCTTATTCAAGTATTCCTTTGTTTTTCTTGTTTTGCTGTCCTTGTTATAGTTGCTGCATAATGCTTTGATGTTTTCAAAACAGGTTGATTGTAGCGATAGCTTATTCATCTTGATAGGCTATAGCTCCCTTGTAGTTCTTTGTAGTTGAAGACTCTTCTAGTTATCGTTAAAGACTCTTCCAGTTTCCGAAGGCTCTTCCGGTAGTCGTAGGCTCTTCTGGTTGTTGCTGTCAGTTCCGGCAGTTAAGGGCTCTTCCAGTAGTCGAAGGCTCTTCTGGTAGTAAAAGTTTGTTCCGGTATTCAATGTGGCCTTACCCTTGTTAGGTATTTGCGCCTTCTCAATCCAACTGGGGCGACCCTCTTCCGGGAGACCAGCTGAACCGATTCGCTACCGTAACAAGAGACACAACCGCACTGATATACACGAAGGCTCGAAGGACCATAAATGTACGGGTTGTAGTAGTTAAGTACACTGATTTGTCGTGAAGGTTTGAAAGTTCAGTAAAGTATAGAGAAACACTTTCCACTAAGATGCAATAGTTAAGTTTATTAAGTTATGAATTAGTTACAGTACTAGAGTGGAAGGCGATTATTTCTCTCAGTTGTTGATAGCTACACCGTTATGAGTTCACTATATTTTAGTTCATTAGTCATATTATTTTATAATGCAAAATTATGACGCACATCATTAGGCTAGAGTAGGTTACAGAGTAAGCAGAAAAATGTACAGCGATGAGACCGTACACAAGTATTTGGGCATGTCGGAAGCTTTGGGCATCAATGTTGCTGACATGAAGCAATCGTTGAAGGAGCGCTTCTTTGGCCGCCTGAAAAAGGTTTTGAATAGCATTTTATGGGGCGGAAATAAGGTGCGCGCCTTAAATGTTTGGGTCATGCCAGTACTAATGTACTCTTTCGGCATACTCAAATGGACTCAAACCGAACTCGACGCCATGGCTAGGAGGATCCGTACATTGTTGACCGCAAACCGGATGGATCACCCACGATCGTCGGTGATGTGACTGTACATCCCGCGAAAATGTGGAGGTCGAGGCTTTTTAAACGCCAAGACTCTCCACAACCGCGAGATGTGCGGCCTCAGAGAATATTTTCTCAAAGCTGATGTGGGTGCACCGAGATGTGGTCACAGTGGACAAGGGACTCATCCCATTTTCCATGGCTAAATACAACTGGCGCAAACCTGTGATACTTACTACAGATGACCGCAAGGAGGTATGGAAAGGCAAGGAGCTTCACGGGCGCTTCTATCAGGCTCTTCATGGGTCCGATGTAGATTTTGTAGCGTCCGTGTCCTGGTTACGTTTCAATGATCTCTTCGGGGAAACTAAAGGTTTTGTTTGTGCGATTATGGACGAAGTTATCTTGACGAATAACTACCGGGCATATTATTAAGGACGGGGTGGTGGACGTGTGTCGGTCATGCCACCTTCCGGGTGAGTCTTTAGTGTGTGACCTTGGGTGTAGATCCAATAAAAGGCTGGTGACGACTAACTCATATATTGACTCTTCACAAACGACAAGTACAAAGGAGCTGCTAAACCATACTGAACATTGCTTACATAATACGTACGAAATACAGACTTAGCTTACGCTACAACATGACACATCTTTAGTATACGCTATGCCGTTACACTACTCCCCCCCCTTTTAAAAGAAACACTTTTTTAACAAAACAACCCGAAAATAAAAAAAATTAACCATCACTAAATAAACACAATATTATTACAGCTGAAATTAATACAATGCATTTATTATTAAGTACACATTCGGTTTACAGAGGTTGACAAGTAGGTAGGTTTTACACAAGTAAACACACTTATATCACTTATTAAACCTTGACTTTAAACATCGTCACTTTGGGAAGTTTCAGCCGTCTGCTTTCGTCTAAAACTTTTACGAGCCGCTTCGAAAGCGGTCGACTGCAGAGATTGCATCTGCTTGGTTAACCAACTTTTCCATGTACCGATACACCGACGGAAAAATAGACATAAACAAACTATGCCTATGAGTGCCAAAATTGAAGACCAACCGATGAAGGTTATTAAATTTGCGTCGTAGCCTTTGACCGTTTGGGGGGCGATAGTGGCTGAGGATTTGACCTCGTCTTTCGCTACGTAGTTTCCCATAATTAGGTATGATACGTTATATCAGACAGAAATCAGAAATAATATTAACTTAATATATACTTACTTATAAATTGAAACGTACGGGTCTTTTGCTGACTCGGCCGCTGCGCGTTTTATGTAAAGGTGCGGTTTCATTAGCGGGCGCGGAGCGATCCTCGCTTATCGCTGTTCCCGGACCCGGACTTGCATCTATTTCCCTATTATCTAACTTATTGCTATTACTTACCATATTGCTCGAACACGAGTCTTTACACAAATATGCGGGTTTGAGTCGATCAATCGATATGTATGCCGTTCGACCCGAAAAATCTACCAAATACGTCTTATCTTTCCTGTTTAGGACTCTAAAGGGACCATCGTAGGGAGGTTCCAAAGGTTTCCTAACCCTATCGTTTCGTACAAATACGTGTGTGCACTTATCTAAATCTGCATATACGAATAATGTGCGAGCGTCCTTATGTCGTATCGGCTTCGGTTTCAAGTTCTTAATAATGTTACGTAATTTTTCTACATATTGGCAATGATCTAAAATTTTAGTATTCGAGTCGCTACAAAAATCACCTGGTAAACGTAATACCGTAGCGAATGTTAATTCTGCCGCACTAACACCAGTATCATCTCGTATGGCGGCACGTAAACCTAGCAAAACTATTGGTAGCTCGTCTACCCAAGTAGTTGAGTTTAACCTTGCCATTAGAGCTGCTTTTAACGAACGGTGCCAACGCTCTATCATCCCGTTCGCCTGAGGGTGATAAGGTGTAGTTCTCTTCTTATCAATGCCTAAATATCGCATAAGTTCTTTAAAAATACTACTTTCAAATTGTCTGCCCTGGTCGCTTGTCAGCTTAACAGGGCATCCAAAACGTGCAATCCACCCTTCTAATATCACTTTAGCCACAGTCTCTGCTGTGATATCCTTTGTAGGATACGCCTCGGGCCAACCTGTTTGGCGATCTATTATCGTAACTAAGTATCTATAGTCGTGTATTGAAGTGGGCATGGGCCCGACGATATCCACATGGATATGAGAAAATCGCTCCGCTAGTGGAAAAAGTCCTAATTCAGTTTTTACATGCCTGGTTACTTTTGCACGCTGACATTTAACGCATTCTTTTGTCCATTTGCCTATGTCACTATTCATTCCGTCCCAGAAAATTAGCTAATAGAGAAATATAGCTTTCCTTGACTAATTTTCGCGAAGTACGAATTCCTGGGTGACTTAAGTTGTGTACTGATTCGAAAGCTTGTATCCTAAAACTTTGCGGTATATACGGGCGAACCTTGTCTGTTGATGTTTCACACGTTACCGGTAGGTCGCTTCCAGGTATCGCTATGTCTTTGAATATTAAATTACATTTGTTATTGTTAGGTTGATTGCGCATTAAGCCCAGGTTCTCATCGTTAGCTTGAGCTTGGGCGATCGCAGCGTAATCTAATATTGTGGAACATGTTATTGTCTCTACCCGCGATAATGCATCTGCTACAACGTTCTTATCACCGTCTATATACCTTATGTCCGTAGTGAATTCACTTATATAGAGAATTTGCCTAACGCGACGCGACAATTCAGTATCAGAATTGAATTTTTTGAACATGAATGTTAAAGGTTTATGATCTGTATAAATAATCAAATGTCGTCCTTCTACCATGTTCCGAAAATATTTAATGGCCAAATTAATTGCTAAAAGTTCTCTATCGAAAGTACTGTATTTAATTTGAGGAATTGACATTTTCTTTGAAAAATAACCTAAAGGTATCCATTTATTGTTTACGAATTGTTGGAGAACGGCTCCCACGCAGGTGTTCGATGCATCAGTCATGAGCGCAAATGGAGTATCGGGTTGCGGATACGATAACGTCACTGCGTTTTGTAGCGCTGCCTTACACCGTGAGAATGCCTCGTTTGCACTTTCTGTCCATGCTATTTTTGTTCTATCTTTTTTCTTTGATTTAACTAAGTATTGATTTAAATGACTTTGATATTCTACTGCATGAGGTAAATGTAAACGGTAGAAATTAACCCTCCCTAAAAATCGTCTGAGCTGTTCGACCGTTACTGGTTTAGGAAAATTATTTATAGCATCCATTTTCTCCTTTAGTGGTCGAATGCCTTGCGTGGAAACTTCGTATCCTAAAAAATCTATCTTTGTTTTACCAAATTCACATTTTTCTAAATTAATAGTTAAGCCATATTTACTTAAACGACTGAAAACTTCCCGTAAATGCTGCTCATGTTGAGTTTTACTGTTACTAAATATTGCTACGTCATCGATATAGCAGTAAACGTAATCTAAACCGGATAGAACTGTATGGTTCATAAAGCGTTGAAAAGTTTGCGCAGCGTTCCTTAGCCCGAATGTCATTCGGGGAAATTCAAATAGGCCGAAAGGCGTGGTAATGGCAGTCTTTTCCACATCGGCAAGATTTAATGAAATAAAATGATATGCACGGCAAATATCAATACGTGAAAATATTTTTGCGTCAGCTAGCAAGTACGTAAAATCATGTTGTCGCGGGATAGGATAACGATCGGCCTTGGTGATTGCGTTAAGCGCTCTACAGTCACCGCAAGGACGTAACTGACCATTTTTTTTCATGACGATGTGTAAAGGACTTGCCCACGCACTATTCGACGGTCTACAAATCCCCAACTCCTGCATTATTTTAAATTCTTCCCTTACCTTAGCGTAGCGGTGAGGCGGCAACGGTCTGCATCGTGCGTGTACGGGCGGGCCGCTGGTTTCTATGAAATGCAATACCGAATGTTTCGGTGGCTCCTTAAAAGAAACAGGTTTAGTAATATCTGGGTATTCAGCGAGCAGATCATGATAAGGATGACTTATATCGACGGTTTTGATTGACGACTCGTTACTACTTACGACGGAAGCTAAAACTTTCAATTTTGTGACTTCGTCAATTAACCTACGAGCACTTATATCCACTAAAAGCTTATAGTTCGCTAAAAAATCGGCACCTAAAATGGGCTGACGCACGTCGGCTATTACAAATGTCCACCGTAATGCGCGACGTAAACCTAGATCTAACACTAAACTTTTGACACCATATGTCTTTATTTTAGTCCCGTTGGCAGCGAAAAGGCAATAGTCTTGACACTCACTATTTTGATTGTTTTTTAACACTAAGTTACCGGGTAGCACTGAAATATTAGCACCGATGTCCACCAGAAAACGTAAGCCGCTGTTGCGATCCGTGACTCGAAGGCGGTTACAAGGGGCGATGGTACAAACCTCCGCCGCAGTTGGTACCTGGACTAGTTTTCCGAGGACGATTTCCAGGAACAGGGCTCATTGCATTTCCTTGCCTTTGCTCTGAACCGATGATGATAGAAACACAACCAATCAGGGCTTTCAGGAGTTCTACGCGACGTAGATCGTGCTCGGCTGCCGGCTCTGGATGATGATCTCGAACGGTTCCAATTCCGTTGCTGCGGTCTCGATCTAGAGTTCGACTTTTCCAATTGCTCGACCTTAGGGGTAAGTTTCGCTATTTCGGCCATGATGAGGTCTGTTTCCTTGGAAGTGCTTGGCTGCGGCTGGCTTACTTCGCTCACATGGGCTGCGCGCGTGGTCTCAAACACATTATCTGCTACGACGGCCAAGTTATCGAGATCTTTCGAATCCGTGACCGCCAAAACTGCTCGTACCCGGGAAGGCAGATGACCTTGCCAAAGCATTCTTAAGGTGTCGTCTGGAATTTTCTCTTTGGCTAATTCTCGCATGCGACGCAAAAGCTGCGAAGGCTTTTGGTCTCCTAGATCCATCTCACTTATCAACTTTTGTAGTTGTCGGTTTTTCGATTCTTCGTAAATAGCGAGAAGTCGTGTCTTCAGTGTTTCGAATTTTTTTCCTTCTGGTGGATCCATTAGAATGTCTGTGACCTGCTGTATGGCCTCTTTAGACAATTTCGACACGACAATGTCGAAACGCGAGTCGTCCGATAATTTTTGCGGTGCCAGCATGGCCTCTATTCGGTAGAACCAAACGCGCGGCGAGTCGATCCAAAATTCGGGGATCTTCGATGTAAGTGTAATCGCTGCGAGATCTGCTGATGGTTCTGATGCACTTTTAGCCATTTTTGTACACTATCTACACTATCACAACTGCCGAAAAATAATCACGTCGGGGTCACCAATTTAGTGTGTGACCTTGGGTGTAGATCCAATAAAAGGCTGGTGACGACTAACTCATATATTGACTCTTCACATACGACAAGTACAAAGGAGCTGCTAAACCATACTGAACATTGCTTATATAATACGTACGAAATACAGACTTAGCTTACGCTACAACATGACACATCTTTAGTATACGCTATGCCGTTACAAGTCCATCAGACATATTATCTCTGGTTGTTCTCGTCTGGCTAACGGCGAGTACTTGCACGGGCACAACCAAGTGGCCAGGATTATCCATCAGCAACTTGCTTTCAAATACAAACTTGTGGATTCTGAGGTACCGTATGAACTGGGTTGGTTCTCCCGACTCAGTTCTCGAAAATGACCATGTTACGTTGTACTGGGATCGGTCTATCATCACTGATAGGACTATTGTTGCCAGTAAGCCTGCTAGTATAGTGGTGATAGACCGATTAACGCGCCGCACAATGATAATTGATGTTACCATCCCGCATGACGAGAACCTCGTGAAGGCTGAGAAAGAGAAGCAAATCAAGTATCTCGACTTAGCACACGAGATTGTCTACAAGTGGAATGTGGATTCAGCTGTCATTGTGCCGATAGTCGTTACGGCCAATGGCCTGATGGCCAAAAGCTTCGACGACCATCTGTCGAAGCTGGCGTTACGCGGTTGGATAAAAGGCCTGTTACAGAAGGCAGTACTCCTCGATACGGCTCGTATTGTGAGGAGGTTTCTTTCTCTGGAGCCCTAGCCACCAGTAGCTTGGACCCTGCTACCGATACCGGCGGACTAATATTATTTATGTTTTTAAATGTATTTCTTAATGACTTTTTTTAAATATACTTAAAAATGCAGCTTACATGTTTATAAAAATAAATTAACGAAATAATAATAATAATGACCATGTTACGTTGTACTGGGATCGGTCTATCATCACTGATAAGACTGTTGTTGCCAATAAGCCTGACATAGTGGCGATAGACCGATTAGCGCGCCGCACAATGATAATTGATGTTACCATCCCGCATGACGAGAACCTCGTGAAAGCTGAGAAAGAGAAGTAAATCAAGTATCTCGAATTAGCACATGAGGTTGTCGATATGTGGAATGTGGCCTCAGCTGTCACTGTGCCGATAGTCGTTACGGCCAATGGTCTGATGGCGAAAAGCTTCGACGACCATCTATCGAGGCTGGCGTTACGCGGTTGGATAAAGGGCCTGATACAGAAGGCAGTACAAATGATATAGGAAACTTCCGGCCCATTTCTATCTTACCTGTGTTTAGCAAAATATTTGAAAAGTTAATACTCAAGCAACTGCTAAAATATTTTAATGTCAATAGCCTCCTACATAATGAGAAGTATGGCTTTACAAAAGGCCGTTCAACTACTGAGATGATGATGCGGGGGCTGCTCTTCTAAAACACATCTTTAACGCATGGGAGAACTCGCAAAATGCAATTGGAGTTTTCTGTGATCTCTCCAAAGCTTTTGATTGCGTACACCATGATACGCTTTTGCGTAAACTACGTCATTATGGTCTCCAAAACGAAGCTCTTAACGTAATTTATTCATATTTACATAATAGGTTTCAGTGTGTAGATATCAATGGTGTGAAGTCCTCCGCGCTTCCAGTTCATTTAGGTGTGCCTCAAGGTTCTATACTGGGTCCGTTCTTGTTACTGGTGTATATAAATGATTTACCATATTTCTTTAAGGGTATCTGTGATGTAGTACTATTTGCAGATGACACATCTCTTATTTTTAAAGTAGATAGAAATAAACAAGATTTTGAAAACGTGGACAGTGCTCTCTCCATCGTTACGCATTGGTTTACGACAAATGACCTAGTTCTTAACGCCAAGAAAACGAAATCTGTCAAATTTGCCTTCCCTAACGTTAGAAATCTAGGACCGAATATCATCTTAAACAAAGAGGTGCTTGAAACTGTGCACTCAGCAGTGTTCTTGGGAATAACTGTTGATTCCAAACTTCAATGGGGCCCGCATATATCAAGCCTGTTTGGAAGGCTCAGCTCAGCCACCTACGCCATCAGAAAAGTAAGACAATTCCCTGTCGTTGATACAGCTCGGTTAGTATATTTTAGTTATTTCCATAGCGTTATGTCTTACGGTATCCTATTGTGAGGTAAAGCTGCTGATATACAAAATAATTATATTTGTCTTACAAAAACGGGCTGTACGAGCAATATATCAGCTGGGGTCAAGAGTTTCTTTAAGAAACATTTTCAAAGATATTGGAATTGTCACGGTAGCATCTCAATTCATTTTTGCAAACATGTTATATATTAGGCAAAATATACATAATACACTAAAACCAGTGATATCCATAACTTTAACACTAGAAACAAGCCCAAACTACATGCACCATCCCACCGTCTTCGAAAGGTTCAAGACTCATTTGTGGGGCTCGATATCCGTTTTTACAATAAGCTACCCCCTTCTTATCTTGAGCTGCCTTTTAACTCTTTTAAAGCTAAAGTTAAATCTAACCTTTGTTCGAAGGCATACTATTCAATCAAGAATTATTTAGACGATAGTAATAGTTGGTCGCAGTGTTGAATACAAGACATACTTCGTTTTAATGTTACTTCGTTTTATTGTTCCTTCATAGTTAGCATAAGACCGTTTCTATGAGTTCATAATATAATTATTTGTTGACATATGTCTGTAGAGGTCAATTATTGTTTTTTTTTTTTGTATTGACACTTTATATACAATGTTTTTTTTTATTGTATTACAACATGTGATTAACTAGTGACTTAGATAATTGTTTGATATTATTCTATCCTGAGCAACCGGCAGCAAGTTCGTCATGCTCCCTTAGATTTCACTGCTTGCGGTAGCGTCGGAGGTCGGGTTACCTCTTTTCCTCAAATATGGCGAGGGAGGTAATGGCTGATCTTTGTGTTGTGCTCGTGAACGGGTGCTGCTTGTGCTGAATGGTCGTCTTGTTAGCCATGGTTTGATTTTTTTTTGTTACAATGATTAACTGCTTTTTGTTTAATTTGGTGGCCCTAGTTTATCACTTGTGGCCCTAGTTTATCACTTGTGGCGTCGAGTCACACATATGTATATTGTTAGATTCTACCCCTGCACGTGTAGGCGGGCACGCCCTTTATGTCTGGAGGCATACCTATTAAGTTTGGTTTACATTGTTTTTATGCTTGAGTTAGTTATTTATTAATTCATTGAGTTGTCTGATTATGATGGCGTAATGGAGTGTGCTAGCTTACAATTGGCAAATGATTTAGTTTTTAGGTTGTACGTGTTACCTAGAGTCTATTATTTTCTTTGTTATAAAGCTTTGCATACTATTGTTTAAATTGCGAGTTCTTCTAACTCAACAGACAGATGTGTTGCTGGGGAGTTTGTTGGCCACTTCTTCTCCACAGCTAAAACACTAGGAAGTGGTGATGGGCAGGCGTTTTGAGGGAATGTCTGTTTGTAAACGTTGACGTTCAAAAAGTGCTGGTACTCAGCCTAATTTGAATAAATGACTTTTGATTTTGATTTGATTTTGAGTACTCCTTGATATGGCTCGTATTATGAGGCGGTTCCTTTCTCTGGAGCCCTAACCACCGGTAGTTTGGACCCTGCTCCCGACACCGGCGGACTTCCATTTTTTATATTTTTAAAGGTTTTTTTAAGATGTATTTAAAAATATAACTTAAATGTATATAAAAATAAATAAATGAAATAAAAATATTATTGTAAGCCTGATATAGTGGTGGTGGACCGAATAGTGAGGCGGGCAATGATTGAAGAACCGTCCCGCATGACGAGAACCTCGTGAAACGAGAATATTATTATTAAAAAGCTTTTTACTCACCCATGACATCTTTTTACTGACCCGTCTCATGTCCTAGCAAATACTGTCCATCCCAGTGTCTGGAAGAGATCGCGAAATGCGATAAGGCCGCCCATTGTATGTGTTTAGTTTTAAGTTTCCTTTTTGTTCATACTTTTGGTGTGTAATAAATAAATAAATATAACTGTCTCTCGCGGAAAACCGCTGTTTTTAGGGTTCCGAACACCCGTAAAAAACGGAACCCTTATAGGATCACTCGGGTGTCTGTCCGTCTGTCACAGCCAGTTTTCTCAGGTTCTACTGGACCGATTCTATTGAAATTTGATACACTTTTGTGACCCTAACACGTCTGCGTTACGTTAGTGATTAAATTTTAAGTATGGGGGTCACTTTTGGGGGTCTAACTAGAAAATAAAAAAAAGATTTTCAAACTGTATTGTGTGACATATCAAATGAAAGTGCTTACTGTGAGGGTTTTAGATATATTTTTTTTCATAATTTTAAAACAAATAGTTTTGAAGCTATTCAAGAAATAAGACCAAAAATTACCATTCCACCCCTTATCTCCAAAACTACTGAGCCTAAAATTAAAAAAAAATGCAAATAATAGTTCTTTACGTACAGATGTTAAAAAAACATGTTACAAAAATGAAATTGGTTCGGAACCCTTTGCACGCAAGTCCGACTCGCATTTGGCCATTTTTTATATAATGGCAGCTGTATAGGCGTCATGGACTTCGACGTCAAAGTTCATGTCTGGCTTCTATTTCTAATTGTAATCTTTGAAGCTTTATAACTTCATCACTGATGAAGGTACCTATTTAAAATAATTTCATGATTGTTTACTAGAGCTAATAAGTATTTCAATTTGCAAATAAAAAAATCATGCATATTCCCTATTGTGGAAGTTTGTAATGATATGTTAAATACAAACTTCCACGATACAAATAAATTACTGGCATTCCATGAAGTATTAATTACCACTAATTGAATAAGTAAAGAAATGCCACGAAATTGCTTCAGTTTGTAACATTTTTAAATCAATGAATGAATAAATAAATCAAACAGTGCAGTAACCGCCTGGTGCTTGTGTGTTGTTGCAGTCGTGCTGGCAGTGGCGGCGCCCACGCTGGGCCCCTTCATCGGGCTGCTGGGCTCGCTGTGCCTTACCACGGTCGCCATCCTGTTCCCCGCCGTGCTGGACATCAGCGTCTTCTACCCCGACCGGTACGGCTTCTGCTGCTACAAGCTCCTCACCGACATCTTCATAATAGTGTTTGGTGCCTTCTGTTGCTTTTCCGGCTGTTATGTTAGCTTCCAAGAGATGTTAGCAATGCTTTCAAAGTAATTGTATTGTATCACCGTTTATAGGGTCCAAATTGTGAAACGTGACCCTACTGATACTGCTTATCCTCCTCTGTCTCGATACGTTGACGTCTGTGTGGACATCTGTCAACCTGTCTGTTTTAGGCTAAGCGTACGCTAAGATGCAGGGGACGCAGCATAGCATAGCAGATATTGCAGGGCAGCTCAAAGACACTTTCGTGTTCTAACTATAGGGAACGTGCAAGGCGAAAACTGTTCCATCTAGTATTAAGAATTCGTAACTGTTTCCTTATAAAAACTTGAATTTGACGCATCTGTGCTGCCATCTAAAACACCTACACGGTCTCTTTAGGGAAACATTCACAGAGTACACTGTACCATATAGTGTTGTAAATTCGGAACTTTTCCCTTATAAATACTTGACCGTGACACTTCTGTGCTGCCACCTATAGTTTCTGCACGCTCCCTATAACAAAGAATAGACGTGTTCGAATTGACGAGCAAAAAGAGTTTAGAGTCAGATTCCGACTATCAAATTAACGAGTTGTTGCTACTTTAGAGTTTGTCAAAGCAAAAACTATTTGTTTAAATATCTTTTGAATAGTCTAGAATTCTGGATGATTAGTATATGGCATACAAACAAGATTCACAACGCACAAGCGCGCGCAAGATTTATTGCGTTGTGAATCTTGTTTATTTGTTGTATTTGCAACAAAATGAAGAATTAGCAGTAAAAAACACGTGTCAACATGCTTGCGTCGTGCAGAAATCTGTGTTGGCACTACAACAAGGGGCAGAGCAGGACACGCATGTCTGCGTCCCACGTGCCTGCGCCACAGCGTACGCAGCTCTTAGCACGTTCGTGCATAAAGGCGCAAACCCACCACTGTGCACGGAGAGGCTACGCACGTGTGTTAAGCTTCGCTTTGCAAGAAAATGTATGTGATTGTGTCACTGCAACCCACGAACACGCTACGCATCAATTATTGACGTCATTGGTACAAGCGTGGCTTGCTCGAATATGGCGTTCACGGTGTTACCACCGTGCACGCAGTGTTTGCGGTACACACTATACATGAATATTAACCCACGACTATGTCAAAACGGTATCGGAGAACAGTTTTGAGATAAGCCTTGTGGAACATAGCTGTGTGTTGTGTGTACTGCAGTGGAAACGGAGACCCACGTTGTTAAACAAATGAATTCACGCAGCTAATGTGTCGCTATGGGTTTGCGCCTTTACACAATCTGCTCTGCCCTCCGCTACGTAGACCTGCGACTCAGCATACGCTTAGTCATAATACCATTAGTTGGTTACTGGTTAACAGACAGATAAACGACCAATAAAGTACCTCAGAAACCGCGCATCAGAAATCTATCTTTTTTGCCATAACATAATTTCAGATTATGTGTACATAATTAGGGCTATAAAAACGATAATGTATAATAGCTTAGATGATATATACGTAGAACCCTCACGGCCACCTGTACGAGCGAGTGACTGCCATGGGTTTGTACTGCATAATTATATCGATGCTGCACCCTCGGATGATCATCACGAGACCGTCACTGTTCCGCCAGTTCATCGCACATCGCACTCGCAGCTCGCCAGGGATTGGCGCCTGTTCACGACAAATCGTTGTGCAATTGTTTATATGAGTTTTGTGTTCCTTCGAACGAGCGAGAGAATCGCGGCCAGTAGACGCTTTTTCACTCATCGCATCACCGCGATAATATCGCCGTGTAGAGACATGTTAATAAAGTTGTTATTGAAATACGTGGCACGGACGATAAAATCGCCGCGATTCTCTCGCTCGTGGTGACGGTCCCTCAGTGTGCGCATTTGCCCAGGTTTTCTAAAGTTTCTTTGGAATCGCAAAGACGCCGCATAGAACCCGCAGTCGTATATTTTATAGAAGTTACAATTTATTGCAATGCACATGTTCAAGAAGATTTAAATGTTATTATCTAAATGAAATTACATCATTTTCAAATAGAAACATTGTTTGGATTGTTTAAATGAGGGGAATATTAATTTAATGGGAAACACAGCAGCAGCTGAGGGGTACATTTGTTTGCTATCGTTAGAAGAGCTAAGATCATAACAGGATACAACAGTTGTAGTTCTGATTTTTTGGTATGTAGTATAGACTAGTTAGAATAGAGTGAATCCTAATTTGCAACTTCGAAGAACTTGTGCTCGCTGCGTACCACGCGATAAACTGCGGAATTTTGGGACTTATTTCACTTTTTGCTCTAAAAGTCAAAAACTATGCATTTTCGACCATCAAAAATTCAGTAATCTACACAATAAAGACACCTAAATTTGCAATAATTTAAGTCCAACCGCAGCTCTTTAAATTTTATAGGGACCAAGATATAGCCCTAAAAAGATGCATTTTTTTTTCTCGAAAATTGTAAATTTTAGGTTTTGCTCCCCTCCGAAGCAAAATATTGGAAAATCGGTCGTCCTATGAGAAAAGCTATCAATAAAAAGTTTAGTACATTTAATTTTCCTTTATTTAAGCATAGAACGAAGTATGTGAGACTAATAGCTCTCGAAAAAACGAAAAGACGGTAAATTAGCCCAGTGGAAATGTAACACAATCGCGAAGCACGACGTAGTTTTGCATTTTTTGATATGTTGTATAGATCAGTAAGTGTTCGCGACGGTGGCGTCAAATAGTATTATATAACTCGCATACATACGAGCTTACGTAAAACATAGGATTAGTTATAGTTTGTATACTATTGTAACCGAAAATTAAATTCATAATTTATTGTCGTTTTCCCCAGGCGCGTGGGACGTTCTTGGGGAACTTATTTAGCTGAATATAATTAGGTAGGGTTACACACTCCCCTACACATTCCTGGTAAACCCTTAAAAGGTATCTGGTAAAAGTCAAAGGTAAAGGACGTACACAGGTATCGGACATTTCACGCATACCGACACAGGACAGCTACTCAAAAGGTAGTAGGGTGGACAGACAAACCATCATTCACAGACACCTCCCTTTACTAAACATACAGAAAATCTAGATATTTAGGCTTTAGACAATAGGCATTTAAGAGCTGGCACTAAACCCTATCCAAATATTTATATATCTGTATGGTCAGTTAAGGCATAAAGCCATAAATTTGGAAAATATAAAAACACCGATATTTTCCCCTTCCGGGCTTCTGACCTCATAGTACTTCCACCATTAGAGGGGTGGCATTGTAAGATGTGTATCTGGAAAGAGGGATGGTGCACCTACCGTAAGACATATAGCCCAACAGCCCTAAGGGCACAGTTTTTCGGGAAGTCAACCCTTAATAGTTAACAAGTTCAAACTTGTAAATAGTTTCGATAGATAAATGCAAAAAACCCCTAAGTGGGTAGGGTTGAAGGGCTCATTTCCACCCCGGTCGACGGGGAATTTTAGGGGCTTTACAGACAGGTGCATCAACCCCTATCCAGACCTAGAATAAGCCTAGATATAGCCAGGAATGTACAGTAGTTAAAGTTAAACTTACGGTTTAAAATAAACTAAACCAGTTAGTGGTTTTTAGGCCTCGTTACAGTAAAGTAACATAGTACGTACGTAAATAGACCAAAAAATAGAATTTGTAGTCATTGGCAAGAAGATATTTATAACTTTTAACTAGAATGTAAAGTAGTCGCGAATTCATCCCTTAAACCGCTAGCTGCAGTGTCAAACAATCAATTCTGCATCTTCATTAATTCCCTGGTAAGCAAACATCCCTAACCCCAATCTATCCCGAAGACAGCAAGTTCGAATATCAAGAAAGAAGAACGGTACACGTGTGGTACAGAGACCTACGTACAGGTACAGGACGTCAGCGCGGCTGGACGCAGTTGGGTGGTCGCAGTTCACATCGAAGGAAATAGAAGAAGGATAGACCTACCCCAAACACACCCCCGTTCCATCCGATCACGCCCGTCTGGTACAGTAAGGATGATGTAAATCCAAATTCGCAACTTCAAAAAGCTTGTGCTCTCTGCGCGGCACGCGATAAACTGGGACATTTTTCACTTTTTGCTCTAAAAGTAAAAAACTATGCATTTTCAACAAGTAATATTCAGCATTAGTATAAAAACACTTAAATTTTCAATAATCTCCCAACTGCAGCTCTATGAAACTTATAAGGACCAAGATATAGTTCTTCAAAATGGAAAATTTTTCTCGAAAATTGTAAAAAAAAATTAAAATTTTTCAAGTTGCATATTTGGATTCTCGCTATTCTAACTGGTTCATACAACAAATCTAAAAATCAGAACTACATCCAACTTTGCGAATTTAATTTTAATTTTCACTGGGCTATTATTGCATGGTTCAAAACTAATTTGCCTGGCCTAATGCAGGTAGGTACTCCTAAAAAGTGAAATCAAAAAACTTTTTTACAAAAAATACAACCGACTTCTGAAGTATAACATCCACTACAAAGTATAAAATAACTTTAATTTTGGAAGTCGGTGCCAAAAAACGAAAAAATTACCAAAAACACCGACTTTAAAGTACCTATCTGCGTACCCATTAACAGCGTACCAACGTGATGTTATGCTAAGAAGTAATGGTATAAACAATAAAAAAAAAACATGCGATTTCAGCAATCCCGATCCATTGGCTATTATTTATTGAAGAGTTCCGTTGCCTACCTCCGAAGTTCTTCATCAGATCGTCACCAAATTGAAATGAGACCAGTCCAGGAAAATATTCTTCCAAACAAAAAAAATAATCCAAATCGGCTGACAATTGGCGAAAAAATCGCTGAACAAACATTTTTCATGGGATCTCATCATCAGATCCTAATTTATACATTCCATAATCAGCTCAGAAACATTTTGATGATTACCAGGCACTAATATATGAATGGCGTTAGAAAGTTTATGAAAAACGTTGTATGTGGCTATATCCTATCATCAGATTCTGACTTGGTGACAATGGAACAAATCGGGAAGTGTATCCTTTCAGATAAAATAAGAATTTTTCAATTCTGTTCATAAATGACGGAGTTATGAGGTAACAAACATAAAAAAATACCGTTTGTTCCCACTAGTTCTACTGAACAGTTCTACGGTAGAACTAATTTAAGTTTTTGTTCTCACTAGTACTACGATATACTATATTACAAAATAGTACAACTAGTGGGAGTCTCTATTTCCCACTTGTTTATGCTATTCGTATCTCAATATTAGGTTTAAAAGACATTTAGATATTACTGGAAACATTACAACACTATTAATATGAGGTTTAGACTGCAATATTTCATGAAGGTCCTAAAAAATAAAATGTATTAAATATTTTTTGCGGGACTCACCAGAGAATGGGCAGCAGCGTTCTCTGTAAAACACAACACCATACACTGCGATCGCCAACCCGCCTGCCAAGCGTGGCGATAATGGCAAACCCCCCGTTTTGGGGGAGGCCTATGTCCAGCAGTGGACGTCTTTCGGCTGATATGATGATGAAATATTTTTTCTAGGAGAGTGAGTGTCAAAAAAGATAGGTAAATATGAAATTATAAAGAACTACCTTGTCGGTCTAGCGTACCCAACCGCGTTTACTGAGCACAAGGTCCCGGGTTCGATTCCCAGGTCAGAAAAGTGTTATTGGATTTTTCAATCTGGAAATTCTCAGTGCGGAGTCTGGAACTGTGCCCGGTATATGGCAACTGCCTCGCCCCCTGTTACATGGGACTCATATCTGGCAAAATGTTGGTATAAAATACCTCTACCTAACCCCTTGGTGCAAATACAGGCGTGATGTTATGTTGTAAAGTGTGGTCAATGTTACGGATCCAGCACATTTGCTATCCTTGTACCTTTTACACCTCCATATTGATTTACCACTTTTATACATTCGTTTTCGGTAAAACTGATGCCCCGATAACAGCAAAAGAAAGAAAGAAAGAAAAAGCTTTTATTTGCGCCAAGCATGACGCATTCCAAAAAAATAAAAATTGAATAAAACAAAATTACAGTTTTATAACAATTGGGAAGATATCCGTCACATTTGCGCAAAACGGCCATCGCTCAGCATAATGTTAGGACCCGTGTGCGAGACAGAGCCACAGCGCTGGTTTTCAGCGACAGCCGGCGTTGAGTATGACGTCGATCGGAGCAGCATAAAAAGTAATTAAACGGGACAAATAAACAGAAAAATAAATACATAAGGGTAAAATATAATAAACTAGTGGACGTCACGCGGTTTCACCCGCGTAGTTCCCATTCCCGTGGGAGTACAGGAATAATATATAGCCTATGTTACTCCCTGATAATGTAGCTATCCAATGCTAGCTTTCAAATCGGTCCAGTAGTT
Organism: Lacanobia wlatinum; assembly: GCA_947578705.1. NCBI lineage: Eukaryota > Metazoa > Arthropoda > Insecta > Lepidoptera > Noctuidae > Lacanobia > Lacanobia wlatinum. Next base: position 2,982,786 of record OX388022.1, on the reverse strand, counting down.
TTGGAGCCTATTCAATTCAAACAAACAAACAAACAAATCTTTCCTCTTTATAATATTAGTGTAGATAAGACGGTGAAGAGATGGCAACAGACTGTTGTGCAGACGGTGGAATGTGGCCAACTAGTAGTGGCTCGCACAACTCTAAAAAATAGCTATGTTATCTGTGCGCACCAAAGACAACAAAAACTAAAATCCATGCAATGCGTGCGCCCACAATATGGCTGCCAAACGAAGAAATGCGTGTTGTTATTATTCAATAAAGTTCTTGACTTGCGCAATACACGTAATGTTGTTTCCGCTATCACAGAGTATATATTGTGTTTAAAGTGAGTTTTGTTATGTTTTGTTAGATTGTGTGTTGGATAGTATTATTTGTGAGCCATTTTGGTGTGTATTATGTGAGAGGGGCGTAAATAACTATGTTCTTATATGACAATCACGCTCAGATGAGTACCCAAACCAAGCAAAAGGGGAATATCGTTATTAAGTCAAGTAGTAGCCAACGAGGATGCTCTGCTAATAAGTTTAAACTATCATGGATGTGTAGGTTAGTAATTATTTTTATCAATCATATTGGATCATCATAAGTAAACAATTGAAATTGCAAACCAATAAATAAATGTTTAAAAAAAAAAGTAAATAAGTCAATGTAGTTATTGTATATTCATGTCAGATCAATTCAAATAAATTTACTAAACCATTACAGGCGTGAGGTAAATACCATTCAAAGAGAAAGTAAATCCAAGCACAGAAGAAACAAGGAACAAAACGAATCAAAGGAAAGTAAAGTGGAACCTTAGGATCTAAATGGCCCGCACCGTTGGGGATCCCAGCCTAAGTGTGGTGGCCGTGACCCCGAGGTACAGTACAGTGAAGCAACACAAAAAAAAAGAAAACTCAAGATGTCAGTTGTTGAAGTATGAGTGACTTCTTAAATTGGTACTTGAAACACTCTAATATGTTCAGGCATCTCATTGGTGGTGGGAGATTATTCCAACAATGCGTGGCTGCAAACCTGAAGCACCCCCTGAAAGAAGCAGTTTTGTGCATTGGCACAGTCAGCGGACTAACCATGGATCGAAGTTTTTTAGGTAGCTTTGTTTTCAAGTTAGCTTCTCATACAAATAGTGTGGTTTCATGGACGTAGTTATGCCAAACATTAAGTTGGCTAAATGAAGCTTCCGCCTGGCAGCCATCTTTAGCAACCCAATCTGATTTAAGTTTTTTTTTTTACTATTTATAGGCTCGCGTTTGACCACTATCTCACCTGATGGTAAGCGATGATGTGGTCGAAGATGGAGCACGCTTGCCTAGAAGTAACCTATTCACTCATGACTTAAATACTCCCAGGTTATAGCTATCAGGAAATACAGACTCCGGCAGGGAATTCCACTCCTTAGCTGCACGCACTATGAATGTGTTCCCAAAACGTTTTGTGCGCGTGGGTGGGATGTCCACCGTGTACCGGTGGCGCCTCGGCGTTCGTCTTATGGTCCGATGATGGAACGGGCTTGGCGGAATCAAATTATACAATTCCGTCGCACATACCTCAAAATGCAACCGGTACAAAACCGACAGGCTAGCAACTCGTCGTCGATGCTCAAGACTTTGGAGCTTCGTCGCGACGGGCCTATCATCGCCGATGATCCTCTTGCCTCGTTTCTCAATTGACTCAAGGGCAGCAAGCTGGTATCTGGCAGATCCGTCCCAAAGATGAGAGCAGTACTCCATACATGATCGAACTTGCGCTTGATAGAGTTTGAGCAGCTGTTCCGGCGTAAAGTACCGTCTCACCTTTGCTAAGATCCCCAACTTCTTTGCAGCCACTTGAGCTTTTGCCTCTATGAAAGGGCCAAAATTGAGGGTAGATGTTAACGTAACACCAAGAAGCTCAAGTCGGTCGGTTATCGGCACGGTTACACCACGAAAAGATAGAGCTGGGTGGAATTGGCTCCTTTTAGCGGAAAATAGACACGCTTGGGTCTTAGCAGCATTGAACTTGACCAGATTGGCATCGCCCCATTCTGAGACAGCCTGTAAGGACAAGTTCAAGCGCTCAACCATAGCCTCCCGGAGTGACTGGATCTGCGACCCACCAGCTCGTGCGTCGGACACGTATCTCTCAGCAACAGTGCTGTCGTCTGCATACCCAAAGGTTTTAGCAGATCATTAATATGCAGCAGGAACAATGTTGCCGAGAGCACCGACCCCTGAGGAACCCCGGCATTAATATCCAGTAGTCCAGACGAGCAGCCATCTATGACCACTCGGATAGATCGATCCCTCAGGAAATCTGCAATCCAATCACACAATCCGGCGAGCAAACCGAAGGAAGGAAGCTTACTAATAAGGCTATCGTGCCAAACCCTGTCGAAGGCCTTTGAGATATCGAGGAAGACCGCAAGTGCCTCCCCGTGCTTCTCTATGGCCTCACTCCAGATGTGAATGGCATACGCTAGAAGATCCCCAGTAGGCCGATTTCGGCGGAACCCGTATTGCCCCCCTGCTTCTTCGAATTTAACTACAGGAGGTATAGAGTCGCGTTGAACACTAAAATAATTTTATAATAAATGAACCTAAAAGTTTAGTTGTTTCCTTTTAAGATTTCGGGATCTATGTTTCTTAGTATACATTACTTATTTTTTATTAGCGTTACGTTTTTGTGTATGATATGTTTATTTACTTTATCATGTTTTTATGCGTCATAAATAAAAATGTAAGTAGGTATCTTTGTTGTTTTCAAATGTATGTAATGGCGGCTGGCTAAGGTGTCTATTGCTGGATGTCACAAATAAAAAATACACTAAATTCCACATCTTTATAATGATAAGTCTTAAGTCATTTATTCCAGAACAATATAAATTGTATAGAAATTTTGCAAAATAAAAAGTAAAATAAAACAGCAGCATTAAAACATAACAATAAAATCTTGATAGATCCGAGTGGATATTATACTTATAGCTGTTGCCCCAAAACTCATCTTACAATCTTCATAAAACAGTTCAGCACAATTGATAAATCAAAATGTGTATCAACTTATTTAAAGGAACTTAAATCAGGAATGTAGAATCTAAAAAATTCTTCAATATTCAATATTGAAGAATTTTTTCCATTCTGCGTAAGTACCTGAATTAAGATCCTTTAAATAAGTTGAGTTTATTATACAATTGTCATTTTGATTTGTCTTTTATATCTCTAGTTTCTTTTTTACATATGTAATGTTAAATATTGTTGTTTTTAACCTCACGTCAGTAAATTTTTCAACAACTGATTTGAGTAAACTAATTGCGTGATTGTGTTCATCTCCTCCAGGAAACACATTCTTGTCAATATATAATTTTAAAACATTTGTAAATATAAAGTTGCTATCATACTTTTTTTTGTAAGGATTTACCTCCACTCACACGAATACAATTTCGGATCACGCTTTCAGTTTTCATGCAAATAATAAATACATCGGTAGAGGCATAGAATCACCCTCCCATGTCTCTTAGGTCTATTATTTGTGAAAGAATTGTTTCTCTGTTGCACACAAGTTCTTCATACACTGGTCACACTTAAGTTTTTTTACCAATTTACTGACAATAAATACTGAAATATATCCTACTATTTGCGGCATAACACTAGAAGATGGACTTTCATCCAATGTAGAAGAAAGTGTATTGCAATTAGTATGAAATTTTTGAAATCTTATCGTATCTGTTATTTAAAATCTCTGTTTCACTTAAATTTCTCTCTTCACTTTCATCAAGGCGATATCCTATCGAGGTGTTATTAATCTTATCGAGAGACGGAGTTCCAGATAGGATTGGTTGTCAAGTGGAAGACAATTGCCAGTAAATTTTGAACTCAGTTCCAAATGAGACAAAAGTTTTTTAAAGCTTGCTTTGAATTGTCGACTGTTCGGGTTATTATTATGCCTGTTACGTGCCCTGCCTACACCAAATCAGCTGAATAGCGACATGATAACTATTTACGTCAAACCGATGTTTCAACATAAAAGTGCGACCATTGCACTCTGCTGACTCGACGCCTCGTGTCGCCGCCGTACCGCCGTACGAAAAGTACCCTTTACCAAAAACAACCAAGGAAATAAAACAGTTTCTCGGTCTACTAGGTTATTACAGAAAATTTATCCCCGACTTTGCCCGCATTACAAAGCCTATGACAAAATGCCTGAAAAAGACCAATAAAATAACTTTCGACTCCGATTACATTGACTGTTTTAACAAATGTAAGACCTTACTGACAAACGACCCTATCCTACAGTATCCCGACTTTACTAGAGAGTTTATTTTAACAACAGACGCCTCAAATGTAGCCATAGGCGCTGTACTCTCACAAGGTACCATAGGCTCAGACAAACCTATTTGTTTCGCCTCAAGAACCTTGAACGATAGTGAAAGTAATTACAGCACTATAGAGAAAGAGCTTTTAGCTATTGTATGGGCCACCAAGTATTTCAGGCCCTACTTGTTTGGTCGTAAATTCAAAATATACACCGACCACAAGACTTTACAGTGGATAATGAACCTCAAGGAGCCTAACCAAAGACTAACTAGATGGCGACTTAAACTTAGCGAATATGACTACACTATAATCTACAAAAAGGGGAAGTATAATACCAACGCAGACGCGTTATCCCGAGTAGAGATCAATAACGAGGAAACAGAGTCTATGATAGCCAACCCTTCAGAGAGACCACCTTCTCGAACTGGTTCTACAACAGCCACTGCACACACTAGCACTGAAAACCCTATCTTGGAAGTCCCCATCACCGACGAACCTCTTAACAAATTTCACCGACAGTTATGTATCACTATAGTAGGTGACATTAAACGACGAACGACAGCCACTAAACCTTTCGACATCTACACTCGCACACATATTCAAGTTTCAGAATCTAACCTAGAACAAGACGTTGTAAATGCCATAAAAGAATATGTTAACCCCAAAGTCAAAACTGCTTTAAAAATAACTCCACCCTTAGGCATGTACTCAATTATCCTTATCATCCAGAATAACTTTAAAAGCTCAGCCATCAATCTAGTATTAGCAAAAACTGAATTAGAAGATGTCAAAGAGTATTTAAGGCAACAACAGATTATAAAACACTATCATGAAGGCAAGACAAATCACAGAGGAATAAATAAGTGTTATCTTGCTCTTTCCCGAAAATATTATTGGCCTAAGATGAGGGATGAAATTACTAAATACATCAATGAATGTACCATCTGCGGACAATCTAAGTATGATAGGAACCCAATTAGACCACAGTTCAATTTAGTACCCCCAGCTACCAAACCTTTTGAATTAGTACATATGGACCTCTTTACTGCCCAAAATGAAAAGTACCTTACAGTGGTAGACGTGTTCTCAAAATATGGACAGGCATACTATTTAAGGGATGGCACAGCGATCAGTATACTCCAGGCAGTTTTAAACTATTGCACACACCATGGTCTTCCACTAACGATCGTGACCGATAATGGTACTGAATTCACTAATCAATTATTCTCTGAATTCATTAGATTGCATAAAATTACCCATCATAGAACCCTAGCTCACTCCCCTAACGACAATGGGATTGTAGAGCGATTTCACTCCACGTTATTAGAACATTTACGCATTTTACGACTGCGACAGAAAGATGAACTTGTAATTAACCTCATGCCTTATGCTATACTAGCTTACAATAGTTCAGTACACAGCTTCACCAAGTGTAGACCACATGACATAATTAGAGGACATTTTGACCCAAGAGACCCACTTGACATTAACATGTCCGAACATCTTATGCAACAGTACATCTTGACACACCGAGACCAAATGAAAACTGTATATGAGCTTATCAATGAGTTTACACTTACTGACCGTACAAATATCATACAAAATAGGAATAAGGACAGAGAGCCCGAAATAGAATACCAACCGGAACAACAAGTCTTCATTAGTAACCCAGGAGCTAGTCGACAAAAATTAACATCGCGTTACACCCAAGACACCGTTTTAGCTGACCTTCCAATCCATATATACACATCTAAAAAGAAAGGTCCCATTGCAAAGTCCCGACTCAAACGTATCCCTAAAAGCTCAAAATTGTTGTAGGATACCATTAGCGATGATCGTGCACGCATCACTGGCGCTCGAGATAAGACTTGAAAGTTTAGACGAAGGACCTGGACTCTTACCTTTCAACCTTGGATTAGCGAGACTTATTACACATTACCATTCCTTCCTACAGTACATAGAGTTAACTAAAATTGAGCATAGATTGGATTCTGTGATGGCTCAACTTGACTACTTCCAGACTAAACTAGATAATCAAACGTTTGCCTTATATGAACTTCAAATCAACCACTTATCGTATAAATTAGCCAAGATTAGGTCTCAGTTAAAAACATTAGAACCCGGTCGTAGCAAAAGAGGTCTCGTAGACGGTTTAGGTTCCGTTATAAAAAGCATTACCGGTAACTTAGATCATACGGATGCCCAAACTTACAATAATGCCATTAGGCTTCTAGAAAACAATAATGATAAGATATTATCGTAGTTAAATGAGCATATCAGTCTTAACAAAGTCTGGATGTCTCGATACAGTGACATACTCTCAAAAATAGTGAGCAATCAAGAGAGAATTAATGGTACTTTAGGATCAATTTTAGATGAAACAGCTTCTGCTAAAAATGATCTAATAAGTTTGCTCAGTTATTAACTATAATTAGCGATAATGCAGATGATTTATATTTAGAGATAACTAGGATAGAAGATACCTTAGCTTTTATACGTGCATCGAGCACCCACCATAGCATGTTAAGCATAGATACTTTAAGTAATATGACAAATCGATTGAAATCTATATACGGGTCAGATCAGTTTATAGACGCTGACTTAAGAAAATATTATACCGTTATCAAACCTGGATATTATTATACAGATAAAAGAATAGTTATCATATTTAAAGTCCCAGTAATCTCTCCTGACAGGTTTGAATTATATAGATTAGCAATAGTTCCCAATAAATACATGTATACCTTTATTCCTCCTTACCCTTTCATTGCAACCAATGGTAAAGTTTTCAAGTACATAGAGGCTGAATGCCCGAAGTTCAATCGGTATCATCTCTGCGATGAAGGAGTCAACCATCAACCAACGAGAGGACATCTGGATTGCATCCAAGGACTCGTCTACAATCAATCTCTGGAGAAATCATGCCTGCCCACGAAACTCACACTGACTAAAGAAGCCATGGAACAGCTGGACGACCGACGCTACACACTCACCTTTCCACAACCAACCCGCACCGAGCCACAATGCGAACGTCGAGAATTCATCTCTCTACACGGAAGCTATCTCGCCACTATCCCGCAAAAATGCCTACTACGCACTGACCAATTCACCATCGTCAACACGAATGACCACATCAAAGGACATCCATTGAAAATCACTGAAATACCTATGAACCTGAACATCGTTAAAGAATCTATCCCACATCTGAAGTTAAATTCATTACACCTGGAAAGCCTACACGAAATTGAAGATAAAATCTTAATGCAGCATCCAGTACAAATCGATCATTCAGACCTGGACCAATCAATCTACCATACTACTACACCACTATATGTCGTAATATTCGGTGCAACTGTACTGATCGTTACTCTCACCGTACGACGGTATAACGTTTGCACAAAACTCAGAAAGCCACAGTCACCAGATGAAAGCCCTAAAGACCATCATTATGAAGATGCAGAATCACCCACAACCAAGAAACATGTACCAGTAACATTCTCGCTGAAAGTGCTCAAATAGTTGCTGTTCTGAGGGGGGAGGTGTTACGTGCCCTGCCTACACCAAATCAGCTGAATAGCGACATGATAGCTATTTACGTCAAACCGATGTTTCAACATAAAAGTGCGACCATTGCACTCTGCTGACTCGACGCCTCGTGTCGCCGCCGATCACCTACTTCCAATATGCTGATAGTGCATCCGCGCTCGCAATCGGTTTAATTGTAATTTTATAATAATTAACTTGTGTCACTTCGGTACTAGCATCGTCCGAATCTAGACTTAGGATTTAGCATAAGTTACTATTGTAATTTTTGAGTAATTAAACTCTTTATTAAATAAATTTCGGTTTTTTTTAAGTCCTCCGGCTGTCACCTTCGTAATTTGCCCACCTTGACTTCTGATAGCGCCAAAAAACAACTCAACATGGTCCTGACTGAATTTGTAAGTTATGAAAAATGAAAGGATGTCAGTTTCAACTAAAGTCTCAAATAAGTACCTATGTCAGGCTACTGATGCACGTCAGAAGTCCCAGCAAACCAGTATTATTTTGCGACTTAAAGAACAATACTAATTTATTCCAGAACACTGTTCTTGATTCATAAACAACGAATGGACAACGAAATCGTGTGTTAAAGATATCAAATAGATCATTTAAAAAAAGTTATGAATTCCGCAGTACTTTCAGAATCTTTGAATTCAGCAATTTTCAAAGTTTTGTCACAAAATTCTAATGCTTTTGAAACACACACACACACGCTCAGTAACTGTGTCGCTAATCTGACGTTCATTATTTGATTTTTAAAATATACGTGCCTATGAGATAATTTATTTGCTAAATGTAAACTGTTTTCATCTTGCAAATTGTGTAATTTAGTAATGAATTGCCATTTAATCTGTTTTTGATCAGTTGAGTATAATATTTTTTTTGATTCAAAAGTATTCTCATTAATTTTACCATGACAAGCATCTAGAAATATAACAATGTCATAATCTGCACAGGGATGTCTAAAGTTTGTTTTAATATTTTCTGCATTATCTATCTCGCACCCTAACTTTTTCATGGTTGCAATGTTACTTTTACAACCATCAAATGTTACCGAACGAATCTGAACCCCTATTTTTTCACATTTTGCTAATGCTATCTTAATCTAATTGGCTTTCATGTCTGCCTTAATAGTGTCAATGAAAAATAAGCTAGTGGTAATTTCCAACTATCATTAATTGCAACCAACATAAAGACGTATGCCTGAGTAGCCATTTGGTTGTTATCGTCGCTTCCTAAACCCATGTCTACCAAACCCTCATAACGCTTACCCGTCCATATTTTTGTCTCCTTATTGCCATCTCATCGGCAACAAGGGCGCATAACGTTTTTTTCTTACTTTCTTTTGCTTTTGCTTCTAACCTGTTCAAAGTTTCGGCACAAAATCCGGGTTCCGCATCGACACTCCGATACCATTTGTACAACGTATGAGGGTGTGGTAAGCATGTGTTGAACATTTTACGCACGTACTTATAAGCAGCAGGGGAGGAAAAATGGAGCGTTAAGGCAAATTTTCTGGCACCAGGTGGATATTTTTAAAATGGTTTTTTACGCTATTTTTTATTCTTTACGTACATCTCATTAAATACTTCTGCAATTTCAATATTTCTTGATAAGTCTATCAAAACTGTCTCGTCTATAGTTTTTTTTTTTTTTTCAACAAATTAACTATATTTTTAATGAACTGTTTTTTTTTAACCAGTCTTTTGTTCACTTTTTGCTATGTTAGATTTTTTTTTTTTTGATTTATTATCTATGACTTTGCGAGCAGTGAGTAACTGTTTATTCAGAAACTTCTTCCTAGGTGTTTCACTAACTGATATTAAATCTGATAATGATACAACAGGAGAGGTCATAACAGAAATATGCTCTGCTTGGTCTTGGCTATAGGTGTCTTTTTGTGTGATGTCTAATCCAGAACTCGTTGACAGAAGCTAAAAAAAAAAGAAAATGTATATCCTCAATTAATTATCTGCAAAAGCGCGAACAAGCGTTACTCAAATTAACTACAAATCTCAAATAAAAATGATAATTTAGCAAAATTGTAAGAGTATTGGAAATAACCAAGTCCATTTTTTTACTGAAACTATTTTGGTCAGATACTGAGAGTTTAGTATTGGGTGCTGCCAATTGTGGGTCCTTCGACGGGGGTTGAATCTGTGTTTTTGAAAAGACTCTTAATTAATAGATAAACATTAATTCTAACGACAGTGACTTATCGTGTCACAAATACATTTAAGCAGAAAAGAAATTGAGGTGACGACACGGACGTCGGTAACAGCTGACTAGTTTTCTTTACTTTCGAGTTTTAAAATATAAATACAACGTTTTTACTGGAATATTTATTGATAAAAACCTTGAACTAGATACAATAACTCACGTAATTATATTGCAGTGCAGTGACAGTGATTATTAAAACATTACTAAAATCTAGGAAAACCAAACCAAAATAAACCAAAAGTGCAAACCACCCGAAACTTTATATAAATAAAAACTTAATGCTAAAAACATACATAAAGGTGCAACAGTGTACAGTTCAAGTTAGGTTGTGTTGATAAACAATCTGTCTGAAAGATAAAGGACCTAAAAATTAACAGTTTGCCGCACAAAGATTCTGTCTATTAACGCCATCTGCGACTCGCTGGTGGTACTTATCTGTGTGCTTTGTTAACATTAATTAGTGAATCTAAATAACTGTATATTGAGATCGTAAACTGCAATCAAACAGTCGACGATAATGGCGAAGTGTGGTGGCTGCGGTCAATTTGTGGCCAGAGCAGAGTGTATTCGCTGTACTAAGTGTCCTGGTTCGTATCATCCCACTTGCATTGGCGTAACGTCAACAAAAGTCTCGCTTAATTGGTTGCGCCCGGATTGTAAGGTAAAAATTCCGAGAAAAGACAACTCAGCTACGCCCGTCAAAGGCCCATCTGACGGTGCAATAATAAACAGCCAGGCCATTGTAATCCAGTCTTCTCCTAAAACTCAGTCTCCAGCAGTTAGCCAGAGTGCAGCGGCTGAGCACGTAAATGTAGAACCAGCAATCAGTCAGCCAATTTAGTCCCCCTCCCCAATAACAACAGACACTCGGGAGCTAATCGTAGCCTATGAGATTCGCTGCTTTCGTGAGGAACTGAGTGCCATGAGAGTGGAGTTGCGACAGTTTCGGGACGAAATGGCGAGCTTAAAAGCTGATTTCGGGCTATGCAGGGAACGCATAAATCTGGTTCAGGACAAAGTTTCCCATCTCGAGAGACGTTTTGAGGAGAAGGAGCCCTCAACTTTCGACCACCTTGAGGAGACTATCGCGGAGCTGAAGCTACAGTTGAATGAACGCGATCAGGATCTTCTGCTTAATGACGTTATAATAAGCGGTATACCGGAAACTAAAGATGAGAACCCGCTACATTTGGTGCATTTGGTCTCTTTGAAGCTGGGAGTTAGCATCGACGAGCGCGAAATAATTAATGCAGAGCGTATCGGTATGGTGCGCCGCAATTTTACCGTGACCAGCGGGGCGGACGGGGCGGAACAGGCGCGGTCGCGCGCGCTCTCTGTGCAACTGTCGCGCCGCGCTGCCCGCGATCAACTGCTGCGAGCGGCGCGCGTGTGACGCGGCCTTACCACGGCGGACCTCGACTTGCGCGAGCCTACGAGACGGTTCTATGTGAACGAGCGGCTGACGCCCATTAACGAAAGGTTGTTTTATAAAGCGTGTGAGGCTGGGCAAAAGCATAAATTTAAGTATGTGTGGACCAAAGACGGCCGCATATATGTAAAGAAAGAGGATGGGATAGCTCCACATCGTATTCGTTCAGACCTTGATTTGCACTGAATTTTTCTCAATGGTTCAGTTTGATTGGCATATTATTTAGTATAAAAATAGTTTTAAAATTACATCTTTGCTGTTTTACACGTTACTACGTTTGTTTTTTAGCTTTTTTTGTGTCTGTTGTTGTATTTTTTTGTTATTATTTGTTGTGTATTTTTCTGGCTGCAGCTAACCCAGCCTAAAGGGTGCATTATATTCGTTGGCATTTTCCGTAGTGGCACAAGTTTGTTGGTATCCATCTTCCATCGTTACAAGTTGTTATTATATTCTCTCACATATAATATTATTTATTTTTCACAAGCATTCACCCCATTTTCCACATTTTATATTACTACAGTTATACTTCAAGTTGACACACTATACATACAACGTGTTGTTTTGCATCCTCGTCAAATTTCAGGAGGTTGTCATAAAAGACATAAATAATCAATCGAAAGTACGGTAGCGGGCAATCACTAATAAGCGATGCATTTTTTTGTTGTTGAAAGAACAATGGCCAAATTTCTATAGGAGCTGGACCTTACTTTTATTTTTCATGTCCCAAAATAAGCTTCATTTAGATTGGTTTGTTCTTATGTTGGAAACATCATCCCGTTTGAAAATCATTTCTAAATAGCCACATTTTCTTGTAAAAGTGTCAATTACACTGTTGAGGTTAGAATCGACAACTACCTTTATCCGACTGTTGTGTAGCTTACAAGTATACTTAGCGATAGGCAAGGAGGTTAATTAGCGATCTAGTTTCTATTTGTTGCGATTTCTCTTAAAGAATTTCCCAAAAAATAGGGCATCTGTCAAAGCGTTGGTGCGCTTTGACAGATGCCCTATTTTTTGGGAAATTCCCCTTGAACAGACACCTTGTCTGTCCATTAGACTCTTAGTTCGATGTCAAAAAGGGTTAAGTACCTGTAAAGCCGAATTGTGGAGTCTTGTCCGCTTCGACACATGATTTTGACCGATAATTCAATGAAAACTACACCTATATTGCTCGAACTTGCACAAGGCGTACCTAGTGTAGAAAAAAAAGGATGGACTTCAAGACTTTTTTGTGGGTTAACCACTTCGATTCTGGCTAAGATATACTACCTACTGTCTTTTAGTCTTCAATGCTCAAGTTGAATAGATATCGACAACTCGAGTACGTGTAGGGTATACAGGAGTAAATGAAGTGTAATGGTAGGATTTAGGAATACTGAAATGAAAGAAATAGGCTTCACAAAAATAATTATTATTCATCATCTCTTACTACGAGTACTACAGAATCGAGGAATGCTGCTGGCTCTAATATTTTTGGCTGATGCCTAGCCCACCCAAGATACCACACAACTGTCATAACATGTGCACAGCACCCAACCGTTCTTCTACCAACTAGACAATTACAGCAATACTCAACTATAGCTTCCCTTCCAGACAGATTATTTTCAATTAATATCTGGATTTAAGTTTGCCTCTTATCAGTTAATTATTTCCACTTCCTCTCAAACGATACTCTGTTACATTAATGTTTTCTCTATTACTTATTTCAATTCGATACCCTCCGTGAAACCTGACATGTTCACTATAATAGGACCTTGCCTGTCGGATCTGGTATGTTCCTAGGGCAAATAATATAATTACACTAAATAGGGCATCTGTCAAAGCGCACCAACGCTTTGACAGATGCCCTATTTTTTGGGAAATTCCCCTTGAACAGACACCTTGTCTGTCCATTAGACTCTTAGTTCGATGTCAAAAAGGGTTAAGTACCTGTAAAGCCGAATTGTGGAGTCTTGTCCGCTTCGACACATGATTTTGACCGATAATTCAATGAAAACTACACCTATATTGCTCGAACTTGCACAAGGCGTACCTAGTGTAGAAAAAAAAGGATGGACTTCAAGACTTTTTTGTGGGTTAACCACTTCGATTCTGGCTAAGATATACTACCTACTGTCTTTTAGTCTTCAATGCTCAAGTTGAATAGATATCGACAACTCGAGTTCGTGTAGGGTATACAGGAGTAAATGAAGTGTAATGGTAGGATTTAGGAATACTGAAATGAAAGAAATAGGCTTCACAAAAATAATTATTATTCATCATCTCTTACTACGAGTACTACAGAATCGAGGAATGCTGCTGGCTCTAATATTTTTGGCTGATGCCTAGCCCACCCAAGATACCACACAACTGTCATAACATGTGCACAGCACCCAACCGTTCTTCTACCAACTAGACAATTACAGCAATACTCAACTATAGCTTCCCTTCCAGACAGATTATTTTCAATTAATATCTGGATTTAAGTTTGCCTCTTATCAGTTAATTATTTCCACTTCCTCTCAAACGATACTCTGTTACATTAATGTTTTCTCTATTACTTATTTCAATTCGATACCCTCCGTGAAACCTGACATGTTCACTATAATAGGACCTTGCCTGTCGGATCTGGTATGTTCCTAGGGCAAATAATATAATTACACTAAATAGGGCATCTGTCAAAGCGCACCAACGCTTTGACAGATGCCCTATTTTTTGGGAAATTCCCCTTGAACAGACACCTTGTCTGTCCATTAGACTCTTAGTTCGATGTCAAAAAGGGTTAAGTACCTGTAAAGCCGAATTGTGGAGTCTTGTCCGCTTCGACACATGATTTTGACCGATAATTCAATGAAAACTACACCTATATTGCTCGAACTTGCACAAGGCGTACCTAGTGTAGAAAAAAAAGGATGGACTTCAAGACTTTTTTGTGGGTTAACCACTTCGATTCTGGCTAAGATATACTACCTACTGTCTTTTAGTCTTCAATGCTCAAGTTGAATAGATATCGACAACTCGAGTACGTGTAGGGTATACAGGAGTAAATGAAGTGTAATGGTAGGATTTAGGAATACTGAAATGAAAGAAATAGGCTTCACAAAAATAATTATTATTCATCATCTCTTACTACGAGTACTACAGAATCGAGGAATGCTGCTGGCTCTAATATTTTTGGCTGATGCCTAGCCCACCCAAGATACCACACAACTGTCATAACATGTGCACAGCACCCAATCGTTCTTCTACCAACTAGACAATTACAGCAATACTCAACTATAGCTTCCCTTCCAGACAGATTATTTTCAATTAATATCTGGATTTAAGTTTGCCTCTTATCAGTTAATTATTTCCACTTCCTCTCAAACGATACTCTGTTACATTAATGTTTTCTCTATTACTTATTTCAATTCGATACCCTCCGTGAAACCTGACATGTTCACTATAATAGGACCTTGCCTGTCGGATCTGGTATGTTCCTAGGGCAAATAATATAATTACACTATATTCTAGACGGGGGAACATAATATTAGTCGTAGAATAAGCTGTTAAACTAGTAAAATCAGATGTCCCCGTCTATTCATATTCGTAGAGTTTATAAAATCAGATAAATTATTATTTAATGGAAATCGTTCCCTAATCACATTTATGATTTGTTCAGCATCATTCCTATTTTTTAAATGAACACCGAATTTTTCTGGCTCCGGTTCTGGCTCTGGCTCTGCCTGCTGCTCAATATTTTGCTGCACGTTATGCATTGCAACTCTCTTAAGTCTCAGCCAACAGGGATGACAAACATGGTCTGATGTAGTTGCCTGAAACAACCAACAAGTAAATAAAAATATTGATGAATTCACTATAACATTGATAACAATACAAACAAAAGTATATAAAAAAAACATAATTAAGCTCCACCTGCCGTGGAGCAATTCTATTTTCAAGGTCAATATGTATTGCTTGTTGCAACTGAGATGGATTCTCTCTCACAATAAGGTCACATCTACGGTTCCTTAAAGAACTTCCACAAAGTATGCAAACATGCATGTGACCACGGGAAGATGACGCACCAGGTTCATTAGCTAGTCCCGAGTTAATATGCTGTATTGCCGATTGTTTACAAGCATCGCATATGTAATCTTCTTCAGTGATCTAAAATAAGAATTAAGAGTTGTATTATGATGTTTGATTGTGCGTAATGGTTACTTATGTTAGTGTACTAAAATAAGAAGGTATGTAAATACTTACTATTATTGAAGGATTCCACTCGCAGATCTAAGAAATTACTCTCGTGTCAAGCTCAAAGACGAGATGGCGGCAAAGTGTATCAATGCGTATGTTACAATTAAAACATAGCAATCGCAGGGCTAGTTGTGGCGTCTGCATGATGTCTCTCAAAAATATCTAAGAAGCAAAATCGGTGTCCAGAAATCAAAAGCATAGAGTAATCGTCACAAGTGTAGTTATCAGTCCGTAAAATAATGCCAAGGTTAAAACAACAGAAGGAAATCCCAAATAGTACAGCGCGTATCACAAATCACAACAAACGAACGAATGAGATGCGGATGCGGTATGATTGCCGGGTGTCAAACTGTCAATCAATGACCACAGGTTCTGTAACTTGTCGATGAAAAATGACGTTTCATTGTACGTAATTGAACTAAACGCTTTCACTTAATTATCTTTTATGACAAAGATCCAATGCATAATAAATCAGGGTAGTAGTGATATGGTGTCTAAATACTAATTTAATTGAATAACAGTTAACAACTATTCAGAAAAAAAAAATATTCATAGTCTTTGAATAACAAGTCATTTCATACGCGAAATGAATCGTCAATAGGTGCGTTCTGAAACTATTATTCGAAAATAATTTAGAAATACAAACAAAAACTAAAATAAGGATAACTTTTTTTGTGGCTACTTAAAAAGATATTTCTTGTGTTTTTTGTGACCTTAAAAAATAAGGATATTTTTCATATATATAGCATATAGGAACACTATCGTTTCGTTGCCAGGTACGTTTTGGCCAACCTTCTTTAACAGTATTTCAGAATTAAGCCCTTAATTCAATACAAATAAAACAGAATCACCCGACTACGCACACAGCGACAATGCAGCTGTGTGCGTGAGTGTCGACGTCTTACCTACGAAATGCTAGCGCGCACGAGCGCGACCGATCAATGACCGGTAGCAATAATTTTACCTAATTTTATTTCAAAAATCACCTACATTATTGTCATAAACGCTTGATAATTTTGAGCATCATTGGAATACGGAAATCTTACTAATGACAGTAATACCAGTGCGCCAAAGAAAAGTTCACTGACCTGTTATCAGATGATTAATAAAATGTTAGTTTTGCTTTATCCTTCAACCTAAAGTTTTCGTAGCTATTTTGTTTTTATTTGTGGATTAAATTGGTTGATTTGAAATTTTCCTTCGGGCTTAGGACCGGCAAGAATACCTACCTTAGTTGGTGTACCGATCTACTAAGTCTAAAAATGTTTTCTACGTTTGATGGAAATGGAAAGACGTGCTAGTCAAGTGTAAGTACGTGGTGATACTTTGGACACTTAGGTATTATTGGCGTAGTTAAAAATTTTAAATCAACTTATTTACACTAGTAAAATTGGTTAAGCTCACAACGTATTTACAAAATGTACAAATAAGTAAATTACCTACTTAAGTGACCCGGAGGTATTGTTCAAAGTTGCCACCATCACACTCTTCGCACAATCGAGCACAACATAGCTGGTTTTCCTTCAGCTTACGTAACACTAACACATTCGTTTTTAAAGTGTCGAAAGCACTAATGATCCTTGCATGTAATTCTGTTACACTTGTCACTTCCTCCGTGTAAACTAACCTTTTAACGTGTCCCCACAAATAAAAGTCTAGAGGCGTCAGGTTTGGAGAACGCGGAGGCCAGGCCACAGGTCCTCCGCGACCGATCCAGTGGTCACCAAAACTTTCGGTGAAGTAGGTACTCGCGTACTTGCCCACCATAGTGAGGGGGAGCGCCGTCCTGCTGGAAGTAGAGGTTGTGCCTTGCGGTAGTGGAACGGGTGTTGCAGTTCACGCTTCAGTAGGCGCCACACTGTGGTGTGGTGCACTCCTAAGTGTTGACCAGCCTCCCGCGTGCTTGCCCGTGGGTCTCGCTGGAAGTATTCTAGGATGTTTTCCTGCAAGGTGACAGGCAGGCCTACGCTGCCGCGAGCATGAGCATGCCGGGGAACGTCAAACTGCCAGCATGACGCTCTGTGATGGGGGTTCCCGATCGGGAAACATTTCCGTGAACATCCGGTTGGCTCCACGTAGGCTGTCTCCACTGATGGCATACAAGAAGAACATCTCCACCAACTCGACATTTGAATAATTGTCCGTCATCTTGCATTTTATACCTACGTCTCAACGATGTACGGAGAAGCGGAATTCGCAAAGCGCACGCACGCTTCGGCGACATCAAACACACTGTTAGTTCCGGGGCCGCGGGGGCGTGGCTAGGAGCTTGCGCGGGAGAGTCCCCGTACCGTGATTGGGGTGGGATTGATTATCTACGAATGTATCGAATCATCGTTGCGTATGCGTTGTGTATGTATTGTTTGCGTTTGTTTGTGTGTGAAAGCGCGGTTATAGGGCTAGTAACAGACGGGCGGCGTTTAAATACGGCTGATTTACGGATTTCCGAAAATAAGAAAAAAATAATAAAAAAATACCTACCCATTTTATTGTTGATTTGGGTAGAGAATCATTAGCATAATAACGTCCTTGAATTTGACTAGGATGCAAATCAACACGTTGTATATGTATTTACGGGCATTGTCGTCGCGGGTCTGCTTATTTTGACATTGTTTTGTATTTTTGACAAAGTTACATTAAAATTAAATTGTTGTTGTTATTACGAAAACCCATTAACTAATTGCTATCTCATTGCAGGAATTTGTTTTCTGTGTGGCATTGTGATGATTGGTTATACTAATATATTGTAATGAACGCAAAGTATTTTAAAATTGGATTTCTCAACCCTGGCTCATTAGGAACTAACCATGATGATTTTATCGCTGCAATGGAGCATCATGGTGCCAGTTTAATGGCCATAAATGAGACTTGGCTTAGAACGGGTGAGGTACCAGCTGCGGCACGCGCCGCGACTGATGAGCGTGCGCGGCGGCCGCGGCGGGGGCGTTGGGTTTTACATCAAGCGCGGGATAAAGGTGCGTACCCATGCGCACCCGGTTGACCCTCTTCACGAATCAGTTGAACAAATTTGGCTAGTTCTGAGTACAAATGGTGTCAAGATTGCAATCGGCACTGCGTATAGACCCCCTTGGATGGATGTAGATTTATTTCTAGACACGCTTACTTGTTCAATAAATTCTATAACTTCTTGCACACACATTATTCTCTTGGGCGACTTTAATGTTAACTGGCTTAATCAAACAGACACTAAAACGAAGAAATTGAATACTTTTCTTCAAAGTCTCGAACTAAGTCAATTAGTGCAATCTGCTACACATTTTACTTCCACTAGCGAAACCCTTATAGACCTCGTGTGTACGGAAGCTAGGGCGCGCGACATTGAGGTGGACTGGATCAGCGCGCTTGGTGCGCATGCTTTTATTACAGCTGTTTTTCATTTTAAAAAGGAGAAAATACCGCCAATTTCTGTAACTCGTAGAAATTTGAAAAACGTACCAATGGACAAGTTTGAGGAGGACCTGGTCTCAGTGGACTGGCTTGCGACGGCTGCGTCAGGTGACGTAAATATAATGGTGGATCAACTTAACTATAACATCACCTCGCTTTTTGATAAATACGCTCCACGTAAGACTAAAATTATTAAAGAAAGGTCGTATCCATGGATCACGGATAACATCAAGCTTATGATGCGCCTGCGCAACCAGGCAAATATTAAATGTAGAAGTTCTATGTCAGAGAGCAAAATATTATATTATAAGGAGCTTAAAGGTCTAGTCAATAGGTCCTTTTACTATGAAAAAGTGGCTTTTTTTTAAACAAAATATTAATAGTAAAATACGCCAGCCCAAAACCCTATGGAAAAATCTAAAGTCAACCCTATTACCCTTTAAAAGTTTGTCTGAACTACCCTCACATATGAATAAATAATAAATAAAATAAAAATAAAAATCGTTTATTATCAGGCGTCGACGGCCCATAGCGTGTTAGTAATCAGTACAAACTTAAAAAACTATGTTAGTAGTAAAACACGAGTACAAAAATTAATTAATACATACATACAACACAAAATAAAGCCAAGATTATAGGAAGATTTATCAAGTCCCATGTCTGACATGCAGTTTGATAAATCTATCCATTGTAGGCCCTTCTAGCCTTTCTGCAAACACCTTCAGAATGCTATTGGTGCTTCCCCTCAATCTGCGTACCACTGATGCCACTTTTTTGCGCATGATCGCGAAATAATCGTCAGTGTGCGCATCCGCGAACATTCCTGATGCACTACAGTAAGGTGGAAGCCTCAACAGCGCCCTGAAGTCGTTATTATATTGAATGCGCAGTGCGCTGTCTGCTTTTTGGGTATGATTAGTCCACAGACTGCTGGTGTAAAATATTTGCCAAACGCCTTAAAAAGTGTTATTTTAACCGGTGCTGAACAACCAGCAAACCTGCGTGCCAACATGTTTCCCCTCACAGCCAGCGCCCTGCGCTCCCTTTCCATATCTAGGTCATCTTTTAAATCTTCTGTCACAATATGGCCCAGATATTTAAATTGTGACACCCTGTTCAAAGGTAACCCGTTCAGTTCTACGGGTGGGACATTTGAGGGACTTTTATTTTTTCCCTTAAAAACCAATAACTCACTTTTCGTGGGGTTATACTTTAGCCCATGCTGTTCAGCGTATTTTTCACATATAGTGAGTAACTTTCTGATTCCCCCGATAGTGGGGCTCAGCAGCACCATATCGTCTGCGTAACTTAAATTATTTAAACTAACTCCGTCTACATGGCAACCGACATGAGTGCTGCTGAGCTCAATAAGCAAGTTGTTTACATAAATATTAAAGATTCTCGGGGAAGTCAGACCCCCTTGTCTCACACCACATTTCATTTTATATGGTTCTGATAATGCATTGGACCATTTTACAAAGTTCCTCTGCTTTTCATACCAGATAGATAATATTGACACCAATGCAGCCGGAACTCCCGCCCTCCGAAGCTTCTCCCATAACACGTTATATGAAACTAGGTCGAACGCTTTGGAAAGGTCTAGGAAACACGCATACACTGGTGTCTTCCTGTCCGTATAATATTTGACAGTGTGCTTTAACGCAAGTATTGCACTCTCTGTAGATAGCCCCGCACGAAAACCGAACTGTGTGTTGTGTAGTTTTGTAAAGTTACTCAGGTGCGCGTCAAGCACACTGTCAAACACTTTGGCTATTACAGTTGCCAATGAAATTGGCCTATAGTTCCCTTTGTCAGCTGTGTCTCCCGTCCGATTTTTTACAATAGGTACAACTAACGTATCAAGCATCTCCTGTGGGAGGTAAGAATGGCCCACACAAAGATTTAAAAACATGGTTAATACTCTTGGCAAGTGCATACCGGCATTTTGAAGATGCTCAATGCTGAGCCCATCATGCCCAGGAGACTTTCCCCGCTTCATACATTTAATGACTGCTTTTATTTCTGTACACGTAAACTTAAAGGGTGTTCCTGACTGATAGGACTCAGCATCATTCACCCTTCCCACAGATTCAAGAGGTGAGCTCACAATAAACTGCTCTTTAAATATATTAGCTATCTCAGTGTGGTCACCCTCACCCTCCACGCTAAATGGTAAGCTTGGAGAGACATTGAGCTTTTTAGTACCTTTCCAGAAAGTCGAGAAACATTTCTTAGAATGGAACGAGGCCAATATATCCATTGCAATTTTTTCTTGGTTCTTAATGACCCATCTCAATTTTGATTTAAATACTTTACGACTTAATATCATGTCCTCATAGATAGGCCCACTACTGGGTTCCCCATACCTAATCCACAATTTAAACTTAGACCTTGCTCGAGTATGAAAATCTTTGACATGCTTGTTCCAGCCTTTTATAACCTTCTTTTTATTAATAACGACTTTGGACATTCGGTTTACACTAGCTGATTCACTTAATATAGATACTATGTCTTTATACATCGAATCCAACAATAACCTATGATTGGGATCATTACAAAAATTATCAGCACATAGCTCAAAGTCCTCAGGAAAATCTATGTTTTTCAATTTGTTGTTGCA
Source organism: Lacanobia wlatinum (assembly GCA_947578705.1). NCBI lineage: Eukaryota > Metazoa > Arthropoda > Insecta > Lepidoptera > Noctuidae > Lacanobia > Lacanobia wlatinum. The sequence goes on along the minus strand of OX388022.1, from coordinate 2,961,058 downwards.
CATATACGAGTACTCCTTTATTTCATCGGGGCTTCTCTCACCCCATCGAACACCATTAAGTGATGATTCAATTACACACGTTTTTAATCTAATAACATTTACATCACATTCTATTTTAAGGGAAAGTGATCTGACCAAAACGTATCATAAATAACCTCAATGTTTACAATTGTTTTTCCCGCCGCTTGTGTGACAAGACAGTGGTCGAGCCAGCGCTTACACCCATGTGCGTCACTAATGAACGTGTATATTTGCGATAATATGCCTAAGTAATCAAAGTCCGCGCATAATAATTCTTGCTCACTACAAAAGCTAATAAGTTCATTACAAAATGACTCACCCGGGTGCGCGTTGAAGTCTCCCAACACATACACTGCTTCAGCATTATTGCTTTGTATAATAGAATACATCTCGCTAAGACACTCCGTAAAAAGTGGTAGATTTTCACGACAATCCGTCGGCATATACATGTTTATAACCAAAAAAACACCTGTTGTTCACCACTATATTCACTGCACATATACGATCACTGTTACTTTGTACCTCACTCACGTAACTAAATGCAGCTTTACGCCATAGTATGGCGAGTCCTCCGTAGGGTCTCCCTTTACACATGCCAGCTGACGTGTCCACTAATGACTTTCCCGTGTAATTGAATTCCTGATGAACACTATCAAGAAAAGTTAAATCATGTGGGTTTAGCCAAGTTTCTTGCAGCAAAACAACATCAGCTGTTTTGCACAGTGAACGCACACAGTTCACCGACCTTTTGATATTTTTGCAATTGAATGTTATTATGTTCATTTTTGAAATACTATTCATTATTTGATTTTGTTATTGCCTCACTACCAAAAATTGAATTATTTTTGTCTTCCCTTCTATTCTTGAAATGAATAAAACACCTAAAAGTCACGCCGTCAGGCCATACCTGGTCATCCAGAAACACATCCAGTTTGTTTTTGTTAACAAGCAGTTTAAAGGCATTGTATGGCTTTTCCCTCTTCATCTTAATTTTCTCAAGCGAGACGGTCTCCGTAGTTTTATTTTTAATATATTTGCATATGTCATCTAGCGCTACGTCCTTGTTCACGTTGGATATAAACAAAGGTATTTTAACATCCGCTGCTTTAAATTTCTCCGACACGTCTGTGGTCGCTTTACCCGTTTTACCCGTAAAACGATTTTTAGACCGCCGCTTTTGGACTAAAGTCCACTTATTCGTTGGTTTTTTAGGCGTTTTCCATTCACCATTCCTTGCGACCTCCGCCATGGTAGACATTTTTAATTGACTGGTTTCTGCACGACAAACAGCCGACTCAGACAACATTTCGCACATTTCGTTTTCCAATAGTGTTGAGTTAATCGGTGCAGGTGCACCCGTTATGATCGCCTCAGTGTGTGAGCAAGCGAGAGAACGATAGTGAGTGAGTGAAGTGCGCTTGCGCTCTGGACTCGCACACCTCATGATCGAGTAACCGTCGCCGTACACAGGCGCCGCCGGTGATAATCCTACCGGCCCACTGTCAAGCAAATACCCTCCTCATTTCTTCGCATTAATATTGCGCGACAGTAATGATAATCTGGGCATGTTTGATTCCAATTCTAGCTTCAATTCATCCAGTTGAGTGACTGTTGCATATTTACTTTTTATTTCATTGATATCTCCACGTATTATCAACAGATCTTTTAATAATTTGGTCACATCCACGTGATCAAATGTAACTGGCGGTAATTTTTGCAAGTCACGTGCAACGAAGATTGGTATAAGATCTGGCTCTGTCACTTTGAAGACACATATAATATCCTCCAGGTCTCTCACTTTTTTCCCTTCTTTGCGTCTAGTCACTTTCTTCTTGTCAGTTTTAATAGAACTAAACAGCAACTGCTTAGCACTGTCCACTTCTTCCACCGTGAAGGCGGTATCACAAATCCTAATGAGTCTCTCATTGTCCATCAAGTCAATTTTATTTCGGATAAAAGATAAAAGTTCACAAATTACAATATTGCAATTCGCACATTTTAGCGTGTTCGCAGATATTGTCGCGGTAATAGGTGGGGAGACCTATATTCGACCGTGCGCGGGCGCGTCCAGACGTTGACTGATTAATGACCCTGATGAGATTAATTCCCATTTCTTGAATGTCCCTGGTGATAGTGCGGCACCAGCATCATGTTTGGATTTTTATGAGTCGCACAGATTTAATAAAGGTATTTTTTCTATTAATCAAGTAGACCAATCAGAAATTATCAAATTTTTATCAATATGTAAATCTAATGCCGAGGATTTTGACCACATTACGCTTGACGTGTTTTTTATGACCCTCCCACAAACCTTAGATATCATGACTTCTATTATTAACAATTCAATTTCTATATCAACCTTTCCTGACTTGTGGAAAATTGCAGTGGTGCTTCTTATCAAAAGTACTTGAAAAAGTAGTAAATGCCCAATTATCTACATACCTTGAGCAAAATAACATCCTACCGGAGGCGCAATCAGGTTTTAGGAAGGGTCGCAGTACTGCAACGGCTCTGTTAGATGTTACGGATAACATTTTATCGGCTCAAGATGAAGGATGTTGTACCCTGTTAGTTCTACTGGACTTTTCCCGGGCATTTGATGCTATAAATTTATCACTTTTGCTATCTAAGATGACGTATTATGGTTTTGATGCACCAACGGTTGCATGGTTCAACAGTTATCTTAGCAATCGTAAACAACTGGTTGAAACTCAAGATGCCAATGGATTCAGTATTTTTTTCAAATATGACTCCAGTAACAAAAGGTGTTCCACAGGGATCTATACTGGGTCCCCCTTTATTTATTTTGTATACTGCAGATATTGTTAATGTTCCCAATAATTCTAAATTTCATACTTATGCTGATGACATTCAATTATATCTCTCTTTTAAACCTGAAGACTATTAAGCCGCAGTCAAATTGTTAAATGAAGACCTGGAAAGGATCGTGGACTGGTCGAAACAAAACTCCTTATTACTCAACCCGGCCAAAACTAAATTTATGCTTTTTGGGTCTAAGAATCAACTGAGTAAAATAAATCCAAATCATGCAAACGTGTGCGTATTGGGCCAATGTATTGATCGAGTTTATGAAGCAAAGAATATGGGCTTAATCATGGACCAAGAATTACGGTTTGAAGCCCATATTGCAAATTGTGTTAGGAACTGCTTCTACCGTCTAAAAGTGTTATATAAGATGCATCCATATTTAAGCGAAGATCTACGTGTACTTCTAGTTGAGAGTCTAGTTCTATCTAAGTTAAATTATGCCGATACCGTCGTAGGGCCTTGACTGTTGGCACGTACCGTACGACTAATCCAACGGATTCAAAATGCTTGCGCGCGATTTTGCTTTAACGTACCACCATCGAGCCACATTACACGATTTCAAAACAAGCATAATATTTTAAAGATGAAATCACGTCGGAAGTTACACTTAGTCTGTCTTCTTTTCGGCGTCATTAAGTACAAATGTCCGTCATACCTGTACTCGAAGCTTGTGTGGGTAAATAGTCACCGGCAATGCAAAGCCAGGCGTTGTGCTCAGCAGCTGGCCACCCCGCATCACCGTACCGCAGCCTTCCGATGAAGCTTTCGTTATGCGGCCTCCAAATGTTGGAATAACATTCCCCTACCCAGTAGGGACTTGACAAATATAAACACATTTAAGGCAAATCTTAAGAAATTCATTTTGTTTTCGCAAATCGAATTCAATAATGTCGATGTTGATAAATCGTTTATATAATTCAGTAAAATATTTGAAATTTTATTTCTTAATCTTATCATTTACAATCACACATATTTTTTTTCATTTGACATTTCATCGTAATCAATTATTTAATCACCTATTTTAATAATTTTATTATAAATACTCACCAGTTCGTTATGTACCTAATTCCCAGTGATATGGGGTAGTCTGTAGACTGAATATGATGAGCCCGTTACGTCTAATGCCAGGATCCACGCGTTTTCCACTTTCATTTTCCGTTTTTTCTGCGACAGTCGTTGCTATTTAAACTTTTACTTTAGGCTTTGATTATAATTGCCGCGCCGAACGTGACAAATGTCACATCAGCCGGCCCAGTGGCTTGCCATTGGTCGACTGATCCGCCATGTTGGCAGTTTGACACATTTGTTGAATACACACTACACAGATTTAAATGTTACTTTATAGTTTTTATATTACTGTATTTATTTACGATTTATGTTTATTTTATTTATCAATATTTAATTAAGTACTATGTTTATTATGTTTACCTTCGTCCGTGTGTCACTGTGGGGTGCCAACTGAAAACCAGCGCTAGGTGTCTGACGCCCAGCAAATGCTGAGATGGTTACCCTTTCGGTATGGGCACGCTCAGCGCAATTGTGTACCTACTATTACTTCTGTTTACTTTGTCTGTACTGAATAAATGATTTTCTATTCTATTCTTTCTATTCTAAATAAAAAAACGACATTTCGAAATTATTAATGAATGTACCTTTAATTTAGGAACTGCTTTTTTAACCAGTCGACGACGGTGAATATTTTCGGATATATCTGATTTATCAAAGTGATCCGAATATATAACCGAATTCTTAGATGGCTTATAAAAGTCATCTCTTCTTTCTCTGGCGACAATCGAGATCCATTCTGCTCACGTAAATGGATTGCTAGGAAAGCTAAAATAAAAAAGGAAAGCTCTAATGAAATCAAATCAAAGATCTAATGAGAGTCCAACAAACAGACACAAAAGTAGCATTAACCAATTTTAAACAACCGATTTTGAAGTTCTGGTAACAAATAATAATTAAAAATTATTACAATACAAATCGATTCCATGCATCCACTGTTCTGTTAAGCAAATGTTTGTGCGTGTGTTGGCGAGCCTTGGCTAAAGGATCGCCAACACACGCACAAACATTTGTGGCGTTGGTTTAAAATTGGTAATTTGTCTAATTTGATATTATTTACTCGTTTATGAAGCTTAAAATATAACTTATTCTTTATGTACTTACCGAAAGTAAGACACTCCGGCCGTTAAATTGTTTTTTCGGGTATTATTTTTGCAACTTGTAATTACACACTGCGGCATCGTGAGACGTGATTACGTTGGCCGTGTTTCAAGCGTACTAAACAAAATAAGAGCTCACTTCTCAAGCGAGCTCTTATTTGCCGAGACGATTTTCTCGCGCCGACCCGATATCTAGTTGCTATTGTTGATCGAAGGATTTACTGAAAGCCGACTATAGTTGGGAAAAGGCTAGGCAGATGATGATAGGATGTACTTACGATTTATTTTTCACTGATACAAAACCACCACCAGAAAATGCACGGTTTCAATAAAAAGGCTACGTGAGTAATCCCACGCGAAAAAAAAAAACAAATTGACTCCTTATCATTTCATTCGTTGTCATAACATAGGTACATAATGTATTTCAATACGGAATATGCACTAAAAATATTTATTATCTATACAGTTTATCTAAAAATATACATAAATATAATACTAACAGTGAAAATAGAATCAAAATTGCTCGAAAAAAAAAAAAAAAAAAAAATAAAAAACACGCCTGCCATATCCAAAAATTAACTAAAAAATTAAAAACAAGCATTGGCCCAAGAATTTAAAACTGAAAAACAACTTTTTTATTGCAGTCGGGGGACAGTAGGTACTCTGTAACATTTCTTTAATGGTTCCCCGACTGCAATAAAAAAGTTGTTTTTCAGTTTTAAATTTTTGGGCTAATGCTTGTTTTTAATTTTTTAGTTCATTTTTGGACATGGCAGGCGTGTTTTTTATTTTTTAATTATTTGATTTTTATTTCATACCTTTTAGTGATAAAACGATATTGACTGAATAAGTAATACGAAACTAAATCGATTTTTGATTGGTACCACAATGATACAAAAGTTTCTTGGCTGTCCTAAAATTATTTTTTTTAAATTTTCATTATTAGCCAACGAGTGCATATTGAATACTACTGTTATATATTTTTGTTATGTAATAAGCTAGCTCTAGATGATGATAGTATAGGTCAGCAAAATTTTCATGAAAATAAAAAAAAATATTTCCGTATTTTTTATGATCCATGGCTACCCCATTATATTTTTTTTTAGTTTTGACTAACCTATGTTACCCGGGATAACGCAACGCTTCTAACGATACCAAATACATCGAAATCGGTTAAGGCGTTTTGGAGTTAAAATGGAAAAAAGACACTCACAAACATACATACATGAACCTTGAAAACATAACACTCCTTTTTTTAGGCAGTCGTGTAATTAGGCAGTCGTGTAAAAACAAACGAGTTATTTTAAACAAATGTATCTGTCCCTCTCGCGAAAACGCTCTTTTCTATGGCAGCTGTATAGGCGCCAAGAACTTTGACGTCACCATTCATATCGGACTTCTCTTTCTAATTGTAAACTTTGAAGCTTTATAACTTCATCGCTGATGAAGGTATTTAAAAAATAATATCATAATTGTTTATTAGAGTTAATAAGTGTTTCATTTTGCAAATAAAAAATCGCATGCATATTCCCTATTATGATTAAAACATGATTTTTACACAACTGGTCTACTACATACGTTCCGTATGCTCAAAAGTCTCTAGTGCTATCTCTATCGCACAATTATGGCCATGTTCTTCAATTGTCAACTGAATTAGTAGTTTTCACAATTATTTGGGGCCATGCAAAACATGATATAATTTACCAACGACTGTAAAAAATGAGTATTAAATCAAATCATTATTTTTCGTCGCTCAATATTTTATTTTATTGTATTTCGAACTTTTCGCGTGGAAGTATGCGGGGACTGCGCGGTGCCGGGAGGTGAAATCGGTGCTTTAGAGCAATCATTTATTTCAGAGATACGGTCTTAAGTAGGCGATAGATGCCCCCTTCAGGGCACTAGCTGACGACCTTTTTACCTAGATACAGCCGGCTGACTTTATGTTTTCTGCAAGATATTGGGTTAGCTATAATCTGACATAATTTTGAATCGGAAGGAAATGACTGAAAATATGAAAAAAAAATACATTTTCGTGTGACCAGCTGATGACCTTTCCACCGAGACACAGCAGGCTGAAGTTTTGTTTTCTGCACGATGTTGGTTTAGCTATAATCTGACACTATTTTCATTCTGGAGGCGATGGCAACAAACAAATTTATTTTTTAAATGTGTAAGGGGGGGCTGCCGCTGCTTAACCCACCCACCGTATCGCTGCTGACGTTCACAGAGCTCCATAATAAAGCTCTCTTAACCATTTTACAAGTTAGTAAGTTAGTTAGTTAGTTTCCGGGAACTTCTACGCGAGTTCGTCTGTAGCATCATTGCCCAGGAATCTACAGTTCCCCATGATCCACTGGAAGGTGTAACCCGCAACGGATAATTTCTGGCCCTAAGCTGGTCATAACGTAACTATCATAGGCTCACTGGGAATTTAACCGTTTTGAAAATAAATGGAAAATAATCGGGAATGATCACATCGTCACCGGAGCAATCAGCCGAAATCTTATTTCAGCTACTATAACAATTTGTTGGATATGTATGACTATCAGCCGAGTGCTTTTGCAAAATTTAATCGAAATTAAATATGTAAATAAAAATAAAAGAACCGAATAAGATGATGTGTACCATTTCTTCCATGCCCGTTTTCATGGAAATATTTTCCCCACAAACATTGTCAATATTATGCGTATTGATGGTTGCTGCTTGGTCGGTGGGTTCCCTGTACACAGAAGAAATTAATTAATATTAAAGCAACGGGACAACACAGGCTACCTTCTTAAATAAGCAAACAGTCATCAGCTGATCGCGATCGCGTTCGGGTGTTTGTTTTCGTGCGCGCGGAGGGCATTGACCTGTATTGAAAATTACCTCTACAGTGTTAAAGTGTAATAACTGTAATCTAGTTGTTAATGAAGTGCTCTCTTTCATTCAAAATAAAATGGATGTAATGGATGAAGAAAGTCTTGTCGCTGTATGTGCATCTGCCTTTTCGGAGGAAGATATTAAAGAAGCAAAATCATTGCTTTTTGAATCGGTTGCGCAACTTAGTGTGTTGTGAAATACAAACAAGGACCTGTACGATATTATAACTCTTCTGAAGGAAACCGATCCGGAAGAAATACCCGTTTTTGTTACCCGAGATCTTCAGAAGCTACCGCCGGTAACTTTCGACCACATTGATGTGACTAGATTACTGAAGGATAATGTTTTGATCCAGAAAGAACTGCGTGATATACAGGAAAAATGTGTTACTAATGTTCAATATGCGACGTTAGATGAATTAAAACTAATCGAAATAGACAGTTTTATTACTACTATTAAACACCGACCAGGATGAAGTTCATTCAATTATAACCCACTTAGCGAACCAGTGCTTTGAGCACGCTGTCAACCCAAACGCCTTAAAACTCGCTTTTATAACACCAGTAAACAAGGGTGGATACAGATCTAATCCGTCGGAACTATAGGCCTATATCTGTACTGCCATCAATATCTAAAATAATAGAAAGATTAATTAATTCACGTCTCTTATCTTACCTTAACAAAAACAACTTTCTATCATCGTCGCAGTACGGTTTCAGGCTAAAAAGGTCTACGGAGGACGCAGTACTGGCGCTTTCCTCCGCTGTAACCAGTCAAGTGGACAATGGAGGTAAGTGCCTTGCTGTCTTCCTGGAACTTCAAAGGGCTTTCGACACAGTTTCTGTCTCCACTCTGCTGGATAGGCTGGAATCAATTGGAGTAAGAGGAGTTCCCCATGCCTTGTTCAAGGACTATCTAAGCAAACGCAAACAAAAGGTTAAGATAGGCAATACCATTAGGGGTGCGTGCAGAAAACCTCCACTCCGCCGCCGATGGCTCTGCCCACAGCCGCAGAGCTTGAAGAGAACGCCAGCGTCCCAGAGGTGACAGAAGCCGAGCTGAGGGCGGCCGTGATGCGGCTCCGGGCGAAGAACACTGCCCCGGGGCCTGATGGTATTCACGGCCCTCGCCCTGAAGGAGTTAGAGCCCCAACTGAGAGGACTCTACTCAGCGTGCCTGGAGCAGGACCAGTTTCCCGTTCAGTGGAAATCTGGTCGTTTGGTCCTGCTCAGGAAGGTGGGGCGCCCTGCGGACTCGCCGTCCGCGTACCGGCCCATAGTGCTGCTGGACGAGGTGGGAAAGCTGTTCGAGCGGATAATCGCAGCCCGCCTCGTCAGCCACTTGTGCGGAGAGGGGCCGGACCTGGCCGAATGCCAGTTCGGGTTTCGGCATGGGCGCTCCACCATCACGGCGATATCGCGGGTGAGAGTCCTGGCGGAGGAAGCGGTGTCCCAGGGTGGGGTGATGTTGGCGGTGTCCCTGGACATCTCCAACGCCTTCAACACACTGCCCTGGAGTTGTATTCGGGAGGCATTGCGCTATCATCGAGTGCCTCCCTACCTCCGCCGCGTCGTTGGGGCTTATCTTTCCGAGAGGTCAGTCACCTATCTGGGACGTGATGGCAGACACCAGCACCCCATGTCGTGCGGTGTTCCACAGGGTTCGGTCGTGGGCCCGCTCCTGTGGAACATCGGGTACGACTGGGTGTTGAGGGGCGAGCTCCCACCGGGAGTGGACCTGACGTGTTACGCTGACGACACGCTGGTCACTGCCCGGGGGAGCTCGTACAGGGAGGCAGCGATGCTGGCGACGGCCGCGGTCTCACAGGTGGTGAGCCGTATACGGCGCCTTGGCCTGGAGGTGGCCCTCAACAAGTCGGAGGCCATAGTCTTTCATGGCCCCCGACGGGCGCCGCCGCCGGGATCGCACATAGTTGTTGGGGGGGCCCGTATCGCTGTCGAGTCCACCATGAAGTACCTGGGATTGGTGCTCGACAGCCGTTGGGATTTCGGCCCCCACTTCCGGCGCCTGGCGCCCAAGTTGTTGGGCGCGGCTGGGGCGCTGTCATCGCTGCTTCCCAATCTGGGGGACCCGAGCACCGCCTGCAGGCGGTTGTACGTGGGGATCGTGCGATCGATGGCCCTGTATGGGGCCCCGATCTGGGCGGCTGACCTGACGGCCAGCACCATCTCTGTTCTGCGGAAGCCGCAGAGGGTGATGGCTGTCAGAGTCATCAGGGGTTATCGCACGATCTCCTACGAGGCGGCTTGCGCACTGGCCGGATCTCCGCCCTGGGACCTGGAGGCAAAAGTCCTCGCGTCACTGCATCGGTGGCGTGAGGACGCGCGGGCGCGCGGGCGCGCGGCGAGCGACTGATGCAGCGACACATCGAGCTGCGTCGGTCGCAGCTGCACGAGGTCCTGGTGGCGGAATGGCGGGACAGGCTCTCACGCCCTTCCGCCGGCCTCGTCACTATCGAGGCCATCCGGCCAGTGCTCGACCGGTGGCTCGGGAGAAGGCACGGCTCCCTGTCATTTCGTGTGACGCAGGTCCTCTCGGGGCATGGCTGCTTCGGGAGGTTTCTGTGTCGCATAGGCAGGGAGCCGGACGCTCGGTGTCACCACTGCGTCGACTGTCGGGAGGACACGGCGCGGCATACGCTGGCACAGTGTGCCGCTAGGGAGGAGCCGCGTCGTGCCCTCATTTCTGTGGTAGGCAGTGACCTCTCGCTGCCAGCCGTAGTCCGTGCTATGGCTGACGGCGAGGAGTCCTGGGACGCGGTGGTCTCCTTCTGCGAAACAGTTATCGCGCAGAAGGAGGCTGCGGAAAGGGAAAGGGAGATCTCGACCTCCCTCCCGGCCCGCAGCAGACGCACCGGGCGTCGGAGGAGGGCATACGCTGCCCTCTTCCGGCCCCCCTAACTGGGTCCAGGGGCGGCGGACTTGGGGATGTCCGTCGCCCCCCATTCATCTGGACCCGAGGTGGCGGCGCGTGGTGTTCCCGTGCGCCCCTCTCTGACGTCGCGGGGGGAGTCAAACACCTCACTCCCCCCGCTGACCCGAGGTGGCCCGCAGAGGCGGGCCGGCACTAGCCGGGATTGCGGAAGTCGTAAGCCCCCGCAATCTCCGGCGTAGGTGAGAGATGGAACACCGGGGTGGTTTTAGTCAGTAAGAGTCTGACAGACCCCTCCGCCCGCCCCAGGGCGGAGGACATCCATGAGGATTTCCCCCGTCAAAAAAAAAAAAAAAAGGCAATACCATTAGCTCTGAAGAAACCGTCCAGTTCGGAATTGGACAAGGCAGTGTGCTCGGACCGACATTGTTCCTTATATATAAAAATACCCTATGTAGCATGAAAATCATAGACGGACACATTCTTTCATACGCAGATGACACCACTATAGTGTTGCCACAGCGACTGGCCGACATGTTTTGGTCACGTTGGGTAAAAGAATACCTACCTACTTTGATACCTCGTCAGAAATGGACGTCAGAGTCTGAGGGTTTACAGGTTGGCGATTACGTGGTGCTCGTCGAACCCAACTTGGAGCGCAGCTGCTGGCGACACGGAGTGGTGAGTGAGACCCATGCAGGTAGAGATGGCCGCGTCCGCGAAGTAGATGTGCGCACTCGCACCGGCTTGTTGCGCAGGCCTGTAACTCGCGTCGCTCTACTTACACCTAGGGTTAGTGATAGCGCTAACTAGTTAGCACTAAGGAGGCAGATTGTAGGCGACGCATCACACATTCATACTTACCTGTAATGTGTACCTACTTAAGCTAATAAACTTATAGCTAATCCTAAAACTATAACTTAAAGCTAAATAACCTAAATGTGTCTTAATACTAACTTAATACTAAATACTTACCTTGTATGTTGCCCATGCTTATATCATGTATTTATGTGTGGAACTATTGATGTTATCAATAAATTGAAATGCCCGCGCGAGCGTCCCGTTCGCGCCTGTGCTCATTCGGTCCGCGATTCGTTTCTACATTCAATCATTCGCGGAAAGGGTTGGCGCGCCATCGCGCCCCCTCGCCCCCGCAGTCAGACGTTAGATTCCAACACGCGCACACGCACCGCGACACAACGCGAAGGACGCTCGCCCGCCGTTTGTTTACCGATGAAAACCGTTGTTTCCGTTCATCCCCCGGCCTCCCAACACACCAGCGACCTACCTACGAACTCTACACTTTACAGGAACTAATAGTGAAGCGAATACGGAAATTTATCTGGACCTTCAAGACATTGCGTCATGTAGCCTCGAAAAAACTCCTGCTACAGATTTACATCTCACTTGCTCAGTCCGTCCTGGCATATTGCCTACCTGTCTTGGGAGGTGCCACTAGAATTAAATTCCTAGACCTCGAGAGGGTTCAGAGGTCGCTACTAAAAGTTATGTTTTTTAAACCCTTCAGATTTTCAACCGAGAATCTTTACCGTACTTCAGATCTTCTGACGGTTGGAAAACTTTACGTGCTTCATATAACACTAACTAAGCATAAAACTCTATCTTTCAACCCACTGAAAACAAAAGGCAGAAGAAAAACACGGTTGCTCCCACTATCCCAGTAAAGTCTACATTCGCAAAAAGACAATATCCAAGGCAATCATCCCATTTATATAATCTTCTTAATAAGGAACTTGACATATATCCGCTAACCTTCCGCGAATGCAAAAGCGCCTTGTCAAAATGGCTTAAGTCAAAGACCTATGACGAATTGGAAAATATGGTACAAGTGATGAGAATATAGTATGCATATAATTATAATATTCGATTATGTATATTACGCTGTGATACTTCTGCGGGTAATGGAACAACCCTCACTCCCACACCTACTCACACTCACTACTCAACACACATTCACCTCCACACATAACACACAACCCAGCCGCGTTTTTTTTTGTTTTCATTCCATTATACTATATGACGGCGCATCCGTCAACGTCAGACGTCAGGTTGACTTTTGGCTGTCGAAGTCAGCCTAGCGAAGCGTCATTGTCGATGGTTGTAAGGGCGGCCATCTTGACACACTGTTGTTCGAGACGGCGCCCGCGCACCACGCTTGTGACGAATCGCTTTGCATCCGAGTGATAGTTTAATCTAGTGTTATAATTAAATGAGTTCTGATGAAGGCCCTTGTGCCCCTTCATCTGAAGTGGGATTCAACTCAAGTGGCCCACATGAAGATTCGTGGCAATGCCAGTGAAATACGTGGCGGGCTCGTTTTCAAATTCAAATTATGTGGTGACACTTATGGTGAAAGTTGCGGTTCGTTTTCGAAACGCGTGAGTTTACCCAGACGCTAGAAACTCGATGTGTGCCGTGAAAACTCTATCCGATTAAACCTAAGTTCGGCGCGCGGTCGTTGTACGTCACCGCGGTGTTGTTTCGTCAAGGATGCAGTATTGTGCAGAGCGCTGAAGAGTATCGCGCCTACATTCCTGTCATAGTTAACTTGTCTGGGTTCAACGTAGTACCAATTGAAGGAAAATTCCAAGGTCAAAGTTCCTATTTGTAGAGTTTTATGCGGCTACCCTCATCAACCTGAACAATGAAAAAACTAGTCCGGAATGGAGGCAAACCACTTCACAACAGCTGGCCCGGTTAGGGAGAAGTGTGTGAATGTGTGTGAGGATCTTTACGTTACTCTGGTGAGCCATTTTCATTTTGAAATTGCTGTGTTAGTTAACATTTTTATATTTTGTTTACTAGTGAACTTTTTTTATGCTATGGAGACTGACTCACAAAGGGCTACGGTCTTATGATTATAATAGCGATTGATGTTTGCTTATTGAATTGTCGCTTTAGTGTAGCAGTGGTTTAGGCGCTGAAGCTTTGGTGTTGTTAGTTAAGCAGTGGCGTTTTAAATAATGCTGATGAAGCGGTAATGTTCTGCTATTGTTGGTTGACTAAGGAAGTTCCGGGCCAGTTCAGAGCTATTTTTGTTTGTACGTTAGAGCGATACAGTCACAACACTGTACCAACCTACCCCTTAATTTTATTTTTTTTGGATAATTGTAAATGCAATATTTTGATTTATCATCACCATCTATAGCCCGACTTTGTCCATTACTGGGCATAGGCCTTCTTGCTTGTGCCAATGCCCTGATTAGTTTTAGATTTTGATTGAATTTGATACTGTGGCTACTACGCTACCTTGAAGCCTATACTCCTATCAAAGCTTTGATTGGACTTGTACTCTTGTGGTGTTTTTCAGTTTTCAGGTATCGAATCACCGTGGATGAAGCCAACAAGAGGCTAGCGATTTGCATGCTCCTATAACTGCTGATTTGTAATTTCTGAGCAGTTCTGAGCGTGACCGATCGAAGTTTGACAAACAGTTTGGAGGCTGCAGTAGCCGAACATCATGTCAACATCTATGGAGTTACAAGCATTCAAGGCCTCATGAATACTGGGTGAGCCGCTGCCATTTTATTTTGATTGTGATTTTCAAAGCTTTAAAGTTGCATATCAATTCAGTGGTTAGATTGACATTGCTAGATAGATGTGATATATGTTGGCGCCACTACTTCCGGCGACCAAACATGGCGCCAGTAGCACGAGTCAAGCGACGCACCGTGGGCCCAGTGCTGCCATCTGCACCGAACCGGACGGTGGAACGTTGCTGTCGAGTCACTCGCTACCCGCATCAGACGTCACTTCGGTGGGGGAAGATGGGTCTTTATAAACCCCGAGCTCAGTGGGCTGAGCTCACTTTTCACTCGCGCTTTGTAGTGGAAACAACATTTATATAGTTTGTTATTATTATTTAAATATTTATTGTAATCAATTAATTAGTTGTGAATTAAAAGTGATTAAGTGTATAACATCTATTTATTTGTGGTTAAAGTAAACTCAACTTACATCAGAAGTGCTTCGAATTCAAGCCTACAAATGGGCCGAAAGTCACGTGCCCGTCAACGGGAACGGAAAAGGAGGAAACGTACAAGATCATCATCATCATCGTCAAGCAGTAAGTCCAGTAAAAGCTATACGCCTTCACCCATTCGTAAAAAAGCCAAAAAATCAGTTGATAGTCAAGTAGCGGGTTGCTACAGCATGGTGTTGAACTCAATGGTACCAGAATTTGACCCTCTTACAGACAAAGTAAACAATTGGCTCAATATTGTTGATTTGCATGCTAAAACATTTAATTGGAAGGATCAGGTGATAATTTACCAGGCTGTCAATAAATTCAAAGGAACGGCAAAAACTTGGTATGACTCATTTTTTAAAAATGAGAGTAGTTGGGCTAGTTGGAAATGGAAACAATGGCGAGATAAAATATCGTTTACATTTCAAACAAAACGTAAAATGTTCGCGTTACTTAAAGAAATCATTGATAGTAAACCTACGGCACAGCAACATTTGTATGAGTTTTACTTTCAACAAAAATGTAAAATTGACAAATTAAGTGTACATTTTTCTGATCGGGACATCATTTCTATTATTACGGGCAACATCGACGATCCGAATATAAGTGCGTCGGTGGATGCCGGAAGTATAAATACATGCGACCAACTTGCATCTTTTCTCCACGGTCGGTTAAGTAGTTCTCATAATACGAGTCACGGCGCTGTCAGTGAACATAAGGTGCATCAATCCTCATCTAAACAAACCGATCGCGATCTAGGAAATTCATTGAAATCGGAACAGTCCAGTCGTATTGTTGTGTCAAACCAAAGTTCAACGGTTGCCAGAACCACAAAGCAGGTAACTTGTTTCGGATGTGGCGGTAATCACAAACGAAATGAGTGTACAGAAATTTGTAAATATTGTAGTAGGTAGGTATTTTCTGAATGTCCCTTATTCAGAAAATTATTGTCGAATCAAAAAATCTGACCAAGTTAAAAAAGAAGTGAAATTGGTCAAGTCCTGTGAAAATAAAAATAAATTTAATAAAGTTGCCTGTATAGGGGGCGTTTCTCAAAAAGTTTTTATTGATATGGGCAGTGATTGCTCCTTAATCACGTCGGATTTAGTAAAACAATTAAAGTTAACGAAACTTAAGTTGGCAATACCAATTCATTTACAGGGTTTTTCGAATTGCTCTGTGGTTTTGGTAGAAGATTACGTAACGACTTCTCTGATTTTAGACGGTATAGAATTCGAAAGTGTAGACTTCTATATTATTGACGTATTATCGGGTTGTGACGTCCTGATAGGCCGGAATGTGACCGAAGATACGTCAGTTATGTATATGAGAATAGGAAATCAACTGACTTTTCAGAAAATCGTGAATGTGGCTGCAGTTTTGTCTAATGAAGTAGAGTTTAAAGTACCAAATAAATATCTTGATGCTTTAAAGGGGTTGTTTGAAAAATATCCCGAAACAATCGCGGCTGATTTAAGTTCGTTAGGTAAAGTAAAAGATTTTGAAATTGAGATCGAACTTGAATCGACCAAGCCTATTTATACTAGGCCATACAGGTTATCAGAGCCTGATAGGATATCGTTAAGTAAAATAATTGACGAGCTCCTTAAAAATAACATAATTCGCGAAAGCAAGTCCCCATTCGCTAGTCCTGTACTATTAGTTGAAAAAAAAGGGGGTGAAAAGAGACTATGCGTGGATTACAGGTTATTGAATAAAGTAACCACTAAAGAGAAATACCCTATGCCACGCATAGAGGACTTGTTAGATAGATTAAAAGGGTGCAAGTATTTTACTAGCTTGGATATGAAGAGTGGTTATTACCAGTTACGTGTAAATGAGGATTCAATAGACAAAACTGCATTCATAACGGAAGATGGACATTATGAGTTTTTGCGCATGCCATTTGGGCTGTCGAATGGACCATCGGTTTTTCAATGCATGATGAATCAGATTTTGGGTAATTTACGCTTCAAAAATGTCATTGTATATTTAGATGACGTGTTAATCGTATCAGAAACCGTTGAAGAAAACGTAAACTTCCTGGAATCGGTACTAAAAATATTTAAAGAACACGGCTTGACTCTTAACCTAAAAAAGTGTTCTTTCTTTTTAACTGACATCACATTTCTTGGATATGAAGTAAATGGTAAAGGTATTAGACCCACACCAAAGAAAATTGAAGCTATAAAGCAATTCCCAGTACCCAAAACGATTCATCAGCTGCGACAATTCTTAGGATTAGTTAACTATTTCCGTAAATTTATTAAGGACTGTGCAATACTAAGTAGCCCACTAACTAAATTATTAAAAAAAGGACAAAGGTGGCAATGGACAGACGAACAAGATCGCACGGTAAATCTATTAAAAGAAGCCTTAACTTGCGATTCTACCTTAGCTATCTTTGATCCTAAAAAAGAAACCATACTTTATACAGATGCAAGTAGGGAGGGGGTAGCTGGAATTATGGTACAAGTGCACGAACATGGTGAGCGACCGATATATTACTATAGCAGGCAAACGACCAACGAGGAAAAGCGTTACCACTCGTTTGAGCTCGAGCTCCTTGCTGTTGTGGCATCATTTCAAAAATTTCGTTTATATTTGTTGGGCCGTAAATTTAAATTAATCACGGACTGTAATGCCGTCAGATACTCGCTTACAAAAAAAGAAGTGTTGCCACGGATAGCCAGGTGGGTGCTCCTGACTCAAGAATTTGACTATGAGATTTGTCATAGACCCGGCGCTAAAATGCAACATGTTGATGCACTTAGCCGAAACCCCTCCTATAGTGGTGAAGTTTGTGAAAAACAAATAGTAATGTCCATCACCGAAGCTGACTGGCTTTTGAGCGTTCAGGAACAAGACCCAAATCTATGTAAAATTAGAGATATTTTACTATCAGGAGAGGCCGATACGAATCGGAATGTTTTTAACGAGTACGAATTGCTTGGAAACAAAATCTACCGTCGAACTGAAATAGGTCGTAGATGGGTTGTACCAAAAAATTGTATCTGGCAAGTAATTATGTACAATCATGACAAAATAGGTCACTTCGCTGTAGAAAAAACGTTAGAAAGAATTAAACATAAATATTGGTTTCGTAAAATGAAAAAAACAGTAACTAAATACATAAAAAATTGTTTACACTGCCTATACAATAAAAATAAAAGTGGCAAAAAGGAAGGTCAGATGTTTCCAATTCCAAAATATGCTCGCCCCTTTCATACCCTGCATATGGACCATGTGGGTCCATTTGTGAAATCATCAAGGGGCAATTGTCATATTCTGGTACTTGTTGATGCGTTTACAAAGTTCGTCTTTGTATTTCCGGTGCGTGACACAAGCACTGCTTGTGTCATAAAAGAATTAGACCACTTGTTTAAGATTTTTGGCAATCCGCGAAGACTCATAACTGACGCTGGTCCTGCTTTTACGGCAAAGGCATTTCAAACATATTGTGACAGCAAAAACATTCGTGCACACACTATAGCAACTGGCATGCCGAGGTCGAACGGACAAGTCGAACGCTACAATAAAACAATAGTAGAGGCACTGCGTTCATTGGGTGCAGATAACGACTACACACACTGGGATGATGTTTTAACGTATTTACAACAAGGTATTAATGGAACATTGCAGAAAACCATCAATGCAGTCCCCAGTGAAGCATTTTTTTGGGTACCGCCTTAGAACAGAGAGCGACGTATTTTTACCTGAGCAAGAAGAAATAATAGATGTCACACAGCTGCGACGGGATATTGATACACGAATACTACAAGATGCTAGACATCAAAAAGAAAGGTTTGATTCAAAACGTTGCGTGGCTAAACAATATGAAATTGGGGATTTGGTTCTCGTAAAAGTGCCTAGCCAGGCTGGTAATGGCAGCAGTACTAAACTCCTACCGGTATTCAAAGGCCCTTTCAAAGTTACAAAAATACTCGGGAAAGATAGATACCACATAGTAGACATAATAGGCAGCGAGCGAAACACAAGAAATATTCTGGTACTACCTGTGTAGAAAACATGAAACCATGGATTAAAATAACCGATTGGGATAAGGATGTTGGCGTGGTTGGTATGTATAAAATACTTATTTAATAAAACATCAAAAGGTAAGATTATTGTTTAATAATACAGCTTTACATTATGGTTTTAAATGATTACTAATATGAGACTGATTGAGACTTATACAATATTTTGTTCTAACTACTTTAACGAAATAACACTTTATGGAATAGAAATGTTGCAGTTGTAATGACGTTTCCACTACAAAACAAGTGAGGTTCGACCTTGATCTTGTTGTGGGCGAAAATGTGGTTCATGCAGATAAAAGTGGATGAACTGGAAAGCTTCCGCTATCATGTGGACTGCGAGTCTGAGCATGGTGGTGCGAAGTCAGGGATCACACTTTTGCATGTGCTATTCATTGGCTCAGTAGTAGGAACTCATTCAACATAACGTAACATTGTACCTGTTATAGTCATCAAAGCTATCATGTTTATTCTCACATTACAGATGACGGTGTGTCTAGGGACAGACACAATTCAGGAGGGCCGGATGTTGGCGCCACTACTTCCGGCGACCAAACATGGCGCCAGTAGCACGAGTCAAGCGACGCACCGTGGGCCCAGTGCTGCCATCTGCACCGAACCGGACGGTGGAACGTTGCTGTCGAGTCACTCGCTACCCGCATCAGACGTCACTTCGGTGGGGGAAGATGGGTCTTTATAAACCCCGAGCTCAGTGGGCTGAGCTCAGTTTTCACTCGCGCTTCGTAGTGGAAACAACATTTATATAGTTTGTTATTATTATTTAAATATTTATTGTAATCAATTAATTAGTTGTGAATTAAAAGTGATTAAGTGTATAACATCTATTTATTTGTGGTTAAAGTAAACTCAACTTACATATACTTAGTACGAAGCAATCGTACTTAAAGAGTTTCCCATTTGCGGTAATAGTTTCAAAATGTTATTCAGTGCGAAGTTTAGAATGACATATCGCATGGCAAGGTTGCCACAAGGTAATGTTTCGACTTAGACGATTTTAATGAAAAATTAGACTTAGACATTTGTAGTAACTTAACTAAAAAGTTCATGGTCAACCAGAACGTCTAAACCTCGATGTTGTGCGGAATGAGGCATCTGCTAATTTTCAAAGGGCAGCAAAATTAAATGATTGAATCAGGGCCGAGCAAAAATAAACGCTTTTGCAAAAGGTGATTACGTTTTCCTCAAAAATAGTGAACGAAAACAGACAAAATTGCACAGAAAGTTTAAGGGTCCATTTGTTATAACGGCGGTCCTAAGTAACGATCGGTACGAATTAAAAAAGATTAGGTAGTTCTCATCGAATTTATAAGTACGGCCACGAGAATTTACGCTCAGTACCTCACGGACACGAAGGTTTGATCGAAATAGCTACTACTTTTTTAAATTGTGAAGAGGCCGAGACGGCGTCGGAAGATGAAGAAAGTATAACTAATTCAAATCATGACAATGATAACTCTGATACCTTGACCGCTCAAACACTGTTTCCGCCGATTCGAGGACGCTCACAGCAGGCTCAGACACTCTCAGTACATGCTCAGATCCTGAGACTTGGGAAATGTTGCACGAAACTGAAATTCATACAGAACAAAACGATTCATAGTCGTAGGTAAGTGGAGCGACCTATAAGAATCTCTTTCCTGCCAAATAGTCAGACGAAATATGTCGTCAGAGTCAGTATCAGATTGACTTGTCTCTGTGCTTTTGTTCTATGAGACGAAATGTGTCGTCGGAGTCAGTATCAGATTGACTTGTTTCTGTGCTTTTGTTCTATGACACGAAATGTGTCGTCCGCGTCAGTATCAGATTGACTTGTCTCTGTGCTTTTGTTCTATGACACAAAATGTGTCGTCCGAGTCAGTATCAGATTGACTTGTATCTGTGCTTTTGTTCTATGAGACGAAATGTGTCGTCCGAGTCAGAGCCCTTTAAGTTGACTGACTTGTTCTGGAAGTTTTGCAGATTATGGTAAGACGAATATTGTCGTCCGGGTCACATCCACCAAAGGATTAACTTGTCTAATAGTACCAATTATGAACAGTTAACCTACATGCTGTTTAGTGACGAGGCTGTGTCATCCGGCTTAATTGTTGCGAGACACTCGCCTTAAGTCTTAAGTATCATAGCGCATTGTGATAATTATAATTAGTCATCCATCAGGATGCCGAACGGACTATGTACGATTACAACTCATTGTTTCATAAAATCGCCCGAGGACGGTCGAGTGTCAGTCCGGCTGTGACGGCGCATCCGTCAACGTCAGACGTCAGGTTGACTTTTGGCTGTCGAAGTCAGCCTAGCGAAGCGTCATTGTCGATGGTTGTGAGGGCGGCCATCTTGACACACTGTTGTTCGAGACGGCGCCCGCGCACCACGCTTGTGACGAATCGCTTTGCATCCGAGTGATAGTTTAATCTAGTGTTATAATTAAATGAGTTCTGTTGAAGGCCCTTGTGCCCCTTCATATATGTATTTTCTTTATTTTTTGTTTTCATTTTTGTTTTAACTTAGTTTTATTTTTATATTTGTATAAGTTTACACTTAACCTGAACAAGCTCATTAATTTGTAATAATTATTATATAACCTGGAGAAGGCAGAGTTTCCTAACACAAGCAATCTATTTGCTTAAAAGTATGCTCCATATTGTAAATAGAATATGAATTTCAGTTGATGCAATAAACATTTTTTATTTTTTATTATTTTTATTTTTATTAAAAGAAAAAGATAAACCATATTGAGTCTAATGTTGATATGAAGAGGGGTGCTTATTGCATGCAGGATAGTTTTACTTGTAACAGGGGACCGATGGGCTTTATGCACTGTACACAGGTCAATGACCGAGTTTGAGTCACCAACAGCTCAAGTAAAAGAGTTGTCCAGGCAGTCGTCAACTGTACTGTCTCTCTCTTACGCTAGCAGGGTGAGAGGCACATTTGTTTCGATCAGGCAAGGCGCGTCATCGGACTCACTAGGTGCGAGCGTGGTGGCCACCGGTATGTGAACTGCTGTTTCGAACGGTGAGAAATCAGTTGTGTCGCCGTCCAGTGAAGCGACGTCACCGTACAAGCGGCCGGCGCAAGTGGTGGGGTGCGGATAGCGTACTACAGTTAGCTGAGCGCGCAATGTAAGCACACAGGATCGTACCTCAAATGAAATGAGAGTTAACGGGCAAAGAATGGAAAAGGAAGGCGATGAAGGGAAATGGATTGAATTGAAAAAGCGTCGTTCGACGAGATTTTAGGGGAAACAGGGATATGCACCGGTAGATTCATCCTCTAAATTTAGAGTCGCTGACGTAAAAATTCCATTGTTTATAAAACTAACATTTTAGTGGCACCAAAAAAAGTTCCCATGAAATACTCGAAGGAGTATGACTCCTATAAGATCTATATTCTTAGAAGTAGGTTAGACTTATTTATAAAAGACGATTTCTGGCCAAATGGAATATATTTTAGGAGATATATAATATTTCAGTGCAGTGTATTTGCAGTGGTGGCCGAGTGGTAACGGCTCCGACTTACGAGTTGTAGGTCGCGGGTTCAAACCCAACCAGGCACATTACTTTGTGTAATTTATTTTATCACCACTGCTCTCAAAACGGTGAAGGAAAACATCGTGAGGAAACCGGCATGTCCTAGAACAAAAATTGGAGAGAAGGGAAGGCCTGAGTCCCAACAGTGGGAACATTATAAGGCCGATTATGCTATGCTATATAATATTTAAGGCTAGACAAGAGTACTTAGTCGCTGGAAAGGAGCGGGCATTAAAACTTCAAGATGGTTGCGAAAAATAGATTACTCAATCTATTAAGTTTTAACTGTAGGTCTATAAAGAGATCAGTTGATTATATAAAAAACTGTGTGACACTGCGGATATAGTTGCATTGCAAGAGATGTGGCTGCTACCTCACGATCTGTCCTATCTCAACGACATTCATTGTGATTTTGCGGCGGTGGGCGTCTCAGCGGTAGACACAGCGGAAGGAGTGTTGGGTGGGAGGCCGTATGGTGGGGTGGCCCTTCTATGGGGAAAGAGTGCGTTTAGTGTCGTAGAGATTATTAAGTGCAATAGTGTGCGCATTACGGCAATAAAATGTGTGAATCAGTGTCAGTCAATGTTAGTGTTCTCAGTGTATATGCCCACGGACTGTCAGGACAACCTAGTGGAGTTTACTTCGTGTTTATCGGAAATAGTGGACGTCACGCGGTTTCACCCGCATAGTTCCCGTTTCCGTGGGAGTACGGGGACAAAATATGGCCTATGTTACTCCCTGATAATGTAGCTATCCATTTCTGAAAGAATTTACAAATCGGTCCAGTAGTTTCGGAGCCTATTCATTTCAAACAAACAAACAAACATACAAACAAACAAACAAATCTTTCCTCTTTATAATATTATATATTATAGTAAGATAAATGCGGTAATTGACGATTATAATGTAGCGCAAGATGTACCACAGATGTAAAAGTGTTACTTTTCAGAGCCTTCTGTCAGTCCTTTTATACGTGCAGTCTGTGGATCAACTTTACGCGGCGGGCTTACAATGCCCTGCGTGTTCAGTACAATGACGCTCTGAGGGCAGTGTTGAAAAAACCAGGTACTGCAGTGCGTCTGCAATGTTTGCGGATGCTTCCATCGATGATTTCTGCTCCATCATTAGGAAAAGAACTGCATCGATGATGAGCTGTTCCGTGGTAGCACCAACACTGTCCTCAGAGCGTTAGCGTGCAAAATAGATAGTCCATTTACTGTGTACTGGGCAAGTGTACATCTGCACAGAAATAGAAAATGGATTTTTGCAGACATTGCCAAGGTTTATCCTCAGGCTTCACAATCGTAATTTTTTTGACCCGATAGTACCCGGTACAAATACAGTAACAGATTTCCCTCCAAATCCACATCATCTCACTTTCGTGACGGTTTTTGCGACTTGGCGTCGCGTAATCATATCGCACCTGTTCCAGCGCGACTAAATCCCTTGCTTAATATGCTTCGTCCATAAAAAAACCACATAAACAGTCAAGTATAAACACGAAACTCTCCAATAACACGGTTGTCAGGCGTTGTCATGGCTACCGAATAATATCGCTACGCTTATCACGCTGTCAAAATTCGGCGCTAGCCCATAGCGAAATTCGCAAAACGACAAAGTTCGGTAATTTGTCATTTGCATGCGATGAAATTAGCTCGTTTTGAATGTAGAGACTACCAAATATCAGTAAGTTCAAATCGTTAGGACTTAGCGACCGATTGCGGTTGCTACGCTGTCGTTATCTATATCGAGACTGCGGCGCCCTGGGGCGGGAAGTCTCGACAAACTAACCGATCGCCTAGCGACTGAATGCGTTAAAGTCACCCGTACACAGTAAGTTAATCTCGAACGCATTCCACGGTCAAAATCAATGGTATGATCCATGGATCGCGTTCAAAATTTACTGTGTGTGTGGCCTTATGACTTAACGCCTAATTTCGGTCGCTACATGATCGCTATCTATGTCGAGACTGCAGGCCTGTACTTTGGAGGATTTAATGAATGCTACCGATGCTGCAATTGCTGACGGTGTATACCACAATCAAGAAGGTAGTTAGGTTATATAATAATAATTTATCTTTATTGCAGACGTAAGTCCATATAATACAATCAAAGCGTTAGTATAGTTGTTAGTAATACACACAAAAATAAAAATAACTAGGTGTTAGTAATTTGTTAGTAACCAAAATATGTACACAAAAATTAAAATCCATTTTCTATTTCTGTGCAGATGTACACTTGCCCAGTACACAGTAAATGGACTATCTATTTTGCACGCTAACGCTCTGAGGACAGTGTTGGTGCTACCATGGAACAGCTCATCATCGATGCAGTTCTTTTCCTAATGATGGAGAAGAAATCATCGATGGAAGCATCCGCAAACATTGCAGACGCACTGCAGTACCTGGATTTTTCAACACTGCCCTCAGAGCGTCATTGTACTGAACACGCAGGGCATTGTAAGCCCGCCGCGAAAAGTTGATCCACAGACTGCACGTATAAAAGGACTGACAGAAGGCTCTGAAAAGTAACACTTTTACATCTGTGATACATCTTGCGAATCTGCGGGCCAACATATTGCAGCGGACTGCCAATGCTCTCCTTTCCCTCTCTAGGTCTTCATCGTCCTGTAACCGCTCTGTCAGCATGTGACCCAAATATTTTACTTTGGACACCCTCACTAGTGCCGACCCACCGATCTTAATTGGCGGCACGTTCGAGGGAGCCTTGCTTCCTGCTTTGCATAACATAAGCACACTCACTAGCATTATATTTGAGTCCATGTGACATGAGTCCATGAGACATATGCTTCACAAATGCCCAGTAGTCTTTTTAGCGCACTCACTGACGGGCTCAACAGAACCATGTCGTCCACATAAGTGATATTATTTACAATTTTTCCGTCTATTGAACATCCGACCATAGCTCCACTGAGCCTGCCAGCTGCCAGCTCCACTGATCAGCTGGTTAACAAACAAGTTAAACAAACTCGGGGAGGTCAACCCGCCTTGCTTAACACCGTATTTCAGATTATATTCCTCACTATGCGAGTTGACCCATCTGACAGAATTCTTTTGATTACTGTCCGAATACTTGAGGAGAGATACCAGCTCCCTCGGAACAGTAGTCTCCTCAAGCAGTTTATGCCACAGAAAATCATAAGACACCAGGTCGAAAGCCCTCGAAATATCAAGAAAACACGCATATACAGGTGTTTGCCTGTCGGTATAGTACCTTACAGTTTGTTTCAGACACATAATTGCAATTTCCGTTGACAGGTTAGGTCTGAAGCAAGTCATGTATCCGAAGGTGTTCGTTCAGCTGTGAGTTCATGAGACTGTCAAGGACCTTCGCCATGGTAGTCGCTAATGATATCGGGCGGTAATTATGTTTGTCAGATGGATCCCCAGTTTTGTTTTTTTATTATTGGAACTACTATTGTTTTCATCATATTATCATCCAGAATGAAGGAATGACCTATACAATAATTAAACAATAGATTCAGTACTCTGGGCAAGTGTACACCAGCATAACGCAGATGTTCTATACTTATACCGTCATGACCTGGTGACTTTCCACGCTTCATCTTTTTTATGACATTCCTCACGTCTACTGGCATAATTGGAGTGTACTTCTCACCAGGTCTGACGTCTGGTTTACTTAAGTTACTAAGGTCACAGGGCATTGGTTCCACAGTAAACTGATTTTTAAAAAACATTCGCAATATTTCGATCCCCTATTTCACTGTCAACGCTCACAGGAACACTCGGCCTAGGATTCAAGTGCCCCGTATTTTTCCAAAAACTGCTAAAATCTTTAGCCTTATGTTTTGCTGCCAGTATGTCCATTTTTATTTGCTCGGTATTATCCTGGCATCATTTCAATTTCTTCTTAAATTCTTTTCGTGTTTCACACATATCTAAATACTGCGGCCCCGCGGCTCGGCTTCCCTGCTAGAACACAGTTACTGAAACTAAGCCGAGCCTTCCTATGAGATTCACCTACGTGCTTGTTCCACCCTGTAATACGCTTCTTTTAATTGATTTTTCTAGCAAATCGAGTTTTCTTTGAAGCCTCACACAAGATAGACTTAATGTTAGCATACAATGTGTTAATTATGTGCCTATGATCTACATTGTCACATATTATAGTCACAGCAGTCCCGCAATTCCACTGGAAAGTCTATATTACGCAATGCCCCGTTACACAGCTCCGTAGATTTATAAATTTGTTCCTCGTTTCTTAGTCCCCATAATACTCTGTTATCTATCTCTTTGTTTACAGCATTTCTAATAGGTACACTCGTAAGATTACAAGTGATTTCTAATGGAAAGTGGTCAGACCATTTCATACAATACCTTAATACTTTCAATTGTTGGAAATGCCATTGACGTAACAAGGCAATGGTCTAACCACCTTACAGTTCCGTGAGCCGCGCATCTAATAAATATAATGGGTGACTTCAATGCGCATCCCTCGGATGCGCATTGAAGTCACCCATTATGAATACTGTATCTACTTTATAATCGTCAATTACCGCATTTATTTCCGATAAACACGACGTAAACTCCACTAGGTTGTCCTGACAGTCCGTGGGCATATACACTGAGAACACTAACATTGACTGACACTGATTCACACATTTTATTGCCGTAATGCGCACACTATTGCACTTAATAATCTCTACGACACTAAACGCACTCTTTCCCCATAGAAGGGCCACCCCACCATACGGCCTCCCACCCAACACTCCTTCCGCTGTGTCTACCGCTGAGACGCCCACCGCCGCAAAATCACAATGAATGTCGTTGAGATAGGACAGATCGTGAGGTAGCAGCCACATCTCTTGCAATGCAACTATATCCGCAGTGTCACACAGTTTTTTATATAATCAACTGATCTCTTTATAGACCTACAGTTAAAACTTAATAGTTTGAGTAATCTATTTTTCGCAACCATCTTGAAGTTTTAATGCCCGCTCCTTTCCAGCGACTAAGTACTCTTGTCTAGCCTTAAATATTATATAGCATAGCATAGTCGGCCTTATAATGTCCCCACTGTTGGGACTCAGGCCTCCCCTTCTCTCCAATTTTTGTTCTAGGACATGCCGGTTTCCTCACGATGTTTTCCTTCACCGTTTTGAGAGCAGTGGTGATGAAATAAATTACACAAAGTAATGTGCCTGGTTGGGTTTGAACCCGCGACCTACAACTCGTAAGTCGGAGCCGTTACCACTCGGCCACCACTGCAAATACACTGCATTGAAATATTATATATCTCCTAAAAAATATTCCATTTGGCCAGAAATCGTCTTTTATAAATAAGTCTAACCTACTTCTAAGAATATAGATCTTATAGGAGTCATACTCCTTCGAGTATTTCATGGGAACTTTTTTTGGTGCCACTAAAATGTTAGTTTTATAAACAATGGAATTTTTACGTCAGCGGCTCTAAATTTAGAGGATGAATCTACCGGTGCATATCCCTGTTTCCCCTAAAATCTCGTCGAACGACGCTTTTTCACTTCAATCCATTTCCCTTCATCGCCTTCCTTTTCCATTCTTTGCCCGTCAACTCTCATTTCATTTGAGGTACGATCCTGTGTGCTTACATTGCGCGCTCAGCTAACTGTAGTACGCTATCCGCACCCCACCACTTGCGCCGGCCGCTTGTACGGTGACGTCGCTTCACTGGACGGCGACACAGCTGATTTCTCACCGTTCGAAACAGCAGTTCACATACCGGTGGCCACCACGCTCGCACCTAGTGAGTCCGATGACGCGCCTTGCCTGACCGAAATAAATGTGCCTCTCACCCTGCTAGCGTAAGAGAGAGACAGTAAAGTTGACGACTGCCTGGACAACTCTTTTACTTGAGCTGTTGGTGACTCAAACTCGGTCATTGACCTGTGTACAGTGCATAAAGCCCATCGGTCCGCTGTTACAAGTAAAACTATCCTGCATGCAATAAGCACCCCTCTACATATTAACATAAGACTCAATATGGTTTATCTTTTTCTTTTAATAAAAATAATAAAAAATAAAAAATGTTTATTGCATCAACTGAAATTCATATTCTATTTACAATATGGAGCATCCTTTTAAGCAAATAGATTGCTTGTGTTAGGAAACTCTGCCTTTCTCCAGGTTATATAATAATGAGCTTGTTCAGGTTAAGTGTAAACAAATATAAAAATAAAACTAAGTTAAAACAAAAATGAAAAATAAAAATGAAAACAAAAAATAAAGAAAATATATGAAGGGGCACAAGGGCCTTCATCAGACCTAACCTTATCATTTCGTACAAATACGTGTGTGCATTTATCTAAATCTGCATATACGAATAATGTGCGAGCGTCCTAATGAGAGTTTGGTATGCAGATGCTTACTACTCTGCAAGAAATGTTTTGGTGTGCTGAAGTCAGTGTTCATGTGCCTGTGAGATCAGTGCCAGTTGATTTAGTTGATAAATAATATGAGGATCAACACGAACTAATTGAAGGTCATAGACGCCGCCGCATCAATCAATGATGATAGTCTTGAGGTTGGCATTGAACATACAGGTGAGAATTTGGTTCTTTCCATTGTGCTTTTGTTTGAATGTTATTAACGTAGCTCCAATACCTATAAATTCCCTATCTATACCAATATTATAAAAAGTCTCTGGTTCTAATGAACCGATTTTGAACATTTTATTGCCAATAGAAAGCCACGTTATTTGTGAGTGTCATGGGCTATATATTAACCCGAAAAATACCACACAACGAAGAGGGCACGGGTCGGTTAGTCATAAAATAAAGAAACAGTAGAACCTATAGACAATTTTTTCATTAGTTACTAGCTATTGCCCGCGTCATGGTACGCGCATATCCCATTTTTCTCTCTGCCGTAGGAATTTCGGGACGAATTATACATATAAACCTTCCTCTTGAATCACTGTCTATTGACGAAAACCGTTGTGCAGTTTTAAAGATATAAGCGTACAAACTACAAACTGAATAATCGTCTTTGTTTTATATTATATAAACAAGTATATCAAAATATCTTAAAATCTTACATTTTTTGTTCTCAGAAATGGACACTGGATGGGCAGAAGTACGAAAGACACACAGGCGTCTTATTATTACATATTTGATATATCACCTAAACATATGTACTCGTATCTACTTAAGGGAGTACTCACACTTTTTCAGCTCTATTCAGCTTATGCCCATAGAAAACAACGATTTTGTATAGAGATACGTCCGCATCCATTCACCTTTCCGCGTCTTTTCAGCTTTCGCGGCAAACAAGTATAAAATGAGGACAAATGTGTTTTTATCATGCGAGTGTTATGTATGGAGTTCAGCGCTGTTCCGCTGCATTCAGCGTCGTGCGCGGCCTTACGCGGCGGAACAGCGCGTTACACGGATGGTTCTCGACTCCTTGTGTGACTGACACTGGCATGGCCACCATCAGGGATTTTAATTTGATAACATAAAAAATGTCACTAATAAGTCGCCAAATATTAGAATTAGTCGGTCACTGGTTCAAAAGTTACAAGGGTTTATAGGTGGCCGATCTGGGGTTCGCCTACCCCAGCTTGGTTCATTTGAATCTCAAAAGCTAGAGCACCTAGCGAAGATCTGTTTTCTCTTCCAAATTAAGTCGCTAATAAGTCGGAAGTTTTCGCCAAGTCACAGATTTAGTCGGGTCTTAGTTTAGAAGATATAATGAGTTCAATTTTTAAGGTAGGTATAGTCCAAGAGCTAAATCGAAGAGGTCATTGGTAGGACATAGAGCTCGACTAAAATATTTACATAAGACCTTTATTGTTATACCTATGTTCACAAATACAGATTGATTGACTGATTGTTTGACAAATAGCCAAGCAAAAATATTGGAATTATACTTCTAGTTTTATCGATCTAAAGTCCGTAGAATTATCAGAGAGAGATAAATTCTCAATCCTTCGATCTAGCTCTTGGACTGTACCTGTACTGGGTCGACCCACTGTCGTTTGCGTTTTACTTTTTTACGTTTAATTTTATCCATTTCTTCTGCAAGAAGCCAAATGATTAAAATATCGCACATAGAAATGTCCATTTTAAGAGCACAATACTAAATGAGTAAAGAGCGTGACTACCGCCAGACCACCTTCAAAGTCGATTATCTCTGTAACGGCATAGCGTATACTAAATGTGTATCCTGTGTAGCGTAAGCTAAGTTTGTATTTCGTACGCAATATATAAGCATTGGGCAGTATGTCCTAGCACGCTTTTTGTACTTGTCGTTTATGAAGAAACAAAACACGAGTTAGTCGTTGCCAGTCTTTCATTGAATCTACACCCAAGGACACACTAAATTGGTGACCCGACGTGATTCATTTTCTGCAGTAGTGATAGTATAGATAGTGTATAAAAATGGCTAAAATACATCGGAACCATCACCGGATCTCGCGGCAATTACACTTACATCGAAGATCCCCGAATTTTGGGTCGACTCGCCCCGCGTTTGGTTCTACCGAATAGAGGCCATGCTGGCGCCGCAAAAATTATCGTATGAATCGCGTTTCGACATTGTCTTGTCGAAACTGTCTAAGGAGGCCATCCAACAGGTCACAGACCTTCTAATGGATCCACCAGAAGAAAAAAAAATTCGAAGCACTGAAGACACGACTTCTCGCTATTTATGAAGAATCGAAAAACCGACAACTACAAAAGTTGATTAGCGAGATGGACCTGGGAGACCAAAAGCCTTCGCAGCTTTTGCGTCGCATGCGAGAATTTGGCAAGGTCATCTGCCTTCTCCGGTACGAGCAGTTTTGGCGGTCACGGATTCGAAAGATCTCGATAACTTGGCCGTCGTAGCAGATAATGTGTAAGAGTCCACGCGCGCAGTCCATGTGAGCGAAGTAAACCAGCAGCAGCCAAGCACTTCCAAGGAAACAGATCTCATCATGGCCGAAATAGCGAAACTTACCCTGAAGGTCGAGCAATTGGAAAGGTCGAACACTAGATCGAGGCCGCAGCAACGGAATTGGAACCGTTCAAGATCAGCATCCAGAGCCGGCAGCCGAGCGCGATCAGCACCGCGTAGAACTCCTGAAAGCCCTGATTGGTTGTGCTTCTATCATCATCGGTTCAGAGCAAAGGCAAAGAAATGCACTGAGCCCTGTTCCTGGAAATCGTCCTCGGAAAACTAGTCCAGGTACCAACTGCGGCGGAGGTTTGTACCATCGCCCCTTGTCACCGCCTTCGAGTCACGGATCGCAACAGCGGCTTACGTTTTCTAGTGGACACCGGTGCTAATATTTCAGTGCTACCCGGTAAGTTAGTGTTAAAAAACAATCAAAATAGTGAGTGTCAAGACTATTGCCTATTCGCTGCCAACGGGACTAAAATAAAGACTTATGGTGTCAAAAGTTTAGTGCTGGATCTAGGTTTACGTCGTGCATTACGGTGGACATTTGTGATAGCCGACGTGCATCAGCCCATATTAGGTGTTGATTTTTTAGCGAACTGTAGTGTTTGTGATCTAATAGATCTAATGTTGTCTCGGGCGCACGGGTAGTGAGGTAGTCAGTCACGTGATAGCGGCAAGCGAGAACGGACTGCTATCTGCATGCTGGTGTGGTAACGAGCCAACTATGTACTTGTAAACAGGAGTTTACAACTGGCGACGAGTTAAAAGGATAGTACAATTTTTCGACTGTAAAACATCTCGATAATTTATTGATCCAGTTTTTTTGAAAGGAAGATCGTTTATCATTTTTTCAATGTTTTCTGCATAACCAAAAGGGAACTATTTAAATGATAAATAAATAAATTAATTAATTAATGACAACTCAAAGTAACATGTTTTCCTACTAATCCGAGGTAAAATAATGAAGATTTATCAAATAAATTAATTAATTAATGACAATTCAAAGTTACATGTTTTCCTACTAATCCGAGGTAACATAATGAAGATTTATCTTCATAATGTAATAAAAAATAACGTACCGCTAATCGTAGGCACGGAAGGTAGGTAGATACGGACGGTTTATGGTCCGCTTTCATGCATAACGTAAAGAAACAATACAGCTAGTCTATTCTGTAAATAACCGTTTCGATATCGAGCTTCACCTGAGTGACAGGCTCACAGAGTGAGCTTTGTTGCGCACGGCATAAGGGTCTTATGTTTAATGCGAATTTGATACTCCCCTCGGATTCCGCTGTCGAGACACGAAAGTGTTCTTACAGAATAGCATTACTGTACTCTTACTTTGTTGCAAACTTGAGACAGCTACACAAGTATCTAAAGAATAGCAAAACTGATGTCGTTAGCAGGTCCTCATTACTTGAATTTGATAAGAATCCAATGAGTACTCAGACAAAAGTCTAGTTTGATATTGTAAGGCAGGAAACTAGGTACATTCGTTAGTTCTTTGTATTCGTTCATGGTATGTATTTTTAAATGTTAAAAAAAATGTTTTTTTGGTACCTACTTATAGCTTTTGACTATCTCTTCAATGCTTTGTCCTGACTGATGGATCAACGAACAGATTAAATTCTTTTTCACTTAGGTCGCAGGAAGTTGAAATTTGGAGGACGTTTTCCTAGTAAGATGTAGGCTTCCGATAAGAAAGAATTATGAAAAACCCCCTAAGGGGATGAAATAAGTCGTGTAAGTTTGTATGAAACATGTAAGTTTGTATGAAACATCTTATTTCTTTGGCCAATAAATTTGAAACTTGGTACATTCTGGGCAAAGTTAACTATAAAGGTTGTCATTAAGTATTGGATTTTCACGATTACCCCCAAAAGACGATTAAGGGGTATTCAAGTTTATCGGGAAGATTAGTAATATTGAGACTTTATGGACAGTAAGTAATTTTTCTAGCTGCCAGCTATCTAGAGTTAGCACGCGTGGACCATGTCCTGGAGACACGCATTATTTCCTGGGAGTGTGTGGCCTTTGGATGGTTTCCGACTTTCGCTCGGGCGAAGCCGCGGGCAGAAGCTATAAAAATTATAGAAACAAGTAACTACTTTGTAATATTAGTAGGTACCTACCAGTACCTACATATCTACTGGCCATGGAGGTAAATATATATACACGTTGATCCAAGAAAATGCATGTCGATCACATAATTATGATGCTATCGTACCTATTCGGATAGATGAGTGGACTTTCATTAAGGGATAGGTACGTACGAATATTTTATTGTTGGGTGTATCCCGACACGTTTATTTTGAACTTGTCTCATGTTGTGTATACCTCACTACGCCTTAACTTGGGAAACGCATGTCAAAAAAATAAATAAATATAAATATACCTATACAGTGTGAGTCTTTATAATGTGCACATACCAAAATGAGAGAATCTATGCTTAATTTTATCGATGGAAAAAATATTTAAAAAAATCTAAATATTTTTTTTATATTTTTATGGAATTTAAAAAAAAAATATCCACTACTGTGACCCCAGTGTAAACAAAACGGGGTAACTTTTAAACTGAATTATCTATCGCCATGAAACAAACTCCATAATGATTGGAAGTAATTAAGCTTCCTAATAAAATTAAAATTCTGGAAAAAAACTACCCTCAATTGAAAATAAACATCTTTTTTTGGCAAAAATCTGTTTTTTTGTCATAAATTTTTACAATAATCGTAAAATTTCTCAATAAGACGCCCCCATTACCTCCCTTTTTTATTACTTTACGTTATTCTTCATCGTATTAGCGACGTAATGGTAAAAATTGCATGTTTTTAACTTAATCCCAACATTTCTTATCAACTGTTAAAAAAAGGCCCAGCACACGGCTAAGCACTTGTTTAGCAGGTAGACAGCATTTTCTTTGAATTTTATTATTAATGTGCGCGGGTCGGGGTGCGGGGAGGTAGGGCTAGCCGAAAGGACCTTCAATTATGACAGACAGGCAGTCGCTCCGAATTATTCGCCGCTGCTACAAGTGTTTCGTTACTTTCGTTCGCTGCTACCTGAGTTTCGTAACTTTCGTTCGCTTTTACATGATGCCGCGTTTAAGTGAATTTTCCCCGGCACACATTGCCGACATTCATTTTTATTATGGAGTGGGACGAGGAAGCGTCAGAGCTGCGCGCGCAGCTGACATAGCTGCGTTTCCTAACAGGCAACCAGTGTCATCTGCCCGCAACTTTCAGGAAGTTCACAGAGGGTTGTCGATCACTGGACTTGGATCAAGTAGAGATCGTCGTGAGCCGCCTCCAGTAATTATCGATGTAGCTACTGAACAAGCAGTTCTGAGTGATTTGTTTGCTGATCCATCCATAAGTACTAGACGACTGGCTCTTCGTCACGGAATAAGCCAAAAATCAGCGTGGCGCATTTTAAAGAAAGAAGGATTGCATCCTTATCACTACCAAAGGGTGCAACATCTACATGAAAACGTAGACTGCCGTCCAAGGTGTGTAATGTCCACTTGGATACAAAGAAAAACTAGAGCAAACCCAAACTTTCCAAAAACCATACTATGGATGGACGAAGCGACATTCACTAGAGACGATATTACTAACTGTCGAAATTTACACAGATGGTGCCGTGCACGTGAAAACCCGAGATTGAAACGTTCGTCAACTTTTCAAGTAAGATTTTCAGTAAATGTTTGGGCTGGTCTTATCGATGATATGTTGATTGGACCAGTCATATTGCCGAGAACGTTGACCGGTGCAAGATTTTTAAGTCTATTGACTAATGATCTACCTGAATTATTGGAGGATGTACCACTGGCTTTGCGACGAAGGATGTTTTTGCAGATGGATGGATGCCCAGCTCATTATGCTGCAAATGTTAGATCATTTTTAAACGATAATTATCGTGATAAATGGATCGGCCGGCAAGGACCTGTAGAGCGGCCTCCGCGTTCACCCGATTTGACGCCCCTTGATTACTTTCTATGGGGGATCATGAAACAACGCGTCTACAGTACCCCCATCAACAGTGAGGCCGATTTGCGTGACCGCATAATTAACTGTGCGAATGATATTCGCAATGATCCCGAAATGATAAGGAGAGCGACACAACAAATTTTAATACGCGCGGCTTTGTGCCTACAACAACGAAGTGGACATTTTGAGAACCTGATGCATTAAATTATGTGTCAAATAATAAATGGTTTTTAATTGAACTGTTTTGTATTAATTATCATCCCAAATAAACCATCCTTAAGAGAACAATAAATGGCGCGTTAAGAGTGCCATCTTTTAACATTTGATATAAAATGTTATGTTTAAGTTATAAACATGCCATTTTTATTATTGGGTAGCTAATATGATGAAAAATACGTTAAAGTAATAAAAAAGGTAGGTAATGAGGGCGTCTTATTGAGAAATTTTACAATTATTGTAAAAATTGATGACAAAAAAACAGATTTTTGCCAAAAAAAAGATGTTTATTTTCAATTGAGGGTTGTTTTTTTTCCAGAATTTTAATTTTATTAGGAAGTTTAATTACTTCCAATCATTATGAAGTTTGTTTCATCGCGATAGATAATTCAGTTTAAAAGTTACACCGTTTTGTTTACACTGGGGTCACAGTAGTGGACAAAATTTTAAAAAATTCCATAAAAAATATAAAAAAAATATTTAGATTTTTTTAAATATTTTTTCCATCGATAAAATTAAGCATATATTCTCTCATTTCGGTATGTGCACATTATAAAGACTCACACTGTATAAGTAGCTTGGTGAGAGTGAAATTCTCGAGTTTTAAATAGTGTGATTTAATTACAATTTAAATTCGTTTGGGTTTTTGTAAAAATGTAGTTTATTCGTCAAGGTTCCCTTTCGGTAAAGTAATAAACAGGTGTGTTAGTTTATCGTATGGTAAATATTTTGAGTACAACCAGTGTATAAGGCAGAACAGGCCGGCATGAAATTGCGAACTGTTCGTCGTAATGTGTTGAAGGCAGAACAGGCCGGCATGAAATTGCAAACTGTTCGTCGTAATGTGTATAAGGCAGAACAGGCCGGCATGAAATTGCGAACTGTTCGTCGTAATGTGTATAAGGCAGAACAGGCCGGCATGAAATTGCAAACTGTTCGTCGTAATGTTTTTAAGGCAGAACAGGCCGGCATTAAATTGCAAACTGTTCGTCGTAATGTATTTAAGGCAGAGCAGGCCGGCATGAAATTGCGAACTGTTCGTCGTAATGTGTTTAAGGCAGAACAGGCCGGCATGAAATTGCAAACTGTTCGTCGTAATGTGTTTAAGGCAGAACAAGCCAGCATTAAATTGCAAAATGTTCGTCGTAATGTGTTTCAAGGCAGAACAGGCCGGCATAAAATTGCAAACTGTTCGTCGGAATGTGTGTGAGACAGTACGGGCCATCATGACAGTAAACCGTGCATCATAGTGTGTAAGGCAAAACAGGCCGACATGAAATTGTAAACTGTTCGTCATAATGTGTGAAAGGCAGTACGGGCCTTCATAACAGTAAATCGTGCGTCGTAGTATGTAAAGCAAAACAGACCGATTTGAAATTGTAAACTGTTCGTCGTAATGTGTGAAAGGCAGTACGGGCCTTCATAACAGTAAACCGTGCGTCTAGTGTGTAAGGCAAAACAGGCCGACATGAAATTGTAAACTGTTGGTCGTAATGTGTGAAAGGCACTACGGGCCTTCCATTGTAAACCGTGTATTCGTTTAAATGGTGATCATAATCCCTAAGTGAATATAATTTTCGAGTGTTGATAACAATAAGTGAAATTACCTGAGGTAATATTATTTTCTACAAGTCCCCAATTCTACTCCGGAAATGGCAACTTAATTGCCAACACCCGGAAAGCTTGATCTCGAAGGAGGTAACGCTACACTTGCTTTACAGTGGGAGCAACGCAAAAAAAAAACTGATAATTCCGGTACGACTAAGTGTGGGAGATTATGTGGGTACACATAATGCATTGAATCGGGAATATCCGCCTAAAAGGAAGAAATGTCATTCTTGCGGGCAATTTGGTCATTTCAGTGCACTAGTCTAAGTTCGAAACCGGACAAGACAATTTGTCAAAAGACTCGGAAGGGAATCAAAAATAAACTCGATTAATTTGAAAAATTCATCTTCAGGTGATGACTATTAGATAAAGAAAGAAAGAAAGCTGTTTATTTGACACACACAGATAGAAACAATGTAGGTACAAATGAAAGGTAACTTAATTTTAAAACAATCATGTTTTATGCCCCGCGGCTACGCCTAATAGTTCGGCAAAATGCCAGACAACTGAGAGTTGCCTGACGCTGGTTTTAAAAAAAAAAAAAACAACTTTCTGGAACTGAATACTTTTAACTGTGAAAATATATCAGTAAAGGGTTCAATGTACCAAGTCTAGATTCCGTTACGCGTCTATTAAATAATGCCATAAACGTCTTCTAAATGTAACTATAGTGTTTATTGCTCTTATAGGCAGCGGTAGATTGTTCTACAATATAGATGCTGCGTAACGGAAACTACCTCTGAACGCTGCTGTACTGTGGGATTTTTATTATAAAAGAAGGATCGGGGGATTTACTGGGTAAAGAAACTGCTATTCGTTTAGGGGGTTTAAAATTATTATTGAGACAAATGAAAAAGTTCTTAAACCTATATCACAGAAGAATTCCAAAGAAATTCTCGTTAGATTTCATCAGTGGTTTTGGCTGTGCGTTGTCTCTCGGTTGGTCAGTAACAAAAGAGTTTTTGTTTTTATTGATGATTTATTGTTTGTTAAGTGATTAATATGGCATTAGTTGTCTCAAAATGCTTACTGGATTAGATGATTTTGTCAAATTTATTGATGAAATTTTGATATAAAGGCGAAAATCAGCACAATGTTCGACTAGCAAAGGTCTTGGATGTTATGAAAGAAAACAAAATCTTACTGAACGGAAATAAATGCGTGTATATAAAAAGTTCAAAAGATCATTTTCCTAGGTAACTTACACCTGATCGAACGAAACTACTGAAGAAATATATGAATAGTATTGTTGAATTCAGTGCCCAAAAAAGTTGAAGAATTCAGAGCTTCCTGGTGCTAATCAACTACATTAGTAAACAGTTTCGTAACTTGGTGTCAAGGAAGGAACCTTGAAATAAATATAGAAGAGTTATATGGAAAGAAAAACAAGACCAAGCATTTGACAATTTAAGGCGCAGATAAGGCTCAGTGGCTGATTTTAAAATGAGCGTCACTAAACGGCTAGTCGTGGTTAAAAAAATAAAAATATATGTAACATTGGATTATTTTATGAATATTTTGATATATGAAAATGTTGAGTTTAATTCGTTCAACATAGTGCAATTAATTTGTAAAGTTATGTCTGACACGGACGTAAAAACGACCATCGGACCAAAACCACTGAGCGTATTTTAATGGAGTTTGCACTACCTCAAAGACAATTTTATTATCTACATTTTGATATACAGATGTTTCTTTTAAACTCATGGAATAATAAGGAAAGTACAAAAAGCTACTGAATTTTGGGTCGCGCGGGTGTGAACCGAGTGCGCGTTTTGTTCCTCCAGGGTGGTTGGCGTATTCGTCGGCTTTAATTAGTAGAATTCAGAGGAAAAGGGGAAAGGAGTACGCTGGCAGGAAAAGAAGAGTTGAGAACCCAAATAAATTATCAGTAACTGTTGAGCAGGCAGAAGGTGAAAATGTGATAGTACGAAATGAAGATATCGGTTTAGGCGTAGGTAATGCAATGGAAAGTTCAGGACAAAGGAACGCGAAGAAATTTAATAATTTTATAATAGGCTTTTCTAATGATTGATTGATTAATGGTGTTACTTTAAAATATAAATAAAAATACAATAAAGAAGGGATGTAGTGTTTGTGATCTAATAGATCTAATGTTGTCTCGAGCGCTCGGGTAGTGAGGTAGTCAGTCACGTGAGAGCGGCAAGCGAGAACGGACTGCTATCTGCATGCTGGTGTGGTAACGAGCCAACTATGTACTTGTAAACAGGAGTTTACACGAACTATTAGCTCTTAGTGGATATAAGTGCTCGTAGATTAATTGACGAAGTCACAAAATTGAAAGTTTTAGCTTCCGTTGTAAGTAGTAACGAGTCGTCAATCAAAACCGTCGATGTAAGTCATCCTTATCATGATCTGCTCGCTGAATTCCCGGATATTACCAAACCTGTTTCTTTTAAAGAGCCACCGAAACATTTGGTATTACATTACATAGAAACCAGCGGCCCGCCGGTACACGCGCGATGCAGACCGTTGCCGCCTCATCGCTACGCTAAGGTAAGGGAAGAATTTAGAATAATGCAGGAGTTGGGGATTTGTAAACCGTTGAAAAGTGCGTGAGCAAGTCCTTTACACATCGTCTTAAAGAAAAATGGTCAGTTACGTCCTTGTGGTGACTATAGAGTGCTTAACGCAATAACCAAAGCCGATCGTTATCCGATCCCGCGATTACATTATTTTACGTACTCACTAGCTAACGCAAAAATATTTTCACGCATTGATATTTGCCGTGCATATCATTTTATTTCAGTAAATCCTGCCGATGTGGAAAAGACTGCCATTATCACGCCTTTCGGCCTATTTGAATTTCCCAGAATGACATTCGGTCTAAGGAACGCTGCGCAAACTTTTCAACGGTTTATGAACCACACAGTTATCTCTGGTTTAGATTACGTTTACTGCTATATCGATGACGTCACGATATTTAGTAAAAGTAAAATTCAACATGAGCTGCATTTACAAGAAGTTTTTAGTCGTTTAAGTAAATTTGGCTTAACTATTAATTTAGATAATGTGAATTTTGGTAAAACAAAGATAATTTTTTTAGGATATGAAGTTTCCACGCAAGGCATTCGACCTCTACAGGAGAAAATGGATGCCATAAATAATTTCCCTAAACCAGTAACTATCGAACAGCTCAGACGATTTTTAGGGATGGTTAATTTCTACCGTTTACATTTACCTAATGCAGTAAAATATCAAGGTCATTTAAATCAATACTTAGTTAAGTCAAAGAAAAAATATACAACAAAAATAGAATGGACAGAAAGTGCAAACGAGGCATTCTCAAGGCAGCGCTACAAAGCGCAGTGACGTTATCGTATCCGCAACCCGATACCCCATTCGCGCTCATGACTGATGCATCGAACACCTGCGTGGGAGCCGTTCTCCAACATTACCTTTAGGCTATTTTTCAAAGAAAATGTCAATTCCGCAAACTAAATACAGTACTTTCGATAGGAAACTACTAGCAATTTATTTGGCCATTAAATATTTTCAGAACATGGTAGAAGGACGACATTTGATTATTTATACGGATCATAAACCATTAACATTCATGTTCAAAAAAACCAATTCTGATAATGAATTACCGCGTCGCGTGTAATTCTCTATATAAGTGAATACTCTACCGACGTAAGGCATATAGATGGTGACAAGAACGTTGTAGCAGATGCGTTATCGCGGTTAGAGACAATAACATGTGCTACAATATTAGATTACGCCGCGATCGCCCAAGCTCAAGCAAACGATGTGAACCTGGGCTTCATGCGCAATCAACGTAACAATAACAAATGTAATTTAATATTCAAAGACATAGCGATACCTGGAAGCGACCTACCAGTAACGTGTGAAACGTCAACAGATAAGGTTCGCCCGTATATACCGCTAAGCTTTAGGAGACAAGCGTTCGAATCAGTACATAACCTAAGTCACCCAGGAATTCGTACTTCGCGAAAATTAGTCAAAGAAAGATTTTTCTGGGACGGGATGAATAAAGATATAGGCAAATGGACGCAAAATTGCGTTAAATGTCAGCGTGCAAAAGTATCCAGGGCCTGCAGTCTCGACATAGATAACGACAGCGTAGCGACCGCATTCGGTCGCGAAGTCCTAACGATTTGAACTTACCGATATTTGGTAGTCTCTACATTCAAAACGAGCTAATTTCATCGCAAGCAAATGTCAAATTACCGAACTTTGTCGTTAACTTTTGCGAATTTCGCTATGGGCTAGCGCCGAATTTTGACAGCGTGATAAGCGTAGCGATATTATTCGGTAGCCATGACAACGCCTGACAACCGTATTATTGGAGAGTTTCGTGATTATAATTGACTTTTTATGTGGTTTTTTATGGACGAAGCATATTAAGCAAGGGATTTAGTCGCGCTGAAACACAAGTGCGATATGATTACGCGACGCCAAGTCGCAAAAACCGTCACGAAAGTGAGACGATGTGGATTTGGAGGGAAATCGGTTCCTGTCTTTGTACCGGGTACTATCGGGTCAAAATAGGTACGATTGTGAAGCCTGTGGATGAACCTCGGCAATCTCTGCAAAGACAACCCCCTTATGGACTTTCTGTGGAGACCCAAGTGAGTGTCATTGCATACCAAACTGTTATTAGGTATTATCCAATTTGCAAAGCCTTTATAGTAGGTACCTTACTATGTTACAGAGATAAACGACCGTAACTTTGAGGTACGGAAGCTTATTAAGCTCCTCATTAATCAGGACGAGCGAAATGTTGTGAAGAAATCTAGGAATGCTTCAAACCCACTGCCATAGGGGATTGACTGCATTCAATATTGAAATTTAACGCTAAAGTCACATGAGGAGGCACGCCTGGGTGAATGAGCACCACAAGGGTCATTCATTGGATGAGTAAGCTGTAAGTTTACCTTCAATATTGATATTGTTTCATAAATTTCCGAATTTGGCTAACTACTATACTATATACCTACTACGTATATTAAACCTATTGTTATAGTTGTGTGAGACCTTTTAATTTTAAATATCAATGCTTGAGAGCCAGGAGCAAGATATGATTCCTATATAATATGAGTATAATATGCGCTAACTCCACATGTTTGCTTAGTAAGATAAAAGCTATAGATTTGGATAATACTTTATACATATTGTAGGTGCTGCATGATGAAGAACCATTGGAGCCATGGCTAATAACCCCACTGAAAAATCAACAACTTGGCACACCCTCTGGTACTGTTTAAGCTGATGCTTACTACTCTGCAAGAAATGTTTTGGTGTGCTGAAGTCAGTGTTTATGTGCCTGTGAGATCAGAGCCAGTTGATTTAGTTTTTTTTTTTTTTTTTTACTATATATAGGCATACGTTTGACCACAATCTCACCTGATGGTAAGCGATGATGCGGTCGAAGATGGAGCACGTTTGCCTAGAAGCAACCTATTCACTCTTGTCTTAAAGACTTCCAGGTTGTAGATATCTGGAAACACAGACTCTGGCAGGGAATTCCACTCCTTAGCTGTACGCACTATGAATGTGTTCCCAAAACGTTTAGTGCGTGTGGGTGGGATGTCCACCATGTACCGGTGGCGCATCGCCGTTCGTCTTGTGGTCCGATGATGGAACGGGCTTGGCGGAATTAAATCATGCAATTCCGTCGCACACTCCCCAAAATGCAAGCGATAGAAAACCGACAGGCCAGCAACTCGGCGTCGATGCTCAAGGCATTGGAGCTTCGACTCGACGAGCCTGTCATTACCGATGATCCTCTTGGCTCGTTTCTCAATTGACTCAAGGGCATCAAGCTGGTATTTGGCAGATCCGTCCCAAAGATGAGAGCAATACTCCATACACGATCGAACTTGCGCTTGATAGAGCTTGAGCAGCTGTTCCGGCGTGAAGTACCGTCTCACCTTTGCTAGGACCCCCAACTTTCTGGCAGCCACTTGAGCTTTTGCCTCTATGAAAGGGCCAAAATTGAGGGTAGATGTTAACGTAACACCAAGAAGCTCAAGTCGGTCGGTTATCGGCACGGTTACACCACGAAAAGATGGAGCTGGGTGGAATTGGCTCCTTTTAGCGGAAAATAGACACGCCTGGGTCTTAGCAGCATTGAACTTGACCAGATTGGCATCGCCCCATTCTGAGACAGCCTGTAAGGACAAGTTCAAGCGCTCAACCATAGCCTCCCGGAGAGACCGGATCTGCGACCCACCAGCTCGTGCGTCGGACACGTATCTCTCAGCAACAGTGCTGTCGTCTGCATACCCAAAGGTACCGGGTTTTAGCAGATCATTAATATGCAGCAGGAACAATGTTGCCGAGAGTACCGACCCCTGAGGAACCCCGGCATTAATATCCAGTAGTCCAGACGAGCAGCCATCTATGACCACTCGGATAGACCGATCCCTCAGGAAATCTGCAATCCAATCACACAATCCGGTGGGCAGACCGAAGGAAGGAAGCTTACTAATAAGGCTATCGTGCCAGACCCTGTCGAAGGCCTTTGAGATATCAAGGGAGACCGCAAGTGCCTCGCCGTGCTTCTCTATGGCCTCACTCCAGATGTGAATGGCATACGCTAGAAGATCCCCAGTGGACCGATTTCGGCGGAACCCGTATTGTCGGTCGCTAAGGATATCATTCGCTTCTAGGTATGCTAGGAGCTTACGATTCAGTACGCGTTCCATACTCTTACAGAGTATGGACGTTACCGAGATGGGTCTATAATTCGACGGGTCAGCTCGACTACCCTTCTTGGGCACGGGCTGCACGTTAGCTTGCTTCCAAGCATTCGGCACTTTTCCAGTCTCAAGCGAAAGGCGAAACAGGCGTGTCAAGATTGGAGACAACTCAGGCGCACAAGTCCTCAAAACAATTGCCGGTATCCCGTCGGGGCCACTAACCTTATTCACGTCTAGGTTACGCAGTACCCGACGAACGTCCTTCTGATGAATGCGAATGTTCGACATACTCGACTCGCATCCATCAGGAGAAGTAGGGGGCCTCGCGCCACCAGGATCTAGACGCGACGAATCCGCAAACATAGAAGCAAACAAGATTGCTTTCTCCTCAGCGGAGTGGGCCAGTGACCCATCGGGCCTCAGCAGTGGTGGTAGTGAGGGGCGGCAGAAGTTCGATTCGACCGACTTAGCCAGGGACCAAAAAGCTTTACTACCTGCTGGGTATGAGGCAAGCTTGTTCCCTATTCGGTTAATGTGGTC
Source organism: Lacanobia wlatinum (assembly GCA_947578705.1). NCBI lineage: Eukaryota > Metazoa > Arthropoda > Insecta > Lepidoptera > Noctuidae > Lacanobia > Lacanobia wlatinum. The sequence continues at coordinate 2,916,768 of OX388022.1, read as the reverse complement.
AAACCGAGCCCTCCGCAACACCTTCTTGCAGGACTTGGCAGCCCTGTTAAGGGCTCTCTTCTTCTGAATCACGTCATTTGCTTTGCGCGCACGAGCGTCGACCCATGCTAGGTACGCCGCATGTTTTATCGCATTAGCGCGATTGCACTCGGCACCAAACCATGGGCGAGCTTCGCCAGACATTGCTACGTCAGAGAACGGAATGTAGTACTCCATTCCCCTCCGCAACACATCCGTCACGGCGTCGGCGCACGACGAAGCATCAGTTGAAGGAAAGCAAGTAGGCTGCCAAGGGTAACATGCGAAAAATGATCGCATGCCATCCCAATCTGCTGACCTGTATCGCCATACCCGCCGGGTGCCTCTTGGGCTAGGATCGGGCGGGGAGTAGACGGTCACAGACTTCACCACACAGTGGTCGGAACTACCCAGTGGAGAAGAAATCGACACCGAGTACCGGTCTGGATCTGTTGTCAGCAGAAGGTCCAAGCAGTTGGCTGTGTGCGAATCAACATCCGGCACCCTCGTTGCCCCCTGGACCAGCTGGGTGAGATTTAACGCAAGCGCTAGCTTTCGCGCCTCTCGTCCAGCATGGTCTGATATCATAGTCTGAGATCATAGTTGATAAATAATATGAGGATCAACACAAACTAATTGAAGGACATAGACGCCGCCGCATCAACCAACGATGGTAGCCTTGAGGTTGGCATTGAAGATACAGGTGAGAATTTGTTTATTTCCATTGTGCTTTTGTTTGAATGTTATTAACCTAGCTCAAATACCTATAAATTCCCTATCTATACCAATATTATAAAGAGGTAAAGTTTGTGAGGCTGTAGGGGGTAATCTCTGGTTCTAATGAACCAATTTTGAACGTTTTATTACCAATAGAAAGCCACGTTATTTGTGAGTGTCATGGGCTATATATTAACCCGAAAAATACCACCCAACGAATTGGGCACGGGTCAGTTAGTCATAAAATAAAGAAATAGTAGAAGCTATACACAATTTTTTCATTAGTTACTAGCTATTGCCCGCGACTTTGTAGGCGCATATCCCATTTTTCTCTCTGCCGTTGGAATTTCGGGACGAATTATGCATATAAACCTTCCTCTTGAATCACTGTCTATTGACGAAAACCGTTGTGCAGTTTTAAAGATATAAGCGTACAAACTACAAACTGAATATGCGTCTTTGTTTTATATTGTGTAAACAGGTATATCAAAATACCTTAAAATCTTATGTTTTTTGTTCTCAGAAATGGACACTGGATGGGCAGAAGTACGAAGGATACACAAGCGTCTTATTATTACATGTTTGACTTGATTATTTATTAATACTGATGCTCATACAAACTACATCAAAGTACAGGGAAACTTTTAAACATAAATGTCAAACATATCCCATGTCATAAATATCACCTAAACATATGTACTCGTATCTACTTTATAATGCTTTTTCTCTGACGGACTGATGTTATTACTTTGCATACCTACTTTTGTATAGATTCTGGTTCTAGGTCTGTCTTTTGTGAAATAGAATAGAATACAATGTTTTTATTTTAGACCGGAGTCCAAAGGGTTAGTAAAAATATGCATGGTTGAAAAACAAATAAAAAGTAATTTCTATAATTGTTTAAACTCTTGTTTTATTTATACAAAACTGATTAATTTAACCATTTACTTCAAAGTCCGACTAAACAGGAACTTTTGAATTGTCAGAGAGCTAAAAAAAACCACCTAGACAAAAATATTCCAAAAAAATGAAATGACAAAAATGTTCCTTCACAAAAATCCATCATCATATATTAAATATAATATAAAAAAGTGAAATAAGCCTTTAGAAAGGTAAGGCTTTGTTTATAAATAACACACAATCAGAACATATATTTTCAAATTTATTAGATAATATAACTCTTATTTAACAACTAGACTAGGTTTTGATTGTCAACAAATATTAATTCTTATGAAAATATGGAAATATACATATAATAGAACCAATCATAAGCTTACTAAGCTGTTATTTTATTTTCTTATTGATCAAATTGAACAATACATAAATATTTTTCAATGCTTAGAATCTACTTTCATGCTAGTGGGAACAATATTATCAAATGAATAATTATGACAAAGCACCTATCAAATTATCAGTTTCAAAAAACATAGTAGGTACTCTAAGAGTAGTAGATTTTTTGGTATTTCATAGACATAATTATGTGGTAATATCTCACATGGTAAAGTTACTAATTTTGGTTATGACTTAGTATTAATTAAACGAGAAACAAGTTATAGAACATCAAAACAAACAACAATAAGAACCTAGTTATGTTCCTAACCCAACATTGTAGCAGAGTCTAGACGCCGAACTAGCACCTTTTGCGATTAGGCGTACGTGACAGGATGTGTGTCGCGACGGCGGGTGGGCCGACCACCAGCCTATGAGAATGTTGTGCGATGTATTTTAGAATTATGATAGGTTAAGCAGTCTTACATGAACTTCTGTAATGCTCGGGTCGTAATAAACTCTTACTTCCGTATAAACTCCGTTTCATTTGCGCTCCCGAAATCTAACTGGCGCAGCCGGTAGGATTGCCGCGAACTGTTTCCTCCGCGAAAAGTCAAGTGCGAAAACGTGTGAAATACATTAAAACACATTGACTGTGTCTCGCGAGTGGTTACTGATTATATATATAGTCGTCGTGCTTAAAATCAGTGAGGCGTTCTATATTGGGCAATCTTCGAACCAAATAAATAAGTTTAGATCACGCGTAAATTACGTGGGTGAGCAGAGATGGTGATAATATATCAAGCGGTTGGCATGTGAGTAACCTTCTACATCCTTCCTCATTCCCTACACTATTATTGTGATAGATATAATTAGTATTTTAGTAGTAGTAGTTTAATTTAGTTTTAGAGAGAAAGGCAACTAAGTTTTCTATGTTTTTGTTAATTCTATCGTGTGATTTAACACATAAATTGAGGATTATCTTTTGATTTTACAATTTATTTGCGTCGTAAGTTTAATTTTATCTGATATGGATCAAGGTCATATTCCTTTAACAGCGCCGGCGGCTGGGGTAGCCCCTTCGGTCCGTTCTGAAACGCCGTTTCCAATACTCTTTGATACCTCAAGATGTTTTAAAATTAATTCCCGAATTTAGTGGTGAAACAAATTTTAATATACTTAGTTTATTTTTGCGGAAGTGCGAATATGTTATCGGGAAATATCAAGGGACAACAGAGCGAAATGAATTTTTAATGCAGAATATTACGAGTAAATTAAAGGGTAAAGCAGCGGCTTTTTAAGTGAAAGAGGTGATCTTGAAACTTATTCTGAATTTAAATCTTTGATGATCCAACATTTTGGTGATCCCAGGAGTGAGGAATGCGTGGCGATTGAGCTCGAAACCCTAAAAATTAAATCAAATGAGTCACATTTAGAATTTTGCAGCTGCATACAAGATATTCGTGCATCTAAGGTTAATCAGAACAGTTCCGCTACGTTAAGAGAAGCTAAGAAAGTGATTTATAATAATACTTCGCTTAACGTTTTTATGTACAATTTACCGGAACATATGGTACGGATTGTTCGAATTAAAAATCCTAGTACCCTGGAAGAAGCGTTACAATTTGTCCTTGAAGAGGTTAACTTCCAGGAACAATATAATTTACGCAGTAAAATGTTGCAACACCGGCCACAAGGTCATCAGTTATTTCCATCAACTGAAAAAGGGGTTCATTTAAGTTCAAACAATCCGAAACCTACATTTACAGCACCTCAATTGCAACATAATTACTACAGGCCTTCTACAAATCAAACTCAATTTAAATTCGGTATACCTTATCAAGTTTTTGTACGTCCAAATGTGCCGAATCAGCAAATCGGTTTTCGACCACAATTACCGCAAGCTGGGAATAAACAACCTCAACAATTCGGTTATGGACCCCAAGCAGCACAATTCGGTTATAGACCTCCAGTAGGACAATTCGGCTATAGAGCACCGTAACCTTCGGGCTACCGTCCCCCTAACAATTTATCGGGTGATCGCGACGTGACAATGAGAACTGCTCCAGCACCTGATAAGCAACCACTAACTTTTCCCATAAACGAGCTTTATACTAGTAACGAACAGTACTATTATGATCCCAATTACAATGATTACGGTACATGTTTCCTAGGATACTGTGACTATGACTATACAAATATGTACATTAATAACGAATGCGTGGATCAGAACCCAAATGCTGAAATTCCTAAAACTATTGAAAAGGTTGATGATTCGCATTCAACTGAAAATAAGGTAGAATCGAAAGAAGTCCCAAATTTTCAAATAAATTTAACTTGTGTTCGCCCGAGATGATAGAACTTAAGTTTGACGCTAACCTTAAACATCCTTATATAACCATTCCAGATATAAACGGTAGATTTATGTTGGATACAGGAAGCTCTAGATCTTTCATAAGCCCTCGAAAAGTTGATGAATATTTCCCACAATCAAAATTCTATGAACCATTTACAGTTACAAGTACACATGCTACTAGCGAACATAATGAAGTAGCTAACATCCCCCTTTTTTCAATTTTTAAAGTAAACGGTTATCATAAGTTTTATATTTATGATGTGGATAAAAGATATGACGGGTTGATTGGAATGGTTCTTATGTCTCAACTTAATGCTAGTATATGTTTCAAGAATAGGATTTTAAAGATAAACGATGCCAATATTCCTATAATTTATAATACTGACCACGAACTTAAACTTGAACCTCGCACAGAACATAAAGTGAGACTGCCCGTAAATCAGAAAGATGGCTATGCCATACTAGATTACACGCAGTTTCACGAAAATGTTAGAATGCCAGCTGCAATTGTCAAGTGTGAAAATTACCTTGCCTCAACTGTAATTCAGAATGCAACTGACTTTGAAGTAAGGTTAACTATAACTGCTCCTTTCGAAGTTATCCACTTCACTGATGAGTGTGTAGTAAATAACACAAATGGGTTAACTGACATTGACATTGACTCGTTACTGACAGACAACTTACAGAAATTGAGACTTGATCATCTTAACCAAGAAGAAAATGAACTAATTAGTAAATTATGCTACGAGTATAAGGACATATTTTACTGCGAATACTTACCTTTGACTTTTACAAACCAAGTAAAGCATCATATACGGACTACCAATGAAGATCCAATCTATATTAAACCTTATAGGCAAGCTCCAGCACATTCTGAAGAAATTAAACGACAGGTTGAAAAACTTTTTAAGGACAATGTGATTCGAGAATCACATTCACCCTGGAGTGCGCCTGTTCATTTGGTACCAAAAAAGGCAGATGCCTCCGGTCAGGTGAAATATATAATGGTAATAAGACTACCGCCGACTCAACGACATAACGATCGATGACAAGTACCCGCTTCCCAATATATGCGACTTATTCGACAAACTTGGTAAAAGCAACTACTTCACCACATTAGATTAAGCGTCCGGGTATCACCAAATTGAAATTTCTGACAGTGAGAAAACAGCGTTTTCTACACAGAATGGACATTACGAATTCCTCCTTATGCCATTTGGCCTCAAAACGGCTCCGGCAACCTTTCAAAGGACTCTCGATAATGTCTTGAGAGGCCTACAGGGTATACATTGCTTGGTTTATTTGGATGATATACTAATATATTCAAATGGCATAGTGGAGCATATTCAAAAATTACGTTCTGTCTTCGATAGACTTCGTCAAACTAACCTGAAGGTTCAGTTAGACAAGTCCGAATTTCTACGCAGGGAAGTGCAGTACTTAGGACACACGTTAACTAAAAACGGACTACGACCAAACAACGACAAAATACAAGCAGTTCTTAAATATCCTTTACCACGGACACAGACTGAAATCAAACGATTCTTAGGTTTTGTAGGTTATTACAGACGGTTTATTAGAGAATTCTCCAAAATCACACAGCCATTGACAGCCTGTTTGAAGAAGGGTAAAAAGGTAGTCATTGACCAAAATTGTACCGAAGCTTTTGAAAAATGTAAGGAACTTTTGATAAATGCACCAATATTGCAGTACCCGGATATGAATAAACCATTCTTATTAACAACCGACGCCTTTGAAGTCGCAATTGGCGCGGTTTTGTCACAAGGCCCTATAGGTAGCGACAAACCAATAGCATATGCCAGTCGGACTTTGACAGATACGGAAAAGAGGTACAGCACTTTTGAACGCGAGTTGTTGGCAATTATGTGGGACACAAAACACTTCAGACCTTATTTGTACGGTCATAAATTCGATATTTACACTGACCATAGACCATTAGTCTGGTTGTATCAACTCAAGGAGCCTAATAGTAAGTTAGCACGCTGGCGCTTGCGGTTACAAGAATACGATTTTAAAATCATATATAAAAATGGTAAACAGAATGTGACTGCAGACGCGCTATCTCGAATTCAACTTAAAGCACTAGGAGATGTCAACGTCCCTGATGATATTTCAATGATTGTTAATATAGACGAAAAAGAAAATAGACTTCAAAATTATTTAGAAGACGTGACCAGACTAAATTCTGATGACTCAAGAACTATTACTATTTCCGACTCTGAAAGAACCGCAACAGCTAGCCCAATGAGTATAAATTTATATTCCGATACAGACTTGGAACAACCACATATTAACTATCCTGTACCATCTGAACCTTCTACTATACAAACAGTTCATTCAGCCGAAGATCTCGAATCCCATGGAATACCGATATTAAATGAAGCAATAGATACCAAGCCTAACCAAATACTAGTTTTTAGCTGGTTTCGTAATGAGCTCCAAGTAAAAGACTTGTCTAGGGACAAACAAAAGGTGCTAGAAGTATTTTTGCTCTCTTCATAATCAAGATCATATTAAACAATTTTTAAAAGAATATATAAAACCGAAAATTAAGTATTTCATTTATTTCGAGAATCCGGAACATAGAAAAGACTTTAGTAAATTATAGTTTCACTATTTAAGAAAGATACGGTTAATTTTCATGAATGCACCGAGCGCGTTATTTACGTCGAAGATGAACAGGAACAGAAAGCTATTGTGATTAAGTTACACGAAGGCAAGACCTGTCATCGCGGCATTACAGAAACTGTTAAAAGAATCCGTCGCTATTATCATTGGCCAAATTTATCCGAAACCGTTTCCGCCATAATTAATTCATGTGATCGTTGTAAAACCTCCAAGTACTACAGAAAACCAATTAAACCTGTACTGCAGCTCACACAAACCCAGAACGCACCATTTCAGGAAATATTTATAGATCTGTTTAGTATAGAATCGAAATACTATTTAACTTTAATCGATGCTTTTAGCAAATTAGGACAAGCTATAAAAATTTCATCTCGCTCTACACCCGAAGTGGTCAGAGCATTAATGAAATACTTCTCTTTTTACGGCATACCTCGGAAAATAAGTTCTGACCCGGGAACCGAATTTAATAATGAATTATTAAAAGAACTGACGGACTTGCATAAAATTAAGCTACACATAGGTATACCCAATAATCCAAATTCAATGGGGCTGATAGAGCGGTTTCATTCTACAATTATAGAAATATATCGATTAGCAAAATATGAAAAGCAATTTACAGACGCAGCATCAGTTATGAGTTATGCTGTTATGGCTTATAATAACACCATCCACAGTACCACTGATTTAACACCGTTTGAAGCTGCGTTTGGTCATACTGAATTAAACTCTACTTTTAACTCTGAATTCGATAAAGCATACAATCGGCAACTAATTAGGGACCATAATAATAGAACACGGGCAATTTATAAATATATTTCTGAAAAAGTAAAAAGGCATAAGGAAAGAATTATAGACAAGCGGGGAGGTGAATCAAGACCAGCCTTAGAAACAGGTCAACCAATCTTCAGTAAAGCCGTAAATAAAAGACAAGCTAAAGATAAACCTAGGTTTCAGAAGGCCATGGTTACAGGTCAGATAGAATGTAACATCGTACCGATAAAAGTCAAAAATAGAGATACTAAAGTTCCAGTTAAAAATGTAAATCGTCCTCCGCAGGTGGTGTTCGATCCTGGTGACATGGACAACGACCAGTTGGGCTCTCCCAAGCCAGGCCCTTCAAGCGGTAAAGATTAACCAAAACCCTGGGATTCTTCCGGTGAAATTAGGTCAAGCGTTTATACAATATGATAAATGGTCTATTGTTAAAATAATCAACCTTCAATGCATTGGTACTGATCTTTCCTTTAATATTCAAAAATATTCCAAATTTAGCCAAACGTTACACCCAAACAAATCGTATGCGGATGAGTTCAGGAGTCTTGAAATACAGGTGGAATATATTAAAAATGAGACTCTATTAAAATTACAGCAATTAATTCCATCTAAAAGACTCAAACGTGGTATTGTAAACCCCCTAGGGTCTATTATCAAAATTATAACAGGTAATCTTGACCATGAAGATGCAGTTAGATATGACGATTTAATCAGGAATATTCAGACTCAGGAACAAGCAATATCTAACAAATTTACAATGATATCTAAAATGTTGGATCACTTTCTGAACTCTACCGAAATAATCAATGAAAATACAAAAATAATAAACGCACGCATTAAATTACTTGAAAGCCTTGTAACTAATCTCACTACGAAAGATAATCATTCAATTTATATGAACTATGTTTTTGGGTTACTTTTTTTTTTACTATTGATAGGCACGCGTTTGACCACTATCTCACCTGATGGTAAGCGAGAACAGGAACCAGTTTATTGTTAACTTTAGAACACTCTATATAAAAATCAGTGAACTTGAAACGGCCATTGCATTCAGTAAATTATCAGTTTTACATAAGGCCGTAATTAATCCTAATGAACTGTTGAAAGTGTTAAAATATATAAGCAAATATGACAAATTAATGTACCCTGTTAATGAACGAAATTTAATTAATATTGAAGAATCATTATGTGTAAAAGCTTAAGGATGAAGAACTAACTTTTATCATCGAAGTTCCTCTAATTTATAATGCAACTTATAGTTACTATAAACTGTATTCCATTCCTATGTCAGATGATTCCTTAAACCTTACCTTTGTTGTTATCCCTGAATTTCCTTACCTACTAGTAGAAGGGTCAAAGTATCGTCCAACTGATCAACCGTGCCAAGAGATAACAGCTAAAGAATACCTCTGCTTTGAAAATCAACTATTCCAGTATATGGAAGAAACGTGCATTGAGCAACTAATGAAATACCATGACAATCCATCACGCTGTTTCCCACGTAAGATATTATCTGAGTTCCTGAAACTTCAAAGAATTGGTCCCAATAGTTGGATAGTGTATTCAAAACACAACCAAGTCATATCACAGACTTGTAATAATGATGAAACGAAGGAACGCATACGAGGAACATACCTGATAACTGTAGGAGGGCAATGTGATGTCTTTATAGATAATATCCAAATCCATGGACGGCGCTCCTACTCACTACAAACAGATTATGTGCCTGTTCCCGTATTAAACTTACCTGACTTAAGATATCTAACTCTTGACGCAGCAAGGATAGAACCTATAAATCTGAAGGGAGTAAAATTGGATGATGTACGTCAACTGAATTATATTCTGAAGAATAGTGCTAATAACGTGAAAAGTGAAATCAAAAGTGAAAGTGTTAGTGTCGCCCTTTATGTCTTATACGCGGTTGTCGTCTTATTGTCAGTAGCTATAATTATGTATAAGTATTCAGATGTTATAAGAAAATTGTGTAGAGAGCGAGATCATCGCCCGAGAGCTATTGGAGATAATTCCGCTCAACCTGAGGAAGGTCAAGTTAATCAAAGACCTATACTATTAGTGTAATTAACTTTTCAATTTTCAGGTTACGATATTATTATAGGAATAGTTTGATCATTTTATTATTTCATAACTGTTAAATCGTGACTTTCTAACTGTTACTTATGCAAAGTTCTCGGAAAACCCCTGTTTTTTCGATAACTTTGGTCCAAGGGGGGAGGAGTTATGTTCCTAACCCAACATTGTAGCAGAGTCTAGACGCTGACCTAGCACCTTTTGCGATTAGGCATACGGGACAGGATGTGTGTCGCGACGGCGGGTGGGCCGACCACCAGCCTATGAGAATGTTGTGCGATGTATTTTAGAATTAAGTTAGGTTAAGCAGTCTTACATGAACTTCTGTAAAGCTCGGGTCGTAATAAACTCTTACTTCCGTATAAACTCCGTTTCATTTGCGCTCCCGAAATCTAACTACCTATATGAAATGTATAGTTTCTGTCAAAACAAAGTCTCGAATAGCACATGTTACATCCTCATCCTCCATCCATCATCATCATCCATGCTATACTATGTCCTCTTAAGATATGATTATTTTGTTATTCTGTCACACAAGAGTGGCTGTTGGAGGTAAACTACTGTGAATTCTTTAAAATCCCTGCATTTTAGTTGGGAAATTGCTAGTTTACCAGCATACAGTTTAGGCAGGGCATCTTTGGGAACTACATAGCTCAATTTTTATGTGAATGAGAAACAGTGGGATCGTACTTTTACCAATCTTTCTTTTTTCTTATCTAGACACTGTTCAGAAGTACCTACCTACATAAGACAAAAATCTTGCATATCACACGTATCCTTGTGAAATGTAACTATTTATCACTGTTCCACTATCACTTAAGTATCACTATTTCACATTACTTTGTAGTTTCTCTTCATAGTTGCTTGATTTCTTTAGACCGCAGTTTTCAGTGCCTCTTGCTAAATGCTGTTTGTGTATGTGAGTTTGTATGTTTGTGAAAAAATAGCAAGAGGCACATGCTGCTTCCGATCGCCTCCTTATTCGAGTCGTTGGGAACCCTTTAACAGTTGTGCCGAGGCTCGTGCAGAAGTGGTTATGTTTATAGCGTAATCAGTGGCATTTATTAAGTACTCAAAGGTGCAGGAGCAAGGGTACTAGGGCACTAAAAGAAGGTTTCGGTCATGTTTTGCACAGGGGCACCGCACTCACAATTGGTGTGAAAGGAGTAATTAAACCGCATTTTGGAAGCATAGCAATGACTATACGGCACTTTGTGCGGATTTTCCCAAACCTTTACCTTTACAGAATATCAGAACACGGGATTATCGAACATCTACATCAACATGAGCCGTCTCTTCATAAACATTGGCATTACTGACTTTCTGTGGAATCGCAAGTGTTATTGTGTAGCTGATCTATACTTTAATGAGAAGCTATATCTAGCGGGGTTGCACCTTGAGCCATCAATGGGTTGAAAAGGCTCGTAATAAACAAACATTAACAAAATAAATTGTAAATAAATAGTTTACAAGGACAAATATGAATTTGTCAATATTGACAAGTATAGTTTGAAACTTTGAAGTTGGTAATTAATGCTGCAAGAAGGTAAACTTTTGTGTCCATAAATAATTTGAAAAGTTAATTTTTCCTTTAAAACGTAAAAACTTACTCATTAAAGTTTACATAACTTATATCTTTCTATGAGAAATAATGATATAAATATAATATTTACGTCATATCTGCACATATCCCGAGAAAATCAAAATATTTTTTGTTAAGGTTTCTCAATGTTTCCTCATATTCGAGGAGACTTTATGCCAGCTAGTAATTTTCATAAAATGGGCTGAACTATGAATACGGTTTTCGCTAGCACTACCGACATCGTTATGAGATGATTTGGTTGGTATCTCAGGAGTCGAGACTTAGCGCAAAAGTTGTTATGGCAAGCGAATTTTTTCGTTAGTTTTTGACAATCGGTAGAAGATACCGAAATCGCTATCCATGTCGAGACTACCGGCCCAGGCATGTAAAAACTGAGTTAGGACACTTTCTATTAGCGGAGCGATTTTCTCATATTCATGTCGACTTCTCTAAACGATTATAGGTATCTAGTTACGATAATAGATCGCCAAACGGGTTGGCCTGAAGCGTATCCTACGAAGGATATCACAGCAGAAACTGTAGCTAAAGTGATATTAGAGGGGTGGATCGCACGTTTTGGATGCCCTGTTAAGCTGACAAGCGACCAGGGCAGACAATTTGAGAGTAGTATTTTTAACTTATGCGATATTTAGGCATCGATAAGAAGAGAACTACACCGTATCACCCTCAGTCGAACGGGAAAATAGAGCGTTGGCACCGTACTTTAAAAGCAGCTCTAATGGCAAGGCTAAACTCAACTACTTGGGTAGACGAGCTACCAATAGTTTTGTTAGGTTTACGTGCCGCCACTCGAGACGATACTGGTGTTAGTGCTGCAGAATTAACTTTCGCTACGGCATTACGTTTACCTGGTAATTTTTGTAGCGACTCGAACTCTAAAATCTTAGATCATTGTCAATATGTAGAAAAATTACGTAACATTATTACGAACTTGAAACCGAAGCCGTTGCGAAAAAAAGACGCTCGCACATTATTCGTATATGCAGATTTAGATAAATGCACACACGTATTTGTACGAAATGATAAGGTTAGGAGACCTTTGGAACCACCCTATGATGGTCCCTTTAGAGTCCTAAATAGGAAAGATAAGACATATTTGGTCGATTTTGCGGGTCGGACGGCATACATATCGATTGATCGACTCAAACCCGCATATTTGTGTAAAGAATCGTGTTCGAGCAATGTGTAAGTAAGTAATAGCAATAAGTTAGATAATAAGGAAATAGACGTAAGTCCGGGTCCGGGAACAGCGATTAGCGAGGATTGCTCCGCGCCCGCTAATGAAACCGCACCTTTACATAAAACGCGCAGCGGCCGAGTCAGCAAAAGACCTGTACGTTTCAATTTATAAGTAAGTTTATTGTAATAAGTTAATATTATTTCTGATTTCTGTCTGATATAACGTATCATACCTAATTATAAGAATTGTTCACATATTAACTTGCATAACGATCAATACGAATCTCCATTTGAAAAATATAGAGAATTAAAAAATAGAATGGGAAACTACGTAGTGAAGGACGAGGTCAAATCCTCAGCCGCTATCGCCCCCAGACGGTCAAAGGCTACGGCGTAAATTTAATAACCTTCATTGGTTGGTCTTCAATTTTGGCACTCATAGGCATAGTGTTTATGTCTATTTTTCCGTCGACGCATCGGTACATGGAAAAGTTGGTTGACCAAGCAGATGCAATCTCTGCAGTCGACCGCTTTCGAAGCGGCTCGCAAAAGTTTTAGACGGAAGCAAACGGTTGAAACTTCCCATAATGAAGATGTTTAAAGTCAAGGTCTAATAGTGACGTAAGTGAGTGTATTTGTGTAAAACCTACCTAATTTCCAACCACTGTGAAACGAATGTGTACTTAATAATAAATGTATTGTATTAATTTCAGCTGTAATATTGTGTTAAGTGATGATTACAAAATTTTTTTTCTTTCCCGAGTTATTTTTTCAAAGTGTTTCTTTTAAAAAGGGGGGGAGTCGTGTAACGGCATAGCGTATACTAAATGTGTATCCTGTGTAGCGTAAGCTAAGTTTGTATTTCGTACGCAATATATAAGCATTGGGCAGTATGTCCTAGCACGCTTTTTGTACTTGTCGTTTATGAAGAAACAATACACGAGTTAGTCGTTGCCAGTCTTTCATTGAATCTACCCAAGGTCACACTAAATCTCAAAAACTACGAAGGGACCAATTTGTTTGTTCGAGTACTAATTAGTACCAATTGAGTACTAATTATTTACCAAATACGGAAGCGATTGGCGTCGGTGGTCCTGCGGTAGTCATGGACATCCCACCGTCTTCGTAGCGTATTCAGCGCCTTTCTCATTCTTACGACGCTATACGCGGCTGATAGAAGCAGAACTGTATAAGTGTGGCCAAAATCGTTCAGCGAAACGCGAATGGAGCTGAATAAACGTGAGTAGTACCTTATACTGCTTTTTCTCTGACGGACTGATGTTATTACTTTGCATACCTACTTTTGTATAGATTCTGGTTCTAGAAGGTCTGTCTTTTGTGAAGTAGAATAGAATATTATGTTTTTATTTTAGACCGGAGTCCAAAGGGTTAGTAAAAATATGCATGATTGAAAAACAAATTAAAAGTAATTCCTTTAATTGTTTAAACTTTTTTCGTTTTATTTATATGAAACTGATTAATTTAACCATTTACTTCAAAGTCCGACTAAACAGGAATCACCAGTTAATCACCTAGACAAAAATATTCCAAAAAAATGTTCAAACAAAAATGAAATGACAAAAATGTTCCTTCACAAAAATCCACCATCATATATTAAATACGCTATAAAACAGTGAAATAAGCCTTTAGAAAGGTAAGGCTGTGTTTATAAATAACACACAATCAGAACATATTATTTTCAACTTTATTAGATAACATAATAATATCATTCTTATTTAACAACTAGACTAGCTTTTGATTGTCAACAAATATCAATTCTTATGAAAATATGTAAATATGGTAATATATAATGGATCCAATCATAAGCTTACTTAAGCTGTTATTTTATTTTCTTATTGATCAAATTGAAGTTACAAAACATAAATATATTTCAATGCTTATGTGAACCGTACTTTGGTTCAATACTCAGAAGCAGGGAAAATATAAAAATATTCTTTAAATACTTTGACGAAAATTAGATTTATTACTTTAGTTACAGTACAGTAATACAGTTTGGTGATACAAGTGACTAGAAATGTAGTGCTATTCTGTAACAACATTTTCGTATCTCGACAGTGGAATCCGAGGTGAGTTTCAAGTTAAAACCTTTATGTTGTGTGCAATAAAGCTCATTTTGTGAGTTTTGTCACTCAGGTGAAGCTCGATATCGAAATAGTTGTTTACAGAATAGACTAGCTGATGTCGCAGAGCGAATGCCATGGGCTCGGCGGGCATCTCACTTAAATGCCCGCCGGCCATTTTTCAGTCCCACCATTTTACTTGCTTAGGATTCGTCGTAGAGCGACGGCCAATCACATTCGACGACCAATGACATTAAGTCAATACAACTACTACCTAATTACGTAGACTGCAGACGGTGGATCGAAAAAAAAAACCAAAGTGATTTTAAAACTAATTTAATTAAAAGAAATTACTACAATTAATTTGATGAAACCTATTCGATGCAAGAATATGGAATGACCAAGAAATATTTAAAAATAACTTATTGCTACTCGTGAGTTTCTGCTGCGTCGGCGGCTCGTGGCTGAACGGACGTCATCGCTGCAGTTTCTATGCGGTTGGCGTAAACATGTAGGAATGTGCGAAGTCGGCGGTATTCATTAGGGGTCCGTATTTAACACCTCCACCCGCAGAACAGCAACTATTTGCTCATGTTGAGAGAAAATGTTGCTGGGAGTTCATCTCGTTTCCTGGTCACATCTTCGTATGTATGTATCTTGAGAGTGTGTTGCTTCTCTTCGTTGCCTGTTCTTAGGTTCCAACATTTGTATCTGCGGCTTATTACCAAAATGATAAGTATGGCTGCGCATAGTACAATGATGTAAAATGGTATGGTTGTATGGTATAAGACAACCGGTTGAGTGTTGTCGATCTGGATAGGGTTCTCCATCAAAACTTTGTTCTGGATGCTGTGAAGTTCTTCCAGGTTGACTGAATTGAAGCCGATGATGTGAGTGTAGTCAGTTGTTTGGTTCAGGTCGTTATAAGGGATCTTCGATAATTTTAGTGGTTGTCCTTTTATCTCGTTGCTGTCGTTGATGATTATGAGTTCTGTTGTTTCTAGAAAGCAGTTCATGGGAATGGTGACGAGATAACTTACTTGTAGAATATTAAAGTCTTTTATGCCGCAGGCTAGCTGTACTTTGGTCGGTTGGGGCAATGATAAAACGTAGTGTTGATCGTCCAGTTTTTCAACTGCTTGCTTGGAGAGTGAAATCTTGGTGATTTGGCAGGTGTCTTCTAGACCTTGATTGATGATGAGTTCTTGGATACAGTCGGGCTTCGTCTGGATTTGATGGCTTATCTTCTTTTCACAGAGATGGATGCTACTGTACTTCGGGAATTTTGCCTCTATGTACACGAATGATTTCTCGTTTGTTGCTATATAGGGTGAGGACGGAATAAGGGCAAGTTGTTTTTTACTAGGCACAATGGATAGTCTGTATAAATCGTAAAGGTCTTTAGAGACTATGGGAAAGCTGTATATTATTACTATTCTTTTCTCAATAAAGTAGGAACCTGGTTTTATAAGATTATAATATTCTCGTAATTCTAAGTTTAGGACTTGATCTTGATTGTATATTGATTTTAATTTATCTATCATAGAACCTCAAACGGCGGAAATATAGTAGCCTTGTTGGCAATTATATTTTTGAGCCGTTTGGGGTTGAAACTCTTGGACCGTGGGGTCCGAGTGCTAACGTTTTATTTAAAGAACTAGCTAAACGTTTAGTTAACACTTCGCGTGACCCAAGGGCTGGCTTTTACCTCGGACAGAGGATAAGCATTGCCATACAACGTGGCAATGCCGCCAGTCTTTTGGGCTCACTTCCAGTCGACAGCGATGCGGACGAATTTTTTGACGCCATATAGTTTTATTTTGTATTATAAGTGTAAATAGTTTGTTATTTAAATAGCCCCCGGAATATTGTTAAAGATTTTCTATCATAGATCTTAACACCTCTATATCTATCATTGGACTATGAGGTAGGATTTTATGGTGGACAATTTTATGAAGGCGTATGAATTCGGAGAAAAGTTGGTTCGTAAACTCAGTGCCGTTGTCAGTAATAATAGTCAAGGGTAGTCCGTGATGGGTACAGAAACGTAATAGTGCTTGTACAATGCTAATTGCGGTACCGTCTCGCGTATTTCGTGAAGAAGTCTATAAAGGTTACGTATTTTTCATTTTGAACGGTAAAGAGGTCCATGTGAATGATTTCGAGTGGTTTGGTAGCTGGAGGTACTATGTTGAATTGGCGTCTTATTGGATTTCTGTCGTATTTAGCTTGACCACAGATAGTACACTCATTAATGAACTTGGTGATTTGTTCTTTCATCTTTGGCCAGAAATATTTTCGTGAGAGGGCTAGATGACATTCATTAATACCGCGGTGGTTCGTCTTACCGTCGTGATAATGTCGTATAATATCTTGTTGTCGGAGGTATTCTTTAACATTCTCGAGTTCTGTCTTAGCTAATACTAGGTTAAGTGAGGAACTTCTAAATTTGTCTTGTATGATGGGTATTATTGAGTACATGGCTAAAGGTTGATTAATCAGGATGGCTGACTTTTGGGTTCACGTATTCTTGATAGCGTTGATAATGTCGCTTTCGAGGTTAGATTCTGAAATTTGGATTGCGATTCGAGTATGATTTTCGAATGGTTTGGTTACTGTTGGTCGGCGTTTTATGTCACCTACTATAGTAAAGTAAATCTGTCGATGAAACTTATTGAGAGGTTCGTCTGTAATGGGGATTTCTAGAATCGGATGTTCTTTACTGGTTTGTACGGTGTCGGTCGACGAATTTGTTGGTGGAGGTGGTGCCTCCGATGGGTTGTTAAACATAGATCCAAGGTCGTTAGTGCTTTCAATCAGTGAGTCGTTGTCAGTCTCTGAGGGATCTGCTATGGAGTTGGAACGTCCGCTGGGTTGTTAATTATTGATCGGAGATTCTTAATGTTTTCGATCAATGAGTTAATTTCTTCTATTTCTTCATTATGGGTTTCTACACGGGAGAGAGCATCAGCATTGGTATTGAATTTTCCTTTTTTGTACACTACAGTAAAGTCATATTCGCTTAGTCTGAGTCGCCATCTGGTCAGTCGTGAATTGGGTTCTTTCAAGCTCATCATCCATTGCAAGGGTTTGTTGTCAGTCAGTACTTTAAATTTTCTACCGAAGAGATAAGGTCTAAAATATTTTGTGGCCCAGACTATGGCAAGCAATTCCTTCTCGATGGTACTATAATTTAGCTCACTTTCGTTAAGTGTGCGAGAAGCGTAACAAACGGGTTTGTCAGAACCTATCGGTCCCTGGGATAACACTGCTCCGATAGCGAAGTTTGAAGCATCTGTTGTAAGATTGAACTCCTTTTTGAAATCTGGGTATTGTAGTATGGGGTCGTTTGTAAGTAGTGTCTTGCAGATTTCAAATGCATTGATAAATTCTGAGCTAAAGATTATTTTACTACCTTTCTTTAAGCACTGAGTAAGTGGTTTGGTTATGCGGGCAAAGTCGGGGATAAACTTTCGGTAGTAACCGAGAAGGCCTAGAAATTGTTTGAACTCCTTGGGGGTCTTTGGAATTGGGTACTTTTGAATAGCGGAGATTTTGTCGGGGTTTGGCTTGACACCGTCTTGACTAATAATATGTCCTAGGTATGCGGTCTCGAGCTTCAGAAATTCGGACTTGTCCATTTGGATTTTGAAGTTGGACTCTTTAAGTCTTTGGAAAACTTTTTCCAAATTATCCACATACTCTTGAAGAGAGGTACTATAGACAATTATGTCATCCAAATATACAAGACATATATTATTTTGGAGGCGTCTAAGTACATTGTCCATAACCCTTTGGAAAGTTGATGGGGAATTTTTGAGTCCCATGGGCATTCGAAGGAACTCGAAATGGCCGTATTCTACGTTAAATGCGGTTTTAGAAATGTCTTGGCAAGTGGATTTTACCACTTGTCGAGATGGGGGTCCATCTCGACAACGTAAAATCCACTTGCCAAATCTAAGGTCGTAAAATATTGGCTTTTTCCTAACTTAATGTCAAGAACGTCACTGATATTTGGTATTTGTCGTCAATGGTTTTCTCGTTCAATTTCCGAAAGTCTACTACGATACGCCATTTTTGTTTTCCCGAACCGTCTATCTTTTTAGGCACAACCCATATGGGTGAGCTCCAGGCTAAGTCGGAGGGCCTAATAATACCCTGGTCTAACATTTTGGTAATTTGATTCCTTACTTCTTCACGATGGATAAAGGGGTATCGGTAACTTTTAGTATACACGGGGATTTCGTCTGTGGTTCTTATGCGATGCTTGATTTTATTGGTGAACGTCAAAGGTTCCCCATCAATATAAAATATGTCTGTGTATCGAGAACAGAGTGTCAAAAGATTAGCTTTTTCCTCTTCATTGAGGTGATCTATACGTAAACGTGATAATACATCTTTCGCACGATTCGATTGCTTGCTTGGTGTGCAATTAACTTTAAAAAGATCAGCACAGGCTGGTTGGTCTAAGGAAAACATAATGTCGTTAGGTGTTGGATTTTCTAGCTCCACATATCCACGGCTATTGGTGACAGTGGTAAGGCATTCGTGGATAATATAATTATAAAAAACTTGTTCATTTACTAAAACGTCGTCATCCGGGGCATTTATGGGTATTCTAACTAAACTGAACTTTTAGCGGGGACAATATCCTCGTACAGGTTAACATTGCGTGAATTATATACTTTAATTTGATTCGTAACGGTACGCGTTACTAATTGGAAATCTTTTAAATCTATTTTAGCCTCCCATTTGGATAATAAGTCTAGTCCTATTAGGACATCAAAGTAGTCGTGAAAACGGTAAACGAACAATTTTATACTATCGGACTCATTGAATTCGTTAAAACACGGCAGCGTTATGGAATAATCATTTCTACTAACGCCATGTACGTTTGTAACTTCGAAGGGGTCGTAATTGACAAGATAGTCATAGAAGAACTTTTGTACAGCCTCGGGGCTTATAAATGACTGGTTAGCGCCAGTGTCAATCAAAAATTTTAAAGGAGTGCAAAAAATTTCTATATATGGTAACTGTCTTTGGGTCTGTAAATTAAGGTCTATTTTGGCTCTTTGGATGTCTGTCCCGACTGAAAATTTTGGTCTTGTTTCTGATTTGCACCGCTGGGGCCTGGTTGTGGCTCTGTCTCACCTACTACTTGGCTATCGGAAATTGCAGTCAAATTGAAATCAGTCATATTGGTGTTGTAGTCAAAGTCGCAAACTATGTAATAGTCATTACCGTCCGTGTAGTAGTCATATACTGGCTCATAGTAGTAGTCAGCAGAATAATAGGTGTTCTTTACAATAAGGTTGATATTTGCTTAGCAGGAATTTGATAATTTAAAATGCGTGTTTGCTTTGAGACTTTATTTGCGACTAATGGTAGTGGGGACATACAGACGTTACTAACTACTTAGCAATTGTATCATATACACATAACATGCCACCCACCAAAAGGACGTAGTTCTTTTATTTATAAATCTAACCTTAACATTTTACTCTAACCTAAATACAACTACTACTACTACTACTACTCAGTAGCAATGGGTCGTCGTCGTCTTCCTAGCAATGGGTAAAGGGCATAATTTAGAACAATATCTCTTCACGACGCTGTTGCCACTTTTTATGCTGTAGACTCTGGTTATTCCATCTACTCCAGGATGTTTGTCTACCACTCGACCCAGAGAAAATTTGCCAGGCGGTAATCCATCGGTTTTTATTAAAACAATATCGCCAACCTTGAACTCCTCTGCTTTCTTTAACCAAATGGGACGTTGTTGCAATCGTATAAGGTATTCTTTTTGCCAACGTCGCCAGAAATCGCCAAGCAGTTTTTGAGTGTATTGCCATCGGGACAATGAGTTAACCTTTGTATCTTTGAAATCTGGAGATGGTACAACGATAGGAGCTTCGCCGATTAGAAAGTGTCCTGGTGTTAGTACTTCTATGCAGTCTGGGTCTTTGTCATCGATAGGACACAATGGCCTAGAATTGAGACAAGCCTCAATTTGGCACAGCACCGTGGTCATTTCTTCATAGGTGAGATTAGTGGTGAGCACGCGTTTCAAATGGTGTTTTTTCTGATTTCACACCCGCCTCCCACAAGCCTCCAAAGTTCGGTGAGTATGCTGGTATGTAACGCCATTGTATTCCTTCCAGTGCCAGTGCGTTTGATATGTCACCTTCAAAGACCAGATTTGCTTCTTTCCATGCGACCATCAGTTCTTTGTTGGCCCCAACAAAATTTCGACCCTGGTCACTCCATATATCGCTACATTTTCCTCTTCTGGAAACAAAACGCTTGAATGCAGCGATGAAAGCTTCGGACGTCAAATCACTGACAAGCTCAAGGTACATAGCCTTGGTTGACATACATATAAACACACAGATATATGCTTTCTGAGTTCTGATGCCTCTTCCTTTGGACATGCTTATTTGAAATGGGCCTGCAAAATCAACTCCGGTATGTATGAAAGCTCGAGCAGGAGTTACTCTAGCTTTAGGCAGGTCACCCATTATCTGTGTTCTTGATCTCGCCCTGAGTCTAGCACATACTAAACATTTGTGTATGCAGGATTTTATAAGTGCTTTACCTCGTACAACCCAATACTTTGAGCTTATGTAACTTAACATAAGCTGAACACCGCCATGCAATGTGTGGGAATGCGCATCAGCGATAGTCAAAGGTGCCAAATCGTTCTTGTTTCCCAATATAATAGGACGTTTGACCTGCTCATCCACGTTCGCGTTACGAAGTCGACCGCCCACCCTGAGGATACCGTCTCCGTCAAGGTAAGGATTCAAGGTTTTAATTTTACTTTCTCTTTTTACAGCTTTATTTAATTTTAATCTTTCTATATCATCTTTGAATTCTTCTTGTTGAACTAATTCTATGCATTTCATTAGGGACCTTTCTAATTGTTTTGCAGTAAAACCTTTTTCATTGTATTCTAGGCTTCTTTTTAAATGTAAAAATCTTCGACAGTAAGTTATCACTTTTATCAATTCTCTTAGACTATCGAATTCTTTAAACTGTAATCTTATACTTTCTTCATGTTCTACTTTTTTTAAATTTGCTTGTATTTGATCCTTTTTCTTTTCTAATTCTGTATCTAAGTTTTCTTGTTTTAATATTATTTCTGTTTCAGAGAGCCAAGCTGGACCCTTCCACCACAAATCGGACTTTTTCAGATCAACTAGTAACATGCCCCGGGACCCAATGTCTGCAGGATTATCTTCAGATGAGACATGAAACCACTGGTTGCTGTTTACGTTTTCAACGATTTCTACAACCCGGTTCGCTACAAATGTTTTCCATTTGTGAGGATCGCCAGATAACCATGCAAGGACAATAGTTGAATAGGTCCATGCATAGATGTTTGATGCAGGTATTCGCATGGCGTGTTCTATTTGCTTAAGCAACCTCGACAACAATAGCGCTCCACACAGTTCCAAACGTGGTAAGGAAACAGTTCGCAACGGTGCCACTCTAGTCTTTGCCGCTTGCAGTTTTGTTGACACCGAGCCATCTCGCATCTTAATTCGGATATAAGCCATTGCTGCGTATGCACGCGTGGAAGAATCGCAGAAGCCATGGACTTCAATATTTTCTACATCACTACTTAATGTGCCAAGCCATCGATCAATATATAGTTCTTTCACTTCTTTAAAGTCTTCTCGAAGGGTCAACCACTCGTCCACCAGTTGTTGGCTTATTTGGTCATCCCATCCAACCTTTTCCAGCCATAGCTTTTGGATTAGCATTTTAGCCAAGATTAAACTCGGTGCGATCCATCCCAGCGGATCTAACAGTTTTTGCATATCCGATAAGATTGTTCGTTTTGTGACAGTATCTGTCATCAGTGGTAAGTTTATTTTATATTGAAACTGATCTGTTCCTAGATTCCAGACCAATCCTAAGGCTTGCACAGTTCCATCTAAGTGTACTCTAGTTGTTCTCTTACTGACATCTATAGCTTGCATAAACTCAGTAGAATTGGAAGACCATTTTGATAATATGAAGCCACCCTTTTGTAGTATACAAGAAACTTCTTGAGCTGCCTGTATGGCTTTCTCTGCAGTGTCATCGCCAGATATTAAGTCATCCTATATGGATGACTTAATATTAGTCAGCTTTAATAATGCGTACAGCCTTTGAGTAATTTTGACCTTCATCTTCAGCCACTTGATGAAGAGTTCTTACTGCTAGATGAGGTGCTGACGCTGTACCAAATGTGACACGAAGCATACGGTATTCTTTAATCGGATCTGATTCGTCTTCTCTCCACAAAAGGCGTTGATAGGCATCGGCGTCTTCTTCATGTAGTAAGATTTGCAAGTACATTTTTTGTATGTCACTTGCATAGCAGACGCGATATAATCTCGATCTCATAACAATATCTCTAAGGTCGTCTTGTAGTTGGGGACCCACAAGCAGTTCATCGTTCAGAGAGACGTTATTCGAACCCTTAGCTGAAGCATCAAATACGACGCGCGTCTTCGAGGTTTCTTTTTCGACGCGGACAACGGCGTGATGAGGTAAGTACACCGCTTTGTTTTTCTTAGTTTACTTTTCAGGTATTTCTTCCATGTAATTTGATTTTATTTATTCTTGCATGGCTTTCTGGTAGTCTTCTTTTAGTGTAGGTGCTTTTCTAAATCTTTTTTCAAGCTGTAATAATCTATGTCTGGCTATTTCTCTTGTGTTGCCGTTAGGCGATAAGGGACTGTCAGTTTTAAAAGGTAACTTTACTATGTATCTTCCTTCGTTTGTTCTTGCATGAGTGTTTTCATATATTTTTTCACATAGCTTTTCTTCTCTTGTTAACTTTCTTATCTTTTCAGTGTCAATTTCCCAAAGAGATTTGACAAGGTTCTCTACTTCTATTTGCTGATGAAGGACCAGAAAAGATTCTTCTTGTAAGGTGTTGATTTCTCCAAACAGGATCCATCCCAGGTTGGTTTCTTGGGCACATGGAGAACCAGGAGGACCCTTGATTAATTGTTGCTGCACGATATGTGCATACTCTTTTACGCCTAGAAGCAAATCAATATGACCCGGTTTGTGATAGTCCGGGTCAGCCAAGTTGAGTCCTTCTAGGTGTGGCCAATGTGTGACAGTAACAGCTTTGGAGGGGATTTTCGTGGTCAACTGTTTACTCATGACGTATGCTTGTATGTTGATCTCGAAGTTTGAATTCCATCGAGAACCAATCCTTAGCTGCACCACGTGATCGACGTTAGTTCTTGTAGATCCCACCCCAATGATATTTCCTCTTGCTGTTTGCCTGGTTAGTTTGAGCAATTGTGTCGCCTTCTCGCTGATGAATGAAGCCTGCGAACCTTGGTCCACTAACGCACGTAGAACAATAGTGTGATTATGCTCGTTCTTTGCTAAAACTGTTGCCGTGGCCAGTAGTGCTTGACTTGTGCTTTGTTTGGCACTGTGATGCGACGCGATCGTAGTGTTGACTACTTCCTCTTTCTCTTCTACACTGTGTTGTGATGCTTTCGGTTGTTTGGAGTCCTCAGTTTGTCCCGAAGTAGAATCCTTATTTCGGTGTAGTAGAGTATGATGACGTCGACTGCATATGCGACAGGTCATTTGCAATTTACATTGATATGCGGAATGGCCTGGTACCAAACAATTAAAGCAAAGTTTGTTTGACTTAACATATTCAGATCTCTCAGCAGGTTGCAGTTTGGTGA
The DNA here is from genome assembly GCA_947578705.1 of Lacanobia wlatinum. NCBI lineage: Eukaryota > Metazoa > Arthropoda > Insecta > Lepidoptera > Noctuidae > Lacanobia > Lacanobia wlatinum. The sequence continues at coordinate 2,892,324 of OX388022.1, read as the reverse complement.
AGTCTTTACAATGGCATAAAGTGTGTTTTTCTTTACATAGCACGCATTTTCTATCTGCCGACGATGGTGACGTGGTGGCTACAGCAGTAACAAGATGAGAACGTTCTTTTGCAGGTTTTTCACGGGTGCCCGATGTTGACATTATAAGTTCTAACGTACGGTATCTTGATTGCAGAAACTCCTTCAAATCTTTCCAGGTAGGTAATTTATCTTCTTCATTTGTGCTAGCAGATTGTTCCCACTCTTTATGAGACTCAGGGTCCATTTTCTGTATTACAAGAAAAATAATTATAGGATCCCATGAGCTCGTAATTATATTTAAATTTTGTAAGTTGTTCAAACAATCCGTAGTGACATCTAATAAATTCTTTATTTGATTTGCAGATTGAGTTGTTATTTTCTTTTGATTAAATAATTTCTTTAACACTGAGTTGATAATCAATCTTTTATTTCCGTACCTTGATTTGAGAACACTCCATGCTTGTACATAATTGCTTTTTGTAATTTGAATAGGCTTCAATAATGTCTCAGCCTCCCCGGTGACACTGCTCTTCAAATAATGCAACTTCTGTACATCACTGATCGCCGTGTTATCATGCACTAATGAAATAAATAGGTCCTGGAACGTAGGCCAGTCTTCATAATTCCCACTAAAAGTCGGTAATTGTATCCTCGGCAGCCTAACGAGTTGATCATTGTTGGTACTTGCAAACGAATCGCTTTTCGATGTGGATGGCGCGGGCACTGCACTTATCGTCAACAAAAGGTCTTGTAAATCGGCTAATAACACAAGATATAAGTCTTCGTAAATAAAGAAATCTTCGTTAACAAAGTAATGTAAAGTTTGTTTATGTTCTTTCGGAGTTATTTTCACTAATTGTTGATGTGTTTCTCTGAACGTTGTCCAATATTCTTCAATACATTTGATTCTTGCCTCAATGTAACCTTGTGTCAACCTAATTTTAGGACATTTCTTCAGATTCACTTGTGTTTTTTTTAATAATGCAGCCGTGTCTTCTAAAACGTAAATTAACTCCTCAATAGTACTCATCGCATCTTATATTTTTGCTAATGTTCACTAATCACCTCTGGAATGCGCCTTGCTATTGTTCGCACCGGCCGCCCGGTATCTTCGATAACTTATTTATTCCGTTAATTAATCCGGCTCGAAGGACCACTATGTTCTTTACAATAAGGTTGATATTTGCTTAGCAGGAATTTGGTAATTTAAAATGCGTGTTTGCTTTGAGACTGTTTATTTGCGACTAATGGTAGTGGGGACATACAGACGTTACTAACTACTTAGCAATTGTATCATATACACATAACAATAGGAACTATCAGGCAAAGCAAGTTCGCTGAGGTTTAACTCACGCGTTTTAAAATAATTACTCGGTGGTAGTTTCCCGTTTCGTTGCCAATCATGCCCTGGCATCATGGGTAATGGTTTCTGAGCAAAATGTTGCACACCGCTCATGGGTTTCGGACCCGAATTTTGTGGTGGGTTAGTCCTTTGTTGTAATTTAAAAACGTGACTTTGGGGGTGGTAGTTTGGCAATGGTGCACGGAACATTTGTTGGGTTCGAGTAGGCATTCGATTTTGAGGCTGGTTGCTATTGAATTTAAAGGCCTGAGGCTGGGGTTGGTAGCCACGCTGTCCTACTGGGGCAGGCCAGTTAGGTACTGGGGGTCGCGGAACATTTAAAGCGTTAAACGGCATAGTGGACATCAAAGGAGGTTTATATAGAATTTTGGGTGCGTTCTGAGTGGTTTGAGCCTTTGGGGCATCATTTCGTTGCTGCAGGTATATAATATTTAGTTCTTCTTGCACGAATTCCAAGGCTTTTTCTATGGTTTCCGGACGGATACAACGTATACGTGAGGTTCCTTAAGTACTCGTACGAAAGCCTGCATTGTAACTTTCTTATAAAGTGTCCGTTTCGCTTCAATAGTCGTTTGTCAAGGCATAATTGTACTAAACAAGGTTTGACATTGATCGTAAAATTCCTGCGGGGTTTTATTACCTTGCGTAGTCAACAAGAGGTCATTGTATAAGGCTGTTTCGTCTGCCTGGTCTGAAAAGTTATAAATGAGAGCTGATCTAATGCCTGCCCAAGTTTCAGGAATGCCGTTGGACTTAATGGTGGATGCGGCAGGCCCTGCTATCTTGTTTAGGATGCCATTTAAAAGACACAGGTTTCCTAGCTCACTGCCTGGCTCAGCGCTTGCGTACTGAGATACTATCCGGTCGCAGATGTTAATGAACCTCGTCAGTATATTGGGGTTTCCGTCAAAATCGGGCACAAGGCGTAAGGCCTTGAAAATTACATCAGGGTCGTAAGGCATTTTAGGTTCAAATAAACTATTCAAATCTAAATCTAAATCACTATCTAAATATCTGTTAATATCTTCAAAATGTCGGCGCCCCTGTCATGATGCAGGTACCTGACAATTTGACCTTTCGTGATGAAAAATCTTGGACATAAAAGTAACTAGGAATGGAGATGAAGCAATACGAGAAAGATTCTAGTGCACTTACATATATTTCATCTCTGGTTCTTCCCCGTGAAGATGTTTGGATTCTCCACGCGGCTCCGCAGCTCTGCCGTAGATTCTGGATACTCGTGACGTGACTTGAAAGCCGCCCGGGTGATTTGCGATCGTGGAGACCGATATGAGATGACTCTAACGCGTTTCGCGAACCGGCCCGCGAGTATCCTACCGACTACGCCAATTACGTAGACTGCAGACGGTGGATCGAAAAAGAAAACCAATGTGATTTTAAATCTAATTTAATTAAAAGAAATTACTACAATTAATTTGATGCTACCTACTCGATGCAAGAAAATGGAATGACCAAGTAATACTTAAAAATAGCTTATTGCTACTCGTGAGTTTCTGCTGCGTCGGCGGCTCGTGGCTGGACGGACGTCATCGCTGCAGTTTCTATGCGGTTGGCGTAAACATGTAAGAATGTGCGAAGTCGACGGTATCCATTAGGGGTCCGTATCTAACATACTTTTAATCAGACAGGTTCATAGAAATGATTTTAATTAGTCAACAAACATATATAATTATAGGAATAATTTAAATAATTATAACAGCTCGGCCATCCGGCTTACAACGAGTCCCGCGTTGTTATGTATCTCAAAAAATAAATAAAATATAAATTTTACTTAATGAACATAAATTATCTAGTGAATGAACTTAAGTCATCATAGTAGCACATTTAAGTATCTAAATAAATCTCACATTTCATTACTTTACAATAGATTTACATGACCTTAAAAAATGTTTATAACCTTTGAGGACATCTGTTACCTGATATCTGTAACTCAAGTACTTTGTTATCGAATTAACTTGAAGTCATTATATTAGTAAATTACATTTATTTATCTAAATAAAGCTCAAAAACAGTTACAATAGTTTTAATCCTAAATTTATTTATTAATCTATGACCTTGATTAACAAATTGCTTATAACCTTAAAGGTTGTCGGTTACCTGACACTACTAACTTAATCTATATCTTAGTACTGCACTCAAGCGCCGGACGCGCGCGACTACCTTTCGCCCGACCGCCAGTGTCTGCGCGGCTATGAATATGTTTTTTGAACGCTTCCGACCTTCGCGATAAAAACATTCGTAGATCGCAAACTACAAGTGCTACATCAAAATAAAAAATACAGTTATAAAGCTGAATAGCTAAGAAAACTACTTATCTATAAATCAAGACATATTTTTGTTATTCTAGACTTAAAAAAAAAATGTTAAACTTGAAAAATAGTAATAATTTTAAAAGCCATTGTCGTCATCGTAAACCATAACTTTTTTGGAGGCGAATTGTGGCTCTTTTCTTTACGATTATTATCATGTATAATAGTATCAGATAATATAAGAGTACTTACTGCATAATTATAACAATAATATAAGAGTACTTACTGCATAAAACAATCACAGTTTGTTTACAAAGTTTAGCAATTTTTTTGTTTGACATTTTGCTTTAGCAGTTCTGCCAACTTTAAATATTTCGTTGAATAATGTCATAGAGAACAACTTTATGTTACTATTTTCATACACAAGACGCGTTAGTCGATTTTGTACGGCATTTTTTGTCTGTATCGTGCGGGGTGACCATAGTACCCGGTGGCGGACGACTTGATTGTTTTTTCGGGTGTTATAGTACCCCGCGGCGTCAAACTAACTTTATGTCATTATAATAGTACTACAAGTACAGTAATTTCATTTATTTATATAAATAAAGCTCAATAACAGTAACAATAGTTTTACACCTAAATTAATTTCTTAATCCATGACCTTGATTAACAAAATGCTTATTACCTTTAAGGGTGTCGGTTACCTTACATTACATTAATTTAAATAAATAAAGCTCAAAAACAGTAAATACTTTTACACCTAAATTAATTTCTTAATCCATGATTAATAAAATGCTTATAACCTTCAAGCGTGTCGGTTACGTGACACTCATAACTTAATCTATTTCTTATATCGACAGTATGTATAATTATGTATTGGTCCATGACCTTGACCAGTAAATATACGGATGCACCAATTGCTAAAATGAGGGGCATCCGTTACCTGATACCCCTCACCACCTCATTAGTACATGACCCTAACCAATGAATTGGTATTTACTAGTCCATGACGTTGACCAGCAAATATTTCAGCCATTGGTAGATAAATGGATATGAAGGGCATCCGTTACCTTGATACCCCTCACCAACTCATTAGTACGTGACCCTAACCAATGAATTGGTATTTACTAGTCCATGACGTTGACCAGCAAATATTTCATCCAATAGTAGATACATGTAATAATTTAGATGATACATGACATTAATCATCGAAACTTAAAACTTAATTAGCATAACTTGCTATTATGACATCGATTTCTTAATTCTTCAAGTGCACTTAACACAATGTAATTGACGGGAATAAATTTGATTAAGTATCCTTAATCAATCAATCAATCATTTTACTTCTTTGCAAATATGGGTATAGTACATAGGTATAATTACTAGGTAGGTAGGTGTAATTACTTACTTTTTAATTCTATGTACAATATTCATCTTCATAAGTGTAAATTAGTTTGCAATACAATATACATCTATTTACAACTCTTCACATTCAGATTCACAATCATTGCGCTCGGATTCACAATAGGTTCATACGGGTTCGTTAAAACAGATCCATGGGAATATTATTTTTATCAATGGTTACCACAGCCTCGTACCTCTTACTAGTCTTTGTGAGGGGCGTGTCCTCAACCAAGAACCTATCGTTAAGGAGCACCTTAATTCTGTAAGCTCCTTTACATTTAGGTTAGAGCTTCTTAGACTGCCCCTCTATTCCTTTCACAGCTCTTACTACTCTAACCAAATCACCTTTGAAACGCATTCCCATTATCCTGTACCTATCATACAGTTTCTTGTCCTTGTCCTGTTGTGTCCAAGTAAGTTCACCGGCCGTAGCCCTAAAATCGACCAGACTCTCCCCCACCTTCAGACGTAACTTCGTTTATCACGTCATTTAACAAACCTTCAGATGGGTTAGTTACATTTCGCCCGAAAAGAAGCTCAGCTGGAGTCTTTTTGATGGTGGCGTGTACAGTAGTATCTATTTGGTTTGCAGTGGTTAATTGCCCCGAGCGCTGCCAAAGTTTTGTCAAACCCAAAGTCCCACATCGTCATGATTGGCTTGCAGTAGTTGCCACCTGGTGCCACTTGGAACAACCCAACGGATAGTATTTTCGTCAATTATATGATATACCCGCCCATTTATAAGCTTTTAATTTTTGAATATGTCAACAGCGTCTTGACATTTGGAATCTGCGTCTGTTGCACCGTTGCAAGCAAATCGTCAGTACCTACTGAAAGTACATCTAACAAGTGATTAACGCCTAGAATACATTCACCAGAGCGGTATTCTATTGAGCAGTTGTATTCTTAGAACTGCACCAGCGAGCAATTCGTGGGACTAAGTCGCGTTTACTCAAAGTAGTACGCAAAGCGTTGTAGTCTGTAACTATGGTGAATCTAGTACAAAGTAAGTAATGCCTGAACCTATTCAATGAGGCAATAATAGCGAGGGTCTCTAACATGAAAGAGTGTAATTTTTGCTCATCCGGACTGGTTTGCCTGCCCCAGATTTGTCCTGTTGCATTAAAATGCTGGCTACCGGGTACTTGCTAGCGTCGGTGTGGAGACTAGTCAAAGGGCGCGCTATTAAGGCGAATCCTGTGACAAACCTCCTGAAGAAGCTAGCAAGACCTAAAAATCTCGGAACTTCATGAAAATTAGTTGGCGTAGGGAATTTGGATATAGCATCTGCTTTTAGTGATCCTGGTCCAACACCCTCTGAACTGACTTCGTACCCCAGATTTTATGTTAACTAGCACTATGGGGCTCGCGTGTGGATGTTAGATTCCTTTATAATGCCGCTTTCTAACATTTCCTTGATCATATCTTTAACTAGTTAGCGTTCGGTTCGGTTGTCCTTTACAACCGGTATGGGCGGTAAACGATAGGATCGGGGTCATCCAGTTAAATCACCATTTCAGTTTCCGTAGTAAACCCAAGATCTTTTAAACTACTGGAAAAACAATATTTATATTTATTCAACAAAACCTTTTAATGGATTTTTTTTTGATCCTTTAGTAAATTTTCTCTGCAGCCGATTGGTGATTCATTTGTGGGTGACTGATCGCTAAAATCTAATTTTTAACTCTTAGGTTCTCAGCTAAAGTGTGGCTCCTAGTTATAAGACTACCCTTCTCTATAACCAGATAGTTATTGCTGATATTCTGAACGAGAATCCTACCAGTATCTTGTGTTAATTGATACTCACCGGGCAACAAGTAATGTTCATGACTTTCAACATTGCGTATGGTTCCATTCACGTAATTTTTTCCCGAGAAAGAATTACGCAAGCTAACTGGGATTGCCTTTAATTCACCGCGTCCTATGCGCATGTCCTCTATACATAAAAGCGGACAAATCAAAACAGACTCCACACTAACCCGCTGTAAAATGACATCCGATTCTGTCTTTACTATTTTGATTGAGGACCTTTCGGTAAAAGTGTCATAGTAAAAGGCCATTTATTGCATGGCAATTTATTAAGTAACCACCTACTACCAATATCTCCACGTGATTTTCTACTACACCCTGCAATTCGATCGTAACGGTAGCCTTCCCAAGGGGGTTATATGGCACGTTACCTATGTCCTCTTAATAGTGGCACTTCTCCTGCCTTCCAGTTTATTCCTAAACGCAGAGCTTCACTGAGACGGACCAAACTACCCTTACTTCCCAAATCAACGAGACATTCTTAAAACAGCCCATTTATTTTAATGGGCCTTTTATACTTGGCACTTTAATCGCCTGTGTTTCATATTGCTTTTTTTTATTTATCGTTGGTACTTTGCGTTGTCCCAGGGCACTCAGTATACTTATGTCCTAATAAATTACATAAAGAGTACTGAATCTTCGGTTTCGGTAAAAATTTAAGTAGCAATTCCGGTTCCGTAAATTCTGCTCCTTGTACTCCCAACCTAACACCACGATCTTCTATGCATGCTATGACACAGTCAACTGCAAGCTTTCCCGATATTTCGCAACGATTCAAAAGATTTTTTGCATAGTGATATATCTCCAATGACTCCCCATAGCGTACCTTATTATTAAGCATTTCCATAAGTAATTCTGCATAATTATCCCTAGTAGGAAAGGATTCTTTCAGCTTTAACTTCCACTCTGGCCAAGAAAATAGTAACGAGGATAGACCCTGATACCAGGTTTTAGCTACCCCTGTTAATTTCGGCAGAACATAGTGGTGTTTATCGTTCCAACTATAGATCTGTGCACATTCGTCAACCTTATGAAGCTACGTATAAACCGTCTATTCCTTACATAACGGGTCAAAATCAGGAATAACATATTTTAAACAGGAAACCTATCACGATCGTTTGTATTATCCATACCCTTAATTAATAAAGTTCATATTAAAGTTAATTTAAAAAGTTCTCAATTGGGGGTCTCAGACAGCTCTTAAAGGTGTGCGAGGTTTATGCTGTGGAACATGGCCTGAGGTACAACGAAAGTAGAAGTGAGTTCATGTTATTTAAATGTATAAATATAAACAATATCTTTATACCACCTACATTACTTAATGGTGTACCTCTGGGTCGTGTTACACAGTTTATATATCTGGGACACATAGTAACTGAGAATTTTAGTGATGAATTAGACATTGAGAGGGAGCGCAGGGCATTGTCAGTACGCGGTAATATGTTGGCACACAGGTTCGCTCGGTGTACTGCTCCTGTTAAAATAACAATGTTCAAGGCATTCTGCCAGACGTTCTACACGAGCAGTCTGTGGGCAAACTTTACACAAAAATCCTACAATGCCTTGCGCGTCCAATATAATAATGTGTTCAGGGCTCTGTTTCGGCTCCCTCGATATGCATGTTTGCAGACGCCAGCGTAGATGATTTCTACGCAATTATGCGTAAAAAGGTTGCGTCCGTGGTGCGACGAGTACGGGGGAGCCCGAATAGCTAAGTTTTTCTGTCTTTTTTTTTTTATATACAGGTTATTTGACTCACGATGTGATTCTTCTTGAGACGGTATGCGAAGGCGAGAAGCTCTGCTCCTAGGTGAATGCCAGGATTCCGCGTGGCGCGTCTCGTGCCGCCTTGGAGTGGGCGACAGTGTCCTGAAGCGCCCCGCACGCACGTCGACTTGCTCTTCTTGAATAGTGTGGCCGGGAAGGAGACAGACTAATCGTCAATCGCGGTCGTCTTCCTTCCGACCGCCAGGACACCGCGACAGATTGTTTCGGCTGCTTTAATTTTCTTCAGGTGAACGCGTATGTCCTCGATCCCGGCTGCGGCTTCGAGTAGCATCACATCTTAGTGGCGGCGTCAGCGTTTCGCGAGTGGTCTGTCTAGGTCCATCACATTCTCTTCGAGAACTAGACCTACGTGCATCCATGGTCTCGCGTCTTTAGCGTATTATAAAAAAAAGAAACACCTGAGTTAATAAACCGCGCTATACTAAACCTGTAAATACGATTTTTATTGACCTGCACATACTTTAATTATAGATCATCAAACATACCAATCTCCAGGGAGTAGCCTGGCAAGATTAACATGCATGACTAACCATATAAACCTCCGGAATATCTCAGTTACGGTAAATACAGTTCAGGTCCTCAAATCACAAACAGAAATATCAAACATGTTCATCTCCAGGGAGTACCCTAGCAAGATTAACACGCATGACTAACCATGTAAACCTCCGGAATATCTCCGTTTCGGTAAATACAGTTCAGTTCCCTAAATAAACGGAATTATCAAAAATGTTCATCTCCAGGGAGTACCCTGGCAAGATTAACATGGATGACTGACTATATAAACCTCCGGAATGTCTCCGTTACCGTAAATACAGTAAATTTCCTCAAATTACAGAAGGTAGTAAGAAAAGAAAATACGTCACAGGTATTTATAGCCTACTTTTTTACTTTGGTATTGCAAATTGAAATAATATGATTAATGAGGGTAGGCAGCATAATACAACGAACAAAGGAAACTACCGTTTTCTATGTACCTACGCGAAATACTTAGCCGTATCTCCGATCCTTTTGTGGACACTAGGTTGCTAATCCCAATTCTGAGATGTGAACCGTACTTTGGTTCAATACTCAGAAGCAGGGAAAATATAAAAATACTCTTTAAATACTTTAACGAAAATTAGATTTATTACATTAGTTACAGTACAGTAATACAGTTTGGTGATACAAGTGACTAGAACTGACGTCGCAGGGCGAATGCCATGGGCTCTTTTTTTTGGACGGGGAACACTCGTAGTTCACCTCGCTAAGGGTGGTTACTACTCAACCGGGCTAGCCTGTGGTAGCCTCAGAATGATTCTAAAGCCCCCAGCCAAGGCAACTAAAAACTACTTAAACCTACAACTCTGCTCGCTGGGGGCACCCCCTGTGGGGTACGGGCCTCGGCTAAGCGGCATCGTTATCGGGAGGGCAGCAAGGGACAGGCTAGGTCATGACTATATTATTTATGGGGTTTAAAGCTAATGGTTCAGCGGCGCGGGCTGGCTCGTTAGGCAAGACGGGGAGCAATAACAACATTGCTATTATTACTACTGGGACGTCGCGCAGGGCCTCGGCGGCGAGGCCGGAAGGCGGCGGGTCGCGGTTCGTGTGCTTGTTTTAGAGTACTGGTTTCCCTACAGCTCTCTTGTACAAGGGTGATTGGGTCATCGGGTTCGAGTAAGGTGTGCCGTGGACGGCGGATCTTACTGATCTGGGAGGGAGCGTATCGGGTAGCCGATACGATTAGGGGGTTCTGGTGCTTTTCAGCAGATTCGATGAAACGCTTTGTGAGGCGTTTCATGAACTGCTTGATGGTCGGGATTTTGAAATCGACATGGAGTCGCTCATTCCTAACGAACCACGGGGCACCCGTGGCCTTTCGGAGAAAACGGTTCTGGAGGGACTGCAACCTATGGATCCGGTATGACTTTGCGTGGGCGAATGTAGCACACGTATAGGTCATGATGGGGCGAATGCAAGTGGTGTAGATGCGCAACTTGCATTTTAGGGACAATTTGCTGTTGTGGTTCAGCATTGAGTGGAGCCTACCGAGAGCGAAGGCGGCCCGCGAGCGCACCGCCTTAATGTGCTCTTGGAAGCTGAGATTCTTGTCGAGAATCACACCTGGATATTTGGCTCGCTCTTCCCAAGGGATCGGCTTACCAAACATCTTGATCGGTGGAAGGATCGGGGGGAGTCTAGCCCGTGGCCTACGGAACAGGACCGCCTGGCTTTTCTTGGGGTTGACCTCAATCCTCCATTTCCGAAACCAACTGCCTAGGCGGTTGGCGGACCTTTGGAGGTGATGAGATATGGGTTTACCACTCTTGCCAGAGTAGTAAACGGCCGTGTCATCGGCAAAGAGAGAAAGAAAGAGCGCTAACTGCGACTGGGGATCGGGGGGAATATCGCTGGTGAACAGCGTGAAAATAAGAGGCGACAGCACACCGCCTTGCGGTACGCCGGCGCGGATGGGGCGGGGGGTGGAAACCGCACCTTCGATACGGAATCGAAAGGTGCGGTTCGACAAATAGTCTCGTAAGATGAGCACGAGACGATCTGGCACCCCGAGTTGATATAACTTGTATGTCAGACCGTTGTGCCAGACCTTGTCGAAAGCTTTCGCTATGTCGAAGAACAGGGCTCCCGTCATCAAGCCGCGTTGATAGCGGCCGTTGATATGCTCAACGATGCGGTACACCTGTTGGACGCACGAGTGAGTGGCTCTAAAGCCAAACTGCTCGTTGGGGATGAGGCTCTTTCGCTCGACATAATCTCTGAGACGCTTATAAATAAGCCTCTCGTAGATCTTGCCGAGCGAGCTGAGCAGACTGATGGGGCGGTAGGAGGACGGGGAGGATCTGGGCTTACCCGGCTTGGGAATGCCGATCACGATAGCCTCTTTCCACTGCTGCGGAAACATGTTGTTGGACAGAGCGCCATTGAAGATGGCGGTCATCAACACGATCAGAGTCTTGGGAAAGAGTCGGACTACCCTGTTGGTAATGCCGTCGCGCCCAGGGGCTTTCTTGGGTCTGAGTTTGCCGATGATCTTCTCCACCTCATCCGGAGTGACGGGAGGGAGAGGGTCGTCGGGGTCCTCGACGGGAGGGAGGGAGGTCCTACGTTCGACCTCGGCGTCCACCTCGGCGAGGTGGGCCGGGTCGACGGGGTTCGAGCTTGGGCAACACTGGGCCTCTAGACTGTCAGCCAGGCATTCGGCCTTCTCGTCGTCGTTAAACGCGAGAGTGTTGTCGGGGCGGGTGAGGGGGGGCATAGTGGTAACCTCGGAGGCGCGTAACTTCCTCTGAAGTTCCTAAAATGCGAGGTGATTGGGATGGAGATCACTGAGCATCTGATCCCATTGCTTGTCACGAAACTCTTTGATGCGCTTACTTACTTTACGCTGTAAGTAACGCATAAAAGCTTTGTTACTAGCACAGGGAAAAGAGCTGTAGGCACGGACGGCCGCATTCTTCTCGGTCAACAGTTCACGCACATCGTCCGGGAGTTTCCAGCGACAGTCGTCCGTCGCCGGAGCCTCCCTTGAACATTCGTCCAGGACGAATTGTACGTGTTCCGTGAGCGAGCCGATCGCGGCCGCCGTGTCGGCAGCTGACTTGATGTGATCTGGGATTTTATCCAGGTGATGTGACGTGGTGACTTTCAGTTTTTCACTTACTTTGCGCCAGTCAGTGATCACTCGGGTGGGAGGAGGTTGGGAGGGGTCCGCAGGACCGAATCTGGGAGTGAGCTCCAGAATAACCGGCCGGTGATCCGAGTTGAGCTCGTCCACCGCCTCCACAGATTGCAAACGTAAGTTTACATTCTTGAGGAGAGCGATGTCGAGCACGTCGGGTCGCCAGTTAGGTTGGTGAGGGTAGTGGGTTGGATGCATCGGAGCGATGACATCGAAATTGAGGGGGCTGCAAAGCTCGAACAGAGCTCTGCCTCTGGGAATAGCCGTGTGGCTATTCCATGAGGGATGTTTGGCGTTGAGGTCCCCCGCCAGAAGGACGGAGTCGCTCAAGCCAAGAAGAGTTGTGAGGTCATTTCTGAGGGAGGGGCCTATAGGAGTAGTGTTGGCGGGAGGGTCGTAGACAGAAATGACCGTGAGGGGTTGGTGACCTGTCATGCCAAGCTGACAGACAGAGACCTCAAGCTCGGTTAGGGTGGTGGGCGGATCCATAGGGATGCAGTATAGGGACGATTTGTAATAAATGAGAGTGCCTCCCCCATGACATCGGGTCCTGTCGTTGCGAACTAAACGGTAGTTCGCAATTTTAGGGGCCCGGTGATGGGGCTTGAGGAACGTCTCCTGCACCAGAAGCAAATCTAAGCGATGGTCGCGGAGGAAGTTGGCGATCTCATCGCGTTGGCTTGTGAGGCCGTTGGAGTTGAAGTACCCTATCCGGAGGGACTTCGGCCTAAACCTACATATTCCTGTTGGGGACTTAGCCATGGAGTCGTTCATAAAGGCTAATAAATTGGACCACATCACTGAAGTCACGGTATACGGCACCGTGCTCCGTGATGTCGGAAGCCTTCAGAGCTTCGGTCATAGCCACAGCTCTGGGGGAGTAGAAGGCCTTGTAAAAGGCCATGTTGATTTGAATGGCCATTTCAGGCGCATTCGCGGGAATGGGGTGGATGGGGACTTTTGAAGTAGCCTCCGGTGGTGGGGAGCGGAGGAGTGGCTGCCTGAGGGGCGGCTGCTCCGACAACGGCGACCAATGGTCGGGGGACGGGAGGGATGGCTACGTCCATAAGGGCCGGGATGGCCGGGGTGGGCTTTTGGGCCGCAGGGGCCTGGGTCTGGGTAGGCGCGGGTCCGAGCACCGGGAAATGGGCCCTATGGTTCACCGCGTTCCAAGGGCTGGGGCGCTGAGGGTATAGGGCCACGGGGGGTTGAGTCGTGGGGGCTTCCCTCTCCTGGCGAGCGTTTGCACGCTTTGCCAGTTTGGGCGCGGACGATTTGGGGGCCTTGGGACAACCACGGTAGTTAGCCGGATGCCCAGCCTCCCCGCACAGCACACAGCTGGGCGGGTTGGCGCACTGGGTATGGTCCTTAGGACGGGGACAGTCAGAGGTGCCGTGGTCGCCCAGGCACTTGACACAGCGTGGCTTGCCGAAGCAATTGCGCTGAGAGTGGCCGTACAGTTGGCAGTTGTGACACTGACCAACAATACCGCTACGAAGGGGTTTTTCAATCTTTAAACCCTCCAAGAAGCAGATCTTGGAGATCTTAAAGATTGGGGGTATTTATCGTCCGTTGGGTTACAAACGATGAGCACCATATTGTATGGCGCTCCACCACGGCGGTGCATGCGGTGGACCGCAGCAACCGGGATCTCTTGACGTTTGAGATCATTGCTGATCTCTTCGGGGGTTATAGCGTGAGGGACGTTCCTCACAACCACTCGGACTAGCTGTTCCTCTTGGAACGCGTAGGAGTGAAAAGGCACCTTCCTCGCTACAAGGAGTTTATGCAACTCCCTGTAGTCCTGAGCGGAAGGTACCTGGACCTTTATCCCATTGGTCAAAGCACGGGCATGGGAGAATTGGATGTGGCACTCGTTGCAAGCGCCCGAAACCTCCGTCCACTTCGCCGCTTCATGAATGAAGAGGGGTGGCGGAGGCTTCGTCTTGGGGCAATGGCCATCGGACTGGGGGGACGGGTCGCCTGCTGGGAGGTGCTGGCTTTGGGGGCTGTGGAGGTCGAGGCAGCGGGGGAGAGAGGGGAGACAGTCGGGACCACTGTCTTCCTTGCTTTGTGGGCGGACTCTTGAGCGGCAGAGCTCTTCTTCTTCCGCTTTCCTTTACCCACAAGGGTAAATTCCGCAGAAGAGTCAGAGGTACCTGAGTCGGTACCGGACTCATAGTCCATGGGGGGGAGTGGGGGAGTCTGGGTCTAGTGTGAGCGTGAGCGGGGCGCTCTCGAGGACGTCACTGAATTCAGTGACGTCATCGGGAGTTGGAGAGGGGGGGAGGGGCCCTGAGGGGGCTCGGGGGAGAGTACCTCACGCGGTGGAGTGCGTGTCGCACTGGACTGGGACGTTTTTAGGCTTTCAAGCCTGTCCAGCCTATAGCTGACTATGCGGACCAACTCCTGATTGGGGTGGCCCTCTAGTAGTCTTTGGATGAGATCCAAAAGGATCTCGCCCACGCCTATATTGGGAGGAAATTTAGTAAGTTGGGGGGGGGAAACATATGCCTTAGGGGCAGGGGAGGGAACCTACACCTAAACTCCTAACTAACTAACAATCATAACTAACAATCCTAACTCCCCGGGTGGGAGTTCCCGGGGATGTGTCACCCTCCCTGTCGGGTGAAGACAGGGAGGTGTGTGCCTAAGGTGTGCCCTAAGCTTGTGATCTCGCTGCCAATCTTAATGTGCAGCGAGTCCCTATGGTTCTTGCGACCGACCGACGAAGCTGGAAGAGAGCGGGGTTAAGTAATTGGTCGTGACTAGGAGGCCCCCCAAGGCCGCGGGTCCAATACCCTTCCGACTTGACCTAGGCCCTGAAGGGGCTAGGTCGGTGTGTCGGGTCAACACCCACTCGGCTTCGTTGGCACCGTAAGGTATCAACCGAGTGACCACGAGAAACTTGGATTTACCCAGAAGGGGTCACCACGCTTCTTGACAGCACCCGAAAATGAAATAAGATATCACTCGGCTGCCTTGAAAAAGGCAGCGTCGGATCAAAAGTGTAGTCAGCGTCCACAGTCTATTGATTGATTGATTGATTGATTGACAGTGACGTCACGACGAGCGAGACGAGCAGCGAGCGAGCGAGCGGTGAGTCACGGAGCGGCTGGGAGCAGACGTCCGTCACAGTCGGGAGGCACGCGCGGAACGTATCGCCATGGGCTCGGCGGGGATCTCACTTAAATGCCCGCTGGCCATTTTTCATTCCCACCATTTTACTTGCTTATGATTAGTCGTAGAGCGACGACCATTCACATTCGACGACCAATGACATTAAGTCAATACAACTACTTTTAATCAGACAGGTTCATAGAAATGATCTTAATTAGTCAACAAACATATATAATTATAGGTATAATTTAAATAATTATAACACTTAGAAACAATATTATCAAATGAATAATTATGACAAAGCACCTATCTACTTATCAGTTTCAAAAAACATAGTAGGTACTCTAAGAGTAGTAGGTATCTAAGAGTTAAGTATTCTAAGACATTTTTTGGTATTTCATAGACATAATTATGTGATAATATCTCACATGGTAAAGTTAATAATTTTGTTTATGACTTAGTATTAATTAAACTAGAAACAAGTTACAGAACATCAAAACAAACAACAATAAGAACGTATATGAAATGTATAGTTTCTGTCAAAACAAAGTCTCGAATAGCACATGTTACATCCTCATCCTCCATCCATCATCATCATCCATGCTATATTATGTCCTCTTAAGATATGATTATTTTGTTATTCTGTCACACAAGAGTGCAAGAGTGTTTGATATGTGTGTTGGAGGTAGAACTACTGTGAAATCTTTGAAATCCCTGCATTTTAGCTGGGAAATTGCTAGTTTACCAGCATACAGTTTAGGCAG
This sequence comes from Lacanobia wlatinum, assembly GCA_947578705.1. Lineage (NCBI taxonomy): Eukaryota > Metazoa > Arthropoda > Insecta > Lepidoptera > Noctuidae > Lacanobia > Lacanobia wlatinum. The sequence continues at coordinate 2,876,106 of OX388022.1, read as the reverse complement.
GGCATCTCTGGGAACTACATTGCTCAATTTAATGTGAATGAGAAACAGTGGGATCATACTTTTACCAATCTTTCTTTTTTCTTATATCTAGACACTCTTCAGAAGTAGGTACCTACCTACATAAGACAAACATCTTGCATATCACACATATCCTTGTCAAATGTAACTATTTATCACTGATGTTTCTCTTCATAGTTTATTGATTTCTTTAGACCGCAGTTTTCAGTACCTCTTGCTAAATGCTGCTTCCGATCGTCTCCTTATTCGAGTCGTTGGGAACCCTTTAACAGTTGTGCCGAGGCTCGTGCAGAAGTGGCTATGTTTATAGCATCATCAGTGGCATTTGTTAAGTACTCAAAGGTACAGGAGCGAGGGTACTGGGGCACTAAAAGAAGTTTTCGGTCATGTTTTGCACAGGGGCACCGCATTCACAATTGGTGTGAAAGGAGTCCTTAAACTGCATTTTGTAAGCATAGTAATAACTATACGGCACTTTGTGAGGATTTTCCCAAATCTTTACCTTTACAGAATATCAGAACACGGGATTATCGAGCATCTACATCAACATGAGCTTACTCTTCATAAACATTGGCATTACTGACTTTCTGTGGAATCCCAAGTGTTATTGCGTAGCTGATCTATACTTTAATGAGAAACTATATCTAGCGGGGTTGCACCTTGAGCCATCAATGAGTTGAAAAGGCTCGTAATAAAAAAACATTAACAAAATAAATTGTAAAAAAATAGTTTACAAGGACAAATATGAATTTGTCAATATTGACAAGTATAGTTTGAAGTTGGTTGTATCGGACGGCAGGGACACGTCCAGTGTCCGCACTGTCGGCCTGGGACAATCTCCCACGTAGTTCGACGTACGCTCCTTGTAATTCCTTGCGCTGGTCACGTACGCCGCCACGCACCCCTGAATGCGTACTTTCTTCTTGGGACCTCGGGAGACGGAGACGGATAGCCGGGAGGAGGTGAATAAAACGCTTCTTCCTGGGGTTTCTTGATCCGCAGGTTTCGGCTCTCTTCTTCTTCTTCAGATGTTGCCTCTTCAACGGCTATTCGACGACTGCTCTCGGGCCGATTTTTTTTTTTTTTTTTTTTTTTGATTTGGACCACTCGTAGTTCACCTCTAGACGGGTGGTTACTACTTAACCGGGCTAGCCTGTGGTGGCCTCAGAATGACTCTAAAGCCCCCAGCCAAGGCAACTAAAAATACTTAACCTACAACTCTGCTCACTGGGGGCACCCCCTGTGGGGTTCGGGCCTCGGCTCAGTGGCATCGTTATCGGGAGGGCAGCAAGGGACAGGCTGGGTCATGACATTATTTAGGGGGTTTAAAGCTAATGGCTCAGCGACGCGGGCTGGCTCGTTAGGCAAAAGACGGGGAGCAACAACAACATTGCTATTATTACTGGGACGTCGCGCGGGGCCTCGGCGGCGAGGCCGGAAGGCGGCGGGTCGCGGTTTGTGTGCTTGTTTAAGAGTACTGGTTTCCCTACAGCTCTCTTGTACAAGGGTGATTGGGTCATCGGGTTCTAGTAAGGTATGCCGTGGACGGCGGACCTTACTAATCTGGGAGGGAGCGTATCGGGTAGCCGATGCGATAAGAGGGTTCTGGTGCCTCTCAGCAGATTCGATGAAACGCTTCGTGAGGCGTTTCATGAACTGCTTGATGGTCGGGATTTTGAGATCGACATGGAGTCGCTCATTCCGAACGAACCACGGGGCACCCGTGGCCTTTCGGAGAAAACGGTTTTGGAGGGACTGCAACCTATGGATCCGGTATGACTTTACGTGGGCGAATGTAGCACACGCATAGGTCATGATGGGGCGAATGCAAGTGGTGTAGATACGCAGCTTGCATTTTAGGGATAATTTGCTGTTGTGGTTCAGCATCGAGTGGAGCCTACCGAGAGCGAAGGCGGCGCGCGAGCGCACCGCCTTAATGTGCTCTATAAAACTGAGGTTTTTGTCCAAGATCACTCCTAGATATTTGGCTCGCTCTTCCCAAGGGATCGGCTTGCCAAACATCTTGATCGGTGGAAGGATCGGGGGGAGTCTAGCCCGCGGCCTGCGGAACAGGACCGCCTGACTTTTCTCGGGATTTACCTCAATCCTCCACTTCCGAAACCAACCGCCTAGGCGGTTGGCGGATCTTTGGAGGTGATGAGATATGGATTTACCACTCTTGCCAGAGTAGTAAACGGCCGTGTCGTCGGCAAAGAGCGCTAATTGCGACTGGGGATCGGGGGGAATATCGCTGGTGAACAGCGTGAAAATAAGAGGCGACAGCACACCGCCTTGCGGTACGCCGGCGCGGATGGGGCGGGGGGTGGAAAGCGCACCTTCGATACGGAATCGAAAGGTGCGGTTCGACAAATAGTCTCGAAGGATGAGCACGAGACGATCTGGCACCCCGAGTTGATATAGCTTATATATCAGACCGTTGTGCCAGACCTTGTCGAAGGCTTTCGCTATGTCGAAGAACAGGGCTCCCGTCATCAAGCCGCGTTGATAGCGGCCGTTGATATGCTCAACGATGCGGTAGACCTGTTGGACGCACGAGTGAGTGGCTCTAAAGCCAAACTGCTCGTTGGGGATGAGACTCTTTCGCTCGACGTAATCCTTGAGACGCTTATAGATAAGCCTCTCGTAGATCTTGCCGAGCGAGCTGAGCAGACTGATGGGGCGGTAGGAGGACGGGGAGGATTTGGGCTTACCCGGCTTGGGAATGCCGATCACGATAGCCTCTTTCCACTGCTGCGGAAACATGTTGTTGGACAGAGCGCCATTGAAGATGGCGGTCATCAACACGATCAGAGTCTTGGGAAAGAGTCGAACTACCCTGTTGGTAATGCCGTCGCGCCCAGGGGCTTTCCTGGGTCTGAGTTGGCCGATGATCTTCTCCACCTCGTCCGGAGTGACGGGAGGGAGAGGGTCGTCGGGGTCCTCGACGGGAGGGAGGGAGGTCCTACGTTCGACCTCGGCGTCCACCTCGGCGAGGTGGGCCGGGTCGACTGGGTTCGAGCTTGGGGAACACTGGGCCTCTAGACTGTCAGCCAGGCATTCGGCCTTCTCGTCGTCGTTAAACGCGAGAGTGTTGTCAGGGCGGATGAGGGGGGGCATGGTGGTAACCTCGGAGGCGCGTAACTTCCTCTGAAGCTCCCAAAATGCGAGGTGGTTGGGCTGGAGATCACTGAGCATCTGATCCCATTGCTTGTCACGAAACTCTTTGATGCGATTGCTTACTTTACGCTGTAAGTAACGCATAAAAGCCTTGTTACTAGCACAGGGAAAAGAGCTGTAGGCACGGACGGCCGCATTCTTCTCGGTCAACAGTTCACGCACATCGTCCGGGAGTTTCCAGCGACGGTCGTCCGTCGCCGGAGCCTCCCTTGAACATTCGTCCAGGACTGACTGTACATGTTCCGTGAGCGAGCCGATCGCGGCCGCCGTGTCGGCAGCTGACTCTATGTGATCTGGGATTTTATCCAGGTGATGTGACGTGGTGACTTTCAGTTTTTCACTTACTTTGCGCCAGTCAGTGATCACTCTGGTGGGAGGAGGTTGGGAGGGGTCGGGAGGACCGAATCTGGGAGTGAGCTCCAGAATAACCGGCCGGTGATCCGAGTTGAGCTCGTCCACCGCCTCCACAGAATGCAAACGTAAGTTTACATTCTTGAGGAGAGCGATGTCGAGCACATCGGGTCGCCAGTTAGGTTGGTGAGGGTAATGGGTGGGATGCATCGGAGCGATGACATCGAAGTTGAGGGGGCTGCTGAGCTCGAACAGAGCTCTTCCTCTGGGATTAGCCGTGTGGCTATTCCATGAGGGATGTTTGGCGTTGAGGTCCCCCGCCAGAAGGACGGAGTCACTCAAGCCAAGAAGAGTTGTGAGGTCATTTCTGAGGGAGGGGCCTATGGGAGTGGTGGTGGGAGGGTCGTAGACAGAAATGACCGTGAGGGGTTGGTGGCCTGTCATGCCGAGCCGACAGACAGAGACCTCAAGCTCGGTTAGGGTGGCGGGCGGATCCATGGGGATGCAGTATAGGGACGATTTGTAATATATGAGAGTTCCTCCCCCATGACATCGGGTCCTGTCGTTGCGAACTAACCGATAGTTCGCAATTTTAGGATCCCGAAGATGGGGCTTGAGGAACGTCTCCTGCACCAGAAGCAGATCTATGCGATGGTCGCGGAGGAAATTGGCGATCTCATCACGTTGGCCTGAGAGGCTGTTGGAATTGAAGTACCCTATCCGGAGGGACTTCGGCCTAAACCTACATGTTACTGCGGGGGACTTAGCCATGAAGACGTTCATAGAGGCTAATAAAGTGAACTACATCACTGAATTCACGGTATACGGCACCGTGCTCAGTGATGTTAGAGGCCTTCAGAGCTTCGGTCATAGCCACAGCTCTGGGGGAGTAGAAGGCCTTGTAGAAGGCCATGTTAATATGGATGGCCATTTCAGGCGCATTCGCGGGAATAGGGTGGGTTGGGACTTTGGGAGTAGCCTTTGGTGGTGGGGGGGGAGGAGTGGCTGCCTGAGGGGCGGCTGCTCCGGCGACGGCGACCGATGGTCGGGGGAATGGAGGTATGGCTACATCCATGAGGGCCGGGATGGCCGGGGAGGGCTTTTGGGCCGTAGGGGCCTGGGTCTGGGTAGGCGCGGGTCCGAGCGCCGGGAAGTGGGCCCTATGGTTCAGCGCGTTCCAAGGGCTGGGGCGCTGAGGGTATAGGGCCACGGGGGGTTGGGTCGTGGGGGCTTCCCTCTGCTGGCGAGCGTTTGCACGCTTTGCCAGTTTGGGCGCAGACGATTTGGGGGCCTTGGGACAACCACGGTAGTTAGCCGGGTGCCCTGCCTCCCCGCACAGCACACAGCTGGGCGGGTCGGCGCATTGTGAGTGGTCCTTAGGACGGGGACAGTCAGGGGTGCCGTGGTCGCCCAGGCACTTGACGCAGCGCGGCTTGCCGAAGCAATTGCGCTGTGAATGGCCATATAGTTGGCAGTTGTGACACTGGCCAACTATACCGCTACGACGGGGCTTTTCCATCTTCAAGCCCTCTAGGAAACAAATCTTCGAGATTTTGAAGATGGGGTGGTATTTATCGTCTGTTGGATTACAGACGATGAGCACCATATTATATGGTGCTCCACCACGGCGGTGCATGCGGTGGACCGCAGCGACTGGGATTTCCTGACGTTTGAGATCATTACTGATCTCTTCAGGGGATATGGCGTGAGGGACGTTCCTCACTACCACGCGGACTAGGCGTTCCTCCTCGAAGGCGAACGAGTGGAAAGGTACCTTCCTCGCTACAAGGAGTTTATGCAACTCCCTGTAGTCCTGGGCAGAAGGCACCTGGACCTTAATTCCATTTCCCACAGCACGGGCGTGGGAGAATTGAATTCGGCGCTCGTTACAAGCGCCCGAAACCTCCGTCCACTTCGCCGCTTCATGAATGAAGAGGGGTGGCGGAGGCTTCGACTTCTTGGCGAGCGCCGGGTCGGACTGGGTGGCCGGGGGGGCAGTGGCCATCGGGCTGGGGGGACGAGACGCCTGCTGGGAGGTGCTGGCTTTGGGGGCTGCGGAGGTCGTGGCAGCAGGGGAGGGAGGGGAGACAGTTGGGACTACTGTCTTCCTGGCTTTGGGGGCGGACTCCTGAGCGGCAGAGCTCTTCTTCTTCCGCTTACCTTTACCCACAAGGGTAAATTCGGCGGAAGAGTTTGAGGTACCCGAGTCGTTATTATCCGAACCGGACTCGTAGTCCATGGGGGGGGGAGTGGGGGAGTCAGGCTCTAATGTGAGCGGGGCACTCTCTAGTACGTCACTGAAATCAGTGACGTCATCGTGAGTTGGAGAGGGGGGGGAGGGGCCCTGAGGGGGCACGGGGGAGAGTGACTCACGCGGCGGAGGCGAGCTAGTCCTACTGGGCTGGGAGTTTTTAAGGCTCTCCAGCCTATGCAACCTATAGTTGACTATTCGGACCAACTCCTGATTGGGGTGGTCCTCTATTAGTCTTTGGACGAGATCCCAAAGGATCGCGTCCACCTCCTTAGGGGGAGGCATTTTTACTACTGGGAGGAGGGAAACATATGCCTTAAGGGCAGGAGGAGGGGGATCCTAAACCTAAACTCCTATCAACCTAACTCCCCGGGTGGGAGTTCCCGGGGATGTGTACCCTCCCTGTCGGGTGTAGACAGGGAGGTGAGTACCTAGGGTGTGCCCTAAGCTTGTGATCTCGCTGCCAATCTTATTGTGCAGCGAGTCCCTATGGGTCTTGCGACCGACCGACGAAGCTGGAAGAGAGCGGGGTTAAGTAATTGGTCGCGACTAGGAGGCCCCCCAAGGCCGCGGGTCCAATACCCTTCCGACTTGACCTAGGCCCTGAAGGGGCTAGGTCGGTGTGTCGGGTCAACACCCACTCGGCTTCGTTGGCACCGAAAGGTTTCCACCGAGTGACCACGAGAAACGTGGATTTACCCTGAAGGGGTCACCACGTTTTTGACAGTACCCGAAACGGAAATAGGATATCTCTCGGCTGCCTTGAAAAAGACAGCGTCGGATCAAAATGTGTAGTCAGCGACCACAGTGACGTCACGGCGAGCGGGACGAGCAGCGAGCGAGCGAGCAGCGATGAGTCACGGAGCAGACGTCCGTCACGGTCGGGCGGCGCGCGCGGAATGAGCTCTCGGGCCGAAAATCGGCTCCGCTTTTATACTGCCCGCCGTTACCTTGACGGGGACCGTGATTTTTGGACTCATTTCGCTTGCAATTTTCACTTTGAGCCGAAACCTTTGGAGCCTTTATTTATTGTTTTTATGTAAAAAACCCTTATAATACATACATTTTCGGATTCCTCAGACCTTACTCTACAACATGAAATACAAATTTTATTGAAAACCTTACATAGTAAAAAGTTTCTAAAACAAAAACTTCTAAATTTACACCATAACAAACTTTCACTATACATTTTCCTTAATGTCTCTAAAACTATAAGTCCTATCGACTTGATTCTTTTTGTAAAATAGGTTTTGGGTCGAGACCTTTATTTTGACACCAATTTCAAAACGATATCTCTACAAACAAAAAACCTCATTTTCAGATTACGTAATTATTTACAATGCAAAAATTCTACTTCAAAATTTCCTTATAAATTATCAAAATTCGTTCGTATTAGAACCTTATTAGATATAGCATACACAAATAAACCTTATAAAACTAATTAGAAAGTGACAAAACCTAATCTACTTAGTATCCTAATTAGTCCCCTTTCAGCATTAAAATACTAACATATTTGAACCTTATCTAATCTATAATACAACAATAAGCCTTATATAACTAATTAGACATAAAATAAACCTAATTAAACCTAAAGTAATTAAAATCTAACAGAGTCTAATTGGTTTCCTTACAAAACATTAAGACAACATTTCTACGTTACATGGTCACCCCTACCACTACTTGCGCCCTGGGGCGCAGACGGGGTCTCGTCGCCGACAGTCTCCCCCTCGTGCGTCGCACCAACCTCCTGGCTCGGCGACACTCCCGGCACCAACAGCACCACTCTCGAACTGGGTCTTCGCAGCACTCCTCCGCGCGTCTCGACGTCGACGATCCTTGTCCGCCCATCTGGTCCAGGATACACCCGCAGGATTCTGCCGCGTGGCCAGGTGCATCTCGGCAGGCTGTGGTCGACGATTAGCACGATGTCTCCAACTTGCAGATCTGTGGCGCTGGTTCTTCCTTTCGTCTTTCTCGGCAGAAGAGTGGGCAGATATTCTCGCAGCCAACGTTGCCAGAAGTGGTCGGCAAGTCGCTGCGTGGCCTTCCAGGTAGGTCTGACCACAAGCTCACTGTCTTCGAAGCTGCCGATTCTCGCAGCACCGCAGGATCGCCCAATGAGGAAGTGGTTTGGTGTGAGCGCTTCCTCCTCAGGGTCTTCGGAGAGATGAGTGAGAGGTCGAGAGTTGACTATGTGCTCGGCCTCTAGGAGGAGAGTGTGGAGTACCTCCTCTCGTGGATGCCTTTCGTTGAGTGTGGCGTCTAGTGCGGTTTTAATAGATCGCACCAAACGCTCCCATGCGCCGCCCATGTTTGGCGCACCAGGGGGGATAAATTTCCACTGCACGCCGATCTTCTCTGCTTCTGAGACGAGGTCTTCTTGCTTCAGGGTGTCGAGCGCTTCCTTTAATTCCTTGTTAGCGCCGACGAAGTTGGTCCCGTTGTCGCTGTAGATTTTCTTCGGCATTCCTCTTCTCGCGGCGAATCGTCGTAGCGCCATGATCATGCTGTCGGTGGAGAGCGAAGGAGTCAGCTCAATATGCACAGCCCTGGTTGTTAGGCATGTGAATAGAGCTCCCCATCTCTTTTCGTGTCGCCTTCCCACGGTGATCGTCATAGGGCCGAAGTAATCTACGCCAGTACACGTAAAGGGAGGGTTTCCGTGCATCAGCCTCTCAGCAGGCAAGTTGCCCGTCGGTAGGTCTTGTGGTCTTGCCTTCCTTGTTCTGCACCACTGACACTGATGTTGAACTGCCTTGATCGCTGACCTTAGTCCCAACACCCAGAAGCGTTGTCGTATTTCGTTCATCACCGTTGCGTGATTTCCATGATTGAAGCGGCAGTGGAATTCCTCAATGATGAGCCGTGTTGTCTTGTCCTTGCTGTCGAGCACGATGGGTCGCTTGTAGTCTCTGGCCACACCCTGTATCGCGTCGATCCTTCCTTTCAGCCGCAGGAGGCCTTCTTCCAGTACTACGTCGAGCTTCTTCAATCTGCTGCTGCCCTCTTATTGCTTCCCTTGCTGCAGGCACTTGATATCATCTCTGAAGCTTCTTTCTTGACTTCCATTTAGCAAAAGAGTTTCAGCTTGCTCTAGTAGTTTGGCGTCCAGCGGTATGTATCTCCTTTCTGTTGTTTTCGAAGATCTCTGTTGCTTCTCAACAGTCTTCGCCTTTCTTCCTTGCGTCACTCTCCAGGTGGGATCCTCTTTGCAGACGTTGACCTTTTCTTTTCTTCTGCATAGTTGTAAGAACTGCAGTACTCTCGCTGTGGCTCGCCAAAGTCTCTTCCACGAGGAAAATCTCTCGGGATCTGGTGATGGGTGGAAGGTGCTTGCCGCTGCCGCGACGTCCACTGCCTTTTCCTCGCCGGTGGTTTCCTTCTTAAAGGTTCTTGGTGCCGGCCAATGCGCTTCTTCTAATTTCAGGAAGCTTGGTCCGGTGTACCATCGGTGGTTGCAGTCGAACTCTTCCAGCACGTCGCGCGTTGCATCATCTGCAGGGTTCTGCGCCGTAGGCACCCATCTCCAGTCTTGCGGTTTGGTCAGATCTTCTATTTCCGCCAAGCGATGAGCCACGAACGTCTTGAATGTTCTTGGGTCCGTCTTTATCCAGGAAAGTACGATGCTGGAGTCTGTCCAAAATGTATCCTTAGCTACCTTTAGGTCCATTTCCTCTTCGACTGAGTGTGCCAATCTGCTTCCCAAGAGGGCCGCTTGCAGTTCGAGTCTTGGGATGGACACCGGCTTTAATGGAGTGACTCTTGCCTTTGCCGCCACTAAGCTGACATGGTAAGTTCCATCTTTGTCTTCTGTCCTCCAATAAACTGCCGCTGCATACGCCGACTCGCTCGCATCCGTGAACGTGTGCAGCTCCCCCTCGGTACAATGTGGCGCCAGGCATCTTGGAACCTGCAGGTATTGGAGCAGCTTCATTTTCTCTAAGTAAGTTTTCCACGCTTCGTACTCCTTTCCTTCTATTTCTTCATCCCAACCTACGCCACTTCGCCAGATGCTCTGAAGCAGCTTCTTTCCCTGGATGAGAACCGGTGACGCTAGTCCCAATGGATCGAAGGTCGACATCACTGCGCTGGTGACTTCCCTCTTCGTAGGCACCTGAAGTCCCTTGGCTATGTCCTCTGGCGTATTCCGGAGGTTTGCCCTGAAGCCGATGGAATCCCGTCTCGTGAACCAGCGAAGTCCTAGTGTCTTCTCTTCCTTCTCTCCAAGGTCTACTTCTGTCTTCTCTATGGCGTCAGTCTTCACGTCTTGCAGCAGCTCAGGTTGATTAGACGCCCATCCCCTGAGTTCGAAGCCCGCCTTCTTATGTATGAAGTCCACTTGTGCCGTCACTCTTCTGAAGTTTTCTTCTGAATGGAAGCTGTGCAGGTAATCGTCCATGTAATGGTTCAGCTCGACTGCCCTTGCTGCTTCTGGAAACTGCTCCTTGTAGTCCGCTGCATTTCGATTCTTGACGTAGATTGCTGTGCTCGGAGATGATGTTGCGCCGAAGATAACTGATGTCATCCTGTACTCTTTCGGCGACACGTCTCGTCGATCCCCTCGCCACAGAAACCTCAGGCTATCTCTGTCTTCTGGTCGAATGCGAACTTGCAGAAACATTTCCTTGATGTCGGCTGCCACTGCCAGCGGTCCTTGTCGAAACCTCAGTAGTATCCCGAAGAGTGACTGCAGTAGATCTGGTCCTGGTAGTAGAGCATCATTGAGACTTCTTCCTTTTGACTTGGCTGCAGCGTCAAAGACAATCCTTATCTTCTTCTTCAAAGGATGTACCACGGAGAACTGAGGGAGGTACCATTTCCTCTTGGATTCTACCATTCCTTGTTCCACAGGTGCTTCTTCTGCATACTTGCTGTCGATAAGATGCTGGATCTGCTTGGTGTATTCTGCCTTCAGCTGAGGGTCTTTGTCCATCTTCTTTTCAATATTGAACAACCGGTTCTTAGCAGACGTGTAGCTCTCAGGCATTTGTTCATCTTCATTCTTCCATAAGAGTCCAGCTTCGAATCGGCCATCTTCAAGCCTTCTGCAGGTCTTCTCCAGGATGGCGAGCGCTCTTCCTTCCGAGTCTGTAGTGGGTCTTCGCGGTTGTACACCAAGCGCCTCGATTGCGAAGTGATCCTTGATTGCTTGATGCATTTCTTCTTCTGGCGTGCTGACGTGTAGACATGAATCTAGGAAGTGTACTACTCTTGCAGCTCCGACGTCTGACCCATGGAGCACCCATCCCAGTCCTGTTCTTGAAGCAACTGGTTCTCCTGGTCTCCCTCTTCTTATTTCTTGAGTCACTATTAGCTCCCAATTATCTTGACCAATGAGTAGCTGTGGTGACTCCCCTTCATAATATAGAGAGTCGGCGATCTTCTTCAAATGTTGGCATTTTTCTATCCTTTTCCTCTCTAGGAACTGCGGTGCAAGCTTCAAGTCGTTGATAGTCCGGACTCTCTTCAAAGTCTTCTTACATCCTTGATGAACCCCTTTCACCGTAAGGTCCAGCATCTGAGAATCCTTCTCCTTTATTAGCTTGCCTCCTACTGTCTCGATGGCTAGTTCCTCTTTTTTGCCTTGAGCGCCGACTTCTTCCGCCACTTTCTCATCAATAAGTGACACTGTTGACCCTTCATCCATTAGAGCCAATATCCTTTTCGATCCTTTCGACCCGAAGACTTCTACCGGAACTATCTTCAGGTATGCCCTTGTACTGTTAACTGCATTCACTGATGCCATGACGCTTGCTACTTCTTCTTGTGTTTGTGTCTTTTTCTCTCCCGAGGTCCCTTCTTGCGACTCGACGTGCAGCAGATGATGATGCCACCTCTTACATTCTTTGCACGGTGGTTTCCTGCAGCTCTCCTTTCGATGTCTCCCTTGAAGACACTTGAAGCAAACGCGACTTCTCTTCACTGTTGCCCACCGATCTTGCACCGACGCCCTTTGGAACTTCTGACAGTCGACGAGGAAGTGTCCACCTTCACACATAGGACAAATCTTCTCTGCCGGTTGTCTTGCATCCCTTTCCTTGAAGTCCGTGTCCTTTTCCCTCGTTGTGTGCGCCGCTTGTCGATGATTCCTCTTGAATCCAGTCTTCTCTTCTGAAGTTGCGAAGGCTCCACACTTGTCTGCTTCTATGTTCAGGAACTTGGAGACCATCGTCAGGTCGGAGAACTCGCCTTCTTCTGATGCCGCAGTGAAGTCGTACCATCGGAACTTGAAAATCGTCGGCATCTTCTCGATGATTTGTTTCACCATCTCAGGTGAATGCAGGTACTGTGGTTTCTTCAAACCCCTTATTGCTGCTACGCTGTTGTTGATCTGGCTTGCGAAGACGCATATGTCCCTTGGATTTTCAGTAATCTTCGGTAACGCCTTGACCTTGTCCAATTCCGCCAGCACCAGCGCATCAGGTCTTCCATATCTTCTTCTGAGGGCCTGCATCACTTCCAACGGAGACGCTTCAGAGTACAGCAAGCTCTTGATAGCTTCTCTTGCATTGCCCTTCAGTGCTCTTCTTAGTCGAGCCATATTCTGAACTTCGTTGAACATCGGTGCCGTATCTTCGTAGACAACCTTGAAGGCCAACCACTCGCTGCTGTTGCCGTCGAAGTAGGGTAACTCGTGGATATACTTCGGCTGCGCTGCTGGTACTCCTTTTGTGGTAAGGGCTTCCTTCAACACCATCGCCAGCGTTTGAATTTTGCTCGTACCTCCTTTCGTTGAGGAGATCTCTTCAGGCTTCACCTTCTGTGGCTCTTCTGGTGGGTGCTGACCTCGTTGCTCGGGTTGTTCCATGTTGCCTTCTTCTAGTACAGATGTCTTGATCCAGTTCTGCACCTGTGCTGTTCTGTCTTCCTGGTCTTCATCCACGGAGTCCTCATCTTCACATTGTGCCAGCTCCAATCTGACACGGGCTAGCTTCGCCGCAGCCTGAGCTTCCTTCAACTCCAGGCGTGCCAATTCTTCTCTGGCTTCCAGCTCGCGTCTTCTGGCTGAGGAGCTCGTGGTCTTCGTAGACCTAGCACGACGACCGACCCCTTGTGGCTTAAGGGTTGCAGCAGACTCGCGAACACCCTTGTCCGGAACATCCTCTGGAGTCTTCTTGGTCGTCTCCTTCTGTGCGGCTTCATTCTTCTTCTGTTCGTTGGACGCCGCCGTAGTCGCAGTCACCACCGTAGTCTCGGTCGCCGTGGTGCCCTCCGTCAACGTAGTGCCCGAAGAATCCGACGTAACTGCTGTCCCTGATGACCCTGACGCTGACGCAGACGTGACCCCTTCTGATCCCGACCTTTCTTCTGTCGCGCCCTTATCCGAAGGACGAGACCCGGGACGTGAGGGAGCATCCTTCTGCGACCTGGTAACTGGCATCTTGACGCAATCTTCTTATCTTCTAGACTTCTTCTAGATTCTTCTGCACTCTTCTGCTGGGATCCCGCCTCGAAGGACCAACTGTATCGGACGGCAGGGACACGTCCAGTGTCCGCACTGTCGGCCTGGGACAATCTCCCACGTAGTTCGACGTTCGCTCCTTGTAATTCCTTGCGCTGGTCACGTACGCCGCCACGCACCCCTGAATGCGTACTTTCTTCTTGGGACCTCGGGAGACGGAGACGGATAGCCGGGAGGAGGTGAATAATACGCTTCTTCCTGGGGTTTCTTGATCCGCAGGTTTCGGCTCTCTTCTTCTTCTTCAGATGTTGCCTCTTCAACGGCTATTCGACGACTGCTCTCGGGCCTCGGCGTAGAAGTCGCGGCGCCCCCGCAAGGGGGCGCTGCGAGCGGTACCGGGACTTGCGTCCCCTGCCCGCGGAATCCATCCGCGGCCCGTTAATACGGGCCGGTCGTCGGGTTGCCAGATGTTGGCGTTGGATGACGGTGACGTGCGCCTGCCAAAATAAATTAGCAAGACGCTCTCGCTCTCGGGCCGAAAATCGGCTCCGCTTTTATACTGCCCGCCGTTACCTTGACGGGGACCGTGATTTTTGGACTCATTTCGCTTGCAATTTTCACTTTGAGCCGAAACCTTTGGAGCCTTTATTTATTGTTTTTATGTAAAAATCCCTTATAATACATACATTTTCGGATTCCTCAGACCTTACTCTACAACATGAAATACAAATTTTAGTGAAAACCTTACATAGTAAAAAGTTTCTAAAACAAAAACTTCTAAATTTACACCATAACAAACTTTCACTATACATTTTCCTTAATATCTCTAAAACTATAAGTCCTATCGACTTGATTCTTTTTGTAAAATAAGTTTTGGGTCAAGACCTTTATTTTGACACCAATTTCAAAACGATATCTCTACAAACAAAAAACCTCATTTTCAGATTACGTAATTATTTACAATGCAAAAATTCTACTTCCAAATTTCCTTATAAATTATCAAAATTCGTTCGTATTAGAACCTTATTAGATATGGCATACACAAATAAACCTTATAAAACTAATTAGAAAGTGACAAAACCTAATCTACTTAGTATCCTAATTAGTCCCCTTTCAGCATTAAAATACTAACATATTTGAACCTTATCTAATCTATAATACAAAAATAAACCTTATATAACTAATTAGACATAAAATAAACCTAATTAAACCTAAAGTAATTAAAATCTAACAGAGTCTAATTGGTTTCCTTACAAAACATTAAGACAACATTTCTACGTTACATGGTCGCCCCTACCACTACTTGCGCCCTGGGGCGCAGACGGGGTCTCGTCGCCGACATTGGTAATTAATGTTGCAAGAAGGTAAACTTTTGTGTCCTTAAATAATTTGAAAAGTTAATTTCATCCTTTAAAACGGAAAAACTTACTCATTAAAGTTTACATAACTTATATCTTTCTATGAGAATATAATGTTAACGTCATATCTGCACATATCCCGAGAAAATAAAAATATTTTTTGTCAAGGTTTCTCAATGTTTCCTCATATTCGAGGAGATTTTTTGCCGGCTAGTAATTTTCATAAATTGGGCTGAACTATGAATACGGTTTTCGCTAGCACTACCGACATCGTTATGACATGATTTGGTCGGTATCTCAGGAGTCGAGACTACCATTTAGCGCAAAAGTTGTTATGGCAAACGAATTTTTTCGTTAGTTTTTGACAATCGGTAGAAGATACCGAAATCGCTATCCATGTCGAGACTGCCGGCCCAGTTTTGCCTACTGTAGATTCACTGTTTTTCGCAAATCATTTCAGTTTTTTTCCATGAAGCATCATCTGCCTACCTTTTTCCCAGCTATATTGGGGCTGGCTTCCAGTCAAACCGGATATAGCTGAATACCAGTATTTTACGTGGAGCGGCTGCCTACCAGTCCTCCACAACCCATTAATTGGGTAACACAGTACTTCTTGGCAAGACTGAAGCCAGATTTACTGGCTTCTGACAATCCGTAACGACACTAAAGATCTTCAAATGACAGCCGGGACCAACGGCTTAACGTGCTTTTCGAGGCATGGAGGAATTTCGGTATGTTACAATGGCCATCCATCCACAGAATGACCTCGGCAAAGGTTAAGCACACCATATATATCGATTCCAATCACAATAAAATTCATCAATCACTTCTCTTTTTTCTTTTTCGGGTAAACGTCGTTAACCCCTTCTAATCAGCTACATAGCATGTAGGTATCCAAACTTAATTGTCAGACATGGACCAATGTCCTGTATCAGCGGATAATCATAACACCGCGATTCGGAAAACGCGTCATCAGTACATCGCCATCTATCGACAATGTAGTTGAACTGTCAAAATATAAGTTCAAACTTAGAAGCTCACATGTTCCGATAAATAACTAAGTTATATCCTGAGTTACGTATAATTTTAATGTATGAAAGTTATCTACATTATTATTGTACTTTTTACGTGATGCACAAACATCTAAACAGACAAAAATTACAAAAATGATGGAAATTGGTTCTGTTATCTTTAATCCCTCTTTTTTTTCCAAACGACTCTTTAACAGATTAATTATATGTATAGACTAGCTGTTACCCGCGACTTCGTTCGCGTGCATGTCGAAAAGTAAAGGCATGTCGCTATGTAAAATCACTGAGAAAAGATATACAAACAGTCAATATCTAGCATTGCTAGACCCTCTTAGAATAAAGAATTTTGAAGACTGTTATGCAAGGCACTGGTTGTATCATCACTTCTGATTAAAATGCCGTCCAGCCCTAGTAATTTTTTGTAATGAGGAACTTCTGTACATGATGTTGAAGAAAGTTGCTAGGGTTGTTAACACGCGATAGAGCTGAATAAATTTGGCCATGGGTATACGAACAGGAAAAGAAGTCTACCCCCGGTAGCAGGAAGAGTGGGTATGGGTCCAGCACTACCGTCTTGGAACCTTTTCGCGAGTTCGTCTGTGGCGTCATTGCCTGGGGATCTACAGTTCATCATGATACACTGGAGGGTGAAGCCCGCAACGGATAATTTCTGGCCCTGAGCTGGTCTTGACGAACCTATCATAAGCTTACTGAGAATTTAACGGTTTTGAAAATAAATGGAAAATAATTGGGATCGAGGGGGATTCTGGGAATGATGACATCGTCACCAGAGCAATCAGCCGAAATCTTGTTTAAACTACTATAAAAATGTATGTATGACTTTCAGCCGAGTGCCTTGGCAAAATTTAATCGAAACTAAATATGTCAATAAAAATCATAGAACTTAATTGGATGATGTATATTTAATTCTTCCATGCCCGTTTTCATGGAAATATTTTCCCGACAAACATTTGTCAATATTATGCATATTGATGGTAGTTGCTTGGTCGGTGGGTTTCATTTCGGGGACCCAAACACGGACGCGTTACGTAAATTAATAAATTTTTAGTATGCGTGTTACTTTTGGGGGTCAAACTAGAAAATTTCAAAAAAAAGTTTTTTGAATAATATCGTGTGACATATCAAATGAAAGGGCTTACTGTGAGGGGGGTCTTAATTATATTTTTCTTTCATAATTTTAAAATAAATGGTTTTGAAGTTATTAAAGAAACAAGACGAAAAATGACCATTCCCTCCCCTTATCTCAGAAACTACTCAGCCTAAAATTTCGAAAAAAATGGAGATAATAGATCTTCGCCTAAAGATTACTGGAAAACCTATAAGAAGTCTGTAGTGCTAAAAACATGTTAAAAAAATTAAATTCGTTCGGAACCCTTTGCACGCGAGTCCGACTTGCACTTGGCCAGTTTGTTTTTCAGATTTAAATTCTCTGTTAGTGCCGCCGAAAAGCTGCTTCATTTGCACGCTATTTTAAGCTTTTTTTGAGAGTGGCCTTCTTCTTCGTCGTCGTTTCCTCACTGCTGAGGATTGCGACCACATACGTCCCGTCTCCAAGCCATTCGGTCTTCTGCAGTGTGGATCGCTCTGTAATACTACCTCCAACAGCCTTTCCACTCAACAGTACGGTCATTTTTTCAGAAAAGCCTTATCAGTGCAGGGGTCAGCTGATGACGTCAGGCGCTTTCGGCGCGTGTGATTGAAACGCCGATATCTCTAAAGTTTTTTTACGGGAACCCTACATGAAAGTTATGTTGTTGTTAAATGTTCAGATTTAAAATGAATTTGTCCAGTATTGTCTTGAAATATATTGTTAATTCTACTTTCTAATCAGCGTGAGCGAAATTTTCCCAGTTTTTTGTACAAAAGTAGATAAATATCAAAAAGTAAACCATTATTTCATCAAGTATTTACATAAATACACTTTTTTTCACAATAATCAATTAAAACAATACACGTCCCCATACATTTTTTTCATACCACAAGCTTTACAAAAACATGCCTCAGACAGCTGACCCGGCCGCCGACAAAAAAAATGGGTGTGTTTACACTTCGGTACCAAGAACTCTGTAAGCCCAGTGGCTTAGAATAGTATCTTATTACATAGTTTGGTACACAATCTTAACGCAGAAAAAGTTTGAGCTGTTTGAATTGTTTAGTTTACAAACAATAAGTCACAATGCAAACACTTGAAAAAGAGCGATAAAAAAGATCCTTTCATTATTAGTATCACAGAGCAAATACTGTTGCATTTCTTTGAAATCTTTTTTCACAATCCACATGATGATGTTATTTACTAATGGGAATATACATCACAAGGGCATGTTGTCTAGCAAAAACATTCCAAAAATCAACCAGCAAAGTGAACGATTTCGTGATAAGAAAATGATAAAAACACAACATAGAGCTAACAAAAAATAGATACGGCACGGCACTTTTGTCATATCTGAACTGAAAAAAAAACGTCTCCAAATGAAAACTGACAAAATGGAACATCGCATTAGACGAGATTTTTTGAAAAAAAAAAGAAATATAAAAAAAAACACTCGACCACACGGTACACACGGTACAATTTGAATGTTTAGTTTGAATTTGTAGAAAAAAAAAATAAAAAAAAAACTACAAACAAGAATGCCTTTGTTTGTAGTTTTTTTCATTTTTTTTTTATTATTTTATACCCAAACAGATTTTATACCCTCCTCCTTTTTGAAGTCGGTTAAACACAAATGCCTTATCTATCCATGCATTATCCGCGTAAAATCCACAAATGACAGATGAAACGTCAAATTTCCTTGTACGTCCCACGCACTTTATAAGTCGTTATTGGGTGCCGTGTTTTGTTTTCATTTAATTTAAAGTTTCTGATGGTATTACTTAAGGCTGGGTTATCCGGGCCTGTTGGCTATGAAAATGCTACCTCCGCCCGCGACCCCTCATGTTTAACACGACGATGTTATACGACGACCTGCCGATGACCACCGATTTCTTCGCAGAATAAATACGTCACAGTGCAAAATATTTGCAGTTGATCTACTGAATTGTTTTTCTTTTAAACATGATTTCATCTATTTTACATTTTATCGTTACGATTTACATTTTATGGCAGTAACTCATGAGTCATGGCAGACAAGGTGGCAAAACCAAAAAAAAAAAAAAAAAACGACTTAGTTTTATAATATGAAGTGATCTAGTGATAGTGATGTAGTTTGGATTATTTATGATTTTACAAATGAAACAACGTCAATTTTACAAACATGTTTTTTTAATAACATAATATAACTATGTAAGAAAAAGTAAGTTAACATAGTAATAACAGAAAAAAAACCGAACGTTTTCCATAAAATCTCGAAATCAAAACATTTATTACAACAACACCATTTACAGGAACTATTAAATTTCCCAGGAGTCAGTTCCAAAGCGTAGATCTGTGTAGTTACACTACTATTGCTGCTTCTACATGTAAAAACAATATAAAAAACCGGCTATGTGCGAGTCGGACTCGCCCACCGAGTGTTCCGTACAAATTTGTAGCTACAAATTACTTTCAATAAAGACTATATTTCTTTGGGAACTATATTTTCTATCACCAAAATTTATATTTGTCATCAAGTTGTATCACCTAATAAATAAATCTATCGCCACGAAATATTTTCGTTCTCAGATAAACAAAAATTGTTCCCAGGTATGAATTATCAAATTATTAAATATTGAATTATTAAATAATAGCTCTGTGCTCAGAATGGTAGATCTGTCACCAAATAAATCGATTATCGATCCCTGACTGCGACTCCTTTTTATCGGGATTTTTATAGCCGGGACACCCCGACTCGGACAGGTTAGGTTAGAAGGGGATGGCGGGGTCGAGTGAGCGAGCGAAGCGAGCGAATAGACCCCGCCATCCCCTTCGTGGTTATTTTTTTATAAACCATATGCGTTTATAACATTATGCTAGACTCCACCATCGTTTCAACCAAAAGGTTGAAACGATGATGATAACAACCCTAAATTTTTTTGGAACTTTATGAAATTTTCTAGTGACATAATATTATGATTTATTGGTGATCTCTTTAAATTAGTTTGCTTAAATACTTATTAGGACAAAGCTATTATAATACATACAAAAACATTTATTTGGTACTAGACCCTATATCTCCATGATTTTAGGTGATTTATTGTGGAATTGATTTTATATTGTTTGGTGACTACATTTTGGTGACAGATCTACTATTTGGAGGACAAACCCTATTATTTAAGAAACACAAAACTAATTAAATTGGTGATAGCTTAAATGATACCCTATTTTTTATGGTTTGATTACAAATGTATGATTTTCAGACTTTTCCCTATACTTGTAAGTCGGTGTCAAAATACAAAGAAACTACAAAAAACACGGACTTACTAAATTAAAGTTTTTTTTTACTGTCTAGTGTTGTTTGATTTGGAAGTCAGTTGAATTTTTTGAAAAAAGTTTTTTTTTCTAAATTTTTCATTTCTATTATTAAAGTATTGCAAATGCAATCGATGAATCTTTGCCAAGGCAGTGGCAGATTATTGATGCCCTTCTTGAAGAAATGAGACGGGACGCAACACTCTCGGATATTGATTTTTATCCCGCCAAGAGTTATTTGAATTCTGGAAAAAGTACAAGTCTGTAGGCGCAAGGTCTGGTGAGTACGGCGGATGATGGAGAGCTTTCAACCCCAGCTCTTGTAACTTGGAGACCGTTGAGACCTTGCTGTGCAGTATGACGTCGCGCGTTGTCGTACGGGAGCAGCGGAGACGAGCGATTGATCAAAGCGGTTTGGAGACGTGCAAGTTTCTCCATCAATGTGTTCAGTTATTCACAGTACACATCTGTAGTAATGCTCATTCCCTTTGCTAAAAAGCTATGATGAGCTAAATGGTTCTACTGTTACGCTTATACTGTAACCATATTCTATTATTTTTTGGCTAATAGAATCGTGCTGCTACAGTTATAATATAAATTTATGGATTAAAATATTCTAAAACATTTTTGTCTCCATTGTGGCACATTTTTTTGATACCCAACATGACTACTTATGTCACGAAAATTTTTAGGTGAAAATGGTTGCAAACCAAATTTATAAATGACCATTATATCAGCCGAAGGACATCCACTACTGGACATAGCCCTACCCTAAGTGTGCCTCATCGACCATCTGTTCTGTTCACACCACTGCAGTTTGGCGATCCTTCAGGCAATGTCGTTAACCTTGGTTCTCTTGCGAATATCATCATTCCTGATTCGATCATGCAAGAAGACTCCAAGCGTTACCCTCTCCATTGCTCTTTGGGTGACTTTAAGCCTTTTGATGAGGCCCATTGTGAGCAAGTTTCGATTCCAAAAGTCACCCATCACATAGACTTTCGTCTTGAGACACTGTGGTATGTGAGAAGATAAGATACCCCGCAACGTCGCCGCCTAGCCGAGTCGGATTCGACAGTTGACCTCTCTCGAAGTTAGCTCAATCTAACTTGACCGTTTGTCCCAGGTGGACGTACTTGTCTGCATCTTCGAGTGTAGTCTCTGATCTTGATAGGAGTGGGTAATTGTAATAAATCTTAAACCATCATTCAAAATAAAAAACAAATACCTATTCAATGATATCTCACTAAATATAACTAATGGTAGGTATGTAGTTCGTCGACTTCATCGATTATATTGCTACCCTTAGATTTATTTTTTTATTTATTGCAACGGGTCCGGGTTAGTCAGACCAGGCAAGGTCTGTCTCTAGTTAGGTCCTAAGATGTATCTTTATTCTGATGGCATAGGTAAAGCTCAAAGAAGAAAGCAGTACCTACTTAAAACAGTCATATTTTTCTGTTTGATCGCCGTTGTTTGTGCGTATTCGAGACCTGTAAGTAAGGTGATTAAGTAGTTTTCCTCTGGTCCCAAGAGGAAAAAAATCTTATAGCGTGATGAAACTCCGTAGGACCTGATCCTGTGATGACTATAAGCTTGCCATCCGCGCACCAGCCACGAGGTGCAAGCTCGCCGTCCGTGCACCGGCCACGAGGTGCAAGCTCGCCCTCCGTGCACCGGCTGCGAGGTGCAAGCTCGCCGTTCGTGCACCGGTCGTGAGGTTCAAGCTCGCCGTCCGCACACCGGCCGCTAGGTGCAAGCTCGCCGACCGCGCGAGGCGAGGCGCGAGGGGCAATGGTGGTGCGCGGGCGACGGCGCAATGATGTTGTTTTTTTTTTACTATTGGTAGGCACGCGTTTGACCACTATCTCACCTGAAGGTAAGCGATGATGTGGTCGAAGATGGAGCACGCTTGCCTAGAAGTAACCTATTCACTCTTGACTTAAAGACTCCCAGGTTGTAGTTATCAGGAAACACAGACTCCGGCAGGGAATCCCACTCCTTAGCTGTACGCACTATGAACGTGTTCCCAAAACGTTTTGTGCGCGTGGGTGGGATATCCACCATGCAACGGTGGTGCATCGCCGTTCGTCTTGTGGTCCGATGATGGAACGGGCTTGGTGGGATTAAATTATGCAATTCCGTTGCACATTCCCCAAAATGCAACCGGTAGAAAACCGACAGGCTAGCAACTCGTCGTCGATGCTCAATACTTTGGAGCTTCGTAGCGACGAGCCTATCATTGCCGATGATCCTCTTGGCTCGTTTCTCAATTGACTCAAGGGCATCAAGCTGGTATCTGGCAGATCCGTCCCAAAGATGAGAGCAGTACTCCATACATGATCGAACTTGCGCTTGGTAGAGTTTGAGCAGCTGTTCCGGCGTGAAGTACCTTCTCACCTTTGCTAGGATCCCCAACTTCTTTGCAGCCACTTGAGTTTTTGCCTCTATGAAAGGGCCAAAATTCAGGGTAGATGTCAACGTAACCCCAAGAAGCTCAAGTTGGTCGGTTATCGGCACGGTTGCACCTCGGAAACATGGAGCTGGGTGGAATTGGCTCCTTTTAGCGGAAAACAGACACGCTTGGGTCTTAGCAGCATTGAACTTGACCAGATTGGCATCGTCCCATTCTGAGACAGCCTGTAAGGATACGTTCAAGCGCTCAATCATAGCCTCCCGAAGAGACCGAATTTGCGACCCACCAGCTCGTGCGTTGGACACGTTTCTCTCAGCAACAGTGCTGTCATCTGCATACCCAAAGGTACCGGGTTTAAGCAGATCATTAATATGCAGCAAGAACAGTGTTGCCGAAAGCACCGACCCCTGAGGAACCCCGGCATTAATATCCAGCAGTCCAGACGAGCAGCCATCTATGACCACTCGGATAGACCGATCCCTCAGGAAATCCGCGATCCAATCACACAATCCGGCAGGCAGACCGAAGGAAGAAAGCTTACTAATAAGGCGTCTTGTTTCGATAGCGACGTGCTGTTGACGCGCTGCAAGTTCGCGGTCGGCTCGCTAAGGCAATTGGCACACTGCACCGCATCACGCAGCGTAGCGCGGAAGTGCGTGATCTTACGTTGCTTGAAAGTATCTCTCTTTGAATTAAAAACACGCGTAGTGCAACACACTGAAAACGCATTCACGCGCAGTTTTTGACTTCGTCGCCACGCGCGCACCCCTCAGCGTGTAGCGGGGCAGTGTGTGAATCACCTAATAGTGCGCGGGCTGACTGCCCGCTGCTGGCTTTTTCATATTGGCATTATGAAATATATTTTACGACACACGATAAAAAAGGCTCTAATTTGAATTACAAGTAAATTGCTGTTGGAACGATGCCGTTACGGTGCCGGTACAGTGCCATGACCGTATGAAGTCAAAAAAAAAAAAACTTAAATCACACAAGTAGTTTTTGGTTGATCCGCATTATCAGTCTTGAAAAATAGGAGATTGATTGGAAAGCTGTGTTTTTGTAATCTTTGTATCTAAATCATAATATTATAGAGAAATTAAAAAGGTATTTAAACTCCTTTATGATAGCTACATTAATTTATCGATAAAAATTTGAAATGTGTCCAACCCTATTGTCAGACGTCAAAAAAGTCAACGAATCATATTAAAATATTTTCATTTTCAATTAAAATAATGTGTATTAAAATAATATTATACTAATATTATTGTCCGGTTGAGTGGATACAGCGTCGGACCATAAAACAGACCATATGTTTGCATAGTTGAACGTTAACGTGTTGATATTATATTGCGCTAAATGAATGGTAAGCCGTATTGTGTCGGCCGGTGCCATATGGTGCTGTAAAAGAATAGTACCATCCCATCACTTCCCGTGGGTGTCGTAAGAGGCGACTAAGGGACTCGCCAGAGAATGGGCAGCAGCGTTCTCTGTAAAATGCAACACCATACACTGCGATCGCCAACCCGCCTGCCAAGCGTGGCGATTACGGTACCCCCCCTTTTGGGGGAGGCCTATGTCCAGCAGTGGACGTCTTTCGGCTGTTATGATGATGATGATGATGAAATGAATTATGCCATTCTTCAAACTATTAGTTAAGAAACTGCTTTATGAATAAAGTTGATTCTTAATTTATTTCGAACCAGGAACATAAATCATAAAGATGTTAAGTTTTTGGAACACAGACGTCCGATTAACCGAACTAATTCAACTTTTTTTGCAACTCCTCTATCATGGGACTTCGCCACCTGCTCGCGGGTGACATGACCCCTAGCTTCAGACTGTTAAGTCTAATCTTACTTGTCGGTGGAAAATCAGCGGGACGCTATAAAGTCAGCGGATTACAGTTTATTATCACTTTTATTTAACACAGGAATCTTTATATCAGTTTTTCTTTTAGTTTGACACACAACACACTACACTGTTTTTTTTCATTCTTTACTATCTGTCAATCATTTGAATTACGGCACGGTTCATAAAGATCTGTCTATTGTTACTCTATAGCACATTAAAGGAGTCTTTACTCAACACTTTCCCTAATTCTATTGCATTGAAGACAGTTTCAACCCAAGCCTTACGCATAGGTCTGTCAGCCGAGGTCGCGGAACGGGTTTTGTTAGTACATCAGCCAATTGGTCTACAGATGGTGTCTTGATGACATTCAGCGTGTTACTTTGCACCATCTCTCTCACAAAGAAATGCCTAACACGAATGTGTTTCGTCCTCTTGTGGAACTCCGGATTATGCGCTAATCTGATTGCGGCCTCATTGTCCACTTTAAGGGTAGGTTTCACATCTAGACCCGTTAACTTCTCGAAAATCCGCTGAAGCCAAACCAATTCCCGTGCAGCTTCGCTGGCAGCGACGATTTCGGCTTCTGTAGTCGATATGGCAACTGTTGCCTGTCGCTGACTGAGCCATGATACAGCTGCGCCAGCGTATAAGCAAACTACGCCTGTTGTTGACCAACCTGTGTTAGCGTCTCCTCCATGATCAGCGTCACTATAACCTAAGAGATGCTTAGGTGCATTGCTGTACGTAATCCCAAAGTTAGTAGTCCCTTTTAAGTACCGAAATATTCGTTTGACTTTATTCCAGTCATCTTTTGTAGGATTCTCCAGTTTCCGGGAAACTACGCCTACAGCATACGCAATATCAGGGCGAGTGCCCACCATTAAATAAGCGAGAGCGCCAACAGCTTCTCTATAAGGAAACGTATTATCCTGTTCGCAAGCTTTCCCTGGTTGAACACCTTCTTTCTCGATTGGAGTTGAGACTGGATTGCAATTAGTCATCCCAAAACGTTGCAGAATCTTCTTAGCGTAGAATTCTTGCTTGATAGTTATGGAACCATCCGCTGCTTGTCCAATTTCAAAACCCAGGTAGTAAGAGGCAGGTTTGGTGGTGATTTGCAGTCTTTTCCTGAGATCGTCCAGAAAACTGTTCGCCAGTTCTGCATCTGTTGCAGCGACTAAGCCGTCGTCAACATATAGGGTGATAAGTATCTTCTTATCTCCAATTTTCTTCGTAAATAAACAGAAATCGGCCTCACTCTGCTCGAAGTTCATATCAAGTAATATACCTTCAAAACAAGAGTTCCAGCACCTTGGTGCTTGCTTTAACCCGTAAAGGCTACGATTCAGACGATATACTTTTGATGAATTATCATTATATCCCTCCGGTTGCTGCATGTAGATTTTTTTCTGTCAGTGTACCATTCAGGAACGCAGTTGCGACATCAAACTGTACGAGGTGTAGTTTTTCCTGGGCACTGACGCTTAGAAGTGCTCGTATTGTAGCGAGCCTCGCGACGGGACTAAACGTTTGCTCATAGTCAAGGCCTTTCCGCTGTTTGAATCCCTTAACCACTAGCCGTGCTTTGTACTTATCTATGCTGCCGTCTGGGTTGCGCTTTATTCTCAGAACCCATTTGCATGGCAAAGCCTTCCTGCCTTTAGGTAAGTCACAAGGCGTCCATACGTTCAACTCTCTCAAAGACTTCATTTCACTGTCCATTGCTTGCAGCCAGTTGTCCCGGTCCTCTCGACTCATGGCGTCTTTATAATCATTAGGAACCGATTCGATTACGCACACATAATCATCAAATCTCTTGGGACGTCTCAATTGACTTCGATCGCGGAGATCATAGCGTGGCGGTGGTACAGCATCATGAAACACTTCATCATCTACATCTGACTCATGAACGGTGTTATCTTCGACTTGGACTTGTTCCAGATCATCTCCCTCGAGAACACGTTCAGGGTCATTCGAGACTGTATCTTCAGGATCTCCCTCGAGAACACATTCAGAATCATTCGGTAGTACTGTTTGTTCAGGGTCTTCCTCGGATGGGACCGTCGGTAGATCTTGATGTAGGTCTCCCTCGGATTGTATTTTTACTGGATCCTCGTGTGATTCCTGGTTACCTTTTCCCTTGTCAATGGCGTCGTCCATCGGCAATAGCAATTCGTACTCCCTCGTGTCTGTGTCGGTCTGTACACAACTCGGTTCAGTAGTTGCAATCGGTAGTGGCTTCTCGTCAAAAATTACATCGCGCGAACGAACAAGAACGTTTTTCTTGCCATCAGTGATCCAAATACGGTAACAATCTTCATCGTATCCAATCAGTCTGCCCTTAATAGCTTTCTTGTCAAGCTTCTTCCTCTTTTGCTTCGGGATATGGACGTAGGCTGTGCATCCGATTACACGAAGGTGTTTGATGATCGGTTTCCTTCCATGCCAAAGTTCGTAAGGAGACTTGTCTTTGTTTGTTGGACCTGTTCTGTTTAGGACATATGAAGCAGTGTTGATAAGTTCAGCCCACAGTCGTTGCGGTAACGGTTCATGCGCATACATCAGCGATCGGGCAGTCTCCACAAGCGTCCGGTTCTCACGCTCGCTAACTCCATTCTGCTCAGGTGTGTATGGCGCAACTAGTCGTTGTTGGATACCGTGTGAGATTAGGATTTGCTGTACTGCCTGGTTGTCAAACTCGCCACCGTTATCACTCAAAAGGCATTTTATGGTATGTCCTGCGACTTTAGTCTCATTAATCATGACTGCGAGATTATACTTCACTTCAGATTTCTGTCTCATAAAGTATACCATACGATACCCGGTGAAATCATCCTTGAACAAAACATAATATTTGAAATTCTGTAAACTAGGTTCAAATGGTCCACAAACGTCGGTGTGTACGAGCTCTCCTGGCGCTGTTGCTCTAGCTCTCGTACCGAATTTAAGTCTATGGGCTTTCCCATACAAGCAGCCTTCACACGAGTCCTTGTCGAGAGGTAGATCTAGGCCCAGTTCGCGTTTAACCGTAGCTTTCACATGCCTCTTATTCTGATGTACAAGTCTCTCATGGTATAACTGCATTGTTGCAGATGTCGCATAGACTTCGATCGGCCTTGCAGGTGGTACATTGCGCACGTCAAGGCGATATAGGCCACCTTGCTGTTGCCGTTTTCCTATTAAGTGTGCTTCTCCGTTGACATAGACGGTACATTCTTTTGTCGTCGATGAGAATACGCTGTTCGGAATTTTATCGTGTAGTGCCAGAACTGAAAACAAATTTTTATTTATGGCTGGGACATACTAAACGTCTGATAGGGTAATTCCGATTGATTTCCCTCGAACTTTTGCCACGATATTTACTGAACCTTTGCCTTTAGCATTAATTGCATTGCCATTAGCCGTCGTTACAGTACGAATCTCGTCAAAGCGTTCTAAATTTTGGCATAAGTCAGCCCGATTTGTTACATGGCTCGTGGCGTCGTTATCCACGAACCAATTTTCTGTGTCACGTTCAATTGAAAAAACTTCTGTGCTGTCTACTGATATCAGAACCAAGTTAGCGTTTTTAGACGTTGAAGGCGTCGGTTGCGGATTACTGCTTTTCGGAGGCCTGCCATCTTTTATCCACTTCTGACAGTTCTTTACTCGATGTCCCATTGCCTGACAGTAATTGCATTTTAATTTCTTATCCTTCTTCTTCTGTTGGAAGGCGGTGTTCTTGCTGGAGTTTGTGACAAGAGCTTCTTGTTGAGTGGTATTGCTGCTGTGCAATTGACGTTCGAATGCACATAAATGACTCGTGAGACTTTCCACTGTTCTTTCGGATTTCGGTGACAAAAGCCAACTGCTTCTAAAAGAAAAAAGGTATCATCAAGGGTATCAAGAATTTTGCAAATCAAAAGCAATTCTGGTAGCTCCTCGTTATTGTCCCTCTTCAGTTCTTGATTTAGCTGTGTCCAAATGTTCTTTAATTTAGACATGTGGCTAGCAACGTCATCTGCAGCATCTTTTTTATAGCCAAAAAAGCTCATACAAAGATTGTATGCCTTGTCTTCATCACTACCATCGAATAGGTGGTGTAACTCAAGCCAAACTTCTCGCGCGGTCGTGAAACGCATAACTTTCCTAAGTGTGTCCTCCTGCATATTGGTCGTTAGAATTAAAAGAGCGGTGGAATCGGCACTAATGAAACTTTTAAGACTCTTGTTATACGTACTCATTACGGCATCTCCAGATCCGGCATCTGGTTCTGTGGGTCTTTGGAATGAGCCTTGTACCACATCAAGCGCTTTCGGAACAGTCTTTAATAGGCTAGCGCATATGACTTTATATTGCAAAGTATCCCAGTTACTTTTTCCTTCTAGTAGACCAATTTGTACTTTACCCGTAATATTCTCCATCATGCAGGGCGGATCCTTAAACTGCAGTCCTTAACTTCCGATGTTAGTCCTCCAAATGACGTGCTGGCCCGTAACCTGTTAAGTCTAATCTTACTTGTCGGTGGAAAATCAGCGGGACGCCATAAAGTCAGCGGATTACAGTTTATTATCACTTTTATTTAACACAGGAATCTTTATATCAGTTTTTCTTTTAGTTTGACACACAACACACTACACTGTTTTTTTTCATTCTTTACTATCTGTCAATCATTTGAATTACGGCACGGCTCATAAAGATCTGTCTATGGTTACTCTATAGCACATTAAAGGAGTCTTTACTCAACACAGGCCTGCAAAGGATTACTTTTTTTCGTCTTTTCGAGTCGATGTCTAACTCTTTATGCTGTTTTGATCCAGTAGGTGGCTACGTTTATTTCAACATCGGCGGCATTCATTATGTCTTATTGAGCAGCTTTAGCTTGTTCAGCATAGCAAATGTAAGCGCACGCAAGTTGACGAATATAGTAATCATAGCACTGCGAAATGAGAACAAATGCGTAACGCCATCTATGGAATATGAAGTTGAACTATCAAAATATTAGTTTGGAGTTTGTTTTATTTTAATTAATAGGAATAATACATTTATTCAGAACAATATTTTTTTAAGGTATTAATAGAATCACTTTTTTTAAGACGTTTTAAATGTATCACTAATAAATATAAAAAATGTTTTGGTGTAATCTCATGCCATCAAAAGTTCTATTTAAGTCAACATATATTACATTGCAGGTATCTTTATTACGTAGTAAGTTGATTTCATCGACATTGCCACAAATTCCTATCAGGTTTATGTGTAAAAGGTGTCTCTAGCTTTAGTTTTGTACTTTTTATCGTGTTGCAAACAAAAATAATACAGAAAAATAGGTTCTGTTAATCATCCTACTAATCCCGAACTTCAGTACTTCGTCAGATCCAGTTCCAGATATTTTTAAACGTACAGGCAAACGAAAATATTAGAGCAGGAACATAAAAAAGTAAAAAATTAGTCAACAATAATTTAAAAAAGTTGCGAAGACTGGGATTCGAAATTACACCATCTATCGGAAGCCAGTCAATATACCGCCGGGTCTATGAATTCAGTTGACATTTGATTTAAATAGCCGATATTATAATAATTTATGGTTGTCGACTGCTTAGCTCCTAGAAAATATAGCGTGATGATTACAATTTAAGGATATGTCTTTAAAGGCTAATTTTATGCTTAATTTTACGATTCATTGAAAGTTGAACAAAACTTGTCGAAAACTGTAACGGACGGCAGGGACACGTCCAGTGTCCGCACTGTCGACCTGGGACAATCTCCCACGTAGTTCGACGTACGCTCCTTGTGATTCCTTGCGCTGGTCACGTACGCCGCCACGCACCCCTGAATGCGTAAATTTTATTCTTCTAGGCACCGCGCGGGAGACAGAGACGAAGAACCGGGCGGGGCAAATGAAACGCTTCTTCCTGGGGTTTCTTGATCCGCAGGTTTCGGCTCTCTTCTTCTGATGTTGCCTCTTCAACGGCTATTCGACGACTGCTGTCGGGCCGATTTTTTTTTTTTGGACGTGGACCACTCGTAGTTCACCTCTCTAAGGGTGGTTACTACTCAACCGGGCTAGCCTGTGGTGGCCTCAGAATGATTCTAAAGCCCCCAGCCAAGGCAACTAAAAACTACTTAAACCTACAACTCTGCTCGCTGGGGGCACCCCCTGTGGGGTACGGGCCTCGGCTCAGCGGCATCGTTATCGGGAGGGCAGCAAGGGACAGGCTGGGTCATGACATTATTTAGGGGGTTTAAAGCTAATGGCTCAGCGGCGCGGGCTGGCTCGTTAGGCAAAAGACGGGGAGCAACAACAACATTGCTATTCTTATTATTGGGACGTCGCGCGGGGCCTCGGCGGCGAGGCCGGAAGGCGGCGGGTCGCGGTTCGTGTGCTTGTTTAAGAGAACTGGTTTCCCTACAGCTCTCTTGTACAAGGGTGATTGGGTCATCGGGTTCGAGTAAGGTATGCCGTGGACGGCGGACCTTACTGACCTGGAAGGGAGCGTATCGGGTAGCCGATGCGATTAGAGGGTTCTGGTGTTTTTCAGCAGATTCGATGAAACGCTTCGTGAGGCGTTTCATGAACTGCTTGATGGTCGGGATTTTGAGATCGACATGGAGTCGCTCATTCCTAACGAACCACGGGGCACCCGTGGCCTTTCGGAGAAAACGGTTTTGGAGGGACTGCAATCTATGGATCCGGTATGACTTTGCGTGGGCGAATGTAGCACACGCATAGGTCATGATGGGGCGAATGCAAGTGGTGTATATACGCAACTTGCATTTTAGGGACAGTTTGCTGTTGTGGTTCAGCATCGAGTGGAGCCTACCGAGAGCGAAGGCGGCCCGCAAGCGCACCGCGTGTGCTCTCGAAAACTGAGATTTTTATCCAGGAACACACCTAGATATTTGGCTCGCTCCTCCCAAGGGATCGGCTTGCCAAACATCTTGATCGGTGGAAGGATCGGGGGGAGTCTAGCCCGCGGCCTGCGGAACAGGACCGCCTGGCTTTTCTCGGGGTTTACCTCAATCCTCCATTTCCGAAACCAACCGCCTAGGCGGTTGGCGGACCTTTGGAGGTGATGAGATATGGATTTACCACTCTTGCCAGAGTAGTAAACGGCCGTGTCGTCGGCAAAGAGCGCTAATTGCGACTGGGGATCGGGGGGAATATCGCTGGTGAACAGCGTGAAAATGAGAGGCGACAGCACACCGCCTTGCGGTACGCCGGCGCGGATGGGGCGGGGGGTGGAAAGCGCACCTTC
This sequence comes from Lacanobia wlatinum, assembly GCA_947578705.1. Taxonomy (NCBI): domain Eukaryota; kingdom Metazoa; phylum Arthropoda; class Insecta; order Lepidoptera; family Noctuidae; genus Lacanobia; species Lacanobia wlatinum. The sequence goes on along the minus strand of OX388022.1, from coordinate 2,844,611 downwards.
GATACGGAATCGAAAGGTGCGGTTCGACAAATAGTCTCGTAAGATGAGCACGAGACGATCTGGCACCCCGAGTCGATATAACTTGTATATCAGACCGTTGTGCCAGACCTTGTCGAAGGCTTTCGCTATGTCGAAGAACAGGGCTCCCGTCATCAAGCCGCGTTGATAGCGGCCGTTGATATGCTCAACGATGCGGTACACCTGTTGGACGCACGAGTGAGTGGCTCTAAAGCCAAACTGCTCGTTGGGGATGAGGCTCTTTCGCTCGACGTAATCCTTGAGACGCTTATAGATAAGCCTCTCGTAGATCTTGCCGAGCGAGCTGAGCAGACTGATGGGGCGGTAGGAGGACGGGGAGGATCTGGGCTTACCCGGCTTGGGAATACCGATCACGATAGCTTCTTTCCACTACTGCGGAAACATGTTGTTAGACAGAGCGCCATTGAAGATGGCGGTCATCAACACGATCAGAGTCTTGGGAAAGAGTCGGACTACCCTGTTGGTAATGCCGTCGCGCCCAGGGGCTTTCCTGGGTCTGAGTTGGCCGATGATCTTCTCCACCTCGTCCGGAGTGACGGGAGGGAGAGGGTCGTCGGGGTCCTCGACGGGAGGGAGGGAGGTCCTACGTTCGACCTCGGCGTCCACCTCGGCGAGGTGGGCCGGGTCGACTGGGTTCGAGCTTGGGGAACACTGGGCCTCTAGACTGTCAGCCAGGCATTCGGCCTTCTCGTCGTCGTTAAACGCGAGAGTGTTGTCGGGGCGGGTGAGGGGGGGCATGGTGGTAACCTCGGAGGCGCGTAACTTCCTCTGAAGTTCCCAAAATGCGAGGTGATTAGGATGGAGATCACTGAGCATCTGGTCCCATTGCTTGTCACGAAACTCTTTGATGCGCTTGCTTACTTTACGCTGTAAGTAACGCATAAAAGCTTTGTTACTAGCACAGGGAAAAGAGCTGTAGGCACGGACGGCCGCATTCTTCTCGGTCAACAGTTCACGCACATCGTCCGGGAGTTTCCAGCGACGGTCGTCCGTCGCCAGAGCCTCCCTTGAACATTCGTCCAGGACGGTCTGTACATGTTCCGTGAGCGAGCCGATCGCGGCCGCCGTGTCGGCAGCTGACTCTATGTGATCTGGGATTTTATCCAGGTGATGTGACGTGGTGACTTTCAGTTTTTCACTTACTTTGCGCCAGTCAGTGATCACTCTGGTGGGAGGAGGTTGGGAGGGGTCCGGAGGACTGAATCTGGGAGTGAGCTCCAAAATAACCGGCCGGTGAACCGAGGTGAGCTCGTCCACCGCCTCCACAGAATGCAAACGTAAGTTTACATTCTTGAGGAGAGCGATGTCGAGCACGTCGTGTCGCCAGTTAGGTTGGTGAGGGTAGTGGGTAGGATGCATCGGAGCGATGACATTGAAGTTGAGGGGGCTGCTAAGCTCGAACAGAGCTCTGCCTCTGGGATTAGCCGTGTGGCTATTCCATGAGGGATGTTTGGCGTTGAGGTCCCCCGCCAGAAGGACGGAGTCGCTCAAGCCAAGAAGAGTTGTGAGGTCATTTCTGAGGGAGGGGCCTATGGGAGTAGTGTTGGTGGGAGGGTCGTAGACAGAAATGACCGTGAGGGGTTGGTGACCTGTCATGCCGAGCCGACAGACAGAGACCTCAAGCTCGATTAGGGTGGCGGGCGGATCCATAGGGATGCAGTATAGGGACGATTTGTAATAGATGAGAGTACCTCCCCCATGACATCGGGTCCTGTCGTTGCGAACTAAACGATAGTTCGCAATTTTAGGAGCCCGGTGATGGGGCTTGAGGAACGTCTCTTGCACCAGAAGCAGATCTAGGCGATGGTCGTGGAGGAAGTTGGCGATCTCATCGCGTTGGCTTGTGAGGCCGTTGGAGTTGAAGTACCCTATCCGGAGGGACTTCGGCCTAAACCTACATGTTCCTACAGGGGACTTAGCCATGGAGGCGTTCGTATAGGCTAATGAAATGGACCACATCACTGAAGTCACGGTATACGGCACCGTGCTCCGTGATGTCGGAAGCCTTCAGAGCTTCGGTCATAGCCACAGCTCTGGGGGAGTAGAATGCCTTGTAGAAGGCCATGTTGATGTGAATAGCCATTTCAGGCGCATTCGCGGGAATGGGGTGGACGGGGACTTTAGAAGTAGCCTTCGGTGGTGGGGGGGGAGGAGTGGCTGCCTCGACGACGGCGACCGGTGGTCGGGGGAAGGGAGGGATGGCTACATCCATGAGGGCCGGTATGGCCGGGGAGGGCTTTTGGGCCGCAGGGGCCTGAGTCTGGGTAGGCGCGGGTGGGTCCGAGCGCCGGGAAGTGAGCCCTATGGTTCAGCGCGTTCCAAGGGCTGGGGCGCTGAGGGTATAGGGCCACGGGGGGTTGGGTCGTGGGGGCTTCCCTCTGCTGGCGAGCGTTTGCACGCTTTGCCAGTTTGGGCGCAGATGATTTGGGGGCCTTGGGACAACCACGGTAGTTAGCCGGGTGCCCAGCCTCCCCGCACAGCACACAGCTGGGCGGGTCGGCGCATTGGGTGTGGTCCTTTGGACGGGGACAGTCAGGGGTGCCGTGGTCGCCCAGGCACTTGACGCAGCGCGGCTTGCCGAAGCAATTGCGCTGCGAGTGGCCATATAATTGGCAGTTGTGACACTGACCAACTATACCGCTACGGCGGGGCTTTTCTATTTTCAAGCCCTCTAAGAAACAGATCTTTGAGATTTTGAAAATAGGGTGGTATTTATCGTCTGTTGGATTGCAGACGATGAGCACCATATTATATGGTGCTCCACCACGGCGATGCATGCGGTGGATCGCAGCGACCGGGATCTCCTGTCGTTTGAGATCATTGCTGATCTCTTCGGGGGTTATGGCGTGAGGGACGTTTCTCACGACCACGCGGACTAATCGTTCCTCCTCGAAAGCGAACGAGTGGAACGGTACCTTCCTCGCTACAAGGAGTTTATGCAACTCCCTGTAGTCCTGGGCAGAAGGCACCTGGACCTTAATCCCATTTGCCACAGCACGGGCATGGGAGAATTGGATTCGGCGCTTGTTGCAAGCGCCCGAAACCTCCGTCCACTTCGCCGCTTCATGAATGAAGAGGGGTGGCGGAGACTTCGATTTCTTGGCGAGCGCCGGGTTGGACTGGGTAGCCGGGGGGGCAGTGGCCATCGGGCTGGGGGGACGAGTCGCCTGCTGGGAGGTGCTGGCTTTGGGGGCTGTGGAGTTCGAGGCAGCGGGGGAGGCAGGGGAGACAGTCGGGACCACTGTCTTCCTGGCTTTAGGGGCGGACTCCTGAGCGGCAGAGCTCTTCTTCTTCCGCTTACCTTTACCCACAAGGGTAAACTCAGCGGAAGAGTCAGAGGTACCTGAGACATCAGTACCGGACTCGTAGTCCATGGGGGGGGGGAGTGGGGGAGTCTGGCTCTAAGGTGAGCGGGGCACTCTCGAGGACGTCACTGAATTCAGTGACGTCATCGTGAGTTGGAGAGGGGGGGGAGGGGCCCTGAAGGGCTCGGGGGAGAGCAACTCACGCGGCGGTGGAGTGCTAGTCCCACTGGACTGGGAGTTTTTAAGGCTCTCCAGCCTATGTAGGCTATAGTTAACTATACGGACCAACTCCTGATTGGGGTGGTCCGCTATAAGTCTTTGGACGAGATCCAAAAGGATCGCGTCCACTCCCGTAGCGGGAGGCATTTTACTAGGCTGGGGAGGGGGAAAACATATGCCTTAGGGGCAGGGGAGGGAACCTACTCCTAATCTCCTAGCAATCCTAACTCCCCGGGTGGGAGTTCCCGGGGATGTGTACCCTCCCTGTCGGGTGAAGACAGGGAGGTGTGTACCTACGGTGTGCCCTAAGCTTGTGATCTCGCTGCCAATCTTAATGTGCAGCGAGTCCCTATGGGTCTTGCGACCGACCGACGAAGCTGAAAAAGAGCGGGGTTAAGTGATTGGTCGCGACTAGGAGGCCCCCCAAGGCTGCGGGTCCAATACCCTTCCGACTTGACCTAGGCCCTGAAGGGGCTAGGTCGGTGTGTCGGGTCAACACCCACTCGGCTTCGTTGGCACCGAAAGGTTTCCACCGAGTGACCACGAGAAACGTGGGTTTACCCTGAAGGGGTCACCACGCTTCTTGACAGCACCCGAAAATGAAATATGATATCTCTCGGCTGCCTTGAAAAAGGCAGCGTCGGATCAAAAAGTGTAGTCAGCGACCACAGTGACGTCACGGCGAGCGAGACGAGCAGCGAGCGAGCGAGCGAGCGATGAGTCACGGAGCAGACGTCCGTCACGGTCGGGAGGCGCGCGCGGAATGATGCTGTCGGGCCGAAAATTGGCTCCGCTTTTATACTGCCCGCCGTTACCTTAACGGGGACCGTGATTTTTGGACTCATTTCGCTTGCAATTTTCACTTTGAGCCGAAACCTTTGGAGCCTTTATTTATTGTTTTTATGTAAAAAACCCTTACAATATATATATATTCGGATTCCTCAGGAATACAGTGGAATACAAATTTTATTGAAAACCTTACATAGTAAAAAGTTTCTAGAACAAAAACTTCTAAATTTACACCATAACAAACTTTCACTATACATTTTCTTTAATATCTCTAAAACTACAAGTCCTATCGACTTGATTCTTTTTGTAAAATAGGTTTTGGGCCGAGACCTTTATTTTGACACCAATTTCAAAACGATATCTCTACAAACAAAAAACCTCCTTTTCAAATTACGTAATTATTTAAAATGCAAAAATTCTACTTCAAAATTTCCTTATAAATTATCAAAGTTCGTTCGTATTAGAACCTTATTAGATATGGCATACACAAATAAACCTTATAAAACTAATTAGAAAGTGACAAAAACCTAATCTACTTAGAATCCTAATTAGTCCCCTTTCAGCATTAAAATACTATCATTTTTGAACCTTATCTAATCTACAATACAAAAATAAACCTTATATAACTAATTAGACATAAAATAAACCTAAAGCAATTAAAATCTAACAAGATCTAATTAGTTTCCTTACAAAACATTAAGACAACATTTCTACGTTACATGGTCGCCCCTACCACTACTTGCGCCCTGGGGCGCAGACGGGGTCTCGTCGCCGACAGTCTCCCCCTCGTGCGTCGCACCAACCTCCTGGCTCGGCGACACTCCCGGCACCAGCAGCACCACTCTTGAACTGGGTCTTCGCAGCACTCCTCCGCGCGTCTCGACGTCGACGATCCCTGTCTGCCCATCTGGTCCAAGATACACCCGCGGGATTCTGCCACGTGGCCAGGTGCATCTCGGCAGGCTATGGTCGACGATTAGCACGATGTCTCCAACTTGCAGATCTGTGGCGCTGGTTCGTCCTTTCGTCTTTCTCGGCAGAAGAGTGGGCAGGTATTCTCGCAGCCAACGTTGCCAGAAGTGGTCGGCAAGTCGCTGCGTGGCCTTCCAGGTAGGTCTGCCCACAAGCTCGCTGTCTTCGAAGCTGCCGATTCTCGCAGCACCGCAGGATCGCCCAATGAGGAAGTGGTTTGGTGTGAGCGCTTCCTCCTCAGGGTCTTCGGAGAGATGAGTGAGAGGTCGAGAGTTGACTATGTGCTCGGCCTCTAGGAGGAGAGTGTGGAGTACCTCCTCTCGTGGATGCCTTTCGTTGAGTGTGGCGTCTAGTGCGGTTTTAATAGATCGCACCAAACGCTCCCATGCGCCGCCCATGTTTGGCGCACCAGGGGGGGGGGATACATTTCCACTGCACGCCGATCTTCTCTCCTTCTGAGACGAGGTCTTCTTGCTTCAGGGTGTCGAGCGCTTCTTTTAATTCCTTGTTAGCGCCGACGAAGTTGGTCCCGTTGTCGCTGTAAATTTTCTTCGGCATTCCTCTTCTCGCGGCGAATCGTCGTAGCGTCATGATCATGCTGTCGGTGGAGAGCGAAGGAGTCAGCTCAATATGCACAGCCCTGGTTGTTAGGCATGTGAATAGAGGATCGCCCAATGAGGAAGTGGTTTGGTGTGAGCGCTTCCTCCTCAGGGTCTTCGGAGAGATGAGTGAGAGGTCGAGAGTTGACTATGTGCTCGGCCTCTAGGAGGAGAGTGTGGAGTACCTCCTCTCGTGGATGCCTTTCGTTGAGTGTGGCGTCTAGTCCGGTTTTAATAGATCGCACCAAACGCTCCCATGCGCCGCCCATGTTTGGCGCACCAGGGGGGATAAATTTCCACTGCACGCCGATCTTCTCTGCTTCTGAGACGAGGTCTTCTTCCTTCAGGGTGTCGAGCGCTTCCTTTAATTCCTTGTTAGCGCCGACGAAGTTGGTCCCGTTGTCGCTGTAGATTTTCTTCTGCATTCCTCTTCTCGCGGCGAATCGTCGTAGCGCCATGATCATGCTGTCGGTGGAGAGCGAAGGAGTCAGCTCAATATGCACAGCCCGGGTTGTTAGGCATGTGAATAGAGCTCCCCATCTCTTTTTGTGTCGCCTTCCCACGGTGATTGTCATAGGGCTGAAGTAATCTACGCCAGTACACGTAAAGGGAGGGTTTCCGTGCATCAGCCTCTAAGCAGGCAAGTTGCCCGTCGGTAGGTCTTGTGGTCTTTCCTTCCTTGTTTTGCACCACTGACATTGATGTTGAACTGCCTTGATCGCTGACCTTAGTCCCAACACCCAGAAGCGTTGTCGCATTTCGTTCATCACCGTTGCGTGATTTCCATGATTGAAGCGGCAGTGGAATTCCTCAATGATGAGCCGTGTTGTCTTGTCCTTGCTGTCGAGCACGATGGGTCGCTTGTAGTCTCTGGCCACACCCTGTATCGCGTCGATCCTTCCTTTCAGCCGCAGGAGGCCTTCTTCCAGTACTACGTCGAGCTTCTTCAATCTGCTGCTGCCCTCTAATTGCTTTCCTTGCTGCAGGCACTTGATATCATCTCTGAAACTTCTTTCTTGGCTTCCTTTCAGCAAAAGAGTTTCAGCTTGCTCTAGTAGTTTGGCGTCCAGCGGTATGTATCTCCTTTCTGTTGTTTTCGAAGATCTCTGTTGCTTCCCAACAGTCTTCACCTTTCTTCCTTGCGTCACTCTCCAGGTGGGATCATCTTTGCAGACGTTGACCTTCTCTTTTCTTCTGCATAGTTGTAAGAACTGCAGTACTCTCGCTGTGGCTCGCCAAAGTCTCTTGCACGAGGAAAATCTCTCGGGATCTGGTGATGGATGGAAGGTGCTTGCCGCTGCCGCGACGTCCGCTGCCTTTTTCTCGCCGGTGGTTTCCTTCTTAAAGGTTCTTGGTACCGGCCAATGCGCCTCTTCTAGTTTCAGGAAGCTTGGTCCGGTGTACCATCGGTGGTTGCAGTCGAACTCTTCCGGCACGTCGCGCGTTGCTTCATCTGCAGGGTTCTGCGCCGTAGGTACCCATCTCCAGTCTTGCGGTTTGGTCAGATCTTCTATTTCCGCCAAGCGATGAGCCACGAACGTCTTGAATGTTCTTGGGTCCGTCTTTATCCAGGAAAGTACGATGCTGGAGTCTGTCCAAAATGTCTTCTTAGCTACCTTTAGGTCCATTTCCTCTTCGACTGAGTGTGCCAATCTGCTTCCCAAGAGGGCCGCTTGCAGTTCGAGTCTTGGGATGGACACCGGCTTTAATGGAGTGACTCTTGCCTTCGCCGCAACTAAGCTGACATGGTAAGTTCCATCTTTGTCTTCTGTCCTCCAATAAACTGCCGCTGCATACGCCGACTCGCTCGCATCCGTGAACGTGTGCAGCTCCCCCTCGGTGCAATGTGGCGCCAGGCATCTTGGAACCTGCAGGTCTTGGAGCAGCTTCATTTTCTCTAAGTAAGTCTTCCACGCTTCGTACTCCTTTCCTTCTACTTCGTCATCCCAACCTACGCCACTTCGCCAGATGCTCTGAAGCAGCTAGTTCAACGTACGCTCCTTGTATTTCCTTGCGCTGGTCACGTACGCCGCCACGCACCCCTGAATGCGTAAATTCTTCTAGGCACCGCGGGAGACAGAGACAAAGAACCGGGAGGGGCAAATGAAACGCTTCTTCCTGGGGTTTCTTGATCCGCAGGTTTCGGCTCTCTTCTTCTGATGTTGCCTCTTCAATGGCTATTGGACGACTGCTGTCGGGCCCGACGTGTAATAGTTGCAGCGCCCCCGCAAGGGGGCGCGGCGAGCGGTACCGGGACTTGCGTCCCCTGCCCGCGGAATCCAACCGCGGCCCGTTACTACGGGCCGGTCATTAGGTAGCCAATACATTGGCGATGGATGACGGTGACGTGCGCCTGCCAAAATAAATTAGCAAGACGCACGCCTGTGAGTAGTTGCTTGTGTGTTCGCTGCAGACGCACCGCGGCGCTGTTCGCCAGCGCCGCTTCTTCACGGCACCTACGGCGGTCAGTCACCGCCGAGTGAGACCCCCAGTGACCTGGGGGAGGCCCAGCGAGGACGACCAGCGACGAGGGTGCCGACTTTGGGGGCGAGCCTGCAGCGGGTATGTGGCTCCCGCCCGCACCGATCTCAGATCTAGCCGATCACGGCCCGGACCGCAGAGCCGTCAGAGTGTGTGTGTGGGCAGTCATGTATTGTGAGTATACTGCCCATGTGTCTGTGCCGAATAAGCCTATATTAACCTAGCACCTATCCGGCACGTGAGTTCCAGCGAGTGTGGAGTGGCAAATGTATGGGTTTCGGAACGCAACCTGCCTATATTAACCGGTGCTGTCGGGCCGAAAATCGGCTCCGCTTTTTTACTGCCCGCCGTTACCTTAACGGGGACCGTGATTTTTGGACTCATTTCGCTTGCAATTTTCACTTTGAGCCGAAACCTTTGGAGCCTTTATTTATTGTTTTTATGTAAAAAAAACCCTTACAATATATATATATTCGGATTCCTCAGGAATACAGTGGAATACAAATTTTATTGAAAACCTTACATAGTAAAAAGTTTCTAGAACAAAAACTTCTAAATTTACACCATAACAAACTTTCACTATACATTTTCTTTAACATCTCTAAAACTACAAGTCCTATCGACTTGATTCTTTTTGTAAAATAGGTTTTGGGCTGAGACCTTTATTTTGACACCAATTTCAAAACGATATCTCTACAAACAAAAAACCTCCTTTTCAAATTACGTAATTATTTACAATGCAAAAATTCTACTTCAAAATTTCCTTATAAATTATCAAAATTCGTTCGTATTAGAACCTTATTAGATGTGGCATACACAAATAAACCTTATAAAACTAATTAGAAAGTGACAAAAACCTAATCTACTTAGTATCCTAATTAGTCCCCTTTCAGCATTAAAATACTATCATTTTTGAACCTTATCTAATCTACAATACAAAAATAAACCTTATATAACTAATTAGACATAAAATAAACCTAAAGCAATTAAAATCTAACAAGATCTAATTAGTTTCCTTACAAAACATTAAGACAACATTTCTACGTTACATGGTCGCCCCTACCACTACTTGCGCCCTGGGGCGCAGACGGGGTCTCGTCGCCGACAAAAACCATTGATACTTACAATTTTAAAATCTTTAAATGTCCATAACTTTTTTTCCGGCCACAAATTTGAATGAACTAAGCTTAATCTAACATTGAAAACCCCAACAAGATCTGTTTAGTATTTTCGGAGATTAGCGTGTACAGACAAAAAAAACAAATAGTTAAATAAATTAAAAAACGCGCCTGCCATGTCTTAAAATGAACTAAAAAATTAAAAACAAGCATTCGCCCAAAAATTAAAAACTGAAAAAAAACTTTTGTATTGCAGTCGGGGGACGGTAGGTACTCTGTAACATTTCTTTAACGGTCCCCCGACTGCAATAAAAAAGTTGTTTTTCAGTTTTTAATTTTTGGGCATGACATTTTAAGACATGGCAGGCGTGTTTTTTTAGTTTATTTAATTATTTATTTTTTATTTCATACCTTTTACTGACAAAACGATATTTTGATTGAATAAGTAATGCGAAACTAAATCGATTTTTGATTGGTACTACATTGATACTAAAATTTCTGAGATGATTTAATACATGGAGAGACTTTTTATAACATAGCTCGTGGATAAGCTTACGTGGATCTAAAAACCCAATTGCCAAACCTAGCTGTCACACGCGACTTAGTGCGCATCAGCTTAGCCCTTGGCAAACATGGTAGAGCCTAGATCAACGACGACTCTGGACAAAGCCATTCCTTACAGCTTGTGAACTGTTATAGCCTGACATAATCCGGGTGGTAACATACGCCGCTCGGCTTTACCATGACCAAGTTACATCAGCTTCCATTCAGTTCCCGCCACACGTCGTGCACTCGCACATCATCGTAGGGTTTCCAGCGATGGTCATCTGACACTGGGATTTCACTCGAACTATCGTTTATGACGAATGGTACCTATGTGATCTGTATACAAGTCGAATCGACACCACCGTTGTGTTAGCAGATAAGACTGTTTGACCGGGGATGGCATCGAATTAAGGCAACATGGTGGATTTCACCTAATTGTGGATGTATATCAGAACGTTCGGCCAGTCGAGATATGGAGCTGGCTGCTACTCCAGTTTTTAGTGACGATTATGTGACGCATAAATATGCCAGGCAAAGAATTTGTGACAGCACAGTTCGAAAATTAGAAGCATTTATTTATGGCCGAACGACCTGATATCAGAACGTTCGGCCAACCTGAATCTCCATAACTGCATGAGGATCTTTGAGAAACTGTTACTGAATAAAGATTTAGTGATGATTTGGTAACAAACAACCAATGCTTTACTTTTACTCGTAATGCCACCGGTTAAAAGTAAAATGAATTTTGTTTCCTGGAACATCAGGACGTTCGGCCAACGTAATCTCCATAACTGAGGACCTGAGAGAAACCGTTAATGAATCAAGATTTAGTGACAAGACTGAAACGATTTTTTATTGCTTAATTTTTTTTTGTGACACCCCTTTAAATATTAAAATGAAAATTTAACATATAACCTCAAAACATTGGGATTATCGATTCCTCGACAACGAAGAAGCCTAGAAGACTCGTAAAACCCCTGATGTGTAATAGGTTTTCAGTACAATGGTGTCAGTATTTTTGTTAATTCAATATTAATCTATAAAAATGCACAATAGCGGATAGCGACTGAAATAGGGTGACCATGTATTCCAACGAAACAAGTATTTATCGAGTACTTAATTACCTAAACAATGAAGCAAAACACGTCGTAATATTAAATTGTATAGGTAGTTATGCATGGCCAACCCTTACCAAGAACTGTATTAGTAAACTAACATCACGCCATGCGACCCACTAGTTCCGAGTAACTTTAAATACCCATAATAAATTCCTAAGTAATGGTCGCCAAATCAATTAGAATATGATCCAGACCCATAAACAGTTTCTTGTTGCTGATCCATTGTGAGAACCAGCCACAGACGCACACATGTAAACCTCTCCACCAGTATATAAACCTATGTAACTTAGATTAAGGTGTTCTCTTTATTACAATGCTCATGCTGAGCGCACGTGTATTTAATTAAATAAATATATTCTTTTAATAAGTCCCGCTCGTTCATATTTGACTGGCGCAGTCGGGTCGGATTAGTAAAGTCGCGAACAGTAACCGTTGATAGACACATAAATCGGTCGCAACGTTACCTCGACGCATAGACTTCTAGTCTGCAAAGAACCTACACAAACAAATTCGTCAAAAGAACAGCGCGCGCGTAACATCAGCAGCAGCAGCCTATCAGCAGCAGCAGCCATCAGCAGCAGCAGCCATCAGCAGCAGCAGCCATCAGCAGCAGCAGCCTATCGACGGCAGCAGCAGCTCAACGGCAACAGCAGCAACAGCACAGCGACAACAACAGCAGCAGTATTAAGAGAACCGGCATGGGATCGAGCAGTCTGTGAGTAGACCCTTTTTCGCACTGTTCTTTTCCTTGTCCTAACTCTAAGTAACGTTTAATTGGACTAGACATCGCCATCTAACGTTTAATATTTTTGGACTAAAATCGCCAAATCTTTAGTATTAGTTTTGAAGTAATTTGGACTCACATTGCCATTTTACTCCGTTCGTGTTAATGATTCAAACATTAATCGTTATACACATTTTAGCGTAACCACGTTGTTTGGACCAAAATCGCCAACTACGTAATATTTTTGTGTGTCTTATTTAAAATTAAATTGTGAATAATGAATATTCAACTTATCCCTAAGGAAATTCAAAGCATCATTCCAAGATTTGATGGGGATGATAAGTTATTAAATCTTTTTATTTCAAAATGTGAATATGTAATTAGAAGTTTTAGAGGGGAGAACAACCCAGCACAACAAACCTACTTATTCCATTGCATTACAAGTAGACTAGTCGGTAAAGCCGCCATTTTAATTAGTGAACGTGAAAATGTAACCACTTGGGAAGGCCTAAAAGAACTTTTTGTCCAACACTTTGGAGACCCGAGATTCGAAGCTTGTCTTAGCATAGAATTAGAAAACCTCAAGATAAAACAAGGAGAATCATATATAGACTTTTGCCACCGCATCCAAAATGTTAGGAGCTCACTCATATCGAAAGTAAACCTTCTTACAGATGAAGGAATTAAAGCAGCAAAATATATTATATATAATAACACTGCCTTAAACGTCTTCATGTACAACTTACCGGAGGATATGATTAAGTTCGTAAGACTAAACAAATGTATGACACTAGAATCCGCGTTAAGTGTAGTAACTGAGGAAGTTAATTTCCAAACTAGATACAATGCCCGAAACAAGATTAAGACAACCTCTAGTAGTAACACTAACCAATCAAACAATACTAGACCAAACCTTATGACTCCAATTCAATATAAATTTGGTATCCCAATAAACAATAATCAAGGTTTTAAACAGATGTACGGTTTTAGACCCAATTTTATTTCAAATCCCAATAATAATATCCAAAAAGCGAATCAACCACAAGGACCAGAAACCGAAGTAATTAATTTAAATTATAGTGGTCTTAGATTACCACACATTTATTTACCAGAAATGGAAGCTATCTTTCTCATAGACACAGCTAGTACACGATCTTTTATTAACTCAGAGTTAGCTGACCAATACTTTAAATATTGCAAAACTGAAGAACCATTTGAAGTTATTAGTACACATGGACGTAGCAAACATAGTGAAGTTGCATATATACCTTTAACAGACACTTTTAATACAGACATTCACCATAAGTTTTACATATATAACGTAGATAAAGCATATAACGGTCTTATAGGATCAGATCTATTAAAAGGGCTAGAAGCTACCATAGACATGAAAAATCAAGTCTTAAAAACAAAAACTACAGAAATTCCCATTTTATATAATCCATCTTATCAGGTAATACTATCCCCTAGATCGGAAACGCGTGTTAGAGTACCAACAATGTTAGAAAACGGAAATGCAATTTTAAATCATATTGAATTCTGCCCAGGAGTTCGTATGCCTGACGCTTTAGTTAACTGCGTAGACTCTTTAGCTCAGACTGTCATACAAAACACTACCGACACTGAGATGACTATAACATTTACAAAACCCTTTAAAGTCCATAGTATAGAACAGGATCTAACAGATGATTGCGTAATTCATAATCTAAACCATAATAACTCCGATTTAGAAAAAATATTAAATGAAAACTTAAACAAGTTACGTCTTGATCACCTAAACAAAGAGGAAAAATCATTAATAACTAAGCTATGTATCGAGTATAAAGATATATTTCATTGTGAATACGTACCCTTATCTTTTACTAACCAAGTTAAGCATAGGATCCGTACAAAAAACGAAGACCCCATTTACATACGCCCATATAGACACCCTTTTAGTCAAAATAAGGAAATACAGAAACAGGTAGATAAGCTTTTAGAAAATAGAGTAATTAAAGAATCACACTCACCTTGGAGTGCCCCTGTACACCTAGTCCCCAAGAAAATGGACGCCTCAGGTGAACAGAAGTTTCGGATGGTTGTAGACTATAGACGACTTAACGAGATAACAATAGATGACAAATACCCACTACCAAACATCACGGACTTGTTTGATAGGCTAGGAAGAGCATCCTATTTTACTACAATAGACTTAGCTAGTGGATATCATCAGATAGAGGTAGAAGAAGAAGACCAACCAAAAACAGCATTTACAACACAATCAGGACATTACGAATTTACCCGTATGCCCTTTGGTTTAAAAACAGCCCCAGCTACTTTCCAACGAGCGATGGATAATGTACTCCGTGGACTTCAAGGCATACATTGTCTTGTTTATTTAGATGATATCATTGTATTTTCAACCAGCCTTCAAGAACACATAGATAAACTTAAAAAAATATTTGATAGACTTAGAGAAACGAACCTTAAAGTAACTCTTGACAAATGCGAATTTCTTAAGAAAGAAGTGTTATATTTAGGACACACAATAACTAAAGACGGTCTTAAACCAAATAACGACAAAATTAAAGCCGTTTTAGAATTCCCTTTGCCCAAAACACCAACAGAAATCAAAAGTTTCCTAGGTTTAGTAGGATATTACCGTAAATTCATTAAAGATTTTTCTAAAATAACGCAACCTATGACAAACTGTCTTAAAAAGAAAAATAAAGTCACCATAACTCAAGATTTTGTAAATGCATTTGAAAAATGCAAAGAATTACTTACTAACGCACCCCTATTACAATTTCCAGACTTTGAGAAACCTTTTCTTCTAACAACGGACGCATCTAACTTTGCAATAGGAGCGGTCCTATCTCAAGGTCCAATTGGTAGCGACAAACCCATAGCGTTTGCAAGTAGAACTTTGAATGACGCTGAAACACGTTACAGCGCTATAGAAAAGGAACTATTAGTAGTTGTTTGGGCATGCAAACATTTTAGACCTTACTTATACGGTAAAAGGTTTACAATATTAAGCAATCATAGACCATTAGTATGGTTAAACTCTATTAACGAACCAGGAAATAGACTCACAAGATGGAGACTTAGACTTTCTGAATACGATTACGAAATTAAATACAAACCAGGTAAACAAAACAGTAACGCAGATGCATTGTCTAGAATCAAAATAAATGCCTTAGACAATGTTTCAATGATAGTAAACACCGATAACTCAAAGACTATTGCCATTTCATCTGATAAAGAAGACATTATTAGTATTTCATCCAATAACTCTGAACTCAGACCTAAGTCACCTTATTCAATACCGTCAATAGGAAGTAAAACAGCTACAGCATCTGAAAGAGCAGACACATCTTCTTTAGTAACTGTTCATTCCGAAAATAATACAGATTCATCTGACATTCCAATACTAAAGGAAGCCATAGATACAAAACCCAATCAGATTCTCGTATACACCTGGCATAAAAATGAGTGTAGTGTTAAAAATTTATCTAGAGATAAACAAAAGGTGTTTGAAGTACACATGCCCGTAGATAATCCGGAATTAATAAAAGAATTCTTAAAAGAGTATATCCGTCCTAAAATAAAATATTACATCTATTTCGAAGACGAACGTCACCGTAAAGAATTTTCTAAAATAATAACAACCTTATTTAAAAAAGACGCAGTAAACATTTATGAATGCACTAAAAGAGTCATTTACGTTGAAGACGAAAATGAACATAGGGAGATAGTCCTACAATATCATGAAGGAAAAACATGTCATCGTGGCATTAGAGAAACCGTAGCCCATTTAAAAAGGACTTACTATTGGAACAATTTAGAACATACTGTAGCTTGTATCATTAACTCGTGCGAACTTTGCAAGCAAATGAAGTACGATAGAAAGCCACTAAAACCCGAGCTACAATTGATTCAAACCCAAACAAAACCTTTTCAAGAAATATTCATAGATATATTCTCAATAGAAGGAACTTATTTCCTTACAATCGTAGACGCATTCAGTAAACTAGGCCAAGCGTTTGAAATCTCTAGTAGATCCACACCAGAAGTTGTACGGGCACTTATAAAGTATTTCTCCATATATGGTGTACCATCAAGAATTAGTGCAGATCCAGGTTCAGAATTTAACAACAATTTACTCAAGGAAATGTTAACTTTCTATAAGATAGATTTACACATAGGCACGCCTCACAACCCAAACTCTATGGGACTAATAGAAAGATTCCATTCTACTATCATAGAAATTTACCGACTTGCGAAGTACGAAAGGAAGATAACCGACGCCGCATCTGTTATGACGTACGCCATAATGTCATACAACCATTCTATTCATTCAGCTACTGGTTTAACACCATTTGAAGTATTCTTTGGACATACTGATGCTTCAAGTACCTTTGCGGTAGATTTTAATAAAAACTACACCCAACAATTAGTAAAGGACCATTTTAAACGTACTAGTAAATATCTATACAATTACTTAACCAATAAAATGATACAGTCTAAAGAAAAAATCAAAGAAAAACGAGGTGGTGAAAAACAATTCAACATTAAAGAAGGAGATAAAATTTATATGAAAGGAATTAATACTAGACGTAGTAAAGATAAACCTAGATACCAAAAAGCAACAGTTATAGGTAAAGTTAAGAGAAATACAGTAGCTGTCCAAAATAAAGCCCGCAAAACTAAGAAAATATCCGTTAAAGACATTAAGCGTCCTTCACAGGTTCATCCTGGTGGTAACGATGCAAGCAGCCCTGGGCTTGGGCCTTCAACTTCAAAGGATTAAAGACAATCCGGGAATCCTTCCCGTTAAAGAAGCACAAGCGTCACTAAGCCTCTATAATTGGCATATAGTTAAGAGACTAGACTTAAATCTAGTTCATAAGAGCTTAGAATATAATCTAGAACGATATTTCTAACTATATAAAGGATAAATTAAGAGTATATGTCTTAGATGGTAGTCTTGTTGATGCAGAGTTGCAAACCCAATATATAATGAACATAACTACAGAACGTTACAATCAGTTAATTCCAAACATAAGAGTAAAAAAGGGGACTTATCAATCCTATTGGATCCATAATTAAAGCCATTACAGAAAACTTAGTTAATATTGAACATTGTATTGACATCAAAAGGCAAACAAATAACTTTTATTATGTCAATACCAACAGTCCAATTAGATGTCTACAACTATTACACCCTACATCCTTTTCCCATGTATAACCCCCACCTGGGCTCATCCTTTCTAATCACTCCCAAACATTCCCATATCCTTGCGAAAGGGTCGAAAATAGTGTCACTCTCCCAGCCTTGCAGAGAAATAGACGAAGGAAAGTTCCTTTGTTACGAAAGCAACGTGTCTTCAGATGAAGAAAATAACTGCATCAATGATCTGATGACATTTTCCACGAGGATAACATCGTGCCTGCCTCTTCCAGTCAACGCATCTGATGTTAAAATAAAATCTATACATCAGGACTCTTGGATTATCTTCGCAGGATATCCCACGTTCCTGACAGAAAACTGTGACGACGACAGGAGCCAACACGACATCATGGGCACCTACATCCTAACCCTTAACAACGCCTGTGAAGTTAAACTTGGAACAACTACGTTAAGAAAACGCCGTCTTCAAACAGGAGAAGTTACCTTCCGCAGCTCACCATCAATACATCTACCCAGTATAATAACACCAAAGGACATCGCGCTACACAAAACTATCAATATAGATGAGATTGATTTGGAAAACCTACAGTTCCTGTCACACGCATTAAAAGATAACAGTGTAGTGAAAAATAGTGAAAGCCATTTTGTGAACGTGCACAGTGTTAGTATAGGAACTATTTTAATTTACGTCATTTTACTTTTCGTATTAATACTAGTTATATTGTACCGCTATAGAGGCATATTATTGCGTAGGCTTAGACAAAATCATTTATTTATTTATTTATTTAAACTTTATGTACAGTAGTGGTACATGGGCGGACTTAATGCAACAAGGCATTCTCTAAATCATCAATCTCGTACTGTAACCTCGGATGGTGATTTTGTTCTTATGGAGGGAGGAGTTATACATGGCCAACCCTTACCAAGAACTGTATTAGTAAACTAACATCACGCCATGCGACCCACTAGTTCCGAGTAACTTTAAATACCCATAATAAATTCCTAAGTAATGGTCGCCAAATCAATTAGAATATGATCCAGACCCATAAACAGTTTCTTGTTGCTGATCCATTGTGAGAACCAGCCACAGACGCACACATGCAAACCTCTACACCAGTATATAAACCTATGTAACTTAGATTAAGGTGTTCTCTTTATTACAATGCTCATGCTGAGCGCACGTGTATTTAATTAAATAAATATATTCTTTTAATAAGTCCCGCTCGTTCATATTTGACTAGGTACAAGCAACGTTGAGCTGATGCCTGCATACCAGTGTCCACTTGTGAAGTTTTTGTTATGTTAGTCGAGTCTATCTTGGCTAAAAGCAAACGAAAGAGAAAAGGTGACTGACATTGGAGATTGGGAAATTTGACTAAGTACAAGAATACTTAAATAAATAGGTACAAAAATTAAAAAAAATGCTTTATTTGTAATTAATCATAAAAAAAAAAACTTTTTAGAATTACAGTTAAATTGGTTCACCACGAGAGAAGATAGATCGATTTGACAGTTTCGTGTGTTTATTGCTAAGTGATTGACTTGAAATTTGAAACTTTCCGTGGTGGCACGACAATATTATTATTAGTTTGATAAACTAGATTACACATTTCACAATTAAATAACAGTTCTATAGATAAATCACAGTAAGATTATACAATAACTACACCAAATGAACTCTTAAAAAAAACCTTTTTACAAAAAAAAATATAGCCGACTTCCAAACAAAACATTAGAAAATATCAAATAGCCTTAATTTCGGAAGGCGGCGTTTTGGATTTTGTTTTTTATCACCGACTTCCGAAATTAGGGTTATTTTATACTTTGTAGTGCTTTGTTTGGAATTCGGTTATATTTATTTGTTGTAAAAAGGTTTTTATTTTTCACTTTTAAGTGGTGACACTTAGATGACGTCTTCGTCTTCGCAGAAATTGAAGTAAGCAAAAATTCTCATAAAACAAAAACTTCTGAACCAAACTGAATCAAATTTGTACGGGACCAAACGGCAAGTATACCGCATCGAACTAAAAAAGAATCACAAAACTCGGATCAGAAACTTCGTAGTAATCGGTGTACATACATAAAAAATACAAACAAATAAAATACCCACCGAATTGAGAACTTCCTCCTTTTTTGGAAGTCGGTTAAATACTAGTCGACAACATAACGGCTTTCTTTCCGGTAAGGTCAGCCAGAACTTAAGCTACCCATTTTCGATAGTCCTGTCTGTTTCTATTATAGTACCTACCAAAGGATCTCTGCACCTGACCTCGATGACGTGAGACCAGTAACATGACTGGCGAGCGAGAGACAGCAAGGCGCCGCGATGAAGTTGCGGGGGAAGGAACGCATTCCACGCGGGTGCAGAGATCCCTTGGTACTATAGTAGAAATTGATAAGGAATCACATTTGACTAGCACGAGAGGAAAACTCAGAGATGCCATAAAAATAAAATTAAATGTACATATTACGTTTTTGCATTACCATTAACCTTTTAAACAGCGCTGAAATATACTTAAAAAAATAATCTATACTAATATATAAAGCTGAAAAGCTTGTTTGTTTGTTTGCTTGAACGCGCTAATCTCAGGAACTACTGGTGCGATTTGAAAAATTCTTTCAGTGTTAGATAGCTCATTTGTCGAGGAAGGCTATACGGGAATGGGAAATTCCTAGGGGAACGGGAAAAAACGGGATAAGTGCGTACGAAGTCGCGGGCAAAAGCTAGTAAGATAATATATTTCTTTAACATCTTAAAAGCACTTGATTCTTATCATCAGAATCTGCTTAAAAATTAAACTGACTTATTATAAGTAGTAAAATTGGTCGTGTTAACAAGTAGGTAGGTACTATCATCCCTTTAAAAGTTTCCATCTACTTAGAAGTAAAAAACTTAACAACTGTATAAAACTTAACAATAGCTGGTAAGTACTTACCTATATACAAATCAGTCTCTTGTCATGAGTTTTTACTAGATTAAGTACCTAAATTATTTTAGTATTTGCTGTAATTTTGTAATGTTACATATGTTATAGTGTGCATTGTAATTTTTAGGTCAACAGAGCTTTGATGTAGTTCACACCTCCCATCATCATAACATACCCATTTCTTTTTTTTTGTAAACATGACATTTGTAGTGGCCGAGTTTGCCTAGCACAGACGAAATGTATTCAATTACACCCAGTATATGAAAAACTTTGTTCTTAACTAAAATCGTAGGAGGCATTTCTGATAAACTGTGTACGTTGTTGCAATCTAAACCAAACGTAATTATAGAGTCTACTAAGTACGTGCAGGGCCGGTAGTCTCGACATGGATAGCGATTTCGGTATCTCCTACCGATTGTCAAAAACTAACGAAAAAATTCGCTTGCCATAACAACTTTTGCGCTAAATGGTAGTCTCGACTCCTGAGATACCGACCAAATCATGTCATAACGATGTCGGTAGTGCTAGCGAAAACCGTATTCATAGTTCAGCCCAATTTATGAAAATTACTAGCCGGCAAAAAATCTCCTCGAATATGAGGAAACATTGAGAAACCTTAACAAAAAATATTTTGATTTTCTCGGGATATGTATAGATATGACGTAAATATTATATTTAAATCATTATTTCTCATAGAAAGATATAAGTTATGTAAACTTTAATGAGTAAGTTTTTACGTTTTAAAGGAAAAATTAACTTTTCAAATTATTTAAGGACACAAAAGTTCACCTTCTTGCAACATTAATTACCAACTTCAAACTATACTTGTCAATATTGACAAATTCATATTTGTCCTTGTAAACTCTTTATTTACAATTTATTTTGTTAATGTTTGTTTATTACGAGCCTTTTCAACCCATTGATGGCTCAAGGTGCAACCCCGCTAGATATAGCTTCTCATTAAAGTATAGATCAGCTACGCAATAACACTTGGGATTCCACAGAAAGTCAGTAATGCCAATGTTTATGAAGAGACGGTTCATGTTGATGTAGATGCTCGATAATCCCGTGTTCTGATATTTTGTAAAGGTAAAGGTTTGGGAAAACCCGCACAAAGTGCCGTATAGTCATTACTATGCTTCCAAAATGCGGTTTAATTACTCCTTTCACACCAATTGTGAGTGCGGTGCCCCTGTGCAAAACATGACCGAAAACTTCTTTTAGTGTCCCAGTACCCTTGCTCCTGCACCTTTGAGTATTTAATTAATGCCACTGATGACGCTATAAACATAACCACTTCTGCACGAGCCTCGGCACAACTGTTAAAGGGTTCCCAACGACTCGAATAAGGAGGCGATCGGAAGCAGCATTTAGCAAGAGGCACTGAAAACTGCGGTCTAAAGAAATCAAGAAACTATGAAGAGAAACTACAAAGTAATGTGAAATAGTGATACTTAAGTGATAGTGGAACAGTGATAAATAGTTACATGTCACAAGGATATGTGTGATATGCATGATGTTTGTCTTATGTAGGTAGGTACTTCTGCAGAGTGTCTAGATAAGAAAAAATAAAGATTGGTAAAAGTATGATCCCACTGTTTCTGATTCACATAAAAATTGAGCTATGTAGTTCCCAAATATGCCCTGCCTAAACTGTATGCTGGAAAACTAGCAATTTCCCAGCTAAAATGCAGGGATTTCAAAGAATTCACAGTAGTTTACCTCCAACAGCCACTCTTGTGTGACAGAATAACAAAATAATCATATCTTAAGAGGACATAGTATAGCATGGATGATGATGATGGATGGAGGATGAGGATGTAACATGTGCTATTCGAGACTTTGTTTTGACAGAAACTATACATTCATATAGGTTCTTATTGTTGTTTGTTTTGATGTTATATAACTTGTTTCTAGTTTAATTAATACTAAGTCATAACCAAAATTAGTAACTTTACTATGTGAGATATTACCACATAATTATGTCCATGAAATACCAAAACATCTACTACTCTTAGAGTACCTACTATGTTTTTTGAAACTGATAAGTAGAAAGGTGCTTTGTCATAATTATTCATTTGATAATATTGTTCCCACTAGCATGAAAGTAGATTCTAAGCATTGAAAAATATTTATGTATTGTAACTTCAATTTGATCAATAAGAAACTAAAATAACAGCTTAAGTAAGCTTATGATTGGTTCCATTATATGTATATTTCCATAAGAATTAATATTTGTTGACAATCAAAACCTAGTCTAGTTGTTAAATAAGAGTTATCTATTTATACATATAATAAAATCGTAGACTAACCGTGTCTGTACATTGAATATTTTTCCATGAAAATTACACAGAAAACTCAGGAAAAAGGTATAAAACACAAAAATGCAATTTTTGAAATTTTTGTCTGTTTGTCTGTTTGTCTGTGCGTTTGTGGGAGCATCACGCATAAACCACAGATTGGATTGCAAATCTAAGTACGTAAAAATATTAAGTGATAACCCGAGTAACATTTAGCGTTTATTTCATCAAAATCGACCCACAAAATCAAAAGATATTGAATTTTTAAGTTTAGGAAGAAACTTCCTAATGTATTCTGATGAGTCAGAGCGCCATCTATTGAGAAAAAATAAAATGCACGAAAGAATTCAAAATTGTTGTGTTATTCGTGAAACTTTTAATACGTGGCAAAATAAAAGTGACCATTTTTATACCTTTTCGTTATTTATCGTTACAATCGATCTACAAAATCAAAATATATTGAATTTTTAGTTTAGTAAGAAACTTCCTACTGTGTTCTGATCAGTCAGAGCGCCATCTATTGAGGAACCAAAAAATGCATGAAAGCATGAATGTTACACCAAAACACATTCATTGAGTTATTTGTGAAACTTTTAATACGTAGACGTAGCAAAATAAAAGTAAACATTTTAATACCTTATCGCTATTCATCGTTACATACGGGCTTCTTATTTAACGTCTTCTGCTGCCAAATATTTTGTCAGTTTACATGGTCGATAGATGCCGTTGCACTGATGACGCGTTTTTCTGAATTGCGGTGTTAAGATTTTCCGCTGGAGAATGACCTCACACGATTATTAAACACAGTCGTAGTTCGTAGGAATGTCGGTTTGGTCTCTGGAAGGTCTTAAACGAATAGGGGCCAAAATTGCTTAAATCTCTGAGTTGTGCTGGATTCGTTTAAAGTGCTTTTATCGTAGAGTCTTAAACTGATTTAGAACTCAGTAGTTTTGTGAAGTACTGGACGGTTCGACTTGCGGATCAGGCCTGTAGGGTTCCGTACCAAAGGTGCTGACAGGACCCTACTTCTAAGGCCTCCGCGATTGATTCTGTTTAGAGCGAAGCAACGAATGGTTCGATTTGCGAAACAAGGCTAATAATAATAAGGTACCGTACCAAAGGTGGTCACGGTGACGGGAGCGATCGATTTTGGTGGGGCTACTCTCTAAGCCCGAAGTCCGTAGTTTCGGGCTTAGTTGCGGACGTATTCTACTCCGTATCACCTACAGACTTACGATTAATCCCGAACCCGAACTAAGAATGAATGACAACACGATTTCACAGTAACTGTCAAATCGAGTTATCATTAGTTCTCTGTGGTTAGGTGATACGGAGTAGATTTTTTTTTACTATAGATTGCCTATCTATTACGTTTGACCACTATCTCACCTGATGGTAAGCGATGATGAGGTTGAAGATGGAGCACGTTTGCCTAGAAGCAACCTATTCACTTTTGTCTTAAAGACTCCCAGGTTGCCCGCAACTAAGTTTTTAATTCGTGCTAAGTATCAGACGGTTCGATTTGCGAGTCAAGGCAAATTATAGGGTTCCGTGCCAAAGTTGCTAATGGGAACCTAATATTTAAGCCTTCGCGTACGATCTAGATTCGTGCGAACCAAGTCGATTTTTAGGGTTCCGTACCAAGGTTGTTAACGGAACCCTATTTATTAATAAGCCACCGCTGTCCGTCTTCCTTTAGTTTATTAACCGACTTCAAAAAAAGGAGGAGGTTATCAATTCGACTGTATTTTTTTTTATGTTTGTTACCTCATATTAACCAACTGGATGAACCGATTTTCATGATTCCTTTTTTAATTGAAAGCTGGTGCTTCCCGTGTGGTTCCATTGCCACCACGTCAGGATCTGATTATGGAAACCCTGAGAAATCGAGGGCAACTCTCGAAAATTGTAGGCACGTATTTGGTAAAAACTTGATATTCGTGTGTATATCGGGTGATACTACAAAAGAATGAAAGTTTGGATCAGACCTGATGATGGAGACGACAGAGAGTCAAGGGAACTCCACATCGGTATGTAAGAACTACCAAGTGTTTGGGCTTATTTCATTCGTATTGACGAGATCTTTACACCGAAAGCACTTAGTAAGTTTTATTTTCATAACATAACATCACGCCGGTACGCTGTGAATGGGTACGCAGGTACCACTAAAAAGTGTAAAATAAAAAACCTTTTTACAAAAAATGTTACCGACTTCCAAAACAAAACACTACAAAGTATAAAATAACTTTAATTTCGGAAGTCGGTGTCAAAAAGCGAAAAAACTAAAAACACCGACTTCCGAAATTAAAGTTATTTTATACTTTGTAGTGTTTTGTTTTGGAAGTCGGTTACATTTTTTGTAAAAAAGTTTTTTTCGTTTTATTTCTATCTCGCTGATATAAAAATGTCTTCTAGAAAAAGGTCGAATCTTTCACAATATAGCAAAATTCTCAAAGTCGGGTTTGTTCGAACACTATTCTAACTAACTCGAGAACGGCTCGACCGATTTTCATAGTTTTTGTGTTTTATTCGGGACGAAGACTAATTCCTTCGTCCGGAATAGCTTATAAGAATTAAAAAAAAAAAAAAATAGTATGTAGGTAGGGTAGGTAGGCAGGTAGGTAGGGTAGGTAGACAGATAGGTAGGGTAGGTAGGCAGGTAGGTAGGGTAGGTAGGCAGGTAGGTAGGTAAGGTAGGTGAGGTAGGGTAGCATGGTAGGTAGGTATGGTAGGTAAGTAGGTAGGTAGGTTAGGGTCGGTAGGTAGAGTAGCCAGTTGACGGGAGCGAAGCCGCGCGGGTCAGCTAGTTTGAATAATATAGAAATAAATATTTAAACTTGACCTACTTGTGAGTTTTATTTCTTTAACACTAAAAATATTAATATAGTTAACCACCTGCCAACCGCATATTATAGTTCGACATCGAAAGCAAAAACAGCTTGTTATAATGAGCAGTTCATACTGAACAGCTTGTTATAGGTAATGAGCAGTTCATACTGAACAGCTTGTTATAATGAGCTGATCATACTGAACCGCTTCTTATAAACAGCAGTTCATATTGAACTGCTCTGTTTATTTACACACTCGAACAGATGCTGCTGATGAGTATGCGACTACTATACAGGACTTTAATTAAAAAAATATGTTTGAATAGAAAACTATAAAATGTTATTAGTAGACCATTTTATGACTTGACGAAGAAAGAATGGTTACAAGTGGCTTGGATTGAAAAACAGAGGTATAAACTGAAAGAAAATTTTGAATAATTAAGTATATTATGCGGTTACAGGGGAATAAACTGATACTCGAATGGTTTAACTGTGGAATATAGGGTTATTCAGATCACGATTTGTGATCTGAATACCCTATATTCCAACTACTGATGTAGTTTGTATGAGCATCAGTATTAATAAATAATCAAGTCAAACGTAATAATAAGACGCCTGTGTATCCTTCGTACTTCTGCCCATCCAGTGTCCATTTCTGAGAACAAAAAACATAAGATTTTAAGGTATTTTGATATACCTGTTTACACAATATAAAACAAAGACGCTTATTCAGTTTGTAGTTTGTACGCTTATATCTTTAAAACTGCACAACGGTTTTCGTCAATAGACAGTGATTCAAGAGGAAGGTTTATATGCATAATTCGTCTTGAAATTCCTACGGCAGAGAGAAAAATGGGATATGCGCCTACAAAGTCCCGTTAAATAGTAAAGTTCGGTTAAATAGTAGTTGCGGGCAACCTGGGAGTCTTTAAGACAAAAGTGAATAGGTTGCTTCTAGGCAAACGTGCTCCATCTTCAACCTCATCATCGCTTACCATCAGGTGAGATAGTGGTCAAACGTAATAGATAGGCAATCTATAGTAAAAAAAAATCTACTCCGTATCACCTAACCACAGAGAACTAATGATAACTCGATTTGACAGTTACTGTGAAATCGTGTTGTCATTCATTCTTAGTTCGGGTTCGGGATTAATCGTAAGTCTGTAGGTGATACGGAGTAGAATACGTCCGCAACTAAGCCCGAAACTACGGACTTCGGGCTTAGAGAGTAGCCCCACCAAAATCGATCGCTCCCGTCACCGTGACCACCTTTGGTACGGTACCTTATTATTATTAGCCTTGTTTCGCAAATCGAACCATTCGTTGCTTCGCTCTAAACAGAATCAATCGCGGAGGCCTTAGAAGTAGGGTCCTGTCAGCACCTTTGGTACGGAACCCTACAGGCCTGATCCGCAAGTCGAACCGTCCAGTACTTCACAAAACTACTGAGTTCTAAATCAGTTTAAGACTCTACGATAAAAGCACTTTAAACGAATCCAGCACAACTCAGAGATTTAAGCAATTTTGGCCCCTATTCGTTTAAGACCTTCCAGAGACCAAACCGACATTCCTACGAACTACGACTGTGTTTAATAATCGTGTGAGGTCATTCTCCAGCGGAAAATCTTAACACCGCAATTCAGAAAAACGCGTCATCAGTGCAACGGCATCTATCGACCATGTAAACTGACAAAATATTTGGCAGCAGAAGACGTTAAATAAGAAGCCCGTATGTAACGATGAATAGCGATAAGGTATTAAAATGTTTACTTTTATTTTGCTACGTCTACGTATTAAAAGTTTCACAAATAACTCAATGAATGTGTTTTGGTGTAACATTCATGCTTTCATGCATTTTTTGGTTCCTCAATAGATGGCGCTCTGACTGATCAGAACACAGTAGGAAGTTTCTTACTAAACTAAAAATTCAATATATTTTGATTTTGTAGATCGATTGTAACGATAAATAACGAAAAGGTATAAAAATGGTCACTTTTATTTTGCCACGTATTAAAAGTTTCACGAATAACACAACAATTTTGAATTCTTTCGTGCATTTTATTTTTTCTCAATAGATGGCGCTCTGACTCATCAGAATACATTAGGAAGTTTCTTCCTAAACTTAAAAATTCAATATCTTTTGATTTTGTGGGTCGATTTTGATGAAATAAACGCTAAATGTTACTCGGGTTATCACTTAATATTTTTACGTACTTAGATTTGCAATCCAATCTGTGGTTTATGCGTGATGCTCCCACAAACGCACAGACAAACAGACAAACAGACAAAAATTTCAAAAATTGCATTTTTGTGTTTTATACCTTTTTCCTGAGTTTTCTGTGTAATTTTCATGGAAAAATATTCAATGTACAGACACGGTTAGTCTACGATTTTATTATATGTATAGATTGCATTTTTGTGTTTTATACCTTTTTCCTGAGTTTTCTGTGTAATTTTCATGGAAAAATATTCAATGTACAGACACGGTTAGTCTACGATTTTATTATATGTATAGATATTGTTTTATAAGCAATGATACATTTCTTCCATTACTATTACTTACATTTTCACTAACCTAAATAATAGAATATGTGTAAGTAAGTTTGTAGATTAGATATTCACACTTTGATTTATAAGTAGGTTTAACATTCTATAATCATTATACGTAAAACTAGGATCGTTTTTATTTTATCTTACTGACAAAACACTTGATTTTCTTTACACCATTTATTTAAGCAAAACACATTTTTTAAGGCACATATATTGGTATGATACATACAACTTATAATGTCAGATGAATCTGAATAATTGTTATATAATGTCAACAAACTCGGGCAGTTCTTACTTTCTAAATTGTATACATTATTCACTCGGAATATATCTTTTATCCATAACACTTTTTCGTTTCCTTTCGTAAATGTAGATTTATTTTTAAAAAAAATCCCCAAAGTTTGCTTGATAATTAAAATATGGTACAAAGCCTTCGTTCCACTTTATTCCTCTGTTTTTTTCAATCCAAGCCACTTGTAACCGTTCTTCCCTCGTCAAGTCATAAAATGGTCGTGGTGGTTTTATCAACAGTACTTGTACGCGTCCTTTGTACATTATTGCTTTTTCTTTTGGAATAAACTCATTTTCTTCACTCTTAAACCCTTGAACATCTACGATGGCATTCATGATAGTTTTCTCACAATAGTACTCAACGGCTTGTATTCGAACAGTCGATCGTTTATTATTAAACAATAGGCAGATGTATTATTTTGAATATCTTCAGAGCATTCAATTTCTAATCGCACGTCAACTGGTCCAGTTTTAAGTGAATCGTTTTGTCTTGAACAGTCAATCACAAAAAGTGGAACAATTTCTTTAAACTGGTCTAAGCTAAGCAATGGATCAATGCCTAAGTTGTAATACGACTGACGAAAATTAGCATACATTTCATATAATATATTGTATTTACCTTCATCAAATTTCAGATTAAGTGAGTCATACGGATAGTATTGAGAATTCAAATATATAATATTGCTTACATTGCAGTGATCAAATATAGAAGAACTTCTAGTTTTATTATTTTTTCGAGCTGTTTGCAAACCAAATATTACAAACCTCGTTTTTTCTAGCTGGGAAGTTGTCTTTACTGACCAGGAATGTTTTGTTGTTCTTGGAAGTAACGGATATTCATACAAATCCCAATTTCTAAATGCTATCTGTATAGAATGATCTCTCTCCAAGCTTTTGAGCAATAACAATTTATTACGACCAGAAACTTTAATATGCGGCACACGCCATTGTATTTTTTGTATATCTATTTCTACGCTATCATTTTTGTCTATAAGCACACAGTTCAATGCTGAGCTGCTTCGTTGTAAAATAAATTCATGTTTACAATTGATTATTATTTTGTTGTAATCTTCTGCAAATCCCAGTATTCTGTTCAATGGCACGATAACACTAAAATATTCGTTTCTTAATTTCGTACCACCTAAGTTCCATCCCCAGACTGCTGCAGCTTTACTTTCACCTTCATTCATTGAGATATACGATTTTAAGGTGGTTGTAATACCAACATTTTTAATCCGATCGATTTCAACACTGTTTATTTCGTATCTAATATCTTGAAACAAATATGAAATGGGATTATTTATAAAATCAACATCTTTTTTTACTAATTTTTCCGCTGCATCTTTAGTTGACACATTTACATATCCTTCTATGTAAATGGAACTACCTGATGGCAATACATATAAATCTTGCTGTTGTATGGGTATTCTAATTTCATCATTTTCTTTAAAGCTATTATTGTATGGATTGTAAGTGTAGATCTCATAACCCTCAATAGAGGTATCATATTGTGGTAAATCTGTAATTTGAAGCATATTATATTTTAAAACCGATATCTTGAAGAAATCTTTTGTTTTCCTTTGAAACTTTATTAATTCTCACTGCACTGACACGTCTCACTTCTTTGGATATTGGCAGTCTTATGTTTTATTTCCCTCTCTCATTAGGAGTTTTATTAAGAACAAGCATGATGTTGGTATGAATAAAACGAAAGAGGTAACTTTAAATAGGTAATAAAAAAATCCTTTTTCAACACTAGTGACTTTTATCACCAACAACCAAAGAATGCATGCGTATGAACTAGCAATATCATTTATATTTTTTTAGTTTAACGAAATTTGGAGACGTAAGAAATAAAAATCACTCAATTAATAAATTCCTTTATTACTTTTCCAAAATAACTTAAGAAATTTTAAACATAAGTGTCCACAATTATACAAGTGATCATGTTGTACATTTTCATAATTATACTGAATATTGTTTCCTAAATATTTTATTAATTCTTTAGGTGGTTTTAAGTTACCGTAACTGTCAAAGTATTCAATGTGATCGTATATTTTGGTATAGGCTACCCAATGAGTGCCAGAGTTTTGAGAAATATCAAGATTAATCACTCCACATTCTAATGGTAATGGGTTATCTGGTAATTCATCTCTCATAAATACACCTCGAAAGAATGGGATACTATTTGAATGCTTCAATATATCAATATTAGTTAAAGCTCTATTGGGTAGCCGACAATTTAGTTTTTTTTCTTTGTAACAAACATTCCTAAACCTTCTTTGTAAGGCTTAAGATGTAATCCTTTTCCAATAATTAAAGCTTCTATCTGCTTGTTGTGACGTTCCGATTCAAGCAACTGTTTCTTAGCTATTTTATATGAATTAATAGCTTTCGCAATCCCAGCAGCACCTCCAGCTAAACTTCCAGCGGCGGATAAACCAGCAAATATTGGTACTAAAGGAAGAAATCCTCCAGTTTTAGGTACTGGTATAATTCTGGGTAATTTTATGGGTAAATGAGATGCAAATTCATGAGCTGCAGCGCAGGCTAATTCCATAAACGCTTTCTTACAGGTAGGTTTTAGTTTCTTGATGTGTTTTTTGGTATGTGACACAATATTTTTAAGGGTTTTTCTAAACCCCGCTCCAGATCTTACTTTATCCATTTTGAAAGATGACAAACCAGCCATTTCTTTATTGCTTGTACATAGTCCTCGTGCTTTTTTCATTGTTATTATATTTTTTAAACAATTATTTTACATAAACCTGAATTATAAAATATGTCTTTATTGCATTAAGAATAAAGTGGAAGTGAATAGATAATTGTTTGTGAAATGCTTAAATATTGTTCAGGAGTTATAATACATTTGATTTATCAATCCAGCTATTTTCACTGATCGGCAGCCCCAGCCATTTAACATATACTCGCTTTCCTTCTCGTTTCAAAACTTTTTCAACGAGGTATATGTCCGGATGATTGGTTTTCTGAAGTTCTTGTGCATAAAATGCGCCTAGTATTGGTCGACATCTACCATCTTCTATTAAATAAGTTGTTGGATTTGTTCCTTGAATTTTTGTTATTTTAAATATTTCGGTGGACCAGTTGGGATAATAACCTTTATCAAAACATCCTTTATATTTACTTACTCTCACAAAATCTCCTACACTAAATATCTTACATTTCACTTTTTTTCAAGACTGAGCTGCGTCTAAGTATCTTTGTAGTATATTTGTTTTATTCCTTTTATTTATTGAAACAGGTGACTGACCGACAGTTCTATGAACATCATTGTTGTACTCATGTAGCTTTTTTTTCTAACATACCGTTAAACCATTTATAATTTCCATTCAAACTAAATTCCTTGTATAGTTTATTCTTTAACGTTCTTATTAATCTTTCAACAATTGAGGCCTTTTTAGTAGAATAAGTAGAATAATGATTAATTTTATACTTATTAACAACACTTTTAAATTGATCATTGTAAAACTCTTTCCCAAGATCGGTTTGTAAATTTTTTGGAACTCGTCCTTTTTCTATTACTGTTTTAAACGCCTCTGAAACCTGTTGCTTATTTTTGTTTAAGTGGAATCACCCAAGCATATTTTGAAAAAGTGTCTATAATCACCAGTATGTATTTATAACCTGCATTCACTTTTGATATTGCTTGCATATCCATCAAATCTGCTTGCCAAAGGTCATCTATATCTTTAAGTATTACACTTCTTCTTGGGAAATTAACTCTAGCGTTTTTATGGATTTCATTTATGACGTCTATTTTGCTCATAATGCTTGCTTAACTTCCCTGCTATTTCTTTTAAATCAATGGTCTTTTCAATGTTATTTAATCTGCTATTTAAACCACTAATTAATTTGTTCAATTGTTCTATTTTAATTAATATTTCAACTTTGAATTTATTAATATCTTTGCAGCATTCAGTTTCGGTTGATTTGTCTAAGATCTCAAAATGCACAGAGCTTATTTCGTTAAAAGACAGCGACGTTTGTTTTGTATGAACCTTCATGGTTTAGACGCTTTGAATAACTAAATATAAAATTAGATACAATGCTTTTTATTGTTTTATTATACCGGCTTCTTTTAACTCTTCAACAATTGATATAATTTCATTGTCATGATTAGTATTACCAGCGTTTTTTGAAGCCATTAATAGTCTTAATCTATCGATTAATTCATTAGGATCATCCCAATAAATATAATCTGTATTACTCTTATACTTTTTTTTCAATTTAGTTAAGTAGCCACCACTTTTTGACTTAATGACTTGTTCTGCATGTTGAATGTAATTTTGTTCAGAAAACAAAGGTTTTATGATTTGACGTGTAAGAGCTCAGAAAAACAAGGACAAAAGAGTAATAAAATATTTTAATTAAAAATACACAAATGTAGTTGGTACAAGAAATGAAATGGAGGAGATGTTTAGCCGTCGGTGTCCGCGAGCCAAGAGAGCGCGAGCCTCGACCGAAGCTCCCAGCTAGGCGCGCCGACCATGCGTTGATATCTTCGCAGTTGTCAACTTCATGATGATCCTCGAGCGCCATCTGTTGCGCCTTACAGTCGGCCTTCCTGATACAGCTGCGCGTCCCGCGTAGCTCTTGCTCCTTAGTGCTGATGATGGTCCAACTCGCTCACGATGCGACGACGTTACGGTGGTAATGGCATCTTAATGCAACTTGAACTGACTTCTGAATGTCAATGTGATTGACTTCTTAATGTCAACTTGAACTGACTTTTGAATGCCAGTGTAATTGACTTCTTAATGCCAACTTGAACTGACTTCTGAATGTCAGTGTGATTGACTTCTTAATGTCAACTTGAACTGACTTTTGAATGCCAGTGTAATTGACTTCTTAATGCCAACTTGAACTGACTTCTGAATGCCAGTATGATTGACTTCTTAATGCCAACTTGAACTGACTTCTGAATGCCAGTGTAATTGACTTCTTAATGCCAACTTGAACTAACTTCTGAATGCCAGTGTGATTGACTTCTAAATGCCAACTTAAACTGACGTCTCAGTATTTATTGGCTTCTGAACTGAATGCCAACTTCAGTATGACTAACTTCTTAATGTTACATAACCCAATCTACTAAACTAAAACCGATTGCGGTTACAATGAATGCTTACCCTTCAGGTACCGCATCATAAATGTCGTGTCATAATAGCTTCTTAAGGTATTGTCTTCCTCCTAAGGAACACACGACTAATTATCAAGAATACAGCCTCTTAAGGCCAAATCCATTATAGAATTAGGTTTGTAAGGTTATGTTTTAACGCCTCTGAAGGCTAGCGCTATTGAAACAAAGACCGGTCATAAATTGTTTTAATATGAACAATTACTAAAAATGGAACCATTTTTTTTATTGTGCACTATAGTCAAATGAAATAAATCGTACTGAACAAAATCAGCTTTGCATTTTTTTACTCGGAATTAGAATGATCACACTCATCGGAATGATCATAATTGGAAAAGCTTTAACTTATCCCTGGCTAAGATATTTCCATAAAATCGACCACGGTTACGTGTACTCTTAATCACGTACCGATCATGAGGCAGGACCTTAACAATCATATAGGGCTCGTCAAAACGCGACTTTAGTTTACTTCTACGTAAACCCTTACGAATGATCTTTCTTTCGGCGAGAACTAGATCACCTTTCTTAAAAGGAGCTTATAACGCCGTTTTTGATCATACGTTTCCTTTGCCTGCTGAGACAATTTAAAAGATCGCGTGACAGCGACTTCCCTCAACTCGTCTTAATTCGGTGACCGAATATCGGACTCGACTATATCGCCTACGAGTCTAGGTCGAAACCCATAAAGAAGTTCCAATGGAGTCTTACCAGTACTGTTATTTACGTTAGAGTTTAATCCTAACTGTACCTTAAGCAAGTATTTCTCCCAGTCATTTTGGTCATCACCAACGTATGCTAAGAGCGTCAAGAATAGTCCTGTTAAAACGTTCTATCTGCCCATTCGCGCTTGAACTAGCGACCGGTCGAGCGACGCGCGCGCCCGCGCACAGGCCACGCACGACGCCGAGCTGGGCGCCGCGCGCGCGCGCATGACATTCTTTATTTGCTTCTGAATGCAATACTCATTAAAATCCTTGCAGCTAAAAGCTTTGCCACGGTCGCCTTTTATGCGACTTGGAACACCAAAAGTTTAAATTAATTGGTCAAACGTCTGCAACACATATTTACAACTGACGTTGACGTCTCGGACCGCTTCGATCCATATATACACCTCGTGAAGGCAGCTATTATTGCTAGAATGTGCATTTTGCCAGAAGGACTTTTACAGAACCGACCAAGATGGTCACAATAAACAGTGTGAAAAGGTACGGCCACCTTCTCAATAGGCTGTAAAAAGCCAGTTGGTTTTTTTAGCATATTGGCATGATATGCAACCACGAGTGTATATTTAATATAAACCGGCGCATACCGTGAAACCAGTACTTTGAACTTACGGCATTTATAAATTTTATTAAAATTAACGTGACCGTTATTATCATGGAAACTGAATGAGGAACGATCACCTTTTGACAATTTCCGACTTTTCTAAATAATACACCATTCTCGAACAAGGAATCCTTAGCCAAGCCAAGCAATTAGTTATGCCCTTTGAAACCTCATCCTTTAACTGGTTCACGAAACCACGCAACGTGTCGTCATCCTGCTGCACACATTCAATTAGGCCTTTTTCAACACATCGCTTTACTGAATTCACAGGATTGCGGCTCAGCATATACACGTGAACTATGGATTTGCCGGCACAATACTCAACAGTAAAGTCATAACCTTGAACTTTAAACCACCTCCGGGCGCTACAATCGGTCACGAAAACGAAATTTGAACCTGACACATATACCGTAAACTTTTTAAGGCTCATGACAACAGCCAACATCTCTAGTTCGAAACTGTGATACTTTGGTTCATCAGACGTAGTCTATCTGCTCGCATATGCGACTGGTTTTCACGCAACCTCCGGCTACTTTTGGAGCAATATTCGACCTAAGCCTATTTTAAACGCGTTTGTATGAATTTGGATTTCATATTCCGGATTAAACAACGCCAGCACGGGTTGTTTTACTAAAATTGATTTAACGCGGTGGAATGCAAGAGACTGTTCGTCACCCCAAACCTCTAAGTAAGTCTTTTTTGGTGAGGATAGTAATGGGACGAGCAAGCATACTTCCTAAAATAGTTTGCCAGACCCATAAACTAACGTACCTGATGTACATTCCACGGCACAGCAAACACATAAACTGCAGTGAACTTGTACTTGTACTCCTCATGCCCTAAGTACTCTATACTTGAATCTAAGAAAGAACATTTGGCTTTCCTGAACGTCACATTAGCATCCCGTATTTTCTCCAATACGGCCTTGAGACGGTGCAATGCATCATTATGATTTTCAGCGTAAACGAAAATGCACTAGCACATTGTAAACGTCAAGAACCGAAAATATTGACCATTGCGCGCTGAACCACTGACGGTGCATTCACCAATTCAAAACTCATACGCGTGTACTGATAGTGTCCATCCGGTGTTATGAACGCTGTATACTGTTTACTATCATCAGCAATTTGAATGCGGTAGGCTGACATAATATCAAGACTAACTGACCTTGTATTACGGATAAAAGATACCATTCCTTCCCATTCTTCCACGCACATGCGTACTTCACCAGATTTTTTTGGGGACCAATATGACGGGACTGGCATATGAGGAATTCGATTATTCCACAATTCCTTTACTCAATAAATCTGATAAAATATCACGGACTTTCTCCCGGTCTCCTAAAGACATTCGATACGGCCGATAATAAATAGGTTTCGTAACAGTTAGTTCAACGTGCATTTTTACTGAACATTTTCCAATTTTATTATCACTACCCGAAAAACAATCAGAATAATCGCACAGTAAAGACTCAAGGCCAGTCACGAGATTTGGTTCCAGGAAATCACCTATTATGTATTTATTATTATCGTCCTTAATCGTCGCCCGCGCCACGCATCGGTTGCGCGGTAGTTTTATGACTTCATTACTAATATTAATTACGTTCAAGACAACTTTGCCATCAATAACCTCGGTATCGCATTTGGGAATAATACACTCCGCCCTCGATGTACTCAGTAGCACGCAGTGTAATCGAACCAGAGGCAAACTCAAAACAAGATAAAAGTATTTTATTTAAACCGGGTTGGAAAATCACTTCGTCATTCAAAACCAACCTGACGCGCTCAACTTCACTACATGTACCGGGTAGTTCGAGAAAATTATTTACATTGTAAATTTTATTTAAAGATGTCGGTGTTTTAATAACATTTACGGTAGAATGCTCTGTCAAAGGCTGGCCTATTATAATGTCAATATCTTGAGCAGAGTCTGGTACTACGTAAGCCTTACAATCACAAGTAGCTTCGTTGACTTGAATCTTAACAACTACATACCACACCGCTCGGGTGGGTTTTTGAGCCACCAAAACCGGATAAAACAATATTTTCGCAAGGACTCGCTTCTAATTTTAATCAAATAGCTACAGATTCTGTTATTGTGACGCAAGCGCTTCCAAAATCAATAAAACTACACACAGAAAAATCATTCATTTTTACGGTCATATAATTTTTCAAACTACCCGACGCATCAGTGATAACGCGCACAGTATGTCATTGTTTGTCATTTTCTTTGTTAGAAACTGTCCGTCGAGTTTTAAAACATTCTTGTTTTAAATGATTGTTTTGCCACAGTAACTACATTTTTTTATTTTTAATGACACAGTTTCGTCATGTCTGCGTTTCCTACAGAATCCACACACCAGAGTCGTTTTGTCTTGATTCCGAGACTTACAGTATGACCTCGCCGTTTGCAAATATCACATTTTAATTGATCCTCATAATAATAAGATAAGAATTTTATTCATCAAAACATTGTAGTACATGATGACAATTTACAGAATTGTTTATAGTGTACAAAACTACAACAAAATGTTGGGTGAGGTGCTGTATTCCTAGCTAGGTTAATAGATAACCTGTGTTAAGGAGTACAGTGCCGGTCCCCAAGGAAAGAAACAATAATATCGTACACAGTATACATTAAAGGACATTATGATGTGACTACTACAAAAATTTTGGTGTATGACCATGAGATTATTTTTCCCTATTATAGCTTAAAACTAAAACAGTAAAATAACAAGTTAAGAAAATAGAATAATAGAATAATAGGGCAAGTATATAAACTAAAAGTAAATCATGTTACTAGTGGGTAGGTGAATATTTGTTGTTACCAAACTAGTTGAGGTTACGAGTCATAACCTGTAGCGGATTAAATTGTATGACTGTAACGAATGTTTTTGAGTGAGATTTTAATGTGCATCTTTAAAGTCACCTATTCTTAATTTATTCCATTTATTGTGTATTACAATATATTTGTAGTAAATTAGCAGGTAACAAAAAAAAAAAAAAAAAACTAATAATAACTAAGTGAATCAATTGAAATCAGTTATGAATTTTTCTGTTTCGTCGTAGTTTTTACCTTGTAGGAATGAGTAAACAGCCCTTTTACACTTATAATATGACAAACCATAAATTGGACAGTGCTTGTTTATCTTATTATAGAGAGCCGGGCCTTGGTAGTAAAAAAATCTTTTGGAGAAGGATGATCGCGTTCGTGGGAGTGTACATATTTTGTCTTTTCGACGTTTTTGATATAGTTTTGTATGGGGTTTTCCTGTGTTGTAATAATATAACTTGTAAAACAAAATGCTGTCGTATGTTAAGAGTTCCCAGTGACTGTACAATTCATTGGTAGGGAACATAAGAGGTCGAAAAGATGCAACTTTTAATATGGCTCTGTGGGCGACTTCCAGGGGCATCAAAATAGTCTTGGCAGCACCGCCCCAGCATGAGATACAGTATGAGATAATAGAGGAGCAAAGGGCAAAATAGACAGTACGAATAACTTTAAGGTTTGCAGCGTATCGGAGGGTTCTAAATATGTAAATTAGTTTTCTAACTCTACTCGTAAGCAGGTTAATATGCGCCTTAAAGTTTAAGTTTTTATCTAATAATATACCTAGGTATTTAATATGATCAACGTTTGCTAGAGATGGACAATTACATGATGTTTTTGTGAGGCAAGAGTGTGCTTTTAAGATTATGGTAGAATGTGGTTGGGATGCCGCGCTAATTGAGTAAGTTAAAAACTTTGTCTTGCTAGTATTTAGGGTAAGGGTGTGAGCAGTGAGCCAGTCTAAGGCTTTGTTAAGGCCGTGTTGTGCTACTAGTTCCAGCTCAGACCAAGTATCTGCGGTGAAAGTTATAGCGGTATCATCCGCAAATGCAACAATCTTGCCATTAGGAATATTGAGGTTGCACAGATCATTTATAAAGATAAGGAAGAGGGTGGGACCTAATATGCTGCCTTGGGGGACCCCGTAGTGGATGGGAAGCTCTTCACTGCTGTTGTTATCAATCCTGACAGTTTGTGTGCGATCACTCAGGTAACTACGAAAAAGTTCTAGAGTTGCCCCCCTGACGCCCACATCTTCAAGCTTGAGTAGAAGAGTGGAAATGGGAACCGTGTCGAACGCCTTCGCGAGATCTAAGAAGACTGTAAGAGCTTTTTTATTTTGGTTAAGGTGTAGAACAACATTAGAAGTCACATCTTGAACTGCATCACAGGTGGATTTGTATCTGCGAAACCCGAACTGTTGTGGGGATAATAAGTTGTAACGTTCAAGGTATTTAATTAGTCTTCTATTTATGAGACGTTCCAGTACCTTGGATATGGCGCTCAGAACTGCAATAGGACGATAATTGTTAGGCAAGTTCCCATCTCCACCCTTGAATATTGGATGTATAATTGCCTTTTTCAAAGAAGTGGGAAATACCGACTCTTCAAAACAAAGATTAAAAATATGGCACAGTATGGGCGCCAAAGTTTCAGCATACCTCTTCAGGAACAGAGGTGAAATGGTATCCCAACCGGTGGCAGCGTTTGATCTTAGCGAACCTATAACAGATCTAATTTCGTCGGGGTCTGTTGCTTCTAGAACGAAAGACGTGAGTGGAGTTGATTTTTGCTGGGTCTGTGGAAGTGACTGTAGTGTAGTATTATTGCAGATTTGGTCAGCAAGTTTTTTGCCAACGCTCACAAAAAAGGAATTTACTACATTGCAACATTCTACTGGTGTTGATGCGCATGTCAAAAGTTGTGTTGATGATTTTGTACTGTTGGTGGTATTCGTAATTTTCTTTATAGTTTCCCATAAAGCTTTTGGATTTCGACTTGCTTTATTAAGTTGTTGCGTGTCAAATAACCTTTTTGCTTTTTTCAACAGGCCTGAACAGAAATTTCTGTATCGTTTGTACGTTATCTTTAGTACTTCATTATCAGGGGATAACTTATGATTTCTATGTAAAGCATCCCTGTTTCTTATACACCGTAACAATCCTGGGGTGACCCACGGTTTGAGCAATCTCTTCCTTGCTGGCACTTGTTTAACTGACGTATTGTTTGAAATTGCTGAAGCCAAGAGGTTTATTAAGTTATCAGTAGCTGTGTTAGCGTCTTGTATGCACAGAATATGATTAAAATCAATTTGAGATATCGATTTATCCAGAGCCTCGTAATCGATTGCAGTAATAGTAGGCATGAAAACGGTGCGTTTGCGTTGTTTTTCTAGGCACAGCAAAGAAGAGTGATGGTCAGTGACTGTGGTGTCATATACAAATGAGATACATGGACATTTTGTTTTTAAAATTAGGTGATCCAGGCAATTGTTTCCTCTAGTAGGCAGGGTATGAGCAGGGAGAAAACCATGAGAGGCTAAACAGTTTAGATATTCGTGGGAACGTATATCGGTAGTAGTAGATTTTATATCTATATTTAGATCACCAGTTATGATGACCGTTTTAAATTTTTGCAGAGTTGGTAGTATATTACTCAGAGCTAAAAGGAAATCATGAATATTATCATTAGATGGTGAACGGTAAATGCAGAGTATTGCCATTTCCGATTTTATTTGTATTATGAGACCAGAAGCAGCTTTATTTAAGTCTGGTTCTTCATATGTAACAATTAAATCAGACTTGAAATAAACTACCACACCATCATTCTGATTGAGATGTTTGGTGGTCTTAAGCATAGTATAGTTTTGCAGCATCGGAAGATAGAAATTGTTAGAACAGGCTAACCAACATTCTGTTGAGACCACCAAGTCACAGTCACAAGAGATACGGCGCAGCAAAGTTTGTAAGTTTAGGAAGTTACAATTTATAGAACGAATATTCTGCGAGAGTATTTTTAGATATCTATTAGGATGTAGTAATAATGTATTGGTCCGTTCAGGGGCACATGAGTGAATTTTCGATACAGAAAGTTCATCAATCCCATCAATTAAATGGTCTACGTCATTATTCATTTTTAGGTTGTGAGGTAGCTTCAAGAGTGGGATTTAATTGGGTAATCAAGAGTAACTTAGGTGTTAGGCGTATCTGTTGAACGTGACGAGAAAAAGTATGACACAGTATATAATTTATCAATTTGACAACTTCATAATAAATGCAAGTTAATAAACACCACCAATTATTCGTAATCATTGTTCGAATGCATAGCAGTATTAAAGTGCACATTTGTGACAGATGTGATCGTTTAGTAGGTAAATCGCTTTGTGTTATATATGCAATGTCAACATGAAATTCGTATATAGATCCATAGTGATAACAAACATAGTTAATCAACTTACATGCATGAGTTTTTACATTTAGTTTTATGAGGTAACTGAAATAATTAGAAACTACCTTATCTAAATTAAGTGATATAAAGGAATAAAAATAATGAAGAATATTACGTAGTCATGCATCTGTGGTATCCTTAGTAATTGCGATGTTAGTAGAGGCCAGTTGTTGCAGTTGTTGTTCACTTTTGACCAGGATGGCTTGACTGTCTGGATCCTTTTTCAGCATTACTCGTCCGTTTGAAGTCCAACAAAAGCTATACTTGTTTGTTTTCGCGTAATTCCTGGTGAGGTAAAACAGTCTTCTAGTGTGAAGGGTCAACTGTTCGGCTATGTATACCGGAGTCCCTGGATTAGCTTTTAAGCCTAGATTTGTTGAGCACAGTTTGTGATTAGGGTTTCGTTTATTGTAATCCTTCACTGCTGTGAGAAACTTGGACTTGGTGAGGGCATTCGAGAACTCAACTGTTAGATTCGATGTTGTACTTTCTTTCTTTGACGGTTGTCTTATTACATCACGAATACTATTAGCTTCTGTTTGCACCTGTAGTTGGTTTGACAGGTGCTGTATCATGTCGTACAAAACTGTTTTGCTCTCGTTTGCCAGTTTGGGAACATTTCGGATTTCCACAGATGTTTTAATAAGGTTTCGCTCGAACAATTCGACTTTTTCCTCCAGTGTCGATAACTTAATCACCATAGTGTTTCGTTCCTTTTCTAGTCCCGTTATTTTATTTTCCAGAGACGATATCTGGTCGGAGACAAATGTCAAGGATTTTTCCAGTTCCCCATTTATGACCTTGATCTCAGAATTGTGCTTTTTTATTTCCATGAGATGGTTTTCCAATTTATCCAAACGTCCATTTTGAGCGCTCATCATCTCTTTCATCATCTCAATGATTTCTGTCTTGAGGGTCTCCAGCTCACTATCATTAGCATCGCCAGATAGACATTTACGTTTTGCCCGTTGGGTGATATTGAGTTGAAGGGAGTCGT
The DNA here is from genome assembly GCA_947578705.1 of Lacanobia wlatinum. Lineage (NCBI taxonomy): Eukaryota > Metazoa > Arthropoda > Insecta > Lepidoptera > Noctuidae > Lacanobia > Lacanobia wlatinum. The sequence goes on along the minus strand of OX388022.1, from coordinate 2,802,875 downwards.
CTACACAAAGCTTTCGAATGTCCGATTCGGAGCGGGAAGGTACATTTCCCATCGAGGGAGCCATAGCGGCTGTTTTGGGCATTTTATTTTAATTGTGGTATTGCTCCCGCTCACGCTTATAACTTGTGGCAAGCTCCGTTGGTGACGTAGAGCCCGCGTAAGCGCACTGTAGGTCCGCCGTCTTTGTCTCGGTTGTTGTTGTCTTCTTCGTGCGGCCGCCGCAGTCCGGTTAATTAACCACTACGCTTGTATTGCGCGCCTAGTACTTGAACTGTTTTATTGTCGTTTTGTTGGCAATAAATACTTTATTTTTAATTAGTTATTTATAAAATCAATAAATTAAACTTGTACGGATGCACACGTCCAAACGCTTTCGCGGTCCGAGGGGAGAGCTTGTAATGACTATTGTACTTTTTATTGCGATCAACATTTACACCATACGGGCGCCTAAACGATGACAAGTAATTATAAACTAACTGGATCACGACATCCCGCAGAAATACTTCTATTAAGTCATTGCCGATCGTACCTATGATGGCCACAGTGATAAGGGAGTCTCAGAATGTACTTCACGGGAGGTGTCTCCAACGCATGGATCTTTTGCAACAGTGTGTGCCATCGGGAAGCCGTCTCCGGAATGCGCTAACGGAATCTCGTCAGGTGCTGGTGGCAATAATGCTCACGAAGGGTTCTGCGGGTAACGACAGCGGCGTATAGGAACGGTCACCAGATTGGGCATCTGTACCTTGATTTACATCCTACACGGCGGCGTCAGAACTACCCCCCGATGCGAATATTTTTGAATGTGTTCTGCCTTGTAAGACTCGATTTTCCAATAATACTACGCGTTCCAGTATCTACGTGTATTAAAATCTTTGACGCAAAGATTTTTCACTATCACTGTCGTCCTTATTTTTACGTTTACTCTTTTAAATGGTGACCCATTATTATGGAATATTAACACGAAGCAATATGTAGGGTGCACAATCAAGTGAAATGCAAGTGTACAATAAATCAATACTCAAACGCGGTACTTGATTAGGATACACAGGATATACTTACAGTTATTATTATAAAACACTTACGTGGGCTGTATCAGTTCAATCCCGCTTCTGAGCTGTAAGAGCTCAGAAAAACAAGGATAAAAGAGTAATAAAATATTTTAATTAAAAATACACAAATGTAGTTGGTACAAGAAATGAAATGGAGGAGATGTTTAGCCGTCGGTGTCCGCGAGCCAAGAGAGCGCGAGCCTCGACCGAAGCTCCCAGCTAGGCGCGCCGACCATGCGTTGATATCTTCGCAGTTGTCAACTTCATGATGATTCTCGAGCGCCATCTGTTGCACCTTACAGACGGTATTTCAAACCTTTGTCACCTTTTAATTGGCCGTTTGGATTAAAGTCACGTTTGTGAGCATTTGTATTATGGAGCATATCTTTGTAAACAATTTTATCAGTTTCAGTTACCAGACTGAGGTCAGGTCTATTACGTAGTAAAAGTTCTTTAAGTCCAGGAGTTATTTCATAATGTTTGTCATTAACTGTGGCTATAATTGATTTTAGGGAATTGTTAACGTTGTTTGTAAAAGAAAATGATACTTTAGAGTTACCCATCATCAAATTTTTGTTTTCACTTCGAATCCCAAAAGGTACATTCATGTTATTATCATAGATTTCAATCATATCTTCTTTATTAAGTGACATAAATGTATCGTTCTCGCTATCATCACCTGTGCAGCTAAAGGATGCAGAACCATCATTTGAATGTTTCTCTATAAATCCTTTGAAATTTTCAAAATCTACGGGTGAGCTACATCTTCTCATTATATTATTATCACCTTCACTCGTATCCAATATAGTTCTATTCTTATCATTAACTTTAATTAAAGTCTCTAGAGGATCTGTTATTGGCTTAAAAAGTTTCTTAAATTTCAAATTATCGACATCTTCTGCATTTTGTATTGTTTTAATTTTATTTTTTATACTATCTACGGATTTTATCAATTGTTCTTTTATATTGACCTCCATAATGGTTCCCGACAATATCCAACCGTTATTTACAGATTGTAGACTACGATTGTTTTTTTTTTTACAGTATTATGGTTTTTATTATGTTTGCTCAAAAGTTACGAATATGTCAAACTCCTGTCTATATCTACCTTCATTTAGAGAACAATCTTTATTTATCAATACAAAGTCAAACCGATCTTGCCATACAGTAGAGCAAAGTTTTTTAAATTGAAGCCACTCCATATCCGTATTTACATGTTCATTATAAATATGTTTTAAGTTTATGTCGTCTTGTTTAAAGATTAACAAAAGATTAACATTATCTCGTATTAGTTGTTTAGGTATTTTGGAATAGGTTTGTGATAAGTAAAAACAATCTATCTGTTTATGTCTCCCCATTGCGAAGTAGTTACGAATATTTATTTGATTTTCACATGCGACATCGTCGAAAATCATTATTGAATTGGTTAAGGCATCATTAGGATGTATAACTTCTTTATTATCATGGAAGATAAATAACTTTGCATTGGGTATGCAACGGATGACCTGTTTTAAAAAACAATATTTTGGCTGGAAAGCTGTCTTCGAGTATAAATAAATATGCTTGAATTTTACTCCATTTTCATGTAATAGTAAATTAAGCATTATATTAGTTTTTCCACAGTTAGATGGACCGCATATAATACATCTTATAGTGTTAGGTAAGAGTGTGCTATGTCTCACTTTTTGTGAATGATTTTCTAATTTTATATGATTTATTTTTAAAGTATGTGATTGCTTAACGAAATTCATTGTGAAATGTGAGGTAATAAGACATGACCAGAGTATATATACTTCTTATTTTACTAAAAGGTGCTATGTTTTATTTTTAACTAATTCTTAACTTGTAAGTAAAGTATGAAGAATATTGTGTGAATGGAAATTAAAATAAAAAGCTCATAGTTACTACACATTAAGCATTTATTTAACAGTATTTTTTATTTTAGTAGGTTACAACAAAATAAAATTTAAATCTAATTTGTGTATAATCACCTTAAAATGTATTAGTAGTAGTAGTAATAATAATAATAACACATTTACAGATTACACATCACTGGAATAATCTACAAACATAGGATCACAATGCCCCCAGGGTAATGTTTGAATTTGATCCTGTAATACTTGAACTTTGTCATCGTTTCTTTCTAAAACTTGTTTGTCTACTTGCTGAGTGTATAAAACATGTTTAATTGATTTTATCATACTCATTTTACATTGCGCTTTATTTGTCAGCGGTACATTGTTGTAATCATTCAATTTTAGGTTACAAGTTACAGACTTAGAAACACCTTTGGCTTTTTTAATTTCAGTCTTCACACTGTTAATAAAATATAATTTAGCTCTTAAACCGGTAAATTCTATAATTAAATCGCCACCAACCTCATGTTTCCATAATACAGGAATTTTAGCATTAAGTTGTGGTATGTGATATGGATTATTCATTTCAAAATTACTAGTATCAAACTTTGAAAGATCATCATGCATATCATGATAAAAATCATCTGTATAAATTAAATATAATAGGCTATCAGTGTCTGTATAGCACAACTCAGCATTGTTTCCGTATTTATTTTTCATAACGTCATAATGAAATTGGTACAAATGTTGCTTCGAATATTCCAAAACGGTAAATCCAATATAAATAGGTCTATCTAAAACGACCTTTTCACGGTATAATTCCACAGCTACGAAATTTTCTGGAAAAATTGATATACATTTTAAATTTGGTTTACATATCAATTTTTCAACGCCAAGATGTTTATTTGTTTTATTTCTGGTATCTGTCCATTTTGTTACTAATTTTACATCTGCTTGCTTCCGTTTATTTTCGATAGTTTTTCCGAATATGGCATTATTCAATAATTTAAAAAAGTCCTTCTCAAACGCAGTTTTGAAATTTTGACGAAGACTAGTATTCAGATCAATGTATTTTTTGAGAAAGAATTCTTGTCTGAAGCTAAGTATACGATGATCTTTTTTAAAATAAAACCGTTTTTCAAACATTCTTTCAAGTGAACATAATGAATTACATAATTTTGCTTATCATAAAGATTTGCAACCAATTTTACTGATTTTCCATAAGGAGGTACTATTTTTTCAACTGCAAAAGGCAAGTCTTTATGCTCATTATGTAAATAATCTGGATAATTTAAGTCTACTTCCAAAATATAACCGTAATCATTATCATCTGACACATCATTTACATTAAACTTGCTCATTTCTTTCAGACTCAAGAACTTAAATTCTTTAATAGGAAGTTTCTTCATCATAGCATAGCCGTATAGATTATTACAATCAAGATATATTAAATAACTACTTGATTCAGACTCATTAAAATGTGGTAAATATTTATTGTTTGCTACAACATGACGTAGCGAACACTGTGCAAGCCCACCACGAATTCCTTTTTCTAATAACTCGTACATTTGTAAATCACTTATCAACTCAAGTTCAGTGCCGGTATATAGAAGCATTGCATCCCAACTTAAGCTCGGTGACGTTACATAATAAACCGGATCCTACTTATAGAAATGTAAGCTTGTTTTTCTAAATTTTTCAAATATGTCGCATAGTAAAAGCACATCACATTTTATGTATAAATCTGTATATTCACCGAGAGATTTTATTTCGAAAATATTCCAAACTGTTTGAGCGTGTAAATATTCTTCTTTAGTTATATGTTTTTCACACAGACTATTATAAAAATGATCCTTCGAGGAAAGTTTCGTCTCATCATATTTAGACCAAGAATCAACGTAATCATATGGATAAACACCTTTTTTTCTCATTAAATCATATTGTCTTTTATCAGTAAACTCTCTCGATAACTTCATAAAATCGTTTTCTGACAAACTTTTACTTAGTGCATCTAGACTAGAACTAAGAAAGTGAAAGGAATCAATAAATTTTATTTGTATAGGGTGATTGTGTTTTTCCGTATTAATTACTTTTATTATTGAAAGATATTTTTCTTTAGCTTTCGGTATTATATTAATAGAACCTTCATACTTTGCTAACTCTTCAATGAATAAATGTGAGTCATATCCAGACAGATTATGAAAGACAACAGGAATGAATGAACAAACTCTATACATCAAATTACAATGGGAGTGCGCTGCCCCACGATACTCAGATGTAATATGATCATGATCTCGGACTTTATCATTCAATAATAATAGTTTGCATATGTGACATGTAGTCGAATTTCGATAGTCCATCTCTTGCTCCGCCGGTAATGGGGTCATTGGCTTTTTACTACTTAAAATCTTATGTATATTTTTAACGTCTTTTATTAAATATTTAATAAATATTTCCACACAATCTGTACCTCGATATGTAATATACCTGTTTAATTGATCGTTATGTGCACAACAAATATAATAAGCGAAACATGAAGGTTGATGTGTTTTTAGTTTCTGTGTATTCAAAGAGCTACTTTCATTACAGTCTATTAACATACATTCAAAATCAGCATAAATTATGAAATTGATTTTTTGCTGCCTCTCGTAATGTTTGAACTTTAGTACAGAATTATTTTCAGGTAATATAGTCAAAATCTTAGAGCAGTTATGAGTCTTGTGTCTATTTTCGTTACTAAATAGTTGTAGACATGCATCACATAAATAATGTTTTCCTTTAGAACGAGTCACTTGACGTCGCACCAGACGTACTAAATCTTTAATTAGACAGTAGTGTCCGATAGAATTTTTTTCGATATAAAGTAAATTAAAATGATTTTTTCTTCTATGTTGTGTTCCATAAAGAGGTCCGGTCACAGTATTATTTTGTAGGCCATATATATTTAAACTGATGTTGGGATTATTTTTTTCTAACGTTTTAATATCATTTATCGTAGGAGGAAATGGCATTCCCTCAATATTTAAAACAGAGGTATAATGGGGGTATGAACTTGTTCTGCATACATTAATTTTAGCTGGGTATAATCCAGCAACTATACTCCATAATAAACAACAATTATCTTTATTTTTAATATTTATACAACTTTTCGACTGCTTAATAGCTGACGGCAGTTGTATATAAGACCCACCTCTCATAGGGGAATACTTGTTTACATTAATTTCGAGATGACTCATAGAAACAAATGTCCAACCAGATTGACAGTGCTGGAACTCGGTTAATTTATTATTTAGTTTATTTATTACTTTGATTAATAATTCATTCAAATCAGTGTTCTTATAAATAATTTTATATTTAGTATTTGATAACATAAAATAGGCAAACAATTCGAAATTCAATTTTATGCAATTGTGTTCATTAAGTGACATTTTTATCAATTCTGTTATATTTATTAGATGATCACCCAGGAACGCCTCTAAACCGAGGTACTCGTCTTCCTGAGTGACATTCAATCTGTATGTCATTAATCTGTTTTTGAATGCTGTTGCAATAATATGAATATCTGTGAACTTGGTATTCAATAAACAGTTTGCTTTGTGTATATTCGTTCTCATATGATAGGAATACTGATTTTCTGGTATTTCAATTTTACATTTATGACAGGTTATTGACTTTCTAGGTTTCGATTTGCTGTTGAGGTGTGTAACTGTAAATAAGAAAACCAATTACTAGATTACTTATATTATATTAATTAATACTACAATATTATACTTATAAAATACAGTACAAAATAATAATAATAAGACATTTCATGTAGGTAAACACAATTAAAACAAGATACAATTTAAAGTTAGTACCTATAGAATAAAATATTGATGAACACCTAGTTAAACAAATATTGGCGAACACCTAGTTAAACAAATAAAGTCTTTAAGTATCATAAGCACCTATGCAGGTGATAGGATAATTTTTAAAATAATTTTGAGTTGCTTTAACAAACTCCTTTAAGTGGGACCAAGATTCTTTATTTTCATCTAATTTTGTCTTGATGGTAGTTATGGCCGAGCGCCATCTATTTATGGGCATTGTTTTTTTAATTTCTTCCGTGTTGTAAATTTTCACTTCTACATAATATTTTCCTTCTTTAGTCTCGCTTATTTGTCGTGAATATCCCTTAGCCATCCTTCTAGTAAAATATGAGTACAGTGGGGGTATATTACCAGTTTTGTGGGGTTTCTGTGTTGGGGTGACGCTTTCTTCGTTATCACTGTCTTCACCGAATAATTCACTGGCCGTAACTCGAGCTGATGGTGTTACTGGCGAAACGACCTGCTTCGATTTTTTTGCGCTTGTTGACTCTTCACTCGATTTGATGGACCTTTCCCGCTTCTTTTTTCTTTCCTCTGTCTTCCTCTTCGGCTTCGCCTCTTGCTCAGAGTCATCGCTAGAGAGGAAAAGGTCGTTGCTAAGTAGTGTCGACCTGTTAAAAAAAATATAAATGTACATATTAGTGTATTGCAATCAAAATTTTTTCTTCAAAATTCCTACATTTGTAAAAAGGAACTGATCGTGAGGAAGATAAATAGTTAACAGATATAAATATCGTTTGATTTGTGCTGAAATCGAATCTGAAAAGTCGATCAGTCAGCCACTGCACCGACCGATGAATATTATACATAGCATCTGTGCAGGAATCGAACCTGCAGCACAGAAAAGCATCACTCAGTCTCTGAGCCAAGCATTGTAATAGGTACTTGGTTCTATTCATACATTACTCTGACCATTCGATATATCTAACCATTCAAAATACAATTAATACATTACTCTGACCATTCAATAGTTAGATACGATAATGAATTATTGAATACTAGTGGACGTCACGCGGTTTCACCCGCGTAGTTCCCGTTCCCGTGGGAATACGGGGATAATATGCCTATGTTACTCCCTGATAATGTAGCTATCCAATGCTAAAAGAATTTTTCAAATCGGTCCAGTAGTTTCGGAGCCTATTCAATTCCCGCGTAGTTCCCGTTCCCGTGGGAATACGGGGATAATATATAGCCTATGTTACTCCCTGATAATGTAGCTATCCAATGCTAAAAGAATTTTTCAAATCGGTCCAGTAGTTTCGGAGCCTATTCAATTCAAACAAACAAATCTTTCTTCTTTATAATATTATTATAGAAATACTTACATTCTTGATCGATGCTTAGACAGGTAGTTTGATGAGGAGCTTGGAGCGTTGATTCCTTGTAGAGAGGTTTCGTTTCAGAGAGGAATTGTGCCGGAGACTAATTTGCGAAGCGTTTTTATAGGCCTTAAATCACGTCATTCAGTCCAAATTTGTAAAACTGCATACTTGCAAAAATTGACAATTGTGTACACGAGCGTATTTATCGTAGCGGTTAAGGTTTTAAGTTTACAGCGTTTTATATAAGACAAAAAAAAGCGATTTTGAATCTTGTGTAGGTACTCACTTAAATCAACAATAGGGGAATTTCATACCTACTTACAATTGTAAAAAATGTTTGTAGGTTGTTGTTTTTTGCTGAATGTTTTCGACGTCGATGACGGCGACGGTACAAACGCTGCGGTTTGCACGCTCGTATGCCACTCCTAGACACGTGGAGAAGTGGAGATATGACAAGTCAGAATCTCATATTTCGGTATACAAGAATAATCTTGTTTTTTATCTTATTATTTTGAACCTTATTACAAAAATCAATAAATCTGAACAAGTATAAAATCAGTACAATCTCGAAAAAAATAATCACATCCTCGCTAGCGTTTCTTCACCAATAATGTCGTTAAGTTTAATTTTTTTTTTTTAATTAGCGACACTTTTATTAAATTAATTATTTTTTCGCAATTTCTATGATAACTTACATAGAAATATAATTTTAGTTTTTATGAATAATGAAGTTGGGCCGCCAATATTAATAAATAATCATAATTGTATATTAACTTATCTTATTCATTCTTATGTTTCAGGAATCCAAGCAACTTTTCATTTCAACCCCGTCATACTCACCGCAATTCAAAAGAAAATGTAGTTGCGTATGTACAATTTACATTAGACATAATGGTTGTAATGTATAAACTATGTATCATTCTAAACCCAATGTAATTAATTAGGTATTAATATAAACCTAGATAATAAACAGTTATAACGAATTTATGTATTTTAATTGACATTATAATATTACTTAGATATAAAATAGTAAGTAAAACCGAGCGTAGCAATAGTATGATAATTAGACACAGAACGCCAGCTTCCTATAACGAGCGATACCTCACCTCACGCACACATAGATGTGGGACGCTGCGCTTGCGCGAGTGGAGATTGTTCGTTGCGGTTGGCATGCATTGCTGAGATCCCTTTACGTACACATCAATGTGTGCGTGCGCCCGTTTGCGCACGCTGTAAGAGTTGTAACGTCCTGTACCTATTTACTTTGCGTCTATGTTGCTATTTTGTTTTGATCGGTCTCCTTATAAAGAATTACTTATATTGCAAAACTCATGATTAATGGTAAACTACTAACATACGATGACTTTGCCTGCCATATCTTCTCAATAAAATTTGTGGGACAAGGACAGTGAATAAACTTCAATAACAATTTACAATGGATGCGTTTACATATGGGATGAGCATTAAAGCTCGAGTAACTTATAAATAGCTTACAATCAGTTAAGACGACATTACATTCTTACAATTCGTAGTGTGAAGTTTCTCGCGAAAAAATATTAACATTACAATGTTTAATCCATTAAAATCTGATTTAGAAGGCATTCGTAAAATTATTTGCAAGAATGCTAGTGGTGAAATTATATTTACTCAAGATATGCAGACTGAGCTAAAAATACCGAATGTAAGTTCATCTAATCACAAGGACAGTGATACAAGCCAGACAAAAGAGTTATTTGACCTAAAGATGCAAGATTCGGTAAAATCTAAGTTTGAGTACCCTCATTATCTTATAGTCAAGACTGAGGGCCATCATGAAGATGTTCATACATTTGTTCGAGTTAGCGACATACAGACTGATCGTGGAAAATGTAATGCAAGCTCATCAAAACCTAGTATAAGTAGTAAATCAGAAACAGCAGACACAGCTCTACCTGATTTAGAAGATGTTTTATGCTACCAGATTCAACCAGGAAATGAACTTTTTTTCTTTTAAACCGTTTTATCTTCACTGTAACAGTGTAACAGTTCGACAAAAAACCTGATGCCAGCTGTCAAAGATAGGCTAAATGTTGTGTAGTGCGTTCTGCAGCAAATTGACCAAAACAATGTAAATATCCTGTAATAAATAATGTTCTACGATATTTATTGTTTCATTTACACAACATACCTCGATTTGGTCTGCATGATCTTAATATAACATAGGTACCTACATTATAACTTTAGTTCAGTAGTTCATTATGATCACGCATATTAATTAAATACTTCTTATACCAAAACTAGGACGCAATCTAGTATGTTATATAAACAAATAAGATTTGAGAACAAGAGCCATTTCACAACGAAGTGTGTGTTAATTCGAACACAATATAATTATAACTACACAATAAATATACATGAAGCCTGCATTTTACATAGGTAACTAGATGCTATCTATATAAGGTGTCGGAGGAACACATCTGTGCACATTCCACTCCAAACTCGTCGATGTCTGAATAGACTATTCCTACTGAATGATCCATTGATAGGTATGAAGTGGCTGCTCTTTTTATTCTGAATAGACCATTCCTACTAAATGATCCATTGATAGATACGAAGTGACTGCTCTTTTCATTCACATGAAACTACTTTCAATCAATTTAGTCAAAGTCTCATTTCGAATAGTGAAATATAGGAATACTCGAATGGTTAAACTGTGGAATATAGGGTATACCCTATATTCCAACTACTTACATCAAAGTACAGGGAAACTTTTAAACATAAATGTCAAAAATATCCCATGTCATAAACATCACCTAAACATATGTACTCGTATCTACTTTATAATGCTTTTTCTCTGACGGACTGATGTTATTACTTTGCATACCTACTTTTGTATAGATTCTGATTCTAGGTCTGTCTTTTGTGAAATAGAATTGAATAGAATGTTTTTATTTTAGACCAGAGTCCAAAGGGTTAGTAAAAATATGCATGGTTGAAAACCAAATAAAAAGTAATTCCTATAATTGTTTAAACTCTTGTTTTATTTATACGAAACTGATTAATTTAACCATTTACTTCAAAGTCCGACTAAATAGGAACTTTTGAATTGTCAGAGAGCTAATCACCTAGATAAAAATATTCCAAAAAAATTAGATGACAAAAATGTTCCTTCACAAAAATCCACCATCATATATTAAATATAATATAAAAAAGTGAAATAAGACTTTAGAAAGGTAAGGCTTCGTTTATAAGTAACACACAATCAGAACATATATTTTCAACTTTATTAGACAGTATAATTCTTATGAAAATATACATATAATGGAACCAATTGCACGCGCAGCTATTCTAAACTCAACATGACTAATCTTGAAAATGACACACGAGGCATTAATTTCAACCCAGTTTATAATAATTCGAGTGACCCAAATATTTCGTTACAGTGTTTCATTGATATGTTACAACATGCGATTAAGAAGAACACTTTAACAAAAGTAATACCTAGAAAATACAATAACATTAAACCATGGATTACGCCCGGACTTGTTCGCTGTATCAGACATAGAGACAGACTACACCAAAAATGTAAACTTTCCCCTGACAATGAAATACTATCACTCACTTATAAGCGATATAGAAATTTCTGCAACAATCTATTGAAAAAAGGAAAAAAAGCAGTATGACAAAGATCAACTACAGAAGGCAGGAAAAAACAATAAGCTTATCTGGAAATATATTAAAAGTAACACATTTAGAACTAAAAACTCAGAACCTCCGCTCGAACTTTTAACAACCCATCCGTAGCGACGAATAAAGCAAATAATTTCTTTATTAACGTTGGAAAAAATCTGGCAAAAAAAAACCTATCGCACAGAATGTCTTCTATTCAAAGTCCATCTATACCTCATACTACACTGAACTCTTTTGTACTATTAGACACGGACGTGAGTGAAGTGATAGGTATAATAGACGGGTTAAAGGACGTTTGCGCCGTCGGTTGGGATGACATTCCAAATGCTGTACTTAAAAGACTTAAACACCTAATTGCCCCTCCACTAACCCACATTTTTCAGATATGTTTAACCCAAGGAATATTCCCAAAATTGCTTAAAAAAGCAGTAGTCACCCCTGTTTTCAAATCCGGAGACAAAACCTGTGTTACTAACTATAGACCTATTTCAGTACTAACGGGACTCTCAAAAATTTTGGAAAGAATTATTAACAACAGACTAGTAAAATATCTTGAAAATAACAAACTGCTGTCAGATCAACAATTTGGTTTTAGGTCTAAAAGATCAACGAGCCAAGCAGTACACAAATTGACAAATTTTATAAGTAAAAATCTCGATAATGGTATGCATACCATTGGAATCTTTTTAGACCTCGCCAAGGCTTTTGACACTATTTCTTGTTCTCTTCTATTACTCAAACTGGAAAAAATTGGGATAAGAGGAGCACAGTTAAAATTGTGAACTGATTATCTTAGCGACCGTTACCAGTCGCTTAAAATTGTTCACTACACGAGCTCTGAACTTAAAAATACATAGTAATTATGGAATTCCACAGGGCAGTATTTTGGGGCCCACATTATTTTTAATATATATAAATGACCTTTGCCGCTTACAACTTCAAAATGATTTAATTATGTCATATGCGGATGACACAGCTCTACTGTTCTCAGGTAAATCAAGAGTTGATGTCTATGAACTTGCTCAGAATGGCTTTGATATTGTGTGTAATTGACTACATAACAATCTATTAACGTTAAATTCAGATAAAACAAAGTTTATTCTATTTTCAATGAGAAATACTAACATGATGCTTACTAACCAAAACATTCGCGCGCACAATTGTAATACAAACACTGACACAGCAAGCTGACCACATCAAATACCTCGGCGTCACGATTGACACAAACCTAAATTTCCGTAAACACATCGATTTATTATGCTCTAGAGTGCGTAAACTAATACATATATATTTTTAAGAATTTACGGGACATAGCCGACTTCAAATTAATTAAACAAGTTTACTTGGCTTTGTGTCAATCAATTCTTGCATACTGCATAACATCTTGGGGTGGTGCCGCAAAATCTACTTTAATACTGCTAGAACGTGCTCAAAGAGCAATTCTAAAAGTCGCCACCCGTCGCCCGTTTAGATTTCCCACACACCAGCTTTATATGGCCTGCAAGGTGTTAACAGTTCGACAACTTTTTGTTTTAAGTATAGTTTTAGTGCAACACACTGAACTAGATTTTAAACCTGTACCTTCAGACAAGAGAAGAAAGGATCTGGTCTGCACGAATCCTCAGACTAAACATGCTTTCTCAAAAAGATTTTATTTATTTCTAGGACCTTTCTTATATAATAAATTTAACAAATTGCTTAAGATATATAATGTAAGTTATAATAGGTGTTATATAATGTTATTTGATTATTTAGCAAAACTGAATTACTCGGACACGGAAAAACTACTAGAAGTGCTGAACTAAAGCAGCTGACTTAATTGTAATTCCATAAGAACTAAAACCTTCTATTTTATAGTAATTTTAGCTATAGATAATACATAAATGTATCCCATAAGCCTAGTTTATAATAATTTTACGCAAAATATTGTATAGCTTAGATATTGAACACATATGATAACTTAATTCAATGATTATCCTATTTAACAAGTACTTACGTAGAGAGATGGCCTGAAACACAGGTTTAAATTAACCTAGATCAGGCAACGCACTACATTACCTTTAAGAGTTCTATTTTTGACTGTAAATCTCATATTAATTTCTTATACCATAGTTTACATCCAGATTATTACAATCCTATTATAGGCCTAGCTTAATATATACCTACTACTGAACCATATGTATACTTTTTGTGAACTTATTATTATTTCAATAAAATTTATTATTATTATTATTAATCATAAGCTTACGTAAGCTGTTATTTTATTTTCTTATTGATCAATTTGAAGTTACAATACATAAATATATTTCAATGCATAGAATCTACTTTCATGCTAATGGGAACTATATTATCAAATGAATAATTATGACAAAGCACCTATCAACTTATCAGATTCAAAAAACATAGTGGGTACTCCAAGAGTAGTAGATTTTTTGGTATTTCATAGACATAATTATGTGGTAATATCTCACATAGTATAGTTACTAATTTTGGTTATGACTTAGTATTAACTAGCTGACCCGCGCAACTTCGTCTGCGTCACAATTTTCATTACTGCTTCGCTCCTATTGGTCTTAACGTGATGATATATAGCTTATAGCCTTCGACGATAAATGGGCTACCTAACACTGAAATAATTTTTCAAATCGGACCAGTAGTTCCTGAGATTAGCGCGTTCAAGCAAACAAACAAACAAGCTCTTCAGCTTTATATATTAGTATAGATTAAACTAGAAACAAGTTATCGAACATCAAAACAAACAACAATAAGAACCTATATGAAATGTATAGTTTCTGTCAAAACAAAGTCTCGAATAGCACATGTTACATCCTCATCCTCCATCCATCATCATCATCCATGCATCCATCATCTATGTCCTCTTAAGATATGATTATTTTGTTATTCTGTCACACAAGAGTGGCTGTTGGAGGTAAACTACTGTGAATTCTTTGAAATCCCTGCATTTTAGCTGGGAAATTGCTAGTTTACCAGCATACAGTTTAGGCAGGGCATCTTTGGGAACTACATAGCTCAATTTTTATGTGAATGAGAAACAGTGGGATCATACTTTTACCAATCTTTCTTTTTTTTATCTAGACACTCTTCAGAAGTACCTACCTACATAAGACAAACATCTTGCATATCACACAATATCCTTGTGAAATGTAACTATTTATCACTGTTCTACTTTCACTTAAGTATCACTATTTCACATTACTTTGTAGTTTCTCTTCATAGTTTCTTGATTTCTTTAGACCGCAGTTTTCAGTGTCTCTTGCTAAATGCTGCTTCCGATCGCCTCCTTATGCGAGTCGTTGGGAACTGTTATATATTAAATAACATTAATAAGAATATAATAATAAACAGCTGACACTGCAACATGTGTATCCCACGTTTTTCCATTGACTCAGCATATTGCAATAACTTGGAAATATACTTTTTATTGTCAGTGTGGAATTGAACGTCGTCGCGGACAATAGGCTTTCTCTGTAACCCTTTTTATTCATTAAAAGTTCTTCTAGCTTTATTAAAAGTTTTTTTAAAAAGCCTACTTTGACCCACCCCGTAACAGTCGTGTCAGAAGTGGGATATCAGTATCGATTGTGCTGGTACTCCATTGCGTGTTACGCGAGTGATAGTTTGAACTCTGTGCCTACTACAAACTCTGTGTCTACAAACTCTGTGTCTACAGACCCTTTTTGTGTGAAGTGATTATGTTGCCATCGCGAAGTCTCTGAACTCTGGTTGCCCCTGATCACCGTGCCGTTATTTCACGTGAAAGCCTCTGAACTCTAACTCGAACAGTGTCGTGACTCCATCACACCGAACTCTGGTTTCTTGAACTTACCCAATCTGGAAGCTGAATCTCGTCAAATCATCATTGCTGACTTACCGCGTCACTGACGCCTCTCCTGCTCTCACCGACGTGCTGCGACGTGTCCTGTCTCGGAGTTAGTCACCACACGGCCTCCACCGCCATCTGGTCTTGCTGCCGTCACTGGTCCGGTGCCTGGTGTGTTCAACTTACCTGGTCATCTCTACGAAGTCTGCGATGTACGCCACACTCCTACTTGCCGTGCTGCTGTGAGTAGAATATCTTATCGCTTGTTATTGCTAATCCTATTTCTAATTTAGACAATCCCAAACCCTACGATTTCAAAATCTTTATTTTAATTCAAATCCGTAAAACAAAGTTACCAAATTTTATTCTTTTAGAGTTCGATATCTTACAACCTCTATTGTGATTTAATTTTCACCTAAACCTATCTTTAAAAATGTCCAAGACTTAAAATTTTATGTGATTTTATCGATATATACCGAGGAGACCGTGAAACCTTACCAGCATTCTTAACAAACTGTCAAAATGCGCTAAATCTTGCTTCAGAGAGCCAAAAAAAGTTAATCTTAAAATATATTTTGTCTAAATTACGAGACAAGGCTCAAATAGCTTGTTCAAGTAAAATCTTTGAAGATTTCGAATCATTGATTGCAATCATTCCTGCGTCAGAATTTTGGAGAAAGGAAACACTACAGTCACTTATTCTTTGAGCTGCAATCATGTAAACAGCAGCCCAACGAATCAATATCGCAATTCGCGTTACGTTTAGAAACATGTTTAACAGACATGTAAACGGAGATACATAACTCTGTCACTACTAAGAAAGATTTACCAGGAAGGATTGCCATGACAGAGGATCTTGCCCTCTACACTTTCAACTTTGGTCTAAATCCGGGGCTTAGCAACATGGTGAGGTGTCGTAACCCTAAAAACCTTAACGAGGCTATAAATATAGCCATCGAGGAAGAAAAGATACGAAACTTTACCCTTAACGTTTCTGCAAAAATGACTAAACATTGCAAATTTTGTAAAAAATCAGGTCACTTAGAGAGTGAATGTCTAAATAAAAAGCGCGTTTCACAACCTCAATCTCAATTTCCAAAAAATGAACCCTACCAAGTTAGTAAGCCACCGGGCGTTATAATATGCAGATATTGCAAAAACCCAGGGCATGATATTTCACAATGTTATAAACGAAAGCATAACAATTTAAAGAAACAATTCGATTCCAACAGCCCTGCAACTCAACATAACGTTGCGACATTACCCGATTCCGTTGAATCGTGGGACGGAGCGGAAAATGCTGATTTAAACTAAGAAGTCGGGTGTCGTTTTCGTGTCGCACTACGCCCGACCGTGAGAAAGGCACATTACAATTTCGCAATACAAAATCATTAATTACTAACTCTACAAATTCTTTTACCAAATCTACTAAATCTTTTACTAAATCTGCAAAATCGAATTTACATCCGATCATGCAACAGGGTAACCAGCCCCAAACCGAAGGTCGGTCATTTCAATGTCCACCGGTCATACAACAGGGTAACCAGCCCCAAACTGAAGGCCACTTAAAACCTCGTGTTGTCATGCAACAGGGTAACCAGTCCCAAATCGAAGGCATACACACCTCAAATAAAATTCAACATATTCCGTCGGGAACCACAGTCTCGTTGAGTGCTAATGTCCCACAAAACCAGGAGTCCGTCACTCCAATTCACGAAATTAAATTTCGCAAAGTCTGTCTACCCCACGTATTTCTCAATACTGTTTATTCAGATAAACCTCTATGCTTCCTTATCGACACGGGAGCTAGTGTTAGTATTTTCAAATTTCAAAATTTCAGTTCTATACCCTCCTTATCTAGCGATAAAATCAAACTCAAGGGTTTGAGTGAAGACGACTCCTGCTACGAAACTTTAGGGTCGTTCACCATAGACTTCAAATATACTTGCCCGCCAAATTCTGAACTCTGTTTTAGTCACACTTTCCACGCCGTCAGTGATAAAGTACGGCTTGATTATGATGGTATATTAGGTAATGATTTCCTACAAAAACTCGAGTGTGATGTTAAGTATTCTCAAAACGCACTGTTCATTGGAGGTCACACCATACCGCTTAATTTTAGACGAATCGTCTACACCATTCCGCCTCGCTCTGAGGCAATCGTCGAATGTCCTATTTCAAACCCCTTAGAGGAGCTAAAGCACATGAAAGATGCTCTAGTCCTGGATCATATATACTCAGAGGGAGTCTACTTAGCAAACTGTATTGTTACAGTTAAATCTAACCACTGTATCAATATTTCGGTGCTCAATACTACCGAGTCGGAAATCGTATTTAAAGATTACTACGTTCATTTACTTCCATATGAACCCGAAGTTATTTCATCCGCGTCTCTTAGTAATAACGATTACCAAAACATAAATATTTTTTTCAATATCTCAAATGATAGACCGCAACAAGTCCTAGACCTCATTCGTACTGAACATCTCAACCCTGAAGAGACAAAGGTGCTCTTAGAGTGTTGTTCAGATTACACCGATATTTTCTACCTCGAGGGCGAGCCTTTGACGCATACCAATGCTATTGAGCATTCGATAAACACCGGTAACGCTGCTCCGATTCATGTGAAATCCTATCGTTTTCCCGAATACCACAAAGGTGAAGTCGAATCCCAAATCAAAAGTATGCTAGACCAAAATATCATCCGTCCTTCCAAGTCACCCTGGAGCGCCCCAATTTGGGTAGTGCCCAAGAAAGTAGACTCAACGGGTAAACAGAAATGGAGGTTAGTAATTGACTACAGGAAATTAAATGACGTGACAGTCACCGAAGTTTATCCTATACCTTTGATCACAGATATCCTAGACCAACTGGGCCACTCAAAATATTTTAGCACTTTGGACCTCGTGAGTGGCTTCCATCAAATAAAATTAGACCCCAAGGACGCATCCAAAACCGGCTTCAACGTGATAGGTAACGAAAAATCCGGGCATTATGAATTCACAAGAATGCCTTTTGGATTAAAAAATGGTCCGGCTACTTTCCAAAAACTTATGAATACTGTGCTCTCCGGCCTTCAAGGCCTTCACTGTTATATCTATTTAGATGACTGCATTATCTATAGCCAAAATCTCCAATCCCATATCGATAAGCTCAAACTAATCTTCGACAGATTTCGTGAATACAACCTTAAATTACAGCCCGCAAAATGCGAGTTCTTACGACGCGAAGTAGCCTATTTAGGTCATATAATTACCGATAAAGGTGTTTGTCCCAATCCAGATAAAATCAAGGCCGTCACTCAATTCCCAACTCCTAAAAACCCGAAAGACATAAAATCTTTCCTAGGCCTTGTCGGCTATTACAGGCGATTCATCGAAAACTTTTCCAAGATTACAAAACCCTTAACTTCCCTTTTAAAAAAGGACGTTTCCTTTATATGGTCAGCAGAGCAAGAAAATGCTTTTAATATACTGAAACATAAATTAACTACGGCGCCCCTATTACAGTATCCAGATTTTTCTCAGCCGTTTCTACTGACTACCGACGCTTCTAACTACGCCGTGGGCGCTATACTATCTCAAGGCGAAATAGGCAAGGACAAGCCTATCGCATACGCATCGCGAACATTAAACAAAGCTGAGGGCAACTACTCAACAACCGAGAAAGAGCTCTTAGCCATCCTTTTCGGTGTTAAAACGTTTCGTCCGGCTATAGCTGTATAGCTGTTCGGCTATAGGTTCAAAATCGTCACTGATCACAAGCCCTTAGTTTGGCTATTCAATTAATTGGCCTGGTTCTAGACTAATACGTTGGCGCCTAAAATTAGAAGAGTATAACTACGAAATAGTTCATAAACAAGGCAAGCTAAATTGCAACGCAGACGCTCTGTCACGTTTCCCATTACAAGATCCCGATAATAATTTAAATTGCCCGGTATGCGCTATCGGGGATGAGTCACCGAACTCAAATATTCCGAGTCCTCCGGACTCTCACCCTCCAAGCTCACCCTCCGATAATTCTTCGCCATGTTCGTCAGATACTTATGAAAAATACTTAAAACAATCTAAGCAGCCTAATTTTTGTTTTGATACCACCATTCAAGAATACAACGAATCATTGTTAAAGGCCAAGTGCAAGTTAATTGCATATCCTACCTCAATCGATTTGGACGACTCTGTTCCTTATTGCAAAGACATTATAGACTTGTCTACAAGTCAACCTAACGTTCGTGACATTGAACGTGAACTTTATACCTTATACAGCACTTCTAACGATAAGCATTTGTTCACCCACTTATTCTTGCGCGTTCATCACTACGATGAAATGTCATATAAAGATATTTTTAGACTATTAGTTGAATATAGAGATATGGTTAAATATTTGGAGGAGAAGGAAGTTGCGATTTCAGACTTCTCCGACCCATTCACCAAACTTTCTTATACAAAAATCTACAACATTATAGGCTACATATTCCATGATACTGGTATTAAAGTAAATATTTATAGAAACTCCATTCTTTTTCCCACACCTGAAGAAGTCAAAAAGATACTTCGACGGCTTAAGACGGCTGGTCACCCTGGCGTATCACGTATGTTCGAAAGAATAAAGTCCATGTACTGGTGGAAGAATATGCGGCAGGACATCGAAGATTACATCAAAAATTGCAAATCCTGCCAGATTAATAAACCCCTTCGTCAAATTCATCGTGCGCCAATGATTATTACTTCCACCGCAACAAAACCACTCGAAAAAATATTCCTTGACCTTGTTGGTCCTCTCCCGGAGACCTACGAATTTAAATACAAATTTATTCTTACCATCCAGGATGATCTTACGAAATATTCGCAAGCCTATCCCTTGTTAACCTGCTCATCGGAAGAAACCGCTAAAAAGTTAGTTCACTTTATATCTCATCTCGGAATTCCTAAAATTATCATTACTGACCAAGGCACTAATTTTACTTCCGAGGTCATTAAACAACTTGCAAAATTATTCGGCATAAAACACATTCTAGCCTCGCCTTATCACCCTCAAACTTGTGGTGCTCTAGAGAGGAGTCACGCCACCCTTAAAGAATATTTAAGGCCATTTGTGAACGAAAATGCCCATACTTGGGACTTATATCTCAATACAGCTATGTTTTCTTACAACTCAAATGTTCACTCGACTACCAATTATTCGCCATTCGAATTGCTATTCGGTTTCAAGCCACATATTCCTAAATCTATAGATACTTTAGAGAATAACACTTATACAGATTACGTCAGATTACTAAATCATAGATTATACTATAGTAGGCAAAAAGCTCTACAAAATATTCAGTTATCTAAAGAAAGGTCTAAACGCCTTTACGATTCC
Source organism: Lacanobia wlatinum (assembly GCA_947578705.1). NCBI lineage: Eukaryota > Metazoa > Arthropoda > Insecta > Lepidoptera > Noctuidae > Lacanobia > Lacanobia wlatinum. The sequence continues at coordinate 2,781,905 of OX388022.1, read as the reverse complement.
CATGCTAAGCCTGTTACGTATAACATTGGTGACTCAGTCTATCTCAAATGTCACCACAAACAAAATAAAGCCTTATCACCTGTATGGAAAGGCTCTTTTAAAATAGTCAAAATAAACGGTAATCACACCGTCACTTTATTAATAAATCGTAGACACGTACGTCATCATTATGACGAGATAAAGCTGGCGTCAGATGATGCTATGACTTGACCTTATCTTTGCAGGCACTTTGGTTCATCAACTTCGTGTCATCAGATCGTTACGCCTATAACTACGAGTCCAGGCCTATATTTTGATAAAGTTAACAAGAAAAATTCACCAATGATAACTGGAACGTCATAACTTACCTGGATATTAGTAGAATACATTCTCATTTTACTATTGTAGAGTCGTTACTTTCTAGAGTCAATACTTATTGCAAAGATTATAGTTCTTCTAAAATCCAACAGGATTGTTTAAATGCATTATCAGCACTACAAAATCAACACGATAATAACGTTAAAAAGTATTCCTCTGTCTCGTACTTGGTTAATAGTAATAAAAGATACAAACGCGGCCTCATAGACGCTGGCGGATCTTTATTAAAAACTTTTTTCGGCACTTTGGATGCAGAGGATGCTCTCAAATTTTCCGATGCGATCGACCAAGTACAAACAGATGAAAAACAATTAGCTTATTTAATGAGAGATAATATCCATGTCATTAAGTCAACTATTACTACATTCAACAACTCTATCTCTAAGTTAAACGAAAATGAGAAACGTCTAAATAAAAATCTCGAGGTCATTGATAGAGAACTTCAACTCATTTCCAACTCCAATGATAAGTTAGAAATCAAGTCAAACATTAACTCACTATTAAGTGCTCTTGAAAGTATCATTATTTCCTTATCGTTTGATATAGAAGATATCAATAATGCGATTTTATTCAGCAAGATGAACGTATTGCATCCGACTATACTTAGTCCACATCAATTCTATAACGAACTTGAACAAAATAGGAATAATATGCCAAGGTATTACGAACTCCCGGTATCCCTGTCGTTACAAAACATTCATGAACTAATTGATATCTCTAGAATCATTTCCTATTTTCATAATAACAAAATAATTATCGTCATTAAAATCCCGCTCGTCCTTCCGCAGACATATACCCCGTACCACGTGATTCCAATGCCTGTCCCTTACGACGTATCGCAACCTGATACGTTTGCACTTATTGCTCCCGCTCATCCTTTTTTTTTTTTTACGGGGGGAAATCCTCATGGATGTCCTCCGCCCTGGGGCGGGCGGAGGGGTCTGTCAGACTCTTACTGACTAAAACCACCCCGGTGTTCCATCTCTCACTACGCCGGGGATCGCGAGAACTTGCGACTTCCGTGATCCCCGGCTGGTGCCGGCCCGCCTCTGCGGGCCGCCTCGGGTCAGCGGGGGGAGTGAGGTGTTTGACTCCCCCCGCGACGTCAAAGAGGGGCGCACGGGAACACCACGCGCCGCCTCCTCGGGTCCAGATGAATGGGGGGCGACGGACGTCCCCAAGACCGTGGCCCCTGGACCCAGTTAGGGGGGCCGGAAGAGGGCAGCGTATGCCCTCCTCCGACGCCCGGTGCGCCTGCTGCGGGCCGGGAGAGAGGTCGAGATCTCCCTCTCCCTTTCCGCAGCCTCCTTCTGCGCGATAACTGATTCGCAGAAGGAGACCACCGCGTCCCAGGACTCCTCGCCGTCGACCATAGCACGGACTACGGCCGGCAGCGAGAGGTCACTGCCTACCACAGAGGTGAGGGCACGGCGCGGCTCCTCCCAAGCGGCACATTCTGCCAGCGTATGCCGCGCCGTGTCCTCCCGACAGTCGACGCAGTGGTGACACCGAGCGTCCGGTTCCCTGCCTATGCGACACAGGAACCTCCCGAGGCAGCCATGCCCCGAGAGGACCTGCGTCACACGAAATGACAGAGAGCCGTGCCTTCTCCCGAGCCACCGGTCGAGCACTGGCCGGATTGCCTCGATAGTGACGAGGCCGGCGGAAGGGCGTGAGAGCCTGTCCCGCCATTCCGCCACCAGGACCTCGCGCAGCTGCGACCGACGCAGCTCGATGTGTCGCTGCATCAGTCGCTCGCCACGTGCCCGCGCGTCCTCACGCCACCGATGCAGTGACGCGAGGACTTTCGCCTCCAGGTCCCAGGGCGGTGATCCGGCCAGTGCGCAAGCCGCCTCGTAGGAGATCGTGCGATAACCCCTGATGACTCTGACGGCCATCACCCTCTGCGGTTTCCGCAAAACAGTGATGGTGCTGGCCGTCAGGTCAGCCGCCCAGATCGGGGCCCCATACAGGGCCATCGATCGCACGATCCCCACGTACAACCGCCTGCGTCCCCCAGATTGGGAAGCAGCGTTGACAGCGCCCCAGCCGCGCCCAACAACTTGGGCGCCAGCCGCCGGAAGTGGGGGCCGAAATCCCAACGGCTGTCGAGCACCAATCCCAGGTACTTCATGGTGGACTCAACAGCGATACGGGCCCCCCCAACAACAATGTGCGATCCCGGCGGCGGCGCCCGTCGGGGGCCATGAAAGGCTATGGCCTCCGACTTGTTGAGGGCCACCTCCAGGCCAAGGCGCCGTATACGGCTCACTACCTGTGAGACCGCGGCCGTCGCCAGCAACGCTGCCTCCCTGTATGAGCTCCCCCGGGCAGTGACCAGCGTGTCGTCAGCGTAACACGTCAGGTCCACTCCCGGTGGGAGCTCGCCCCTCAACACCCAGTCGTACCCGATGGTCCACAGGAGCGGGCCCACAACCGAACCCTGTGGAACACCGCACGACATGGGGTGCTGGTGTCTGCCATCACGTCCCAGATAGGTGACTGACCTCTCCGCCAGATAAGCCCCAATGACGCGGCGGAGGTAGGGAGGCACTCGATGATAGCGCAGTGCCTCCCGAATACAACTCCAGGGCAGTGTGTTGAAGGCGTTGGAGATGTCCAAAGACACCGCCAACATCACCCCACCCTGGGACACCGCTTCCTCCGCCAGGACTCTCACCCGCGATATCGCCGTGATGGTGGAGCGCCCATGCCGAAACCCGAACTGGCAATCGGCCAGGTCCGGCCCCTCTCCGCACAAGTGGCTGACGAGGCGGGCTGCGATTATCCGCTCGAACAGCTTCCCCACCTCGTCCAGCAGCACTATGGGCCGGTACGCGGACGGCGAGTCCGCAGGGCGCCCCACCTTACTGAGCAGGACCAAACGACCAGATTTCCACTGAACGGGAAACTGGCCCTGCTCCAGGCACGCTGAGTAGAGTCCTCTCAGTTGGGGCTCCAGCTCCTTCAGAGCGAGGGCCAACACGCAGCCGTGAATACCATCAGGCCCCGGGGCAGTGTTCTTCGCCCGGAGCCTCATCACGGCCGCTCTCAGCTCGGCTTCTGTCCCCTCTGGGACGCTGGCGTTCTCTTCAGGCTCTGCGGCTGTGGGCAGGATTTTCGTTCTGTCTGAGCCAGGCAAGTGTCATATTTCCTGTGAGAATGATGGAAATAATTTCGATGAAACTTTGTTCGGCACGGGTATACTATCTATACCTAAAACCTGTAAAGCCTTCTATAAAACTCTACAATTCGTGCCACAATCAAATGCCGTTCTCAATGTAAGTTCACAGATTATTTCTAACTTTAATCTTGTAGACGATAATTGTTGTGATAAAAGTAGAATTAACAAAACACTCACCAGATTGCCTTATTTAAAATTAAACGATGCAAATAATCTAGATTCTCTATTACAAGCTAGTTTACATTTAGATTCATTCGAAAAGGATTTAGATAGCCTTGAAAATCCTAATCATTTTCAAAAATATGGCATTCATTACATGTCTCTTTCTTATGTATTTTTCATTGTATTCTTTGTATATTTACTTTATAGAATCAGAAAATATTCTTGTCCAAAATCGAAAGATCATTGTTGCATACAGATATTTAACCAATGTAATACTAAGAGAGTTACTGAAGCTCGACAACCTACTATTGAATTATCTGTCTCGAATGAAAACGGCGTGGCCGATGAAACTTATGCATCATTGTCAAGGCCAACGCCAATTAAGCGTAACATTTTAGTATCTAAGATGAATTAGAGTTTAAAGTTAATGTTCTTAATTTCTCTTTTAATTATTAATAACAAACCTAATGTTTATTTGGGGTAATTAATTTGTGTTGGGATTACTTATATTACTATTTTAATTTTTAACTATGTGCTATCGTTATAATTACTACTGTTTGTAAGTCCGAAACGACGTTCAAGTCATCTCGTAAATTTTTATGTCAATTTCGCACCTTAACCTCCCAGATGCTCCATCTTATCCGGGGGGCTGTTATATATTAAATAACATTAATAAGAATATAATAATAAACAGCTGACACTGCAACATGTGTATCCCACGTTTTTCCATTGACTCAGCATATTGCAATAACTTGGAAATATACTTTTTATTGTCAGTGTGGAATTGAACGTCGTCGCAGACAATAGGCTTTCTCTGTAACCCTTTTTATTCATTAAAAGTTCTTCTAGCTTTATTAAAAGTTTTTTTTAAAAAGCCTACTTTGACCCACCCCGTAACAGAACCCTTTAACAGTTGTGCCGAGGCTCGTGCAGAAGTGGTTATGTTTATAGCGTCATCAGTGGCATTTATTAAGTACTCAAAGGTGCAGGAGCAAGTGTACTAGGGCACTAAAAGAAGTTTTCGGTCATGTTTTGCACAGGGGCACCGCACTCACAATTGGTGTGAAAGGAGTAATTAAACCGCATTTTGGAAGCATAGTAATGACTATACGGCAATTTGTGCGGATTTTCCCAAACCTTTACCTTTACAGAATATCAGAACACGGAATTAGGTATCGAGCATCTACATCAACATGAACCGTCTCTTCATAAACATTGGCATTACTGACTTTCTGTGGAATCCCAAGTGTTATTGCGTAGCTGATCTATACTTTAATGAGAAGCTATATCTAGCGGGGTTGCACCTTGAGCCATCAATGGGTTGAAAAGGCTCGTAATAAAAAAAACATTAACAAAATAAATTGTAAATAAATAGTTTACAAGGACAAATATGAATTTGTCAATATTGACAAGTATAGTTTGAAGTTGGTAATTAATGTTGCAAGAAGGTAAACTTTTGTGTCCTTAAATAATTTGAAAAGTTAATTTTTTCTTTAAAACGTAAAAACTTACTTATTAAAGTTTACATAACTTATATCTTTCTATGAGAAATAATGATTTAAATATAATATTTACGTCATATCTGCACATATCCCGAGAAAATCAAAATGTTTTTGTTAAAATTTTTCAATGTTTCCTAATATTCGAGGAGATTTTTTGCCGGCTAGTAATTTTCATAAAATGGGCTGAACTATGAATACGGTTTTCGCTAGCACTACCGACATCGTTATGACATGATTTGGTCGGTATCTCAGGAGTCGAGACTACCATTTAGCGCAAAAGTTGTTACGGCAAGCGAATTTTTTCGTTAGTTTTTGACAATCGGTAGAAGATACCGAAATCGCTATCCATGTCGAGACTACCAGCCCAGGTTACTATTCCATGACAAGATTCGACAGGCCAGTTTGAGGTATTGCCAGTAATTTCAATGGCGTCCTCTAGACCACTAATACCAAACATAGAAATGATGTCGACATTACAAGGTAACAAAGGAACACATCTTGTAACATTGTTTGAGCAATTTTATGAACATGATTTTATAAAGCGGCCACTAGTGAAAACGTTTAAAAATATTCTTTCAAATATATAGCTTACGTTACATTGGCAGTCAAACACTTCTTTCTTCAAGGTCTTATTAAATGAAAAATAAATTTTACACAATTCAACTCTAAGTTGCTCTGCTTCCTTTTTACTGTGAATTATCAACATATTCACATATATTGCAATTAAATTTTTCTCGCCTAAAGTATTAAGTAAATATGGATATAAACTACAGCCATAGGCTTTTTTTTTTCATAGGCCAGTAAGAAGACAGCAGAATCTAAAGCACAAGTGTTTATTATGTTTATGTTTGAAAAACTATCTACAAAGCCATTCTGCATTAAAAGTATTTTAGGTTTTAATCTGAATTTTGTTTCTTCTCTTGCTCGACCTTGCCAATTTTCTATGAACGTTGGATTGTCAGAAAAAATTGAATCTTCGTAAAACTGTCTATACGTTTTTTTTCGTTTTGGTACTACTGAGTTTGCCTTGGCTCATTTTTTAACCTGTTATTTTAACACTACAGACTTTTAATAGGTTTTCCTGTAATCTTTAGGTAAAGATCTATTATCTCCATTTTTTTCAAAATTTTAGACTCATTAGTTTCGGAGATAAGTGGGGGGAATGGTCATTTATTTTAATTATGAAAAAAATATAATTGAAACCCTCATAGTAAGCCCTTTGATTTGATATGTCACACGACATTGTTCAAAAAACATTTTTTTTAATTTTTTGTTTGACCCCCAAAAGTGACCCCCATACTAAAAATTTAATGATTTACGTAACGCGTCCGTATTTGGGTCATAGAAGTCCATATGTGTACCAAATTTCAACAAAATCGGTCCAGTGGATCCGGAGAAAATTGGCTGTGACAGACGGACAGACAGACAGACAGACAGACAGACAGACAGGCAGACAGACAGACAGACAGACACCCGAGTGATCCTATAAGGGTTCCGTTTTTTTTTTTGGAACCCTAAAAATGAACCTTGTTACGTGGTCGAAATCCGATCAATAGTTTCAATAATTTTTATTCATGTGACAGTGACAGACATAGAAAAATAATAAAAAGTAGAAGCAAAGAGGCCACATCATAACGCATGGTGCTGTGTGTGTAATGTATTTTTTATAACAATTTACTTCTAATCATTGATATATAAAAAACCCAAGATAAAAACTCAGCATCTCAAAAACGTCCGCAAAAAATAAGCGCAATATGTATAATTATGCGCAAGTTTCAAACAATCTCGCATCGCTCGCCATACTGCACTGCTTTGTAAAAACAACTTTAAGCGATCCGTGTAAGGTTGATGATAATATCAATGCTTCTAATGCATGTTATATAAAAAACATTAGTTATCTGCACTCCTTCTCATATTCCTCCGTCCGCGTATCTATTTATTTTGTTGCAATACCTACATCGTCACCTTATTTCAACTATTTCGACGTGTTTTGCTTCATTCAGTAGATAAATAGGTGGGTACCTACTCGATAAATACTTGTTTCATTGGAATACATGGTCACCCTATTTCAGTCGCCATTCGCCATTGTGCATTTTTATAGATTAATCTTGAAACAACAAAAATACTGACATTGCACTGAAAACCTATTACACATCAGGGGTTTTAAGAGTCTTCTAGACTTCTTCTACTATTTAAAGGGGCCGTCACAAAAAAAAAACGTCACCATTCATCATCTTTATTCAGTAACAGTTTCTCTAAGGTCCTCAGTTATCGAGATTCAGGTTGGCCGAACGTTCTGATATCAGGTCGTTAGGCCATAAATAAATGCTTCTAACTTTCGAACTGTGCTGTCACAAATTCTTTGGCTGGCATATTTATGCGTCACATAATCGTCACTAAAAACTGGAGTAGCAGCCAGCTCCCTATCTCGACTGGCCGAACGTTCTGATATACATAATTGTGGCGACGTGTGGTCCTTGCTTCTGGCATTGGTCGGATAACAGTTCCATGCGAGATGTTTGGCATTGAGATCGTCTACTCATATAACGGAGTCATGAAATGAGATTGTACTGATTAATGCCGCCACAGGAAAAAACAACGTTGCGTAATCTACATCGCAATAAAACAAAACGCAACGCCGTCTTTCGTACTAGCAGAACTACTAACGAAAACCTGCATATACAACAGTCCGAATATCTACTATTGGGCAGTTGCCCTCCTTTTTCAATGATGGTTTGCGGGACTTTACACTCTGTTTCGCATACCTCTATAATGGTGATCCTCGATATTGAACGTCAGCGCAGCCTTTGTGCAACTGCTTCATCATGACGTCCACATCAATTCTACTCATTGTGACTTCAAGCTCTCGAGTAGCGAGTCATACAGCCAGCCAGTACCCATGGCTTCTATGGGTATCCTGACCAGCAGCATGCAGTGTACGCGCATTCCTGGTCAGCATCCTCAGTCTCTATCATCACCCTCAACCTCATCAGCGACCTTGGCTTCCGCATACCTCTGTAGGATTGTCTGTCATGGGAAACGAAGCCTAGGGTAGATGGTAATAAGCCGAAACGATGGTGATCGGTTGGGATGCCAAGTCACACGCAGCTCACAGGCAAAGTACTCAAGGTGAGACAATGGCATGGTAAGGTGCAGAGAGGCACGGTGCAGATGTCATTGGCATTGAAGGAACCTTGTTTAAAAGTTCGGGTTTTGTAACAGCTGATCTATTTTTGATCCATTGAATCAAACGTAGGGTTACTAAATCCAGATCATGCGCAACCGAGGGCTACGCATCAAAAATGCTCCAGACCAATATGAAATCGAGCTTGCCTACTGAATCCCGGAGCTCATTAGCCATGGGTTTGGCAGCGAGTATAAAACAGATCTTATAGGCGTCTAGGGTAACTGGGTGACACTAAGTCGCTGCCGTGGGCAGAGGGAGGTGACAGGGTGCGTGAGTTTGCGTGCGGCTGAGGCCAGTGGGGCCACAGGCGCTGGAAATGGCGTTGTAAGGCTGGATGTCCAATGGAAAAATGCAATTTTTGAAATTTTTGTCTGTTTATCTGTTTGTCTGTGCGTTTGTGGGAGCATCACGCATAAACCACAGATTGGATTCCAAATCTAAGTACTAAATATTAAGTGATAGCCCGAGTAACATTTAGCGTTTATTTCATCAAAATCGACCCACAAAATCAAAAGATACTGAATTTTTAAGTTTAGGATGAAACTTCCTAATGTATTCTGAAGACTCAGAGCGTCATCTATTGAAAAAAAAAATAAAATGCACGAAAGCAATCAAAATTGTTATTTAGGAAACTTTTAATATGTTGAAAAATAAAAGTGATCATTTTTATACCTTTTCGTTATTTATCGTTACAATCGATCCACAAAATCAAAATATATTGAATTTTTAGTTTAGTAAGAAACTTCCTAATGTATTTTGATCAGTCACAGCGCCATCTATTGAGAAACCATAAAATGCATGAAAGCATGAATGTAACACCAAAACACATTGATTGAGTTATTTGTGAAACTTTTAATACGTAGACGTAGCAAAATAAAAGTAAACATTTTAATACCTTATCATTATTTATCGTACTAATTTATTTAACGTCTTCTGCTGAAAAATATTTTATCAGTTTACATGGTCGATAGATGGCGTTACACTGATGACGCGTTTTTCTGAATTGCGGTGTTAAGATTTTCCGCTGGAGAATGACCTCACACGATTTTTAAACACAGTCTTAGTTCGTTGGGTTTTTGGTTCGGTCTCTCAAAGTCTTCAACTGCAAGGGTTCAAAATTGCTTAAATCTCCGAGTTGTGCTGGTTTCATTTAAAGTGCATTTATCGTAGGGTCTTAAACTGATGTAGTTTTGCGAAGTACTGGACGGTTCGACTTGCGGATCCCTGTAGGGTTCCGTACCAAAGGTGCTGACGGGACCCTACAGCAACTGTTAAGCCTCCGCGATTGATTCTGTTAAGAGCGAAGCACTAACCGCTGACCGGCTTCCTTCAGTTTATTCGTTTTATTTGTCTCCCTAATTTAAAAATGTGTTCTAGAAAAAGGTCGAATCTTTCACAATATAGCAAAAATCTTAATCTTCTTAATATGAGTATAAAAAAAAGTCGGGTTTGTTCGAGCACGGGGGCCGAGTCACCCGCGTCCGTAGGAGAATACCCATTGCTAGTCCCTACACGTGGTCCCCGGGTGGTGCTAATCAGGTGACACTAACTGGTGGTAGGCTTCGGCCGACGGCTTGTGACCACCCACTGGGCAAAGACGTACCGCCAAGTGGCCTAGTCGCGTTCCGGTACGATGCTCAGTGTAGCCAATTCAGAGGAGTTGGGTCGAAATAGTTGTTCCAATGCAGGTAGACCGACCAGGCTCGCGTTGATATGGGCGTATCGGGAGACTAGTCGTGGAGGGTAGCGGCATCCGAGGCATGGTGCGCCGCTGGCCGACCGCAGGTAGTTGGGGGCCCAAGTAGTGTACTAGCCATACATGAAAGGCTGCCCCGCCAACTGTCGAAAAATCCCGGAATGCACCATCGTGCTGGTTGGCGACCAGACGAGAAGGCCCGATGGACATTTCCGGGGGGGCTCGGGCGTCCCCGCAGTCTCCAGACTAGTCCCCCAATGATGTCGTCCTGTCAGAGCGTGCCTGAGGGTTGGCAGCATGGAACCTCATTTCACTTCCTTCTCCTCTCCTTCCTTCACTCAAATAACAAAATTAACAGGAACAATTAGAGAAAAGCTGTACAGCGGCAGCACTCCCTCTCGCATAAAGTGCACCTCTCCAACATACGAGGTCTGCACTCAAATCTCGCCGCAGTCCACCACCACCTTGAGACCGAGAAACCAGCGCTCTTGTTTCTGACGGAGACGCAGATCGGATGTCCGTCTGACGTGTCGTATCTTACATACCCAGGGTTTACCCTGGAGCACCACTTCAGACCACGCGCGGGCGTATGTATGTACGCCCGGGACGACATCTGCTATCGGCGTCTCCGTAATCTTGAGAACTCCAGGTTCTCAACGATGTGGGCTTTAGTGGACACCGGCCTAAATAAAATTATCTACGCCTGTGTCTACCGTTCGCACGGCGGTGATCTGGAGACAACTGGGCTAATGCAGCACCTCCGTGAGGCGGCGGATGCGGCTCAGCAGTGGTACCCTTCTGCCCAATTGGTGTTGCTGGGGGACTTCAACGCCCACCATCAGGAGTGGCTTTTCCCATACCAGCACACAGACCATGCTGGACAAGAGGCGCGAAAGCTAGCTATTGCGTTAAATCTCACCCAGCTGGTCCAGGGGGCAACGAGGGTGCCGGATGTTGATTCGCACACAGCCAACTGCTTGGACCTTCTGCTGACAACAGATCCAGACTGGTACTCGGTGTCGATTTCTTCTCCACTGGGTACTTCCGACCACTGTCTGGTGAAGTCTGTGTCCGTCTACTCCCCGCCCGATCCTAGCCCAAGAGGCACCCGGCGGGTATGGCGATACAGGTCAGCAGATTGGGATGGCATGCGATCATTTTTCAAATGTTACCCTTGGCAGCCTACTTGCTTTCCTTCAACTGATGCTTCGTCGTGCGCCGACGCCGTGACGGATGTATTGCGGAGGGGAATGGAGTACTACATCCCGTTCTCAGACGTAGCAATGTCTGGCGAAGCTCGCCCATGGTTTGGTGCCGAGTGCAATCGCGCTAATGCGATAAAACATGCGGCGTACCTAGCATGGGTCGACGCCCGTGCGCACAAAGCAAATGACGTGATTCAGAAGAAGAGAGCCCTTAACAGGGCTGCCAAGTCCTGCAAGAAGGTGTTGCGGAGGGCTCGGTTTGACCAAATTAACCGAATAGGGAACAAACTTGCCTCATACCCAGCAGGTAGTAAAGCTTTTTGGTCCCTGGCTAAAACGGTCGAATCGAACTTCTGCCGCCCCTCACTACCACCACTGCTGAGACCCGATGGGTCACTGGCCCACTCCGCTGAGGAGAAAGCAAACTTGTTTGCTTCTATGTTTGCGAATTTGTCGCGTCTAGATCCTGGTGGCGCGAGGCCCCCTACTTCTCCTGATGGATGCGAGTCGAGTTTGTCGATTATTCGCATTCATCAGAAGGACGTTCTTCGGGTATTGCGTAACCTAGACGTGAATAAGGCTAGTGGCCCCGACGGGATACCGGCAATTGTTTTGAGGACTTGTGCGCCTGAGTTGTCTCCAATCTTGACACGCCTATTTCGCCTTTCGTTTGAGACTGGAAAAGTACCGAATGCTTGGAAGCAAGCTAACGTGCAGCCCGTGCCCAAGAAGGGCAGTCGAGCTGACCCGCCGAATTATAGACCCATCTCGGTAACGTCCATACTCTGTAAGAGTATGGAACGCGTACTGAATCGTAAGCTCCGAGCATACCTAGAAGCGAATGATATCCTTAGCGACCGACAATACGGGTTCCGCCGAAATCGGTCCACTGGGGATCTTCTTGCGTATGCCATTCACATCTGGAGTGAGGCAATGGAGAAGCATGGGGAGGCACTTGCGGTCTCCCTTGATATCTCAAAGGCCTTAATTTCCTGAGAAATCGGTCTATCCGAGTGGTCATAGATGGCTGCTCGTCTGGACTACTGGATATTAATGCCGGGGTTCCTCAGGGGTCGGTACTCTCGGCAACATTGTTCCTGCTGCATATTAATGATCTGCTAAAACCCGGTACCTTTGGGTATGCAGACGACAGCACTGTTGCTGAGAGATACGTGTCCGACGCACGAGCTGGTGGGTCGCAGATCCGGTCTCTCCGGGAGGCTATGGTTGAGCGCTTGAACTTGTCCTTACAGGCTGTCTCAGAATGGGGCGATGCCAATCTGGTCAAGTTCAATGCTGCTAAGACCCAAGCGTCTCTATTTTCCGCTAAAAGGAGCCAATTCCACCCTGCTCCATCTTTTCGCGGTGTAACCGTGCCGATAACCGACCGACTTGAGCTTCTTGGTGTTACGTTAACATCTACCCTCAATTTTGGCCCTTTCATAGAGGCAAAGGCTCAAGTGGCTGCCAGAAAGTTGGGGGTCCTAGCAAAGGTGAGACGGTACTTCACGCCGGAACAGCTGCTCAAGCTCTATCAAGCGCAAGTTCGATCGTGTATGGAGTACTGCTCTCATCTTTGGGACGGATCTGCCAAGTACCAGCTTGATGCCCTTGATTCAATTGAGAAACGAGCCAAGAGGATCATCGGTAATGACAGGCTCGTCGAGTCGAAGCTCCAAAGCCTTGAGCATCGACGCGACGCCGAGTTGCTGGCCTGTCGGTTTTCTATCGCTTGCATTTTGGGGAGTGTGCGACGGAATCGCATGATTTAATTTCGCCAAGCCCGTTCCATCATCGGACCACAAGACGAACGGCGATGCGCCACCGGTACATGGTGGACATCCCACCCACACGCACTAAACGTTTTGGGAACACATTCATAGTGCGTACAGCTAAGGAGTGGAATTCCCTGCCAGAGTCTGTGTTTCCAGATAGCTACAACCTGGGAGTCTTTAAGACAAGAGTGAATAGGTTGCTTCTAGGCAAACGTGCTCCATCTTCGACCGCATCATCGCTTACCATCAGGTAAGATTGTGGTCTATATGCCTATATAGAGTAAAAAAAAAAAAAACATTTCTAACTAACTCGAGAACGGCTCGACCGATTTTTATGATTTTTGTGTTTTGTATTAGTCTTTGTCCGGAATAGCATAATAAGAATTAAAATACAAAAAAAAGTAAAAAAATGAGTAGGTAGGTAGGGTAGGTAGGTAGGTAAGTAGAGTAGGCAGGTAGGTTAGGGTCGATAGGTAGAGTAGCCAGTTGACGGAAGTGAAGCCGCGCGGGTCAGCTAGTTCGTTAATAATTTTGTATCTTTCGTCTCTAAACTTGCTTACTTTCTAGAAACACTACATTATTATACGGATACTGTATGAAAAGAATATTTTCTTTCCTTAAGAGTGGTGATCAGACGTATCCCGGATTCGATCCCCATAGTACTTTCTACATGACCTTTTACCCCAAAATGTCCATCTCTGCCGTTCATGGCTTACAATTATCGAGAGATGAGCAAGTATAGGTAAGTATGGTGCGTGTCATATGTAACCCCTGAAGGCTACCATCCAATCATCAATATTTACAAAATTCTTTGTAACTATACGGCCATTTGGAACGCCATTTGTAACTCGCTTTGTAACTCCCATAATTATACGTCAAGGAGTGAGCTTGAGTTGAGTTGTTTTTTTTTTTTTTTTTGGTACAAGCCCGCCACACTTTCCCAACCACTGCAACTCCTGAAAGCCAGAATGAATAGTGGCGACCACCAGAACAACGCCGAGCCAATGAAGCCCGACGAGTCCCGGAGAAACGATTTAACTGTCTTGGATCCTGCAACGAATTTAATCAGAAAAGTACAGCGGAGGAGTAGGAAAAAAATATATATACAATTTCCACTTCCCTCCTATCAAGCAGGAGACAGAATAGAGCTAGGCCAATAGGCACCAAGGGACATATACAACTGGGTTAAGCCCAGTCAAGCACCACGGATTATATATTAATTAAAAACTAATGGGTCCTAAATTGTGAGCTACTTTTGATTCCAGTAATAGGTATGGCAAAATCGCCTGAAAGCACGGAGATTTGTTCTGGTTTCTACAAGGTCCGTGTAGTAAACTACTCCAGATGTAACCTGAATACTATCTAACATAATATTGCGTTCAGTTTGCCAAAGAATACACTCCCATAAGATGTGGTGTGCGGATTGTTCGTATTCATAGTCGGCTGTAGAACATTGATATAAAGGCGAGGCCACAAGCCTAAAGGAAAATAATTTACTCTTAAAGTTGCCATGACCTGTGAGAAATTGGGCAACACAATGATCCACCTCCAGCCATGTCCTATCCATCCGCTCACGAACGAATGGAAAAAACTGGTGGAGGTGACGGCCTTTAATGGAATTTTCCCACCTACATTGCCATTCGGATAAAAGTTCCTCCCAGACGTCAGTCTGGGGTTTTAGTAATCTACAGATCTTAGCACGGTCGCGTTGCGTTAAAAACACTGGGTCCGTGATCTTTCTAGCGTAGTAGTACATTGCAGCACGCCACTGCACCTATAGATCGACTGGGAGAACACCCGCCCGCACCGGTAAAGCTTCAGTACTAACCGTCCTATACGCCTTGCATAAGAATATCAAAGCCAAACGCTGGCTTTGCAGCAATTTACGGCGTACCGCCACTATGGTGGCCCTGTCAGCCCAGACAGGTGCCCCGTAGCACATACAACCCAAGTAAGTAGCCCCATAGATAGTTTTTAAGGTTTGAAATGACAGACCCCAAGTAGCTTTGGATGTTCTCGTCAAGGCGTAGAAGTTCTTTTTTGCTTTTTCACCTACTGTTTTTATATGATCAATAAATGAAAAGTTCCATCCTAGTAGCATACCGAGGTAGCACACGGATTCTTTTCTTTTAACGGGTACGTTATTAAATATAATACTAGGCCAGGATCACATCATTCCGCGCGCGCCTCCCGACCGTGACGGATTTCTGCTCCCAGCCGCTCCGTGACTCATCGCTCGCTCCTGCTCGTCCCGCTCGCCGTGACGTCACTGTGGTCGCTGACTACATTTTTGATCCGACGCTGCCTTTTTCAAGGCAGCCGAGTGATATCTATTTCTATTTCGGGTACTGTCAAGAAACGTGTGTGACCCCTTCTGGGTAAATCCACGTTTCTCGTGGTCACTCGGTTGATACCTTACGGTGCCAACGAAGCCGAGTGGGTGTTGATCCGACACACCGACCTAGCCCCATCAGGGCCTAGATCAAGTCGGAAGGGTATTGGACCCGCGGCCTTGGGGGATCTCCTAGTCGCGACCAATTACTTAACCCCGCTCTCTTACAGCTTCGTCAGTCGGTCGCAAGACCCATAGGGACTCGCTGCACATTAAGATTTGCAGCGAGATCACAAGCTTAGGGCACACCCTAGGTACACACCTCCCTGTCTTCATCCGACAGGGAGGGTACACATCCCCGGGAACTCCCACCCGGGGAGTTAGGACAGTTAGTAGTTTAGGTTCCCTCCCCTGCCCCTAAGGCATATGTTTTTCCCCAAATCTCTCTAAATTTCTCTAAATTTACGAGGAGAGTATAAGCTATGGCGTCCCACAAGGTAGTGTTCTTGGACCCACCTTATTCTTAATTTACATCAATGAGCTCTGCAAACTCAAAATACCAAATTCGAATCTTATAGTCTACGCAGACGATACGGCGGTAATCGTTCAAGGAAGAGACTGGCATGAGACCCGCTCCCATGCAGAATCTGCGTTGCGAATAGTTTCTGACTGGCTATCGAATAATTTGCTTACCCTAAACATGGAAAAACCAAATTTATTACATTTGCTCCACGCATAGGCTCTCAACCGGCTTCACCCTTTGCTTTGACTATCCACAATTGCCTATCCGTAATGAAAAATAACTGCTGTTGCAATTCTGTCTTGCGAACGAATAGTTTAAAATATTTAGGCGTAACAATTGATAGCACAATGTCCTGGAACGATCATATTGGGTCATTGGTTGCACGAGTTAGAAAATTAATATTTGTGTTTAAAAAACTAAGATCGTCGGCGGATCTTCCTACGCTTAAATCAGTCTACCAAGCTCTGGCAAACTCTATCCTAGCCTATTGTATAACCGTATGGGGTAGTTCCGGGAAGTGCTTAATGTTTCGTTTAGAAAGGGCGCAGCGAGCGGTTCTGAAAGTCATGTCACACAAACCGGTCCGTTTTCCGACCGATGAACTGTATGCTCTGTTGCAAATACCTAGGGTAAGACAAAGTTTTCTTTTGAACTCAATCTTACGAAAACACTCAGAGCTTAGTTTCGATCGGTGTTTTGACAGTCAAAGTAGGCAAAAACGTAGACCTGTTAAAGTCTGCCCTGTGGTATCTGCTAGCATCTTGATAGTTAGACGACAATACTACTTTATAAGTCCAATTCTGTATAACAAAATAAATGAGATTTTGAATATTTACCCCCTTACTTTACGTGAGTGTAAATCAATTACACATAAGTGGCTCGGTTCCCTGACAAGACTTATGAAGAGATTGAAGACCTTGTAAAAATATAAAAAAACGAATAATAATAAATACTGTAATAAATATGTTCCATTCATTCCCAATGCCATCCAAATTACATAAACTGACAAACTCAAGTGCTTACACATACATATACTACACTTACATTCACGATAACACACACACTCACATGCATACATAATATATTATTAGTGCGTAAGATTTTATTACTTTTCTAAATATTTAGTTCTCTAATCTAAAACTGTTTGTATTTATTTATTGTTCATACATATGAATGCCTGGAACGCTGTTGTCTCCCCTCTTGCAGGTGGGCGCTAATGACCGCGACACAGTATTCTATACTAATGCGGTTGTTAACGAACACAATCTTTTGTAAAATTGTTTCTTGTTCCAATAAAACTTTTGGTATTTTGTATTTTTTTTTTGTATTTTGTATTTTGTATTCCCTCCCAAGATGGGCGTGGACGAGATCCTTTTGGATCTCGTCCACGAGAACTCCTTGAGGACCACCCTAATCAGGAGCTGGTCCGAATTGTGAGCGATAGGCTCGACAAATGAGAGGCTTTAAAGGCCACCCACATTAGTGGGTTATGTACACCACCGCGTGTGGCAGTCTCCCCCGAGCCCCCTGAGGGCCCCTCCCCCCCCCCTCTCTCAAACTCCCTGTGACGTCACTGATTTCAGTGACGTCCTTGAGAGCACCCCGCTCACTCTGGAGCCAGACTCTCCCTCTCCCCCCCCCCCCATGGACTATGAGTCCGGCACCGACTCACAAACTTCCGACTTTTCCGCAGAGTTTACTCTTGTGGGTAAAGGTAAACGGAAGAAGAAGAGCTCCGCCGCTACAGAGTCCGCCCCAAAAGCAAGGAAGATAGTGGTCCCAACTGTCTCCCCTGCCTCCCCCGCTGCCTCGACCTCCGCAGCCCCCAAAGCCAGCACCTCCCAGCAGGCGACCCGTCCTCCCAGCCCGATGGCCATTGCCCCCCCGGCCACCCAGATCAAAACGGCGCTCGTCAAGAAGACGAAGCCTCCGCCACCCCTCTTCATACATGAAGCGGCGAAGTGGACGGAGGTTTCGGGCGCTTGCAACGAGCGCCACATCCAATTTTCCCATGCCCGTGCAGTGGCAAATGGGATCAAAGTCCAGGTACCTTCTGCCCAGGACTACAGGGAGTTGCATAAACTCCTTGTAGCAAGGAAGGTACCATTCCATTCCTTCGCGTTCCAAGAGGAACAGTTAGTCCGAGTGGTCGTGAGGAATGTCCCTCACGCCATTACCCCTGAAGAGATCAGTAGCGATCTCAAAGGCCAGAATATCCTGGTCGCTGCAGTCCACCGCATGCACCGTCGTGGTGGAGCACCATACAACATGGTGCTCATCGTCTGTAACCCGACAGACGACAAATACCACCCGATATTTTAGATCTCCAAGATTTGTTTCTTGGAGGGCTTGAAAATCGAAAAGCCCCGTGTAGCGGCATTATTGGCCAGTGCCATAATTGCCAGCTCTACGGCCACTCCCAGCGCAATTGCTTCGGCAAGCCGCGCTGCGTCAAGTGCCTGGGCGACCACGGCACCTCCGGCTGTCCCCATCCCAAGGACCATACCCAGTGCGCCGACCCGCCCAGCTGTGTGCTGTGCGGGGAGGCTGGGCACCCGGCTAACTACCGTGGTTGTCCCAATGCCCCCAAATCGTCCGCTCCCAAACTGGCGTGCAAACGCTCGCCAGCAGAGGGAAGCCCCCACGACCCAACCCCCCGTGGCTCTATACCCACAGCGCCGCTCGGACCCGCGCCTACCCAGACCCAGGCCCCTGCGGCCCAAAAACCCTCCTCGGCCATTCCGGCCCTTATGGATGTAGCCATCCCACCCTTCCCCCGACCATCGGTCGCCGTCGTCGGAGCAGCCGCCCCTCAGGCAGCCACTCCTCCCCCCCCACCACCAAAGACTACATAAAAAGCCCCCGTCCACCCCATTCCCGCGAATGCGCCTGAAATGGCCATTCATATTAACATGGCCTTTTACAAGGCCTTCTACTCCCCCAGAGCTGTGGCAATGACCGACGCTCTGAAGGCTTCCGACATCACGGAGCACGGTGCCGTATACCGTGACTTCAGTGATGTAGTCCATTTTATTAGCCTGTACGAACGCCTCCATGGCTAGGTCCCAATTAGGTACATGTAGGTTTAGACCGAAGTCCCTCCGGATAGGGTACTTCAATTCCGATGGCCTCACAAGCCAACGCGATGAGATCGCCAACTTCCTCCGCGACCATCGCTTAGATCTGCTTCTAGTGCAGGAGACTTTCCTCAAGCCCCATCACCAGGACCCTAAAATTGCAAACTATCGTTTAGTTCGCAACGACAGGACCCGATTTCATGGGGGAGGCACTCTCATTTACTACAAATCGTCCCTATACTGCATCCCTATGATCCACCCACCACCCTAACCGAGCTTGAGCTCTCTGTCTGTCGGCTTGGCATGACAGGTCACCAACCTCTCACGGTCATTTCTGTCTACGACCCTCCCGCCACCACTTCTCCTCTTGGCCCCTCCCTCAGAAATGACCTCACAACTCTTCTTGGCTTGAGCGACTCTGTCCTTCTGGCGGGGGACCTCAACGCCAAACATCCCTCTTGGAATAGCCACACGGCTAATCCCAGAGGCAGAGCTCTGTTCGAGCTTTGCAGCCCCCTCAATTTAAATGTCATCGCACCGATGCATCCAACTCATTACCCTCACCAACCTAACTGGCGACCCGACGTGCTCGACATCGCTCTCCTCAAGAATGTAAACTTACGTTTGCAATCTGTGGAGGCGGTGGACGAGCTTAATTCGGATCACCGGCCGGTTATTCTGGAGCTCACTCCCAGATTCGGTCCCACGGACCCCTCCCAACCTCCTCCCTCCCGAGTGATCACTGACTGGCGCAAAGTAAGTGAAAAACTGAAAGTCACCACGTCACATCACCTGGATAAAATCCCAGATCACATCAAGTCAGCTGCCGACACGGCGGCCGCGATCGGCTCACTCACGGAACACGTACAATCCGTCCTGGACGAATGTTCAAGGGAGGCTCCGGCGACGAACGATCGTCGCTGAAAACTCCCGGACGATGTGCGTGAACTGTTGACCGAGAAGAACGGGGCTGTCCGTGCCTACAGCTCTTTTCCCTGTGCTAGTAATAAAGATTTTATACGTTACTTACAGCATAAAGTAAGTAATCGCATCAAAGAGTTTCGTGACAAGCAATGGGATCAGATGCTCAGTGATCTTCACCCCAACCACCTCGCATTTTAGGAACTTCAGAGGAAGTTACGCGCCTCAGAAGTTACCACTATGCCCCCCTCATCCGCCCCGATAACACTCTCGCGTTTAACGACGACGAGAAGGCCGAATGCCTGGCTGACAGTCTAGAGGCCCAGTGTTCCCCAAGCTCGAACCCGGTCGACCCGGCCCACCTCGCCGAGATGGACGCCGAGGTCGAACGTAGGACCTCCCTCCCTCCCGTTGAGGACCCCGATGACCCTCTCCCTCCCGTCACTCCGGACGAGGTGGAGAAGATCATCGGCCAACTCAAACCCAGGAAAGCCCCTGGGCGCGACGGCATTACCAGCAGGGTAGTCCGACTCGTTCCCAAGACTCTGATCGTGTTTATGACCGCCATCTTCAATGGCGCTATGTCCAACAACATGTTTCCGCAGCAGTGGAAAGAGGCTACCGTGATCGGCATTCCCAAGCCGGGTAAGCCCAAATTCTCCTCGTCCTCCTACCGCCCCATCAGTCTGCTCAGCTCGATCGGCAAGATCTACGAGAGGCTTATTTATAAGCGTCTCAGGGATTACGTCGAGCGAAAGAGCCTCATCTCCAACGAGCAGCTTGGCTTTAGAGCCACTCACTCGTGCGTCTAACAGGTGTACTGCATCGTTGAGCATATCAACGGCCGCTATCAACGTGGCTTGATGACGGGAGCCCTGTTCTTCGATATAGCGAAAGCTTTCGACAAGGTCTGGCACAACGTTCTGATATACAAGCTATATCAACTCGGGGTGCCAGATCGTCTCGTGCTTATCTTACGAGACTATTTGTCGAACCGCACCTTTCGATTCAGAATCGAAGGTGCGCTTTCTACTCTCCGCCCCAACCACGCCGGCGTACCGCAAGGCTGTGTGCTGTCGCCTCTCATTTTCACGCTGTTCACTAGCGATATTCCCTCCGGTCCCCAGTCGCAGTTAGCGCTCTTTGCCGACGACACGGCCATTTACTACTCTGGCAAGAGTGGTAAATCCATATCTCAACACCTCCAAAGGTCCGCCAACCGCCTAGGCAGTTGGTTTTGGAAGTGGAGGATTGAGGTCAACCCCGAGAAAAGCCAGGCGGTCCTGTTCCGCAGGCCGCGGGCTAGACTCTCCCTGATCCTTCCACCGATCAAGATGTTTGGTAAGCTGATCCCTTGGGAAGAGCGAGACAAATATCTAGGTGTAATCCTAGATAAGAACCTCAGCTTCCATGAGCACATTTAGGCGGTGCGCTCACGTGCCGCCTTCGCTCTCAGTAGGCTCCGCCCCATACTGAACCAGCACAGCAAACTGTCCCTAAAATGCAAGCTGCGCATTTACACCACTTGCATTCGCCTCATCATGACTTATGCGTGTGCTACATTTGCCCACGTAAATTCATACCGGATCCATAGGTTGCAGTCCCTCCAAAACCGTTTTCTCCGAAAGGCCACGGGTGCCCCGTGGTTCGTTAGGAATGAGCGACTCCATGTCGATCTCAAAGTCCCGACTATCAAGCAGTTCATGAAACGCCTCACAAAGTGTTTCATCGAATCTGCTGAAAAACACCAGAACCCATTAATCGCATCGGCTACCCGATACGCTCCCTCCCAGATCAGTAGGATCCGCCGTCCACGGCACACCCTACTCGAACCCGACGATCCCATTACCCTTGTCCAAGAGAGCTGTAAGGAAACCAGTACTCTGAAACAAGCACACAAACCGCGACCCGCTGCCTTCCGGCCTCGCCGCCGAGGCCCCGCGCGACGTCCCAGTAATAAAATAAATGCACTTTCTGAAGGCTGGAGAAATTGACTAATTACAAGAAAATAAATAAACAGACACCTTGAAAAACTTACACAACACGCACTTACTACAACTATAGCACCGCTAGGAACAATTCACAAGCCTTAAAATAAACACACAATGCGAATTCCGAATTTACAATACGGGGCGATTTAATAAACACCGCAGTGCGCGCGAGTGGGGAGGGAAATCCTGCAAGAGCATGGTACTGCAAATTGCCTCCATCCCCAGGACCGCGCCCAATGCACAGTACCATTAAGTTGTTTTCTGTGCGGACAGTGTGGCCACTCAGGTAACGGCTGCTCTAAAGCCCACAAGCTGGTTTAGCATGGCAACGCCTACCAACAGCGAGGAAGTCAATCTGTGAGGATCCCATACTCCCCAAGTGCGCAACAGTGTTATCCCACAGAGAGATCTCAGATTTGGTGGCTTCCCAATTCCCGTTCATCACAACGCTAATGGCTAATCCCATTAGGCTGCCTGTCCATTGACACGAAGGAGTAATGCGGAACCGAGTTGCCGACTGTGTCTGTCCTGTCCATTGATGCGGAGCGAGGTAATGTGGAGCAAAGGTGCGGACTGCGTGGGCGGCGGACATCGGGAGATCAGTTATATGCGAAATTCCCCGCTCCACTTCCTCTCTTCGGTTCCGGTTTTTTATGATTTTTTTAACTATTTCGCAAACCTCTGTCCACTGAAGCGGTGTGGGATTTCTATGCAATTCCGTTGGTTATTATTAGCACAGCTCCGCTCCACTCCTCTTCTTTCTGCTCCATTGGACATCCAGCTTTACAACGCCATTTCCAGCGCCTGTGGCCCCACTGGCCCCAGCCGCACGCAAACTCAGATCAACAGATCGGACGCATACAAAGTGACAGTTAGATCATGTTTAAAGTGCTCTCGTTAAATAATAACCTTTTTAAAGAAAATACTTGCCATAATTACGTAAATTTTGTGTGAGTGGACTAATTGAGTGGCTGGCGGACTGTGGTAATATTGGTTGCAACTTTTGTACAGTGATTCGTGGGATAAATCATCCAAAACAAATGATTCAGTGAATAAAATTTAAATCAAATTGATCGGTTACCCTCAACTATCCCAACATTTATCAACAACGCCTGAAACAGCAGTGTGGGCAAACTACAGTTGCCTGTATTGCTTTTAAATTCTATCAGGCGTTATAAGACATTCATCGCTGCTACTCATAGCTAGATTTTTTTTTTGTAAGGTATCCTAGCACTGCAACCAACTGCCATAATAGCATTGTGAAGCAATTACGTGGAGCAGCAATGCCTAGCACTATGAGGTCACCCCTCCCAAAATCCAAATCCACGATCGCGTTGCTTGAGACTCATTCAGAGCCTGATTTGTCCTCTGCCGCATCTATTCCTGAATTGAATATCGGTGATAAAATGGATAACGTCACAACACGGCAGAGCAAGAAACGCTTCAGAGATGACGACGACTGCACGGAGATTGACAATTTCGAAGATTTGAAAAGTATGTTGCAATCATGGATAAATTATCAAGATGTTGTCCTCAACAAAATAGTCGCGGAAGTTTCTGAATTGAAACAACAAAATTTCAATATCCAGAAGTCATATTCTGAGATTGAAAAATCAATTCAATTTTTCAACTTGAGCTATGAGGAGATGAAGTCTCGTCTGGAGGTCCTGGAAGTTGAACACAGGGAAAATGTTAAACGCTTAAATGACATGACTAACAGTGTGAATATGTAAGCTGTCGCTACACTTGAGGCTAAGGTTGAAGCAATGGAGCAGCAGGCACGATCATGCAACATTGAAATCTGTAATTCACCAGAAAAGCGAAATGAAAATTTGTTCGCCATCGTGGATTCCAAAAGCTGCGCTATTAACTTACCTGTGTCTCATAATGACATCATATCGATACATAGAGTACCACACGCTCAACAACATGATCGCAAACCTAAAAATATTATTATCAAACTCAGAACACGTATTATACGTGATAACATTCTTAGTGCATATCGTCAAAAGAAGGGCCTGAAATCTGATCAGTTGGGAATCTCTGGTGCCTCGGTAAATGTTTATTTTAATGAACATTTAACCCTAAATAATTAATCGTTATTTCGAGAAGCTAAGAAGATTGCCAATCAAATCGGTTTTAAATACGTTTGGGTCAGGAATGGGAGAGTACTTGTACGGGAGTAGGATGGATTGTCATCAATTGCTATACGATCTGGGGAAGATCTTAAAAGGATTGTTATCAGTAAGAAGAAGTGTACTGAAAACCCAGATTCATAGCTATAACTATGTTCACACTGTTTGTTTGTATAATCATATTAAGCTTTGTCCTTATTTCTTTTCTGCTTGTTTATTTGACAGGTTTATAAGTCTTGTTAATAGGTATGTCAGTCTCAAATGCTAAGTCTATCTCTTGCCCACTAACTTACACCATTGGTTGTCAGTGCTTTTATTTAAAAAAATCCTGCATTCAATTCTAGGTTTTCTTTATTACATACGATATAATCTCTTTGTGCCATTTAAAAATGTATGTATAATATTGGAAACTACCTTAAAGTACAAACACTGCAAACTTAAACTAACGTGTAATTCTGGCTTATCTGAAACTTATCATATAATTACTATATACAACGGGCTAATGTATTTTCTACTGAGTGGTAAGCGTTGGATAATACAAAATTATTATATTACTGTTATTTATGGCTACTAATAACATTACGTTTTACTACCAGAATTGTAGAGGTACTCGTACAAAGTTGCAAGCGCTTTATATGAACATATTGAGTAATTCTTATGACGTTATCGTTCTGACCGAAACTTGGCTTATTCCAGATATCCGTGATAGTGAATTAATTGATGAACGATATGTTGTCTTAAGGTGTGACCGTGACAGTGTCGCGACGAATAAAAAAGATTGAGGTGGTGTTCTAATTGCTGTGCTTTGTGAACTGCGGGCGTCAATATTGACAACCCAATAATTTAACTCTGAAATTGAACAAGTTTTAGTACAGATGCCTGCCACACAGCATCACACACGCCATATTATTGGTGTCGTATATATAATTTAAATACCTCGGTCATGTGGTCACGGGTTCTCTCACAGATGACCAGGATATAGATAGGGAGCGCAGAGCGTTGGCAGCCCGATGCAATATGCTTGCCCGCAGGTTTGCGCGATGCACTGACGAGGTAAAACTGACTCTCTTCAAAGCCTACTGCCAGTCGTTTTACTCGTGCAGCTTGTGGGTTAGGTATACGCAGAAGGCTTACAACGCTCTGCGCATCCAGTACAATAATGCGCTGAGGATATTGTTGGGGCTGCCTCGGTTTTGCAGTGCATCGGGCATGTTTGCGGTAGCGCGAGTGGATGACTTTCATGCCATCATGCGCAAACGGTGTGCATCGATGTTGCGGCGATTCAGGGGCAGCCGTAACAGTATTTTAGCTACACTGGCGGACAAGATAGATGGACCGTTTATCAGGCTCTGGGCTGGCAGGCATGTGCGTCCACATGTGCATGCAGCCAATTAATGCATTTTTTTTTTGTGTATTTTTATTATTTTGTTTTTTACTAACATAGACTAAGTTCATACTAACACTATATGGATCTCTTGGTCTGAAATAAATTTTTTGAATTTGAATTTGAATATACCTGGAGGTATATTCAAATTCAAATTCAAAAAATTTATTTCAATATGCTTGCCCGCAGGTTTGCGCGATGCACTGACGAGGTAAAACTGACTCTCTTCAAAGCCTACTGCCAGTCGTTTTACTCGTGCAGCTTGTGGGTTAGGTATACGCAGAAGGCTTACAACGCTCTGCGCATCCAGTACAATAATGCGCTGAGGATATTGTTGGGGCTGCCTCGGTTTTGCAGTGCATCGGGCATGTTTGCGGTAGCGCGAGTGGATGACTTTCATGCCATCATGCGCAAACGGTGTGCATCGATGTTGCGGCGATTCAGGGGCAGCCGTAACAGTATTTTAGCTACACTGGCGGACAAGATAGATGGACCGTTTATCAGGCTCTGGGCTGGCAGGCATGTGCGTCCACATGTGCATGCAGCCAATTAATGCATTTTTTTTTTGTGTATTTTTATTATTTTGTTTTTTACTAACATAGACTAAGTTCATACTAACACTATATGGATCTCTTGGTCTGAAATAAATTTTTTGAATTTGAATTTGAATATACCTCCAGCATCTCGTGTAGAAGTATATGAGCAATACTTGGACATGCTACAGGGTTTAGCTAATAATCCTAATTGCAATTCATTTCTTTTCTTTGGTGACTATAACTTGCCCGAGATTGACTGGGTGCAACAAGGCAACCATGCCACTGCGCGTCACACGGACTCAGCGGGACGTATATTACTTAATTTTATAAATATAATAAATGGTTTACAATTTCACTACACAAGAAATAGTTTAGGTCGTGTGCTAGACTTGATAATCTCTAACGCGGACCCTCAAATGATGCCCTGTAATATCCTGGTGAATCCCGATAACCTTCACTCCCCTTTTTCTATATTAACTCACCTAGATGTACGTTTCAAACCGATGAGATTCCATCGGGTTCGCAGGTATAAATTTTACAAAGCAAACTATGATGGCATTAAACACGACTTAGACAATGTAGATTGGGAAGAGTCACTCTGTCATCAGTCTTCTGAGATGGCTATTGATTTTTTTATGAAACTATATAGAGTTATCAAGTCACATATTCCATTAAATTACACTAAGAACTCAACATTTCCGATCTGGTTAAGACCTTCTCTAATAAAAATATTTAAAACTAAAGAACATGCTTGGATTCAGTGGAAGAAATATTGTAATTACTCTGATTATGTGCATTTTTCAAATTATCGCAAACTGTTTCATAGTGAGACCGCTAAATGTTATAAGAGATATATGACATCAGTTGAAGACAGTATTCCCAAATCTATTAAGTATTTTTGGTCGTATGTCTCTTCCAAGAAAGGCAAAGCTAAGTACCCTGCTAATATGTTTTCCAAAAATGTCTCTTCCGATGACCCCAAAGAAATATGCAATTTTTAATTATTCAATAAATAATATAAGTCTTAATGAAGTTCAACTTGTCCGTGACTTGGGTGTTACGCTTGACTCTAGTCTGCACTTTGATACTCATATTGACAATATAGTAAAAAGAGCCTTTCAGATGTATGGACTCGTGATGAGATTTTCGAGTAACTTTATGCGACCCTCGACATTCCTAATATTATATAAAACCCTGATACGATCACAATTGGAATACGCCGTCCAAATTTGGGATCCTCTATATGATAAGTACAAGGATAGGCTAGAAATTGTTCAGAAAAAGTATTTACTTAGTATGAATTATAAATGTTATCGTCCTAAAGTCTCCTATAAAAAATGATATAGTCGTCATGGCTGAGACTACGGAGGACCTCAGTACAATGCTCGATGACCTCAGTAGAGCTTCTGAAAGGGTGGGTCTCAATATGAACATGGAAAAAACCAAGATCATGGTAAATACCCATGTAGAACCCACTCCCATCGAGATCGGAAAATCTACACTCAAAGTTGTAGATGAGTACGTCTACCTAGGACAAACGGTCCAGCTAGGTAGGGCTAACTTCGAGGAAGAGGTCAACCGTCGAATCCGACTCGGCTGGGCAGCGTTCGGGAAGTTGCGCGGTATCTTCTCGTGCCACATACCACAGTGTCTCAAGACGAAAGTCTATGATCAGTGCGTGTTGCCAGTGATGACATACGGAACTGAAACGTGGTCGCTTACAATGGGCCTCATCAGAAGGCTCAAAGTCACTGAAAGGGTCAAAGGGCAATGGAGAGGGCAATGCTTGGAGTTTCCTTGCGTGATCGAATCAGGAATGATGATATCCGCAAGAGAACCAAGTTTACCGACATAGCCCGAAGGATCGCCAAACTAAAGTGGCAGTGGGCAGGGCACATTGCTCGCAGAACAGATGGTCGATGGGGCCGAAAAGTTCTAGAGTGGCGACCGCGTACCGGAACACGTAACGTTGGAAGGTCTCCCACAAGGTGGACCGATGACCTGGTGAGGTCGCGGGTAGCCGATGGATGCGAGACGCACAGGACCGGTCCTTGTGGCGACGCTTGGGGGAGGCCTATGTCCAACAGTAGACGTCTTTCGGCTGATACGATGATGGTGATGATTCGCCCAAAAATTAAAAAGAAAAAGTTGGAAAGTTGGTTGGTTGGAAAGTTGGAAAAGTTGAAGAAAAAGTTGTTTTTCAGTTTTTTATTTTTAGGCGAATGCTTGTTTAAATTTTTTAGGTCATTTTAAGACATGGCAGGCGTGTTTTTTAATTTATTTAATTATTTGTTTGTTTGTTTTTTGATCGCCCCTACTCGAGTTTTGGTATTGTTGTTTAATGTACAGAAATCATGGTCTCTACTGTTTTATTATATGTATAGATATGTACTAGCTGACCCGGCAAACGTTGTTTTGCCATATAAATACACACAAAAATTTTCATAATATCGGTCAAGCCATTTCGGAGGAGTTCGATAACAAACCCTGTGATCCGAGATTTTTGTACATTAGAAGATTAGAAAAAGACAGATAGCTGTTGCCCATGAGTTCGTTCGCAGACAAAAAAAATTAAGTGCTCTTTTTGTGTTCTATAGCTTTTTTTTGATCGCCCCTATTCGATCTTTGGTACTTTTGTTTAATTAAATTAAAATTATTAAATTTGTTTATTTCGAGTAACAAGACTCATAAAAGTAGGTACGAACATACAACACTCAAAAGATACATAAAACACACAAAACATACAACACAGAAAACATAAAACACATATACATAAAACACAGTTACAGACAGGATTGATTACCAAACAAAAACGAACACGAACATTCACACGGTAACAATATGCCTGCTACAGCATTGCCGGATGTAGGGGCAATCCAGTCTGTTAGCGATCATTGCCAGGACGGTGTTGGCGCTGCCCCGCACTCTGTGCACTAAAGACGCGCACCGCTTGCGCATAGTCGCATGGAAGCAGTCGGTGCGCGCCTCCGCGAACATGCCCGAGGCGCTGCAGTGTCAGGGCAGCCTCAGCACCGCCCTGAACGCATTATTGAACTGGACGCGGAGGGCGCTGTATGCCGCACGAGTATACTTTGCCCACAGGCTGCACGTGTAGAGGGATGTACAATAAGCTCTAAAGAGCGTTATTTTTACCTCACTCGAACAACGCACAAACCTACGCGCTATCATATTACCTCTGACTGACAACGCCCTCCGCTCCCGCTCTATGTCTGCATCGTCTTTTAGGTCAGCTGTAACAATGTGACCCAAGTATTTAAACTTTTACACTCTCTCAAGCGGTGCATTATTTATACACACAGAGGGTACACACTATTCACACTTTTTGGACTAGTCCCAAACACCATGAATTTACTCTTCTCTGCATTATATTTCAACCCATGGCTCGAGGCATACTCTTCACAGGTCTCCATCAATTTTCTAAGACCGCAAACCGATGCGCTCAGAGCGCCATGCCGTCAGCGTAGCTCAAATTATTGACGCATACTCCATCCACATGGCAGCCAACATGCTTACTGCTGAGCCCAACGATCAGGGCGTTCACATAAAGGTTGAAGAGCGCAGGAGAGGTCAACCCCCCCTGCCTCACCCCGCACTCCAACCTATAAGGTTCAGACATTACACCCGCCCATCTGACGCTATTGATCTGGTGTCTGTACCAATATTTGAATATGTTCGAGAGTTCTGGGGGTAACCCGATACTCTCCAGTTTCTCCCACAGAATGTTATATGACACCAGATCAAAGGCCCTGGAAAGATCCAGGAAACACGCGTACACAGGAGTTTTGCGATCCGTATAATATCTGACGACATGCTTAAGCCTCAGAATCGCAGCTTCTGTGGACAGTTTGTGCCGAAACCCAAACTGATTGTCATGTAGTGACAAATATTTATCTAGCTGAATATTAAGCAGGCCGTCAAACACTTTTGCTACAATTGTTGCAAGTGATATAGGCCTGTAGTTATTTACATCGGCAACATCCCCCGTCTTGTTCTTAACCACAGGCACTACAATGGTTTTCATAAGATCGGCAGGTAGGTATGAATGGCTCACACAAACAGAATAAAACAATGCCAGCACTCTCGATATATGCGGGCCTGCGTGCTGTAGGTGCTCAATGCTGAGCCCATCGTGGCCGGGGGTCTTGTCCCCACAAGACCACTCAGAAACTCAGCAGTGGGCACCCCACCTCGTTGCCCTAGTGGAGACTGTACAGGAAAATGGCCTCCAAATATGTCAGCAATACCTTTAGAGTCACTCACCCTGCCGACGCTCACCGGGCGACCAGTTGTCGGATTTATACTGTTGGTGCATTGCCAGAAACTCCGGAAGTCTCCGGACTTATGTTTTTTAGCAATAGCATCCATTTTCACCTGATCTCGATGATCCTGACACCATTTAATTACACCATTATTTGTATAATGTTCCCCAAAAGATGCCATTTATTTTTATTTTTTTGTTGTACACCTACCTCAGTGTAGTCTTTTTAACCCAAAGGTTGACTGGTAGAGATTGCCTTGTTGCATTAAGCCCACCCATGTACCACTACTGTACATAAAGTTTAAATAAATAAATAAATTTAAGCCTGGACTTGAATACTTTTCGACTTTTAAAATCAAAATCAAAATCAAAAATCAAAATCAAAATCAAAAGTCGTTTATTCAAATTAGGCTGAGAGCCAGCACTTTTTGAACGTCAAGTTTTACAAAAGACAGTCCCCCAAAACGCCCGCCCGTCACCACTTCCTAGTGTTTTAGCTGTGGAGAAGAAGTGGCCAACAAACACCCCAGCAACCTTTTATTCATATCATCGTACACACACCCAGTTCTAGGCCTTCCACACATAACCCACTCCAGAAAACTCGACCTGAACTCGAGATGAGCCCCGCGGACGTGTTCATTCCATCCTGCAATGCATGAACCCCTTCTATCACTCCCGGCACGAGTGACCATACCACTGACCACTGCTGCATCACGAAGGGCGGCTATAATGTCAGAGTACAACTTGTCAAGAATGTGCCTGTGACCATGGTCTCCACAATAACTATCTGCACATTGAGAAAATTCCACCGGAAAGTACAGCTCAGTCTCCAATGACATTCTTTAACGTAGACTACTACTTGCGCCTCATCCCTCTCGCCCCATATAATATCCTTGTTAGTATTTACGTCACTATATGACTTAGGTATTAATACGTTTAAATTACATTGAACAATAAGGGGAAAGTGATCAGACCAAGTAGTGTCATATTTTACATACACATTACAAACAGCGCGTCAAGCCGCCTGGGTCACAACGCAGTGATCCAACCAACTACACGTTCCATACACATCACTTAAAAAGGTGTAAGTACCAGATTGTACGCCCAACATATCTACATCTATGCATGACCATGTTTGTTCATCACAAAAATCTGACAGTTCATTAAAAAACAGTTCAGATGGGTCAGCGTTAAAATCTCCTAAGATAAAAACAGATTCCACACAATATTCATTTATGAGTGCACTCACCGTACCAAGGCAGTCCGTAAATTCAGGTAGGCTAGCACTCACATTCGTAGGCATGTACACACTCATGACAATTATAGGACGGTC
Source organism: Lacanobia wlatinum (assembly GCA_947578705.1). NCBI lineage: Eukaryota > Metazoa > Arthropoda > Insecta > Lepidoptera > Noctuidae > Lacanobia > Lacanobia wlatinum. The sequence continues at coordinate 2,750,326 of OX388022.1, read as the reverse complement.
ACTAGTTATAATTTTGATCGCACACACCCGCGCATTATTACACTGTAACACTGACACTTGTGGGAATACCTCATACTTCCACAACAATGCTACGCCACCGTGAGGCCTCCCACGTAGTATTCCCGCCGATGTGTCCACTGCCGACGTACCCGTGTATCCAAAATCTCGGTCAATGTCACATAAATAAGGTATATCGTCCGGTAAAAGCCATGTTTCTTGCAACGCGATTAAATCGCAAGAATTGCATAGTTCCCGTACAGCATCCACGGAACGTTTAACATTTTTACAATTAAAACTGGCAAAACTATAAGAACAGTCATTCGTTATTAAGGTTTATTTGTGCCGTTCACAGAGCCATAGTTTTTCATCCATATAAACAGATAACTTTGCTTCAGACACGAAAAATTTATAAGCACAGTGACCTTTATCCTTTTTAAAATGTATCTTCTGCAAAAACACAGTCTCATGTGTTTTAGTGCGAATATATGAAGTGACGTCATCAGCCGTTAATGTACAGAAATCATGGTCTCTACTGTTTTATTATATGTAATACATATAATAATAATAATATAGTAATAATAATAAGTAATACAATAATAATACAATGTAATACATTATGTATTACATTGTATTATTATAAGATTCGAGTTTTTTCAGAATTGTAGGATGGTGGCACTGATGGTGGACATAATATGTAATCGAACGCCTGCGTCATGTCACAGAAAATGGCGCAGGCTGGTTTCAATTATCTACAAATTAAATTATATTTTGAATTAAATCAAAAATCGCCATATTTTTTGTTCCGTTGGGTCTAAATCCTTTTTGTTGTTCACACACACATATTGCTTTTGTTTCTAAGTACCTATTTGATTATGTAACTCTTTGTAAATAAACTTCAATCAGAATCAGTGATATTGGCCTATAATTTTACATTAACTCTCTATTTTCCCTCTTAACATAATATTGGTATTATTTTCGATGTTTTTAAAGCATTTGAATGTAAAAGGTGCTGCACTGTCTGCTTGACACACAATTAGCTAAGCATTTCGTGCTGCATGACACTCAGTTTGGCCACAGATAATATAATACTGGCGTACAGATGCCTCATCTCATACAAAGAAACGCGACCGCCGCGGCGGTCGCGTTTCTTTGTATTATATGTTATTATTATATTATAATATATTATTATTATTATATTATTTTTTTACGGCGCGCCGTAAAAAAATATCACGAGAATTAACTTTTTTTTGGGTCCCGCCCGCTAGGTGGTGTTAGCAGTGACAACTTGCAAGCGCGATTTCCTGAATTCCAACTAATAGATGGCGTTAATAGCGTATTATACTATATTGTTTGTCGCTTGTCCACTTGACCTTGAAGAGAGTATGTAGAGATTTCAACAAATATTTAAAATGACACGAATATTTACTCAAACAACTGGAATATTGAAAACATCTACACTAATATTATAAAGAGGAAAGATTTGTTTGTTTGTTTGAAATGAATAGGCTCCGAAACTACTGGACCGATTTGAATAATTTTTTCAGCAATGGATAGCTACATTATCAGGGAGTAACATAGGCTACATTTTATCCCCGTACTCCCACGGGAACGGGAACTACGCGGGTGAAACCGCGTGACGTCCACTAGTCGTTTATAATTTGACAAGTTACTTTTATTATTCAAACCAAATAGATTGGATAGAATTAGATAAAACTCGGGAGCAGAGTCCAAGCTACCAGTGGTTAGGGCTCCAGAGAAAGGAACCTCCTCACAATACGAGCCGTATCGAGGAGTACTGCCTTAGGCCCTTTATCCAACCGCATAACGCCAGCTTCGACAGATGGTCGTAATAAATATTATTCTCTTTATTTTTTATCCTTACATACTAATTTACATTTTTAAATATTTCTTAAAAACAACACATTATAAAAAACATTTAAAAATATAAAAAATAAAAGTCCACCGGTGTCAGGAGCAGGGTCCAAGCTAACGGTGGTTAGGGCTCCAGAGAACGGAACCTCCTCACAATAGAAAGAAAGAAAGAAAAAGAAGCCTTCTGTATCAGGCCCTTTATCCAACCGCGTAACGCCAGCTTCGACAGATGGTCGTCGAAGCTTTTGGCCATCAGGCCATTGGCCGTAACGACTATCGGCACAATAACAGCTGAGTCCACATTCCATATGTCGACAACCTCGTGAGCTAAGTCGAGATACTTGATTTGCTTCTCTTTCTCAGCCTTCACGAGGTTCTCGTCATGCGGGATGGTAACATCAATTATCATTGTGCGGCGCGCTAATCGGTCTATCACCACTATATCAGGCTTATTGGCAATAATAGTCCTATCAGTGATGATAGACCGATTCCAGTACAACGTGGCATAGTCATTTTCGAGAACTGGGTCGGGCACATACTTTTAATATGGTACCTCAGAATCTACAAGTTTGTATTTCAAAGCAAGTTGCTGATGGATAATCCTGGCCACCTGGTTGTGCCTGTGCAAGTACTCGCCGTTAGCCAGCCGAGAAAAACCAGAGATATTATGTCTGATGGACTCACCCGGACGGTGGCATGCCCGACACACGTCCGCTGTCCCGACCTTCATAATATGCCTCCGGTAGTTATTCATCAAGATAACTTGTCCATAATCGTACAGACAAAACCTCCAGTTTCCCCGAAGAGATCACTGAAACGTAGCCAAGCCACGGACGCTGAAAAATCTACATCGGACCCATGAAGTGCCCGATAGAAGCGCCCGTGAAGCGCCTTGCCTTTCCATACCTCCTTGCGGTCATCTGTGGTAAGTATAACACGTTTGCGCCAGTTCTCTTTAGCCATGGACAACGGGGTGAGTCCCTTGTCCACTGTGACCACATCTCGGTGCATACCCACATCAGCTTTGAGAAAATATTCTCTGAGACTGCACATCACGCGGTTGTGGAGTCTTGGCGTTTAAAAAGTCTCGACCTACACACTTCCGCGGGATGTACCGTGGGATCGTAGGTGACGCATCCGATTTGCGGTCAGCAGTGTGCGGACTCTCCTATCCAGGGCGTCGAGTTCGGTTTGAGTCCATTTGAATATGCCGAAAAAGTACATTAATACTGGCATAACCCGGTTGGGTTATGCCAGTATTAATGTTTTTTTTTTTGAAGGCGCGCACCTTACTTCCGCCCCACAAAAGGCTATTAAAAACCTTTTTCAGGCAGCCAAAGAAGCGCTCCTTCAACGATTGCTTCATGTCAGTACCATTAATGCCCAACGCTTCCGACATACCCAAATACTTGTAGGTTTCGGTCGAGCTGAGGGATCTAACCTGTATGGAATCCGAGAGTTGAATTCCTTAAGATTCCATAATCTCCCCTTTCTTTACATGCATGACTGCACATTTGTCCACACCAAATTCCATCCTGATGGCACTACTGAAGGTTTCAGTTACCTTCAGTAGCTCCATCAGTCGCGAATTGTTGGGGGCAAAGTGTTTCAGATCATCCATGTAAAGAAGGTGAGATATGGTCTGACCACCTCTTCTCAACCGATAGCCTAGACCTGAATTCTCCAGCAATGTGCTTAGAGGATTCAGTGCTAAGCAAAACCAAAGCGGACTCAAACTGTCGCCCTGAAATATTCCCCGTTTAATCCATACAGGCTCATCGGTCCCCTGAATCGGTCGACATCCTGGATAGCGAAGGACTGTTTTCCATTGCCTCATACCTACATGACTCAAGGAAGGTGCGTAGAGTTGCATCTATTTTGTACAACTCCAACCCCTTCATGAGCCATGTATGTGGCACAGAGTCATAGGCCTTCTTGTAGTCTATCCAACATGTCGACAAATTCTTGCGGGATCGACGAATCTGTTGGCTTATGGCCATGTCTATGAGGAGAAGCTCCTTAGTGCCGCGGGACCCCTTCCTACATCCATTCTGAGAGGCAGACATAATTAAGTTAGTTCAATGTACTCATTCATCTTCACTCTCAGGATGGATGTAAGAAGTTTATAGACCGTCGACAAACAAGTAATTGGTCTATAGTTCTTGGGTTCCGCGGGACTACCGGGCTTATGGAGCAGGTGGGTAACGCCAGTTGTTAGAAACTGTGGTAGCGACCCAGACTCTAAGGAAGACTGGAATTGACATGCCAGAAGCGCGTGTGAGCTGCTATACCACTTAAGCTAGAAGTTATGCAGCCCGTCCGGTCCCGGAGACTTCCAGTTTGGTAATGGACGGACTGCTCTGGCTACATCTAGTGGAGTGATGGTAATTTCATCCTTTTGTGGTATAGGTTCACACACGCGCTCGACATCGCGCATCCAGCCATCCTCAGTATGACAGACGGGCTCCGACCAAATGCTTCGCCAGAATGTACTCGTGGCGATATCATCCGGGCGGCACACGTCCGTCACACTTTGTTCAGGTCGCTCCCAAGCTCTATATACCCACCTTTCATCGCTCTGGAACATGCGATTCTGCGAATATTGGTCGACCCGCCGCTTATACCGCCGAATGGTGGCTTCTAATACGGTTTGCCCATGCACAAACTTTCTGCTTCAGGAAGTCGATGCGCTCCGTGACACGGGACGGGTAATCTCGAGGACTGATTCCAGTCCCCGAAAACGCCCGCCTCACAAAGCGCATCACACGTGGTCGTGTACTGCCCTCCCTGAAGCAGTAAAGTTTGCCGATGAGTGCTCTAGCCTCATCGATACGCCGCTCGATCCTGCACTGCTAGGCTGGTGCGGCAGGTTTTGGTCGTATAGCTTCGTCACAATTTAGGAACTTGACGTTCGCTACACGACATGCCCCAACAGCCCCGCAAAACAGGATTGAGTACGTATCAACGAGGCTCTCGCTGCTTTCAAAGATGTTCTGCAGCAGCGAGTCCAAAGCACACACCAGCGCCCTATTCTTTTTGTGCATGGGTCACCGTGGTAATCGGGGCCTAAGTTCGGTTGGAGTTGATCTATACTCTCCTCAATTTATCATTGCACTGGCTACTTACCGTGACAACCCTGTCATCTACCTCATCAATAACATTAACGGGCCGCGGTGTGATTGCGCCACTAGTTGGCGCCTGTACCGCGGTCTGAGTCGGGGTTGAGATGATAAGGTTGCCGAGTACCTCTGAGCGCAGCCTATCAAGTGCAGCATCATCCAACCTGTGATTACGTTGGATGACCCGCACCTGATCCGACAATCGTTGAGCCGAGGCGTTCACGGTTGGTTCCAGGTCCTGAAACAGAGACAGCATCCTGACACGATACGCAGTGCGGTTAGTTCCTCCCTCTGTAGACCCGTAGTATGCGAGCATGACGTTTTCATTCATGGACTGCGTCCATCTCAGGCACTGCACACAACCACAAGTAGCGGGGACCCGGCTCGGAGCCGGTTGGCCCCTAGGTCCCAAGCCCCTCGGTGGCCGGCCTCTCCCCTGCCGACGCACAGGTGTTGGCGACGTCGGCGGAGAGAAATACTCGTCGCTGGAGCTCGACGCAACTGCAACAGCCGGCGACTCTGGTAATCCAAAGTCCGGCGACGGCGTGGCGGAGCTCAGCGACGGGTCCGGGGGTGGAGGGCGTGCACGTTGCGATGCTGCTCTTGTGATCATCATAATATTTTTATTTCGTTCATCATCGGTATGGAATGGGAAGTGGCATGTGTCATCTGTCGGTCACATACATATTTTCTTCTTGTTTAATGAGTTTTTGTTGGTTAATAGTTTCTAATCTGGTCTGTTTTGATTGTGGAGGGTTTATATTGAAACTATGGTATATTAATATGGCTAAAAACTGATTTTCTTTGATATTACATTAAGAGACGAAATAAAACTTCTTTTGACAGTCAGAGTTGCCAGCTAATTATTCCGTTTATTTTTTTTTACATATAAATTATATTTTTAAATATTTCAATAAACATTAAAAAAAAAAACATTTAAAAATATAAAAAATAGTAGCCCACCGGTCTCGGGAACAGGGTCCAAGCTACCGGCGGTCAGGGCTCCAGAGAGAGGAACCTCCTAACAACACGAGCCGTGTCCAGAAGTACGGCTTTCTGAATCAAGCCCTTGATCCAGCTGCCTAACGAGAGCCTCCTGAGGTGTTGGTCGAGGCTCGTAGCTATTAAGCCATTGGCTGATATGACTATCGGTACAATGATTGCGGAATCCACATCCCACATGTCGACAACCTCGCGAGCCAAGTCAATATACTCGATTTGTTTATCTTTCTCGCCAGAGAAAACTACCGGAGATTTATTGTGAAACTACCGGAGATTTATTGTGAAGGACGGCACGGTCGACATATGTCGGGCATGTCACCGTCCGGGAGAATCAATTCGCCACATTATCTCTGGTTGTTCTCGTCTAGCTAACGGAGAATACTTGCATAGGCACAACCTTGTAGCCAGGATTATCCATCAGCAACTTGCTCTGAAATACTCTCTTGTGGAGTCGGAGGTGCCGTACTACAGGTATGCGCCCGACCCAGTTCTCGATAATGGCAATATCACATTGTATTGGGATCGGTCCATCATCACTGACAGGACTATTGTTGCCAATAAGCCTGATATAGTGGTGGTGGACCGAATAGTGAGGCGTGCAATGATTGTAGACATAACCGTCCCGCATGACGAGAACCTTGTGCCTTAAGAGCTATTGCGTTTATTCTGTTACACGTTGTAAATACGAATATTTTTGTTCCTTAATCTATCACTGCAACTGTATGTAGGTAGGCAGGTAGCATCCCTACAATGCTACGGAGGTGGATTTATCGGCACCAAATTCGGGGTCGGAGTTTTTAAATTTGGTTCGTCATATTATTCTTTCAGCCTAGACGGAGACCCCACTCCGGGTTCTACTGCTACTGCTAGCTAGACGACCTTGAAGTTTGCGTTGTTATAAATTTTCTTATATACCTACTTTGTGGTGTTTATTCGGTTATGCTAGTTCCTATAGGTAACTATTATAGGTAGTCCTCCTGACCGGTTTCGGCCATAGCGGCTAATCTGAAAGCGGTGCGAGCGAGACAAATAGTGCAAAAGCACACACACACAGCGACTTTAGTCAGCGGCTCAGCGCGTCCATTTGAAATTCGCGTAGATATCTTCAAACGCGAGACTGAGTCGCCCTCCACAATCCAGCGCGCGCGCGGCACTCCGCCGTGCCGTCGAAGACAGTAGGGATAGCATCATTACCATTGCGGTTATACCTAATAATTATTGTTATTTTCATCGAAATTGAATTGTTCCATTTAAGTTCAAATTATTCACATTCAATTTACTTAATAGTTTAATTAAATTGAATAGATATTCAAGTTAATGAAACAATTAAATTAGGTACAAAACATTACTCGATTCTTAAATTAAAAAAAAGAACGTTAAATTAATAGGTACCTACATTAGGTATAAATATTGAATTTTGATTTCAGTTTCGGATTCCTAGTACCTACTGGTTTGCTATTCTACTCTTTCTATGATTGAGATAAGTGTTTATTATGAATGTTTCCTTGAAAATAGATCGCGATATAATTGTTTATAAATATTTGAATGGCTAAATATGTTAAATATTATGTTGGTAAATACAAGATAACTAATACAGATTCATACATTTGATTTAATAATAAACCTACATGTACATGTTTAAAAAAAACAAAATAATAATTTTCGTAAAAGAATAATATATGAAATGGTACTTAACAAAAATTTTTTTTGCACATTGTACTTAGCATAAACGTCATTCGAGGCAGTTACCAAGCAAGTCGCCCGAGTAAAGTTTATGAATGAGTTGAATAGCAAACCCTAAACTTTTGAACAGCGCCATCTATAGCCACATAATGTACGGATTTTAAATGAATCGTTCCAATAATCTTCCAAACTTGAGTAAGAAGCCTATCATTCCATAATTTAGGGCTTGCGGGAGGTTATTAAATAAGAACATACTATTCTTAAGACCATTAAAAAGAAGAATAATATTTTACACAAACTTCAATAAAAATCGATACATGTCACGCCATCTATTATTATTTATTAGAGCTAAATTTTCTTTCTTCGTGTTGGGACCCCATGGTTTGGCTTTAGGCCGGGGCTGTCCACTGAAAGCGCTATAAAGTGTCTAAAGCAGACGTTGCAGTACTACAAAGAAAGAAAATCGCCTGTCTTTGCCTGTTTTTTGGACCTATCGAAGGCATTCGATCTTGTCAATTCTGATGTGCTGTGGAATAAGTTGTTATATGAATTTTCTTTACCGGTACCTAGATGTTATATCAATATTTAGATATTGGTATAGCAATCAACACAATTGTGTGAGGTGGAACGGTTCCTTGTCGAGTATGTACAGGTTGGAATGCGGAGTGAGGCAGGGGGATTAAACTCGCCTCGCCTGTACAACCTGTATATGAACCAGCTGATTGCTGAGCTCAGCAATACCAAGGTCGGGTGTTATGTTGACGAAGTGTGTATCAATAATCTTAGCTGGCGACAAAAAATTACATCATGATGGACAATAGTGCTGTGATGGTATTGACTTGGTTTTATCGATTGTTGTTTCTATTTGTGGAATAAACGCCGGAACTGTGACACAGATTATTACATTTATGTCATAAAGTACAAAGCGCGATGAAATAAAACTCAACACAAGGATGGTATAATAATCTTTATTGAAATTTAAACCCATGTTAAAAAATATTGTCAGTTTTGCATGAGCTTTATCGATATAATTTCGAACTCACTACTGTTTTGTAGGTATTAAAGGATGAATTCGGAGCTTGGCGCTGAGGACACGCTTTTTCTTTTTTGGCGTGGCGGTCAAAAGTTTAAAGCAAAACAGCCCTATTATAGCAATATTTTAAAAACTGACAAGCTCGACAAATTTTCGTCAAGCGACTTTTAAAATGAGTTAGTGGTAATGGCTGTCTTTAACGGACGGACAATGGTAAGCAGCCAGCGCCGTTGTATCATTGTTATCTATTTTGATCACGAGGCAATTCAAGTTTTGCATATTATAACGAAAGAAAACGATTGTTAATGTTAGTCCTTGTAATTGCTTTATTGATAAACACATAAGTACTACAATACAAGATGATATACCTATATTTAATGGGTCATTAAAAAGAACCAGCCGCACTTGCACGCGATCGAACATTCCAAACCGGAATCCGAAATAAAACCGGCCAAGTGCGAGTTGGACTCGCACACGAAGGTAAAAAAAAAACTAAAGCTTAACTTTTATTATTTGTTGTTATAACGGCAGTAGAAATACACAATCTTAGAAAATTTCAACTGTCTACTTATTACGGTTCTTGAGACGGACGAACGGACGCACGGACAGCGGAGGCTTAGTAATAGGGTTCCGTTGGTTACCTTTTAGGTACGGAACCCTAAAAATCACATTTTAATGTTAAAGAAGAATGGTCATGGCCCTTACAACATTTACTTAACTCCGACAGAAATCCTACACATTTTAAAGCGACCAGAATCTAAGAAGTCCGGTTTGAGGTTACTTTACCACTAAGTGCGAAAACATTTTATTTGTATGTCTTTTTCATACTTACTAGTAAAGCAATGTTGTATCCTGCTGTCAAATCGGACTTCTTAGTTTTTGGCGACTTTAGTTTCCTTGTAGTCTGAAATATAAGAGAAATACGTTTTTTTTTTCAATTTCGTTGGCTAACATAAATATTATGGTTTTAAGTGTCCTTTCAAGCGAAGCGTTTGGGTTAATTTGAATTGTTCTGGTGGGTACCATTCACTATAGTTGATAACACGGGTCTGATGATGAAAACGATAAAGGTGAGTAGTGGCTCTTTTAGTTAACTACTCCTAAACCTAGCGATCGTGTTTGGGCTCATAATATGAGCTCATAATACGATTCATATTATGAATCGTACGGGTTGGTACTGTTGACATTGTAGCGGGTAACAATGGCACCAAAGGTATGGATGAAGAATTACTTTCCTATACTTTTCTAAAGAAATACTCAAGCTCACATAATAATATTTATGTGTTAGCAAATTTATCAGAAAAAAAACTGGCCAAGTGCGAGTCGGACTCGCGTGCAAAGGGTTCCGAACGAATTTATTTTTTTAACATGTTATTTTAACACTACAGACTTCTAATACTTCCTGTTATCTTTCAAAGATCTATTATCTCCATTTTTTTCAAAATTTTAGGCTCAGTAGTTTCGGAGATAAGGGGGGGGAATGGTAATTTTTCGTCTAATTTCTTGAATAACTTCAAAACCATTAGCTTCAAAATTATGAAAAAAATATAATTAAAATCCTCACAGTAAGCCCTTTCATTTGATATGTCACACAATACTGTTAAAGAACTTTTTTTAAATTTTCTAGTTTGACCTCCAAAAGTGACTCCCATGCTAAAAATTTAATGATTTACGTAACGTGTCCGTGTTTGGGTTATTGCATTCTTGCTCTACTTCAAATGACAGAAAAAATACGATAGGTACTGTTTGACTCTGGGTCAGAAATGGCGACAAACACGTTTGACCATTTTCCACCTTTCTGCTCTTCATCATCAAACCCTTGTTATCAAAACTGTGCATAATATCTATCAGAACGATTCAACTGAGCTCAAAACACCACCGGCATACAAGTGTAAGAATGGATGAAAAATTCATTTCGATACTTCGAAAGCTGCCGAAATCTAAAAATAAAAAAAAATTTGGTCTTCTCAGATGAATCAAAAATACCGATAGGTCTCAATCCTGTTGGACTCTGGGTCAGAAATGAGCATTCCTCTTTAATTTTTGATATTTGGTGCTAAAGTGGTAACAGAAATACGCACTCTGTGAAAACTTAAATCGTCTACCTACCCATCACGCTACCCCTCGGATCCGTTGCGTTCACGCAGCAAGCTAAATAAACATACACTTCCTTTTGAGACACCTTGTATATTATGATCTCTGTAAAACTCTTACTTATACGTTTCAAGCATTTCTAATAAGCTGGAATAAACGCCCGAGCCACAACAGATGAGACCAAAGATCATGATGAACAGATCCGATATCAACCTGTGGTTGTAGGCGCCGTATCTGTCGGGGTAGTAGACGCAGATGTCCATCAAGGCGGGGAACAGGAAGGCCACCATGGAGAGGCACAGCGCGCCCAGCAGCCCCATGAAGGCGCCCAGGTTCGGCGCCGCCACCGCCATGGCGACTGCAAGCACACGCAAGCTCGTCAGCGGCACGAACTGTTGGCCAGCGAAGTTATCAAACAGCTCCCAGACCGAATGCTTTACTAACAGCGACTTGAAATTACCAATCATAAGAGGGGTGCACACGCTGTGTTACATTTCAGAATGACATGCGACGTTATTTTAACGCAAATCAGAATGCAATGATTTGCCTATAAAACAGTCGACACAACACAATGCAACGCAACGAAATGTCTCGCACCTCCTAAGTCGTTAACCGGTGTTATAAGTTTGTCGTGTGCGTCTGTGAGTCTGTCTGTGGCATCATAGCTCCTAAACAGATCAACTAATTTTGATTGATTTTGTTTTTGTTTGAAAATGACTTGATTGAGTTGTTTTAGTCATTCAAAAAAATATGTTTAGCTGTTTGAAGATTATCGGCTCTTTTTAGCTATTGACCCATATAAGCAACTTCCACAGGTCCAATCGGTTTAAAAGGAAATGGTACAAAATAAACTCAGCTCCGGCTAATGATGTATATCTCAGAATGTAAGTGACAGGTAGCTAACACATTTTTTCACGAAGAAGTTTGTTAGGCGTTCTACTCAAAAACTAATTTTGATTCAAAATACTAATAATCCTAATATATAAAATTATTCCGTTACTGACTGATTGAATAAATGACAGGCAACGCAGAGCCCAAACTACTGATCGTAGAAAGCTGAACGTGGCATGTACATTCCTTGGGGAGTGTTCCCAGATTTCCTACGGGAACGGGAAAAAACGGGATTTAAGGGTACGAAGTCGCAGACAAAAGCTTGTTATTAATAATAAGTTAAGATAAATGGATACATACACACATCAAAAAGAGTTTGTAATCACTAGCATAGGCTGATATATTTTTTAAATTTAACTTTATAAAGAAAAATTCTTCCTTGTGTGTTTTCTTTGAAAAGAAACACCCTGTTTGAAAATAAAAAAATAAACTATTTGTAATTAATTAAAATTGAGTAATTAATCAAAGTGTAATTGTAACAGGAATTTGATAAAAAGAAAAAGACTGTTTAACCAAACTTAAACAACAATCTACACTAATATTATAAAGAGGAAAGATTTATTTGTTTGAATTGAATAAGCTTCGAAACTTCTGGACCGATTTGAAAAATTCTTTCATCATTAGAATTCTACATTATCCTTGATGAACATATTTAGGCTATAGAATATTTTCAAAAAAGTTAGGGATCTGTATAAAAACTTCGATAATGTAACCCAAGGTATACAAAAAAATACCAAAAAACATCCTTATATTGCGTACGCTGCGGAAACTAATGACAATAGAGTAAAGTAGGTAATGTACTACAGTTTTATAGAAAACATTAATATCTACAAAAAAATCTGCGAGGGGTATACCTATATCTAACTATTATGGTTAAGTCACAATAACCGCTTTTTTTCCAATTATTCCATCAAAACCCGGGTGGAATGGAATAGTGGTAATTTTGGTATCATGATATTATCCTTATCCATTTAAATGATTTGGTAATTTAGGTTGGTTATGTATACGTAAATTATACTTTAAATTATGCAAATCGGACCTATCGTTTAAAAGTTACGACAGAAATAAAAATACTCTTAGTAAGAAAAATGTCGCGGATGGAGCGAACAGCCCTACGTTTAGTCTGTTAATAATTTACACGTTAGCCTTTATAGAGGGAGGACAAGGAGATGAAGTTCGTGGAGTACCTACTAAATTTACGCGAACGAAGTCGCGGGCGATGTGCTAGTTTATTAATAAAAGGTTTAATAAAATAGTAAATCTTAAGGTGAATGTTTTGTGTTCAATTGGCGAGAAAACAGCTGAACCAATTTTGTTCAAATTTTGAATAAATAATCCTAATAGGTACGGTCAGGTTATAGTCTACATATTATCCGCTATGTGCCTTGGAGGACGAGCAATACTCAAAAATGTCTGTTTTGAACGAGAAAGTGCAGATGGTTCGAGCCTCGCCAACAGATATTATTTTTGTATTTATTTTCTCTTTTGAAATGTATTTTTACGACATAATAATGTCCAAATAAAAATAAAATGGGTTTTCACGTACTTAAAATAACATTTAAAATAATATTTGACATTTTTCCCAACAGTTTAGCGAGGAATTGTTATAAGAAGTCACTACATATTACAAAATTGCAGATACTTATGGGTCTAACCTTAGCAATGTTTATCATCACGCTACACTTTCAAGGAGCTGAGCAGCGATGATATGAATAAGATCGGCTATTTCAACTGTCTGCAGTAATCATAGACCATTGGTTTAAAGACTGCCTGCTGAAAAAGTTGGTGTGGGTTCGAATCTCAACAATCGTGATTTTTTTTGGATTTTTATTAACTTATTCATTTCCTTACTTTTATGATTTTTTTATTTTGGCTATTTTTTTAGCATTTATTCAAGTATGTCAAATATAAATTGACCACGGCCAGACTGTAAAAGTAGTATAGACCTATTTTTTCTTTATCTGTATTCTGTTTTGTTTTTAAAAAATACAAAATCAATGTAGATAAGTTTTACCCATGAACCTGATAGAAATTGTAGCAATTTTCTAGAAGAAATCAACGTATTATTCTACGTAACGCAGATATACGCAGTGCCATCTGTTGACCGACATATTACTATCGACAGCTTGAGAATTATACTAGAAAATATATTTTTTTTATTTATTATTTTTATAACGTCTTAAAAAAGTAATTCTTTTATACCTTACAAAAATATCGTTCTGAATGCACATAATATTCCTATTAATAAAAAAATAAAACAATCTCGGAACTAACGTTTTAACAGTTTAACTACATATTCCATAGATGGCGTTATGCATTTGATCTCATTTTTTGAATCGCGGTATTAAGATTAAAATATTGGTCAACAGGCGCGCGCTTACATTTGAAAAGCTTTGCTTAAGTTGCCCTGGATCCAAGCCCTTATAGGCCCAGTACGGGCCCATAAGCAGGTGGCGATGTCCCACGATAGAGGAGACGAAAGAATTGCTTTAGCTGCGATGGAATTGGGTTTCTGTGTTTTAAAAACATAAAATTGTTTGGATTTGCGTTCCTGGTTCGGAATAAATAAAAAATCAACTTGATTCATCAAGTAGTTTCAAAAAGATTGTTTGGTTCCTTTAGAAGATAGTTCCTGTGCTATTCCGTTGCTTCACAGCATGAATTCATTTCTTCTGCTATGTGTACGAAGAACCCACCGACCAAGCATCAACCATCAATATGCATAATATTGACAAATGTTTCTAGAGAATGTAAGGAATGTCTTGAATTTCCATGAAAACGGACATGGAAGAAAATGATACACATCATCCAATTAAGTTTTATGATTTCTATTTAGGTATTTAATTTCTACAAAACTGCAAAGTCACATACATCCAACAAACTGTTTTATGCTTAGTTTCAAAATTGTTTAATTCCCAGTAAACCTATGAAACCTCAGGACCAGCACATGGCCAGAAATTATCTGTTGCGGGCGTCTCTGTGCAGTGGATAAAGGGGAACTGTAGATCACTAGGTAATGACGTCACAGATGAACTCGCGAAGAGAGGTTCCGAGATGGTAGTGCTGGACCCGTACCCACTCCCCCTCTTACCTTTTCCATAGTTTCGTATATGAATTTGCCAGAGATCAACTGAACTTCGTGAACACAAATAGGCACGGGCTACAAATTGTAGGCAGTCAAAACTGTCAACGTCAAGCCTATACATGCGACTAACAAAACGACTTCTCAGCCCAAGTAGAAATACCTTCCGAATAATAATAGATATAATTACGAGTCATTGCCCCCTAAAAAACTTTTTTCAACATAGCCGCTTTAGATAGCCCAATTTACATAGGTTGCTTCAAACCAATAAATCAGTTGCCACGTCACCCAAAAGTAAAACTCCGCCAAACCTATGAAGCACCCAGAAAACATCTGTGCATTCGGGCGGAGCTAGGCTGGCTAACTTAGCCAGGACTGACTGAAAATGGGAGTCTAACATGGTGCGGATAGCGGAGTCTCTACTCTACCCTAATCTCTCCGTTGCAGGGGTAGACTTCTCTTCTGGTTGGTTTGTCATGGCCAACTTTACCGCACGTTAACAACCCTTTTTATTAGGATGGGAAATCATTAAATGAGTCCTCCCGCTCAGCCAGTGCTTTGCATTATACTCTTCAAAATTCCTAAATCTACGATGAGTCGAGCAATGCTAGATTTTGACTGTTCGTATTCGTCTTATCTTAGAGATCTTATCTAGCGACAACGTTTTGATTTCCAGCTTACTCGTGAACGAAGTTGCGGGCAACAGCTAGTATTCAATATAATATAACTCCTCCCCTGGCTCGAACATATGCGGAGATCCTCCTGGGCATGCTGAGGATCAAGTTATCCAGCATTTCTTGAGATAAACTGTCCCATTCTTGAAAAGTGGCTTCCCTGAGCTCTGGCACTGTTTGGGGACGTGGCCGATTGTTCTAAATAGCTCGCTTAAGAGCATTCCACGCGTGCTCTATTGAGTTTAAGTCAGACGAGCCGGCAGGCCAGTCTAACCTAGTGATGTCGTACTCTTGGAGAGCAGCATTGACTCTTTGAGCTCGATGTGCGGGCGCATTATCATCGACCAGTACAAATTGGTGCCCGTGGTTTACTCGGAATGGTCCGACAATTTCATCAATAGCAAAGCAACTGCTTTATACATGTCTGCTGTGATGAAGCTTCGATACGGGATCAAAGGCGTTCTAGCTCCAATCATAATACCAACCCAAAAGGACATCGATTTTCCCGCCTTACTGAACTGTTCCAGAGGCAGTTCTTTGCCTTTCACGATCTCCTGGTCTTTTCCAGACACGGACACGTCGGTTATCTGGTTGAGTACTGATTCGCGATTCGTCAACGAAGAGACAGTTTTGCCAAATATTTTCTTCTTGATCTTCTTCATTTTGCCGAAGCCTAGCCCACTGCAATCTCCATCGTTAACATTGCCGGGAATTCAGAGGTGCTCGCCAAGACCTCCATGCTCGTAATCCAGCCTGGTGCAAGCAATTCCGAATAGTCTGAGTGCTAACTACAAGCCTAGAGGCAGCCCAAACTTCTGCTTTTATTTTAGGCTGGCAACAATCTAATATAGCGCTTTTGGGTAGCAGTCCAAACAGTTAGGCGACAACTGCGGGGTCGGTCAGCTAAATTAGCCATCCCGTGGTACCTCTGCAATATGGTCACGACACAGTATTGGGATATAGTAACTCTGCGTGCTATTTCTCTCGGTGTGTATCCTTCTTCCCTCAAAGTTACTATTCTTGCTCATAAAACTTTTGATAATCCTCTTGACATTTTTCAATTATACCTTTCCGCGAAAACGTATTTTAAATCCGTTAAAATTGACTACATCAGATTTTTGAATGAGCGTAAGCTAGGAAGCCTCTTTATATGGAAAAAAAAAAAAACTGATTTATTGTTTTATATTCTAATTCTATATTTTACCAAGACATTAGCCAAGCAATCGACAAAGTG
Source organism: Lacanobia wlatinum (assembly GCA_947578705.1). Taxonomy (NCBI): domain Eukaryota; kingdom Metazoa; phylum Arthropoda; class Insecta; order Lepidoptera; family Noctuidae; genus Lacanobia; species Lacanobia wlatinum. The sequence continues at coordinate 2,733,642 of OX388022.1, read as the reverse complement.
TGGCATAATGGGCTACTCTACAACATTAAGAAAACGCTACCGCACTCTTTTTATTTATTGGTGAAATCTTATCTTGAAAATAGATTCTATGAAGTAAGATATAATTCCGATAAATCACAAATGCACGAAATTAAGTCGGGAGTTCCCCAAGGCAGTATACAGGGACCAATTCTCTATTTAATATTTACATCAGATCTACCCACTTATGCCAATAAATAACACTACATCGACATACGCAGATGATACCGCACTTCTTTCTACCCATGAGAATCGTGTGTCTGCATCTGAAAGGATCCAATCGCACCATACTTTCATCGAAGCATGGCTCCAACAGTGGCGTATGAAAGCCAATACAGATAAGTCGGTCCAAGTTACTTTTACACTTAGAAGGAAAACCTGCCCACCTGTGAAACTTTATAACACAGAGATCCCACAATCAGATGACGCCAAATACTTAGGTATACATCTCGACCGTCGACTCACTTGTCGCAAACACGTATGGACTTAAAGGAAACAACTTGACACTAAACTCCGCAGCATGTATTGGCTCGTCGGTCGAAAGTCACCGTTAACAGATGCCAGTATGACTATTTATAAAGCTATACTGAAGGCCTGGTACTGGGGCACAGCCAGCCATAGTAATATTGAAATACTTGAAAGGTTTCAAAGCAAAACAATGAGAGCCATGTTCGATATCCCACCTTACATAAGTAATAAATATGTGAACCAAGATTTCGATCTGCGAACTGTGAAGGAATAAATTGAGTCAAACAGCAAGACATACCAAGACAGGCTAGGCCAACATATAAACGAATTAGCTGCCGAACTACGTAGAGTGGGCAGTCTGAGATTCTCTCGCCTAAAGAGAAATAGTATACCAGAACTCGACAAGAATTGAAGACAAAACATTAAGATTGTACCACTGGGTGCATTTTTCTGATACATCACATCATCCGATGAAAATCTGACAGCACATTAGACTATTGTTGGAAAACAGATTGCTAAGAAGCAGGATACAAAAAAAAAATAAAAAAAACACTATATTTTTGAATAAAAATCTAAAAAGAAGAAGAAGTCATACTATAATTTACCGTAACAAAAAGTTTTCGATTATTCAAAGTGATCGCAAACCTTTTTTGATGCGTGTGCAAACTTATCACTTAACCTTGAGTCAATCACAATGGGGAAGCACACTAAAAGGTAGAAGCAGATGGCGCTTTCAGCGACTGTACCTTGTTTACGTCTGTTATCAAGTTGTTGCGATTTTCTGTGTTTATTTTGTAATTTACCTGAAAAATGTACTCGTTGCTATCTTTATATGAACTTCAAACTGAACTTCGACGAAGAAATGCATCACGAAATGCAAAAAGGCCGATTTGATTGAGAGGTAGGCATTTTAAGTGTTTGAGGTTATCTTTCATATTTGTTCTTTTTATGTTAACACAAACTTATAGGTTTTTCTTTCTCTAGGTTGGAGGCATACGATCGAAATCAAAATTTTGGAGTCCACTTTTATCTTGAAGAAGACAGTTCCAATGTATGTCCGCCTTCTGTAACTTTCAAAGACATCAACGCTGATTCACCTATTCCAAACCTTAGTCAGTATGAAATCCAAGAATAAATTGAAAGGTATGTTGTAGGTATGTACTTTATACACGTAGATTGTTCTGTAATTGTATTTGTATTCTGTTATTGTACGTAACCTTGCTGTATCACTTGCCCTGAAGTTTTTAATCCGCAAAGCGCTTTCCCATTGCTTTCTGAGTCAGTATGATATCATATTACTATATAAAGACCCAGATGATACCGACAACTACCACCCCATCAGCCTACAACCAGAAATTTACAAACTATTAGCTTAAATCTCGAAAACCGCCTTGAAAACTATACTGAGAAGTACCAGCCCGTAAAACAAGCAGGATTTAGGAGGGGTTTCTCAACAGTCGACAGCCTAAACACACTAGAACTGGTAATTGATAAATATGAAGAACAACAATCTCCACTTTACCTGGCCTTCATTGATTGTGCCAAAGCATTTGACTCAATCTAACATGAAAGTTTATGGAGAGCCTTAGAGGACTGTTACGTACCAAATGAAACAAGAGAGCTCATAAAAGATATCTATGAGAAAAGTGTAAGTAGAGTTAAACTGAATAAGAAAGGTCCTGAAATAAAAATATGCAGAGGTGTGAGACAGGGTGATCCATTATCATCCAGATTTTTCATTACTGTTCTTTTATATACCATGAAATGCTTAAACAGAACTGACAAGGGAATTTATATAAATGGTAACTACCATAGCAACCTAAGATTTGCTGATGACATCGTACTGTTTTCGGAAACACCAACACAGTTACGAATGATGATGAACGACCTCAACAACGTCAATAGTCAGAACTCAGAACTGAATACCACTAAAACCAACGTTATGACAAACAGACCAGAACGTTCAACTAAGTTCAGAAGCGACTACTAGATTTTGTACAAGAATATATTTATCTAGGCAAATAAATCGAGACATGTAGATGAATTACACAGGCGCATAAATATGACTAGGAATAAATTTTGGAGGTACAAAGAATTATTAAAGCCAAACCTACCTACCAGTCTAAAGTCAATTGTTTTGGATTCCTTCCTTCTGCTTATCATACGCCTGCCAAACATGGATCTATAATGGAACAATTTAAACCTGAACCAGAGAGCAGTGGAGCGGAGCATTCTAAACCTAAATGCATGGATAAACAAAAGAGTCAGATATAAGAAAACGGAACAACGCAACAGATTCTCTAACTCACTGCTTATAGTAAAAATGGAAATGGCCACGTTGCACGTATGAAAAATTACAGATGGTCCAACAAAATAGTACACTAAGCTGGTCATACCGGTAAAAGAAAACAAGGTAGACCCCTGAAACAAGGCTTGATGAAATAAAGAGACAGCAGGTAATGTTTGGGCATGAAAAGCCAAGGACAGAAAACTGTGGAGTGAAATGGAGGAGGACTTTACTCGAAAAAAAAATGTTTTTGATTGTTTGATTCTTCGTATTTTAACACCGACTTCCGAAATTAAAGTTATTTTTTATAAAAAGGTTTATTATTTTTTGCTTTTCAGCTTTTTCGGAGGTTTATTTTTTTGTAAAAAGTTTTCATATTATAATTTTTGTGGCTATAATCTACTAATTGCTTATTTTTTTATTCCTTTTAAAAGCTACCTAGCTTCCTTTAGCTATTAATTGTTATATTATCCTACTTATACTATTTGCTGTATAAAAACTCAAAAAACAGTCTTTATATACTAACATGGGTAGGCCTACAAAAATGCTACACAACTCAGCATTAAAATCTGTGAAAGACAATGAATTACCCCTATTTTCCTACCCTTAGCGTAGGATTTTTTTTTTCAAATTTATGTGAGACCAACTTCGAGGTACACCCTATTAAATAAAAACGATTTATATGAATCGGACTACTCTGTAAAAAGTTATGCGTGGTCATACATTATAATCAGTGAGTGAACAATCAATCATCCCCTGTTTTCCTACCCTTAGAGTTTGTATTTTTTTCCAAATTAATATGGGACCAAATTCGGGCATATCCTTTCCAATAAAAAAGAATTATCAAAATCGCACTACTTTATTTTTTATTTTTGCCTGAACTGGTATAACCTAGCCTATCGCCCCGTAACCGTTTGACGTTGAGTTTCGGGAACGTCAAGCGGGTACGGAATCCGGAACCCTGTGATCACAAATTTTACAATTTTGTATTTTTTTTATGTAATCCTAAATAACTATGCTATTGATTGCAGTTACAAATTGAATAAATAATATGGTCAAGTTTTTTTGGGTTATGTTTAAAAAACCTTTTCTCAGATAATTGTGGCACTTCATCTTTCAAAAAAAAATGTACTATATTACCCTAGGCAAGTTATTTAAAAAATGGCCCATTTAATCAAGATTTCAAAATGGTACAACACTTGCTACTTATCTTTCCATAAAAAATATTATCAATGTTAATAACCATTTAGAGCATTAAAAAGTCGAACAAAAATTCCAAAAGCAATGAGAAAACTTTTACCTATACTATGAATTTTAATTCGATTCCAGATTTGACATTAGCTACTGTCATTTTGTGAAATAATGATACCACATATAATAGTGTAGTGATGAACACAAAAATCGATAAACGATCAGTGTGTGTGCCATCAGTGTGCCAATTAAAGACTAAATTATTGATTTTTATTTAAATAAATACATAATTATTCATAATAATTATTTATAAATTAGTAACCGCTGCTCTATTTTACAAAAACTTATTATTTTTGTTTTTATATTAAAAACAAAACTTATAATAAAAGAGCCTAGATAGTTTTCAGTATTGGCAACCCGTGCCCGCTCGTGCAGCTATCGCCATTTTGTTTATCATGTCATTCGGCTTCATTCTCCCAGTCTGACTGCACGAATATCTTATTTCATTGCGAATCGATATTTTGTTGGGTTTTTGTTAAAGTGTTGTTACGTTGTGTTTGTTGTTACGTTTACGTAGTTTTTTGTGAACTTTGAGTGAATCTATTTGTTTTGGTTTTCCATCAAAATGGATCCTCAGCCAAATACATCACAAAAAGACGTGGATGTTTTCTTGTCCCCAAGAAAATAACGTCTACGAAAAGCTTTCACTGTTACTGAAAAAGTAATGATCCGCAACGCCTACAAATACGTGAAAAATGAAATTTCTGCGCAATTGGAGGCCTTTGAAGTTGTGGAAGAAAATGAATGTATGAGTAAAGTTGCTGACATATTGGGAATAACCTCACGCTCTGTTTGTAACGTTTTGAAGGAAGTAAATAAAGGTGCGCCGCCAACTCCTCCTAAAAAAACTGGACCAAAACGAAGTTTCAAAGATAAAATTGATGAATTTACATTCTCTGCAATACAAAGAATTGTTCATCAGTTCTTTTACCAAAATGAACCTCCAACCATTGCAAAGGTTAGTCAATCAGTCAGACAGTATTATTTTATACCTACATCTTTTATATATAAGTAATGATTCCAAGCTATTATAAAACTTACTATTTTAGATTTTACAAGTGATGAACGATGATTCAGAAATGCCCAAGATTTCCAAAGACACCCTCAGAAATTTTGAAGCATCTTAATTTTAAATTTGTTGCACGGTCACGCAGGAGCACACTTATTGATCTAAATGATATAATAACATGGCGCCACATATATATTATCAAGATGAAACTTGGGTTAACGCAGGTAAGGCTAACATTTATACACAAAATGAATTTATATACATTTTACATTAAATTTAATAGTAATATTGAATGTTCATGTACTATATTTATTTTAAGGTCATAATGTAAAAAAAACTTGGGTGGAAAAGAAAGTCACATCATCTCGACAAGCGTTTTTGGAGGGACTGATCACTGGATTAAAAAATCCATCTGGAAAAGGCAAACGTCTCATAATTAGCCATATAGGTAGTGAAGAAGGCTTCCTGGAAGAGGGGCTCATGATTTTTGAAGCAAAGAAAAATTGTGAAGATTACCATGATGAGATGAATGCAGTTTGTTTTGAGGAGTGGTTCGCTGGTGTCTTGCCAAAATTAAGACCAAACTCAATTGTGGTGATGGATAATGCACCTTACCACTCCCGAAAATTGGAAACGGCACCAAAAATGAGCTGGAAAAAAGCTGCCATTCAAGATTGGCTTTTAAATAAAAATATTCATTACGAACCAGATATGGTTAAAGCTACGCTTTTAGAACTGATTCCACATAACGAGTCTTTTAATAAGTACGCTGTAGACGAAATGGCAGCGCAACATGGGATCACGGTTTTAAGACTGCCCCCTTACCATTGCGAGCTAAACCCTATCGAATTGATATGGGCGCAGGTAAAGGGGCGTGTAGCTCAAAATAATAAAACTTTCAAATTGACAGACATGAGAAATTTATTTCAGGTAGGCATTCAAAAAATTACGGCTACCGAATGGTCTAAATGCGTATCCCATGTTGTCAAAGAAGAGAAAAAAAATGAGTAGGCTAGATATGTTAATTGACAATATCACAGACACATTTATAATAAATGTTACAGAAAGTGACAGCGATAGCGATAGCGATGACGGCGACAATATATAAAATAAATTATTACCATAATACATATATCTGTTTTATTTGTCATGTTCCTTCATAATCAAATCAATCAAATTTTTTATTTATTTCACACACAATTATAAAAGAAAAGTCTCAGATCGTTAATTAATCGTCAAAACTAAATTATCGGTTCAGAAATATTTAATTTCCTGATATACTTAGTTTACGAGAGTAAAATTATAAACAAGAAGAATCGATCCGGAAATATTCCATTTCCATATCGAATAATTTCGCGACGTCACTATTTAGTACTTGTCATAACGTTGCAACACTGAAATTGTCAAATCTGGAATCGAATAAAATTCATAGTATAAATAGTACTTTTGTGTGCAAAATCTTCTACTACGCCACAGTGAGTAGTGAATGAAGTGAGACAGACTAATATTTTATTTTTAGAGAAAGCGAGACAGATAATTAATTAAACCACTAAAAATAAGCCTATACCAGACTTCGCGCCTCTCAAAATAAATATCAAAATAATAAAACGATCAACCAACGAAAAATATCTTGGATTAAGGGTAGATGAAAAACTAACTTGGAAATTACACATCGACCATCTGAGAAGTAAATTAACATCGCTATTGGGAGCATTACGGAAAGTAGCAAACTGTATTCTAAATAAAGTGCGCACTTTGATTTATAACTCGTTAGTCAAATCGCATCTAGAATATTTAATTGAGATATGGGGATCCGCAGCAGTAACTAATTTAAATTCACTTCAAAGAGTTCAAAATAAAATAATTAAAACTCTGTTCCATTATCATTATCTCACTCCAACGAAGACCTTATACGAAAAAACTAAACTATTAAATATAAGACAGCTATACATTTACTACACTTGCATTCTTATTAAAAACATAACTACAAACTCAATACAAATACAGAAAAAAACAATATCATTAGTGTACGCACTAATTACGGTAGAAAGACGATGTTATGTGTGTGAGCACAGCTGTTCAATGCATTGCCGGACGAGATAAGAGATTGCGATAACGTGAATACATTTAAAAATAAGCTTAAGAAACATGTATGTACATTATAACTTCTAATACTCTGGAGGAAATTGTATTGTACTGTATTATCATACTTACTTTGAATCTAAGAATAAGCGGACTGTAAGTTCTTATGAGAAATAAATTTCTTTAAGCCGAAACCGATAATGACGCCAATGTATGATAGTCAAATGATTAATTTAGTGTGTGTGAACACACGGTGATCTGGGTTCCAGATCATCGTGTGTTTGCCAGATTGTATCACGAAAATCAAATCAAAATAATTCGTCGTAAACGCGTCGACTTGAGAACCTCCTCCGTTGTTTCGTCGGTTGAAAAGGTCTTTAAATAAAATAATAATTAATTTAATTTAACATGCATGCATCAACTATATTTGAAATCGAATTATTAATTGAAACGGTAAAGAATTTAATTAGAAAAATGTATTTACTAATGTTAAAATGAATAATGCACATAGTATATAATTTAATGTAATTTAGGGATAAATAAATGGCTTATAGTCCGTGTCACTCATTGTGGCAAGACAAACCTAATGCCTATAATTCCTCATTTGTTAAAATGCAAAGTCGCTTAGGCTGCAGGACTTGGCAAAAAAAGCTTAACTACTAACTTCGATTAGTAATAAAATCACGCTAGCCACCGGATAAAGCAATGGAGATGGTATATTATTATATTACTAGGTACTCTCTTTACTCTATAATATAAGATAATAGCTTCCGTCCGCAGCTTCGCTTGCGTGAGAATAAATTATCGCCTATGTTACTTTCAGACAAGTTTGCTTTCTATTAGTAAAAAAAATAATAATTTCTATTGATCCTTTTAGTTTAATATAGGTACAATTCTTTAGGCCAAGCGTCTTTGGCTTCGGGAGACCACAAATTTTAAGTAGCAAGTATAAGTTTTATTAGCCGTCTTCCGACGCGATGACGCTTGGCCCAAATAATCGCACCTACCTACATTAAACTAAAAGGATTAATAGAAATTATTTTTTACTTTTTGGGTTTTTGAAATGTTTAATTTTAAATTTTTATTTCATGCCATTTAAACTCTCCTTTAATAAAGTGTATATCATTCTACTAGTCAAGCCCTTTCATTTGATACCCATATTGAGCGAATTGTGAAAAAAATATGTAATCCACCATTTTGTGGCGGCGGCCATTTTGGACCGATTTTCATCAAACATAGCTAAGAACACTCCCGACTACTTCACCTTTCGAAACAAAAAAAAATCAATCAAAATCGATCCATCCATTCGGGAGCTACGAAGCCACAGACATATACACACACACACACACAGACATGTCAAACTTATAACACGCCGTCGTTTTTGCGTCGGGGGTTAATTATTGTTAAAATCAGTCCAGTAGTTTCGGAGCCTATTCGGTATAACTAACAAAACAAAATTTTTCCTCTTTATCTATACTTCTATACTATCCATGCTTCCATGCTAATACACTTCTGGACACATCTATTGGCCCACCTTGTATTTTCAGTTTCGTTTGGTCCTAGCTAAAATTTTATATTAGGTCGAGCAAAAAGTTTTTATGCAGTTTTGAACCTGGCACATTCACAATTTCATTCAATAGTCTTTTTTTGAATTTCGAACACAGAATTTAAAGAAACAAAGACAATTTGGAGCGTGTTTGTTGATATCAAACAATCGAATACTAAGAAAACGTTGGTTTTATTGGTTTACTTGGATTTAATTCTTGAAAAAGTGATTGATATCTTTGGTTTTGCAACAAACATTACTTATTCTTAACATTAAGGTGAGGTTCTATCAATAATCTATGGATACTTCACCTGAAGTCGCCGCCCAAGCTGTGGCACTTATTCAGGCCGGACACAGGCAAAGAAACGTGAGTGCTCAACTTAATTTAAGTCGATCTGCGGTCCGAAATGTTTATCGGAGGTACCTAGAGACTGGCAGCTTTGTTCGTCGCCAAGGAAGGCCACGATCTCGGGTCACAACTGAAAGGCAGGATCGATTCATCGTGACGACCAGCTTGAGAAATCGTCACCTTACCTCCATTGAGATACAAAACCAACTTCGCGACTTCCACGGAGTATCTGTGAGCGCTCGAACTGTTCGGAGAAGGTTAAAAGAACGCGAAATGGTACCACACAAGCCAGCTAATGGGCCCAAACTAACGCGAGCCCACCGAACAGCGCGCCTTCATTTCGCACGCAGTCATTTAAATTGGACACAGCAAGATTGGAGCCGTGTACACTTTTCTGATGAGTCTAAAATTGTGTTACATGGCAATAATGGAAGGAAGAAGGTCTACCGACGTAAGGGAGAGCGTTTCGCACAATGCTGCTTTGAAGAGAGGGTTGCTTATGGCGGTGGCTCATGGACTGTCTGGGGCGGTATATCCGCGAGCGGCAAAACTCAACTTGAGGTTGTTACAGGACCACGGCTGCCAACATTAAATGCTGAAAGGTACATTCGTGAGTGCTTAGAACCTCACGTGATACCATACGCGGACTATGTGGGCCCAAATTTCCTTTTTATGCATGATAATGCAAGAGCCCATGCGGCCGGCATCGTCAGGGAATATCTTCGGGATGTGAACATCACAGTTATGGACTGGCCAGCCAGAAGCCCAGACATGAACCCCAAATTTCATAGAGCGGTTGATAAACTCTATGCCTAATCGTATGAGAGCTGTAATAGATGCCCATGGAGGCAACACGCGTTATTAAATTAAACCTTTATTTGATAAAACATGTTTTTTATTCAAAAAGCAATTTCTATTGGGTATAGGTATTCTGAATTCAAATTTAAAACAATACGATCGAAAAAGATGGTAAAATGTATCAGGTTTAAAACTGCATCAACAGTTTTTGTTCAATCTAGCAATCATATTTCGGTAGGGGCCATCGAAACCTAAACTCTAAGGTGGGCCAATAGATGTGTCCAGAAGTGTATAATAAAGCAGTCGTTCGTGAGTTTGTGAGGTTGTAGGGGGTAATCTCTGGATCTATTGAACCGATTTTGAATTTGTTTTTACAATAGAAAGCCACGTTATTTGTGAGCGTCTGTACCAGACGGGCGTGATCGACTGGAACGGGGGTGTGTTTGGGTAGGTCTATCCTTCTTGTATTCCTTCGATGTGAACTGTGACCACCCGACTGCGTCCAGCCGCGCTAACGTCCTGAGCAGGGCCGGATTTAGGGGTCCAGAGGCCTCGGGGCAACAAAGGAGTGGAGGCCCCCTTGCCCCAAATTATTTTCCAAATAAAATGAACAATTTTTTTCAGTCGAGTTTTTCAATAAATAATTTATTGTGAAACCAAGTAGATTCTCTTAGTATTTAACAAACACATATAAATAAAGTCGGAAACAAGAATTATTTGAAATTAAATTTTAGTGTTAACGAACGGAACCTTTCGAGCTTTTTTTGCCGAAAAATCGTTGATGATTTCGCTGAAATCCAGTTCTCGGAGTAAATCGCTTTCAATGCTCAGGAGAGAAAGCTTTGATAGACGGTTTTGTCCCATCGTGGTTCTAAGCTTATTTTTTATAATTTTCATTTTTGAAAATGAGCGCTCCAGTGCAATTTGATACCATCAAAACCAAATACATTCTCAATACATTTTCGAGGTTTGGGAATGTAGCTCTGAAATTTTGATCTTCGAGAATTTGGTAGTAAAATAGTTCCGGCGATTGATCTTTTCCATAGTCCTTTTTGTATGAATCAATCAAAGTCACAAATTGAACCAACTCATTACCAAGACTAGGCTCTAATTCATCCGGATACACTTTCACCAATGGCTCTGCTGCAGCGCGCAATAGCGTGCATCCATCTTCTCGATGTGATTCAGAAATCCAAATCTCGAACGTACAGCTTCATAGGCACGCCATCTTTCAGTAAGAGAAACAGATAGCTGGTCAACCACTGGGATGAAGGCGGATACTTTGTATTTCTCCTTGGGTGACAGATTTGCGTTTTGTGCTTTCCCGTAATCGAGTGGATTCAACCTCACATTTCTCGTTCTGGTGCGGGTGCGTGATTGTACATATTCATCAGTATGGGATATTTATTTGGCAGCTTCCTCGTATTTATCGAAATCGTTTGCATTCCACGAATGATTTCAATGATTCTATTGCACGCATTGCCGATTCAAGAATCATTTTCGGGTCTTGCAACATCTTGTTTGTAGCGTTGAATCGTTCCAAGATATCGTTCCAAAATGTTGCAAACAAAGCGGTTTCGAGACCACTCATCTTCTGTAGAAGGTGCGTTGCTTCATTCCACACGATGTCTTTTTGCTCTTTATCGGAAGATATGCTGGTTAAGGCTTCTTCGATTTCCGAATAGCCGTTGACTAAGGCTTTCGTAGCTTCAGCTCGACCAGACCAACGAGTGTCGCTGAGCTTTTTCAACACTAAAAACTGGCCGCTTTTTTTCTCCGATAATTTCTCGATCAGAATTCGGTGTCGCTCTGTACTGGCTGTGAAAAACGTGTATAAATTTTGCACGAAATCAAAGAATTGAACAGCCGATGGACAAGAGTTAGCAGCTGCCTTTCCCACTAAATTCAAAGAATGACCACAACAAGGTACAAACGCCGATAAATGATTTTTCTCCAAAATAAGAGCCTGCATCCCCTTGTATTTGCAACTCATGTTTGCAGCATTGTCATATGATCGACCGCGGCAATCCATGATGTCTATTTGATGGTCACCTAAAAATTTGAGCAGAGCGTTTGCTGTGGCTTCGCCAGTATGACCGCAGTTTGGTAAAAGGTGAGAAACCTTTCTTTTGGCGTCGATCCTTCCATATATCGAAAATCTATAGTAAGTTGATCGATGTGAGCTTCGTCGGGAGTAGAGTCCACTGATACGGAATAATATTTCGATTTTTTAATCCTGGATACTATTTCAGTTAGTACCTTATCACCCATAGAACCGATCAGTTCTTCGCAAATCGTAGACGAAAGGTAACTGACATGACCACTCCCTTTGTTTGCATGCTCTTTCAAATGGGTTGCCAAGATTGGTTCATACTCGGCTAGCGATTCCAAAATTCCCAGAAAATTTCCATTTCTTGGTGAGCCAACAATTTCATTGTCACCTCGAAAGGCTAATCCACGTTCAGCAATGATTTTGATGGTATTAACGATAATTCTCAGGATTTTTCGCCAATACTCGAATTGATTAGCCTCTTGCATCGCTAGCTCTTGATCGATGCGTCCTGTGACTTTTCCCCGTTGCACTAAACTCATTACCGATTCCAAATAAGTTTTCGAAATCTCATGTTCATAGAGACGATCGGATGCATGCTTCCAGTCACTGAAGCCTTCTCCACTGAGTTTGTTGTTTTGAGGGGACATCAATTTACACGCATAACAATATATTTTCCCCGTAGTTGGAGAAAAGCAAAGCCAGAATCGATTGACGGTCTCTTGATTTTTATTGCGGCGTGTAAACATGTTCTTCGTACATTTCCGAACAAAGTTGGAATTATCTCGTGGCTGATCTTGATGAACCGAATTCTGCAGAGATACTTGATCGCAATTTTGAAGTTCTGTGGAACTTTTTTTCGCCCAATATTCGATCATTTCCTTTGTTATATTAGCAGGAAAAAGACCGATGTCATTTTTGAGACCGCAAAATTTTGCTTCCTCTTGGGTCTGATATTCGCTTATCGAAAATTGTGTGGTGTTGCCTGATGAAACCTCAGCCTCAAGATGATCTTGAATACTATCGACGACATCTCCATCAACTGTTGAATCTCCTGCTGTTTTGTTAGGATCTTCAGGGATTTCTTCTTTATTTGACGACGTAAAAAAACTGGTCAATTTGGGTGTTTTAGCTAAAGTTTCTTATAATCAAATAATCAAATAATCATGTATGTATAAAGTACTTTAGGCTGTAGGTAAAGGTCAAAGCGAAAAAAAAATATCAAAGGAAAAGATGTTTACTAGGTTTACTAGTTGAAATTAGAAAGATTTTTTTTTCCGAAGTCTCTATTGTACAGGCCCCCTTGTATGCGTTCGGAAACCTGTTTCCGAGCGCATACAACCCTAATCTCTTCAATGCTTGTGGAGGCCCCGGGGCTTTCGCCCCGGTTGCCCCCCCCCCTAAATCCGGCCCTGGTCCTGAGGTTCCTGTACCACACGTGTAACGTTCTTCTTTCTTGCTATTTGCACTTGTTGTCTTCGGGGTAGATTGGGGTTAGGGATGTTTGCTTACCACGGATAAATGAAGGAGCAGAATTTACTGTTAACACTGCAGCTGGTGGTTTAAGGGAAACTTTTCGCGACTATTTTACTATATTTAGTTTAACTAAATGTAGTAAAATAGTCGCGAAAAGTTTCCTTTATTTTTCTTGACAATGGCTACGAATTTCTATTTTTGGTCTGTTTACTAACGTTCTATGTTAATTTACCACAACGAGGCCCATAAATCGCTGTTTGAGTTTATTTTTAACTTTAAGTTTAACTAAAACTGTCATACATTCTTGGCTATATCTAGGTCTATTCTATGTCTAGATAGGGGTTGATGCACCTATCTGTAAAGTCCCCAAAATTTTCCCGTCGAATGGGGTGAAAATCAACCCTTCAACCCTGCCCACTGAGGGGCTTGTTGCATTCAACTATCGAATCTATTTACAAGTATGAACTTGTCTACTATTAAGGGTTGACTTCCCGAAAACTTCTCCTTTATGTGAATGATTTTGTTGACGTGACTAATCATAAATGCTTTTTGTTTGCTGATGACATTTCGATAATTGTTTCTACCGACAAGAAAAGTAAATTAGTAATTGATCATGAAACAGATATTAATAATACAATAACAAGTCTTATAAATTGGCTTAATAATAATAATTTATCTATTAATCTCAATAAATCAGTATATGTCCAATTTAATAAATGTTATAATAACAAATTTAATATTTACATTGAATATACAAAATCTTCAACAAGTATCACAAACTAAGTTTTTGGGAACGGTCATAGACGAACATCTAGACTAGAAAGCTCAAATCGATAGTGTATGTAATAAAATCAATAAATTCGTAAACGCTCTTAGGCGGATTAAAAATGTTACAAACATTAATTAATTAATTAATTAATTTAATTTAATTTAATCTTGTATATTTTATCATATTTTTTTTATTTTTTATTTGTAAATATGGATCTATGGTCTGCAATAAAGATTTATTATTATTATTATTATTATTAAAACAGCAGTATTGTTATATCGTGCACATATTGAGTCCTCTCTGCGATATGGGTTAATTTTATGGGGAAATAGTACCGACCATAACAGAGCATTTATCGCTCAAAAGAAATGTGTTCGAGCTATTCATGGCCTTCCACCGGACGTATCTTGTCGACCAATATTTAAAAAACTCGGTCTGCTACCACTACCTTCACTATATGTATATGAAACATGTATGTTTGTACAAATATTTATTCAGGACTGCAGCAGATGTATGCTCTAGGAATCGGCGTGACAAATTTAGGCTTGTTTTGGGTGAAATCCCGCGATTAAAAAAATATAATAAGGGCTGCTTGGCGATGGTTGTACGTATATACAACAAATTACTATGTAAACTTAAATTACTAAATAACAGACTGTTCAAAATTCACTTGTTTAAATGGCTAAATGATAATAACTTTTATAGTATTAAGGAATACCTAGAACATAAGTTGTGTTAACAATTTTGCATGCTTTAGTCTTAAGCAAAACATGTATGATCTTTCCTTTAACTCATGTAACACCTTTGTATACCATGTTTTATGCAAATAAATAAATTGAATTGAATCGAAAACTGTGCCGTAAGAGCTGTTGGGCTATATGTCTTAGAGTAGATGCATCATCCTTCTATCCAGATACACAACTTTCAAAGCCACCTTTCTAAGGGTGAAAGTACTATAAGGTCAGAAACGCGGAAGGCATAAAGCCACATTTTCTCAAATTGTGGCTTTATGGCTTATCTGACCATAAAGAAGTTTATATCTGAGTAGAGCTCAGCGCTAGCGCTAGCTCAGGTTTGTAGTACCGATTATCTAAAGCCTGAATACCTAGATTTTCTGTATGTTTAGTAAATGAAGGTGTCTGTAAATGGTGGTTTGGTTGTCCACCCTATTACCATTTTGAGTAACTGTCCTGTGTCGGTATGTGTAAAATGTTCAATTCCTGTGTACCTTCTTTACCATTACCAGTTACCAAGTACGTTTTAGGGGTTTACCAGGAATGTGTAGGGGAGTGTGTAACCCTACCTATCTATTTACTTAAACAAAATAATTTACTCAAGAACTTTTTATGTGTCCGGGGGAAAACGACAACAAAATATAAATTTAATTTGAATACAAAGTACTCATACTATAACTATCTTATTCTATTACATAAGCTCGCTAGTACGCGAGTTATTAAAACTGTCATGTGACGCTTTCGTCGCGAACACTCATAGGCTATATTATAGGCCTAATGAAGTGGGAGTCTGCTAGTAATATTATAGGCATAAAATATAAACAAACAAAGAAAAACTCTTTCCCCTTTATAGTATCCATACAGTCATTTAACAAAATAGTAAATCGTAGGTTGCATGTTTACGATTTGAGAGAAAACTACAGATCAGAATATGTTAAAATTTTCCATAAATAATCGTTATAGGTTATGGCAATATTCAAATATGTCTGTTTTGAAAAACATTGGCAAATAGTTCGAACCCCAGTTACAGTTATTATTTTTGTATTTATTATGAACTAGCTGACCCGCGCAACTTCGTCTGCGTCACAATTTTCATTAATGCTCCGCTCCTATTGGTCTTAGCGTAATGATATATAGCCTATCCTAGCCTAGCCATCCTCGATAAATGGGCTATTTAACACTGAAAGAATATTTCAAATCGGATCACTATTTCCTGAGATTATCGCGTTCAAACCAACAAACTCTTCAGCTTTATATATTATATCGATATAGATATAGGTAAATGTTTGCGCCGGAGCTGGATTAAATTTAAAGGAGCCGTGCATCGTCTCCTACGCATTCTGTTACTTTAATGATATTGAAAGAACATCGTTACTCTGACTTGATCCTGCACTTAGATCTGGAATCGGCCCATAACAGGAAAACGTGAACCTGTGAATCCTGTTACCACAAATCATGATCTAAAACGAGAACGTTTACCTGTAGCTTTAACAGATAAGTGCCTTGTCCTACTACTACATCTCAAGAATCCACCCTTTATAACCCACGGCCATGGCGTGTGTCTAGATCAGGTGCACATCGGCACCCTGACACAGGAGGAGGAGACGCTTGCAGCTGTACTCACACGGAATGGACGCGATGACCACTCGGAGCGCGTAGTCCGCTACCGGGCTATCGTTGAAGCGTTTATGTATCAACCGCCAGGATAACTGCCACGACACGAAGTTCTGTAGCGGGTACGACAGAAACATTGCCGCGGCAAATGCTAACTTCACCACCTGCGCTTTCCTGTAAAACAACATTTATATGTCACATTTTCCTTATAACAACAAAAAAAAACTGGCACGTGTGAGTCGGTCTCGAGCTCAAAAGGTACCGAACGATTTTCTTTTAATATGTTTCTTTAAACCATAAACTTCTTATAAGTTTTCCTGTAAATTGTAAGTTAAGAGCTGTTGTAGCTACATTTTTATTCCAAAGTTTTAGGTTCAGTGTTTTTTCTATTATTTCAGAATCATTGATCAATGTTGAAAAACTTTTATTGTTAGGGCCCCAATATTCAAAAAGTATTTGTTTACATAATGCGTCCGTGTGGGCTCAGAGACGTTCATACGAGTGTGTTCACCAACAAGAGCGGGAGTCGTGCCCTAAGTCCCGTGTTCAGACAATATACCACGAGTACGAGTATAAGGAATCCGTTTGCTCACTTCGCCGTTCACTACACGAGTCATTCTACGAGCATAAGGATTCCGTTTGCTCATTTCGTCGTTCGAAACTCTAAAATCAATCATCAGGCACTGAATAAAAATCCATCGTTCATGGTGAATCGTGATAACAGTCTCATCATAGGCCTTGTTGTCTACGGTCGCATTTAAATTGAGCTGCCGTCGATTTTTAATTATCAGCCAGAGTTCCTCAAAGTTACTTACTCCAAAATCATAACAATTTAAACAAGTTCCTAACTTAAATAAATAATGGATGGTACAAAGAAGTGTGGTTTCTGTGAGGATCAGTTGACTGATAGAGTGCGTTGCTCAGTATGCAGAAACGAAATAAATGCCCAATGTGCAGGCATCACTGACGCTGGCCACCGTGAGCTGGGAGACAGGAAGATCTCATGGCGATGCATGAAATGCAAACAGGCGGGTGCTCTTCAGCCAACTAGTTCACCATTGTCGCCGAGGCGACCAGGTTTGAACCCGAATATGTGTAGTTACTGGATATCCGAGCACTGGCTGCAACGTTGGCTGGCAAGGCCTGAAGGATGAACGCCTGGCACTAAGGAGTAAATTCGCCGACATGAAATCCTCTATAAACCAGCAATTCTATGAAGTTGTTAAGGAGCTTAATGAAAGATAAGTGACATGGAGCAGCGTGTTGTTCAGATAAAAAAAAAATCAGGGTCAGATTGAACAGCTTCAGGTGCATCTGGATAAACTGGAAGAAGACTCGGACAGCAAGGATCCATGGTCGCGGATGAACAATGTGGAAGTGAAACGTTTATCGCCATCGAATAATGAAAACTTATTCCAAATTATCTCCAGTATTGGTGCCAAAATTAACTATCCAACCGCCAAAAGCTAGATCAACTTTATTACTAGAGTGCCTACGCACGAAAAATATCAGATAAAACCAATAATTATTTCGTTCTGCCTGTTAAAGAAGACTTTGTTGCAACAGCCAAATATTATGTTTCCAAGAAAACACCACTTACAACCAACCAAATTTGGTAGGAGATCCGGTATAAGAAATTTATACCCTCACATGTTATTTAATGCTTATCTATACCACAGATAATATAATACTAGTCTATACATATAATAAAACAGTAAAGACCATGATTTCTGTACATTAAACAAAAGTACCAAAAATCGAGTAGGGGCGATCAAAAAAAAAAGCTATAGGACGCAAAAAGACCATTTCTATTTTTTGTCTGTGTGTCTGTACACGCTGATCTCCGAAAATACTTAACAGATTTTTTGAGGTTTTGTCAAAGTTAGATTAAGCTTATTTCTGAGCAACATTTAGTTTTGGTTTCATTCAAATTGGTGGGCAGAAAAATAAGTTATGGACATTTAAAGATTTTAAAATGATGTACCAACGATTTTTGACAAGTTTTGTTCAACTTTCAATTAATCGTTCAGTTTAGCATAAAATTAGCCTTTAAAAACATATTTTTAGAAATTGTAATCATCACGCTATATCTTCTAGGAGCTAAGCAGTCAAAATCCATAAATTATTATAATATCGGCTATTCAAACTAAATTTCAACTGAATCCATAGCCCCGGTGGTACGATGACGGGCTACCGAATGAATTGGTGTAAGTTCGAGTCCCAGTTATCGCAACTTTTTTTAAATTATTGTTGACTAATTTTTTACTTTTTTATGTTCCTGCTCTAATATTTTCGTTTGCCTGTACGTTTAAAAATGTGTGGAACTGGATGTGAAGAAGTACTGAAATTCCGGATTAGTAGGATGATTAACAGCAGTTGAGAGCTTGTCATGCTCACACAAATGTTTTGCTGATGGTGGCGCGTGTTTTGGATCATTTGGTTCCCTTCAAAATGGTTGAGTTAGATGGTGCTGATGTACGCATCATGTTCGTGAACGGGCGCCGTCAGTTGAGACTGGTCATCTCTTACCTGCCACCGGCTTATTTTAATCTGTACCTACATTTTGAATTGTTTATATATTTTCTTGTTCTTTGCATTGTCCTCACATATAGAAGACATCAAAGATAATGTAAACAAGATTTTTGTAATATATCACATGGTTTAAAAGAGTGTCCGTGGAGTTTCTTACACGTTCTTCTCCATAGAGATCTACGCTTTGGAACGTGCAAATAGCTTCATGTTTTTGACTGACCGACTTTGACAATTCAAAAGTGCCTGTAAATGGTTTATTTGAAATATACGATTTGATATGATTGAACAGAATCTATTTTCTGTTTTTCTGTGCCTATTCTTTTTTATTTGTAACACGATAAAAGTACAAACCAAAGTAGATAATTTTTACACATAAACCTGATAACAATTTGTGCCAATGTAGACGAAATCAACTTACTATATAATAAAGATACCTGCAATGCCATCTGTTGACACAAATAGTACTTTCGACGGCATGAGATTACCTGCATCAATACATTTTTTTAATTATTAATAGTACATTTCAGACGTCTTAAAAAAAGTGATTCTATTAATTCCTTAAAAAAATATTGTTCTGAATAAATGTTATATTCCTATCAACAAAAATAAAACGAACTCCAAACTAATATTTTGATAGTTCAACTTCATATTCCATAGATGGCGTTGCGCATTTGATCTCATTTTCACAGTGTTATGATTACCTACTATATTCGTTAACTTGCGTGCGCTTACATTTGCTAAGCTTAACAAGATGTAGCTGCTCAATAAGACATAATGAATGCCATCGATGCTGCAATTAACGTAGCTACCTACTGGGTCAAAATAGCATGAGTTAACCATCGACTCGAAAAGACGAAAAAAAATAAACCTTTGCAGGCCTGAAGCTAGGGGTCATGTCACCCGCGAGCAGGTGGCGAAGTCCCATGGTACAGGAGTCGCAAAAAAGTTGAATTAGCTCGGTTAATCGGAAGTCTGTGTTCCAAAAACTTAACATCGTTATGACTTACGTTCCTGGTTCGAAATAAATTAAGAATTAACTTTATTAATAAAGTAGTTTCTTAACTTTATAGTTTGAAGAATGGCACCATTCATTTAGCGCAATATAATATCAACACGTTAACGTTCAAATATGCAAAAATATGGTCTGCTTTATGGTCCGACGCCATAAAGAAGGCTGTTGGAAGTAGTATTACAGAGCGATCCACATTCGGTCTTCTGCACTATGACGAAGAAGAAGGCCACTCTCTCGAAAAAAGCTTAAAATAGCGTGCAAATGAAGCAGCTTTTCGGCGGCACTAACAGAGAATTTACATCTGAAAAACATAGTTAGTAATCTACATGATATGATTCGTAATTCGGTTTAGCCAGAATTTGTCTATCGGAAAAAAGATATTTACTGCTGTGCAACACAAAGGAAAATGATTTGATTTTGTTACTTTTTAAAAACAAGTATTATTTTCATCATAAAACATTCAAAATACGGGTAGCGGAGTGGCGCGTAGCGGGGTAGTTAGTTCCGTTTATATGCACAAGGTCATTGGCATGAATACAAGCCATAAAATTGCTGACGGCGTATACCGCAATCAATAAGGTGGTTAGGTTATTAAAGAAGATAGCCTGTGTTGTCCCGTTGCTTCAGCATTATTTCATTTCTTCTGTATACGGGGAACCCTCCAACCAAGCAGCAACCATCAATACGCATAATATTGACAAATGTTTGTGGGGAAAATATTTCCACGAAAACGGGCATGGAAGAAATGGTATACATCATCCAATTAAGTTGTATGATTTTTATTTACATATTTAATTTCGATTAAATTTTGCCAAGGCACTCGGCTGAAAGTCATACATATCCAACAATTTTTTATAGTAGTTGAAATAAGATTTCAACTGATTGCTCCTGTGACGATGTGATCATTCCCAGAATCCCTCACAATCCCAATTATTTTCCATTTATTTTCAAAACTTTAAATTCCCAGTAAGCTTATGATTACCTATCATAAGCTCACTGGGAATTTAACATCATGACCAGCTCATGGTCAGAAATTATCCGTTGAGGGCTTCACCCTCCAGTGGATCATGGGGAACTGTAGATCCCTAGGCAATGACGTCACAGACGAACTCGCGAAGAGGTTCCAAGACGGTAGTGCTGGACCCATACCCACTCTTTCTGCTACCTGGGGTAGACTTCTATTGCCAACTTTATGCAGTTCTATCACGTGTTAACAACCCTAGCAACTTTCTTCAACATCATGTACAGAAGTTTCTCATTACGAAAAATTACTAGGGCTGGACGGCATTTTAAACAGAAGAGATGATACAACCAGTGCCTTGCATAACAGTCTTCCAAATTCCTTATTCTAAGAGCGTCTAGCAATGCTAGATATTGATTGTTTGTATATCTATTCTCAGTGATCTTACATAGCGACATGCTTTTACTTTTCGACATGCACGCGAACGAAGTCGCGGGCAACAGCTAGTATAGAATAAATGCTATATGATATTTAGATTGATACGTAGGAAGTGGGTTGCCTAGCTAAATCACGTGCTAATGATGTTAAGCAATAAACATTTGTTATTTATTCAAGTCGAGCATCAGCTGATAGGATATACGCCAAGGTCCAAATCTGATGAAGAACTTCGGAGATAGGCAACGGAACTTCTCAGTAAATTATATCAAATGGACCTGGATTGCTGAAATCGCATGTCTGTTTATTTTTTACTCCAGTTCATAACATAACATCACGCCGGTATGCTGTGAAGGGGTACGCACATGTGAATTTCAAATTGGTTGTGAAAAATCACCACTAAAGAGTGAAAAATAAAACACTTTTTCACATAATCATATAACCACCTTCCAAATAGAAACTTTAATTTTGGAAGTCGGTGTCAAAAAAAACGAAGAAACAAAACCAAAACCAAAAATACCAACTTCCGAAATTAAAGTTAATTTATACTTAGTAGTGTTTTTATTTGGAAGTCGTTTGTATTATTTTGTGAAAAAGATTTTTATGAGTACACGGTTCCTGTTGGATACAATTGTTATGTATAGGAACCGCGCATTTTTCTAGGATATAAAAAGTAGCCTACGTCATTCTCAGACCCCTAAACTACCACTATGCACAAACCATGCCCATACCTTGCCCCTTTAAAACAAAACCAAATTATCCCACGGGAACTGTGCATTTTTCCGATAAAAAGTAGCCTACGTCGTTCTATGACCTCAAAATTACCACTGTGAAAAGAATCAATTCGAACCCTTGCTCTGTAGAAAGTAAAACAGATTTATCCCACGGGAACCGTACTTTTTTACGAAATGTAAAAAAAAGCCTAAATCATTTTCTGACCCCTAAACAACTATTATACAAAAAAGTAGCGTATGTGCTATTCCAGACTATAATCAAACTGTGCCAAATTTCATCACGTTCCGTTCAGCCGTTTCGACGTGGTTGAGTAACAAACATATGGATGTTCCTATGGTTGTTACTCAACCACGTCGTTCCATCCAAACTTTCGCATTTATAATATTAGTTAGATTAGATGAGATAAGATACTTTTATACTTAATTTAAAATTGGTGTACTACAGCAGTTTGGCGTGTGCGCTCCTATCGTGCGGACGCGATACCTGTGACGCGACTGTAGTAGTGACTGTTTACGGAAAGCGATAATCAATATTGACCAATCGTGATGGTGCAGTGCAAGTCATGTAAACTGTCGCTGGCTCGAGTGAAAGGTGACAGTCTTAATAAGTGTAACCGTAACTGTGGTGGTGTCTTCCATAAAAATGTGTGGCAAAAAACCAAGGCGTTTAGTGAGGCCGGCCTATGTGATGAATGCCAAAAAACGCCGCTGTTTCGCCAGCCGAACATAGAAGTTGACTTGTCCCGAACGACACCAGAAAAACTGTTGGCTGAAGTTAATGAAAAGCTAACCATAGTCTTCAATATGAAAAAAAACTCTTGAGGCGATGTCAGACGACATAAGTTTCTACACTGAAATATACCAGGAATTGATCGAAGAAAAGGAAAAAGCAGACAAAAAATTGAAAACAAGCATTGGCCCAAAAATTTAAAACTGAAAAACAACTTTTACCAATTTTAAATTTCAACAATAATGGGCCTCATCAGAAGGTTCAAAGTCACTCAAAGGGCAATGGAGAGGACAATGCTTGGAGTTTCCTTGCGTGATCGAATCAGGAATGATGATATCCGCAAGAGAACCAAGGTTACCGACATAGCCCGAAGGATCGCCAAGCTAAAGTGGCAGTGGGCAGGGCACATTGCTCGCAAAACAGATGGTCGATGGGGCCGAAAAGTTCTGGAGTGGCGACCGCGTACCGGAAGACGTAACGTTGGAAGGCCTCCCACAAGGTGGACCGATGACCTGGTGAAGGTCGCGGGTAGCCGATTGTTGCGAGACGCACAGGACCGGTCGTTGTGGCGACCCTTGGAGGAGGCCTATGTCCAGCAGTGGACGTCTTTCGGCTGATATAATGATGATGATGAACTTTTTTATTGCAGTCGGGGGACAGTAGGTACTCTGTAACATTTCTTTAATGGTCCCCCGACTGCAATAAAAAAGTTGTTTTTCAGTTTTAAATTTTTGGGCCAATGCTTGTTTTTAATTTTTTAGTTCATTTTTGGACATGGCAGGCGTGTTTTTTAATTTTTTAATTATTTGTTTTTTATTTCATACCTTTTAGTGATAAAACGATATTTTGATTAAATAAGTAATGCGAAACTAAATCGATTTTTGATTGGTACCACAATGATACTAAAATTTGGGTACGTATCAAAATCCCGAAAGTTCATAATACCTATGATTGAAATACCGACGTCCAAAACACCGAAATTCAAAATACCGAAAGTTTTAAATGCCGATAGTCGTTATATCGAAACACAAAATACCGATGTTCAAATGCCCGAAAGGACGAAATCCCGAATGGACGAAGCTCGGGACCTTAGGGCACCCCGACACGGACAGGTTAGGTTAGAAGGGTGTGGCGGAGTCTAGTGAGCGAGCGAAGCGAGCGAACACAGACTCCGCCACACCCTTCGTGGTAATTATTTTCGTAAACCCTAGAGCCCTAGTACTTCAGTAGTCTCCGAATACGCTTTTAGGCAACTTTTAAGTGTTTTGAGGTAAGGTTTACGAAAACTCGTTTTTCTCGGAAACGGTGGCAATTTCGGGATTTTGTACTTCGGGATTTTAAACTTTCAGGCAAATGAACTTTCGGGATTTTAAACTTTCGATCAAACAACCATTCGGCGTTTGAATTATCGGGATTTCGTCCATCGGTATTTTAAAATTCGATCTTTTAAAATTCGGGATTTTGATACGTACCCTAAAATTTATTGGCTGTCCTAAAATAATTTTTTAAATTTTCATTATTAGCGAACGAGTGCATATTGAATACTACTGTTGTATATTTTTGTTATGTACTAAGCAAGCTCTAGATTTCAGCAAATTTTCATGAAAATAAAAAAATATTTCCGTATTTATTATGATCCATGGCTACCCCATTATATTTTTTTTTAGTTTTGTCTATGTTACCCGGGATAACGCAACGCACCTAACGATACCACATACATCGAAATCAGTTAAGGCGTTTAGGAGTTACGATGGATAAAGAAACTCACAAACATACATACATACATGAACCCTGAAAACGTAACACTCCTTTTTTTAGGCAGTCGTGTAAAATGATTAAAGCATTTTAATATAAGAACATTCATCTGGAAACCTGTAATAAGGCACTGGAAGAAAGAATAGTCTGCTTGGAGATACGTGAGAAGGAAAAAAATGTAGAAATATTTGGACTAGAGGAACAGCAAAACGAGAATTTAGAGAACACAATTAAAATTATAGCAAGCAAATTAGGAGTAAAAGGTGGATGATTTGTGAGGTAAAGAGGTGAAGAAATAAAAACCGAAAGGCCACAGAGCGAGAAAAAACTACGCCCGTCGTTATCACTCTGGCTACCCGCGCTAGCCGCGATAAATGAATCGCCACAAGAAAGTCCCACCAGCTAACTAATGATGATGTATTTGCAAACGGAAATTTTCAGCGAATCTATATAAATGAGGACCTCACCAAACATATGCGCAACCTTTTATCGAAAGCTAAAAACGAGCTAAAGCAAACATACAAATACATTTGGATACAGAACGGTAAGGTGCTGATAAGAAAAGATGATCCAAATGATAACAAAATCAAGTCGATTCGCACGCTTAGCGATATTAGTGCGTATGCAGTCAACAAATGAAGTATTTGGGCAATGCTGTAGTAAATAGTGAGTACCCTTTATGTCAAAATTCGACAAGCATGCATCGTATATAACTTGCAACATTGAATACAATAAATACATAATTGTACAGATAGCTGGCAAGATGACTTGCTACGGTGTGATAATAATTTAAATATTATTCATTTAAACGTCAGATCACTAAGAAAAAACTTTAATCAACTACAAGTATTAACAGATAATTGCAAAGAAAATCTGGATATTATTGCATTGACAGAGATTAACATTAGAGTACATGAACTGTGTTTGTACCAGTTAAAAGGGTATGATACATACATAAACACAAGGGAAACTAAAAGGGGAGGTGTGATTTTGCTATATATAAACAACAAGTTAAATTTTACTGCCAACTCAATTAAATCTTTTTTTATTTTATTTACTATATATAGGCATACGTTTGACCACAATCTCACCTGATGATAAGCGATGATGCGGTCGAAGATGGAGCACGTTTGCCTAGAAGCAACCTATTCACTCTTGTCTTAAAGACTCCCAGGTTGTAGCTATCTGTAAACACAGACTCTGGCAGGGAATTCCACTCCTTAGCTGTACGCACTATGAATGTGTTCCCAAAACGTTGAGTGCGTGTGGGTGGGATGTCCACCATGTACCGGTGGCGCATCGCCGTTCGTCTTGTGGTCCGCACACTCCCCAAAATGCAAGCGATAGAAAACTGACAGGCCAGCAACTCGGCGTCGATGCTCAAGGCTTTGGAGCTTCGACTCGACGAGCCTGTCATTACCGATGATCCTCTTGGCTCGTTTCTCAATTGACTCAAGGGCATCAAGCTGGTATTTGGCAGATCCGTCCCAAAGATGAGAGCAGTACTCCATACATGATCGAACTTGCGCTTGATAGAGCTTGAGCAGCTGTTCCGGCGTGAAGTACCGTCTCACCTTTGCTAGGACCCCCAACTTTCTGGCTGCCACTTGAGCCTTTGCCTCTATGAAAGGGCCAAAATTGAGGGTAGATGTTAACGGTAACCGACCGACTTGTCAAGTCGGTCGGTTATCGGCACGGTTACACCACGAAAAGAAAAATTAAAAAGAATCTTATTACTATGACATGTTACACGGGCAGCTTTTCCAAGTTGGAAGTAAAATTATTCATATTTTGGCTACATACAGGCCGCCTAGTGCAAACAGGCACGGTTTTGTTGAAGAGGTGCATAGATTACACTGGGGAATAAAAAAAAATATATTTTTCTGTGGCAAGAATTTTGTTATTGGTTTTAATAAATACTTGCATTAGACATACACGAAATGTATTTACTTTTTTATTGACTCTGGTTCTTGAGGTAAATGACATATAAGCAAGCATTTGAAAAAATATGAACCTCCTCCCGGGTTGTATTAATTTGAGTATTTCTAAATAAATTTTGTTTTCTATTCATGTAGATAGTTGTAATAGTTTCGATTACAAATATTAGACCTTAAGGTTATCAGTTCGTGCTCTATCTATACATATAAAAATCATCGCTAAAACTCTAGGACGGCTGGACCGATTTTAGTCATTCGTTTTTTGTTTGGTTCGCCAGAATACAGGGACGGTTTAAAAGCAAAAAAATAATGGTTAAGTAGGTAGGGTAGGGTAGGGTAGGTAGGTAGGTAGATAGGGTAGGGTAGGGTAGGTAGGTAGGTAGGATAGGTAGGTAGGGTAGGTAGGTAGGGTAGGTAGGTAGGGTAGGTAGGTAGGGTAGGTAGGTAGGGTAGGTAGGTAGGGTAGGTAGGTAGGGTAGGTAGGTAGGGTAGGTAGGTAGGGTAGGTAGGTAGGGTAGGTAGGTAGGGTAGGTAGGTAGGGTAGGTAGGTAGGGTAGGTAGGTAGGGTAGGTAGGTAGGGTAGGTAGGTAGGGTAGGTAGGTAGGGTAGGTAGGTAGGGTAGGTAGGTAGGGTAGGTAGGTAGGGTAGGTAGGTAGGGTAGGTAGGTAGGGTAGGTAGGTAGGGTAGGTAGGTAGGGTAGGTAGGTAGGGTAGGTAGGTAGGGTAGGTAGGTAGGGTAGGTAGGTAGGGTAGGTAGGTAGGGTAGGTAGGTAGGGTAGGTAGGTAGGGTAGGTAGGTAGGGTAGGTAGGTAGGGTAGGTAGGTAGGGTAGGTAGGTAGGGTAGGTAGGTAGGGTAGGTAGGTAGGGTAGGTAGGTAGGTAGGGTAGGTAGGTAGGGTAGGTAGGTAGGGTAGGTAGGTAGGGTAGGTAGGTAGGGTAGGTAGGTAGGGTAGGTAGGTAGGGTAGGTAGGTAGGGTAGGTAGGTAGGGTAGGTAGGTAGGGTAGGTAGGTAGGGTAGGTAGGTAGGGTAGGTAGGTAGGGTAGGTAGGTAGGGTAGGTAGGTAGGGTAGGTAGGTAGGGTAGGTAGGTAGGGTAGGTAGGTAGGGTAGGTAGGTAGGGTAGGTAGGTAGGGTAGGTAGGTAGGGTAGGTAGGTAGGGTAGGTAGGTAGGGTAGGTAGGTAGGGTAGGTAGGTAGGGTAGGTAGGTAGGGTAGGTAGGTAGGGTAGGTAGGTAGGGTAGGTAGGTAGGGTAGGTAGGTAGGGTAGGTAGGTAGGGTAGGTAGGTAGGGTAGGTAGGTAGGGTAGGTAGGTAGGGTAGGTAGGTAGGGTAGGTAGGTAGGGTAGGTAGGTAGGGTAGGTAGGTAGGGTAGGTAGGTAGGGTAGGTAGGTAGGGTAGGTAGGTAGGGTAGGTAGGTAGGGTAGGTAGGTAGGGTAGGTAGGTAGGGTAGGTAGGTAGGGTAGGTAGGTAGGGTTGGTAGGTAGGGTAGGTAGGTAGGGTAGGTAGGTAGGGTAGGTAGGTAGGGTAGGTAGGTAGGTAGGGTAGATAGGTAGGGCGAATTCTCATTTAATTTTTTGAGTTCATTGTTTTCAAATGATAGTGTTTCAATTTCTGAATGAGCACTTTGAAGTTCTATCTTGAGTTTTATTACTTGGTCACGAACCTTTTTTAATTCATCATTTTCATCGTCTAACATCTCAGGTACACTAGTGACTGTATTATTAAGACAAACTGCCACACTCAGAGACGTTTAATGGTTACTCAAGGCGCTCCTTAGTAAAGATTTAAAAAAGTTCGCTCTCAGAGACAGTTAACGGTCCGTTACCATACCTTAATGACAATTAAAGTTAAGTAAAGCAAAACCATCACTTAACTTTCTAATGATTGATTTTAACATTGACGTTTGAGGTTATATTTTTATTTTAAAGAATTCACATTAGGAATAGAAGTGTTTTAACAATAGCAAAGATGTCTGATCTGGTAGACTTTATTGATTTTGTGGACTATGCCAGAATTAGAAACTACTGCCGGACGTTAATAAATATTAGAGACAAATACACCATTCTGTTAATGGGCAGATATAAAACTTTCACATAACAAGGGATCTTTAACTATAGGGGTCGGTAATAACTTAACAAATGACAATGTGACCCAAACATTTTTAAAGCGTCGAACTATCCCTTACATCTGTCTACTTTCTAAAAACATGTTGTTAACTAACGGTATAACTTAAAAGCAACACGTGCCTAACTCTTAACTCTAAACCTAAGACTATGTATGCGGCTGTCCTGCACACCTGTAATTAAACTTTACAACACTTTACTCTTTCTTGGCGGTTTAAACGCAACAACACAAGTCACAAACTAAAAACACATAACCTTGACAGTTTATAACACAGACAGTTAGTGATACCAGAAAAAAAAAGGGTCCGGTTGTATTATTTTATTTATGTGAAAATAGCCGTTTCGCTTGGTTTTTTTTAAAAAACGAACGTCAAATGAACAAATTTTAGTTTATGTTACCTATTTATATGCTTTCAATGTGTTTAAATAAACTATTTTGCTATTTAATAATATCAATTTTTCAAGTGTGGCTACATCAACAGTTTATCGAAGTGCAATCTCAAAGATGATTTGGCGATGCTCCGCCCTACGGATACTTAAAGTTGTCATTAACTAATGAACCCTTAAATAATGTCTCTGGGATGTATCGTTCATTAATGAATTTAATGATAATTAGTTAAGTAATCATTAGGACTAATTTAATGAACCTTTCTGAGTGTGGCAGTATGTGTCGTAATTTCACTGTTATTTAAGTTTGAGTCAGAGGTTGTTCTAGTACGGCGAAAGTTAATATTTTCTAAGATATTCATTTTAACGTTTCTTAGCCTTTTTATGTATTGATACTGAGTATAGTTCATTTCTATTCTTTATTTAGTCCCAATAGCAACGTTATATCACTATTTACAAAAAGTGCAACTTTATCTAGGATTTGAACTTGCACCCAACGATACGTCAGGCGAGCTCCCAACCGTTCGGCTACCGTAGCAGTTGTTAGTGAATGTGAAATATGGTACTCAAATTACTACGTTGTGAATAATCATGTCTTCATAGATGTCGTTATTTATACTCTCATTATCCAATGTTGTCAACTATCACAGATGTCACTATTTCACAGTCAGATTATGTTAGTTTATCATAGATGTCGTTATTTACAGTCAGATGATGTCAATTTATCATACATGTCCTAATTTACAGTCACTTATGTCGTTTCCAGTTGTCAAATCGTTGGCCGTTTGACGTTCAAAATATGCATGTCATCAGTGCTTGAAAAAGTAAACAAAGATAAATATTCACCCGTTGTTAGTTGTTTTGTGCAATACGTGGTAGGACTGATCTTGTTACTGATCTGTTATTATCACAATGCATTTGAACTAATATAGTTTTGTCTAATTTTGCACTTTCGTAGTTACACTTCACTTTTGTTTACTATTTGGTTTTCCTCAAGTTTTCCTTGTCAGAATTTTAAACTTACATGTGCCCGCACTTATAACCGAAAACTGAGTAATATTTTATCACGTAAATCGTCATTAAACTATTTTTATTCATTAAATTACACGGAGCTGTTACACTTTAGTTTTTGAGGTCTACCCTCGTTACATTATAAAGTGACCTTTATAATTGAAATAAAGTGATTCTGAGTCTTTGGATCTTAACATGTTTACCATCCAAAGCTCCCAAAAAAATCCAAAATTGACATTTATCCCCAAAATCAGTGGCAATTCTTTTCAATTCCTCTTTTGACGGCTTCTGAAATGGAAAAAAATAGTAGAAGTTAATATTGTACGTTTTGTTTTTTCAGGTTAGTGATGGTAATGAGAATGAAGCTGAATCTGATCAAGCCCAATAAGAGCAAGAAGTGGCTGCGACTATTTCTTCATTCATGTCAGCCCCACAACCACCCGTAAGACCGCCTCCGCTTAGTTCCAAGAAAAGTGTTCATAAAACACAAAATGAATTACTGGAACGAGCATGCAATTACTTATCAGAACCCCAAGTTAGCAGTGCTCCGTCAATTGCATTTGACTGGGCAGAAAGATTAGAACGACTGACCCCTACGCAAAGATTATATATGCCAAGAGGGCCATTAATGACGTGCTGTTTGAAGCAGAATTGGGAAATTTACACAGATACTCGGTTCAAATAAATGTAACATCAACCCCTGCACCATCTCCTTATTAGACATCTCCACCCGAATCATCTTTCTACTCACACACAACATCTCTCGACTACATCCAAAGCCCTGTCAGAGCTCCTCCCGCACTATCACCCATGTACATTCAAACTCCTGTCACAGCTCCTCCCGCACTATCTCCCAACTACATCCAAACCCAAGTCAGAGCTCCTCCCGCACAATCACCCATCTACACCCAAACCCAAGCCGCAGCTCCCACTCAACCTCCACTCAACACTCATCACATTCCGTCCCCATCTTCTATGTCTCAAGACAGCGAATAAACAGCTGGTTCGTTATTCGCTCAATTTCAAGCGGAATAATATGATTAAATAGGTTACCTAAACAATTACATAGTGCCATAAATTGAATTACATTGTTGATTTGTAAGCAAAGTAATAAAAATAAAGTACTTAATTTATAGATTTTTTTTACTTACCCTTATATAAGACTGTAGGACATAAATTAATACTTCGCATGTCCGAATAATTGACTGACTGATGGCAGCAGGTGACATTATTGCAGAATATTTAAGATCTTTAATATTTCTTCCAGTAGCAAGGTATCGTAAAGTGACAGCTAATCTTTCTTCGGCGGTTATTGTTTTCCTCATACAGATATCTTGTTTTTCCAAATATGGTTTGACCATTTGCAACAAATGGTCGTAGCAGGATTCTTTCATTCGATAGTAATTTTGAGTCTTCTTCTTCATCCTGTTGTTGTATTTAATTTAATAAATTTAATGCGTGTTATGTTCTCTTTTTTGTAGCCAGGTTTTCACCCATCGCTTCCTTTTTACGCGTTTCTTTAGCAGTAAAGTGATAATTATAATAGAACAGGCTCTTTTTTTTCAAAATATCTATGGCTAGGCAGAATCAGGTGACTCACTTGACTGTCGTCTTCACTTTACGAATAATGACTAACGTAAGTTTTATCAGTCTGCTTTCAATCTAGACTGAGCATGTAACCGTGTTTTCATCCATCATTCTGGCATCAGTCTTACCAGTCCATCAGGGACTGATGAACTGACGCCAGACTGAGCGTGTAACCTTTAATTTAGCAGAAGCTAATTGTTTAGAAACCGTAAAACAGCAAATTAACAATTTACACGATAGCCAGAGCACAAATGTCACAAGTACCCGCCTTAAAAAAATTAACTCCAAAAATACAAAATGTTTTTTTAAGAAAAAAGTTGATCCCTGTTGCCGATGTGGCAGCAAAAATCACTAAGGTGATACTAGTTCCTGCCCTGCAATTAATGCAATTTGCATAAAATGTGGTTTCAAGGGCCATTACCAAAAATACTGCAGAACAAGGGCCCAAAAAAAAGAAAGAGTGCTAACCCAGCAAAACAACAAACACAGACAACTAACGACAGTCAAATTAAAAAACCGAAACAAGAAAAACAATAGACTGTCAGGTAGGTGGTATAAATATAAAATGCTCATTGATTCCAGTAGTTTAGGGGGAGGGATGTTGCTCGCGTCCGTAGGACTTACCATCTTATCCTAGACATCCACCCTACACGTCTCCCCCGGGTGGTGCTAAACGAGCAACAACGCCGAGTCTCGGGCGGGGGATACTAACCCGACTCAGCTTGCCTAACAAGTAAGTTTTGTTGGGGGTAGGAAATGACCTTAACAACCCGCAACTTAGAAGCAGTAAAGTCACCGAAGGGGTCTTATAATTACACTTTACTAAAACATGAAGTAACCAAAGAATTATATATAAAATATAATGGTTGGTTTACTATTTTTACAGATGGGTCGAAGAGTGTAGAAGGCCGCGGTGCGGCTTACTACATACCCTGTAAAGACATAGATAACCCAAAAAATCATTGCTTTAAAATAAGTGAACTGGCATCTATTATGACGTTGGAACTCATTGCGATCTCAGAAGCATTGACATTTGTAATACATTGTCAAAACAGGAATGTTGTTATTTGTTCTGATAGTAAAAGTTCGCTACAGCATATAGCTCGATGCGCCTCTGGCCACAGAGGTGCTTCGATAGCTTATGACATTCTATCTAAGATAGACGAACTAACACAAAAAGGTGTTCGGCTGAGATTGCAATAGGTCCCATCGCATATTGGAATACAGGGTAACGAGAAAGCTGACATGTTGGCCAAATATGCAACCAAACACGGAAAAGAAACCAAAATAATCCTTGATTACTCAGAAATGTTGCCTAAATTCAAAAATGTTTGTCATGACCATTGGAAGGAATATTTTGACAGAATGTCACTAGAAAATGAATATGGTATAAGACCATACAATGTCAGCCTCCTCGTGTACCCTGGTTTATAAATAATAATTTAAGCAGAAAATTAGTGGTTACAGCTCACAGACTCAGATCTGGACATATTCCATGCAACAAATTCGCTTTTTTGATGAAAAAAAATACCTCTCCCAACTGTGAGGTGTGTGGAGTTCTAGAGGACATGCATCACTTGTTGATGGAATGTGTTCGGTATGAGGTTCATAGAAGTAAGTTGTTCAGGGCTTTGAAGTTGAACAAGAACGATGTAGGTACATTCCACCAAATATTAAATAAGCCGAGCTCTGAAGATGCGAGAAAGTTGTTTGACTTTATGGCCCTGATACATTGATCTTATTGGTTTGATGTGTATCTTGTAATTAGGTTACGATGGGACTGACATACGCTGTGCGTTATAAAAGTCCCTAAAATTTAAAGAATAAAAAAAAAATAAAAAAAACCCGCAACTCCCAAGGTCAAATTTTGGAATCGGGGGCACTGGCTTCACCGCCCGTGTCATGAGGTAGAAAGCCTCTCTAAAAATTCATCCTAACCCTAAGGTGGGAGACGCGCCAAGAGGATGAATGGCTTGTAGGTAGTAAGTCATTAGCGTCAACCTCAACGGACCCAGCTAACGTTGTTGTATTGAGCCTTCTAGCCTTCTTAATAGGCGTCACCCCTCAAGGGATAATTGATAGCGTCCTTACTCGTGGGAACAGAATTAATGAAATCAAGAAAACTCCAAATAATCCTAAAAATATGATCCAACAGCAATTGAACAAAACTTTGTTCATGAGACCACGTAGTGACAGCCTACCATCAGTCGCAGCAAGTAAAGCCAGCGACAATCAAATTGAAAGCAAGGAAACAGACCCTGAAAACGATGCGGAGAACTCTTTAACTCCGTGGCAAACCAACAAAATACCTCCTAAATGACAGAAGAGAAAGGAAACAAGCCCAATACAAAGTGACAATACAAAAAAATCAAAGTATGCACTAAACTACATTGTGCCAACACACTACAAATATGATATCTTAAACAGCGAAGAAACAGAAGAACCTGTTGCAGTTACTGAATACATACTAAAGCCTGAACCAATTTTTGTGACAGGAGTCATGGATGTCATACCATTAAAAGCTACACTAAATAAAATTGTTGACAACAAATTATATAAAATGACTACTTTAAGATCTGGCCATATCATCAAGCTAATGCCGAATGATATTCAAACTTACGAAACTATCAGAGAGCAGTTTATGGCAAACACTATATCACATTATACCGATAAATTAAAATGTGATAGAGCATACAAAGTTGCATTACGTGGGCTACACTCTACCGAAGATACTACTCTAATAAAGCAAGAACTAAAAGAACAGGGACGTGAAGTAAGACAAATAGTAAACGTTTTACACAAGTCGACCAAAGAAGCATTACCAGTCTTCTTTGTGGACTTAGAACAAAACAGAATCAAATAAAAGAACATATTCTTGCTGCAAATGAGTTAGTTATGTGTCAGTGTACTTGCCAGACAGCATCAAACCTTGATGCCGTCCAGCCTGAGGCAACGGTGGTCCCGTCCCAGGTACAGATTTTGTCTCAAGACTGTGTCATTGAACAAAACTTAATTGATTCTGAACAGGATTTAACACAAATTGATCAGCTTGAGATTGGTGGTTATTTTTCTGCGAATAGTGGTTATCATTCAGTTATGTTTTCAGACAGTATAGGAAGAGGTTTAGGGAAATTAGTTAGTAACAACCTGAGTTATTCTACACAAAATTATTGTATGCCAGGTTCATCATACAAACATATTATGGCATCATTAATAAATAATAAATATAATTCTGATACCAACATTACGGTGTTTATAGGGAATAGTTTAAATGTAAAAAAGCAGATATCACAGACAATCTAACTGAGATGTTAAAGTTAAATTGTAATAAAATAATATTGTGTGCTTTTCCATATTTTGATAAGATGTCAATTAGACAAAATAATTATATTCATAGGTTAAATAAACACATGCATTTTTTAGTTAGTCATTATAGTGACAAGTTTATGTTTTTTGACACAAATATTTTTGTGGAACATTTAAAATCGACTAGGGATACTGTGTATTTGCCAATTAGTTTTAGACACACAATAGCAAGGCTTATTATATTAACTCAGACATAAGTAGTATGTCGAAGTCTTGTGTAATTCAATCCACAATGTTTAGTAATTATACTAAGAATCAGGTGGAGGGCTTAAATAACTGTAGCACTATTGCTACAAATTCTTTTACAAATTGTACGAAGGAGGTTCCATGTATCACTATGGAAGTCTCATTGTTTAACGTGGGGGCCACAAGTAGTTGCAACTCACTGCCAAGTGATGATACTGAGTTCTTGGGGCAAACTCCGGATAATCTTTTAAACTAAGTCTTAAGACAACAGAGGATACCAATGACAGAATAGTTATGCCTACCAAAAACAAGGTATCTTCTTGCTCTCTGTTAACTAGATGTCAGAAAGGGGGTAAGCAGCGTGCCTTGAAAATATTTCATCAAAATATTCAAGGTGTCTCTTCCAAAATATTAGAAATTGAAATGTTTTTAGAGAAAACAATGAATGACATTGTATGTTTTAGTGAGCACTGGTTGAAGGATTACCAGATGCTAATTAGTCATGAAAATTATAGTGTGGGCAGTTGTTTTAACCGCAAATCTAAGTCGCGTGGTGGTTCCCTCATCTTAGTTAAACAATGCTTAAAATTTAAGCAACGTAATGACATTGTTAGCTTGTCAGTGGAACATTGCATCGAACTGTCCTGTGTTGAGCTGGATAAGCATGTTATAGTGTGCGTGTATAGACCCCCTAACCCTCAAAACTTTACGTTATTTGAAACAACAATGGAAGATGGCCTTGCGAAACTTGCAGCAGGTAACAAATCCGTGTTTATTTGTGGAGATTTCAATATTAATATTTTAGAAAATAATTCAAATAGCAGCAGATTTTTAAGTCTTTTTAAATCGTTCAATCTGTCTAATGTTTTTACAGAACCAACTAGAATAACTCCAACTTCTGCAACATGTATTGATAATGTATTCTGCGATTGTGATTATTTAGATAAAGCTATAGTTAATTACCTTCAATCTGATCACAGTGGTCAACTGGTAATATTTAAGTATAAAGCAGCCTTGTAAAAAGTTCAAATACAATTTAGGCCAATAACAACTGGCAAACTAGCAAAATTTTATGGGACCTTACAAAATAAGTTAAATGCTCTAGGCCACAATATTGAGGATGCGAATAAATTTTATGATGGTTTCTTTTCAGTGGTACTAAAAGAATTCAATGCAACTTTTGAAAAGAAGTCCAAAGATACTTTCCCTAAGTTTATATTTAGTGATTGGGCGACTAAAGGCATTAGGATAAGTAGGGAAAGACTATATGATCTATACGGCCTTAAGTCTTTCATTAACACTGAATCCTTTAATAAGTATGTAAACAAATATTCTAAGGTTTTCAGAAATACTTGTAAAGTAGCTAAAGCCCTGTTCATAAGCAACAAGATCAAATGTGCAGATAACAAAATAAAGACAGTTTGGAAAGTTATCAATAATGAAACTAACAGAAATAAAGTACGAAACACTGACTATTTACTAGAGACTGCGCATGGTGCCATAAGCTCTAATTTAGAAGTAGCTCAAGAATTTGTAAAAATTTTCACTGATATACCATCAAAAACAACTGAAGCTTTAAATTCTTCACCCGAGGTCTCATTTGATTTATTAAGAGCAAACATTCCAGGTTGTACGGTTGAATTCCAATTCAAACATATCAACCCTATGACAGTTATTAAAGCTTTCCGGCAAATCAAAATTAAATTGACTGAAGACATATGGGGAATGTCTATCAAAGTGTGCACGTCCATATTTGAGACCATAGCACCATACTTGGCACTGTACTTGGTAACTGTATTTTGATTTTGGTGTACAATGAAGTATATATAAATAAATAAATAAATAATATTTAATTTATGTGTTGACCAAGGGGTCTCTCCGGATATAATGAAATATAGTAGGGTGATACCACTTTTTAAATCTGGAGATAATAAAGATACTAATAATTATAGACCTGTATCTGTATTGCCGGTTTTCAGCAAAGTGTTTGAAAAAGTAATGCTCAATCAAATGCTCAATCATTTTAACACCAATAAAATCTTACACGAACAACAGTATGGTTTTACCAAAGGTCGTTGTACGAATGACGCTGGAGTCACGTTGTTATAACACATATATACAGCGTGGGAAGAGGCGCAAGATGCCATAGGAATCTTTTGTGACCTCTCCAAGGCATTTGATTGTGTAAATCACGAAACCTTGCTTCTAAAACTAGAACATTACGGACTGGGTAAACTTGCACTCAGTTTAGTGAGGTCTTATTTAAATGACAGACAGCAGCAAGTTCAAATAAATGGTGTCAATTCACGGGGTCTGAAAGTTAAAATGGGGGTACCACAAGGCTCAATAATGGGTCCGTTCCTCTTTCTAGTATACATTAATGATCTTCCCCATCTTTTAAAAAATCAAACTCAAATGGTGTTATTTGCAGATGATACGTCCTTAATTTTTAAGATAGATAGGCGTGCCACAAGTCTTGACGATGTAAATAACGCCCTTCGGCAGGTCCAAAATTGGTTTACTGCTAATAATTTAGTTTTAAATGAGAAAAAAACAAAGTGTATCAGATTTTCATTACCGAACGTGAAAAGTATTAATTGTGACATAGTATTGGACCAAGAGAAACTTGAATTCGTCGATGACACAGTTTTCTTGGGGATCACGCTTGACTCAAGGCTTCAATGGGGTCCTCATTTAACATCTCTTGCGGGACGGCTAAGTTCAGCAGCATATGCTGTCAGAAAAATCCGTCAATTTACTGATATAGATACCGCGAGGCTGGTCTATTTTAGTTACTTTCATAGTATCATGTCTTACGGTATCTTATTATGGGGACGTGCTGCAGACATCGAGTCTATATTTATTCTGCAGAAAAGAGCTATCAGAGCCATTTACAATCTCCGCCGGCGCGATTCCCTAAGGGAACTGTTTAAGGATATTAACATCATGACGGTACCTTGTCAATACATATATGAAAACATTATGTATGTTCGGAAAAATCTTCATCTTTTAGTAAAATTAGTGATAGGCATAATTTTAATACTAGAAATCGGAACAAATTAGATCAACCCCGATTCAGATTAGCTATAGTACACACTTCTTTTATTGGGTACTGTGTTAAATTTTATAATAAAATACCACTTAATATTCTCGAACTGAATGAGAGAAAATTTAAAACATGTATAAAACGCACATTATGTAGACAAGCATATTATAAACTGGAAGATTATGTCCTTGATAAAAATGCTTGACTAAATGCCGGTCCTGCTCCACAGCCACAGCAGCATGGGTCCACTTGTTAGGTTTTTGATAATTGGAAGAAATGCTTACCCTTTTTTTGTTCTATACAATCATTTATTTATCATTTCTTTGCATTACTGTATTAGCAAAGTATACACAATAAAGCAGCCTTCTTTTTTTTTTTCTTTTCTTAGTTACTTGAAACCATAGTTTTGTATAACGTAGAAGCATATTTTCAATTTTTTGTAAATGTGAGCACTATGGAGCCATTTACATATGTAATTATAGATTTCGTTATTAAATTAGTTTGACATGAACGAGCGTGGCAGTTGAGAGCTTGTCATGCTCACACAAATGTTTTGCTGATGGTGGCGCGTGTTTTGGATCATTTGATTCCCTTCAATATGGTTGAGTTAGATGGTGCTGATGCACGCGTCATGTTCGTGAACGGGCGCCATCGGTTGAAACTGGTCATCTCTTACCTGCCACTGGCTTATCTTAATCTGTACCTGCATTTTGAATTGTTTATATATTTTCTTGTTCTTTGCATTGTCCTCACATATAGAAGCAATCAATGTTAATGTTAACAAGATTTTTGTAACACATCACATGGTTTAAAAGAGTGTCCGTGGAGTTTCTTGTACGTTCTTCTCCATAGAGATCTACGCTTTGGAACGTGCAAATAGCTTCATGTTTTTGACTGACCGACTTTGACAATTTAAAAGTGCCTGTAAATGGTTTATTTGAAATATACGATTTGATTTGATTTGATTTGAACAAGAACAATAAAGAAATATTCGATTTGAGATATTTAAGCCAAATCAGAGTGGAATTTGAAGCTCCTTATAAAATAAAGATATAATGCAATGCAAAAGAGGTTTGGACATACTAAAAATCTGTGTTTTAGGCCATTTAAGTGTGTAAAATGTAGCAACGATCATCCTACCTCTTCATGCACCAAAACACCAGAAACAGATGCTACAGGTGCAAACTGTCAAGAAAGACATCCCGCAAGCTATAAAGGTTCTACAAAATACAAAGAATACAAGGAAAGAATATTAAAAACCAAACCAAACGCTACACGAAAACAAACTCAGAATCTAAAAGATACCAAAACTACAGAAGAAAAAATAAAAACAAATCCAAGGCAGATTATCCTCAA
This sequence comes from Lacanobia wlatinum, assembly GCA_947578705.1. Taxonomy (NCBI): domain Eukaryota; kingdom Metazoa; phylum Arthropoda; class Insecta; order Lepidoptera; family Noctuidae; genus Lacanobia; species Lacanobia wlatinum. The sequence goes on along the minus strand of OX388022.1, from coordinate 2,694,038 downwards.
AGAAAAAAGAAGCTATGCAGATGTAACGAAAGATCGACCACCAATTCCAAATTTACCCGATCCGGAAAACACTCCAGACAGACTTGAACTAATGTTCGCCAAATTTCAACAAATCATGATGAGCATGATGGACAAAATGTTGGAACGTGTGATCCAGCTTATCACAAGCCTAGTTACCAAATGATTAACACTCTCCGAGTTGTCACTTGGAACGCCAATGGCTTGACGAAACATCGTCAAGAGTTTCAAACATTTCTCCAAATAGAAAAAATTGACATAGCATTAATTTCTGAAACAAGATTCACTGAAAAATCTCATTTTAATGTACAAAATTACTCAGTATACACAACAAACCACCCATCAGGAAATAGTCATGGTGGAACAGCAGTAATTATAAAAGACAACATCAAACATTACGAAATGGAAAAATACCAATCAGATTAAATACAAGCTACGTCAATAAAAGTGTAGTCAACGAGAACGTCGAGACAACATTTTATGCAGTGTACTGTCCACCCAGACACCAGTTGACTAGAGATGACTACAATAAGTACTTCTCTTCCCTTGGCTCCAGATTTATTTGCGGTGGGGATTGAAACGCAAAACACACTTATTGGGGCTCTCGTCTAATCAAAAACCGTGGAAGGCAACTAAATGGCACAGTACAAAATTCAAGACTCGAGTGCATGACCTCACGTGAACCAACTTACTGGCCAACTGATAGAAATAAAATTCCTGACCTGCTCGACTTCTATATTACTAAAAATATAAGTCGAAACTACATGACTATTGAATCCTGCACGGATATGTCATCTGACCACGCGCTAGTTATATTGAATGTAAGCACAACAGTGGTCTTAGTGCAACCGGCAGAAAGACTATACAACAAAAATACTAACTGGAAGATGTATCAGGACGTAATCACAATTAAGATCAAGCTCATAAGCCCATTAAAAACAGTTGAAGACATAGAAGAGACTATTGAAACCCTCAATAGAATCATCCATGAAGCAGCTACTATCTCCACAAGAGTGCGGAAAAAGATACCTCAAACGTTTAATGAATATCCGAAAACCATCAGAGATAAAACTACTGGAACGTCGTAATCTAAGAAAAATATGGCACAGAACTAGATATCCGGTAGACAAAACAGCGTTCAACAAATCTTCTAATGAACTAAAAGACCTCATCAAAAGTTTTACCAACAATTACCTCCAAATGTTTCTTTCTAACTTAACCTCGAGTTCAGACACCAACTATTCGTTGTGGAAGGCAACACAAAAATTACTATCTTTGCTGAACACCTAACCCATGTAATTCAACCATTTCCTGAATTAATAAAGCGTAGAGCAAATGTGTCTCCCATTAAATCACACGAGGCCTACTGAAGCAATACGTGAAATAAAACAACTCAAGGATGGAAAATCGCCAGGATACGACAATATAGACAGCGTTCTGTTCAAACATCTGCCTAAAAAGGGTATAGTAGGAATCGTTAACATATTCAATGCCTGTCTTAAGACTTAACCACTTTCCAGGACAATGAAAGATTGCGCAGGTCATAATGTTACCTAAACCCAATAAACCACCTAATGAAGTTGCTTCGTACCAACCTATAAGTCTTCTACCTTTACTAGGTAAACTTCTCGAGAAGATCATAACGAATAGGATGAAGGTACACCTAAATGATATTATTCCAAATCACCAATTTGGGTTCCGGGAGAATCATGGGACAATTGAGCAAGTACACCGAATCGTCGACGTTATAAGCAGATCACTGGAGGAAAAGAAATACTGTTCTTGTACCATAATTAGCACTGCAATTATTAGTAATAATACTAATGTACAGGTGGATACCTTAATTAACTGTAGCACTAATGCTATAAATATTTACAATAACTGTTCGAAGGAGAATCCATGTGTCACTTTGGACAATTCTTTTAATCCTCACATTAAAAGAAATGTCCAAAGTGACACATGGATTCACAAGTAGCAGGATCTTGGTGCCTAGTGATGGCATGGGAGTCGTGGGGCTCGCTCCGGATGTTCCTTTTAACTAATTTGTACGACAACAGAGAATACCAATAACAGTATAGTTACATCTACCAATTCTACCATGAACCAGGTATCTTCTTGCTCTCACATGGCTAATTTTAATAAAGGGGCTAAGCAGAAATCCTTGAAATTATTTTATCAGAATATTCAAGGCTTTTCTTCAAAACAGCTGGAAATAGAGTTATTTTTAGAAAAAACAATGTTTGACATTATTTGTTTCACTGAGCATTGGTTAAAGGATTTTGAAATGTTGAGTAATTACGAGAATTATAGTGTAGGAAGTTCTTTTAACCGAAATACAATGCTACGTGGGGATTCACTAATTATAGTAATTTTTTTACTAAATTTAAAACCCGTAAAGACATAGTTAACTTGTCTGTTGAACATAGCATTGAACTGTCCTGTGTTGAGCTAGATAAGCATGTCAGAGTGTGCGTTTACAGACCCCCTAATTATCTGAACTAAGCTATATTTGAGTCAATGATGGAAGATGTATTGGCAAAACTTGCGACTGGTAATAAACTCATAATCTGTGGAGATTTTAATATTAATATCTTAGAAAACAATTCAGATAGCTGTAGATTATTAAATCTCTTTAAATCATTCAATTTCTTTAATGTGTTCATATAACCAACCCGTACAACTATAACTACTGCTACATGTATTGATAATGTTTTCTGTTGTGGCAACTACTTAGAGAAAGCCATTGTAAATTACCTTCCTTCTGATCACAGTGGGCTACTGGTATCTTTTGAGTCCAACATTCCAATTCAACAAGTGCAAATACAAACTAGACCAATAACATCTGGTAATTTAAATAAATTTAACCGCACTTTAATCGGGAAGTTAAGTGATTGAAACCTTACTATGAATAATGCTAATATTTTGTATACAGATTTTTTTTCTTTAGTCCAAACCGAATCCAATAATACTTTTAAACAGAAAACTAAAACTATCTGCCCTAAGTTTTTATTTAGTGTCTGGGCAACTAAAGGACTCAGAAATAGTAGGGAAAGACTTTATGAGCTGTATGGCCTTAAGCCTTTTATTATCACACTTCAGACTTTTAATAATGTAGCTACCTACTCAAAAATTTATAAAAACACTTGTAAGGTAGCTAAGGCTTTATATATAAGTAATAAGGTAAAAACAGCAGACAATTAAAATAAAGACGGTTTGGAAAATTATAAACAATGAAACAAATAGGAACAAAAGACATAACACTGATTACGGATTGGAGACTTGTCATGGACTTATTAGCGATAACAAACAAGTTGCTCAAGAATTTGTAAATTTCTTTACGAGTATTCCTATTCAAACTACTGAAGCCTTAAATTCCTCGCCTTCACTTGCTTTTGATTTATTACGAGCGAACGTTTCAGCCAGCCCGACTGAATTTAATTTTAAACATATAAACCCCATAGTAGTAATAAAAGCTTTTAAACAAATCAAAATTAAATTGACCGAAGATCTATGGGGATTGTCTATCAAAGTTTGTACCTCAATCATCGAGACTGTAGCGCCGTACTTAACTGTAATATTTAATTTGTGTGTGGATCAAGGAGTCTTTCCGGACCTAATGAAATTCAGTAAGGTGATACCACTTTTTAAATCTGGGGATAGTAAAGACACAAATAATTATAGACCAGTATCTGTGTTGCCAGTGTTTAGTAAGGTATTTGAAAAAGTGATGCTAAATCAAATGCTTAATCATTTTAACACGAATAACATCTTTCATGATAAACAGTATGGTTACACCAAAGGACGTTGTACGACTGACGCTGGTGTTACCTAACTAAAGCACATCTTTAATGCGTGGGAGGACGCACAGGATGCGCTATCAGTTGGTGTCTTTTGTGATCTCTCGAAGGCGTTTGATTGCGTTGATCACGATACATAACTCCTGAAGCTCGGGCATTACGGACTGGTCAAAACAGCATTCAACTTGGTCAAATCTTATTTGAATGATAGACGGCAATTAGTTCAAATAAACGGTGTCAATTCGCCGGGATTAAACGTGATAATGGGCGTTCCCCAGGGCTCGATTTTGGGTCCTTTCTTGTTTTTGGTATATATCAATGATTTACCCTATTTATTGCAACAAAAACTTGATATGGTGCTGTTTGCCGACGAAACCTCCTTAATTTTTAAGATAAATAGACAGACGGACATTGTTGCAATAATGCCCTAATGCAAGTTCAAAATTGGTTCACAGCGAATAATTTGATTTTGAATGAAAAGAAAACGAAATGTATAAGATTTGCTTTACCCAATGTCAAAAACAGTGACTGTGACATAGTATAGAACAGGGGAAAACTAGAATTTGTCGATAAAACGGTTTTCCTGGGAATTACGCTTGAACCAAGGCTACAATGGGGCCCTCATATGACATCTCTTTCTAGACGGCTAAGTTCAGCAGCTTATGCTGTTAGGAAAATCCGCCAATTAACGGATTTCGATAACGCGAGACTGGTGTATTTTAGTTACTTTCACAGTATCATGTCTTACGGTATTTCACTATGGGGACGGGATGCAGACATTGAGTCTATTTCTATTCTGCAGAAAAGAGCCATCAAAGCGATATACAATCTCCACCGGCGCGATTCTCTAAGGGAACTGTTTAAGAATATTAACATCATGACGGTACCTTGTCAATACATTTACGAAAACATCATGTATGTCAGAAAGAATTTACATCTTTTTAGTAAAAGAGGCGACAGACATAATTATGGTACTAGAAATAGGGACCAATTAGTTCAACCAGGTTTGAGACTGGCTAAAGTAGCCTCATCTTTTATGGGGTACTGTTTAAAATGTTATAATAAGATATCTCCATATATTAGAACTTAATGAGACAAAATTTAAATCTTGTATTAAACGCACACTATGCAGGCAAGCATACTATAAGTTGAGGGATTATATTGAAGATAAAAATGCTTGGCTGAATGCTGGTCCTACTCCACAGCCACTAGGGCACACAAAATAATCTGTTAGCATTTGGAAACATTATTGGGCCGGCTGAAGATTGTAAAAAAACAATATTTGCATTGTATAGACTCAATTTATTTAGCAATGTATAATTTCATCCATTTTAACGGCACATGTGTGAGCACTGTGTACCTTAAACTTAAGCTATAGCTATCAGTTTTACATTTGTTTTTGACTTGAATGTACTCTGGGGGTTGGGAGTGTCATGCTCACACAAAAGTCTGGCTGATGGTGGCGTATGCGTTGGATCATTTGGCTCCCTTCAAAATGGTTGAGCCGAATGGTGCTAGCGCATGCGGCATGTTCGTGAACGGGCGCTGTCAGTTGGTACTGGTCATTTCTCAGTTGCCATGGTTCATTTTAAATATTTCTTTGAATTGTTCCTTTTTTCCCGGACGCTTTTATCCTGCTCGTCTTTTACATCGTTCTCACATGTTTGTATAATTTCAACTTCATGTTAACAAAACTTTGTAACTATTTATTATTTTTAAAAGAGTGTCCGTGGAGTTTCTTGCACGTTCTTCTCCATAGAGATCTACACTTTGGAACGTGCAAATAGCTTCATCTTTTTGGACTGACCGACCTTGACAATTCAAAAGTGCCTATAAGGTTTATTTGAAATATACGATTTGATTTGATTTGATTTGTTCAGCAGCATTTTTGGATATTAGCCCGGCCTTCGACAAAGTATGGCATGAGGGCCTGTTATATGAAGTTAAAAAAATGCTCCATCACTCATTTTTACGCATAATTAAATCCTATTTTAGCAAACGATGTTTTGAAGTAAAGCAGCATGAAGAATTTTCAGACTTGTATGAGATTAAATCAGGAGTGCCACAGGGAAGTTTACTGGACCCAATTCTCTATATCATATTTACTGCTGACCTACCAACAGAGAAAACCACGGTCGCAACATACGCGGACGATACAGCATTGTTATCCACACACACAAATCCAATAATTGCAAGAGAATACCTACAACATCACATTAACAAAATAGAGGAATGGCTTAAAACTTGGAGAATACACGCAAATCAAAGTTAGTCAACGCACGTAACTTTCACTCTCAGGAGAGACACATGTCCACCAGTAACACTTAATAATGATGAAATCCCGCAAAACGATAATGCAAAATATTTGGGCATGCACTTGGACAGAAGGCTAACATGGCAAAAACACATTTGGACAAAGAGGAAGCAACTAGATCTAAAATTGCGTAATATGTACTGGCTAATAGGACGCCACTCACAAATGAGCAGACAAAGCAAATTGTTAGTATACAAAGCCATCTTGAAACCAATATGGACTTATGGCATACAGTTCTGGGGTACAGCTAGCAACAGTAACATAGAGATATTGGAGCGATTTCAAACGAAAACACTGAAGGCTATCTTCAACATCCCCCAATACATCAGTAACAGGATCATATACCTTGACTTAAAACTACCAACTGTCAAACAGGAGATAGCAAAATATAGCGACGCCTACCAGAAAAGACTATCAAAACACAAAAATCAGCTCGTCTGACAGCGAGCTGATTTAAGACCTTGGTTATATTGAAGACCTTGGTCTCCACTCAGTCTTGAGTGGAGACCAAGGTTTTCAATATAGAAGATTAAACAGACATAGTGTACCAACTCTCCAGGACAGATTCATCAGGATGGAATGAGGCACTCATCGGTGAAGTGTCTCTCCAAGCTAAAAGTCTTAAACGGATATAAAATATCAAACAAAACAGTGGCTTATTGTTGTGCACAACAGATTGCCATGGAGCAGATTTAGACAAAAAAGAAAAAAAAAAGAGATTCCAGTAGTACCTCTAACATTATAAGCGATAAAACTTGGGAACAAATGATTCAATTTAAAGTTATAAGCTCCAACCAGGAAATGTCCCCAAATAAAACAATCATGGGTTACGGTGCTTAACATCCACTTAAAGTGTTGGGTTCTTTTGATGCACAGATAAAAGCTGGTTCAAAATCATAACCTGCAAAATTTTATATCATAGACAATGGGTCAAACAATCTTTTGGGTAAAAATAAAAACCGCCGTCTCCATAAATGTGCTAAAATTGGTTTCCATCTGAATTCTTGATGTTCTATTAGAGATTACAATAGATAAAACAATTCATCCAGTTTGTCAGCATTTTCGACGAGTTCCATTCCTTTGGAATCAAAGATAAATAAAACTTAGACGAACTGTTTGAAGTGGACATCATTGGACCTGTAAATAATCCATCTTCTTGGGTTTCTCCAAGGGCACCGGTTCTAAAGCCTGATGATGATATTTGTATATGTTTATACATGCGTGCTGCCAACAAAGTCATCATTAGAGAAAATTATCCTTTACCTACAATGGAACAACTAATTCCTAAATTTGGTAGAGCAACACTTTTCTCAAAATTAGATATAAAAAACGCTTTATAGATGACATATGGCTTTATTGTCTTTGGACGTGAAAAATAAATGTGTTTTCATTTCAAAAACTGTTCAATTTTGAGCCACGTTTCACCGTCAGGCATTAAACCACTTGATAAATACATAAAAGTAATCGAGAACCGGTGCCCTAAAAGAATTTAGAGCACCTGAAACCATCGAAGAGATTCCAAGTTTTCTAGGATTCATAAATTTTCTAGGATTCCCAATTTGTCAACCCTAACTGAACCCATTAGACAGTTACTTTGACAAAAAGTGCAAAAAATGTCAATATCACGGCATTTTGGCAAAAATAACAAATGATTGCATTTAATGAATTAAAAAAATGTCTCTCGAAAATTGCTACCGTTAAAAGTTATTGCAGATGTAAGCCCTATTGGGTTAGGAGCTGTTCATATTCAGTACGACAACAGTTCCTTTGGAAATAAGAGTCCAACAGACTGTAGTTGAAAAACGATATTGTCAGACCAAAAAGAGGCATTAGCTTTGGTATGGGTAACAGAACACTTCCTCATGTAACTATATGGAAAATAATTTGAACTTGTCCTAGACCAATAAGCCTTTAGAAGTTATATTTGGCACAAAATCGAAACCTTGCGCGCGAATCGAGCGTTGGGTTCTCCGCTTACGATCACAGAATTATAAAGTACGAGGATTTACCAGGTTTATAAATATAAACCTGCTAAATCAAACATAGCAGACCCTTTATCTCGTCTGTGCACAAGTACCGACAAACAAAAAAATTGGCCAAGTGCGAGTCGGACTCGCGTGCAAGGGGTTCCGAAAGAATTTAATTTATTTAACACTAGTGGACGTCACGCGGTTTCGCTCGCGTAGTTCCCGTTCCCGTGGGAGTACAGGGATAAAATATAGCCTATGTTACTCTCTGATAATGTAGCTATTCATTGCTAAAAGCATTTTTCAAATCGGTCCAGTAATTTCGGAGCCTATTCAATTCAAACAAACAAACAAATCTTTCCTCTTTATAATATTAGTGTAGATGTTATTTTAATACTACAAACTTCTACTAGGTTTTCCTGTAATCTTTAGATAAAGATCTATTACCTCCATTTTTTTTCAAAATTTTAGACTGAGTTGTTTCGGAAATAAGGGGGGAATGGTCAATTTTCGTCTAATTTCTTGAATAACTTCAAAACCATTAATTTTAAAATTATGAAAAATATATAATTAAAACCTGTGGATCCGGAGAAAACTGGCTGTGACAGACGGACAGACAGACACCCGAGTGATCCTACAAGGGTTACGTTTTTTTTTCGGAACCCTAAAAATCCACTTGAAAATTAATATCATTAACACCCGACGCAAAAACGACGGAGTGTTATAAGTTTGACGTGTCTGTGTGTGTGTGTGTGTGTGTGTGTATGTGTCTGTCTGTGGCATCGTAGCTCCCGAACGGATGAACCGATTTTGATTTTGTTTTTTTTTTGTTTGAAAGGTAAATTAGTCGGGAGTGTTCTTAGTTATGTTTGATGAAAATCGGTCCAAGATGGCCGCCGCCACATTATGGCGGATTGCATATTTTTTCACAACTCCCTCAATATAGGTATCAAATGAAAGGGCTTGACTAGTAGAATACTATACAGTATAACAAATTTCAAATCCAGGATGGCCGCCACCACAAAATGGCGAATTACATTTTTTTTTTCACAATTTCATAAAAATGGATATCAAATGAAAAGGCTTGACTATAGGCCGACCGTTTATCTGAGTCCTCGCCTGCGCGGTACAGGGGCGCGGGGGTATGACGACAAAGGGGACTGAGACAGGTGCGGGCGGCGGGGGCGCTTAGTGAGATATAAACGACATGAAATGCGCCAAGATAGTTCCTAAGATATGTGACGTCATAGTAAAGAAATAGTGATTTATTAAATGAAAAATTATTAATGATGATACAAAATTATAATTAACTAACTAAAAGCTATGAAGGTACCTAAATAAAATATTTGGTAATAAACTATTGTACTATTTATTATATAGAATAATCATCAAAATTATATTTCAATCAGTTATGTCCATATCAATGTCGGTGGAACTTGATTCTTCACTTTCGAAGGAGCCATCATCGGATTCATCAGAGTCGTCCAGAGTGTTGATAATAAAATCAACAGCATCATCCCGAATTCCATCATGTTTGCAGTACTCGTCCTCGATATTAATTACATGGTTAAAACAATGCTCCCACTTCTGTGCAGAATATTCAGCGAATAATCCCTCTAACATAGTTTTTTTTTGGTCTAAATTAGAGTCCACACTTTTTTGTGCTAATTGTCCCTTAATGTCACCCCAAACCAACTCAGTAGGGTTCAGGTCTGGGTGATAAGGAGGCAAACGCAACACTTCATGCCCGTTTCTTTTCAATAACTCGTCAATTTTATAAATATCTTCAGTTTCTGTCTTTTTAATCAATTTTGACAAGTCGTCCTTTTTCAGTTTATCATCGAAAACCACGTCGTGTCGTCGTAACCATGTTTGCATAACTGCCTTGGTAGAAGCCATAGTCGGCTTTTTTTCTTCTCGAACCGAATGGTAAGCTGCGTTATCCATCACGATGACGGAATTTGGTGGTATATTGGGCATTAGCTTTCATTTATCCATGTACTGAAATTCACGAAATTCATAGAATCGTGGTAATCACCTGTTTTACATTTGGATTTAAATATTACAAGTGCTCCGTCTACAAATCCAGTTTGACCTCCACAACGTACGATGATCAAACGGTTCCCTTTTCCAAAATGAGATAGCACGCCATGTACATCCTTGGATTGCCAGCATTTTGAAACGTTATGAGACTGATTTACATATGTTTCGTCAAGATATAAAATATGTCTTCCTTCTCTACGATATTTTTTGATAGTCCTTAGGTATTTCCACCTCCACGATGTTATATTTGGCTGTTCAATAAGGAGTTTCCTTTTAGAATCGCATTTCTTAAATTTAAATGTTCATGTTACAACAGCCTTAAATATTCCCTTCCGCAGTGTAATATGTTCTCTTCTCTAAGTACAGCATTCAACGTTTTCAGAGTAGGTATTTTTTTATCAATTGTATAAAACTGAGTGACTTTTCTTCTTACCACTCCTTTTGTGAAATCGTCTATTTCTACTCTTTTTTTTGAACCAGTTTTGATTTTTTCGGTGATTTGAATCTTTCGTTGTCTTTCAATAATTTCCCTTGATGTACGATTCTAGATACAGTCTTTTCCGATAGCCCAGTAACTTCTGCTACGGTTTTGTTTAAATGTATGTCTTGTTGATATTCATCAGAATTTGGGTCCAGTTTCTCTTTTCTAAAATATTCGTACACGTTTAAAGCCATTTGCTTGCACTGACTATTCACTTTATGACCGAAGATCTTACGATTCATCTTGAGATTGTTATCACATGTGTATCTCTCACAAGGCGTCCGCAACAATTAACACGTGCGATCGCTGTCCGCGTTGCGATCGAAATGAGCGATTACAAAAATTCGCCCGCCGCCCGCACCTGTCTCAGTCCCCTTTGTCGTCATACCCCCGCGCCCCTGTACCGCGCAGGCGAGGACTCAGATAAATGGTCGGCCTATAGTAGAATAATATACAGTATATTGAAAGGGCTTGTGGAATATTAACCAACGAAATGAAAATTAAATTTAAAAAGCATAAAATAAAAATTAAATTTAAAAAACCCCCGACAAAAAGAACGCACCTATATTAAACGACTAGTGGACGTCACGCGGTTTCACCCGCGTAGTTCCCGTTCCCGCGGGAGTACGGGGATAAAATATAGCCTATGTTACTCCCTGATAATGTAGCTATCCATTGCTGAAAGAACTTTTCAAATCGATCCAGTAGTTTCGGAGCCTATTCATTTCAAACAAACAAATCTTTCCTCTTTATAATATTAGTGTAGAAAAGGATCAATATAAATAATTTATATTGATCCTTTTCTACACTAATATTATAAAAAGTAAAAAATAATTATTATTTTTTACTTTTTAAAGCTTTTTTTGTCTGGGGATTTTAAATTTTTAATTATGTATATTTTTTTAAACCAATTGGTTCAATATGTACGACCCGTGGTATTATCGTTTAAAACAATTAATGAATCATCAAATAATGATAATGAGTTTCAACTAAATAAAGACGCTTTAATGAATAATGTTTTGGGATACTTCAATAATCAACTACAAATTATTTGAACATAAACTTTGATTGCATCTTATTAAGGGGAAACAAATTAGTGATACCTACTATATTGAGAAAACAAGTATTAGAAGCAACAAACGAAAGTCATCCAGGCATTGTCAATATGAAGGCTAGATTACGCACACAGGTATGGTGGCCAAAAATAGACAAAGACGTTGAAAATACGGTAAAAAACTATAAAGGATATACTTTAGTCTCAGGCCCAAATCCTCCAGTACCGATGATGAGGCATGAACTTCTCGTGAAAGAAATCGAAATTGTGATATCTATCTCTACACAGGACGCAATTAAAGTATTAAAAAATATATTTTCACGAACCGGAAATCCTGCTAGTATTACAGCAGATAATTCACTAGTCAGGAATTTGAATCGTTCTGTATTGAACAAGGAGTTACACCTTTCAATACAATCCCGTACTTGACCTTAGCAAAACTACGAGGTCGAGAGGCAAAATAGAGATATCCTTAAACGACTCAGAATCAGCCAATGCGATGATTTGTTATAGTATTTAATGATGTACAACAGTACACCTCATCCCTCCACGGGAAAATCTCCATCCGAGCTGTTATATGGAAGAAAGTTCAGAGATAAATTAAGGAACCATTATAGTTCAAACAGGCCCTAACTTGTAGCGAGTATTATTCGGTTCAGCCTTCCATAAGCAGCAGCGTCTTGGTAAGGTTTGTCTAAAGTCAGATTAGAGTCATTGTTGTATTCAGTCTGTTGCTATGTCTAAAGCACACTCTATAGGAAGGCTTTCTCCGAATCCCTAGAACCTTAACACAGGTGTCGGTTACCTCGTTTAATTTAGAGAGGGTAATAAGGTAGGATAATACACAACACTCACCCATTAGTTCACCAACACACACACACATATTAACACTAAATTAATCTAACTTATATTTAACTTAATAAGTAATAATGGCTATCCTAAGGGTTACAACGGACCACAAGTCTGCTAATTTATCTAACACCAGCCATAGCTTATAGCGTATAGCCATATCCGAGACATAGCCTCCGGCCTAATTCAAACCTAACTCGGTTAACTAGTACCGTTCACCCTGAAGCCCTAAGACCTCAACCGAGCGCGAGTCGGTCCCGCTCACGAAGGGTTCCGCACTGTAAACTTTAATTTGTATTATTTGTTACTTTACCAGCAAAGTAGATACATAATCCGTGAAAACTTCAACCGTCCAGCATCGTGGCCCTTGAGACAGCGACCGCCGACCGACAGACGGACGGACGGACGGCCGAGGTCCAGTGACAGGCTACGCGCTTCACTCGCCGAGCATGGAACCCCAAAATGTTTGGCGACTCACAGTCGGACCCTCTTTTTTTGTGTAATTTCTTAATTGTTTAAAGAATTCGCTTGGGGTTTTTTCTAAGGTGATTTATCGCAAACAGATGTATTATTAGGACTGATGTACCATCACAATGGCATCGTAGGGATATGGCTAATCAGCGCGCAACTGTTATTACTTAAAATGTTGCAATTATAATTCCAATTAAATGTTGACGGATATTTTTTATTAAGTTTGCCGTAGAAATAACGTGCAACGTTACGCCAGAGAAAGAGTGAGAAGGTCAGAGTGGCGCAAAAAACGACACTTATTTATGATTTTAGCTACTTCGGCTTGTGTAAATCGGCAGATTATATTATTTCCTTGATTTGCGACTAATTTCCTTCAAAAAAAAAAATCGCGCTCGGGAATGTCCAGGTGACGTTTTTTTTTCTTGCAACTTCGGACTCTCCCATTTCCTTATGTCACGCTCAAATTGTCAGATTATTGAAATGCACCCTTTTGTGCATGTAACTTACTTACCTTACCTTACCTTAATCTGATGCGCCCGAGTAAATCGAGAGATCGATTTTTTTTTACTAATCTGATCAGCTGCCCTCACGTTTTCCCCTATGTTCAGGGCTCAGGTATAGTGGGAGTACTTAACAAGGTGCAAGGTTGCCCCCTTATGTTATTCTAACGCGCTCGAGTAAATCCCGAAATCCCCGCTTGGGCTCCCCTACTATTACTCATTGGTTTAAAATCCGTTGTTGGTGTTCAAGAAGTAAAAGGTAGCGTAAAGAAAAAAAGTAGGACTATCTACAAAAACTGGGCAAGTGCGAGTCGGACTCGCGTGCAAAGGGTTCCGAACGAATTTAAATTTTTTTAACATGTTACTTTAACATTACAAACTTTTAATTGGTTTTTTTGTCATTTTTAGGTAAAGATCTTTTATCACCATTTTTTGCAAAATTTTAGGCTCTGTAGTTTCGCAGATAAGGGGGGGAATAGTAATTTTTCGTCTCAATTTCTTGAATAACTTCAAAACTGATTATTTTAAAATTATGAAAAATATATAATTAAAACCCTCACTGTAAGCCCTTTCATTTGATATGTCACACAATATTTTTCAAAAATCTTTTTTTTTTTTTAATTTTCTTGTTTCACCCCCAAAAGTGACCCCAAAACTAAAAATTTAATGATTTACGTACGCGTCCGTGTTTGGGTCATAGAAGTCCATATGTGTACCAAATTTCGACAGAATCGGTCCAGTGGGTCCGGAGAAAACTGGCTGTGACAGACGGACAGACAGACAGACAGACACCCGAGTGATCCTATAAGGGATCCGTTTTTTTTTCGGAACCCTAAAAAGAAATGAGATCCCATCAAAAACATAACTGTTAAAAAAAAACAAGTTATGTTTTGATGGGATTAGTTTTTTATTTTTAGTCTATGTCACTGCAATGACAACTGATTACCAGGTTGACATTGACACTAGACAGTTGCCGACTGCCCAGCTCACTTGTTTTGTGTTCTCCGATACGATTTCTCTCTCGTAGAGGAAAGTAAGCTATTATTATGCATAACTGTAATTGTATTGCAGGTAGGCGAACTGTTGGCTGCTGCGCTCATATAATGTGTATTATACTAGGCATGCCTTTTAAGTTCTGTCGTTTTCATATTTCCCGGCAATTTTGAATTTGGAACTGTTCTATATTCGAATATGTTTAAATTTTTAATCTCAAAACAGTTGACAGTATTAGGATTAATGGTATTGTTTAGTCACAGCGTCGATTGGAATCTGTCAGGTTACGTACGAAAATGAATCTTTCTAAGGAAAATGTTCGTGCAATAATTTTCTACAACTTTGGAAGAGGCCTGACATGGCTTCAGTATTTTGAAGAGCTAATATCTGTGTTCAATGATGAAGCCCCATGTCTGCGGACTGTCGAACGCTGGTATTTAGAAGTCCAGCGTGGACATACTGGTGTTAGTGACAAATCTCGCGAAGGACGCCCAAAATCCGCCTTCACTGAAGATAACATCATTGCTGTGAGACAACTAATTCTCGAAGAGCGTCATGTGACCTATCGAGAGATAGAGGCTCTATTGGGCATCTCAGGGACAACCATTCAGATCTTGCATGAAGCGCTTGGTGTGAGAAAGCTAGTTTGCCGTTGGATACCGCATCTGCTTTCCGACGATCACAAGGCGGCCTGCGTCAGATGGTGTAAGAAAACTCTGCAAAGGTTCAACCGAGGAGAGTCAAATTACGTCTACGACATCATCAGTGGTGATGTATCTTGGATCGATGCTTACGATCCTGATTCCAAACAACAGTCTACAATCTGGTTATTTCAAGACGAGCCAAAGCCGACTAAAGTTGTTCGTTCTCGAAGCACTTCAAAGAAGATGGTGACCACGTTCGTTGGAAAAACCGGCCATGTTGCGACTATTGCACTTGAAAATCGTAGAACGGTTAACGCAGAGTGGTATACCACAGTTTGTTTACCACAAATCATCGCCGAACTTCGAAAATCTAACTCAAAGCGACGCATTATCCTGCACCACGACAACGCAAACTTACACAGCACTCGTCAAACGATTGTGAATTTGAAGCAGGAAAAAGTAGAAAACCTTGACCATACTCCATACAGTCCTAACTTAAGCCCTAACGATTTCTTTACATTTCCTAAAATTAAGAAAAGTCTTCGTTGGCAAAGGTTCCAGTCCGGTGAAGAAGCATTCGACGCTTTCAAGTCATCCATTTTGAACACCCCCACTTTAAAGTGGAATAAATGTTATAATAACTGGTTTGAGCGAAAGGAAAAGTGTATTAAGCTACGTGGTGTATACTTTGAAAAACAATAAAAAGTACTATAAAGGTTTTAGTTTTGTTTTTTTCTTCAAACGACAAAACTTAAAAGGCATGCCTCGTATGGTACCTTAGCTGGGCTAGGTACCAAAATTGTATTGTACCACCTGCAAAATTTCTAGACGACATTTTAATTCTAATAGAAGATGAATAAAATATGTTTTGTTTTTATTGTAGACATCCTTTCCATAACTCTATACCTGTTACCTATCTATGACTTCAAGTTATCAGGACGTTAATTTATATGACTTCAAACGGTTTCCACTAAATAGGTATAATTAACATTAGTGAGCATTTTTGCAATTCAGGAATCAGCTGTTAGTTAAAGATTGTACCATAACCTTACTTTTACTAAACTTCTAATACCTCTGTTCTCAGATTGTCAAAACTTACAGAATTTTCAGCGAGGCACTGGGAAGTCTGAATCTGTTAATCCACATAATTTTCATCTCGTTACATTGAGGCCTAAGATTGTATTTAATCGTTTTCGTCTCCTTTGTTGTAAACAAGGCATTGACCTTTTCTTCAATGCAAACACGCTAAGGAGGCTCTTAGCAAGCCATTTTCAATACAAGAGGCAACCTACACTTGAACCGATTGCTGTCTAAATTGGCTTTGAACAAATTAGCTTCATTAAAATTGAACGAAATGAACCAACTTTGAGGGAATAACAACGTAAATAGAATACAATACATAAGATGTAACTTGGACTATGAAGGGGTAACATTTTGTATTGCTCGGTGGAGGCGTTATAATTAGCGATTTAGTTATAACTAGCCTTTGCCCGCGACTTCGTACACGCATATCCCGTGTTTTCCCGTTCCCGCAAAATTTTCGGGAAATCCTCTCTTAGTACTCTTTTACACTCCCCAAGGAATCTACATGCCAAATTTCAGCTTCCTACGACGAGTTTTATATATTTGGATTACAGTTTTACCGGTTTCTTAGAATCGGTTTACTGTGTTAGAATAATCGATTTTTTAAATAGATATTTAGTAGATACTGTATGAGGAGACTGATTGAATAACAGTCGCACAGGTCGATCGATCCGTAGGTATGTTAAAATAGTCACCCATCCTCAGACCGACCTCGGCAAGTGTTGCTTAAACTTGAAGATCGACCCGTGCGGCTGTTATATACCAAGCCATCCTGGAATCTTGGTATGTTAAAATGGTCACCCATCAGCAGACCAACCTCGGCAAGCGTAGCTTAACCATGAAGATTGACCCGTGCGACTCTTATAGTTTAGCCGTGTGGTTATTATATACCAAGGCACGGTGGAATCTCGGTATGTTGAAATGGTCACCCATCCACAGACCTTCCTCGGCAAGCGTAACTTAACCTTGAAGATCGACCTGTGCGACTGTTATAGTTTAAAGCCACCATGAAGCTTAATAAAATAATATCAAAGATCCGTACACCACTAATGTAAGTAAAACAGTTTACCTATAATGATGCAGTTTTACAACTCTCCAAGTAGGTAGAATCGAAAACTCGAAAATCAAATCGAATAACGATCGATGTTTTTGTATTATCGACTCTACAGATTGTAAAAATAATCGTCATGTTTGTCTTCTGCTCTAGTCAAAACATCATCAACTCATGCCAAAACGCCCGTTTTTCCTGTTTGGCAGTACAAAGCCATCTATCGACAATGTAGTAGAACTGTCAAATATAAGTTCAAACTTACATAAAAGCTCACAATTGTTACGATAAATAATGATAAGGTTCACTTTTCTTTTACTACATATAAAAAGTATGACAAATAACTCAACAATGTATTTTGGTGTTCTTTTCACACATTAGTAACTACTATTTTTCTCAATAGATGGCACTGCAAGTACCTATTTGGAGTCTCAATGAAAACTATCTATTTTAACCCTCGGTGAAGCTTCTTCCTAAACATAAAAATCTTTTGATTTTGTTGGTCGATTTTGATAGATGTTAATGTTACTCGGGTTATCACTTAATATTTTTAATTACCTTTATTTGAAATACAATCGGTGGTTTATGCGTGATGCTCCCACAAACGCACAGACAAACAGATAAATAGACAAAAATTTCAAAAATTGCATTTTGGTGTTTTATATCTTTTTCCAAACGTTTCTATGTAATTTTATGCAAAAATATTCAATGTACAGACACGGCAAGTCTACGATTTTATTATATGTATAGAAGATAGATAGATGTTATTGTTATTATAATGATATTAGTCTGTAAGCTGAAAAAAATATATAGTGGTCAAACGTATGCCTATCAATAGTAAAAAAAAAGAAAAGAAATTTGAAATAACACTCACTTCTCATCTGGTGGTAGATTAAGCGTGATAGATCCCTCGCAGTCTTTCCCGTACTTCAGGAAGCCGGCCACTCCCAGTACGACATAGATGGCGAGAATGATGCCTATCCCGATGCTGAATAGCCCGCACCAGCCCGTAAACTGCTTGGGCTTCGCCATGTTGTACTCCAGCGCCAGGATCTGCACAGGAATTCATGTCAAAGCTGGCTCATTCTCTCTCTCGCACTGTCTCACTCGCATTCACTACGCTCTACTCACTCACCACACCCACTGCCTCCAGCGAGAACAAACCGATGCCGATGAACACCGGGATATCAGCGATGCTCCTCACCGCAGTCAGCTTTTCTACATCAATTTCTACATCATCTTCGATCAAATAAAAGAATGTGAGAAGCAGTCCGACCATTGTTAAGAAATTTGATATCATCGAAAAAGGCGTTAACAGCTTCAAATTCTTTATCAAACACATGGCTAGTGCAAACGGGTAACTATAGCATATAAGTAAACGCACTGAAATTCCGTGTCCGGCGCTATAAAAATCGACGATCTGTCAACAGAAAGAAATGGCAATTAGTAAAGTAGTACTTTGTGGAGGTGCACCTGATCGATAAGAACGGGGGCCGTTCATTACCTGTTTTAAATTTTCAGCAACGAACACGAAATAGATCGCACAGATACCAATCTGCCAAAAAATGAGGATGAAGTCCACAGCGTTGGCGAAGAGGTTGCTGGTGCCGCGCAGGAATATGGGCCCCGTCGCCAAGGCAACGCGCATGCTCTTGGTGTACGCCATGTAGCCGCGCCGCTCCCTCTTGCACAGCTGGTACTGCGCCAGCATCTGCACGTGAACGCATCAGCTTCTGTAGCGCGCCGCGACTTGAATGGGGAGCCTTGGAGAACCTTGGCCGTAACAGTGCTACCCATTACGCGGCACAAATTAGTTTTCAACTCACTAATTCATTAATTTATTTGGAGCTTCAACAAAGTATAAACAGTTATAACTTATAAAACAAGTCACACGCATAAATAAACCATTTGTATCACACAAATGGTTCATTTATGTGTGCTCCTACAGTTATAAGAGACCACAGCATGCACATATAACTAGGTTTACATAGCAAAATAATAAAACATTTACACATAATTAAACATCAAAAACAGGATAAAATCATTCCTGGGATGCATTCAGGTGGCGGGCTAGTCGCTGCCTCAAAGGAAGTGCCCACACCCCACACCGGTGCCTATAAAGGGCCAGCAGGGCAGCTATCGTTTGAAACTCCTAGGTTGGACACGAGCCGCTTGAAGGCAGCCGCGGCTCGCCCTAGCTTGGGAGCCAAACGCTGGAAGTGCTCGACGTAGTTAAAATAATAACTAGCGGTGAGAACAGACAGTTATGCTGTTATGCCGTATGGTGTCGGCCGGTGCCGTATGGTGCAGTAAAAGAATAATACCATCCCATCACATCCCGTGGGTGTCGTAAGAGGCGACTAAGGGACTTGCCAAAGAATGGACAGCAGCGTTCTCTGTAAAACTCAACACCATACACTATAGATCGCCAACCCGCCTGCCAAGCGTGGCAATTATGGCAATCCCCCCAATGACAAGCACAACCAAAAATGGCCCCTATTGCCCGGCAGCCCGTCTACCCTTGACTCCGGTAGCGGTTAAGGTTACGGCGAGGCAAGGGGTGCGAAGAATCCCCGGAGTGGACCTGGCTACCATAACAAACACCGACGACTGGACCTGCCAACACTGAACACGAGAACACTCCGGACCGACAAGAAGATCAACGAACTTGAGGAGGAATTGAGAAGGTTGCGATGGAGTATTGTAGGATTGTCTAAAGTCCAAAGAGAGGGGGAGGACACGATCATTTTCAAATCCGGCAATCTGCTCTATTTCCGGGAAGGTGACCAGAAGTCCCAAGGTGGTGTCGGGTACATTGTTAACAGGTCCCTTGTGTCCATTGTGGTGAGCATCGAGAGTGTGTCGACCAGGGTGGCGTACCTGACGCTTAGAATATCGTCAAGATATTCGTTGAAGGTCGTACAGGTTTACGCCCCAACCTCGACACACCCCGACGACGAAATAGAGACCATGTATGAGGATATATCCAAAGCCATACATGGTCATAAAACTCACTTCACCGTGGTCATAGGGGACTTCAACGCGAAACTAGGCAAACGAGACGTTGACGAGCTGCGAGTGGGGCAATTTGGATTTGGACGTCGGAACCACCGGGGACACTTACTGGCTAGTTTAATGGAGAAGGAGGGTCTCTATATGATGAACTCCTTCTTCAGAAAGCGTGAGCACAGGAAGTGGACCTGGCAGAGCCCAGAAGGTATAACTAAAATGAGATTGACTTCATCATGTCGACGAAGAAGCAAATTTTCAATAATGTCTCTGTGATTAACGCGGTGGAAACCGGAAGTAATCACCACATGGTAAGAGGTACATTGAATCTAAATATCAAGCTTGAAAGGTCTCGACTGATGAGGATAACGCTCCGTCCAGCACAGATCTAGATCCAAAACTCCGAGAGCTTTCAGCTCGAACTTCAGAACCGTTTCGAGTGCCTAGGGAGCTCCGTGGACGATTACAACGATTGGTTCATGGAAACTGTCCATACGGTCGGGTCTAAGTTTTTCAAGACTCGCCGTACAGATAGGAACAAGAGGGTCTCTGATCCTACTTTGAAGCTCATGAAAGAGAGGCGGGATATGATTCTGCAGTCTTCAGAAGATGCGTGCAGATACCAGCAGCTCAATCGACGGATCTACAAGTCCTTGAATAGACACCTCCGCCGTTTTAATAATGCAAAGATTAAAGACGCGATACAGCGGAATAAGGGCTCCAGGGTCTTTGCTAGAGATCTGTCTATTGGGCAATCTTCTCGTCCCACATACCACAGTGTCTCAAGACGAAAGTCTACGATCAGTGCGTGTTGCTAGTGATGACATGCGGAACTGAAACGTGGTCGCTTACAATGGGCCTCATCAGAAGGCTCAAAGTCACTCAAAGGGCAACGGAGAGGGCAATGCTTGGAGTTTCCTTGCGTGATCGAATCAGGAATGATGATATCCGCAAGAGAACCAAGGATACCGACGTAGCCCGAAGGATCGCCAAACTAAAGTGGCAGTGGGCAGGGCACATTGCTCGTAGAACAGATGGTCGATGGGGCTGAAAAGTTCTGGAGTGGTGACCGCGTACCGGAAGATGTAACGTTGGAAGGCCTCCCACAAGGTGGACCGATGACCTGGGCCGATGGGTGCGAGACGCACAGGTCGTAGTGGCGACGCTTGGGGGAGCCCTATATCCAGCAGTGGACGTCTTTCGACTGATATGATGAGAACAGACATAAACTAGTGCAGAAAAAAATCCGTCGAGGCTGCCATTTGCTGTCCTGGAATTACAGAATACAATGATTGCTCACGTAATCTGTAGAATTGCAATAATTTATTCCATTTCAGGGCAACGAATGGCAGCCCCGACGGATTTTTTTCTGCACAAGCTTCTGTCTGTTCTCAGCGGTAGTTATTACCGACGCAAAAAGAGGGGTGTTATAAGTTTGACGTCGATGTCTGTCTGTCTGTGTGTGTGTGTGTGTCTGTCTGTGGCATCGTAGCTCTTAAACGGATAGATCGATTTCGATGCGGTTTTATTCATTTGAAAGCCGGTTTCCTTGCGGTGGCTTTTAGCTATTTGGTTAATATCCGTCCAGCAGTGTAAGAGTATCAGCTCTTTTCCAAAAATGATGTAAGGCATTTTTGGCGTATGATTACTCAATTAAATGCTTTACGCGTGCCAGTAGAATCGTTAAATGACAATTAATTGATAACTTCGACCTGATGCTGCAACCAGAATGGTCTCCAGAAAACCCCACTTTTCAAAAACTCACAGCAGACATATCGTACTTGGGTTCAATAGATTAGTTTCAATGAGTATATTATAACGACCGGATTGCAAGATCACAATCTGCAAAGCCTACTCATTGAAACTAATCTATTGAACCCAAATACGATATGTTTGCTGTGACCACCGCAAGGATACTGGTTCTTAAATGAAAAAAAAAAAAACAAATCGAAATCGGCCCGTCCGTTTGAGAGCTACGATGCCACAGACAACACACACACACAGAGACAGACAGACAGACACGATATCAAACTTATAACATCCCTCTTTTTGTGTCGGGGTTTAAAAGGTAGATAAATTATAGCTAACAAAAAAGCTGATATAATATCTTGATCAACAATTGCATTAATTGTATCAGTACCGGTACAAAATACCTAAAATTATTTGAAGACCACAGAGCAAGAACGATCAAAGTTATCCTGAAACTAATTTTAAATAATAATAGTAATGAATATTATATTTGATAGAAATATTTAAAAAAAGCAGCCAAGTGCGAGTCGGACTTCCCATGCCCTACATGGGAAATCCGAATCGCACCACCTTCTTGATTGCGGTATACGCCGTTAGCAATTTTATGGCTTGTATTCATGCCAATGACCTTGTGCATATAAGCGGAACCACAGACAATATAATACTAGCGTACAGATGCCTCATCTCATACAAAGACACGCGACCGCCGTAAAAAAATAATTCACGCGAATTAACTTTTTTTTTGGGTCCGCCTGCTGGATGGTGTTAGCAGTGACAACTTGCAAGCGCGATTTCCTCGATTCTAACTAATAGATGACGTTAAAAGCGTATTGTAGGTACTGTATTGTTTATCGCTTATCCAGTTGACCTTGAAGCTGACGTCGTCGTTACGAGAATAATGTAGAGATTTCAATAAATGTTTAAAATGACTCGAATATTTACTCAAAACAGTGGAATAGTGAAAACATCGTTTATAATTTGACAAGTTACTTTTATTATTCAAACCAAATAGATTGGATAGAATTAGATAAAACTCTGTAAAGTGCCTATAAAACCGGTCAAGTGTGAGTCGGACTCTCACACGTAGGGTTCCGAACCAGAAACAAAACACGTTTTTTGGACGGGAGCTCCCTTCAGTTTTTTGTATAGCAGGAAAAGAAATACACATTCTGTGAAAATTTCGATTAGGTATTTGTTGATAAAGTGGCAATAGAATTTTTAAATTCGACAATAAGTTACTTTTATTCTCAAAACCAAATATATTGGATAGAATAAATGAAAATCTATAAATACCTATAAATTTTAGTAAAGATAATTCAAAGTATTAAACCAGCCAAGTACGAGTCGGACTCTTATACGAAGGTTTCCGTACCATAACCCGAAAAAAACCATTTCTTGTGTGGAAGCCCCCCTTTTTTTGTATTTGTTCATAAAGTGGCAATAGAAATACACATTCTGTGAATATTTCAACTGTATACCTATTACGGATCTTACACTGAAGTCGCGAAAAAAAAATCGACATTTCTGTTTGGGGACTTGGTCGCGTCATCTTGATGCTCACCTAGACAAGATGTACTGGACAGCTGATATTTTTTCGCGATTTTGGGATTGGTCCCATAGTAAAAGGTGTTCATAATGATGAGTACAATGACCCCTTAAGAGGCGTTGCGTTTATTCTGTTAAACGTTGGAAATACGAATATTTTTGTTCCTTAATCTATCGCTGCAACTGTATGTAGTTAGGTAGGTAACATCCCTACAATGTTACGGAAGTGGACTTACCGACACCAAAGTCGGGGTCGGAGTTTTCAAATTTGGTTCGCCATATTATTCGTTCAGCCTGGACGGAGACCCCACTATGGGTTCTAATTGCTACTGCTAGCTAGGCCACAGATACTATACCTAGACTTGACCTTGAAGCTTGCGTTGTCACAAATTTTCTTATATGCGCATTTGTGGTGATTATTCGGTTATGCTAGTATAGGTAATTATTATAGGTACCTAGTCCTCCTGACCGGCTACGGCCAAATAGCGGCCAATGTGAACGCGGTGCGAGCGAGACAAATAGTGCACAAGCACACACACACAGCGACTTTAGTCAGCGGCTCAGCGCGTCCATTTGAAATGCGGGTAGATACCTACAAACGCGAGACTGAAGCGCTTATTACACTACATGATCTATCGGGCCCGATTTCTAGGGCGCCCTGTCCCTGCGGCAGGGAGCCGATTATTACACTACACTAGAAATCGCTCCCGATCTCAGTATGAATGCGTCACGTGGATAGCGTTGCATGCAGTGGCGGCATAAAGTGGGAGTGGTGGGGGCTGGCCGTGGCTAATTAAGGTGTTGAATAGCTTTGGAAGTTCGCAAACACAGATCGATAGATATTTTTTACTCATTAAATCATCAAAAGTAAGAAATCGACCAAATGTCGGCTAACGGCATTTTAGTTATACCACGGCAGCAAGGTGATAACGACAACTCACTCGTACATCCAAAGAAGGTGCACAAAATCTCACTCTTCAAAGAGATCGATAAATAAGTACCTACTCTTGTACTTCCGTACAAAAGCACGCATCGCAACGATTTTTTTTTCGAATATAATTTCTAATTCCCTAAAATAATGAATTCATGTTGCGGTTGGTCTGATCTTATACCGCGCGAAACATTTCGATTTTATCAATTGAAAGAGACAGGGAAGTCAATTTTGATAATATGATCGAATATTATAGTCAAATAATCAATCGGAAATCTCTCACTACAAAACCGACCAGGGTGCCAATCTACCGTACGCCGCCACTGCGAGATTGGAACTACCCGATCGCCCGACGGCAGGGTCCTAACTCCCTGTTTCTTATTACACCACACTGTCCCTGCAGATCGGGCCCGATAGATCGTGTAGTGTAATAAGCCTTTGAGTTGCCCTCCGTAAACCCGCGCGCGCGCGGCTCTCCGCCGTGCCGTCGAAGACAGTAGGGATAGCATCATTTCCGTTGCGTTTAGGTACACCTATTAATGATTGTTATTTTCATCGAAATCGAATTGTTCCATTTAAGTTCAAATTATTTATATTCAATTTACTTAATTGTTTAATTAACTTGAATACCTATTCAAGTTAGTGAAACAATTAAATTAGGTACATAACCTTACTCGATTCTTAAATTAAAATAAAAAACGTAAAATTAATAGGTACCTACATTAGGTATTCCAGTTTCGGATTCGTAGTACTGATTTGCTATTTTACTGTAATAATCTTTCTATGATTGAGATTAGTGTTTATTATGAATGTTTCCTTGAAAATAGATCGCTTTATAATTGTTTATAAAGATTTGAATGGCTACAAATGCTAAATATTATGCTAATAATCTGTATTAGGTAAATGCAAGATACTACCTAATACAGATTCATACGTTTGATTTAATAAACCTACATGTACAAGTTTAAAAAACCTAAATAATAATTTTCGTCAAAGAATATGAAATAGTAAAAAGAATTTATTTGCACACTGTACTTTACACAAACTTCATTCGAGGCAGTTATCAAGCAACTCGCCCGAGTAGTAGTATCTAATTTTATGAATGAGTTGAATAGCAAACTCTAAACTTCTAAACTCGAACAGCGCCATCTATTGCCACATAATGTACGGATTTAAAACGATTCTTTCCAATAATCTACCAAACTTGAGTAAGAAGCCCATTATTCCATAATTTAGGGCTTAGGGGAAGTTATTAAATAAGAACATATTATTTTTAAGACCATTACAAAGAAAAATAATAATTTTACACAAACTTCAATAAAAATCGATACATGTCACGCCATCTATTATTATATATTACAACTAATTTTTTTTCTTCGTCTTGAGACCCCATGACGGAGCTAACTACCCTTCTACGCGCCATTCCGCTACCCGCATTTTAAATGTTTTATGATGAAAATAATACTTGTTTTTAAAAAGTAACAAAACCAAAACATTTTCCTTTGTATTGCACAGCAGTAAATATCTTTTTTTCCGATAGACAAATTCTGGCTAATCCAAATTATGAATCATATCATGTAGATTACTAACTATGTTTTTCAGATGTAAAATTCTCTGTTAGTGCCGCCGAAAAGCTGCTTCATTTGCACGCTATTTGAAGCTTTTTTCGAGAGAGTGGCCTTCTTCTTCGTCATAGTGCAGAAGACCGAATGTGGATCGCTCTGTAATACTACCTCAAACAGCCTTCTTTATGGCGTCGGACCATAAAGCATACCATATTTTTGCATATTTGAACGTTAACGTGTTGATATTATATTGCACTAAATGAATGGTGCCATTCTTCAAACTATAAAGTTAAGAAAATACTTTATAAATAAAGTTAATTCTTAATTATTTCGAACCAGGAACGTAAATCATAACGATGTTAAGGTTTTGGAACAAAGAAATCCGATTAACCGAGCTAATTCAACTTTGTTTGCGACTCCTCTACCATGGGACTTCGCCACCTGCTCGCGGGTGACATGACCTCTAGCTTCAGGCCTGCCAAGGTTAATTTTTTTCGTCTTTTCGAGTCGATGGTTAACTCATGCTGTTTAGACCCAGTAGGTGTCTACGTTAATTGTAGCATCGGTGGCATTCATTGTCTTATTGAGCAGCTTTAGCTTGTTAAACTTAGAAAATGTAAGCGCACGCAAGTTCACGAATATAGTAATCATGACACTGCGAAAATGAGAACAAATGCGTAACGCCATCTATGGAATATGAAGTTGAACTATCAAAATATTAGTTTGGAGTTCGATTTATTTTTATTAATAGGAATATTACATTTATTCAGAACATTATTTTTTTAAGGAATTAATAGAACTACTTTCTTTTAAGACGTTTTAAATGTACTACTAATAACTAAAAAAATGTTATGGTGTAATCTCATGCCGTCGAAAGTATTATTTGTGTCAACAGATGGCATTGCAGGTATCTTTATTACGTAGTAAGTTGATTTCGTCTACATTGGCACAAATTTCTATCAGGCTTATGTGTAAAAGTTATCTACTTTTATCGTGTTGCAAATAAAAAATAGTACAGAAAAAACAGAAAATAGGTTCTGTTAATCATCCTACTAATCCAGAATTTCAGTACTTCATCAGAATCAGTTCCACACATTTTTAAACGTACAGGCTAACGAAAATATTAGAGCAGAAACATAAAAGTAAAAAAATATTGAACAATAATTTAAAAAAAGTCGCGGAAACTGGGATTCAAACTTACACCAATTCATTCGGAAGCCAGTCATTGTACCGCCGGGGCTATGAATTCAGTTGAAGTTTATCTTAAATAGCCGATATTATAATAATTTATGGATATTGACTGCTTAGCTTCTATAAGATATAGCGTGATGATTACAATTTCTAAGTACATATATGTTTTGAAAGACTAATTTTATGATAACTAAACAATTAATTGAAAGTTGAACAAAACTTGTTGGAAAACGTTGATACATCATTTTAAAATCTTTAAATGTCCATAACTTTTTTTACCGGCCACCAATTTGAATGAAACAAAAAGTAAATGTTGCTTAGAAATAAGCTTAATCTAGCTTTGAAAACCCCAACAAAATCTGTTAAGTATTTTCGGTGATTAGCCTGTACAGACAGATAGACCAAAAAATATATATATATATAGCTTTTTTTATGATCGCCCCTACTCGATTTTTGATACTTTTGTTTAATGTTAAGAAATCATGGTCTCTACTGTTTTATTATATGTATAGAAATTACAGGGGGGGGGATACATTTTACCACTTTGGAAGTGTCTCTCGCGCAAACATTCAGTTTAGAAAAAAAAATATATTTAAGACCGCAATATCATGTTTGAAGACCTCTCCATAGATATCCCACACGTATGGGTTTGATGAAAAAAAAAATGTGTTTCAATTCCAAATATGGGGAAACCCATTTTTTTTTTCTATTTTTGTGTGAAAATCTTAATGCGGTTCACAGAATACATCTACTTACCAAGTTTCAACAGTATAGTTCTTATAGTTTCGGAAAAAAGTGGCTGTGACATACGGACGGACAGACAGACATGACGAATCCATAAAGGTTCCGTTTTTTGCCATTTGACTACGGAACCCTAAAAATGTAAACGCTATGTACATAAAATAAATAAATGGGATAGTAATGATATTCAATAATTGTTATGATCGCTGCCATGTGCTAATTAAAACAGTTAAGTTTTTAAAGTTTTTGTTGACGTTACAAAAATAAGTGATTTTATATGAAATTGTGTAGATTTAGGGATAATATACAGAAATATTTTCAAGTAAACTGTTGTAATTTAATTTTTGCGTAACGAAAGGAGTGTGGTCTTTGTTTTCTTTAAATAGGCAGATAAGACCCTTTTAAAAAATTACAGACCCATTTCGCTCCTTAGCCACGTACAGTCATCGCTCAAAAGTGAAGTAGCCTGCTAATAGGCGAGGAGCCACCAATCCTGAAAGCTCCGTGATAACGCTTTCTAAAATTTTAAATAGAAAATAAAAGTTAACACTCAGACGAATAACATTTGCTTGGTCGGCGTAGATTTAATTAGCCGAAAACATTTTAAATAAATTATATATTTTTAAAGACAATGTCCAAATTCGCCCTGTGCAACAAAAGTATCGGACATACACGATAATTCATGTTCTATTTTATTATATTAGTTGCAAATACTTTTGTAACACGGACTAGCTGCATGCCAAAATGAACATAAAAAAGTATTTTCGCGAATAATAACATGAATCGCCGCCATCTTCACCAAACGTCATGTCATGTCAAAAAAGATTAGGGATGCCCAATCGATTGTAATCAATCGATTTAATTTTTAAAGAGCTGTAGTGTAATTATTTTTAATATGAATCATATTTTGAATTTATCTCGAATAAAGAGCAAACAGAAGATAAAATAAAAGCATTCAATTACCATTCCATATATTATTCCCTTAATGTATGCTTAATTCAAAAAAACCTACTGAGTATAGGTACTTTGTGCATGAGGTCATACTCGATTTTAAATAGATAGTAAGAATAATGCTGAAGTGATCAAAACCTTCGTATTTCACCATGATCATTATTCAGGGTTTTCTTATGATCATTTAAGAAAGTGTGTGGTTTTCTTCTAACTAAACGATTAGGTATTTACGACAATTACTATAAAAATAACTCTCCTTTTAGGCTTCGCCGCAATCGGGTAAAAATACTTATCGTTACTGAATACATTAAGTAGGTAGGTAATATAAATGTTTTTGTTATGTTATACAAATGTTATTAAGTATTAGTATTATAAAAAGTATCGAAGAGTGTTTTTATAAGTAAAGTAGGACATTGTCATCCTTGTAACAAAATCTTAGGGATTATCGATAAGTTGTATCGTATTTTTACACACACTTTTTTTGACGTCACTAAATTGTCACTTATCTGTCTGTCACCTGTACTTTCACTGTTTACATTAGCGTCGCTTGCTCTTTGTAATTGTGTTTGATGACTTTCGGGACTACTAATATTACGACTTGGCTATTATAATGGACTCTGATTGCTTTAAAAAACGACTTACCTGGCTGTGATTTTCGGCGTACCGCTCAAACGATAACTTGGCAGTCATAAATGGACTAACGCATACGCTATGGAAACTGTATTTTGTGTAAATTGCGGCTCTACTGGTTCCATGTTGTTGGAAGATGAACAGATTCGTCATTGAGTACAGCAATGGACTGCACCTCTTGTGGTAATTACATTTTTACTTTGTTTGCACCTATATTATTTTTTGTTGTACCTATATTTTTCTGTTTGCGATCTCTCAGACTTCTTTTTTTACTAATAAGTTTCTATACTTGACCTTACACATTATGTTTGCAGTTATCGTTTTCACAAAAAAAAGGAAACAATTTATAAAGTATTTTGGTATTTCTTTATAATAGAAACAATGTGATAGGTAAATACTCTATAAAAATACAATTGAACTAAGCATTTTTTTTTTAGGTTCAAGCTCATGATCTCATATGCACCACTTGTTGGACAAGAGCTCAAGAGATGACTAACACTTCAGTAACAAATAATGTTGGTAGAAATTGTGCACTCTGCAATAGAACGTTGGCACCTCGGGCACGCACGCTCACATCATCTGAAGACGGCATATTCTAATGATGCCATTCTCGTGCAAATACAGCAATTAGTTGCACCACAAATAGTAAGCTTTAACCTCCATTTGTAACAATTTATATTTATAATGGCTCTGTATAGAAGAGAAAATATAAAATAAAACATGTTTATTTTATACTTATAACATGTTTTTATATTACAGGTGACTGCAAATGATTACATGTGATGCTTGTCATACATTATTTGTTAATAGAGTTACCACAACATCACAAGATTTGCAAGAAGTACCAATGGTTGGTCATCAACATGATCAACGTGTGATATGTGGCTGGCACGAATCCAATGTCACTCCGTACAAGCAGAAAGTATCAGCCACATTTTAGATATTGTGCGAAATTGAGTTCAACCCTGAGAGGTGAGAGACGTTTTTGATTGGTACAAAATAATGGTAACTATTGCAAGAAATTAGGCTATGGTAAACATCAGATACCCATGCAACAACGGTCATTGACCCTCATACATTTATTGACTTTCCAAAAAACAAAAACAGAAATAATGACATAAAGCTGTCCTGAATCAACTTCTATCGTGATCCTTTAAGTTTTCTAGTAATGAAAAACAGTTCATAATTTATTGTTTGAGTATCCACGAAGGGATATTAGGGAAAAATCTTTGTACTTTATTGCATATTAATCTGGTGCCGACCATAGTATGCTTAAACAGCCTGATGTATTATTTTGTTAAGCTAATAGATCTTTTCTGGTCAGTTCTAGTCATGCAACATTTGTAGTGTAAAGTGTTTTATTTATCGTACTATAAATGCAATGTGTAAACAACAATTTTTTTTTGTTGTAGATTCAGCCATCAGATTTGAATGAACTACAATTAAATAATTCCGAAACCATATGGATATTACGAGGCAAAATTCACAGCCGCCATGTCTGCAATAAAACATATTTTGTTTACATAATTATATCATAATAATTATTGTAATTGTAATTGATTCAGCTCAAATTGGTCGACAAGCAATCGTACAATATTGCTGTAATTGCATCGTTGGACGCAGAACTATCGGGTGCTGCGCCCATGTTGTGACCATTATTTTGTATTAAAGCTATGAGAGACATCAAAATAATATCGACCCCTGCACAGTTTTTAGACAATATTTTAATTGCCAATTTAGATGAACAATAAACATGAAATTAAAATCTGTGTTTTATTTCTTATTGAAACAATCAGTAAGTTAAAGTAGGACTGTGGTTTAACACAACTTACCGGCTACCTAATTGGTAAGGCTGGTTTCATAGTCACGCGTTTAAACAGCGCGCAATGTTTTATATATACATTAATATACACAAACATTTAATCTCACTCCAAAACCAATGCTAAGAATACAGGTTTCCACTATCTACCTATGTTAATTAGATTCTATGCATTTAAACGTTGCACTTACCTATTTACTTACACTTAGGCTTTAGAAAATAAAACTGCAAAGGCACCTAATTATTTAGGTAGGTACTGAAAATAGCTAAATGTAATATGATTTTGTTAATCAGTTTCTTAAAGATCACTCGGAGCTATGAAAAACTATATCTAATATTCTTTGTTATGGTCAGATTATAACCTCAAAATCTGATACTTTTTTGGAGATATATCTTTTCTGCAGCTAGTCCGCTATGAAAATAAGATCTTATAGGAGTTTACTAATGATCAACAATACAACACATAATTTTCCAATGCTCCTGGCTCCAGGGCGAACAATGTATGGGCGCAGAGCAATCTCCTTTCCATAATTGTTTTTTCGTCATCACGGATTTTGATCAATCTCATAGACAATTTTGTGGGAAATATTGTATTTTTTAAGAAAAAATCCGGCCAACCAATGATTTCTAGCCGTCATCAATCATTTCTTTTTTTTTATTTAAATGTTGTGATCGGGGGTAAAATTTATCCATTATCACGGAAAACTTATTTTTCTTTTTTTATGTTAGATTCATAAATATCTTGGTATGCGTGCTTACAAACTATCGGAAGTATCGCGCATACCAGATTTTATTATGCGGTCAGAGATTATACTGTCATGGATGCGACTTCGTTCAAGACATTTCTTTCGGAGTCATGTCTTTCTTCTACCTCTAGTTTCTTCATTGGGAATATAAATTCATATGGGAAGAAGGAAATATGGAGAAATTTTAATTTGAGTTGATCATATAATAAATGAAGGTTGATACAAAGTTTATGTTCAATCCAAGATTATTTTTCAATAATCATCTACATCATCATCATCAAAATTACAATTTCTCTCATCTTCTAATTCGTCGCTTTCTTCCTCATTCTGTTGGCAACTTAATATTTCTTCAACTTTTAAAGGTGCTGATGGGCCAATGTACCACAATGGTTCAAATTTACTGGATTCATTTCATTCCGTTGGATCGTATAAAATATAATTAGCTTCAGTGGCATTTTGCCACATTGCGTTTACAAAGATGGTGCGTAAAATTTTTTGCGTTAAAGTTTTCCAGCATGGAGGAATATTACTAGAATTGAAATTTATCATACCTTTGTAAAAGGACAAAGTTAGGCAAGCTGTGACCTTTTCGGAGAAAGAGAAAAAGACCCATAGAAAGTTAACGTACCTTTGAGACACGTAAATTATAATTTGTAGAAAACAGAAAAAGACAAACACATGCCAGGTTTCAACCTGAACCAAAAATCCCTCTCACTCACTTTTTGGAGAAATGCAGAAACTGTTAGAAAATAAGAGTCGAAAAAAAATGAAATTCTAAATGATCAACTCATACAATAAAGAAACTAGAGGTAGAAGAAAGACATCACTCCGAAAGAAATGTCTTGAACGAAGTAGAATCCATGACAGTATAATTTCTGACCACATAATAAAATCTGGTATGCGCGATACTTCCGGCAGTTTGTAAGCACGCATACCAAGATTTTTATGAATCTAACATCAAAACGTTTCCGTGATAATGGATAAATTTTGCCCCCTATCACAACATTTAAATAGGTATGCGCGACCTTTCCGGCTAAAAATCATTGGTCGGCTGGATTTTTCTTAAAGAATATTCCTATGAGATTGATCAAAATCCGTGATGACGGAAATAAATTATGGAAATTTAAAAATATATAATTTATTTAAAATGTTTTCGGCTAATTAAATCCACGCCGACCAAGCAAATCTTATTCGTCTGAGTGTTAACTTTTATTTTCTATTTAAAATTTTAGAAGGCGTAATCACGGAGCTTTCAGGATTGATGGCTTCTGGACTATAAAGTTTGTATTGCTGTGAACGCGTGGTACAGGCTGTACCTGCATCTATTCTGTGTGTATAAGTGATGTATGAACGCGGAACACATTGATCACCGAACGGACACCTCATTCACACACTGGCGTCGAACGAAACAAAAATATCTAGTCGCTTTATCACACACGCATAGTATGCAATTACGTATGAACTTGGTTCATAGCATTTGTAAAATTCACATTATTTGTACTAGTTCAGATAGCTAATGTCGTATCGTATAGGATTGTGAAATACTTAGGTCTGGGTTCGAATCTTCAACTGGTGATCCTTATTATCATTTCAACAATAATCTTCATCTGTTATTTTATTATTCGATAACTAAATAAACGAGAGTAACAAATAATAATGCAATAATTATTTTTTCACTTCAGTAGCTCAAACATGTAGGTTTTGTTGCCTGAAATCAGAGAGCAAAATGCGATTTTGCTCACTGAGTGAGACCAAGTTACTTTTTTTTTTTCAGAATGTTGCGAATATCTTATTCAGCCTTGGGTTAATTATACAATTCGAAACATTCACACTCTATCTCTTTCCCGCCATTAGAAAGAGAGAGAGAGAGACAAAGACCAGCCCTTTCGAAGTCCCGACTTTGAATTGGACCTCAAAGACAAACACGTTCGGAATTTCGTACTAACTAAAGCAATTTGAAGTTATGCCATTTGGATTGTGTAACGCTCCGGCAACGTTTGAAAGATTGATGGAACTGATACTAACCGGGTTGATTGGTGATGCCTGCCTTGTCTACTTGGATGACATCATCATCGTAGGCCGTACGTTTGAAGAAAATCTTCAAAACCTGGAACGCGTGCTCATGAAGATCCGGAGTGCCAACCTCAAGTTGAGTCCGAAAAAGTGTTCATTTTTCAAACGGCAAGTTAGCTTTTTGGGTTATGTTGTGTCGGAAGAAGGTATCCGCACCGATCCTGAGAAAATCGCCGCTGTCAAGGATTGGCCAATTCCAAAAGACAAGACGCAGGTCAGAGCATTTTTAGGTTTGTGCTCCTATTATCGACGTTTTGTCAAGAACTTTGCAGATATAGCCAAACCCCTGCACAAGCTAACCGAGGAGAAGCGACATTTCTGTTGGGATGAAAGTTGCGACATCGCATTCCGGGAGCTAAAGGACCGTCTGTGCAAAACACCTATTTCGGGGTATCCTGATACCAACAAGGAATTTATAGTTGACACAGACGCAAGTGATATCGGAATGGCGGTGTGTTATCTCAGCGGAATGGCGATCAAGAGGTTGTGATTGCGTACTTCAGCAAGTCGTTGTCGAAACCATAGAGGAATTATTGTGTCACTTGACGGGAATTGCTTGCTGTGGTGGTAAAGTCATTGCAAAATTTTAGCAAATATCTGCTAGGGCGTAAAATTTCACCTACGACCTGACCATGCTGCACTGAAATGGCTACTGCAGCTCAAAAATCCAGAAGGACAAGTTGCGAGATGGATTTAACTACTGCAGGAATACGACTTTGTGGTCACATCGCAGCGGAAAATCTCATGGCAACGCAGATGCATTGTCAAGAAGACTGCAAGCATTGTACTAGGCAAGTAGGTAAGAGGGTAAAGAAGTCGTAACTGTGAAGATGCTCAAGACAGACCTCAGCAACGAGTGGAAGGAGAGCCTACAACGAGCGCAGCAGGTAGACTCGGATATCAAGCCGATTCTTGAGTGGATGAAGGCCAGTGCTCCTAAGCCCACGTGGAGCGATGTCTCAGCTCGATCACAAAAAGCTATTGGGCCCAATGAGACAGCTTAGTGATTCAGGATGGAGTACTGTGCCGTAAATGGGAAAATGTTACGGGGGCGACAGCTGTCATTTGCAAATGGTTGTCCCTAAAGCTAAAGTACCGGATGTTCTACTGCTGTACCATGATGGTTGTTCAGGAGGCCATATGGGAGTTAAACAAACTCTACTGAATATACGGGAACGGTTTTACTGGGTACATTGTCGTGACGATGTCGAGGACTGGTGTCACATGTGTACAAGTTGTGGGGCTGTAAAAGGACCTCAGACTCGTAGCAGAGGTGCATTGAAATTGTGCAATGTTGGATAAAGGATAGCCCTGGATGTTGCAGGACCATTTCCGGAAAGTGAAAGTGGTAACAAGTATTTCATGGTTGTAATGGATTACTTTACTAAGTGGCCCGAAGTCTTCGCCATTCCAAATCAAGAAGCTTAAACAGTCGCAGATAAACTGGTTCATGAAGTCTTCTGTCGTTTTGGAGTACCTTTGGAGATTCACAGCGATCAAGGAAGGAATTTTGAGTCACAAATATTCCAGGAAACTTGCGTTGAGTTATGGGTACTCATAAAACGAGAACAACTTCTTACCACCCACAATCGGATGGAATGGTGGAACGATTCAATCAGACATTGGAGAGATACTTGGCAAAAGTTGTGGAAAATCGGCGACGCGATTGGGACAAGCATATACAACCGTTTCTGTTGTCATACCGAAGTGCTGTTCACGAAAGCACATCGGTGACACCAGCTTTCGCAAACTTTGGTAGAGAATTACGGCTGCCTGCAGACCTGGTCACTGGAATGCCACCTGATGCCCCACGTAGTATAACAGATTATGCGAATGACTTGCGGAACAAAATGAATGACATTTATGAGCACGTCAGAGAATCGGGCCAGCAAATGTCTGACAAGATGAAAACCCGCTATGACCGCAAAATGAACAATAAAGGGTTCGATGAAGGTTCACTAGTGTGGTTGCACAATCCAGTTCGCAGTAAAGAGAAATCTCCTAAGCTTCAAGCTAAATGGGACGGGCTGTACCGGATTGTGACAAAAATAAATGACGTGACCTACCGTATACAAAAAGGTACAAGAAGTGCTCCTAAGATCGTCCACGTGGATCGACTGGCGCGTTATTATGGGGCCGATAATGCTCGGGACGAGCATGTCTTAGGAGGGGGCAGTGTTACGCGCCAGAATTAATGCTGGTTACATAACGACATATACGTGCTGCTGACGTCATCTAGTATCAAGTAGCGTAAACTAACCAGATCAAAGGAGTCAAGATGTTTCTAGAAATTTCAATGCTAGAACATTCTCGATGTTTCGAGACCTGGTCAGTCGGGACCGGTATGTACCCGAACTTTCCGGAAGTTTCCATACTAGAAGGTTCTAGAAACAACTGTCGGTATATAAAGGGCGGACGTCCGGCGACTGGGTCAGTATTGAATTGGCAATACAAACGATTACTTCGAGAGCAATCTTCAACTGCGAATTATAGTGAAGTGAAGTGTTTAGTAGTGCGATTGTGTGTTATAATTAGTATTTTAAAGTGCTAATTGCTGTTGCAAATTGAAGTGTCAGTTGTGGTTGTTTAATCGGCTGTTTTTATTGTAACGAACCCTAAGCTCGTAACACTGTCTTATTTTTTAGATTTATCATAGACGAGGCGATCATCTACAATGTGGAGTATTTATTCAAAGTTGAAAGCTACTTTAAAAACAAAACATAACATGCACATTGAAACATACGCAAAACTCGTATCTTTTCTAAAAAGAATGTCAGTTGGGCATAAGGTTAAAAAGTCCAAAATTTTCACGGCCCTTAACATAGAAAAAATTCTTAATGAAGCTCCGGACTGCAATTTTCTTGCCGCTAAAGTAAGTGGTACCGTACCTATGAATCTATGTTGTTAGTTAGTAAAATTTGTTTGTAGACTGTTATGAATAAAGGTACTTTCTGCCTACTACTAATTTTTGGAGGCGCAATGAATCGTAGTCTGGCTTAGAAATACTGTTAAAATATTTATTACGATATGTAAAAGATGCTGTAAATGTTAAATAATGCATATTAATTATGTAATATTTTCATTGCAAGTTGTACTGATCATGGGAATTAGTGAAACGTCTCGCAATAACGAGCTATTACAATTAACAGTAAATAATATCGAAAAGCATTCAGATAAATTACTGTTAGTAAAATTAAAAAATATGATGACGAACCTTGACAGGTATTTTGTCGTACGCGAAGAATATGTAACTATTGTAGAAAAACACCAAAATTTACGTCCAGCCAATATAAAAACCAACCGATTTTTCATACCATACCATACTAATAAATGCTCAAGACAGCCTATGGGATAAATAAAATAGATGCTATACCGCGAGAAATTGCCACTTTCTTAAAACTGGAAGAGCCTCAGCTACACATGGGTCACTGCTTTCGTAGAACTTCGGCAACGCTCTTGGCTGATTCCAGAACCGATCTCACCACTTTGAAACGTCACGGCCCGCCGTGACGTTTGACTTCCACCCGCCGCGGCGGGTGGAAGTCCAATACGGTTGCAGAAGGCTATATTGAAGACTCAATAGAAAATAAGTCGAAAATCTGTAAGCGTATAGTGGAAACAATAAGTCTGAATTCGACCTCGGATCCTTGGTCTCACCCACGCCCATCCACTTCCAACAACGCACAGTGTACTTATACAGAAAGCCGATCAGAGTCACCAACGTTCACCGTTGTTCCTTCTCAATCCGCCACCGAAACAGAAACCGTAGCCAAATAAATCTGTTACTTTTAATTTGCAGAATTGTAGTAATTTTACTTTTAAAATATTCCATTTTATTGAATTGGTACCTCTATCTAAAATGTTAATTATTTTGATTCACAATAAATAGTTATTTCAATCTATTCCTGTTTATTATTTTATCTCCTAAAGTGTTCTCGATGCTGAAGTGAAAATTTATGTGTGTTACACGAGAGCAAAGTTTTTTGCATCTCGTGCCTTTGAATCCCTGGCCACACTCAGGATTCAACATTAGAATCACTCGCTACGCTCGTGATTCAATCGTTGCATCCTTCGCTTGCTCAGGATTCAAAATCAGCACTCGCAGCAAAAAACGACTTTGCTCGGTTGTTGCACAAATAACTATTATTATAATATTCTTATTGAATAAAGGGGTTAAGCTTAGAATAAAGGGGTTAAGCTTAGAATAATAACGCATAGAAGCCGCGATTAGAACAAAACACGAGCGAAATCGTGTGTCCACTTCATTTTCTTTGTGTGCGTGAGCCGAATGTGTCTACGTTCCTAAAACGCACACAGATGTAGCTTTCAGTGATACCATTACCAAGCTGTTACCCACAAAATATGGGAAAACACATTACTATGTTGTTTTATCAAATCAAGACAAGTATTTCATGTTATTGGGAACTGGAAGATGATTTTTCATGTGGTATGACATATTTTTTCGGAAGGTAAAATTCAATTTATTTAAAAATAAAAGAAAATAAATCGCATAAAGAATAGGATATTGTTCAATGTGTTTAGAATGCTTGATGTGTTATAATCAAATATTATAGGCATGTATTAATTTCTGACATGTAAAAAAACCGGGTTTGATATGAATTAACAGTAAGTATTGTATATTAAAATAACAAAAATGAAAAACATATTAATCAGTAATATTTTAATCTATATTTTACCATCATTTAAAAACCTTGCAGTTGCAACTGCTTCCTAAAGAGTTTCCGCTTTGACTCAAAGACTCTTATAATATCTTCTCTTTTTGAGATATAAAAATACCTATTTTTTACAATCAGAATAGGCACACCAGGTAATTAATACAACACTTGATGTATGTACCTAATCAAACAACTTCAGGCAAAGAAACATAAATTATCTTAGTTATTTAGTCCGGTTTTTTTAAATAACAGTAAATTACTAATTAACTTTTAGTTTAAAACCAATGTAGGTACCTAGCAGTGTCGATAACGACTATAATTCAGAGGCTGTAAATAAATATAGTTTAGTTTAACGCATACAGAATCGCCCCCAGTATCCTATTTATAAAGATACATCAAAAACTATTTTCTTTTTGCTGAACAAAAATAAGTGCAAAGGTGAAAGCAATGTGGGTATTTTTTTCCTCACAAATAGCAACATTGTGTTATGTCAAGTTGGGTTATTAGAATTTGGTTTTAATTATCGATTTACGTAAAAATAGTGTATAAAATGAAAATATTTACTTGTGAAATGTAATTTGATCACATTTTTACTGTTTTCCTGAAGTGCTATAACATCCTTTCACGCAACAAACTGTCATTTTCAATTATTTACTCGCGAGCTGTGTTCGACGGATCGTGACCTTAAGTACTGGAGGCTAACTTTGACGGATTTATGGATAAGGCTAAGGTTTAGTTGCCTCACTTTTTGCACTCGTACTAGGTTTCTATGCGTTATTATTCTAAGGGTTTAAGAATAAAAATGTTACATAAGTGATGGCAAAACCTTTATTCATAATAATTTTACAACGTATAAATAAATAAACTTCTTGTTAATACAGTTTATTTTCTCATAACGAACAATTTATTTAAGGTAAGTAGCTAATAAGTCAAGTATGATAATCAGGCAAATAATATTATATCTTAGTGGGTACTCTAACAAATCACAACTAACAAATTTGCAAAAATCTACCCACGTAACTATAACAAGTGCAAACTCGTTGTCACAATACAATTGAATTACTCAGAAGTACTACTTTTATTCTACTACGAGTGAGTTCGTTTTAAGTTGTTTATTTCAAACCTCAAGGTAAACAAATCGTATTCACTATGACTTATTGAGGATACAGCTTAAGTATTCATTTTCATTACGAAAAGAAATATTGAGACTAAACCTCAAAATAAATCTTATTACGGATATGACACATTATCATTTTATTATTACTCAACCTAATTGGTTATTTTTAATTTAATTATATGTACTTTAATATTAGCAATGCAATCAAGTAAACGCTGACGAACGGATCCTACAATATTGAAGCATATTTATTTATTTTTACAAATCTTACTTACAACTATCATAACAGATCTGCGACCCAATGCGATAGATTGGCCTTATAAACTAAATCCTACATCTATATCTTATAAAATAATATACTTTATTCTTAATTTAAGTAACTTAGTAATATAATGTAACTTTTGCGAATTCTCTCAAGTTGCACCACAATACATCAACACTCTCGTGAACATCATTCAACACCCGTGTTCCCCTTAAATTTTCCCATATTTCCATGCAATGTAACTTCAACTGCTCATCAGATCGCTCATTCCGTGCTTCCCATTGCTGTATCATCAGACCCCATAGGTTTTTAATGGGGTTGGATCCTGGTGGCGCGAAGCCCCCTGCTTCTCCTGATGGATGCGAGTCAAGTATGTCGAACATTCGCATTCATCAGAAGGATGTTCTTCGGGTACTGCGTAACCTAGCAATACCGGCAATTGTTTTGAGGACTTGTGCGCCTGAGTTGTCTCCAATCTTGACACGCCTATTTCGCCTATCGTTTGAGACTGGAAAAGTACCGAATGTATGGAAGCAAGCCAACGTGCAGCCCGTGCCCGAGAAGGGTAGTCGAGCTGACCCGTCGAATTACAGAACAATCTCGGTAACGTCCACACTCTGTAAGACTATGGAACGCGTGCTGAATCGTAAGCTCCTAGCATATCTAGAAGCGAATGATATCCTTAGCGACTGACAATACGGGTTCCGCCAAAATCGGTCTACTGGGGATCTTCTAGATTATGCCATTCACATCTGGAGTGAGGCCATAGAGAAGCACGGGGAGGCACTTGCGGTCTCCCTTGATATCTCGAAGGCCTTCGAAAGGGTCTGGCACGATAGCCTTATTAGTAAGTTTCCTTCCTTCGGTCTGCCCGCCGGATTGTGTGATTGGATTGCAGATTTCCTGAGGGATCGGTCTATCAGAGTGGTTCTAGATGGCTGCTCATCCGGACTGCTGGATATTAATGCCGGGGTTCCTCAGGCGTCGGTGCTCTCGGCAACATTGTTCCTGCTGCATATCAATGATCTGCTAAAACCCAGTACTTTTGGGTATGCAGACGACAGCATTGTTGCTAAGAGATACGTGTCCGACGCACGAGCTGGTGGGTCGCAAATCCGGTCTCTTCGGGAGGCTATGGTTAAGCGCTTGAACGTGTCCTTACAGGCTATCTCTGAATGGGGCAATGATAATTATAAGAACTGACCATACACCTGTAACAAGCAATAAATGAATTTGATTTGATTTGATGCCAATCTGGTCAAGTTCAATGCTGCTAAGACGCAAGTGTGTCTTTTTTCCGCTAAAAGGAGCCAATTCCACCCAGCTCCATCTTTTCGAGGTGTAACCGTGCCTATAACCGACTGACTTGAGCTTCTTGGTATTACGTTAACATCTACCCTCAATTTTGGCCCTTTTCGTAGAGGCAAAGGCTCAAGTGGCTGCCAAAAAGTTGGGGGTCCTAGCAAAGGTGAGACGGTACTTCACACCGGAACAGTGTATGGAGTACTGCTCTCATCTTTGGGACGGATCTGCCAAATACCAGCTTGATGCCCTTGAGTCAATTGAGAAACGAGCCAAGAGGATCATCGGTAATGACAGGCTCGTCGAGTCGAAGCTCCAAAGTCTTGAGCATCGACGCCGAGTTGCTGGCCTGTCGGTTTTCTATCGGTTGCATTTTGGGGAGTGTGCGACGGAATTGCATAATTTAATTCAGCCAAGCCTGTTCCATCATCGGACCACAAGACGAACGGCAGTGCTCCACCGGTACGTGGTGGACATCCCACCCACACGCACAAAACGTTTTGGGAACACATTCATAGTGCGTACAGCTAAGGAGTGGAATTCCCTGCCAGAGTCTGTGTTTCCAGATAGCTACAACCTGGAAGTTTTTAAGACAAGGGTGAATAGGTTGCTTCTAGGCAAACGTGCTCCATCTTCGACCGCATCATCGCTTACCACCAGTTGAGATAGTGGTCAAACGTATGCCTATCTATAGTAAAAAAGGGGGTCGTACTGGCCAGTGGCGGCGCAAAACTAAAATTTGATGTGGGTAAGATTGGCATTTAGGTCCTACCTAAGAATAGAGTAATTTTTGAGTAGGTTTTCAAAGGATGGATTCTACAATTTGAGGGTGAATCTTGCCGAACTAAACCGCACCCCGCACGAGGTGTTTTATTTTCTTTTGACTTATTGTTCAAAATTAGTAAATATACAAGAATAAAGTAAACTCAAAGAACATATGATGTAAGAGAGAACGTAGTGTGCTTGTGCGAGTAAATCATAGTGCCTATACTACCGCGGCTAATATTTTGACAATACTTACTGATGTAAAGTACCGTGTTACCCAGTTAATGAGTTGTGGAGGTCTGATAGGCAGCCGCTCCATGTAAAATACTGATATTCAGCTAAATCCGGCTTGACTGAAAGCCGACCCCAATGTAGTTGGGAAAAGGCTAGGAAGATGATGATGATGACTTACTGAAGTAAACCTTAACAATGAAAATAATTAAAATGGCAACAGCAAGCAAATCAAACTCAAAAAAATTGGAAATAGACTTGGATAATTTGGATTTTTGACATGATAACATCTTATAAATCACCGGCTGCACCCACGACAAAGTGTCACGTGCCTCCTGAGCCGAGCGTGCAAGCGAGAGTTCGGAACAAGCGATAGAGAGGCACGATCGGCTTAACCGTTCGGCTTGTTTGTTAAGAATTCAATAATTTTTTTTGTGGCCTACTATTTTTCTGAGTTGAAAAAACAATGCTGTGAGGCCCTTTGGACCGCGAGGCCACGTCGCCCACGCCTTACGCCGCCTCTGT
Organism: Lacanobia wlatinum; assembly: GCA_947578705.1. Classification (NCBI taxonomy): domain Eukaryota; kingdom Metazoa; phylum Arthropoda; class Insecta; order Lepidoptera; family Noctuidae; genus Lacanobia; species Lacanobia wlatinum. Next base: position 2,650,948 of record OX388022.1, on the reverse strand, counting down.
TGCTGGCCATGGAATAACTTTTATCTCCGGGTGTTCATTAAACCACTCACGCACAGTACTCGCACGGTGAGTTGGACAATTGTCCTGGACAAAAGTTATCTGCTTAAGCTCATCAGCAGGGTAAACGTTGCGCACAGTGGGTAACATGGCATCACTTAATACTTCAATGTAAGTCGAACTGTTGGCGCGTGACGGAATATATCTTGTCGGTATGAAACCACTCGTTTCATATTCGCTGACCATGTGCCGTCGTCGCGCCGCTTGTATGAGCTGGGGTCTTCCACTCCGTTTTTGACTGGCAAGGCTACCCTCTTCCTCATGTCTTTTTGACCCACCGACTCACAGTATCTCTCTAGAACAAAAAAGGAGTACTGTTAGGCTACTAAGCAAAATAGTAATATAATTTATCTACTGTTGATTAACAAAATTATACTGAAAATAGAACAGTCAAAGTCACATTCATAATGATGTTTTCATCATTCAATAACCTAGGTAAATTAATTTACTTTGAAATTAAGTATATTTTTTCTTCTATTTAGTTGAGATCTACTGAAAATATAAAACGTTATAAAAATCACTACTAGGATCAGCAGTACACTATAATTAATTATAGTACAGTATACTATAATAAGATAAATGTTTGATAACATAATTAAATTATAAAACTCACAGTCAGTCCGGTTTCATCAGATATGAGCTACACCGATATTAGATTAAACACACGCCACTACCGCACAATAACAACCAACCAACAACGTTCTATTTTGTCGCGGTGAGCGAGTCGTAAGTTCAATGCATCACCTCAATCATTTATCAATTCAGTTTCCTGTGAGTACTCGTACTACCATAAAATTTTACGAGTTTAATGAACGAGACGAACATAACAACGAAGTATTCAATAGCTTGATTATTCGAGCACTTTTAAAACATAAAAAAAACCAATACATGCGTGAGATTTGAACCCGCGGCTCAATGAGCATGATCGTGCTTACTCAACCACTGTAACCGCTAGGCCAGTGGTTCCCAAACTTATTTTGTCTTTTGGCCATTTGAGAATAAATTATTTTTTAGCACCCCCATTTTTTCACCTACCTAAAATCACTATAACTTCAAATTAAATTAATGAACTATTGTAAGTTATGCTAAGCGGAGATTAAACATTCATTCTAAACGAAACTTTTACTATAACCCGCAAGAGTTAAGGTGTACAGTAGGCTCAATAACCTTGAGCATCTGGGCCACACATTCATATCAGCGCCGTACACACAAACATTTCCGTAGCGCACGCGCTACCTCTATCAAAGATTACGCGAGGACGCAGACATGCGCGCCAAGCCGGCTTTTTTGCCTACGACTACACAAGAGTATGGCGATTTATACGAATGTGGTTAAACAGAAGTAAAACAGTATAGGTCAGATATAAACAATTTTGTGAAACAGTTTCGTCTTTTCTGCTTACGATCTATATAAAGATACTCGAAACTCGAGGTCAAACTGTGACCAGTGCACTGGTTACAGTTTGACCTTGAGATTCGAGTATGCAGTGTACCTACTACTTTTTGTTTCTGCCTATACTACTTTATAGTCTCGTAAAAAGATTTCAAATAAAAAAAGTACATTCCAAAGTAAAGTAAAGTAAAGTAAAGTAAATGAAATAAATAAATTTTAAGCCTATTTCATAGTTCAGCTCTGCTAAATAATTTTGTAGCAAGTGACAGTGAAGACATACTGGAGAAATGTCTCTGAAAAGAATTACCGCTGTAAATCCTTATTTATCTACGGAACCCTGCAAATTACCTCCCTTTGCGTGCGTTGCGAAAATGATTGGTGATATAATAAAATAATAAACTCGAATTTTAGAGGACCCATCAATATCTACAAACAGAAAAGGCAGTGATACCAAATGCCCAACTATTATTGTATGTCACTTTTTTTATTTAAAAATTAATAGATACGACATGACAGACCAAAGTAGACCACGTTATTCGCACCTTGGTATCAGTTTTATCTAAATAAATCGTACTTTAATTCATTTATTTTTTTTTAATTACTCAAATCAAACATTCAAAAGATATCATAATTTTATCAAAACAATACAATTGAGCCAAACGGTCCCCCACAGACGCGACTGACACGCCGCATATACCGACCGAGTAATGAAAATAAATGTTTGTTTATGAACTTGTGTTCGTTTATGTTTGTGTTGAAGAGCTGTACACCTACCACAGTGTATTTCTTTTAACCCAAAGGTTGAATAATAGAGAAGTCCTCGTTGCATTAAATCCGCCTATGTACCACTTGTTCATGAAGTTTAAGTGAATATTAAACTTATATTGATTTTTATTTTTCTTTAATATTAGTCAGTTTGTCGGTAATAAAAGAAATTTAGAATTAACGTCGGCTACGTTTGAAAAAAAAGAGCAGACAAAAATAAAACCCGAGCGACGCCGATAGTATTTTTATAAAAGTTGCTGTATGAAACTGTACAATGCGCCAACGCGCTCAATCAAGCTGGCTCCTCTGCAAAGAGCTAGTCTATGAACGCACACTAATACAAAAGTTCGTAAATATTTGCACTAACACATTCATATACGCGTAGTCGGTCGATAGCGCGAGCGGAGCAACGAGCGACACAGCCTCCCCGTCTCAGTGCTAACGCACGACTGCCGCCTTCGCCCAAACAGAGCTTTAGAAATATGGGAGACTCAATATTGAACATTTTCTTTGCAAAATATTGATTGATTTACATGAGCAATATTCACTTTGTAGTACACTTTACTAGCAATTTTTTCATGTAAAAATATTTTTTAACTTCGAAGCCGTTTGGAAGAAATATCCAAAAAATAATGTGTTGTTAAATATTTTTTTACAGCAAAACTATATGTCATACGAAAACAACAATTATTCTTATTGTTGTTTATGAATCTACCATATACATATATCTATTTCCAATCTTTTGACCCAGCCGTTTCGTGTCCTTTAGAAAGTAGCCTTTTGACGGCTCTGAAGCAGAGGTAGGGCCTTAACTTGAGACCTAAGCGCAGTAGGTAGTATACAACGGCGCTCAGGTTTCAAGTTAACTCTTACGGGCTACACCTGCCAATGAGAATGATTATTTATTTATTTATTACTACTACATTACATACATTTATTACTATTACTATTACTACTACCGCGTGACGTCCACGTCACGCGGTTTCACCCGCGTAGTTCCCGTTCCCGTAGGAGTAGGGGGATAATATATAGCCTATGTTACTCCCTGATAATGTAGCTATCCAATGCTAAAAGACTTTTTCAAATCGGTCCAGTAGTTACGGAGCCTATTCAATTCAAACAAACAAACAAATCTTTCTTCTTTATAATATTAATATAGATGGAGGACTTACAGCTAATAAAGACACACAACATAGGAAACCGTAGTCACCAGCAAGCCAATAACAAATCCTCACGTATAAAAACATAATGTAAATTATAGTGTGAGCACTATACAAAAACACACCGATTAAATTGAACTTAGAATTATTTAGTTACAGAAATAATTGCTACTTAAAGAATTTGAGGCTTAGGCACTTTCGCTGAATTCACACTGATTGAGAATGGATCTAAATCATTTTCCTTGCAAATGTCATTGAAATTACTGCTTGCGCGTATAACTGTTCCACCTATAATACGAGGTACACGTATGAGGTATACGTATGGGTGGATTAAACCGGAATGTTTCACTTGGCACATTAAAATAATTTTTTGACAATAACTCAGGGTTATCAATATTGTTATTGAGGATTTTCAACAGAAATAAACAGTCAGCAATTGTACGTTGATCTACCAGTGGTAGCAGATGATACTTCCTGCAGAGTCCAAGATAATCGGTTGACTGGTTCCATACCAGTCAACCGATTATCTTGGACTCTTCTTGGATTCAATCTTTTGATGAAAGCAAAGATATTTTATGAAACGTCTTTGAATGGTAGACGTACACGTCTACAAATTCAAGTGTAGAATCTCCGATCTTAAAATAAGTAGGTGCTACATATACGATGGTTTTTTCCATGTTCATTTTAAGACCACTTAGGTTATCGAACAATAAACGTAGGTCTTAATCATCGGAGTACTCTTTCATAGGCAAAACGAAGTTGGCTCATGTACTCGCTAGTTTTCTCCAATCCAAAACCTTAAAAATATCCTCCATTACGGCCGTGAACACTTTCGGAGAAATGACGTCTCCCTGCCTTACATCCTGCTACCGAAAAATAGACTCCGAGATCTGATACTGAAATCGAACTGACTTAGTTGCGTTTTCATACAAACACTTTTATACCTCGATGTACCGATAATCTATCTGGCACCGTTGGAGTGACTGCAGCACAGCCCAATTCTCGATCGAATTGAAGGCTTCCTCGTAGTCCACAAACGGTAAGCAGAGGGGTAGATTATACTCTTCGGTCTTCTGTGTAACCTGCCGCAGCGTATTTATGTAGTCTACGATGCTGAAGCCTTTTCGGAATCCAGCTTGTTCGGAAAGCTGGAAGTCGTCATACCTGTGCACGAGACGGTTGGTGATGACTTTGAAAAACAGCTTGTAGGCATGGCTCAGAAGTGAGATGGGCCTGCAAAGCTTAAGCAGGACATTGTCGCCCTTTTAAAAAAGAGTACCACCACCACACCTCTGCTCCATGCCTGTAGCGTTTCCCCTTGAGTATGACTGAATCTCACAGTTTTTAGGCCTGAAGGGCCGGTTTTCTACCCGCCTTCAGGAGTTCGGCTGTAATTCCGCCCTCACCCGACGCCTTGTTGTTTTTAAGCTGTTTCAGAGCCATCCTAATCTCATACAGGCTGACGTCCGGGATGTCCTCGGTATAGTACCGGGTCAATCTAGTCCTTGGATCGTTAGCTAGATTCGTAACTAGTTTAGACATTGACATGTAAAACTTTCTATAGAATGTCTCGATCTCCCTCTGAAGCTCCAATTTGATGGATATGGTTCTTCTATCAGATATGGTCTTTAGCTTCGTGAACTGGCTTGACCCAATAGACAGATCTCTTGCAAATGCCTTGGTGCCCTTCAGTATTCATTTCAGTATTAAGGCGGCGGAGGTCGCTTTTCAAGGACCTAATGATGCGCGCCAATACATAGTTTTTATTTGCGTTGTTTTAATAATCAATAAATGAGAAATCGTATTTTATCACGACATAATAGGTCAAAATGGTTAAATCCGACATTACCAAGTTACAGATCAACGTGCGCCTATAAATAGTAAAAAAAAAAAACTCCAATGTTCAGGGCATTAACGCTATCCAGGTATATTATTGTTCAAGCTTAACAGGAATGAGGACTGTTGGAGCACTCGCCCATGTCGGCAGTATTATATGGTACTTAGTATTGAAAGGCATTTAGAGAACTTTGTCGCTCCCGCAAGAGATAATACTCATTAAGACAATTCTTTAGTATAGTCCAGTAAGAACCAACTCCTTACCCTGCAAATTCTGAGAAGGGGCCCGTACCCAGCAGTGGGACAGTAATTAAGCTGATTGTTCATGATTATGTTATAGTTTTGTAATTAAAGATGTTTCATTGTCAGAGGTATTTTTCTATTACAAACATCCCAATACCGAAATGAAGAATTGAATATTTTTAAACCACTTATTCATTAAACTACAGTTTTCAAGTCCACGGTGACACATAAAAGAGAATAATGCATTTTGACTGGCGACATGTAGATACAATTAGGTATACGCACCATTAGGTCATAATATTAGCATTTTTGTAACTGTAATCATTGCTCTTTTGGAACCGCTGTAGTTTTTTTTTATTCATTAGAGTAATGCTGCCATAGAATAAAATGTTGGATTTAATTGGATCTTCATTTTAAGGTAGGTAAGAAAGTGCTACAACGCTGGGCCCACGATTCATATAACGTTGCCCATTGTTCTTTAGTGACAAACAAATCGCTGCAAAACCGACTTCACGTAGTCTTGTCTGTCCTACCCCTAGAGTGTAATTTAGGCCCGCGTAGGCGTAGAGGGGTGGGGTGACCCGCGAGCTGAGGAGCAGCCAGCAAGCCGAAGCTGCGGTGGTGAGAGTTAAAACCATCTGCGACGATATGTTGCTGTATGCCTGCTTGCATGTTGCATGCTTGTTTGCACGCTGCATGCTTGTTTGCATGGTGCCACATACCTGCTTGCATGCTGCATGCCTGCTTGCACGCTGAATACCTGCTTGCGTGCTGCACGCTTGAAACAAGCATCCTTGTTTGCACGCTTCTTACTTGCACCACCACCACTACTACTACACCACCAACAAAAACAGTGGTATAATAAATGTTCGGAAACATAATACTTCGAACAAATGTAATTTCGGCTAAGTGTATCTTCGGGTTCTATCGTAAAAGATTTTCGACCAAATGAAACGTCGGAGTGTCGAAAAAAATAGAATTGATATTAGGTCAATTGATACAGTGGCAGACGTGATTTCGATGAAGTAAAAAAAAAAAAAAGTAACGATAATAGTTGACAAGTTTTAGGTGAAATTAAATTCGGTCAAATGTTTTCTGAACATATGATAGGTAACCAGTAAACAGATGTACAATCCGTTAAACCATGTGGGCGAAGAACGGACAGGGTTTGTGTCAGAAAAAATATTATCAATACTAGTTTTAGCACTAAATTTACAAACTTTGTTGGACCTTACATCTACAATAAGATAAACAGAGCTATAAACAGCTACCCTTTGACTAAAACACAATGTAAGAAAAAGGTGACCGAATACTTGCTCAAACTCTCTTACGAAGAGACTGAATTGCTGCTATATTTACCAAGGTGATTGCTTGCTTATCACAGTCATTCCGCGCGCGCCTCCCGACCGTGACGGACGTCTGCTCCCAGCCGCTCCGTGACTCATCGCTCGCTCGCCGTGACGTCATTGTGGTCGCTGACTACACTTTTGATCCGACGCTGCATTTTTCAAGGCAGCCGAGTGATATGTTTCTTTTTCGGGTACTGTCAAAGAAACGTGGTGAACCCTTCTGGGTAAATCCACGTTTCTCGTGGTCACTCGGTTGATACCTCACGGTGCCAACAACCCGAGTGGGTATTGACCCGACACACCGACCTAGCCCCATCAGGGCCTAGGTCAAGTCGGAAGGGTATTGGACCCGCAGCCTCGGGGGATCTCCTAGTCGCGACCAATTACTTAACCCCGCTTTCTTACAGCTTCGTCGGTCGGTCGCAAGACCCATAGGGACTCGCTGCACATTAAGATTGGCATAAGATTGGCAGCGAGATCACAAGCTTAGGGCACACCCTAGGTACACACCTCCCTGTCTTCACCCGACAGGGAGGGTACACATCCCTGGGAACTCCCACCCGGGGAGATAGGACAGTTAGGAGTTTAGGTTTTCTCCCCTGCCCCTAAGGCATATGTCCCCCCCCCCAACTTGCTAAATTCCCTCCCAAGATGGGCGTGGACGAGATCCTATTGGATCTCGTCCAAAAACTCCTTGAGGGCCACCCTAACCAGGAGCTGGTCCGAATAGTAAGCTACAGGCTTGATAGGCTAGAGGCTTTAAAGGCCACCCAAAATAGTGGGTTATGTACACCACCGCGTGTGGCAGTCTCCCCCGAGCCCCCTCAGGGCCCCTCCCCCTCTCTCAAACTCCCTGTGACGTCACTGATTTCAGTGACGTCCTTGAGAGCACCCCGCTCACTCTGGAGCCAGACTCCCCCACTCCCCCCCCATGGACTACGAGTCCGGCACCGACTCACAAACCTCTGACTCTTCCGCAGAGTTTACCCTTGTGGGTTAAGGTAAGCGGAAGAAGAAGAGCTCCGCCGCTACAGAGTCCGCCCCAAAAGCGAGGAAGACAGTGGTCCCGACTGTCTCCCCTGCCTCCCCCGCTGCCTCGACCTCCGCAGCCCCCAAAGCCAGCACCTCCCAGCAAGCGACCCGTCCCCCCAGCACGATGGCCATTGCCCCCCCGGCCACCCAGACCAACCCGGCGCTCGTCAAGAAGACGAAGCCTCCGCCACCCCTCTTCATACATGAAGCGGCGAAGTGGAAGGAGGTTTCGGGCGCATGCAACGAGCGCCACATCCAATTCTCCCATGCCCGTGCAGTGGCAAATGGGATTAAAGTCCAGGTACCTTCTGCCGAGGACTACAGGGAGTTGCATAAACTCCTTGTAGCAAGGAAGGTACCATTCCATTCCTTCGCGTTCCAAGAGGAACATTTAGTCTGAGTGGTCGTGAGGAATGCTTCTCACGCCATTACCACCGAAGAGATCAGTAACGATCTCAAGAGACAGAATATCCCGGTCGCTGCGGTCCACCGCATGCACCGTCGTGGTGGAGCATCATACAACATGGTGCTCATCGTCTGTAACCCGACAGACGACAAATACCACCCGATATTCAAGATCTCCAAGATTTGTTTCTTGGAGGGCTTGAAAATCGAAAAGCCCCGCCGTAGCGGCATTATTGGCCAGTGCCATAATTGCCAGCTCTACGGCCACTCTCAGCGCAATTGCTTCGGCAAGCCGCGCTGTGTCAAGTACCTGGGCGACCACGGCACCTCTGACTGTCCCCGTCCCAAGGACCATACCCAGTGCGCCGACCCGCCCAGCTGTGTGCTGTGCGGGGAGGCTGGGCACCCGACTAACTACCGGGGTTGTCCCAAGGCCCCCAAATCGTCCGCTCCCAAACTGGCAAAGCGTGCAAACGCTCGCCAGCAGAGGGAAGCCCCCACGACCCAACCCCCCGTGGCCCTATACCCTCAGCGCCCCAGCCCAAGGAATGCGCTGAACCATAGGGCCCATTTCCCGGCGCTCGGACCCGCGCCTACCCAGACCCAGGCCCCTGCGGCCCAAAAACCCTCCCCGGCCATTCCGGCCCTTATGGATGTAGCCATCCCACCCTTCCCCCGACCATCGGTCGCTGTCGTCGGAGCAGCCGCCCCTCAGGCAGCGACTCTTCCCCCCCCACCACCAAAGGCTACATCAAAAGCCCCCGTCCACCCCATTCCCGCGAATGCGCCTGAAATTGCCATTCATATTAACATGGCCTTTTACAAGGCCTTCTACTCCCCCAGAGCTGTGGCAATGATCGACGCTCTGAAAGCTTCCGATATCACGGAGCACGGTGCCGTATACCGTGACTTCAGTGATGTAGTCCATTTTATTAGCCTGTACGAACGCCTCCATGCCTAGGTACCAATTAGGTACATGTAGGTTTAGGCCGAAGTACCTCCGGATAGGGTACTTCAATTCCAATGGCCTCACAAGCCAACGCGATGAGATCGCCAACTTCCTCCGCGACCATCGCTTAGATCTGCTTCTGGTGCAGGAGACGTTCCTCAAGCCCCATCACCGGGACCCTAAAATTGCAAACAATCGTTTAGTTCGCAACGACAGGACCCAATGTCATGGGGGAGGCCCTCTCATTTACTACAAATCGTCCCTATACTGCATCCCTATGGATCCGCCCACCACCCTAACCGAGCTTGAGGTCTCTGTCTGTTGGCTTGGCATGACAGGTCACCAACCTCTCACGGTCATCTCTGTCTACGACCCTCCCTCCACCACTTCTCCTCTTAGTCCCTCCCTCAGAAATGACCTCACAACTCTTCTTGGCTTGAGCGACTCCGTCCTTCTGGCGGGGGACCTCAACGCCAAACATCCCTCTTGGAATAGCCACACGGCTAATCCCAGAGGCAGAGCTCTGTTCGAGCTTTGCAGCCCCCTCAATTTTGATGTCATCGCACCGATGCATCCAACTCATTACCCTCACCAACCTAACTGGCAACCCGACGTGCTCGGCATCGCTCTCCTCAAGAATGTAAACTTACGATTGCAATCTGTGGAGGCGGTAGACGAGCTCAATTTGGATCACCGGCCGGTTATTCTGGAGCTCACTCCCAGATTCGGTCCCACGGACCCCTCCCAACCTCCTCCCTCCCGAGTGATCACTGACTGGCGCAAAGTAAGTGAAAAACTGAAAGTCACCACATCACATCACTTGGATAAAATCCCAGATCACATCGAGTCAGCTGCCGACACGGCGGCCGCGATCGGCTCGCTCACGGAATACGTACAATCCGTCCTGGACGAATGTTCAAGGGAGGCTCCGGCGACGAACGGTCGTCACTGGAAACTCCCGGACGATGTGCGTGAACTGTTGTCCGTGCTTACAGCTCTTTTCCCTGTGCTAGTAACAAAGCTTTTATGCGTTCCCTACAGCGTAAAGTAAGTAAGCGCATCAAAGAGTTTCGTGACAAGCAATGGGATCAGATGCTCAGTGATCTCCATCCCAATCACCTCGCATTTTGGGAACTTCAGAGGAAGTTACGCGCCTCCGAGATTACCACTATGCCCCCCCTCATCCGCCCCGACAACACTCTCGCGTTTAACGACGACGAGAAGGCCGAATGCCTGGCTGACAGTCTAGAGGCCCAGTGTTCCCCAAGCTCAAACCCGGTCGACCCGGCCCACCTCGCCGAGATGGACGCCGAGGTCGAACGTAGGACCTCCCCTCCCTCCCGTCGAGGACCCCGACGACCCTCTCCCTCCCGTCACTCCGGACGAGGTGGAGAAGATCATCGGCCAACTCAGACCCAGGAAAGCCCCTGGGCGCGACGGCATTACCAACAGGGTAGTCCGACTCTTTCCCAAGACTCTGATCGTGTTGATGACCGCCATCTTCAATGGCGCTATGTCCAACAACATGTTTCCGCAGCAGTGGAAAGAGGCTACCGTGATCGGCATTCCCAAGCCGGGTAAGCCCAAATCTTCCTCGTCCTCCTACCGCCCCATCAGTCTGCTCAGCTCGCTCGGCAAGATCTACGAGAGGCTTATTTATAAGCGTCTCAGGGATTACGTCGAGCGAAAGAGCCTCATCCCCAACGAGCAGTTTGGCTTTAGAGCCACTCACTCGTGCGTCCAACAGGTGTACCGCATCGTTGAGCATATCAACGGCCGCTATAAACGCGGCTGGATGACGGGAGCCCTGTTTTTCGACATAGCGAAAGCTTTCGACAAGGTCTGGCACAACGGTCTGATATACAAGCTATATCAACTCGGGGTGCCAGATCGTCTCGTGCTCATCTTACGAGACTATTTGTCGATCCGCACCTTTCGATTCCGAATCGAAGGTGCGCTTTCCACCCCCCGCCCTATCCACGCCGGCGTACCGTAAGGCGGTGTACTGTCGCCTCTCATTTTCACGCTGTTCACTAGTGATATTCCCTCCGGTCCCCAGTCACAGTTAGCGCTCTTTGCCGACGACACGGTCATTTACTACTCTGGCAAGAGTGGTAAATCCATATCTCAACACCTCCAAAGGTCCGCCAACCGCCTAGGCGGTTGGTTTCGGAAATGGAGGATTGAGGTCAACCCCGAGAAAAGCCAGGCGGTCCTGTTTCGCAGGCCGCGGGCTAGACTCCCCGCGATCCTTCCACCGATCAAGATGTTTGGTAAGCCAATCCCTTGGGAAGAGCGAGCCAAATATCTAGGTGTGATTCTAGATAAGAATCTCAGCATCCATGAGCACATTAAGGCGGTGCGCTCGCGTGCCGCCTTCGCTCTCAGTAGGCTCCACCCCATGCTGAACCAGCACAGCAATCTGTCCCTGAAATGCAAGCTGCGCATTTACACCACTTGCATTTGCCCCATCATGACTTATGCGTGTGCTACATTCGCCCACGTAAAGTCATACCGGATCCATAGGTTGCAGTCCCTCCAAAACCGTTTTCTCCGAAAGGCCACGGGTGTCCCGTGGTTCGTTAGGAATGAGCGACTCCATTTCGATCTTAAAGTCCCGACCATCAAGCAGTTCATGAAACGCCTTACAAAGCGTTTCATCGAATCTGCTGAAAAACACCAGAACCCATTAATCGCATCGGCTACCCGATACGCTGCCTCCCAGATCAGTAGGATCCGCCGTCCGCGGCACACCCTGTTCGAACCCGACGACCCAATTACCCTTGTCCAAGAGAGCTGTAGGGAAACCAGTACTCTGAAACAAGCACACAAACTGCGACCCGCCGCCTTCCGGCCTCGCCGCCGAGGCCTCGCGCGACGTCCCAGTAGTAATAATAGCAATGTTGTTATTGCTCCCTGTCTTTTACCTAACGAGCCAGCCCGCGCCGCTGAGCCTTCAGCTTTAAACTCCCCAAATAATAATGTCATGACCCAGCCTGTCCCTTGCTGCCCTCTTGATAACGATACCGCTGAGCCGAGGCCCGTACCCCACAGGGGGTGCCCCCAGCGAGCAGAGTTGTAGGTTAAGTATTTGTTTTGCCTTGGCTGGGGGCTTTAGAGTCAATCTGAGGCCACCACAGGATAGCCCGGTTGAGCAGTAACCACCCGTAGAGAGGTGAACTGCGAGTTATCCTGTCCAAAAAAAAAAAATTGCTTATCACAGTCACACACTCTCTCACACTCATTCACACACTCAAACATATCCCACAAAGAGAGGACACTCATACACACTATTCAGATGTGATAAATGTATTTTTTTTATTTTTTTGAGGCGAATTATTATTTTTAATGATGTCTTGTTTCGTTCAAAATGATATATTTTAATGATATAATGATTTAATTTTTACATTTTATGTATTGTGATGATTTTTTAAATTGATATGCTTGTTTTCATTGATGTTATTTATTTGTTTCAATTTTATTCTGGTAAATTTATACTAATAAATTAATTTTATTGATATACTTAATAATTTTGCTTAAATGATTTTTGTTATTTATTGTCGAATTTATGTTTTTATTGCTTTTTTCGTTTCTTCTTTAATTATTATTTTATATACCTAACATTTCTGCTTGATGGCTAGTATAATTACTTATTATTTGAGGGGATTGCTGCTGATAGCCAAAATACAGGATCTTGCCTAGTTCGGTTACAGATGTCTAGTTCTTTTGTATTGTTTAAATATAGCCTACAAATGTTTAACAATGTAATAAAATAATTGAAATAAAGTCATTGTTTTCGTTTATCGATTTTCTTTACATTTACATTATATTTTTAAATATTTCAATAAAAAAAACAAGAAAAAGAACATTTATAAATATAAAAATAGTAGCCCACCGGTATCGGGAACAGGGTCCAAGCTACCGGCGCGCGGCGGTCAGGGCTCCAGAGAGAGGAACCTCCTGACAATGCGAGCCGTGTCCAGAAGAAGCGCTATCTGAATCAAGCCCTTGATCCAGCTGCCCAACGAAAGCCTCCTGAGGTGTTGGTCGAGGCTCGTGGCTATTAAGCCATTGGCTGACACGACTATCGGTACAATGATTGCGGAATCCACATCCCACATGTCGACAACCTCGCGAGCCAAGTCAATATACTTGATTTGTTTATCTTTCTCGGCTTTCACGAGGTTCTCGTTATGAGGAACGGTTATATCTACAATCATTGCACGCCTCACTATTCGGTCCACCACCACTATATCAGGCTCTTTGGCAACAACAGTCCTGTCAGTGATGATGGACTGATCCCAGTACAATGTGATATTGCCATTATCAAAAACTGGGTCGGGCGCATACCTGTAGTACGGCACCTCCGACTCCACAAGAGAGTATTTCAGAGCAAGTTGCTGATGGATAATCCTGGATACAAGGTCGTGCCTATTGCAGCATTGTGTTCTGCATTATAGGTTTGGAAATAAAATCTTTTTTCCCAATCTGATCATAATTTAAATTCAGATTCCATCAAAATGACAACTGGAAAATTTCAAGAAAATATAGTGAGTGTCTGGTGAATTTTGATGAGAAATTAATCGAATATTATTAATAATAAATTTGATGCGATTATTTGAAATCTATCAAGTATGTAAATAATATGCATGCATGTGTTATGTGAAATATCTTTAAGCAAAATAATGATGTAATCACAAGGAAATAGCTTATTGTGTTAAAATACCGATACCGATCGGAACAGACGACGGTATCGGTCCACGGGCCACCTACCAAATCAGGGAAGACTAGATGATAACTGTGAGCATAGTTATTTAGTCTGGTACAAGTTCTCATGGAGTACTTAAGCCAATTGATTGCGTGATCGTCGCAGCCGCCGATTCTCAGGATTTGTGCAGTTTATGGATCTAAGTATTTAAGTAGACGTTTAGATTGTTTCATGTTGTTAACGTGCTGCTCCTTCTGAGCAGGTAATTAGTTTTCTTATTTTCTATTTGCATATTGTCTAGGAGTTGCAAAAACCACTTAGAGCTGCATCTTTCATGCAATTTAGCAGTTGGAGACGCTCCTAGACCGTGTTTTTATTGATTGCAATCACTATCTGAAGGTTTAGAAGCACGTTTATTCTAGAAAGGTATCATTAACAAATTTAAAACCGTGCCTAAGTTTTTTTGCGTTTTTACTCATTTATAAATAACCAATTAAAAAATTCCCCAACATGTAGCTTTATTAAAGTTTTTTTTTATTTGTCTGTTTTTGTATCTTTTTAATATTCACTTTTAGGTTTGATTTTTACTTAAATTAATATACGTGTGATTAGCGAAAGCCCCCTTTTTTATTTCGCTACACCATGCAAGTATTCTCCGTTAGCTAGACGAGAACAACCAGAGATAATGGGGCGAATTGATTCTCCCGGACGGTGACATGCCCGACATGGGTACACTACATTAATACGAAAAACTTTATTCCGACAGTCACAAATACGAATTTCAAAATACCGATTTTCATAATACCGAATGGTTAAAAATTCCTAATATAACAACTCCGATTTATCATAAATCCTTTTTTTATAATTCCGATATATCAATATTCCTAATGTTTATAATAACTATTCTTAAAATACCGAATTTCAATAGGTCGAATAATAAAAAGTCCGACTTAATGACAATTCGAAACATGAAAAATACGAATTCCGATTATTAAAATACCTGTTAAGGTGTATAGTAGGCTCAATAACCTTGAGCATCTCGGCCACACATTTATATCTGCGCCGCACACACAAACATTTCCGTAGCGCACGCGCTACCTCAAAACTATTATCAAAGATTACGCGAGGACGCAGACATGCGCGCCAAGCTGGCTTTTTTGCCTACAACTACAAAAGAGTATGGCGATTGCACGGCTGATTTTTAGTTTAGATAGATACATACGTTACGCATATTTATATTCACTGGTCTCATTTTTTATACGAATGTGGTTAAACAGAAGTAAAACAATATAGGTCAGATAAAAACAATTTTGTGAAGCAGTTTCGTCTTTTCTGCTTACGATCTATATAAAGATACTCGAAACTCGAGGTCAAACTGTTACCAGTGCACCGGTTACAGTTTGACCTTGAGTTTCGAGTATGCAGTGTACCTACTACTTTTTGTTTCTGCCTATACTACTTTATAGTCTCGTAAAAAGATTTCAAATAAAAAAAGTATATTCCAAAGTAAAGTAAAGTAAAGTAAATGAAATAAATAAATTTTAAGCCTATTTCATAGTTCAGCTCTGCTAAATAATTTTGTAGCAATTTCATTAACTCAAAAACTTCAGATTCTGTGATTCCTGTGAAAGTTTTAGGTGTTTAATTGATAACGTTTTTATATCGGTTTATTTTGTAAACTGGAAATACGGTGATGATTGTTGAAAAAACCCGACCAAGTGACAGTGAAGACACACTGGAGAAATGTCTCTGAAAAGAATTACCGCTGTAAATCCTTATTTATCTACGGAACCCTGCAAATTACCTCCCTTTGCGTGCGCTGCGAAAATGATTATAAAAAATAATAAACCCGAATTTTAGAGGACACATCAATACCGACAAACAGAAAAGGCAGTGATACCAAATGCCCAACTATTATTGTATGTCACTTTTTTATTTAAAAATGAATAGATACGAAATGACAGACCAAAGTAGACCACGTTATTCGCACCTTGGTATCAGTTTTATCTAAATAAATCGTACTTTAATTCACTTATTTTTTTGAATTACTCAAATCAAACATTCAAAAGATATCATAATTTTATCAAAACAATACAATTGAGCCAAACGGTCCCCCACAGACGCGACTGACATGCCGCATATACCGACCGAGTAATGAAAATAAATGTTTGTTTATGAACTTGTGTTCGTTTATGTTTGTGTTGAAGAGCTGTACACCTACCACAGTGTATTTCTTTTAACCCAAAGGTTGAATAATAGAGAAGTCCTCGTTGCATTAAATCCGCCTATGTACCACTATTGTTCATGAAGTTTAAGTGAATAATAAACTTATATTGATTTTTATTTTTCTTTAATATTAGTCAGTTTGTCGGTAATAAAAGAAATTAAGCAGTAACGTCGGCTACGTTTGAAAAAAAAGAGCAGACAAAAATAAAACTCGAGCGACGCCGATAGTATTTTGATAAAAGTTGCTGTATGAAACTATACAATGCACCCACGCGCTCAATCAAGCTGGCTCCTCTGCAAAGTGCTAGTCTATGAACGCACACTAATACAAAAGTTCGTAAATATTTGCACTAACACATTCATATACGCGTAGTCGGTCGATAGCGCGAGCGGAGCAACGAGCGACACAGCCACCCCGTCTCAGTGCTAACGCACGACTGCCGCCTTCGCCCAAACAGAGCTTTAGAAATATGGGAGACTCAATATTGAACATTTTCTTTGCAAAATATTGATTGATTTACATGAGCAATGTTCACTTTGTAGTACACTTTACCAGCAATTTTTCCATGTAAAAATATTTTTTAACTTCGAAGCCGTTTGGAAGAAATATCCAAAAAATAGCGTGTTATTAAATATTTTTTTACAGCAAAACTATATGTCATACGAAAACAACAATTGTTCTTATTGTTGTTTATGAATCTACCATATACATATATCTATTTCCAATCTTTTGACCCAGCCGTTAATGGGGAATATCCTTTAGAAAATAGCCTTTTGACGGCTCTGAAGCAGAGGTAGGGCCTTAATCAGAATTTCGAAATAAAAAACACCTTATAAAACTGAATAGCAAGACAAATAAACACAATTGCTCGTCAAAACGAAGTATATTGTTATGTTTAGTATGAGAAGGTAGGATTAAAAAAACTAATGACAGATGCAAGCAGCATGCATGCATGCAAGCAAGCTTGCAAGAAATTATGCAGGCAAGCATGCAAGCAAGCATGCAAGCAAGCATGCAAGCAAGCATGCAAGCAAGCATGCAAGCAAGCATGCAAGCAAGCATGCAAGCAAGCATGCAAGCAAGCATGCAAGCAAGCATGCAAGCAAGCATGCAAGCAAGCATGCAAGCAAGCTAGCATGCAAGCAAGAATGCAAGCAAGCATGCAAGCAAGCATGCAAGCAAGCATGCAAGCAAGCATGCAAGTAAGCATGCAAGCAAGCATGCAAGCAAGTATGCAAGCAAGCATGCAAGCAAGCATGCAAGCAAGCATGTAAGCAAGCAAGCATGCAAGCAAGCATGCAAGCAAGAATGTAGGCAAGCATGCAAGCAAACATTTTTTTTAAATCTTTATTTTAAGGGATTTTTGAACTCAGTTCATGTCAGCCCCAAGCAAGCAAGCATGCAGCTTGCAAGCAAGCATGCAGTATGCAGCAGGCATGGTTTCTGTCACGGCTCCGACGCTGCGGGGCTCCGGCAGTCCCCCGCTTCGACCCTCCGCGCCTACGCGATCTTAAATTACACTCTAGGGGTAGGGCAAACAAGACTACGTGGAGTCGGTTTTACATTCGTTTCTGTCACTTACTTTTGTAGCAAAACTTATTGACTGTTTAAAACAATATTTTAATTTCAAGTTCAAAATGCAAAAAAATATTCGTTGGGTATATTAAACAGTAGGTCTTTTGACCGTAGTTATTTCGAAAATAGTTAAAATATCTTTGGATATTATAATATTTAACTAACTGAATATTATACTGATTGAACCTAAATCAAAATCTTAATTTTAGCAGTTTATTCGAAGTATTGAAAATCGGAATGTCATTTTTCGGACCGAAAACCCATCGAGCATTTGATTCTTCGGACGTATGAAAATCGGAAAACAAGCAAATCGCATTTATGACTTTCGGTCAAATAAGTTTCATGATTTATAATAATAAATATTCTTAGGAAACTCCCCTACCACAGAAGCTGGACAAAGTGGCGGTGTACGAGTATAAAAGCGGCTGTCAAACATTGCTCAGCCCTTTTTTCTTCCTGCACTGCGCTGGGATCGGACGGACTGCGGACATAACGTGTGGACAAATGTGCGGTCATGCATGCATGACCGCACATTTGTCCACACCAATATCCATCCTGATGGCGTTACTGAAAGTTTCAGTTACCTTCAGTAGTTCCATCAGTTGCAGATTAGTGGGGGCACAGAGTTTCAGATCATCCATGTAAAGGAGGTGAGATAAAACCTGACTACCTCTCTTCAACCGATAGCACGCCCTAAATTCTTTAACAGTGTGCCTAGAAGATTCAAGGCTAGACAAAACCAAAGCAAACTCTTAAACTATCGCCCTGAAATATACCCCACTCGATCCGTACCGGTTCACTATTCTTTTGGACATTTCGACATCCTGGATAGCAAAAGACTATCCTCCATTGCCACGACACGACACGACATCAGGAAGGTGCGCAGCGTTATATCAATTTTATACATTTCTAGCACCTTCATGAGCCATGTATGAGGCACCGAGTCGTAGGCCTTCTTATATCTATCCAGCATGTCGACAGATTCTTTCGGGAACAACGAACCTGTTTGCTAATGGCCATATCAATTAGGAGTAGCTCCTTAGTACCGTGAAACCCATTCCTACATCCATTTTCAGAGGCAGACATGATGTTGTTGTTGTTGTTAATATGACTATTAATCTTTGCCCTCAAAATTGATGTAAGAACTTTATAGACCGTCGGTAAACACGTGGTCGGTCTATAATTTTTAGGCTCCACAGTACTACCTGATTTATGGAGCAGGTGGGTTATTCCTATCCAGGCTAGTTAAGAAATGGGGTAGCAACTCAGACTCTAAGGTAGACTGGAATTGAGACGCCAAGCAAGCGTGCGATCTTGTGAACCATTTAATCCAGAAATTGTGCAGCCCGTCCGGCCCAGAAGATTTCCAGTTAGGCAACGGACGGACTGCACAAGCTACATCTTGGGGGCTGATGGTAATTGCCCCCATTTTTGGTATCAGATCGCACACGCGCTCGACCTCGCGAGTCCAGTCACCCTCGGTATGACTGACAGGCACCGACCAAATGCTACGCCAGAATGAAGACATGGCGTCATCATCCGGCAGGCGCATATCAGTCACACCTTGGTCCGGCTGCTCCTAATCCTGATATACCGACCTTTCATTATTTCGGAACGTGCGATTCTGGGTGTATCGCTCCACTCGCCGCCTATAGCTACGAATACGGTTTGCCCATGCATACACCTTCTGCTTCAGGAAGTCGATGCGCTCTGTGACACGAGATATATAATCTCGGGGGTTGACATCAGTCCCCTAAAACGCCCGTCTCACAAAGCGCATCACTCTAGGGCGACTGTGGCCCTCTCTGAAGCAGATCAGTTTGCCGATTAGCGCTCTGGCCTCACCGATACGATGCTCAATCCTGCCAAGCTGGTACGGCTTGTTTTGGTCGTGTAACTCTGTCATTGGTTATTTTGATATGAACTAACCGACATGCCGCTACAGCCGCGCAGTACATAATCGAGTGTGCATCGGTGAGGTCTTCGCAGTCATAAAAATAATTAGACAACTGTGAATCCAGACCAGCCATCAGTGCCCTGTTCTTGTTATGCTTGGGCAAACGAGGTAAGCGTGGTCTAAGTTCAGGCGATATGTAGCGATATTCCCGAATAGCACATTCCAAAGCACTCCTCAATTCATCATTGTACTGACTGTACTTACGTTTATAACCCTGTCATTACTCTCTTCGTCAGCGTGGCTGGGCAATTGGGTTGACTGTGGTGGTGCCACAGTCTGCGACGAAGGAGCAATGGCTGCCTTAACCTAACGTAGTATTATTATAATTTCGTTTATTTATTTTTTTACATGTAAATTATATTTTTAAATATTTCAATTAAAACATAAAAAAATATAAAAATAGTAGCCCATCGGTATCGGGAACAGGGTCCAAGCTACCGGCGGTCAGGGCTCTAGAGAGAGGAACCTCCTAACAATACGAGCAGTGTCCAGAAGTACCGCTTTCTGAATCAAGCCCTTGAACCAGCTGCCTAATGAGAGCCTCCTGAGGTGTTGGTCGAGGCTCGTTGCTATTAAGCCATTTGCTGATATGACTATCGGTACAATGATTGCAGAATCCACATCCCACATGTCGACAACCTCGCGAGCCAAGTCAATATACTTGATTTGTTTATCTCTCTCGTCTTTCACGAGGTTCTCGTCATGCAGGACGGTTATGTCTACAATCAATGCATGCCTCACTATTCGGTCCACCACCACTATATCAGGCTTATTGGCAACAATAGTCCTGTCAGTGATGATGGACCGATCCCAGTACATATGATATTGCCATTATCGAGAACTGGGTCGGGAGCATACCTGTAGTACGGCACCTCCGACTCCACAAGGGAGTATTTCAGAGCAAGTTGCTGATGGATAATCCTGGCTACAAGTTTGTGCCTATGCAAGTATTCTCCGTTAGCTAGATGAGAACAACCAGAGATAGTGTGGCGAATTGATTCTCCCGGACGGTGACATGCCCGACATATGTCGACCGTGCCGTCCTTCACAATAAATCTTCGGTAGTTCTTTGTCATGATAACTTCGTCCATAATTGCACAAACAAAACCTTCGGTTTCTCCAAACAGATCACCAAAACGCAGCCAGGCTACGGACGCTAGTTGGTTTACTATAATTATTATTAATAAAAAGAAAAATCAAACAAAAATTATCAAAATCACAATCAAATTCTCATACTAAAATAATAAAGTAGAATAAAAAAGAAGTAGAAGGAGAGGTATAATTCTTAATAAGGAGAGGTATAGTATATATAATTCTTATATATAATTCTTATAGTATATATAATTCTTATATATACTAAGAGAATGACCTATGGTGCAGAGTGCTGGCCAATTACAAAAGCGCAGATGAACAAGATGCACGTCAGCTATATGTGAATGCTCAGATGGTCCGCAGAAGTTTCACTTCTAGATAAAGCGCCGAACGTGTACATCAAAGGTATCTTCAAAGTGAGACCAATACCGGAGAAGCTGCAAGAGATGCTCTTGCGGTGGTACGGTCATGTCATGCGTCGACCTGAGGATCACATGACCAAAAAAGTGTTGCAACTGGAGTCGGGACCAAGAGGCCGTGGCAGACCCCTACCTACATGGATATCAGTTATCAAAAAGACCTCAGTGATGAGAAATTAGACCCAACGACGATCCAAAAGAGATGTCTCTAGAGAAGCAGGATTAGGAGATCCGACCCCGATTAGAAACGGGAGAAGGCCAGACAAAGAATAAGATACTATGAGAATGCTTTTGACTCTATCGATATCTGGCCTGTTTTGGAATCTCTGCAGCGACGCTAAGTTGACTGGCGATATATGCAAGGACTGAGATGTCTTTATGAAAACGCGACAATGGCAACAAATGGCAACAATGTAAATATATCCCACTGCGTCAAGCACAAGGGGACGTAAATTCCCCGAAATTGTTCTCAAACGCCTTAGAGGATGTTAAGCCTAAAACGCTGGTCTGGGAAGGACGCGGCATTAACATCAACGGTGAGTATATCTCACACTTGAGATTTGTAAATGACATCGTCATTCTGGCTGAATAGCTGCAGGACTTGTAGCAGATGCTAAACGACCCAGTTGATTCTTCTGTACGTATTGGTCTCCGGATGAACTTGGACAAAACCCAGGTTATGTTCAACGAACATGTTACCCCAGGACCGATTGTTGTCAATGGCAGTGGCTCTTAAGGTTGTTCGAGAATACGTGTACCTTGGGCAAACTCTGCAGTTTGGTAAAAAAAACTTTGAGAGGGGCTTACAGAAGAATTCAGCTGGGTTGGGCAGCGTTTGGGAAGCTTCGCCGAGTCTTCTCGTGACATGTAGCAACCTCATCATAATTTATAAGACCTGTATGCTGTACTCATGTTTTACAAAATAAATATATCTATCTATCTATCTATTCGACAGCGCCTAAAGACTGCGGATTTCAATCAGTACGTCCTACCTGTTATGACTTACTGAGCTGAAACGTGGGCGGGCACTCACGGTACGGCTAGTCCATAAATTCAAGGTCGCCCAGCGAGCTATCGAACGGGTATGCTTGAGGTCTCTTTGAGAGGACGAATCCGCAACGAAGTGATCCGAAAGAGAACCAAATTTGTCGAAATAGCTCACAGAAGAGTGTACGACTTAACGCCGACAGACACAACGCCGACAGACTGAATACCTACAGCCTTCCTAACCTATCCGAGTCGGGGTACTCTGAGTCGGAGTGTTGTCAATCTTCAGTGTGTCGCACAAAAGGTACCATAATATACGTTACAATGTTGTAACGTCATATTAGGTATTAATGTTATTATACTAAAAACCAATGCAAGATCTTTATTTTTTATGAATTGTATAATTACAAGAAAAGCATAATCAGTTTCCAAATCTGATCATCTACACTAATATTATAAAGAGGAAAGATTTGTTTGTTTGTTTGTATGTTTGTTTGAATTGAATAGACTCCGAAACTACTGGATCGATTTGAAAATTTTTTTAGCATTGAATAGCTACATTATCAGGGAGTAACATAGGCTATATATTATCCCCGTCTTCCGACGGGAACGGGAACTACGCGGGTGAAACCGCGTGACGTCCACTAGTCGGAGATAAGTTGCATCGCTGATGAGCCCTGTCGGCGAAGAGTCCCGTCAAAGTAAAGTCTTGTCGGTGTTCAGTCTATCGGCATAGTGTCTGTCGGCGTTTAGTCGTACACCGCTCACACAATATGCAAGCTGAAGTGACAATGGGCCGGCCATATTAGCCGTAAGATCCAATGACCGTTGGGGTAGAAGAGTTCTTGAGTGGAGACCGCGATTAGGCAAACGTAAGGTAGCACGCCCTCAGGCTAGGTGGAGCGATGATCATTGTAGGGTAGTTGGTAGCGGCTGAATGAGAGTTGCCGTAGGTTGTGCCAAATGGCGTGCACTTGGGGAGGCTATGTCCAGCAGTGGACTGTTATAGGCTGATGACGATGAATTTAATTTTTAAATACTCAAGATTATATTCCGTAATGGATATTTTTATTACTTTTTTAGGTTTAATTCTAATAGAAGGCTGCCGTTTTAGAAATGAAAAAAAATATATATATATAAAATAGTTTTATTTTTATAACTTCTATTGGTTGACCGTTTTTTCCCAATACGTAACTTTGGTTATGTTTGTGGTCACAAAACACTTCTCAAAAATAATAACGGAGGAGACCGGGACCACGGTCTCGGCCCCAAAAATTCCTCGACCCCTACACAATAACTCAGTTTGGACTGAGTTTATGACATAAGACCTGGTACAATATTTCATTTGCTATATTATTTTGCATCAATTTTTTCATATGCGATGAACTGCCGCCAAAAACACGAAGAGCACCAATTTGAGGCATTGCCTTTGGGGGCCGGACGGGGCCGGGCAGACAACGAACAAGATGGTGGGTCAACTTAGATGTCTTCCTTAGGAATTGGCAAAAAGTTGCATAGAATCGAGAGCGGTGGAAGGAATGGAGAGAGGTATATGCCCAGCAGAAGGACTGTCTGGGCTAGATGTAATAATAATATATTAAACTTTCTCTGACAATCGCGGGACCCTGGGGTCCCAGTCCTTCAGTAGGCGTACGAGGGCCCGAAGCCAACTCTCAGAGGCCCCGTTACATATTTCAAATGAAATGGGGCACCAACCGACGGTCATAACTGCATGCACTGTGAAAATATACCCAAGGACAATCTCCGGTAGGGGAAAGCTATTGTAGAATATGGAAAAAAAAGAAATTAGACCATGTCTTTGGCTGGCTAAAATGGATTAGTCATCTACAAATATGATTTGTTTACGGCCCAGCTTAACCAATGTTATTGAAATACACGGAAAACATAGCAGGGGTGACTTGCACACTCGATTAATGTGCCCCTAGAAACGGATAATTATTATAATTATACCAATTACTATGAAAATGGAAAATGATACTGCGAATGGTCGGATACCTTGCAACAGTTGACTAAGCTGTCTTGAACCCCGAACTTTTCTCTATGGATTTTGTTGAAAGTATAAGTTTTGTTACTGTCCAGACTTGACTCACGTGTGTCTAGGTCACCATTTTTCATTTATAGAAATTATTTAAGACTCGTAGTATTAACCGACCAGCACTTGGAGACAGTAGGTGGCGAACATCCCGATGCCGACGATGCCCAGCGAGCCGAACACGATGCCCATGCGCGCCATGGCGTTGGGCATGGCCAGCATGCCGGCGCCCAGGCAGCCCTTCAGCATGTGTACCATGGTCTCTGAGTACCTGCGCAAAATACACGTATCTCATTCAGATGCAACTAACCCTCGCCTTGCGAGACTTTCGCAGAGGTGACAGGAGGCGGAACTAGTTTCCATAAGTACTTCTCCCGAAAAGCATGAACATGAATGACGTTCATAAAAAAAACATTATCGTTGGCGCTATCTTTGTTTAAATTCGAACCTGTGTCGGTCTCGCGTCATGGCGATCGATCCTCTCTGCTAAGCTCATAAAAGAAATATAAAGTCACTAGCTGACTTAGCAAACGTTGTTCTGCCATATAAAATTTAAAAAAAAAATGCCTACGACCATTGATATGTAAAAAACCCAAGATGCACAGTCTCGAACAAATGCAACACTCGAAACTGTCGTCAAAAACTGACATGTGTGAGTGTGTGTGTAGTTATACTATAAACATTTTTTTTGCAAATTCAGCCTTACACGGATCGCATAAAGTTGTTTTTACAAAGCAGTATACAAAAAAGCAATAAAATTTTACGACCGAATTAAGTCGATAGAAAAAGGCATAGAATGGAGACAATTATGTTTTATATGCTTTTTTTATTTCACATTGAGTTAGTGTTTTAAGAGTTTCGTAAATTGTGTTCTCAGCACTAATTATACTGATATGTTTTTTGGGTAGGACATGTCGAGCTTGACATTTAATGAAATGGCTAATTCTACGATATAGATACGATATGACATATTTTCGTCAAGTTACGCTACCTTCACACGGAGACAGGATTCGTCGTCTCTGATTTTTACTTTACGTATACGATAGATCCGAATACTCTGTTCACACGGCATTCGGTTTTGCTTTTCTGAAAAAAAAAACCGAATGGCGTGTGAATACGCAATTCGGTTTTTTACAGGAAAGCGCTCTAACGTTTTTTTTTAATTTGCTTATATCTCGAAAACAGTGTGACCTATCGCAAAATTAATGAAAAATAGTTTCTCAACAAATAGGAAAAAAAAGAAAATTTCCAAAACGCCCGCGAACCTACTTGTCGCATCTGATTTTGAATTCTAGCATTTAGTTAGTCTAGGTTTCGTGACGTGTGTTGAATCTGAGGGCTACTGTCTAAGCCCAAAGTCCGCAGTTTTGGACTTAGTTGAGGGCGTATTCGACTCCGTATCGCCTACGGACTTACGATCAGTTACGCACAACACAATCGGATCTTAAGTTTAGCTATTTCGGTTATTTGTCGGATCTTAAAACCGAATGCACGTGTAAACTCATTCATATAAATTGTATTGTGACTAAACCGTATCCTGTAAAAATTAAATCCGGCTAAGAAATTTATGTTGTCGTGTGAACTTAGCGTTACTGCCGTCTTCTCTTTCCCAGCTAATGTCTTTTACACACATTGCCAGCTGCGAATTCAGTATTGTATAGAATATTGGATTAACGAGATTGCCGGTAACAGATATAATATATACGAACAAAAAAAAAAACGTTGAATTAATGACCTCTTCTCCTTTTGGAACTCAATTAAAAACTATATTACAATACTTGACGCATAAATATTTGTTAAAAAGTCAATCCAAAAAAGTGAATAAATTTACTAACAAAAAAATTAGGCACAATAAAAAATTGACTCCAGTTCATATATTAAGCCATAAAAACCACAAAAACAAATCAATCAATTCTTTTAATTACCGAAAATACGACATCCCATCCATTTGCAACGTTCTTGACCTGATATTTTTACAATTTTTCAACGTACAATTCAACATTTTTGACAAGCGTGCAGTATGGCGAGCCATGCGAGACTATTCGAAACGAGCGCACAATTTTAAATTGTGCATTAAATAAGCACACAATTTTAAATTGTGACACGAGATTTGTATATAGGAGATAGTAGCATTTCATTTCATTGTAGTTTTCATCATATGTAGTTATTTTTTACATCTAACAATCACGTTACGAAGTTATAATGTATTAACTAATTTTCAATAGATTTATTTTTAAAACGACCCCCAAAATGAAAGATGCTTCCCCAGCATCAACCATACAACGCGCGACGCTATTTTTACCCGACTGCCAAGGAAGGGTTAGGTTTTTCTCGCGTATCTTGTATGTGTGTTTGTAAATTCCATTATTACCTAGTATCTTCCAAACTTTCGACACTTAATATGTCGTTAGATTTGTCTCAATAACACAAGTTTCCTAAGATAAGTAAAAGTGAGATTTTTGGCGCAAAATTATTAGTCGTTAATATTTTATATTTAGCCAAACCTGTCGAGTAGGGTATCAAAATTAATGAAATAATATATACAACTAACTATAGTTTTACTTCTTGCAACTTGCTTGCTAACAAGCAAGCAAGTTAACAATTTAAACAAATAAATGAGAAACGTGTTTTTTTAAAGTTTTTTTTCGTACATTCTTTTGACTATAGTCGCTAGCGAGTATAGATTGATAAAACTCATGGTAGACGTACAGAACAGGCTCACTCTCACTGCTGTGATCTGGCTGCGGGTGTTTCACATGGTGGCGTCGCTTGCAGTCGTTCGCTCAGAGCAGGCTCGCTCTCACTGCTGTGATCTGGCTGCGGGTGTTCCACATGGTGGCGTCGCTTGCAGTCGTTCGCTCAGAACAGGCTCGCTCTCACTGCTGTGATCTGGCTGCGGGTGTTCCACATGGTGGCGTCGCTTGCAGTCGTTCGCTCAGAACAGGCTCGCTCTCACTGCTGTGATCTGACTGCGGGTGTTCCACATGATGGCGTCGCTTGCAGTCGTTTGCTCAGAGCAGGCTCGCTCTCACTGCTGTGATCTGACTGCGGGTGTTCCACATGATGGCGTCGCTTGCAGTCGTTTGCTCAGAGCAGGCTCGCTCTCACTGCTGTGATCTGACTGCGGGTGTTCCACATGATGGCGTCGCTTGCAGTCGTTTGCTCAGAGCAGGCTCGCTCTCACTGCTGTGATCTGGCTGCGGGTGTTCCACATGGTGGCGTCGCTTGCAGTCGTTCGCTCAGAACAGGCTTGCTCTCACTGCTGTGATCTGGCTGCGGGTGTTCCACATGGGGGCGTCTTTTGTCCCGCTATTTTCTCCGTTTTTGTTTGCGCCATCACTAAATACTTGATTTCACACTACCAGAACTCTTTGCAGACGACTTGCAGTTGTATCGGCATTTTGAAGAGTTGTAGAGGGCTAAAGTATTGGACTTTTTGGAGTAACTCATCTGTCCCCGAGTGTTTGTCCCCAAATGAAACTCATTCCGGATTCGCTCCACATAGTTCGCCTAACTTTTTTTTCCGTTTTCGCCCATTTTTCATTCCTTTTTCGCCCCGTTTTCTTGAATACTGCGATGCATTTAAACGATCAGAAATCCCTTATATACAGTGTGTCTTTATAATGTGCACATACGAAAATGAGCAAATCTAAGCTTTATTTTATCGACGGAAAACGTATTAAAAATATGTTTTTATAAGAATTAAAAAAAAAATTCAGTGTAAACAAAACGGTGAAACTTTTAAACTAAACGATTTATCGCAATGAAATTAATTAACTTCATAATGATCGGAAGTAATTTAGGCGTCCTCATAAAATGAAAAGATTGAAAAGAAACATGTTCTTTAACCAAAAATGTGTGTTTTTTTCATCAATTTTTACAATAATCGTAAATTTTCTCGATACGTCGCCCTGATCACCGACCTTTTTTATAGTTTTAAATTATTCTCCATCGTGTTAGCTACCTACACAATAGTAAAATTGCATGTTCATAACTCAAATATAACATGTTCTATTCAGTGTTACATTATTATTTTAAGGATGGTTTATTGGGGATGGTAATTAATATAAAAGAGTTCAAATAATCATTTATTATTTTACACTAAATTTAATGCATCAGTTTCGACAGTTATTAATACCGTCTCTAATGACTGTATCCCCGTCCATCCATAGAATGGGTTTTGGAAAAATAGAAACGATAATGATCGTGATCAGCTGGCAAGACCTGTAGAGTGGCCTGCGCCTTCACATGATTTCACGCCCCTTGATTACTTCGTATGTGGAACCTTGAAACTACGCATCTACAGTACCCCTATCAACAGTGAGGCCGATTTGCGTGACCACATAATTAACTCGATTGATATTCCGTATGATTCCAAAATGATAATTCGCGTGGCTTTGTGTCTACAACAACGAGGTGGACATTTTGAGAACCTGCTGCATTCAATTTGGTGTTTAATAATAAATAGTTTTAATTGAACTCTTTCATATTAATCAATCAATTTATTTGTTCAGACAAATAGTCCATTTGTTAGTCACAAAAATATCTTACAAACTGTGTTAGTAAACACATTACAAAAGAGTGGGTACATAAAAATCGAAAGGTACAGTCATGAAACCTCGTTCGACTTTAGCCTAGATTGCATCGCTATCCGACCAGAATCCGAACAAAAGCCATCATGACTGCCGAGTTATATTTCTCAGCAATTACTTGTGTTAGCTTTCTATAACAATGTTACTAAATATTGTTAAATAGTCGATGTTGTAGAGGTTGTGTTGGTTATTTTATTCTGATGGCAACATTGGCCAGTGATTTAATATCGAATGTTTTCTAAAAGGAAGTCGGTAGGAAACTTGGTAAATATAATATTTAAAGCTGTACTTCCGGAAGATGATCGGCACGCCACCTATCTGCAGTTTATAGATATAAAATACTATAAAAAAACGTGTTGTACATATTTTAAGTCAGTTTTTTGTGAAATAACAACAGTAACGATACTCTGCTCGTTTAATTGCCGTAACCCGTCCTGGGGCCCTACTATGACGTGCCAATGCGATCATGATTAAGCTGAGGAAAAGCTTTAGCATTCACAATCCTAGCTCCGAAAATACTTCGACATGTTTCATATCTCCTGGTACTTTTGAATTCTAACCGGTCACAATTCCAGCGCTGGAAAAATTTCGACATGTTTATGGTCTCCTGGTACTTGTGAATCTTTATCGCTCATAATTTCAGCCAAAGAAATACTTCAACATGTTTCTGTTCACCTGTCACATGTGAATCTATAGCGTTTACAATTCCAGCCCGGAAAAAACTTCAACATACATATCTGTTCGACGGTAAAAAAAAAATATTCTTGCCCAAAAATACTTTAACATCGTTCTGTTCTCTTGGTACTTGTGAATCTTTAGCATTCACAATCCTAGCTCCGAAAATACTTCGACATGTTTCATATCTCCTGGTACTTTTGAATTCTAACCGGTCACAATTCCAGCGCTGGAAAAATTTCGACATGTTTATGATCTCCTGGTACTTGTGAATCTTTAGCGCTCACAATTTCAGCCAAAGAAATACTTCAACATGTTTCTGTTCACCTGTCACATGTGAATCTATAGCGTTTACAATTCTAGCCCGGAAAAAACTTCAACATACATATCTGTTGGACGGTAAAAAAAAAAATATTCTTGCCCAAAAGTACTTTAACATCGTTCTGTTCTCCTGATACTTGTGAATCTTTAGCGCTCCCAATTTCAGCCCCGGAAATACTACGACATGTTTCTGTTCTCCTGGTACTTTTGAATCTGAAGTACTAAGGCAGCAGAAGCGCTGTGTTTCCACTTCCTCCTCAGTCTTTCACAAACATTCACATTTATAATATTAGTAGGATTAGTAGGATGTGTATGTTTGTATGTTTGTATGTTTGTACGTTTGTACGTTTGTATGTTTGTATGTTTGTATGTTTGTATGTTTGTATGTTTGTATGTTTGTATGTTTGTATGTTTGTATGTTTGTATGTTTGTATGTTTGTATGTTTGTATGTTTGTATGTTTGTATGTTTGTATGATTGTATGTTTGTATGTTTGTATGCTCGTATGTTTGTATGTTTGTGCCTCAATCAGGCAAAACTGGCTGAAGGGATTTGAATGAAATTTGGCACACATATAGTTCACATACTGGAATCAAACATAGGCTACTTTTTATCCCGGTAAAAGGCATTGCCTAATGGAGATTGAGGCGGAAGTGGATACGTAGCGCTTCTCCTGCCTTAGTACTTCAAATTCACAAGTACCAGGAGAACAGAAACATGTCGTAGTATTTCCGGGGCTGAAATTTAGAGCGCTAAAGATTCACAAGTACCAGGAGAATAAAACGATGTTAAAATATTTTTGGGCTTGAATATTTTTTGTTATTTTTTAACCGTCGTACAGAAATATGTATGTTAATTTTTTTTCCGGGTTGGAATTGTAAACGCTATAGAATCACATGTGACAAAAAACCAGAACCATGTCAAAGTATTTCTTTGGCTGAAATAGTGAGCGCTAAAGATTCACAAGTACCATGTTAATGGTCTCCCCATTAACATGTCGAAATATTTCCGGCGCTGGAATTATGAGCGGTATGGATTCAAAAGTACCAGGAAATCCTAAATATGTGGACGTTTTTCCCGGGCAGGAATTATGAGCGTTAAAGATTCATTATGTACCAGCTGACAGACCAGAAACATGTCGTAGTGTTCCCGGGGCTGAAATTGGGAACGCTAATGATTCACAGGTGCCAGGAGAACAGAACGATGTTAAAGTATTTTTGGGCTCGAATATTGTTTTTTTAACCGTCGAACAGAAATATGTGTGTTGAAGTATTTTCCGGTTTAGAATTGTAAACGCTATAGATTCACATGTTACAGGAGACCAGAACCATGTCGATGAACCAGAACCATGTGATTAAGTACCAGCTGACAGACCAGAAACATGTCGTAGTGTTCCCGGGGCTGAAATAATGAGCGCTAAAGAATCACAAGTACCAGGAGACCATAAGTATGTCGAAATATTTCCGTCGCTTGAATTGTGACCGGTTAGAATTCAAAAGTACCAGGAGACCAGAACCATGTCGAAGTATTTTCGGGGCTAGGATTGTGAATGATAAAGATTCATATGTACCAGGAGATCAGAAACATGTCGAAGTATTTCCAGGGTTGGTATTGTGAGCGGTTAGGATTCTAATGTACCAAAAGATCAGAAACATGTATTTTCGGAGCAGGATTCGTGAGCGGTTAGGATTGAAAAACAGAACAATGTGGAGTTTTTTCCGGGCAGCAATTATGAGCGTTAAAGATTCAGTATGTACTTGGAGACTAGAAACATGTCGAAGTATTTTCAGGGTTCGAATTGTGAGCGGTTAGGATTTAAAAGTACCAGGAGATTAGAAATATGTCGAAGTATTTTCGGGGCTGTAATTATGAGCACTACAGATACAAAAGTAGATACCAGGAGACCACAAACATGTTTTAATGTTTCCGGCGATAGAATTTTGAGTGGTTAGGATTCAAAAGTATAACAGTCTTATAGAAATATGTTTTTCGATGTTTTTTCCGGGCTGAAATTATAAATGCTATAGATTCACAAGTAACAAGAGACTAGAAACATGTCAAAGTATTTTTCTAGCCGAAATTGAGAGCGCTAAAGATACACAAGTACCAGGAGAACAAAACGATGTTAAAGTATTTTTTTGCTAGAATATTTTTTTTTTTTTTAACAGTTGTATAGAAATATGTATTTCGATGTTTTTTCCGGGCTGAAATTGTAAATGCTATAATAGATTCACAAGTAACAAGAGACTAGAAACATGTCAAACAATTTTTTTAAACCGAATTTGTGAGCGCTAAAGATTCACAAGTACCAGGACACCAGAAACATGTCGAAATATTTTCGGCGCTGGAATCGTGAGCGTCTAGGATCCAAAAGTTTCAGGAGAATAGATAAAATGTCGAATTATTTTGGAATTATGAGCGCCAAAGTTTCATTATAAACCAGGCGACCAAAAAAATTGTCGAAATATTTTCGTGGATAAGATTGTGAATGCGAAAGATTCAAAAGTACCAGGAGACTAAAAACATGTCGAAATATTTCCGGAGCAAGAATTATGAGCGGTAAAGATTAAAAAGTACCAAAACAACAGAAAATATATAGATTCACAAATGACAGGAGACTAGAAACATGTCAAAGTATTTTTTAGGCTGAAATTGTAAGCGCTGGCGATTCACAAGTACCAGGAGACCAGATACATATCGAAATATTCAGATCACTCTAAGCTCTTGTCTGGACAGACGTGTGTTCGATTTTTTTATTTTTTTATTAATTTATTGTTTTTGCAATCGGAACTCTGTTAAAGTGCTATACGGTTATTAATACACTGTCAAAACATTCATTATACAAGTGAGAAGTCTAATTGTTTATCTCCATCACCATATACGTCGTAAACGCTCGTGTCGAAACGTGCGGTGAACGTAAACGTTCGTAAAACGTGGGAACGGGACATCCATCGTTTCGTCCTGCTCGCTGCCTGGCGACACTGCAGTCACTTCACCACTGATACCTCCAACTTTTTTCAAGATCTACCTACTTCTTGGATACTTGCTGCAGCTGAATAATGAATGCCCAAAGGTTTCGCCCCATGGTAAGCGCAGGATCACAAGCAGACCTTTCCAAATTGCGTGATGAATCCATTAGTGTTACGTTTAGAAAGAGAAAACATACCGAATGTAATTGTGATCACTCGGAGGTATTACTTGAATTTCAAAATAAAATTATGCAGACGATTACATACAAAATCAAAACATTATTGCCACTTTGGAAGCATTGCGTCAGGATGTAAATGGGTTTAGACACGATTTGGAGACGGTAAATAGCAAAATGGTTATGTCATCTGAAGAACAGACATGCATTAAAAAGGATGTGAGTGACTTGAAGTCAACAAATACGATCAACAATAGCAAAATACAGACTGTATCACATGATCTGGTAGCACTTCAGGCGACCGTTGCAGGCTTATCAGATCAGCTGCGGGTCAAAAAAAAACAGGGCATAATCAATAACCTTGAAATAGCTGGAATTCTTGTCACAAAAGGTGAAAATTTAATCAATATCGTACATTACATAGCTCAAAAGATTAATTTCCCCATAACAATGACGGACATCGATTTTATTCACCGACTTCGACGCTTCAAAGCAAATAATTCTAGTGTAGATACCGGTGAGTCAGCTCCCAATGTTACACCCATCCCGAATATCATCGTAAAGTTCACTCAAAGAAAACGTAAAAGTGATATGTTGGCTGCTGTCCGCGCGCGACGAGGTATGACAACAGCTGATGCTGGATTGGACGGTCCGGCGAAACCCATATTCATAAACGATCACTTAACTCCACAAAATAAACAATTATATAAGCAAGCCCGACTTCTTGCAAAAGAGAATGACTATAAGTATGTATGGTTGTTCGAGTGTAAAATTTTACTACGTAAAAATGATACGTCCAAAATCATGTGTGTGTCTAGTGATACAGATTTAGCTAAAATAAAATGACTATCCACTCATACTCATTACATCTGCATGCTTTTTTTATTACCTACTATGATATTACGTGTAATACTTTTCTATAAAATACTATGTTGTTTTGATATTAAGAAGGAATGTACATTCATTAAGAAAACTCATTTTCCTTCATTATTAACATCTAAAACGCTTAATTGTAATGTTAGTGGAACTTTTTTACTCATAGCGGTCATAATTAGCAATGTTCGATAACAATAACTTGTCCGTTTATTATCAAAACGTGAGGGGATTACCTACGCACTAAATCACACATATTTCTTTTCGAAGTCCTGCGGAACAATTTTGACGTCATATGTATCACCGAGACCTGGCATAGTGATAACTTTAAAAATAGTGAATATGTTGATAGCCGATACGAATTATACTGCTGTGACCGTAATAGTAATTACCTAGCGACCCGCAGCGATCGCGGCGGAGGAGTTATGATTGCCGTGCGTCGCGAGCTCTGTCCTTGGCAGCGCAGCGACATGCACGCGTCACCGCTGTCGGACGAGGTACTTACACATTATAGCTACGTATATACCGCACGGTACTAGTTATGAATCATTGCTAGCTTCCTTTTACGACAGAGTGAGTGAATTTATTTTACGTAACCATAATGATAAATTTCTGATACTGGGAGACTTTAATGTATCCCACGCTTATTGCTCTTGCAATTATGACTCAAATTCTATGGATATATACAATAATAATGACAAACTAGCTAGTCTCACCGCCGATTTCATGAATTTCTCTTCATTATTGCAATACAATAATCAATTTAACCATAATAATAGAATATTAGATTTAATTTTTAGTAATGAACTGTGCTTTATCTCACTGTGCAAACAACCACTTGTACCACAAGATTTGCATCACAACCCATTAGAAATTGACTTAAAATTAGAGTTTTGTCCCACATTCAAGCTCCCATCTACAATGAAAAGGCAATATTATAAAGCAAACTATGACTCAATTAAAACTGCCCTTGCGTCCGTGGATTGGGAGAATATTTTTTCTACTATGAACCATATGGATTCCATGATTGATTACTTCTATAGTGTCCTCCAAAATATTTTGGACGAATTTGTGCCAACCTGCAACTTAAATTCAAGACAAAAATATCCACCTTGGTACACCAAACCACTTATTAAGTTATTCAAGGAAAAATGCAAATTTCACCATAAATGGAAAACATATGGTAACCTTCACGAATACCACACGTTTTCGTTATTACGGAAAAGATTTAAAAAAATGTCTAAAGACTGTTATCAAAATTTTATTAAGTATTCTGAAGATAATATAAAAAAATAATTAAAAAACACGCCTGCCATGTCCAAAAATGAACTAAAAAATTAAAAAAAAGCATTGGCCCAAAAATTTAAAACTGAAAAACAACTTTTTTATTGCAGTCGGGGGACAGTAGGTACTCTGTAACATTTCTTTAATGGTCCCCCGACTGCAATAAAAAAGTTGTTTTTCAGTTTTAAATTTTTGGGCCTTCAGTTTGGAATTTTTATTTGTTTTTTATTTCATATCTTTTAGTGATAAAACGATATTTGATTGAATAAGTAATGCGAAACTAAATCGATTTTTGATTGGTGCCACAATGATACTAAAATTTCTTGGCTGTCCTAAAATTATTTTTTAAATTTTCGTTATTAGCGAACGAGTGCATATTGAATACTACTGTTATATATTTTTGTTATGTACTAAGCAAGCTCTAGATGATGATAGTATAGGTCAGCAAATTTTCATGAAAATAAAAAAAATATTTCCATATTTTTTATGATCCATGGCTACACCATTATATTTTTTTTTTTTCGGGATAACGCAACGCTTCTAACGATACCACATACATCGAAATCGGTTAAGGAGTTTAGGAGTTACGATGGAATAAAGAAACTCACAAACATACATACATACATACATGAACCCTGAAAACATAACACTCCTTTTTTTAGGCAGTCGTGTAAAAAAATCCTAATTATTTTTGGTCATTTGTCAAATCAAAAAGTACATCTAATACCATCCCTGAAAGGATGATGTACAACGGAAAAATACTCTCTACAGTCGAGGAGATTTGTGACGCTTTTAATGAGTACTTCAACTCAGTTTTTGTTTCGTCCACATCTCAAACCTATCCTTACAGCTACAACACATCTTCTACTGTAGACATAGGCACAATAAATGTTACTTTTGAACTAGTATTAAAAAAGGTTAATATTAATATTATTAGAGAGGGCGCCACAGTGCCACTGTTTACATCGAGTCCGTAATTAAATTGAAATTAAAAATATATTCTCTACAAGTGAGAAGTTATAAGTGTATAAATCCGTGAAATAAGATCAAGTGTTGCTTAGACAATATGGAGAACTAAGTGAAAAACAAGTGGACTATAAGACTTTGTCAAAAATTGGAAAACAACGATCAATTTGTCAACTGTCAAGTGAAACAAAACATTATTTCGTGACCAAGTTATTGGACAAACGATTTAATGCAAGAAAAATCACTCGAACTGAAAACTCTGTTCATGAAGTGCGAAAGGAAAAAAACAACTAGTGCAATTAGTGTTTACAAAACAAAAAATATGTCGTAATAACCTCAAAACTGCATACATCATTCAACAACAAAGGACTCACAAGGCAGGACAACCAACGCCATCTGTCCAGAAACTTGAACACCACGTACACACCATACTATCAAGACATACATCGACCTCAACATCCTTAATTGATCAAAGTAGCGAAGCTCTCTAATTCGACACGTAACCAACAGAGGGCGCTGTTCAGAAGTGTGATCAAAACACTATTTTTAGCATACTAAGTTCGTGTGCGCAGCCTAACGGCCCATTCACGACTTCGGTCTTAGCGGCGAGCGGCGCGGCAGGCGGCGCGGCGGCGGCAAGCGGTGCGTTTTACACGCCACGTACCCTCAGTAGCGGCTAGCGGCAGCGGGCGAGGTGGACGTATTTAGGTAGTCGGAACGTGCTCAAAATTATGGCGTTATCAAAATTATCCCTTCTGTGTTTAGAAAGCAGTATATTTTTAAAACAAGATATTCTTAATATGAGAGAAGGAGTGCACGAAATGAATAAAGATCGATATTTAAATGGCGAATTTCGTGACCTATACGAAGATAACAGAAAATATCCAGACAAGTTTTATGAGTACACAAGAATTGTGAGTGTGGAAACATTTGATTATATTCTGCAGCACATAGACGTATATTTAAAACAGCACATCAGATCCAAAAGGGTCAAAATTTTTTTGTATATGAGTTCGCCGCCGAGTCCGTCACACCTACACCGCTATCCGCGCCGCTCTGTTTCGTGGCGTCGCGCTCATTCGCATGTACTTTTGATCTCGCCGCTCCCCGCACCGCGCGCCGCTGCAGCAATTCGCTCCGACAAAACCGCGCGCGTTTTCGCTATGAGCGGCGACTCGTGGCGTGCTTCAAACATTTTCATACATTTGTTCTTATCGCTCGCCGCCCCGCACGCCGCCGCCGCTCACCGCGGTAAGGTCGTGAATGGGCCGTAACTGAGTTTACAAAAACACTTAAAATCACGGAGGAAATAAAAATGATGCTGGAAAACATACAAAAGGAAATGAAACAACAAAAGATTGATATGCTCGATATGAAAGAAGACATAAAAACGTCAATTATCAATAATATAAATGACAAGTTTAGGACCTTGAAAATTAAAAATGATCATCTAGAAAAGAAATTAGAGGTGCATAATTCAGCTATCAACAATTTTGAAAGATACATGAGACGTAAAATCCTGGTCATATTTGGAGTGGAAGAACAAGAAAATTCCTATCACGATTTAGAAAAAATAATTTTAGACATAATAAACAAGTACTTCAATTTACAATATGAAAATGGTATAGAAGCGGTAATAAAATTCGTCCTGTTGTTGTTACGTTCAGCACAATGGGACTAAAAATTAAAATTCAGCAAAACCAAAAATGCTTGAAAAACTCACCTTACTATTTTAAACAGAACTACCCCCTAGAAGTCTTGAACAAACGCAAAGATCTACAAACCCAATTGAAAGTAGAAAGAGAGTTGGGCAATAAAGCTTTTATAAAATATGACAAGCTCATTGCATTACCCAACAAAAATAAAATCATATCACAACACCATACACACAAAAGAACCCTATCTGAATCACCCGAAACAGTGGCATTCAATAGCCAAAAAACCACAGAAAACAAAAACCAAGCTATAAAGAAAAGCAAGACAACTACTATGAAGAACTACATCCTACAAAAACCTAAACTTGTTTATAACAAGGAAAATGCTTTTCACGAACAAGTACTGACGGCAGACCATTATGAAATAGAATAGCAACCACAGAAGGCCCCTCCCGCTCGGGCCGGTCCCGCGGCCGGATTGGGACGGCCGGTCCCCGCGGGAGAAAAAGACCAAAACCCTCCAGAGACAAATACCTCAAATAAATAAGAGTCTGCAAACAATAACCTACTCTTCATTGCGACATATAACGTAAGGACTCTATCAATACGCGCCCGCTTACTAGAATTAATAGATGCCCTGAAAAATACTAAATTTGATATAATTGGCTTGTCTGAAACTAGGAGGCTAGGAAATTCAATTCAAGAATATGAAAATGTTATCTTTCATTACATAGGACAGACCCCAGGCCTTTATGGTGTGGGCTTTCTTGTGAAGAAATCAAATCAAATCAAATCAAATCAAATCAAATCTATGCCCCAACAGACACTGCAAATGATACTGAAATAGAGTGTTTCTATGATACCATCGACAAAGCCCTAAATATGTCAGAAAAGAACATAATAGTCATGGGAGACTTTAATGCCAAAATTGGTCAACCAAAACAAGAAGAAAATTTAATTATGAAAAGCCATGGTTATGGCACAAGAAACAACAGAGGTGAAAGACTAATAGAATTCGCTTATGGAAACAAACTTTCTATTATAAACACCTTCTTTAAAAAGAAAAATAACCAAAAATGGACTTGGCGATCTCCAGATGGAAAAACTAAAAATGAAATTGACTATATACTGACAAACTTACAGAAGAACGTGCAGAATCTACAAGTCCTCAACTTGAATTTCCCTACGGATCACAGATTAGTAAGAGCAGCATTTCTTATACAAAAAGTAAAGGTAAACAGAATGAATTATGCCAACAACTCAAGAAGCTCACTTAAGAACGAAAAAGAAATATAGAGATATAAACAATCACTCAATGAATGCAGCGAAGACCTTAAGAGCTGCCAAGATGTCAACTCGGTTCAGGAATGCTACGACAAAATAATTAATATTCTGGAAACAAGTTTGAAGAAAGCGCTCATACTTAATAAAGACAGAGAAAGAAGCAGTGTGATATGAGCTCACACTATAAAGCTAATACACCGCAGAAATGTTCTACAAAAAATGAAACCAAAGACGCGTGCTATGAAAAATTAATTGAAAGCACTTTATAAACTAGCAAGCAAATATGTTCAAAAAGACTACTCAAACCACCGAAAAAATGCCATCGAAAAACAACTTAATTCCACAGGAGGCATTAAAAAAGCGTACAAGGAACTGCGATCTCATAAAACATGGGTAGAAGGACTTCACGACGCTCAAAAAACAACACATGACCGAAAAGAGATCCTACACATAGCAACCAACTTTTATGAAAACTTGTACAGTGCCACAGCACGCCAAGAAATTTACCAAAATGAGTCAGAAAATGAGGATAATGATGTAGAAATAAACCCAGTGGATGAAGCAGAAATTATAAAGGGAATCAAAAGGCTAAAAGAAGAGAAGAGCCCAGGACCTGACAGAATAACAAATGAGGCCATAAAAATAGCTGGTTCCTACCTAGTAAATCCGCTGACACATTTATTTAATTTGATATTAAGTTCTTCCGTAACACCTAAACAGTGGTCTGAATCAAATATCATCTTGTTGTTTAAATAAGGTGATCCAAAGAACATAGGCAATTACCGACCCATTAGCCTTCTTCTGTCACTTTATAAATTATTCTCATCAATTATGTACCAGGAGAACAGAAGGATGTTAAAGTATTTTTGGGCAAGAATTTTTTTTTTTACCGTCAAACATAAATATGTATGTTGAAGTTTTTTCCGGGCTGAAATTATGAGCGCTAAAGATTTACAAGTACCAGGAGACCATAAACATATCGAAATATTTCCGGCGCTGGAATTGTGACCGGTTAGAATTCAAAAGTACCAGGAGATAAGAATCATGTCAAAGTATTTTCGGAGCTAGGATTGTGAATGCTAAAGATTCATTAGTACCAGGAGGCCAGAAATTTGTCGAAATATTTCCGCACTAGAAATATGAGCGGTAAGGATTCAAAAGTACCAGAACAACAGAAAAATGTGGATGTTTTTTCCGGGCAGGAATTATGAGTGTAAAAGATTCATTATGTACCAGGAGACCAGATACATGTCAAAATATTTCCAGGGTTGGAGTTGGGAACAGTTAGGATTCAAAAGTACCAAAAGATTAGAAATTTATGTCGAAGTATTTTCGGGGCCGTAATTATGAGCGCTACAGATTCACACGTAGATACCAGGAGATCAAAAACATGTCAAATTATATTTTCGACAGGAATTGTAAGCGCTAAAGATTCACAAGTACTAGGAGACCAGAAACATGTTTTAATGTTTGTTACTGGCGCTGGAATTTTGAGTGGTAAGGATTGAAAAGTACCACGAGAACAGAAACATGTAGCGCTTTTTCCGGGCTATAATTATGAGAGTAAAAGATTCACAAGTACCAGGATACCAGAAACATGTCGAAGTAGTTCTGGAGCTGAAAATACGGACAGGAAAGACTCGCAAACTAGCAAGAAAGGATCATGAAGGTCCGAGAATGAGAATATGGGGGGGGGGCAAAGAAGTAGCGCGCCACCTCTAAAGTCTACGCAGACGAAGTCGCGGGCGAAGTGCTAGTAAATAAAATATTTCTGGGGCTGGAATTATGAGCGTTACAGATTCACAAAATCCAGGAGAACAGAACGATATTAAAGTACTTTTCGGCTACAATACTTTTTGTATATTTTTTTAGTCAGACTGAAATAATTATGTCGCTGCTTTTTCCGGGCTGTAATTGTAAATGCTATAGATTTACAAGTAACAGGAGACTAGAAACATGTCAAAGTTTTTTTTTGCCTGAAATTGTAAGCGCTAAAGATTCACAAGTACTAGGAGACCAGAAACATGTCGAAATATTTCCGGCGCTGGAATCGTGAGATTCAAAAGTACCAGGAGAACAGAAAAATGTCGAAGTATAATCCAGGCCGGAATTATGTGCGCTAAAGATTTATAAGTACCTACCAGGAGACCAGAAACATGTCGAAATATTTCTGGCGCTGGAATTGTAAGCGGTTAGGATTTTAAAGTACCAAGAGTACAGAAAAATGCTGAAGTATTTTCGGGGCTGGAATTGTGAGCGCGAAAAATTCATTATGAACCAGGAGACAAAAAACATGTCGAAGTTTTTCCGGGGCTGGAGTTGTGAGCAGTTAGGATTCAAAAGTGCCAGGAGATCAGAAACATGTCAAAGTATATTTTCGGTAAGAATTGTAATCGTTAAAGATTCAGGACCACCACCAGGAAGTACCAGGAGACCAGAAACATGTAGAAATATTTCCAGGGCTGAACAACTACGACTCACAACTATCAGGATGAATCATGAAGATGTATTTCTGATGGTGAGAATATGAGATAAAGAAGTTGCGCGCTACCTCTAAAGTGTACACGACGAAGTCGCGAAGACGAAGTCGCGGGCGAAGTGCTAGTAATATGATATTATTGAAACATTTTTATTTAATATAATGAAAATATTGGTTAAACTAAAGATAAAAAATTTATATTGAGACGCTTATTGGAAGTCGTATAGTGGCTGGCAAGTGAGAGAGCTTGGCCAGTGAAGCTTGTGGTGGAATAAATGGCACGTGTAAAATGTGAGTTATTGTATCCTAATGATAGAGTCGTTTATTGGTTGGCAAGTGAGAGAGCTTGGCTAGTAAAGATTGCAGTGCAATGAGTGACGAATGTATATTCTTACACTGAGTCGCTTATTGGAAAGTCGTACAGTGGCTGGCAAGTGAGAGAGCTTGGCCACTGAAGCTTGCGGTGCAATGAGCGACGAATGTAATTTGAATATACTTATGTAATTGGAATGAATTGTATTCTTATGCTGAGTCGTTTATTGTAAAGTTGTATAGTGGCTGGCAAGTGAGAGAGCTTGGCCAGTGAAGCTTGCGGTGCAATGAGCGACGAATGTAATTTGAATATACTTAGATAAATGAGATGTTGCTTATTTTAGTACTTTAGTTTCTGAGACTTTTCTTACTTTATCTTATCCATTAAGGTAAATTAATTATTTATAGTTTGAGGACAAACTTAATGTCAGGATGGCCGAATGTTAGCTTTCTATAACAATGTTACTAAATATTGTTAAATAGTCGATGTTGTAGAGGTTGTGTTGTTTATTTTATTCTGATGGCAACATTGGCCAGTGATTTAATATCGAATGTTTTCTAAAAGGAAGTCGGTTGCAAACTTGTTAAATATAATATTTAAAGCTGTACTTCCGGAAGACGTTCGGCACGCCACCTATCTGCAGTTTTTAGATATAAATACTGTAAAAGAACGTTTTGTACATATTTTAAGTCAGCTTTTTGTGAAATAAACAACAGTAACGATACTCTGCTCGTTTGATTGCCGTAACCCATCCTGATTTCTAATACTTGAAGGATACTGGGCCTATGTTAGTGCTGCCTCGCACTCTGCGCAGCAGGGAGGTGCGCATTATGGCATGGAAGCCATCAACCTGAGCCTCCACAAACATACCCGATGCGCTACAAAAGCGGGGCAGCCCTAACCTAGTCCTGAATCCGTTAAAAATCATCCCAAATAAACCATCCTAAAAAGAATAAAAGATTGTGTGTCCGGAGTGCCATGTTTTAACACTTAATAGAACATGTTATGTTTGAGTTGTGAACATGTTATTTTTACTATTGGGTAGCTAATACTCATTTCAGAGTGCCATATTTTCAACAATACCAAACAATACATTCACTGATTTCGAGTATACAGTTACAAATAAAATACAATGATATACATGAATCGAACAAAACCGAAACCTAAATATCACAGTACCACTTTCGATTCCGAGTTCCACACTGATTCAGCCAATATATAGGTATTGAAATTTATAGTTGCGATATCCGATATTCTAAACCGATACATAGATACGATTTGATGTAGTGTAAAACGATATTACCCATGCCCAATCATCATATCAGCCGAAAGACGTCCACTGTTGGACATAGGCCTCCCCCAAGCGTCGCCAGAACGACCGGTCCTGTGCGTCTTGCATCCATCGGCTACCCGCGACCTTCACCAGGTCATCGGTCCACCTTGTGGGAGACCTTCCAACGTTACGTCTTCCGGTACGCGGTCGCCACTCCAGAACTTTTCGGACCCATCGACCATCTGTTCTGCGAGCAATGTGCCCTACCCAGTGCCACTTTAGTTTGGCGATCCTTCGGGCTATGGCGGTAACCTTGGTTCTCTTGCGGATATCATCATTCCTGATTCGATCACGCAAGGAAACTCCAAGCATTGCCCTCTCCATTGCCCTTTGAGTGACTTTGAGCCTTCTGATGAGGCCCATTGTAAGCGACCACGTTTCAGTTCCGTATGTCATCACTGGCAACACGCACTGATCATAGACTTTCGTCTTGAGACACTGTGGTATGTGGCACGAGAAGATACCGCGCAACTTCCCGAACGCTGCCCAGCCGAGTCGGATTCGGCGGTTGACCTCTTTCTCGAAGTTGGCCCTACCTAGCTGGACCGTTTGTCCTAGGTAGACGTACTAGTCTACAACTTCGAGTGTAGAGTTACCGATTTTGATGGGAGTGGGTGCTACATGGGTATTTACCATGATCTTGGTTTTGTCCATGTTCATTTTGAGACCCACCCTTTCAGAAGCTCTACTGAGGTCATCGAGCATTGTACTGAGGTCCTCCGTAGTCTCAGCCATGACGACTATGTCGTCGGCAAATCGAAGGTGACTGATGTACTCGCCATTGACATTAATGCCTAGCCTTCTCCAGTCCAAAACCTTGAAGACATCCTCCATTGCGACTGGAAACAGTTTCGGAGAAATGACGTCTCCCTGCCTCACACCCCGCTACAGGAGGATCGGTTTCGAGGTCTGATCCTGAAGTCGGACTGACATGGTGGCGTTTTTGAACAAACCTTTCAGCACCTCGATGTACCGATAGTCGATCTGGCACCGTTGGAGAGACTGCAGCACAGCCCAAGTCTCGATCGAATCAAAGACTTTCTCGTAGTCCACAAACGATAAGCAAAGGACAAACGCTAACCTGACGGAGCGTATGTATGTGGTCTACGGTGCTGAAGCCTTTTCGGAATCCGGCTTGTTCGGGAGGCTGGAAGTCGTCAAACCTGCGTGCGAGACGGTTCGTGATGACTCTGGAAAACAGCTTGTAGACATGGCTCAGAAGTGAGATGGGCCTATACTTCTTAAGCATAGCTTTGTCGCCCTTCTTAAAGAAGAGTACCACCACACCCTGCTCCAAGCCTGTGGCGTTTTCCCTTCAAGTGTGACGGAATTGAACAGTTCCTGAAGGGACTAAAGGACCGGTCTTTCACCCGCCTTCAGA
The DNA here is from genome assembly GCA_947578705.1 of Lacanobia wlatinum. Classification (NCBI taxonomy): domain Eukaryota; kingdom Metazoa; phylum Arthropoda; class Insecta; order Lepidoptera; family Noctuidae; genus Lacanobia; species Lacanobia wlatinum. Next base: position 2,606,442 of record OX388022.1, on the reverse strand, counting down.
AGTTCGGCCGTAGTTCCGTCTTCACCCGACGCCCTGTTGTTTTTTAGCTGCTTCAGAGCCATCCTAATCTCATACAGGCTGACGTCCGGGATGTCCTCGGTATAGTGCCGGGTCAATCTAGCTCTTGGGTCGTTAGTTAGACTCGTATTGGGTTTAGTCATTGACGTGTATAACTGTCCGTAGAACGTCTCGATCTCACTCAGAAGCTCCGATTTGGCGGATATGGTTCTGCCATCAGCGGTCTTCAGTTTCGTGAGCTGGTTTTGCCCAATAGACAAATCTCTAGCAAAGACCCTGGAGCCCTTATTCTGCTCTATCGCGTCTTTAATCTTTGCAGTATTAAAGCGGCGGAGGTCTCTTTTCAAGGACTTGGAGATCCGTCCATTGAGCTGCCGGTATCTGCACGCATCTTCTGAAGACTGCAGAATCATATTCCGCCTCTCCTTCATGAGCTTCAAAGTAGGATCAGAGACGCTCTTGTTCCTATCTGTACGAAGAGTCTTGAAAAACTTAGACCCAACCGTATGGACAGTTTCCACGAACCCATCGTTGCATTCGTCCACGGAGCTCCCTAGGCACTCAAACGGGTCTGAAGTTCGAGCTGAAAGCTCTCGGAGTTTTGGATCTGGATCTGTGCTGGACGGAGCGTAGACCTCATCAGTCGGGACCTTTCAAGCTTGATATTTAGATTCAATGTGCCTCTTAACATGCGGTGATCACTTCCGGTTTTCACCGCGTTAATCACAGAGACATCATTGAATATTTGCTTACTTTACTTTACTTTACTTTAACCTCATTTTTAGTTATACCGTCTGGTTTAAATCAGAAGAAGGAGTTCATCATATAGAGGCCCTCCTTCTCCATAAAACTAGCCAGTAAGTGTCCCCGGTGGTTCCAACGTCCAAATCCAAATTGCCCCACTCGCAGCTCGTCACCGTCTCGTTTGCCCAGTTTCGCGTTGAAGTCCCCCACGACCACGGTGAAGTGAGTTTTATGACCATGTATGGCTTTGGATATATCCTCATACATGGTGTCTATTTCGTCGCCGGGGTGTGTCGAGGTTGGGGCGTAAACCTGTACGACCTTCAACGAATATCTTGATGATATTCTAAGTATCAGGTACGCCAACCTGGTCGACACACTCTCGATGCTCACCACATTGGACACAAGGGACCTGTGAACGATGAACCTGACACCACCCTGGGACTTCTGGTCACCCTCCCGGAAATAGAGCAGATTGCCGGATTTGAGAATTATCGTGTCCTCCCCCTCTCTTCAGATTTCAGACAATCCTACAATACTCCATTGCAACCTACTCAATTCCTCCTCAAGTTCGGTGATCTTCTCGTCGGTCCGGAGTGTTCTCGTGTTCAGTGTTGCCAGGTCCAGTCGTCGGTGTTTGTTTTGGTAGCTAGTAGTAGTGTAGTGGTAGGTAGGTAGTAGAAATTTTACGATTATGGTAAAAATTCATGAAAGAAACACACATTTTGGTTAAAAATCCTTTATTTCCATTTGAGGGTAGTTTTTTCCCGCTACTTTATTTTACTAGGACGCCCAAATTACTTCCAATCATTATGAAGTTAGTCTCATTGCGATAGATTGTTAAATTTAAAAGTTACACCGTTTTGTTTACACTGGGGTCAAAGTAGCGAACAAATTTTTAAAAAAATCCATAAATAATAAAAAAAAATATATAAGATTTTCTTAAAACGTTTTCCGTCGATAAAATTAAGCTTAGTTTCCCTCATTTTCGTATGTGCACATTATAAAGACTCACACTGTGTAACGTTCAGTATACAGAGTGAATTTTTAAAGTGTGCCTTCATGGGCAAAGCCGAAACTATGAGGATTATCGAAAAACACTGAAAGGAGCCTTGAGCCCGATTTTGATGAAAACTAAAACTGCAAAAAAACACACCCTGTATACCCCCTGTCCTACCACCCTGTGTACCTGAAAGTAGAAACTAAAGAAACTAGAACAACTGGTTCAACGTCTACTATTAATAAAATAGATATTCGAATTTGAACACGCTATGTTAAGGTAGGTATGATCTTGAATGTTGTTTTGACTTGTAATATATAATTGCTAATTCCAACAAATTATGTTCGTGTGGTTTAGTGGTAGCTAAATTGAATTGACAAGAACGTGGTTGTGAGTTCGAAACCAATATATGTATTTTATGTTACGCGTTTTGTTTTATAATTTATTTTTTTAAAGTTATAAATAATAAAACATAACTTTAGCAACAAAAAAGAAGCTGAACAGAAATAAAAAGCCATAGTGATGCTAAAAACGATTTTATATTATAAATAAAATTATTGTAAGATTAACGTAAATGATGACGACACGACGATGATGACATTTACCTGCTTACTAATAACGTTGTTACATACTTCACAGAGTTTAATGTAGTGAATCAACATGTTATAATATTTGGAAATATAGGTATGCATTTCTATTTCATAACAATAACATCGCCATATTAAATATCCTTTAACTAAATAAATTAGCATTATACATTGATGAAGCGTTTCCAAGCGTCTTTTATAATGCGTACAGCAAATGAGTGGAACTCTCTGCCTGCGTTTGTGTTTCCAAACGCTTACAACCCTAATCCTTTCAAAGTTAGAGTGCACAGGCTCCTTCTGAGTAAGTTCGCTCCATCGTAGACTTTGTCTCTGTCATCTCTGCCTTTTTTTTTTTTTCTGTCATCTCTGACCTAGACTAGAGTCAAGAGCAAACCCATCACAAATAAAACAAAAAATGTTTTACCTTCTATACTATACTATATATCAATTTGTTTTGTAAGTTATTATTTTTAGTTATAAATAAGGTTTTGACAAAAAACAAGGTATGCGACATACTTCGTTACAAATTATAACAATAGTTAATTTAACACACACTGACACGTTAGTATTGTTTGTGGCCAACACTGGTCACTGAAATCATTCAGTGGTGCTTTTAATAGCGAAGTGGAGCACCATTTTTTTCTATTACTTGTTGCAAGCGGTTCCGCATACCGCGCACCATATTCCAACAACAATCACTTCCTCTCATGAATTCCCACGTTGATGTCAGTGGACCAAATTTTCTTTTGTCCTCACCTCAGATCAGTCCCAATTTAAAATCATTTGACCTCACAAGTTCTCTATTGGATTAAGGTCAGGACTTTTAGATCGCTAGTTTATAACTTTGACATCTTCTTAACTGGCTTACCAATTTTGAACCACAGCAGCTCTGTGAATGGCACAATTATCTTGCACGAACACAATCTGACTGTATTTCTCTGACACAACATAACAAGCATAAATTTAGTAACGCAGTAAGCATAATTTTTCGAATAAGTGTGCAAAAAAACGTTTAGATATACCACATTTGATTAGACCTATAAATGATCTCGTAATGAAACAGTTAATTTTCTATTATTCTACATTCACCTGCGTTTTCAAGCCAACTAACGAATTAAGGAACAGCTATAATTATAAATAAAGCATAAAAAATAATACACTTACCGCTATATTAAGTTTCCTAGCGATCGCTTTAATACCAACATTCTTCTCATGCAAATAGATTATTTTGTATTTTAAATAATCATCACTGAGACACGACGATTAAACTACAAAAACTAATAATCAATAACAAGGAAAAAGGCGTGGATTTTCGCAATTTAGTAAGGCAAGCTAAAAATATTCGCGCGTATTCACTGCTATTTGTGCATAGAATGTCTTGTTCAATTTATTCTTCTACCCCATATTCCTAATGTCATTTCAATAGCAGTTTTTGTTGAATACGCATATTGACGTCTTAACTACCCACTCATTGAAAAAGGTGAAAAGTTCATTAATTTAATTGATGTGCTTGTTCTTTACAATAATGCAAGAAATATTTAACGAACAATTTATATATTGAAAACTAAATTAAATATTGAGACAGGTTTTGAACTCGCACCTTGCACGTCTCAGCCTTGCACATGAACCACGACACCAGATTAACTTGGGTAATACAGATGAAATAAGGTATTAGTAACAATGACACAAATTATCACGGCACTAACCTAACCTTTAAGTTTTGCTGCATGAAAATTGCGTAACGAATACCCATACATAGTGAATGACCTAACACCAACATCTTAACTGTCAAGTTTGCGTATCAAAATCATTTATTGTTTCTGTTCATCGAGTAGTGTTAGTCTGATAAACTCATACATATTGAGTAACCTTTAATATCATAAACAGAAGGTGCAAAATCGAGTCATTTTTAAGGGGGTCAGTTAATTGCTATCACCGACTGTACTAATTCTATGCATGAATTTCAGGATACTGCTCCATTGATTTTTGACATGTCATGTTGACGGTTACACAGTATTAGCTGACCCGTGCCCACTTCGTATGGCGGTATTTTTTGGGTTAATATAATTATAACCTATCACACTCACAAATAACGTGGCTTTCAATTGGTAAAAGAATTTTTCAAAATCGGTTCGATAGTTCCAGAGATTACCCCTACAACCTCACAAACTCACGAACTTTACCTATATGTCAAATGAAGCTTTTATGACATGAAATTATATCTCTTGGTTTTATTTATATCATAAGTTGTGATAGCAATATTTATATGTTTGTAACAAATGAAAATTATATCAAACGAAATTATATAATTCGTTGTTATATTAGAAATACTCCTAACACACACCCGTTTTAAAACACAATATCTAATAAAAAGAGGTAATTAAATTGATCATCATGACCAACTTTTACAATGGGAAGAACCCAGAAGAACCCCAAAATCGCAAAAAAAAATCAGCGGTTCAGTACATTTTGGCGAGTTGTAGAAACATACATTTATAGGCTATTAGTAATTTTCTCAAAAATTGTGTTCATTAATTCTGTGCAATTTTTATTGAAATGTATGTTTTTTAATTACGTTGTTGAGACTTCTCGCTAAAAACAAACTCTCTAAAGGGCACCTAAACGATTCCGTCTCGGACTTGGCTGGCTTTTTATTTGTTTTTTAAACGTTCCGAGGTTGATCTTTTCTTCTCTTTTATTAGGAATTATTTTTTGTGTTTGTGTATGAAAAACATATTAGTTTCTAAGCTAAACTAAAATGCTTAACTTGCTTGCTAAGCACAGAAACTAATATGTTTTACATTATACTATGTTTATCATTGTACATGTGTTTCATTTGTTAATTGGTGACGGGGTAGTTACTTGTCAGGGGTACTGAGGGGTATAGTTGCTTACCTGTTTTATTTTTTGTACAAAATGTTCAATATGATTCTATTTTTTTTTTTTGGTTTGTATTTTTTTTTATATTTATTGAATACATAATTCACCGATGTTTCAGGAAATGTTTTAGTCTGTATGTATTAAAACAGAGCTACATAATGTTGCTACTTCTTAATACACGATTGTCAGTAGATCCAGTTGTTTCACTCTCTCCAACATAATGGTAAAAGTGGATTTTGAAAGTGATTTAAGATTTAAAGCACATATTTCAAATAAACCATTTCCACTTTTGAAATGTCAAGGTCAGTCAGTCAAAAACATGAAGTTTGTACGTTTCAAATCGTAGATCTCTATGAAAAAAACAAGAAACTCTACGGACACTCTTTTAAATCATGTTATGTTTTACAAAATATTGGTTACATATCCTTGTTGCTTCCGCATGTGAGGACAAAGCAAAGAAAAAAAAAACTTATTACAAGAATTTAAAATGTAAAAATTAAAATAAACCAGTGGCGGTTAAGAAATGAGCAGTCTCAATAGGGAATATGCATGCGATTTCTTTATTTACAAAATGAAATACTTATTAACTCTAATAAAAAATTATGAAATTAATTTTTAAAAACCTTCATCAGCGATGAAGTTATAAAGCTTCAAAGTTAGCAATTTTGATTCTATTTTCACTGTTAGTATTATATTTGTGTATATTTTTAGATAAACTGTATAGATAATAAATAGTTTTTTCGTGCATATTCCCTATTGACGGTGCCCGTTCTCGAACATGACGCATGTATTGGTACCATTTAGCTCAACATTTTGAAGGGAACCGAATGATCCAATACACGCCGCCATCAGCGAAACATTTGAGTGGCATGACATGCTGTCAACCACCATACCTTGCTCGTTCATGTCAAACAAGTCAAACTAGAACTAATCACATAGTATATAAATGACTCCATAGTACTCACATTAACAAAAATTTGAAAAAAACAAATAATTAAAAAATTAAAAAACACGCCTGCCATGTCCAAAAATTAACTAAAAAATTAAAAACAAGCATTGGCCCAAAAATTTAAAACTGAAAAACAACTTATTTATTGCAGGCGGGGGGTCCCCCCATTTTTTAGTTAATTTTTGGACATGGCAGGCGTGTTTTTTAATTTTTTAATTATTTGTTTTTTATTTCATACCTTTTAGTAATAAAACGATATTTTGATTGAATAAGTAATGCGAAACTAAATCGGTTTTTGATTGGTACCACATTGGCTGTCCTAAAATTATTTTTTTTATTTTTCATTATTAGCGAACGAGTGCATATTGAATATTACTGTTATATATTTTTGTTATGTACTAAGCAAGCTCTAGATGATGATAGTATAGGTCAGCAAATTTTCATGATAATAAAAAAATAATTTCGTATTTTTTATGATCCATGGCTACCCCATTATATTTTTTGTAGTTTTGACTAGCCTATGTTACCCGGGATAACGCAACGCTTCTAACGATACTACATACATTTCTACTCATCGTGACTTCAAGTTCTCGAACAGCGAGTCATACAGCCAGCCAGTACCCATGGCTTCTATGGGTATCCTGACCACCAGCATGCAGTGGACGCGCATTCCTGGTCAGCATCCTTAGTCTCTATCATTACCCTCAACCTAATCAGTGACCTTGGCTTCCGCATTATCTGTAGGATGGGATGTGTTTTCATGGGAAACGAAGTCTTGGGTAGATGGTAATAAGCCGAAACGATTGTGATCGGTTGTGATGCCAAGTGACACCCAGCTCACAGGCATAGTACTCAAGGTGAGACAAGGGCGTGGTAAGGTGCAGAGAGGCACGGTGCAGATGCCATTGGCATTGAAGAAACCTTGTTTAAAAGTTTGGGTTTTGTAACAGCTAATCTATTTTTGATCCATTGAATCAAACAGGTTCCTAAATCCAGGTCATGCGCAATCGAGGGCTACGCATCGAAAATGCTCCAGACCAATATGAAATCGAGTTTGCCTACTGAATGCCGGAGCTCATAAGACATAAGCGGCGAATATAAGACATATCTTATAGGCGTCCAGGATAACTGGGTGACACTAAATCGTTGCCCTAGCGTAGAGGGAGTGGCCCAGTGGGGTCAGAGGCGCTGGAAATGGCGCTGTAGGTAAGGCTGAATATCGAATGGAGCAGAAAGAAGAGGAGTGGAGCGAAGCTGTGCCAATATTAACCAATGGAATTGAGTATAAAATCCCCACCTCGCTTCAGTGGACAGAGATTTGCGAAATAGTTAAAAAAATAAAAAAATCCGGGAACGGCATTTAGAAGAAATCGAAATCGGTTAAGGCATTTAGAAGTTATGATGGAATAAAGAACAAGTTTGAAGAACTGGAAACAAGTTTGAAGAAAGCGCTCATACTTAATAAAGACAGAGAAAGAAGCAGTGTGATATCAGCTCACACTACAAAGCTAATACAACGCAGAAGTGTTCTACAAAAAATGAAACCAAAGACACGTGCTATGAAAAGTGAATTGAAAGCACTTTATAAACTAGTAAGCAAATATGTTCAAAAAGACTACTGAAACCACCGAAAAAATACCATCGAAAAACACTTTAATTCCACAGGAGGCATTAAAAAAGCGTACAAGGAACTGCGATCTCATAAAACATGGGTAGAAGGACTTCACGACGCTCAAAAAACAACACATGACCGAAAAGAGATCCTACACATAGCAACCAACTTTTATGAAAACTTGTACAGTGCCACAGCACGCCAAGACATTTACCAAAATGAGTCAGAAAATGAGGATAATGATGTAGAAATAAACCCAGTGAATGAAGCAGAAATTATAAAGGGAATCAAAAGGCTAAAAGAAGAGAAGAGCCCAGGACCTGACAGAATAAAAAATGAGGCCATAAAAATAGCTGGTTCCTACCTAGTAAATCCGCTGACACATTTATTTAATTTGATATTAAGTTCTTCCGTAACACCTAAACAGTGGTCTGAATCAAATATTATCTTGTTGTTTAAAAAAGGTGATCCAAAGAACATAGGCAATTACCGACCCATTAGCCTTCTTCCCTCACTTTATAAATTATTCTCATCAATTATAGAGCAGAGAATCAGTACTGCGCTCGAAAAATGCCAACCAATCGAACAAGCTGGGTTTCGAAAGAGCTATTCTACAATAGACCGCATTCACTCTTTAGAATTGCTTGTTGAAAAATATCAAGAGTACCAACGTCCACTCTACATAGGGTTTGTAGACTACCAGAAAGCTTTTGACACAATACTACATCCCTCTATATGCAAAGCTTTACAATCCCAAAAAGTGGAGAAAAAGTATGTGCAAGTCTTAAAATACCTTTACGAAAACAACACTAGCAGAGTGAAGCTGGAGACCGCGGGACCACCTATCCCCATCAAAAGAGGAGTACGGCAAGGTGACCCCCTATCACCTCGAATCTTCATAGCAGTACTGGAAACAATTATTGGAAAACTAAATTGGCATAGAACAGGGATATCCATAGAAGGAAAACATGTTAATCACCTAAGGTTCGCCGACGACATTGTCCTCCTTTCAGAAAATAGCACAGAGCTGGAGTCAATGTTACAAGCGCTACAACAGGCAAGCAGAGAGTTAGGACTAGAAATTAACTTGAGCAAAACCAAACTTATGACAAATGCTGCGCAAAACTCTATATGTCTGGACAATACACCAGTAGAGTACGTTACGAGCTATATCTACCTAGGAAAACAAATTTCTTTCCAAAAGCTAAATAAAGATGCAGAAGTAGATAGAAGAATAACAGCGACATGGAAAAAGTTTTGGAGCCTAAAGGAAATTTTAAAAAGTCAGATGCCAATGAAAATCAAGAGCAAAGTCATGGACTCATGTCTATTGTCTTCATTAACCTACGCCTGTCAAACATGGAGGTTCACACGTAGAGTCAAAAATAAAATCACGTCTTGTCAGCGAAGCATGGAGAGAAGTATCACAAAAATCAGGAAATCTCAGAGAATTCGTCACACCACCATCAGGCAAAAAACAGGAGTGATAGATGCTCTCACCTACGCTCTAAAGTTAAAATGGAGATGGGCAGGACACGTAGCGAGAATGAGCGACGAACGTTGGACAATTCGCATGACGTCATGGCCAGGTCCGACAGGCACTCGAAAAAGAGGAAGACCTGTAACTAGATGGACAGACGACATCACACGAGTTGCAGGGAAAAACTGGATGATAGAAGCCAAAGACCGCGACCACTGGGGTTCTCTGGAGGAGGCCTTCACCCTCACTACCTGAGGGGTCATGCATGCATATTTTGTAGTAAATATTTATATTTTAATGTAAATTTAACAATAACATTCAAATTTAATTTATACATTTGACATTTTATTTTATCAACAATTGAATTTGTAAACTAGTTTAATATATTTAATACATTTTAATGTAAATTTATTTAATGAATAATAATATTGAAATTTAATATATACATCTGACATTTAATTATTGAAATGAACAATTGAAGTCATAATCTAATTTCATATATTGTTTAAATTTTAATCTAATTGGATTTTTTTTTGCAATCAATAGATCAAAATTAATTGAAAAGATGAGCAAATTATAAACTAAATCGAACTAAAACAAAACTGTAATGTGAGAAATCTTTTTTATAATTATTAATTTATTGTGTATAAATGTAAACACACTCATGTAAAAAATGTTAATTTATTCTTTTATGCATACATGCATTAAAGAATAAATTAACATGTTTTTACATTAAAAGGCTTTTTTATTTTATTTTTATTTATGGAATAAAGAAACTCACAAACAAACATACATAAAAATTCGTGTAAAAAAAGGAACATTGACTGACTGACATATCAACGCATAGCCGAAACTACTGGGACTAGTCAACAAATTTTGTACGAAGCTTTCTTTTATGGTGAAGGTGTGCACAAAGAAGAGATTTTTGGAAATTCAACTTATAAGGGAGTGAAAAGGGAGAAAACCGTTTGTACTAAACGTGCGCAGCCGGCTGCCGGCTCCATAGCCACGCTGCCGTGCTGTTCGCAGGTTCATAAAATATATTTATTTGGTGACGCGAACTATTTTAGTTTTGTGATATCACCTGAGATGTGTAGTCAGAAAAGTAAAAAGTAATTTGTTAAAAACCGCATCAAAATCGGTTCAGCCAAACTTGAGATAATCGCGGACAAACACACATACAAACATACGGGTCGAACTGAGAACCTCCTTTTTTTTTAAGTCGGTTAAAAAAGTAGCGCCGCACTCTAGTTTGCCACGTATAGTTTCCAGAATTTGATCCTTATACACAACAGTTTAGGACGGCCTCTGTTTTTTTTTCTCAAAATCAACTGGTTCAAGTCCTGGCTAGGAATACATATTCTAATAATGATGTACGAGTATATAGTTTTAGTTCTTAGCAAAATCAGGCCCGAGACTCCTTTCAGTGTTTTACGCTATTCCTCATAGTTTTGACCATCCACGCCCACTTTAAAAGTTCAGCCTGTGTAGCCTTTTATGGGGTAGTGTTAAATATAATAAAATACCTACCAGGTGATATTCTCGAACCAAATGTGGGAACATTTAAAGCATGTATAAAACACACACTATTTATACAAGCATATTATAAACTGGAAGATTATATCCTTGATAAAAGTGCTTGGCTAAATGCCGGTCCTGCTCCACAGTCACAGCCGCTGGGATCCACTAGTTAGGTTTTTATGTCTAGAAGTTTATTTCTTCTTTCTCTACAGTAATGTCTATCTTGTAGTAAAATCTAAATCGTTTTTAGGGTTCCAAATAAAAAACGGAACTCTTATACGATCATTCGGCTGTCTGTCTGTCTGTCTATCTGTCCGTCTGTCACAGCCAGTTTTCTCCGGACCCACGGGACCGATTCTGTTGAAATTTGATACACATATGAACTTCTGTGACTGAAACACGGACGCGTTACGTAAATCATTATTTTTTTAGTATGGGGATCAATTGTGGGGGTCAAACTAGAAAATTTCAAAAAAAAGTTTTTTGAACAATATCGTGTGACATATCAAATGAAAGGGCTTACTATAAGGGTTTAAAATTACCAGTATTAGTTTACCAGCTTTTATATCTTCAGATCATGGCACTGATAAATTAATCAGGAATATCCTAGCTTCCACACTGATTGATTTTGATGTGCCGTGCTTTACCGAGGCTGTGAATGCCTGGAAACTCGCTTGCCCGAATGTAAATCTACCCGACAACCCATCATACCAGAGACAGTGGGATGAGCCGGTCTGCAGAGAAGTTCAGAGGAACCTTATAGCCACTTCTACGTCTACTGCGGAGCGTGCGCGCCTGCTGGCTGTGGGTGAGTGGGAGTCGGGCCTCTGGCTTCACGCACTACCGTCGTCGAACTTAGGCACCTTGTTCGACGATACAACTTTCCGCCTCGCTGCTTCCCTTCGCTTAGGCGCATCGTGTTGTTCTCCTCATCGTTGTCACTTTGGCGAAGCTGTCAACAGCCTCGGGCACCACGGTCTCTCATGCAGTCGAAGTGCGGGTCGCTTTGCACGGCACGCAAACATCAACGACATTATCCGACGCGCTCTTGTCGCCGTCGGCGTTCCAGCCGTACTAGAACCCAATGGCCTGGCACGCGACGACGGCAAGCGACCGGACGGTATGTCTTTGTTTCCATGGAAGATAGGTAGGCCTTTAGTGTGGGACGCTGCTTGTGTCGATACTCTTGCACCATCCCATCTTCCTAGCTCGTCGTGCTGTGCTGGTACTGCCGCTGCGGCTGCTGAGAACCTCAAGCGGCGAAAATATAATAACCTTGTTGGCAATTATATTTTTGAGCCGTTTGGGGTTGAAACTCTTGGACCGTGGGGTCTGAGTGCTCATGCCTTATTTAAAGATCTTCCTAAACGCTTAGTTGACACTTCGTGTGACCCAAGGGCTGGCTTTTACCTCGGACAGAGGATAAGCATTGCCATACAACGTGGCAATGCCGCCAGTCTTTTGGGCTCACTTCCGGTGGACAGCGATGCGGACGAATTTTTTGACGCCTTATCTTAGTTAGGATATTTTATTTTAAGTGTATATATTTAGTACTTTAATGCTGTACCAAGGGTTTTAAAATTAATTTTGATTCATAATTTTAAAATCGATAGATATGAAGTTATTCTTGTGTCATATGACGTATTATAGGAGAAACTCAAGAGGACTGGCATGCCCACGCAGGTGCAACGGATTTTTCATTTCTGGTACCAAAACCAGAAAAAATTTGTTAGATTGGCGAATAGCTTCTCTGACACGTACAGGTTGGAGTGCGGGGTGAGACAAGGTGGTTTGAGCTCTCCCAAGCTCTTCAACTTGTACGTGAATGAGCTTATAGTTGGGCTCAGCAGCACACGAGTGGATGCTGGGTCGACAATGTGTGTATGAACAACTTTAGTTACGCGGATGACATGGTGCTGCTGACCCCAACAGTAAGCGCAATGAGACAGTTGCTAGCCTTATGTGAAACATATGCTTAAAAGTATGGTTTGCTGTATAATTGAAAGAAGAGTGAGTACATAGTTGTCATGGCCTCCGGTAAGTGTTCGTCAAATGTGCCTGCGATAATGCTGAATGGTGCTGAACTGAAGCGGGTACAAAAATTCAAATACCTCGGACATTACGTTACTGATATCCTTGACGACCATGTTGACATTGAAAGGAAACGTAGGGCGTTAGCGGTCAGAAGTAATATGCTAGCCCGCAGGATTGCGCGTTGTAGTGACAGAGTTAAAGTCACACTATTTAGAGCTTACTGTCAGACTTTCTACACGTGCAGCCAGTGGTTCAGGTATACGCAGAGGTCGTCAGTGCTCTACGCGTCCAATATAACAATGGATTTAGGATGTTATTAGGGTTGCCCCGCTTTTGTAGTGCCTGCGGTATGTTTGCGGAGGCCAGGGTAGACGGCTTCCATACCATCGTACGCAAGCGGCTCGCGTCGTTGTTAAGCAGAGGCCGGGGTAGCACTAATAGCATCCTAATGGTTATAGCGGATAAACAGGACTCAAGTAAGTATCCTGAAAACTTTTATTCGTGCTCAAATTTTATTGTCTCGATTTATTTATGGACATGGTTTGAAATATATATTTATTATTATTATTCAAGAAATTACACGAAAAATGGCTACTGAGCCTAAAATTTTGATAAAAAGGCAGTTAATATATCTTTACCTATAGATTACAGGAAAACCTATAAAAAGTTAGTGTTAAAATAACACGTTAAAAAAATGAAATTCGTTCGGAACCCTTTACACGCGAGTCCGACTCGCACTTGGCCAGCTTTTTTATTTATTTTTCATTACTTGGTCATTGACAACCATAGTTTTGTGTAATGAAGAAACATATTTTTACACGACTGCCTAAAAAAAGGAGTGTTATGTTTTCAGGGTTCATGTATGTATGTATGTGTAGCTGCATACCATCGTTACATGTACAGCGCGTGCGGCCACCACCGCGCGCGCCGCAATACTGAAGCTTGCGTATTTTTTTTTTTTTTATGTGTGGCCTCTCGCTGGTCAACCTAGGAGGTTGTCGACTGGGGTGCGTGCAGAAAACCTCCACGTGTGCCTGACGGCTGCTGGTTCCTTAGGAATACGTTCGGGGGAAAGAGCAGTTTTCGGGCCGGTGCACTCTGGGCACGGGCAATAGTCTCTCCATGTGGGGGGGCTATTGTCTGTGGCGAATTTCTGCGGGAGGGGGAGCATCTTGCTCCACGACGGTTCCTCCTAATGTCCCTCTGACTCACAGAGGGCACTGTGAAGGAACGTCGGAGATGGGGTCGCTCCTGTCCGATCGACAGCTGTCGATTGGCAAAGGATGCGACCAATGCCGCTGCGGTGCAGGCGCACCAACGCGGCAGTCGCTCTCTCCTCACGGAGCAATCCTGACGAGAGAGTTTCCGGCGGGTCCGCTGAGTCGGGTTGACCGGACAGCGGACGGAGGCATGTATAATGCCGCCGTCGGGGGCTTGGCTTAACCGCCCGGCCCAGAGGAAGGCTACCTCTAAGATAAAAAACCACCTAATCCTAAGCTTTGAAGCGCGGCGAGAGGATGAATGGCTGGAGGGAGTCCAGTCGCGAGCGTTTCCCCTGCAGAGCACCTGCCGCACTCTGCAGTATATAGGCTTACCGGGTACCTAGGCTCTGCCCGGTGGACATTTAGTACCTATATCTACTCGTGGGAACTTTATGGAAAAGTCTAACCAACACCACCAAAAAAAAGACGATGGGCCAGTTTTGGCGGAGAAGACGAAGGAAGGAGAGCCGTCTGCCGGAAGCGGCAACGAGAGCCGAGGAGGCTCACGCGCCCCCTCTAAGTTTTGGGGCAAGCGTTCGCGCGGTGAGGGCGTAAATCCCTCATCAAGCGAGGAGGATGTGTCGGCTGCAAAGGTGTCGACAGCTCGGAGAGGTGGTCGCGCAGCTATGGCGCAGCGCGACCAAAGGGGTCGATTCCTGCGGCCTGCTACGCCGATTCCAGCGGTCCGCCTGAATCGGCCACCCGAGGTAGAGAGCGACGAGACCACGCTCGCTGATCTGAGCGGAGATTCCGCTGCGTCCCCGTCTCCGCTATTGCTGGAAAGCAATAAAGCGGAGGCAAACGCTGCAAAGCGAGCGCAGCGGAAAGCGGTCGCGGCTGACGAGGTCGGCGAGATGGCTCGTCAGGCTCGAGAGCGGCGGGCCGCCCAGGCGGCTTCCGGGGAGGACCTAACGGCGGTGGCACTCAGTCGCCAAGTTCTGGACGGCGTGGACGTTGTCCTGAAAGTTGCCACAAAATCTGGCAGCTTGAAGGGCACGTTCACGCGCGCCCTTAAAGAGGCGGCTGAGGGTATCAAGGAGGCGGTTGAGGTACTCCTTGATCGAACAAGCTCTGAGGAGACGGCGAAGCTGTGGGAGGAGAACGGCCGTCTCCGAGCCGAGCTGGAGGACCTCAAAAGGGAGGTTGCCGCACAAAGGGAAGCCCGGCTGCGGAAAGATGGGGCTCTCGCAGCTGCCGGCTCCCCGGTGGTTACGGACCCGCCGTCGGCCCCTGCCCCTACACTCGCGCCCGATGCGGATATCGAAAAGATCGTCCGCATCTGCATGCAGCAGTGTGGGAGCATGATGAATGCCCGCCTGGAAGCCTTAGAAACGAGGCTTCTTCCGGCCCAGAACCTACGGCCACCGCTAGCGGCAGACAAAAGGAGGACAGAGGAGGCCGTAAGGCCAGGGCCGTCGTCCGTGGCGGCTAAAGCTGGAAAGGGGGGCAAAAAGCCCGCGGAGGGGCCCAAGAAGCCCGCGGTGGGTGCGGCAGCACCCCTTTCCAGCTCAAATGCGATCCCGGCGACCGCGTCCGGCCCCACCTCAGAGGCTTGGACGACGGTCGTCAAAAAGGGCCGCAAGAAGAAGAAGGCATCGCTGGCACCCGCTCAGTCCGAGCCCGCGCCAAAAAAGAAAAAGCGGCGGTCCCGGAAGGGTAGGGCCCCACGCTCCGCGGCTGTGGTAATCACACTGCAGCCCGGAGCCATCGAGAGGGGCCTTACTTACAAGGAGGTCCTCGCGCAGATGAGGGCCAATGTCGCGTTCCCTGACCTTGGAACACCGACCGGCCTTAGGTTGAAGTCGGCGGTTACGGGGGCGCGGCTGTTCGAGGTGGCGGGCCCTGATGCCAGTCAGAAGGCGGACGTCCTGGCCGCCAAATTGAAGGAGGCCCTCAAAGTTGAGGATGTTCGAGTGTCCAGGCCCGTGAAGACCGCTGAATTGCGCATCGATGGCTTGGACGACTCGACGACCCCGGAGGAGGTCGTGGCGGCAGTCGCCCGAAGCGGTGGATGTCCGCCGGGCGACGTGCGGGCGGGCGAGATTCGCGCCGACGCTGCCGGGCTCGGCATAATATGGATAAAGTGCCCGGTAGCGGCGGCGAAAAAAATCGCCGACAGCGGGCGTCTTCTGGTGGGGTGGGTTGCAGCACGGGTGAAGCTGCTGCAACCCAGGGCTATGCGGTGTTACCGATGCCTTGATGTTGGGCACGTCAGGGCTCGGTGCACCGCCGCAATTGACCGCAGCGAACAATGTTATCGCTGCGGTAAGCCCGGCCACAAGGTGGCCCAGTGCTCCGCGACGCCAAACTGCAGCCTCTGTACAGCCGCAGGGAGGCCCGCGGAGCATAGTGTGGGTGGAAAGGCCTGTGGCGCACCCACACCCAAGACGGGCAAGAAGAAGAAAAAGAAGGGAGCAACCAAGACTGCCGGGGACTCTATACACCCCCCGCAGCCTGGATGCTCTTCGGCCGACTCCCGGCCTGAGAATGGCGCCGAGGGAATGGATTGTGCGTAATGGCACAATTCCATTTCCTCCAGGGCAACATCAACCACTCTGCCAGGGCTCAGGATCTCTTACTCCAGAGCATGGCAGAGTGGTCGATTCATGTGGCTGTGGTCGCCGAACCGTACTACGTCCCCCCCCGGGATGACTGGGTGGGTGACCTGGACGACTCGGTGGCCATTATTGGCGGGGCTCTTGCCGACCCGTCCCGAGGTCACGGCTGGGTGGCCGCCCTCGCGGACGGAATCGGCACTATTGGAGCGTATTTCTCGCCCAACAAGAGCCTCGCCGACTTCGAGAGCTTCCTTGTCGAGTTGGGTGCCGTCGTGAACCGGTACCACCCACGCCCAGTGCTGTTGCTCGGGGATCTCAACGCCAAATCTGCGGCGTGGGGATCCCCGGTCACCGATGCCAAGGGTGAGGCGCTGGAGGAGTGGGCGGTCACGACCGGCTTGACCGTTCTAAATCGAGGCTCGGAGTACACGTGCGTGCGGCAGCGGGGCGGTTCCATAGTGGACGTCTCGTTCGCTAGCCCTGCTGTCGCTAGCCGTGTCCACGACTGGCGTGTCGCCGTGGAGGCGGAGACGTTATCGGATCACCGATACATCCGTTTCGGCGTCCGCCAGTGCTCGATCTGTGGCTCGGGAGAAGGCACGGCTCCCTGTCATTTCGTGTGACGCAGGTCCTCTCGGGGCATGGCTGCTTCGGGAGGTTTCTGTGTCGCATAGGCAGGGAGCCGGACGCTCGGTGTCACCACTGCGTCGACTGTCGGGAGGACACGGCGCGGCATACGCTGGCAGAGTGTGCCGCTTGGGAGGAGCCGCGTCGTGCTCTCATTTCTGTTGTAGGCAGTGACCTCTCGCTGCCAGCCGTAGTCCGTGCTATGGTTGACGGCGAGGAGTCCTGGGACGCGGTGGTCTCCTTCTGCGAAACAGTTATCGCGCAGAAGGAGGCTGCGGAAAGGGAGAGGGAGATCTCGACCTCCCTCCCGGCCCGCAGCAGACGCACCGGGCGTCGGAGGAGGGCATACGCTGCCCTCTTCCGGCCCCCCTAACTGGGTCCAGGGGCGGCGGACTTGGGGATGTCCGTCGCCCCCCATTCATCTGGACCCGAGGTGGCGGCGCGTGGTGTTCCCGTGCGCCCCTCTCTGACGTCGCGGGGGGAGTCAATCACCTCACTCCCCCCGCTGACCCGAGGTGGCCCGCAGAGGCGGGCCGGCACCAGCCGGGGATCACGGAAGTCGCAAGTTCTCGCGATCCCCGGCGTAGTGAGAGATGGAACACCGGGGTGGTTTTAGTCAGTAAGAGTCTGACAGACCCCTCCGCCCGCCCCAGGGCGGAGGACATCCATGAGGATTTCCCCCCGTAAAAAAAAAAAAAAAAAAAAAAAAAAAAAAAAAAAAAAAAAAAAAAAAAAAAAGGAGGTTGTCGACTGCTTAACCGGACTTTCCTGTGGTGGCCTTAATATAAATATTAAAGCCTCCAGCCAGGGCTTAATTGAAGCTTGCGCGGCTGGCACCCATATTTATAACTTCTGAGCATTTCGAATCAGCAGCGCCGTCGCAGCCGCGGCCCGCTACAATGTTCTTACCGATTGATAAAGTTACGTGATTGGTCAAATTGTATGTCTGCCTTAACACTACTTACAACCCCTCAAAATAGTACGTAAGTAGTGCAAATAAAGATATTTTTCTGCTACATCAAGCTAGTGTTATCATTTCTCTCCACCTAACACTACAGTGGTGACCCCGACAAACGAAACAGCATGACCAGCGGAGGACAAGAACTCTCAGGCGTCTCAACTGCGCTTCGTATCCCGCCCATCTGGCGAGATAAGATACGAGTATGGTTCGCACAGTTCGAAGTCATCATGGCTCGGCACAAGAAAGGCGACCAAGCAATGTACGAGCTACTCATCGGTCAACTCGAACGGCAGGACCTTGATGAGATCACGGACATCATTCTCCATCCACCCGAAACGCAGCGGTACGAAAAGCTGAAAAATCGCCTCCTGCAAGTTTACGAAGAAACCGAGTAACGTCAAGTTCAGCGTTTACTGTCCGAGATGGAACTGGGTGACATGAAGCCATCTCAACTACTACGACGCATGAAGAACCTTGCTGGCGAAAACATCTCCGACTCGGCGCTCAGAATTATGTGGACAAATCATTTGCCACCCTCGATACGAGCAGTGCTAGCCGTCAGCGACAACATCGCTATGAAACCAGACATTTACGACCTCGCTATGATGGCAGACAAGATTTTGGAGCAGACACAGCCACAAGCGCTCGTTTCCGCCGTCTCCACAAGCTCACAAGAACCTCCTCGTGCTAAATCAGCCCTGGAAGAAAAAATCGAGATGCTTGCGAGAGAAATCGCAGAGTTGAAAACGAAACAATGCACGCAACACAGACGAAATACATATAATCACTACCGCTCAAGATCTCGTTCACGGAGTTCGCCAAATCGACATCGCTCACCCCGCGCATCTCGCAGCAAGACACCGCACCGAGCCGACCAATCAGACATCTGCTATTATCATCGAAGATTTGGAAAAAAAGCTCAACGATGTACGCGACCGTGCAATTTTGAAAATTCACCCACTGCATCGGAAAACTAAAACCAGCGTTGGATGAGGCGGGACCCGGCGCAAAAGATATATCATACCGCCTATTCATAACAGATCGGAACTCGCGGTTGTCATTTTTAATCGACACCGGCGCGAATATTTCGATCATACCACGAAAAGCAGGAATGAAAGCTGCGCCAACCGACTTTTGCCTGTACGCCGCGAACAATACCAAAATACCCACCTACGGCGAGAAGTCACTTCAACTCGATTTAAATCTACGGAGACCATACAGATGGAATTTCATCATTGCTGCAGTCAGCAAGCCAATCATCGGCGCTGATTTCTTAAAGCATCACCAACTCCTAGTCGACATCGCCGGTCGATGTCTCATCGACAAAGTAACGAAACTTACCGTGAAGGCACCAATTTCTTACTCCGCCGAGCCAACAGTGCGAAGTATCGACATCGAACAGCAGTACCACAAGCTGCTCAGCCTCATCCCCGACATCACCAGACCATCGTGTACAAAAGAAACGCCCAAATATCATGTCGAACATCACATAGAAACAACAGGCCCACCACTACATTGCAAAGCCCAACCCTTACCACCACATCGATACTTAGCTGCCAAGAAAGAGTTCGAGATCATGATGCAGCAGGGACTCTACCGACCAAGCAAAAGTCCGTTACACGTCGTACCCAAAAAGAATGGTGATATCCGTGTTTGTGGCGACTACAGAAGACTAAATGCCATCACTACACCAGATCGATATCCAGTGCCACGCCTCAAGGACTTCACAAACCATCTGCACGATAAGAAGATTATTTCAACCCTGGACCTCAACTGTGCATATATGCAATTACCAGTATATGAATCTGACATTGAGAAGACGGCAATAATAACGCCATTTGGATTATTCGAATTTCCCCGAATGTGCCCAGGCCTAAAGAATGCAAGGCAGACATTCCAACGGTTCATACACCGTGTGCTGAGTGGATTGGATTATGTATTTCCATTTATTGATGACGTCATCGTCGCATCAAGCAACGAAGAACAGCACCAACAAGACTTGCAAGTTGTCCTACGCAGATTAGATGACTATGGAATTACAATCAACCCATCAAAATGCAACTTTGGCAAAAAACGCGTCAAGTTCCTGGGTTACGAAGTATCAAGCGAAGGAATCAAACCACCCACAGACAAAGTCAAGATTATCGCTGACTACCCGAAACCAGTAACTGTTCACGACCTACGTCGATTCCCAGGCATGGTGAACTTTTACAGGGACAGCATTCCAAACTCTGCACATATTCAAGCTCCTCTCAATACCTACCTACACAACTATAAGAAGCGTGACAAGACCAAGATAAACTGGACAACAGAAGCAACAGAAGCATTTGAGTCGTGCAAGGCCAGCATCCAAATGCAGCCTTACTCGCTCACCCATCACCGACCGCAGCGTTGTCACTTATTCGCGATGCGTCCCAAAAATGCGCAGGATCCGTTCTCCAACAACGCGTCAATAACAAGTGGATTCCCCTTGGCTATTTCTCGAAGAAATTCTCAGAGACCCAGCAGCGATATAGCACATTCGACAGAGAAATGTTATCCATCTATATGGCCATCAAGCATTTCAGAAATACCTTCGAAGGAAGAGAATTAATCGTCTACACCGATCACAAGCCGCTCACATACGCCATACACAAGCCGCCATCAAATAGCGATACGCAACGACGAACACGCCAACTCTTGTTCATCAGTGAGTTCACAACGGACATACGACATGTAAGCGGAGCGAATAACGTGGTCGCCGACGCACTATCACGCATCGAAACAATCGACATTCCACCAGTCATCGAATACAGCAAATTAGCTCAAGCACAACAAAATGACTCATCGTTATCTACGCTACTCAAACAAAAAAACATAAAACTCAAGAAGATCGTCGCGCCCTGAACAAACAAGTTGATATGGTGCGAAACATCTACAACTCATATACGACCGTACCTACCAGATGACTATCGTCGCATTGCATTCAACGCTATTCACAATAACAGTCACCCAGGGATACGCACCACACGAAAAATGATGCAACAACGATTTTTTTTGGCCATCAATGAACAAAGACGTCAACACATGGGCAAAATCATGTACTTCGTGTCAACAGTCCAAAGTCCAGCGCCACACACTCAGCGACAGCGAACATTACCCACCGAGCGAGCGATTTCTTCATGTGCATATCGATATCGTCGGCAAACTACCTACATCTGCATGCGGACATCAGTACCTCCTTACTATCATCGATCGTCAGACACGCTGGCCCGAAGCGATACCAATGCGAGAAATCACAGCTGATACCGTAGCAAGGAAAATGTACGAAGCATGGATAACCCGTTTCGGGTGCCCCAGCAAAATCACGACTGATCAGGGACGTCAATTCGAAAGCCAGTTATTTCACGAACTTGCAAGATTACTAGGCGCAGAGAAGACACGTACTACTGCCTACCACCCGCAGAGTAACGGCATAGTTGAGCGCTGGCACCGCTCGCTGAAGGTTGCACTAATGACGAGATTATCAAATAACAACAAATGGATTGACGAACTACCAACCGTGTTACTCGGACTACGGGCAGCTATCCGGACCGACACAAATACAAGTGCCGCACAATTAACGTACGGACAAGCATTACGTCTACCCGGCGAATTCATAACACCATCACCATCTACGTCTGCAGAGAAGTTGAACCACACCTACGTCGAACATCTACACAACGTCATCGCGCAACTCACGCCGACATACCAACTGCATTCCAACACGCGGGCAGTGTTCGTGCACCAAGACTTGAAGATCTGCAAATCTGTATTCGTACGCATAGATGCAGTCCGGAAGCCATTGCAGCGCCCATATGAAGGTCCGTATTTGGTCATCGAGAAGCATGAAAAATACTACAAGTTACAACTACCAGGACGTACAGCCAATGTATCGATCGACAGACTGTAACCGGCTTACACCATTAACACGGACCAATATAACGGCAGCCACACGAAAATCTCGACGCCAGCAACCACAGACGAACGCTCCATCGACCCACCGAGAACCAGATCCGGCAGAATCGTCAAGATGCCCGTACGCTTTCGCTAGAGGGGGAGCACTGTAGCTGCATACCATCGTCACATGTACAGCGCGTGCGGCCACCACCGCGCGCGCCGCTATACTGAAGCTTGCGTTTTTTTTTTTTTTGACGATGGCCTCTCGCAGTTACAAACCTGGGAAGGTGCAACTACTTAACCGGACTTGCAGTGAAGCTTGCGCGGCCGGCACCCATATTTATAACTTCTGAGCATTTCGAATCAGCAGCGCCGTCGCAGCCGCGGCCCGCTACAATGTTCTTACCGAGTGATAAAGTTACGTGATTGGTCAAATTGTATGTCTGCCTTAACACTACTTACAACCCCTCAAAATAGTACGTAAGTAGTGCAAATAAAGATATTTTTATGCTACATCAAGCTAGTGTTATCATTTCTCTCCACCTAACACTACATATGTATGTATGTTTGTGAGTTTCTTTATTCCATCGTAATTCCTAAACGCCTTAACCGATTTAAATGTATGTGATGTCGTTAGAAGCGTTGCGTTATCCTGGGTAACATAGGCTAGTCAAAACTACAACAAATATAATGGGGTAGCCATGGATCATAAGAAATACGGAATTTTTTTTTTTATTTTCATGAAAATTTGCTGACCTATACTATCATCATCTAGAGCTTGCTTAGTACATAACAAAAATATATAACAGTAATATTCAATATGCACTCGTTCGCTAATAATGAAAATTTAAAAAATAATTTTACGACAGCCAAGAAATTTTAGTATCAATGTGGTACCAATTTAGTTTCGCATTACTTATTCAATCAAAATATCGCTTTATCACTAAAAGGCATGAAATAAAAAACAAATAATTAAAAAATTTAAAAACACGCCTGCCATGTCCAAAAATGAACTAAAAAATATTAAAAACAAGCAGTGGCCCTAAAATTTTAAACTGAAAAACAACTTATTTATTGCAGTCGGGGGACCATTAAAGAAATGTTACAGAGTACTTTCTGTCCCCCGACTGCTGAAACGACGACTGAAACTCACAAACATACATACATACATACATGGACCCTGAAAACATAACACTCCTTTTTTTAGGCAGTCGTGTAAAAATATGTTTCTACATTACACAAAACTATGGTTGTCAATGACCAAGTAATGAAAATTAAATAAAAAAGCTGGCCAAGTGCGAGTCGGACTCGCGTGTAAAGGGTTCCGAACGAATTTTATTTTTTTAACGTGTTATTTTAACACTAACTTTTTATAGGTTTTCCTGTAATCTATAGGTAAAGATCTATTAACTGCCTTTTTATCAAAATTTTAGGCTCAGTAGCCATTTTTCGTGTAATTTCTTGAATAATAATAATAAATATATATTTCAAACCATGTCCATAAATAAATCGAGACGATAAAATTTGAGCACGAATAAAAGTTTCCAGGATACTTACTTGAGTCCTGTTTATCCGCTATAACCATTAGGATGCTATTAGTGCTACCCCGGCCTCTGCTTAACAACGACGCGAGCCGCTTGCGTACGATGGTATGGAAGCCGTCTACCCTGGCCTCCGCAAACATACCGCAGGCACTACAAAAGCGGGGCAACCCTAATAACATCCTAAATCCATTGTTATATTGGACGCGTAGAGCACTGACGACCTCTGCGTATACCTGAACCACTGGCTGCACGTGTAGAAAGTCTGACAGTAAGCTCTAAATAGTGTGACTTTAACTCTGTCACTACAACGCGCAATCCTGCGGGCTAGCATATTACTTCTGACCGCTAACGCCCTACGTTTCCTTTCAATGTCAACATGGTCGTCAAGGATATCAGTAACGTAATGTCCGAGGTATTTGAATTTTTGTACCCGCTTCAGTTCAGCACCATTCAGCGTTATCGCAGGCACATTTGACGAACACTTACCGGAGGCCATGACAACTATGTACTCACTCTTCTTACAATTATACACCAAACCATGCTTATAAGCATATGTTTCACATAAGGCTAGCAACTGTCTCATTGCGCTTACTGTTGGAGTCAGCAGCACCATGTCATCCGCGTAACTAAAGTTGTTCATACATACATTGTCGACCCAGCATCCACTCGTGTGCTGCTGAGCCCAACTATAAGCTCATTCACGTACAAGTTGAAGAGCTTGGGAGAGCTCAAACCACCTTGTCTCACCCCGCACTCCAATCTGTACGTGTCAGAGAAGCTATTCGCCAATCTAACAAATTTTTTCTGGTTTTGGTACCAGAAATGAAAAATCCGTTGCACCTGCGTGGGCACGCCAGTCCTCTTGAGTTTCTCCTATAATATGTCATATGACACAAGAATAACTTCATATCTATCGATTTTAAAATTATGAATAAAAATTAATTTTAAAACCCTTATAGTAAGCCCTTTCATTTGATATGTCACACGATATTGTTCAAAAAACTTTTTTTTGAAATTTTCTAGTTTGACCCGCACAATTGATTCCCATACTAAAAAAATAATGATTTACGTAACGCGTCCGTGTTTGAGTCACAGAAGTTCATATGTGTATCAAATTTCAACAGAATCGGTCCCGTGGGTCCGGAGAAAACTGGCTGTGACAGACGGACAGATAGACAGACAGACAGACAGCCGAATGATCCTATAAGAGTTCCGTTTTTTGTTTGGAACCCTAAAAACAATGTAGATTTTACTACAAGATAGACATTACTGTAGAGAAAGAATAAATAAACTCCTAGACATAAAAACCTAACTAGTGGATCCCAGCGGCTGTGACTGTGGAGCAGAACCGGCATTTAGCCAAGCACTTTTATCAAGGATATAATCTTCCAGTTTATAATATGCTTGTATAAATAGTGTGTGTTTTATACATGCTTTAAATGTTCCCACATTTGGTTCGAGAATATCACCTGGTAGGTATTTTATTATATTTAACACTACCCCATAAAAGGCTACACAGGCTGAACTTTTAAAGTGGGCGTGGATGGTCAAAACTATGAGGAATAGCGTAAAACACTGAAAGGAGTCTCGGGCCTGATTTTGCTAACGAAGAACTAAAACTATATACTCGTACATCATTATTAGAATATGTATTCCTAGCCAGGACTTGAACCAGTTGATTTTGAGAAAAAAAAACAGACGCCGTCCTAAACTGTTGTGTATAAGGATCAAATTCTGGAAACTATACGTGGCAAACTAGAGTGCGGCGCTACTTTTTTAACCGACTTAAAAAAAAGGAGGTTCTCAGTTCGACCCGTATGTTTGTATGTGTGTTTGTCCGCGATTATCTCAAGTTTGGCTGAACCGATTTTGATGCGGTTTTTAACAAATTACTTTTTACTTTTCTGACTACACATCTCAGGTGATATCACAAAACTGTAAAATAGTTCGCGTCACCAAATAAATATATTTTATGAACCTGAGAACAGCACGGCAGCGTGGCGATGGCGCCGGCAGCCGGCTGCGCACGTTTAGTACAAACGGTTTTCCCCCTTTTCACTCCCTTATAAGTTGAATTTCCAAAAATCTCTTCTTTGTGCACACCTTCACCATAAAAGAAAGCTTCGTACAAAATTTGTTGACTAGTCCCAGTAGTTTCGGCTATGCGTTGATATGTCAGTCAGTCAATGTTCCTTTTTTTACACGAATTTTTATGTATGTTTGTTTGTGAGTTTCTTTATTCCATCATAACTTCTAAATGCCTTAACCGATTTCGATTTCTTCTAAATGCCGTTCCCGGATTTTTTGATTTTTTTAACTATTTCGCAAATCTCTGTCCACTGAAGCGAGGTGGGGATTTTATACTCAATTCCATTGGTTAATATTGGCACAGCTTCGCTCCATTCCTCTTCTTTCTGCTCCATTCGATATTCAGCCTTACCTACAGCGCCATTTCCAGCGCCTGTGACCCCACTGGGCCACTCACACTCTACGCTGGGGCAACGATTTAGTGACACCCAGTTATTCTGGACGCCTATAAGATATGTCTTATATTCGCCGCTTATGTCTTATGAGCTCCGGCATTCAGTAGGTAAACTCGATTTCATATTGGTCTGGAGCATTTTCGATGCGTAGCCCTCGATTGCGCATGACCTGGATTTAGGAACCTATGTTTGATTCAATGGATCAAAAATAGATTAGCTGTTACAAAATCCGAACTTTTAAACAAGGTTTCTTCAATGCCAATGGCATCTGCACCGTTTCTCTCTGCACCTTACCACGCCCTTGTCTCACCTTGAGTACTATGCCTGTGAGCTGGGTGTCACTTGGCATCACAACCGATCACAATCGTTTCGGCTTATTACCATCTACCCAAGACTTCGTTTCCCATGAAAAACAATCTAATCCTACAGATAATGCGGAAGCCAAGGTCGCTGATTAGGTTGAGGGTGATGATAGAGACTGAGAATGCTGACCAGGAATGCGCGTCCACTGCATGCTGGTGGTCCGGATACCCATAGAAGCCATGGGTACTGGCTGGCTGTATGACTCGCTGTTCGAGAACTTGAAGTCACGATGAGTAGAAGTGATGATGACGTCAAGATGAAGTAGTTGCACGAAGGCTGCGCTGACGTTCAATGTCGAGGGTCACAAAGGTATTCGGAACAGAGTGTAAAGTCCCGCAAACCACCATTGAAAAGGGAGGGGCAACTGCCCAATGTTAGATATTCAGACTGTTGTATATTATGTTCAAAAAGCACGAAGAACTCTGATACCGTGATGCAGGATTTTGTTAGTAGTTCTGCTATTAGGATAGAAAGCGTTGCGTTTTGTTTTGTTGCGATGTAAATTTCGCTACGTTGCTTTTTCTTGCGGCGGCATTAATCTCATTTCACGACTCCGTTATATGAGTAGACGATCTCAATGCCAAACATTCCGCATGGAACTGCTATATTACTAATGCCAGAGGCACGGTCCACACGTCGCCTCATTTAGGTGAAATCCACCTCAGCCTCAACTGCTAACACAACGGCGGTGGCGATCCGACTCGTTTGCAGTTACATAGGTACCATTCGTCATGAACGATAGTTTGAGTGAAGTCCCAGTGACAGATGACCATCGCTAGAAACCCAATGATGATATGCGAGTGCACGACGAGTGGCGGGAACTGAATGGAATTACTTCGACATGTTTGTGGTCTCCTGGTACTTGTGAATCTTTAGAGCTCACGGTGCTTGCCGAAAAAATACTCGACATATTTCTAGCCTCCTGGTTTCTACTTGTGACTGTAGCGCTCGTAATTCCAGCTCCGGCAATACTTTGACATGTTTCTGGTCTCCCGGTACTTTTGAATCCTAATCACTCACAATTCCAACCCCGGAAATACTTCGATATGTTTCTGGTATTCTGGTGCTTGTGAATCTTTAGCACTCATAATTTCAGCCCCGAAAAACCTTCTACATGTTTCTGTTCTCCTGGTACTTTTGAATCCTAACTGTTCATAATTCCAGCGGAAAATTGATCTAAAGATGACACAGAAACTTACCATCTGTCCCCGAATACTTTAATTAGAAAATATTTCGGGGACGGATGAAACTTTAAACTTCCAAATATCCCCATTTATGAATCTGACTTATGACACGAAAATTTCCATTTGTCCCCATTTGGGGACAAACACTCGGGGACGGGAATACTCCGACTTTTTTTTATAAATCACTAGCTTTCAGTATTGGTGCAGACTTTTCGGTAATTTGTTGAGTCACCCAGTTCCTCCCATTTGTTATGTACGATATCGATGTATAGTCTTTTCCACAAAAGTTCAGATCGAAGCAGTTTCCGGATCATTCAGTGGCCGTGCTGGCCGCCTCTCTCTTTCGAACGCTTTTCCATCTGGAGTTCTCTTCCTCACACTGTACGGGATGACCCTTCGTTGCATTTGTTTCTCACTAGTTCGATTCATTAGACTTCCTACAAGAACCCTTAAAACTAAACTACTACTCGTACAAGAGGTATGTTTGCCATTGCTATTAATTTCGTGTCTACATATTTATATCGCGGGAGCAAAGTTGCCTTTATGCTTCACCATGTCTAATAACAAATCCTACAAGACGTTTGCGACATGTACACGATTAGTAAACATAGTAGGTATACTGCGGAAACAGCTATCCAAGTACATAGGTACGACTTAGGTCACTGTACCTGTACACACACATTTGCGTAGGTACGCTATTGTGAAGATTGATAGACCTTAATAAAAAGTGATGTCCTATCCATGCGCAAATAATTTGTGTCTTAAAGTCGCTTTGCAGTGTGAATCTGTATCGTGATTCGTGAATATTCGGAAAAACATTGTAGGTACGCAAACATATCGTAACGTATGGTCTATGTGTAAACGAAGACATTTTATGTATCGTGGAAATCATTATCTGCACTTACGAGGTCGGATGCTTTAACTTGCGATGTTCATGAGGGTCAAAATCTTCGTCTAAGTCGGAAACTGCAACAGAAGTCACAGATGAGAGAGGTCAGCCATGCTGGCGTGAGCGGGGCGGGGGCGCGCTCGCCAGGCGGCGGGGGGGCTAGGGGGCGCTCCCGGCCGACCGGCGCGCGGCACGGTTCCTCACGCGCAGTGATCACGTCGTCGTAGCCCTTCTGCACGAACTCGTAGAAGAACATGATCGCGCCGGCGCTCTCGTGCCTCCTGTGCCTCTAGTCAGTACTCGAGCCGCGCGGCGCCGTGGTCTGCATCTCCTTGCGGACACTTTGACACAAAGCACTTGACTAAAAAAATATGTCATCTGTCAGTGGTTCTATGACTGATGCAGAATTACCGCATGTGTACCAACCTAAGTCATTCCATGGACTGAAACAAGAACTAAGCATGGCATTAATAAATGTACGTACCGTACTTATTTGGAGCTCAGTAAGCATTAGAAGTCTGGCAAACGAAAGCTGATCCTGAGATTTAATTGAAAGTTTTTATATGGCAACATTCTTAAAGTGTCAGATGAATGTCATTCGGCTTGTTATTCTTGTGGTCTACATTGGTTTTCATTGCTTTTATCGTCAAATTTTAAAAGTAAATATGAACAAAACAATAAAAAGTAATGTGCGGAAGTTACTGTATATTATGGTGAATTCATTTGAAGAAAAACAAAAAAAGAAACAAGATTATAACGAAAAACAGCAGTGTTTATGTGCGATTACAGACTTTATAGGTTAGTATGAAGAATTAGTTTTGAGACTTTACACTATAAAACTTTATTTCAAATTTGTCAGATTCCTTATTCCCATAATTAAAATTAATTATCCCATAAATGGTTTATAATTGCAGGCAATTTGAATATCAATGATATCGAAGTCACATCAATTAAGGAAACTATAACAAAACTAATTGTTCTGGAAGAGAATGAGCTAATTAAAACCCAGAGTCAGTATTTGGAAGAAATTTCTTCAATCACTGGTATGTATATATTTCTGGAACGCATACTCATAAATGTACAATAGTACCTATATAGTTTATGTTTTATCATTTTCTTTCTCAGGAGTTAGTGTTCCAACTTTAAAAAGAATCAATAAGGAAGGACGAATCAATGATGGAATTTTTAATTCACCTGGGAATAAGCGGCCCCATAAACCCACTGTATCTAATTTGGATAGCTTCGATATAAATGCAATAAGAAATAAAATCAATGAATTTTACTTGGTAAAAAAACGATTTCCTACTTTGCGATGTTTATTGTCGGAATTGAGGGAACCTATTGAGTTTACTGGCTGCCGTGAAACTTTGCGTCACATATTACATAATAATAGATATGAGTTTAAGAAAAACAAAAATGAACGGTCCTTGCTCATTGAAAGATTTGACCTTGCAGCTTGAAGACACAAGTTTTTAAGAAGTATTTCTTCCAAACAGGCAGAAGAGCGACCAATAATTTATTTGGATGAGACATATGTTCACCATAATTATAAACCAAAGAAGTCATGGCAAGGGCCTTCAACAAGTGGCGTTACAGAAAAAAGTTCTATAGGAAAAAGGTATATAATTGTTCACGCTGGTTCAGAAAGAGGTTTTGTGCCAGGAGCACTTTTAATGTTTAGCACTAAATCAAAAATGGCAGATTACTACCATGTCATGAATTCCCAGAATTTTAACAAGTGGTTAGTTGAAAAACTTTTACCCAATTTGAATGAGCCTAGTATTATTGATATGGATAGTGCAAGTTATCATACAGTGCAAATAAATAAGCCACCAATGACTCGGAATGTAAAAAGCAAAATACAGCAGTGGCTTAGAGATAATAACATTGACTTTGAAAGTCATTATACGGAAGCAGAATTGCTTTGTCTGGTTCGGAAAAATAAACTAGACCCAATTTATGAAGCTGATAAGCTTTTAGAACAGCATGGTCATGAGTTACTGCGTTTGCCGCCTTACCACTGCGACTTAAATCCCATAGAGCTCATTTGGAGTCTTGTGAAACGAAAGATTGCAAGTAGAAATATAAATTTACCAGCAGCTGAAGCGGAAAGAATCATTAGGGAATCTTGTGAGTGTGTTACTCCAGAAGATTGGAAAAAAAAATACTGATCATATTATCCATATAGAAAATAGTTACAAAGCAAGAGACAGAATAACCGAAGAAAAAATAGATCAGTTCATCATAAATGTTGGTGACGATAGCAGCAGTGATTCGGATGGATCACTAGAAGTCGAGTTTTTAGATTCCGATTTTGATTATGATTCGTAAAATAAATTATTTAAATAATTAACAGTTTTTTTTTTATATATATCTACAACCTTAGCTAAGTAGCTTGATGTCTATGAACCTCTTCTACTTCACCTTACTATGCTTTTCTCTTAAGTTTGTAGTAACAGATTACAGATATTATATATAAAATTATAATAATAATAATAAATATAGAGAATATTTTCTCAAATCTGATGTGGGTATGCACCGAGATGTGGTTGCAGTGGACAAGGGACTCACCCCGTTATCCATGGCTAAAGAGAACTGGCGCAAACCTGTGATACTTACCACAGATGACCGCAAGGAGGTATGGAAAGGCAAGGACCTTCACGGGCGCTTCTATCGGGCTCTTCATGGGTCCGACGTAGATTTTTTAACATCCGTGGCCTGGCTACGTTTCAGTGACCTCTTCGGGGAAACTGAAGGTTTTATCTGTGCGATTATGGACGAAGTTATCTTGACGAATAACTACTGGAGGCATATTATGAAGGATGGGACGGTGGACGTGTGTCGGGCATGCCACCGTCCGGGTGAGTCCATCAAATCAAATCAAATCAAAAGTCGTTTATTCAAATCAGGCTGAGAGCCAGCACTTTTTGAACGTCAAGTTTTACAAAAGACAGTCCCCCAAAACGCCCGCCCGTCACCACTTCCTAGTGTTTTAGCTGTGGAGAAGAAGTGGCCAACAAACTCCCCAGCAACACATCTGTCTGTTACGTTTTAAGAAATTGAATCTATATAAAAGTATGCTAAGTAATTAATACATGACACAAAACTTATAACTTGTTAGCTAGCACACTATGATATTGATAAACATAGAAATGTATGTAAAAAAAAACCAACGAATTGACTTACATAGTCAGATATGTAAAAAATAATAATAATAATAAATAAAAAAACAAAAAAAAAACAATATTATATGAATACATATAACATCAGACATATTATCTCTGGTTGTTCTCGTCTGGCTAACGGCGAGTACTTGCACAGGCACAACCAAGTGGCCAGGATAATCCATCAGCAACTTGCTTTGAAATAAAAACTTGTGGATTCTGAGGTACCGTATTATAAGTATGTGCCCGACCCAGTTCTCGAAAATGACCATGTCACGTTGTACTGGGATCGGTCTATCATTACTGACAGGACTATTGTTGCCAATAAGCCTGACATAGTGGTGATAGACCGATTAGCGCGCCGCAGAGTGATAATCGATGTTACCATTCCACATGACGAGAATCTCGTGAAAGCTGAGAAAGAGAAACAAATTAAGTATCTCGACTTAGCACACGAGGTTGTCGACATGTGGAATGTGGACTCGGCTGACATTGTGCCGATTATCGTTACGGCCAATGGCCTGATGGCCAATAGCTTCGACGACCACCTGTCAAAGTTGGCGTTACGCGATTGGGTAAAGGGCCTGATACAGAAGGCAGTACTCCTCGATACGGCTCGTATTGTGAGGAGGTTCCTTTCTCTGGAGCCCTAACCACCGGTAGCTTGGATCCTGCTCCCGACACCGGCGGACTACTATTTTTTATATTTTTAATTGTATTTTTAATGTTTTTTTTTAAGATATATTTAAAAATGTAAAATATATGTACATAAAAATAAAAAGACGAAATAATAATAATAATAAAGTATATATTTCACAAAAACATAGCACTTTGCACTGCATACATTGTCCGAAAGATAATATTTACACTATAATGCAATAGTAGACTCTATCTTTTAAACTAGGGCTAGCCTGTATCTTAAAAGATAGGGTTCAGCCAATGGATTCTGTTTACATTCACAACCAAAACAAGTGAAGACAGTGTCAGTGATTTGTACTAACAGCTAAAAATAAAAATAAGATTATAAAAAAATAAAAAAAACTAATGGTAAGTACCACAAAGTGTGTGCAAGACAGCAGTCATACACGTGTGGGTATCTGTGGGGTGTGTGTGGTTGAGTGTGGAGTATGTTTGGGGTGTGTGTGAATGTGTGTGGGTGTATGTGGGCGTGTGAGTGGGGGCAAGTGATTCCATGAATGTAATAAATTTATAACATTTTGACATAAAGTGCGAAATGTGATCTTTAGGTATGAATGTGATATTATGTTAAGAGATGTAAGTTAGAAGATTCTCTGTTGCCACATAGTCCTGTTTTAATAGCCATTGACTTATTTCTTACTTTAAAGTATATCTATTTAAATCCAGTATGTTTAGCTTTTTATGGAGATTCTTATATAAATATTTACTTAAAACGTAAAATTGGTGTTGGGCAAAAGAGGTTTTATGTTTAACGCCTGACGGGATATTTGTGCGCTTTTTAGGGTTTGATTTGGGCATGGATCTATGAGCCCTAAGGGCAGACTGCAGAATGTACAGTTGTCTAACAGTTTAAACCTGAGAGTCCTTGTAGTGTTGTTTAGTTGGGTATCGATATGGTTTTTTACACATGACCTTTAGTACAGCTCTTTGAGCTCTCTCAACTCTCAGCAAGTTGGTTTTTGATGCACCACCCCACGCAGTAATGCAATATCCAATTATAGACTGACACAGTACAAAATAGACCATCCTCAGTGTGCCCATATCAGCGGGTTCTCTTAGCGATTTGAAGACGTAAATGAGTCGCAATATTCTGGAAGTTATTATATCGAGCTGTTTGTCCCATCTAAGGCATTCATCAATTTGCAATCCTAGATATTTGACACTATCGCATCTGTCCGGTGTAGGGCAAGTACATGTATTTGATGAACTTTGGCATGAGTGAGCAATTATTGTGAAGTCCTTAGGGGGCATAGTATTTCGTCGGATTGCGAAAGAAATGTAACAAGTTTTATCTAAGTTTAGAGTTAGTAAGCTATCGTGAAATCAGCTCATGATCTGAATTAGAGCGTTTTCTGCCATTTCTTTAACTATATCCCAAGTAGGTCCATAAACGACGATTGCAGTGTCATCTGCATACGCGTAGATCTTGCAGTTAGGGAGACTCATTATGCAGAGCTCATTCATGTAGATTAGGAACATAGTGGGCCCCAGTATGCTTCCCTGGGATACGCCGTAGGTCAAAGTTTCCTCATCACTGAGATGATCACCTATCCTAACTATTTGAGAGCGATTTTTGAGATAGTCTCTAAACATCTCCAGTGCCGTGCCTCGCACACCCAGACGCTCCATCCTTGCCATGAGTTTGGGAACAGAAACTGTGTCGAAGGCCTTCAAGAGGTCCAGAAATATACCTCAACATTTAGACCCACCATCAAGTTCCTTTGCCACAAATTGTGTAAGGTCCAAAACAGCATCCTCTGTCGATACGCCAGCTTTGAAACCATACTGGTTTTGCGCAATGTAAATTCAAATGCAAATTCATTTGTATCTTGAATGTTATAAATATCCGCGAAGTTAACATGTCCTAATTCTAACTTAATCGCGTCTAAGTTACGACGAGATTTAAAGAATTTTGGATTTTGGGTTCTTTTGGCATTTGTTAGCATTAACATAATAGGTTTGTGGTCTGTAATAGAGGATTCAAGAACTAAAGTAGTAGATGGTAATTTTGACTTAATTACTTAATTTTGACTGGTCTAAGCAATTTTCTTGTCTAGTGGGCAATAAATGAGTAGGTATTAGGCCATGAGATATTCCAAGCTATGTGGGTTACTATTTCCAGGTTTTATATCAATATTTAGATCCCCAATTAGAGCAATATTTGGATATGAAGAGAGACCCTCTATTATATTATTTAGGCTTGAAAGAAAGTTTTCTATGTGTGCAGCAGTACTATTGGATGGAGAGCGGTAAATAGCAACAAATGCAAACGAGGAATCTATTTGAAACACCAGAGTATTAGAGTTAGCTAAGGAGGGTTCACAAAATGTGGCGTTAAAGCATGACTTAGAGTACACAATTACACCTTCATTTTGGTTCGAATTTAGTTTCGTCGAGTGTGACAAGTTACCAGTTAATGCTGGAGGGTTGTTTATTTTACTAAGCCAACACTCGGTTAATACAATAACGTCAATATTGATTTTCATTACGCAAATTTAAATAGATTAATATATGATTGATACATCTCATTATAATATTATATGTCAGTAAGTGTTGTTTGGTATATATCATAGTTTTTGTGTACAGTGTCGTGAAAGAGTTTTGGTTTGTGTATATAGTATTTAGAGTGCAATGTTGCGATTTTTTAATATAACTAAGTAGAGTAAAAACAAAAAATATATTAGTAGGTTTAACTAGTCACATTGAATTTAGGTTATCAAGATCAAGAAGACACTTTTCGGAAAGAATTAAAACTTGCTTGTCACCTTCTATTTTACGTAAAAATATGTTATTATTTGAGATCCAGCAGAATTTAAATCCATTATTCTTAGCGAATTCTCGAGCCCGATAGAATAACTTTTTGGTAGTGGCAGGCAATTCCTCCGCGATGTAAACCGGTTTTAGGTCGCCGGGTAAACCAATGGTGGCGGTATTTAATTTCTCATCCTTTCCTTTTCCCTTGTTATAGTCCCTTACTGCCGCCATTACAGACTGTTTAGTTTGAACTGATGAAAACTCTGCAATTATCGGCCGTGAGGTAGTCGAACTGGATGCCTTTCCTGGTAGCCGGTATACGTCTCGTATGCTCGATTCCTGCACCGAGACTCCCAGGGTGCCGCAGATTCTAGAAACTGTTTTAATAAGGCTTGAACTAGTTTCAACGTGTTCCTGCGGGACGTTACGAATCTCAATCCCAGACGATCGCGACTTGTGCTGCAAATCAAGTATCTTCTTTTCCAAGTTTTCTATATAGTGATTTTGCTGCAGGCGTTCATTTCTTAAATCCTCCACTTTCTTTTTCATGTCTTCAAACTGTTTGTTTATAAACGACATTGATTCTGCCATCTTTTCATTCGACTTATGAATTTCCACGTTAGACGCCTTTATCTCAGAATTTTGAGACTTAATTTCCCCTATATCAGCCAAAAGTTTGTTCATTAATGCGGTCTGTTCAGCTAGATATTTTGAGACGTTTGACAATTGGTGAATGATCTACTTTAAAATTAAAACTCATTTACGTAATTTACTTACAGCCTATTTTTCAATCGTCAAATAGCTTTTTTTCTAATATACATTAATCTGGTAGTTTGATAGCTTTTCTATAAACGATATTTCAAACTACCGTATTTATTCTTCAGATAAAAGTATTTAGACAACGTGAAAATAGGTTCAAAATAATTAAATATATTTTTTTTAGTCAAGTATCAAAATTATTTATTCCTACTGTACTTAGTAATACAACACGTGGAATTTTTAAATTTTCCGCTCTTTTTCAGGATCAACTTTCGTTTGCCATACCACACGTGGAATTTTTAAATTTGCCGCTCTTTTTCAGGATCAACTTTCGTTTGCCAGACTTTCTAACTTGTCCATTGGAGCGGAGAGGAGAGGAGTGGAGAAATGCAGTGTGCAATTGCAAAGCCACTCTAATTTCACTGGTCAACAATTTATGTTTGCAACAAGAATTTACTAACTAATTATGTAAAAAAATTCTGCAGGTGTAGAAAACCTCAAACGGCACAAATATAACAACTTAATTAGGAGTTACATATTTGAGCCGTTTGGCGTTGAAATACTAGGCCCATGGGGTCCGAGTGCGCATCGAGTCTTTCGGGACATTAGCAAACAACTTGTCGACTGTTCACGTGACCAGAGGGCTGGGCTTTTTTTCGGTCAAATAATCAGCATTGCCATTTAACGCGGCAATGCTGCCAGTGTTCTGGGCACTTTTGCCACTGACAGCGATGAGGATTATTTTTTTGATGCCCAATTATTTATTTTGTTTTTATACGCGTTTGTACATAATTTCGTGTTAATCAGTGTATATAGTTAGTTATGTCAATATTTAGATGTTAAAGTAATTATTATGTTAAGAACATGTTTAATTACATGTCATAGAACTGAAATTTGAATTATTGAGACACGAACAGGTTTCCTGTAATATTATTTTGAAATGGTGCTTTGAGCCGAAAACTGAAGTTTTTAGCTAGTTCTAGTACAGGTATATTATAATTTAAAGGATTGGTTGTGTAGCAGATGGTACGTCAGGATACTCAACTATTCTTCAATATTCAAAAATGCCAAAATAAAGCTCACATTTTTTATTAACTCATGGTGCAAAATTTCCTTTTTAAGTTTTCATAATAATTTCACAATAAAAGTAAGCGAAACTTTTCAGAATCATTTGAACCCTTTTTTTTCACATCATAAAAATAAAAAACTCAGAAACCTGAAAATAGGTACTGCTACTTTATTGAAAAATGAAAAATCTGAACTAACGAGATAAAGGGAAAGTGATGTAACTGGTAGTAGCTATAACACAAGAACTATACGTAATGAAAACAAAATAAATATGGTTTTGTAATAAGGGCAGGTAGGTCATTCAAAATTAGTAAGCTCATTCCTTGTTGCAAAATCTTGTTGACTAGTGTTATTGATAATAAAAAATGTAATGTTGAAATTATGGTTACTATAAAATGTTGTTCACTAACTAACAAGGTATCAATCTATACTAATATTATAAAAAGGAAAGATTTGTAATTTTGTATGTAACGAATAAACTTAAAAACTACTGAATCGATTTGAAAAATACTTTCAGCAATGGGTAGCTACATTATCAGGCATAACATAGGCTACATTTTATCCCCGTACTTCTACGTTCCACGGGACCGGAAACTACGCGGGTGAAATCGCGTGACGTCCGCTAGTTTATAATAAACTGGTTGGATAGCTGCACCCATAGATGGATAGGAACTGAATTAACCGACATTATATACGATTTTACAACTTTTTACGGCAGAAGAACTGCGTTGCGCTTGCGAGACTTGTGCATTTTTGTACATGTTATGTTTTTGATGGGATCGATTCTTTCGTATTACCCGTTTTATAAAACATTAAAAAGTGATAACACATATTTAAGCAGCTATATTCTGTACCCAAAGTCGAAGTCTGACCGTAGTTAATATATATTCAGTGGTAAATTATAATAGTATGATTACTTAAGCTTTACTTAAGCATACTCCACACGTATGTAATCCAGCGTCCCATCCAAAGCGACCTTACTTGTTGCCATCCGTGTAGACGGCAGATGTAATCCAAATTCATACATCATTCTTGAGTGGAAACCAGGCTCCCACCAAGGTCACCTTGGATGGGACGTTATATTACATCCGTGTGGAACATGCTTTACACTTTTTGGTCTACTATTACTTTAGCAAGTATAGTGTATTATCTATGACTTTAATTACACTCTTTGGTCTAAAAGCAAGACAACGATTTGGAGGTTATAAATTGATTGTAAATTGGTTGTTGCGGTTTTTATGCAGCACAAAGCCCAATCCTGGTCCGAATGTTGAGAGCGATAGAAACACGAGCACCATGAAGTTTGACGAAATTCTGTAAGATGTCTTTGCTTTGTTCATTATAAACCTTACTTCTTTATCTATGAACAGTGAACGCAAAAAGCACACGTTTTTTTGCGTTCACTGTCTATGAATGTATTATCATCATCATCACATCAGCCGACTAACGTCCACTGCTGGACATAGGCTTCCCCCAAGTGTCGCCACACCAACCGGTCCTGCGCGTCTCGCATCCATCCATGAATGTATAATAATATGTCAAATGAAAAATTCATGAAGTTATCAGCCTGAAGAACCGAGCATTTTGGAAACGTACAAATTAAAGCACCTCCGCAGACCGCTCCGTGTGCTCTGTGAATTTTGCGAGTTTCCAGCGTTCGCTGAGTGTCGCACGCACTGCCCAGCAAGTGCGCAGGAGACCTTAATACCACATCATAGTATGGGAGCTGGCGTTGCATTTTAGGTAGTGTTTTTAAGCCGATCGACTGCCTTCCTGCCATCATATCTGTTCAATATGATGGCAGTCGAATGAATAATAAAAGAACCAAAAGTCAAGTGGCGCACCCGCGGTGGTTTTGGGTGTAGTTGGTTACGAAAGTTGTAAAAAAAAAGTCGGCAAGCCGGCTAAAACCATTTTTCAGGGTTCCGTACCTCAAAATTTGCCTTACATTATGTAAAAAGTCTAGAACCCAATATCATCTTAAGTGACAAGTTGCTCGAAACTGTAGACTCAGCTGTTTTCTTGGACATAACAGTTGATGCCAAACTTCAATAGGACTCTCATATATCAACACTATCAGGAAAGCTTAGCTCTGCCGCCTACGCCGTCTGGAAAGTTAGACAATTTACTGACGTCGACACAGTTCGATTAGTCCGTTTTAGTTATTTCTATAAATCAAAATCAAAAGTAATTTATTCAAATTAGGCTGAGTACCAGCACTTTTTGAACGTCAACGTTTACAAATAGACAGTCCCCCAAAACGCCCGCCCGTCGCCACTTCCTAGTGTTTTAGCTGTGGAGAAGAAGTGGCCAACAAACACCCCAGCAACACATCTGTCTGTTGAGTTAGAAGAACTCGCATTTATACAATAGTATACAAAGCTTTATTACAAAGAAAATAATAGACTTTGGGTAACACGTACAACCTAAAAACTAAATCATTTGCCAATTGTAAGCTAGCACACTCCATTACGCCATCATAGTCAGACAACGCAATGAATGAATAATTAAATAAATAACTCAAGCATGAAAACAATGTAAACCAAAATTAATAGGTATGTCTCCAGACATAAAGGGCGTGACCGCCTACACGTGCAGAGGTAGAATCTAACAATATATCTGTGAGTCGACGCCACAAGTGATAAACTAGGACCACCAAATTAAACAAAAAGCAGTTAATCGCTGTAACATAAAATAACAAACCATGGCTAACAAGACGACCATTCACCACAAGCAGCACCCGTTCACGAGCATAACGCAAAGATGAGCCACTACTCCCCTCGCCATATTTGAGGGAAAGAGGTAACCCGACCTCCGACGCTACCGCAAGCAGTGAAATCTAAGGGAGCATGACGAACTTGCTGCCGGTTACTCAGGATAGAATAATATCAAACAATTTTATTGTCTAAGTCACTAGTTAATCACATGTTGCAATAAACTAAAGAAAAAAAAAATCATATTCATCTTTATTTGCATTCCATAATGTCATGTGTGAAGATCTTACAATAGGCTTAAAGCTAGGAACCAATTACGGACCCTGTAGGGCACAGCAAAAGTATAAAACTAATACAAAATAAAATTAATACACATGTTAACAACTTTAAAACATGTCCTTATCATTAATTAACTTATTTTTATTATAAGTTGTAGCATTTTTATTATAATATGTAAGTATAAGTTATAGCTTTTATTTAAAGATTCATTATTTGTGATAGGTAACAGTAATAGCATAACAATTATTTGGCATGATTGAAACATTCTTAACATAATTTTAATAATAGTATAATATTTATGAGTGTTAACGCCTGTGAAGACGTCATTGTTCGCTTTGCTATGCAAAAGGGTCAGGCGCCCAGTACGGATATTATTTTTTACAAACACCTTCATTACCACTTATAAAAATCAAAATTTTCAACATAGTCGCGAACTTGTGCGCTCCACATATAGTTTAATGTAATTCATTTTTACCAAAATTATACACCATAACTCGGTTCAGGAATTTCATTCAAGTCATTGAAGCCCCAACATCTGGCGACCTACGACAAAACCTGCAATTTTTGCGAAAACAAGTTCGACCACTACCACCACGCGCTGCCGGTGTAGCTATTGCGCCGCAGCTACATACTTTCATCATACCTGGGATCCCTGGAGGTGCACCAGCCATTGCAGCCACCGCCGGTCAACGATCAGCATTCAGCATCGTACCGCAGCCTCGGCCAATGCAGCTAAGTGCCCATTTTTCCTTGTGAATTCCCTGATACCTAATTACCCTTACCTTTTACCCTTATCCTTAATAAATCTGTCTAATAACTATTTAAAATAGCTTCTATGAGTGCATTGCTGTCTAATGAGATTGATGAACGTGATATTATCGAACAATTATTTATATCCAAAATTGCAATTGCTCAAAGTATTACACAAAAATATAACTCAAACCGTCACGATGAAAGAAATTACAGGGATTTAAATTCAAGTCAGGTAACTGCAGGTCCCTGTAATCACGATCATTTTGATATAGGTTTTAAATTACCCCAAATTCAAGTTGCTTAGTTCGACGGGTCTTGCTTCTGTTGGCTTGAGTTTCGTGACACATTCTTAGATATCTATAGTCCACAATAACGACCGCATCGCTCCTATTCACAAATTCCATTATCTTATTTCGTACTTGACTGGCGATGCAGCGCGCATTATCGCTAACTTAGAAGTGTCTAGCGCAAATTATGCGTGTGCTTGGAAATTATTATGTGACAGATATGACAATACACGACAATTAATAACTCATCATATAAATTTCTTATTATACATGAAACCAATCACAAGTGAGTCTGATAAATAATTACGATTCCTTGTAGACCATGTTAATAAAAACTTGCGTGCTTTAATTAGTCTCGGTCTAGGTTCACGTGACTGGGATATTTTACTGATTCACATAATGAGCCCTAAACTTGATGGCCAAACCAAAGCCAAGTGGGAAGAATACCGGGGCACTTTGGATACTAATACACCTAGTTTGCAACAGTTTTTTAAGTTTGTCACTGATCGCGCTGATGTGCTTGAGTCAATAAATAGCAGTTTTCCTTACTCTAAACCTAAAACTCAGACAACATCAAAGCATATAGATTCCAACAATAAAATAAAATCTCATTAGTCATACATTTCAAAGAGTGAAGTGAATACTTCTGATACATCATGCGTCATTTGTAAAGGTAATCATCGTTTATATGATTGTCCTACCTTTTTGGCTAAGAGTGTGGATGACCGTACCAGTGATGTGAGCAGATTGAAGCTTTGTCACAACTGCTTAAGATCAGGCCACTCTGCACGCAATCGTCGCATGCATCCGTGTCGCATGTGCAACACAAGGCACAATAGACTCTTGCATAAACAAGCTGATAGCAAAAATATTTCCAGTGTTGTCACCATTTCACCTGATATCACTGACGACACTATCGTTAATTTTTCTAATCAAAATAACCATCAAGTTTTACTGTCTACTGCTTATATTGAGGTAACTTATCCTACGACCAATCAAACAATGAACTTTCGTGCTCTTTTGGATTGTAGCAGTCAGTCATCATTTATTACTCAATCTCTTAAAACAAGACTTCTTCTCAAACCGACCACCACTTTACAGGTTAATATAATTGGCATAGGCAATAAAACTACCACTCAGGCAACAGAAACTTGTGTGGTTCAGTTGAAATCTCTGATGAAGCATTTCATCGTCACTTCTTCGTTTCTGGTGTTGCCAGTTTTGACCGGTAATATACCCCGAATACCCGTTGTGCGGGGTACAAGGTCGTGGGTAATATAAAAACACTGTTTGGATTTGGATTGAAACTGTTTATTAGAAGTTCTTCAAGGCTAATGTTAAATGTCTTAAAGTAAAATGTTAGTGTTGAATGTTTTGAATGCACCCGGTCCGTTTAAAGTATGGAAATGCACTGATGTTAAAGTATACATAAAATTGCCACTTAGATACAAGTACAATAGTTGTAGACTGCTGCGTTAGCAAGTGTTCGGTAGCTTAGACCGAACACCCGTTGACGTTAAAAAACTTAATATTTCAAGTGATTACTTTTTAGCAGACCCTCACTTCCACCAACCTGCACCTGTTGATGTTGTCATCGGTGTCGATATTTTCTGGGACATTATTGGCCGCGATCAACTTTCTCTCGGTCTTAATTCACCTGTATTGAGAAGTTCTTATTTCGGTTGGTTGGTTTCAGGTCCAATGTATTTTAAGTTATCCACAAACAATAAGTTAAAGGACACTGATAATAATATAGATTCAAATCATTCAGTCATTTCTATAGCAGCATTTTCTATATGTCGTCTGTTGACAAAATACATCAAGAATTAACAACATTCTGGGACATATAAAATTTTCTCCAAACTAAAACACTTATGAGTCATAGCGAGAAGGCATGCGAAACACATTTTTTGTCACACACCTTCCGTTTAAATACTGGTAGATTCTCAGTCAGTCTACCCGTAAAGGATACACCTGATTGTCTTGGTGAATCTTATTCACTAGCTAAAAAACGTTTGTTTATTTATTTATTTTATTTAATTTAGAAAGGCGATTTCGTAAACAACCACATGTGAAATCGCAATGTGTAGATTTTATGCGCGAGTACGCATACTTAGGACATCTTTCAGAATCCGCTGTTCTTTTACCTTCTACATCTTACTTCCTTTGCCATCACGCTGTCTTCAAAGACAGTAGTGAATCTACGAAAATTAAGAGTCGTGTTCGACGGCTCGGCTCCTACTTCATCGGGTCAGTCTGTGAATGACATCCTCATGGTTGGGCCTAATATGCAGGACTCACTGTTCTCAATTTTAATAAGGGCTCGACAACATAAGTTCCTCCTCACGGGTGACATTGAGAAAATGTACCGTCAAGTCCGTGTTCATTAGGAGGATCATAATCTTCAACTTATTTTATGGAGAGAGGATGAGTCTTTGCCCATCAAAACGTTTCAGCTAAATACTGTGACTTACGGAATGGCAAGTTCCAGCTACTTGAGCACTCGATGTCTATGGCAGATTGGTGAAGAATATTCTGATCCTATGGTTAAGGATATAATTCAAAATGATTTCTTTGTGGACGATCTCATCACCGGCTGTGAAAGTGAGGATACCCTACGTTATATTCACCAATCTGTAACTGAAGAATTAAAGAAAGGATGCTTTAATCTTCGTAAGTTTAAGACTAATTTACCATCATTATCTGATTCAAATATTCTAACTGATACATACATACACTAGGCATGGGATGGAACCCATCAACTGATCAGTTACATTTCCCTATCAAATGCCCATTTTCCTCTAACAATAATTTAACTAAAAGATCATTTCTATCGTCCCTGTTTAAAATCTTTGACCCCTTAGGCCTGATTTGTCCGTGTGTAATAAAAATGAAAATGTTGTTACAACAACTGTGGCTGCATAATTTAACTTGGGACTCCCCAGTTCCAGATGAAATTCAAAGAGAATGGAACAAGTTTATGCAGTCTTTACCTTCTCAGTTAGCTCTAAAAGTTCCACGGCATGTGCTCTGTAATAATCCAGCATCGGTAGAAATACATTCATTTAGTGATGCGTCCCAACATGGTTACGGAGTTTGCATTTATTTACGTTCGGTTAATACTGCGAACGAGGTCACAGTCAATTTGCTTTGTTCTAAATCCAAAGTAGCTCCTATTAAAGGCACGACTATCCCTCGCCTGAAATTGAGCGCTGCCCTACTGGCAGCAAGGTTATGCAAGGCTGTCAGGAAGTCACTGCGATATGAAGTTCAGCATCAAGTGCACTGGTGCGATTCGTCAGTAGTGCTAGCCTGGCTCCACACCAGTTTTATAAATTTTAAAAAATTTGTAGCTAATAGGATTTCTGAGATTTGTGAGCTACCAGATGCCTCCTCGTGGCGCTATGCGCCCACATCTGTCAATCCTGCAGACTTCATATCTAGAGGAGTTAGTTCAGATAAGCTCAGCAGTAGTAGTACCCAGCTATGGTGATCAGGCCCTCATTTCTCATGGAACTTGAAAGTAATTGACTAAACCTAATTGCACTACCA
The DNA here is from genome assembly GCA_947578705.1 of Lacanobia wlatinum. NCBI lineage: Eukaryota > Metazoa > Arthropoda > Insecta > Lepidoptera > Noctuidae > Lacanobia > Lacanobia wlatinum. The sequence continues at coordinate 2,561,799 of OX388022.1, read as the reverse complement.
CTCATGTTATTACTCAAAGTGAATCTATAATTAATTTTAAAAACTTTTCTAGCTTAACTAAAATAAAAAGATCTTTCGCTTACGTGCCGGACCACAAGACGAACGGTGATGCGCCACCGGTACATGGGGACATCCCACCCACACGCACTAAACGTTTTAGGAACACATTCATAGTGCGTACAGCTAAGGAGTGGAATTCCCTGCTGGAGTCTGTGTTTCCTGATAGCTACAACCTGGGTGTCTTTAAGACAAGAGTGAATAGGTTGCTTCTAGGCAAACGTGCTCCATCTTCGACCGCATCATCGCTTACCATAAGGTGAGATAGTGGTCAAACGGGCGCCTAAAATTGAAAAAAAAAGCGTGCTAAGATTTATTAATTATCTAAAAACTAATAAAGATAAACTTCTTGGCAATTTGACGGTCGATGAATTGAATAATTCTTTTCTTTATTTGTGTCGTCTCGCACAGCAAGACTCATTCTTCTGTGAATATAATTTACTATGCAACAATGAGGCTTTAAGTTCTAAATCAAATATTTTATCACCGAGTCCATTCTTAAATAACGACAAGGTCATCAGAGTTGGTGGCTGACTAGGCTCGTTTGATTATGATTTTAATAAAAAGCACCCTGTTCTCCTACATGCTTCGCATCATTTTACTAAATTGATTTTCGAGTACGAACATAAACGCGGACTACATGCTGGTCTACAATTATTGTTGGCCGTTGTTGGGGAATACGTTTGGCCGATTAACGGCAGAAATTTAGCTAGACGCATTTTTAATAACTGCCACAGGTGCAGACGCTTGCAGGGCAAGCCTATTGCTCCAATAATGGGACATTTACCCTCATAACGTGTCACGCTAGGCTTTCCATTTTGCACAGTGGGAATCGATTTCGCTGGCCCATTCCATATAGTGAACAGAAAGGGACGTGGTGCTTCGTTTGTCAAGTGCTATCTTTGTTTTTTCATTTGCCTTCGTTACAAAATTTTTCACCTCGAAGCCGTAAGCGATTTATCTAAGAACGCTTTCGTCATGACATTCCGAAGGTTTGTGTCACGAAGAGGTACGCCAGCGGAAGTATTCTGCGACAATGGACGCAACTTTGTCGCAGGAGCTAAAGAAATTAATGATTTTTTTAAGATTTACCAAAACAAGTTATCTGTTTTTGCATGTTCGAAAGGCATTCAATTTAACTGTTCACCAGCTTACGCTCCTCATTTTGGCGGTATTTTTGAGGCCGGTATCCGTTCAGCGAAATTTCATATTAGGCGAGTGATGGGTAATTCTCATTTAAGTTTTGAAGAACTTCAAACTCTTTTCGCTCAGGTAGAAGCTGTTTTAAATAGTAGACCTCTGTCCCTTATCCGCCTCTCCTGACGATTTCCATTGCCTTAGTCCTGGGCATTTTCTCATTGGTCGGGCTCTTACCGCACTGCCTGAACTAGCTTTAGAAGACTGCCAGTCAACCAGCTTGCAGCGCTACGCTAGGCTGCAGTAAATATGTCAGTATTTTTCGCGGCGCTGGCAACGTGATTACATAGACGAGTTGCAACTTAGCCGTAAATGGAAGACCAACACCGACGCAGTCAAAATTGGAGACATGGTCCTGCTGCAAGAAGATGGCCTCCCACCCTTATGTTGGAGGCTTGGCCGCATTGTACGGCTGTTCCCAGGACAAGATGGGATTTCACGAGTAGCCGACATAAATACGATACGAGGAACTATACATCGCCCTCTGGTACGCATCTACCCCTTACCGACAGAAGAGGAGCTCCTGAAGGGTTGAAACCTCGTGAGTTTCAACGGGGGGAGGATGTTAACGCCTGTGAAGACGTCATTGTTCGCTTTGCTATGCAAAAGGGTCAGGCGCCCAGTACGGATATTATTTTTTACAAACACCTTCATTACCACTTATATAAGTAAAAATTTTCAACATAGTCGCGAATTTGTGCACTCCACATATATTTTAATGTAATTCAGTTTTTACCAAAATTATACACCATACCTCGATACGGAAGTTTCATTCAAGTCATTGAAGCCCCAACAATGAGTGTGAATTCCAAACTAAACAAGACAAGAGAAGAGAGAAGACAAGTTTGTCTGTTTGTGTGAAATTGATTTTTTTGTCATTTAGTATTCGTTTATTGTGAAGTATGCTTTTTTAATTAATAATTGTTTAAGCTTACCTGTAAAAGTTATATCGCTAGTTTCGTTTTTTATTGCATCTGGTAGTTTGTTAAATATTTTTATTGACAATACGTAAGGACTATTTGAATGTAATTTCATACGCGAAAAGGGTGGCATTAAAATGTTTTTATATCTGACCGATCGGTCTTTATGTTTATCACCGCGGGTTGTAAAAATGCTCGTGTATTTTCTAACAAATTTGCAATTTTAAGGATATAGATAGATGGTAAGGTGAGTATTTTATGTTTTATAAAAAAGGGTTTACAGCTACCAGTTGGTTCTATGTTAACAATGATACTATGGGTGTCTCGAGCAGAACATGCATAGCGTGCCGGACTAACTACAATACGATCTAAACTTAATGACCGCTGGCGCGCGCCGCCATTAAGTTGATACGGGAGTCTCGAACAGCGCGATCGCAACCTGCCCGCGCGGCCGCGCAGTGAGGAGCGGACGGCTGGCGTCATCTGTGGCTGGCGTGCAGCGCGCGCCCTGCCGCCTACATCGCGAACGATACGTTGGAGCGAGACAAAAGTCGCGTTGTATGTGTGTTGGTTTCCTTTTCTAACATGTGTATTTATACGGGTTGGTCGGCGAATAAAATGACATTATAAATCTGTCAGCTGTTTTACTCAATTCGTCCCTCTGGTGCAAGCCTCCACAATTGGTGACCCCGAATATTAAAACGGAACACTGTTTTTTTGAAGATCTTTTTATGTGGAGCAAGCTACCATGGCAGAAGAGCAACAAGCGAAAGTCCAAACCGACATTAATTACGACGTGGGCGCAGTATCCGTGCAGTCGCGGCTCTTACCTTTCTGGAGAGAAATTCCACGTGCCTGGTTCATCCAATTCGAAGCCGTGATTGACCCGTTGAAGACCTCAGATGACCAGAAGTTTCGATATCTACTACAACAGCTGCAAGCGGTCGACTTACAACATTTGACCGACATACTTTACAATCCACCCGCAACTGGAAAATATGAAAAAGTAAAACAACGCCTGCTCGAAGCCTACGATAAATCAGATGTCAAGAATTTCCAAAAACTTATCAGTGGACTAGAGTTGGGAGATCAGAAGCCCTCCCAGCTGTTAAGGAAGATGCGGGAACTCGCAAGCGGCATGATTACCGAAGAAGGTCTCAAAATAGAATGGCTAAATCACCTACCCGCACAAGTTCGAGTCGTCTTGTCCGTAAACAAGGAATCATCGTTGGACACGTTAGCTGCGATGGCAGACAAGATGGTGGAGTACGCAGAGAGTCCCAACGTCGCAGCAGTCACAGCACCAGCTCCATCCTCGTCGTCTACATCATCCATGACACAGTTGGAAACTCTGGCTAAGCAAGTGGAGAAGCTCACGCTCGAAATCGCCGAACTACGTCGAGGACGGCCACCACACAGACACTATCGCCGCACGCACAACCCTCGCTTTCGATCCCGTTCACGCTCGCAGTCAACGCAACGTGGACCCGGACCGAAACCAGGAGATCCAAACTGGGAATGCCGCTACCACCACCGATTCGGAGACAAAGCAAAGCGCTGCGAATCGCCATGTTGCAGAAGGAAGAAGCCCTCGGAAAACTAGAGGCGACACCGACCGTGGCGGACGTCGGTGTCCCGTACACCAGTAATCGCCTTTGTGTACACGACCGTAACACACACGAACGTTTCCTCGTGGACACAGGCGCAGATATTTCCGTTTTGGCGGCTAATCATAAAAAAAACAATACTGCAAGCGCCTACAATTTATACGAGGCAAACAACACACCAATCAAGACTTATGGGCAGAAAACTATCAGGTTAAATTTTGGACTACGAAGAGATTTTGTTTGGTCATTCATCGTCGCAGACGTCAAAACCTCAATACTGGGGGCGGATTTTCTCCGTCATTTTAAACTGCTGGTGGACCTGGACAAGAAAAAGTTAGTAGACAAGATTACCGAACTATCTATCAACGCATTAGAAGTTTCTACAAACACCGAATCCGTTCACATCATTAGCAACAATCAAGTATACTACAGTATATTGAAACAATACCTATTGATAGCAGACTTAATTGGAAAGAGCACATTAACGGGGTGTGTGATAAATTGAGATGCATGTTGGCTAAATTTTCTATTATTAAATGTAAAATACCATATCGAACTCTATTAATGCTTTACAAAGCTTTGGTTCAATCAACTATATCCTATGGTCTGTCGAGCTATGGTAGGACATATAAGACGCACCTTGATCAAATTTACGCAATTCAATTGCGCATATTGAAAGTAATTGTCCCGCACAACATTAAGAAGAAATACAAAAATGACTATCACAAATTATTTAAATTCTGTAACATACTACCTATACATGAACAAACTAAATATACACTGTTAAAAGAAGAATTTTTTAATGAAAACCTAAAGAAAACAAAAAGCGTAAATAGTACTGAAATTAGAACTCGTAGCGTAATCAATGCTCAGCTGTTACTTCCAAAGTACACGAACTTACACGGCATGAGATCATTAAAGTATATAATACCTTACCTTATTAATAAACTACCTATATCATTGAGAGACAAAATAACTCAGAAAAACATAAAACACAAATTAAAGGAACATTTTTTACAAAATTTAGATACCTAAATATATAAATCAATAAAATACATTATTTAATTAATTATGGATAAATATTTCAAAGCAATAATAAAGCATAAATTAATACCTTATAATGTTATTACTACACAAATAAAGTTGAAATTTAACTATTATTAAAAACATTACTAATAACTTTTGGGAACAACCTGTATCAATTTTTTTTTTTGTACTAAGGATGGACGACCGGATTGGTAACTGATGACGCTCATTAGTATTTTAGATAATGTTTTTCGCATATACCCGATGTAATTTTATTTTTATTTTCTGTTGTTGTTTTTTTTTTCTAATTACCTACTAAGGGTGTTATATGTATTTTTTTGTCGGAATGTGTAGTCGATGATTTTGGTGCACGGTAAAACTCTAATGAGTTTATGTTGGCATCAACTTAATGTGTAAAATGTATGTGTACTACTGAATGAATAAATAAATAAATAATAAATAATAATAATAAATATCCAGATGTCCTACGTCCCATGTCGCTGAAACAACCACCGAAACATGACGTTGTGCACCATATCGAAACTACCGGCCCCCCACTCTACGCCCGCCCCCGGCCGCTGCCCCCGGACAAGTATAAGGCAGCCAAGGAAGAGTTTGACCGCATGATAGAAATGGGAATCTGCAAGCCATCAAAAAGCCCATGGGCCAGCCCACTTCATATTGTCAAGAAAAAAGACGGTAGATTACGCGTGTGTGGTGATTATAGACGGTTGGATGGTCTTAATGCGGTCACTCAGCCAGATCGCTATCCCGTACCTCGCATCCAAGATTTCACGTACCAACTACATAATAAGAAGATATTCTCGAAACTCGATTTAAAAATGGCTTACTATTGGGTACCAATCAGCAAGGAAGACGCACAAAAAACGGCGATCACAACACCTTTTGGAATGTTCGAGTTCAATTGCATGACTTTTGGATTACGCAACGCCCGCCAAACTTTCCAACGGTTCATGCACGAGGTACTGAGAGGCATAGACGGCTGCTTCTGCTTCATTGACGATATACTCCTCTGCGAAGAAGACGAAGACAGACACAAGCAGCTACTTCATACAATTCTACAGCGGTTGGACAAGTACGGTGTAACACTAAACATAGAAAAATGCGAATTCGGAAAAGAAACAATTGACTTTCTTGGTTATGAAGTATCGACTACCGGCATTAAACCAACAACGGAACGAGTTAAAGCTATATCTACCTACCCGAAACCAAAAACCATTCTCGAACTTCGACGATTTTTGGGGATGATCAACTTTTACCGAGACTGTCTCCCCCAACAAGCTGAACTACAAAACGAACTTAACAAGTACCTACATAACAAAAAGCGCAATGACAACACGCCGATCGAGTGGACAGCGGACGCAGAGCAAGCTTTTGAGAAGTGCCGCCAAAGCATCACAGAGGCTACCATACTCTCACACCCAGTTCAAGGAAGTCCCCTCGCCATCATGACAGATGCTTCTGATAAAAGCCTTGGCGCAGTTCTCCAACAAAAAGTGGACAAAGTTTGGAAACCACTAGCATTTTATTCAAAAGCAATGAGCGCAACACAACGTCGGTACAGTGTATACGATCGCGAATTGCTAGCTATGTATACAGCTGTCAAACACTTTCGCCGATTAATTGAGGGTAGCGACGTCGAAATATACACAGACCACAAACCGCTTACCTACGGTCTTACTAGAACAGCGAGTACCTCTGACACACCGAGACGCGAGAGACAACTGCATTTCATAAGTCAATTTTGTATCAGCATAAAATACATAAAAGGGGAACAAAACACAGTCGCCGACGCCTTATCAAGACTCGAAGAGATTATTTGTCCATCAGCTATCGATTATAATCAACTAAGCATCGATCAACAACAAGACCAAGAACTCAAGAAACTCAAAAAACAAGCAAACTTGATATTCAAAGAAATAACAATACCCGGTTGTAATCGACCAATCACATGTGAGCATTCCACTACAATACCTCGACCGTATCTACCCGCAAGACACCGTTACGCAGCCTTCAAAGCGCTACATGAATTATGTCACCCGGGCGTACGTAGCACAAGAGAACTGATGACAAGAAAATTATTTTGGCCATCTATGAATAAAGAAGTAGCACAGTGGACCCGCGCCTGCATTAGTTGCCAGCGAGCGAAAGTACATCGTCACGTAACCACGCCGCTAGTACAATTCCCACCGTCGCAACGCTTTGAACATATTCACACTGACGTAATCGGCCCGCTTCGATTGTCTAATGAATATCGGTACTGCGTCACTATAATTGACCGATGCACCAAATGGCCCGAGGCGGTTCCAGTCCGTGACGTCACAGCGGAGGTCGTCGCGCAAGTACTGTATGAGACGTGGATCGTGAGATTCGGCTGCCCGCTACGCATCACGACAGATCAAGGACGCCAGTTCGAGTCTTCATTGTTCAATGCACTCATGAAGAAAATGGGAATCAACAGAATTCGTACTACAGCATACCACCCACAGTCAAATGGTCAAGTTGAGCGATGGCACCGAACAATGAAAGCTGCGCTTATGGCCCGCGGGGCAACAACGACATGGACAGAGGAACTTCCAACCGTATTATTGGGATTACGCACTGCCCTGCGACAAGACAATAACCTTAGCCCAGCTCTAATGACGTACGGAACCACACTTCGCATACCATCCGATTTCCTTGAGCCACAAAAATCAACAATCGACGACGCCGAGCTAGTGCGCCGTCTCACTCGCACGATGGCGACACTCACTCCGGCACCGCACCGCTCGCAATCAGCTGACAAGCCGTTTGTTTATAAGGACTTATCGACGTGTACGCATGTCTTCGTTCGCAATGATACCACCAGACCGCCGCTCACACCACCGTACGATGGCCCATATGAAGTACTGAAGCGACACGACAAATACTACGAGATCCAGTTACCATCACGCACTACAGTAGTGTCACTGGATCGACTAAAGCCAGCCTACATCGTCGACGAAACTGACACAAGTTTTTCGAGTACCCAGACGTCAGCGGCGGCACACTCCCATACATCGACAGCTCACCATGACTCGACCACTACCTCTGCACCTGCAAATCAACCCTATATTACGAAAAGCGGTAGATTGGTCAAGAAAAACGTACGCTTTTCTTGAGGGGGAGTGATATGGCAGTCTCGAGCAGAACATGCATAACGTGCCGGACTAACTACAATACGATCTAAACTTAATGACCGCTGGCGCGCGCCGCCATTAAGTTGATACGGGAGTCTCGAACAGCGCGATCGCAACCTGCCCGCGCGGCCGCGCAGCGAGGAGCGGACGGCTGGCGTCATCTGTGGCTGGCGTGCAGTGCGCGCCCTGCCGCCTACATCGCGAACGATACGTTGGAGCGAGACAAAAGTCGCGTTGTGTGTGTGTTGGTTTCCTTTTCTAACATGTGTATTTATACGGGTTGGTCGGCGAATAAAATGACATTATAAATCTGTCAGCTGTTTTACTCAACTCGTCCCTCTGGTGCAAGCCTCCACAATACGAATTAATTTCTTTTGGAGAATGAAAAGTGTAGGCGCGTCTGTGCTGTTTCCCCACATTATAATGCCATAGTTGAGCCATGCAAGAGCGTAGGCGTAGTAGGTGGTAAGTGCAGTTTGCAAGTCGGTAGTTTTTTTTACTTCTCGAAGTGCATAGGTGAATTTTGATAATTTTGATCGTACTGTTTTTGTATGGGGCTTCCAAGAACTGTGCGTCCTAATAGCGTAAAATCGTTAAGGCTGGGTTATCCGGGCCTGTTGGCAATGAAAATGCTACCTCCACCCGCGAACCCTCATGTTTAACACGACGATGTTATACGATGTCCTACCGATGACCGCCGACTTCTTCGCAGAATAAATACGTCACAGTGCAAAATATTTGCAGTTGATCTACTGAATTGTTTTTCTTTTAGACATGATTTCATATGTTTTACATTTTATCGTTACGTTTTACATTTTATGTCAGTAACTCATGACAGACAAGGCGGTGGACTTAGTTTTATAATAGTGATAGTGTATAGTGATCTAGTGTTAGTGATAGTGATGTAGTTTGGATTATGATTTTACAAATGAAACCGAAACAATTTTAAAAACATGTTTTTTAATAACACAATATAGCTATGTGAGAAAAAGTAAATTAACATAGTAATAACAGAAAAAAACCGATGCTTTTCCATAAAATCTCGAAATCAAAGCATTTATTACAACAACACCATTTACAGGAACTATTGAATTTCCCGGCAGTCAGTTCCTAAGCGTAGATCCCTATATTGACTCTATTATTGCTGCTTCTACATGTGAAAACAATATAAAAAACGCCGGCCATGTGCGAGTCGGACTCGCCTACCGAGGGTTCCGTAGCTACAAATTACTTTTAATAAAGGCAAGGCATTTGTACTGCTTCTCGGATATTGGATTTTTTCCCGCCATGAGTTATTCAAATTCTGGAAAAAGTAGAACTCTGTAGGCGCAGGGTCTGGTGAGTACGGCGGATGTCGGAGAGCTTTCAACCCCAGCTCTTAAGTTTAGTCTTGGAGACCGTCTGCTCTGCAGTATGACGTCGCGCGCTGTCGTACAGGAGCAGTGGAGACACGAGCGATTGACCAAAGCTGGTTGGAGACGTGCAAGTTTCTCCATCATTGTGTTCAGTTCTTCACAGTACACATCTGCTGTAATGCTCATCCCCTTTGGTCAAAACCTATAATGAGCTCAATGGTTCCACTATTATTACGCTTATACTGTAACCATACTCTATTGTTTTTTTGCCTAATAGAGTCGTGCTACTACAGTTATAATATAAAATCGTTTAAAATATTCTAAAAAATTTTTGGAATTGTCTCCATTGTGGCACATTTCTTTGATACACATTTCTTTTACTACCTATGTCACGAAAATTTTTAGGTGAAAATGGTTGCAAACCAACTTTATAAATGGTCATCATATCAGCCGAAAGACATCCACTACTGGACATAGCTCTACCCAAGTGTCCTCATCGACCGTCTCTTCTGTTCACACCACTTCAGTTTGGCGATCCTTCAGGCAATGTTGGTAACCTTGGTTCTCCTGCAAATATCATCATTCTTGATTCGATCAATACCCTTTCCATTGCCTTTTGGGTGACTTTACGCCATTTGATGAGGCCCATTGTGAGCGACCAAGTTTCGATTCCGTAAGTCACCCATATACATAGACTTTCGTCTTGAGACACTGGTATGTGAGACGATTCGACGGTTGACTTCTTTCTCGAAGTTAGCTCAACCTAACTGGACCGTTTGTCCCAGGTAGACGTACTTGTCTACATCTTAGAGTGTAGTCTTTGATCTTAATAGGGGTGGGTAATTGTTGTAAATCTTAAACCATCATTCAAAATAAAAAAAAACATATTCAATGATCTCCCACTAAATATAATATAATTTAAGATAGTTCGTCGACTTCATAGATTTTATTGCTACCCTTAGATTTGTTTTTTTGATTTATTGCAACGGGTCCGGGTTAGTCAGACTAGGCAAAGTCTGTCTCTATAGTAAGGTACTGTATGTATCTTTATTCTGATAGCATAGGTAAAGCTCAAAGAAGAAAGCAGTACCTACTTAAAAGCAGTCATATTTTTCTGTTTGACTGCCTTTTTTGTGTGGAATCGAGACCTGTGAGTAAGCTGATTAAGTAGTTTTCCTCTGGTCCCAGGAGGAAAAAAATCTTATTGTGTGATGGAACTCCGTAGGCCCTGATCCTGTGATGACTATAGGCCATGGCACATTATAAGGGCACCGCAACGGCACAGCAGAAGCACGGCGTCGCCTCGAATTTAGGCTACGTCTAGCCACCAGCGCGCTAAGTACGCGTCGTCTGCAAGGTGTAAGCTCACAGTCCGCACCGACTGCAAGGTGCAAGCTCGCAGTCCGCACCAGCCGCGAGGTGTAAGCTCGCCATCCGCGCAACGGCCGCGAGGTGCAAGCTCGCCGTCCGCGCACCGGCCGCTAGGTGCAAGAGCGCCGTACGCGCGAGGCGAGGCGCGAGAGGCGATGGTGGTGCGCGGGCGAAGGCGCAACGACGTTGTTTCGATAGCGACGTGCTGTCGACGCACTGCAAGCACGCGGTCAGCTCGCTAAGGCGATTGGCACACTGCACCGCATCACGCAGCGTAGCGCGGGAGTGCGTGATCTTACGTTGCTTGAAAGTATCTCTCTTTGTATTAAAAATACGCGTAGTGCAACACACTGAAAACACATTCACGCGTAGTTTTTGACTTCGTCGCCACGCGCGCACCCCGCAGCGTGCGCGCGGGCTGGACTGCACGTTGCTGGCTTTTTCATATTGACATTATGAAATATATTTTACGACACACGATTTAAGGCTCTAATTTGAATTACAAGTAAATTGCTGGGTTGGAGCGGCGCCGCTGCGGTGCCGGTATTGTGCCATGATCTTATGAAGTAAAATTAAAAAAAACACCGGTAGCACTCCGGGAGTGCCGGCAGAAGTGAAAACATGTAAATAATACATCCTTACTGTCGCGGTCACATCATAGACAAACCACCGACAGCAAAATAAACAAAAAGACACTGACGTGTGGCCGCGACAGCGACTGTCAGTGACAGATGTCAATCTTGACACAGTTCCTGACATAAACAAAACGAACCATAAAAACAACAAAAAATAACGTTGTTTAATTATAAGTACAAAAATACTATCATTTATGAGGTAGAATACAATGTTTATTTATTGCGCTATCGTACACAAATATGACAATTTACATGTACATTCATAATATTATATCGTTATTTATTTATATATTACATTAATTTTTATCTCTTAGAAAAATCAACTTTCATCCATAATTCCGTAATTTCGTATCCTTGGATACGCGTGGCACGCTGTACATAAACACAGACGGACATTCGCGCAAGCGCCCTGTGCCGCCTAAGCGGAGCAGCACACTCAGGCACGGTAGAAAGAGTGGGAGATACTAGTTCCTCTCCCTTCCCCTCGATCTTACGCTTTTTCGCATCACGTGACCCTGACGCGAGTCCGTCTTACGCTTTTTGCGATCAGGTCACGTGACCCTGACGCGAGTAAGATTTTATACCCATTACAGAAAAGTGCTCAACGCCGCTAAAGAAGTTTTCACTTCAAAAAACTTAATTGACACAAGTAGTTTTTGTTTGTTTTTTTTGTAATCTTTGTATCTAAATCATAATATTATAAAGAAATTTAATTTTTTTTTTTTTTTGAAAAATTTCAAGTATTACTTTACCGGCCTTCCTCTCCTCGGTCCACAGCACTGAAACATTAACCAGGAATATTTTATCATCCTCACTGGTTAATTTTGAGGTACCGTGTTTGACCGATGCGTTGAATGCTTGGAAAATGGCTTGTCCCAACTCGGATTTGCCCGACAGCCTGACCTCTCAGAGACGATGGGATGTGCCGCTCTGCAGTATTGTACGGAATAACTTGATTCATAAATCATGGAATACTGTTGAGCGCGCACGTCTGTTAGCCGTGGGAGAGTGGGGAGTCGGGTTTGTGGCTTCAAGCACTCCCGTCATTCACCATAGGTACTATAATGGATGACGCATCGTTTCGGATCGCGGTCTGTCTCCGCTTAGGCGCACCTTGTGTTGCTCCGCATCGTTGTCACTGCGGAGTAGCTGTCGACAGCCTCGGACACCACAGCCTTTCCTGCTGCATGAGCGCAGGCCGCATAGCACGGCACGCTAGCATCAATGATATTATTCGTCGAGCTCTTGTCACCGCCGGCGTACATGCAGTATTAAAACCTAGTGGCTTGGTACGTGACGATGGGAAGAGACCAGATGGTATGACGTTGGTGCCGTGGAAGGTGGGTAGGCCTCTGGTGTGGGACGCTACTTGTCACCGCCGGCGTACATGCAGTATTAAAACCTAGTGGCTTGGTACGTGACGATGGGAAGAGACCAGATGGTATGACGTTGGTGCCGTGGAAGGTGGGTAGGCCTCTGGTGTGGGACGCTACATGTGTCGACACCCTTGCGCCATCACATGTTCCAAGTACGGCGAGCTGTACCGGCGCTGCTGCTGCGACTGCTGAGGCCCTCAAGCGGCGCAAATACTGCAACCTTATTGGTAATTACAGTTTTGAGCCGTTTGGGGTCGAAACACTAGGGTCATGGGGTCCGAGTGCGCGTCTCCTTTTTAAGGATATTTCTCGCCGACTGATCGACACTTTGCGTGACCAGAGGGCTGGCTCGTTCTTTGCTCAAATAATTAGTATTGCCATTCAACGTGGCAATGCTGCCAGTCTTCTGGGCACGTTTCCGGATGACAGCGATGCGGAGGAATTCTTCGACGCCTGAGTGTATTTGTTTTTGTATATTCATATGTATATAGTTAGGATTTATTGCTTATTTAATATTACTTTTTAATATAAAGAAATTAAAAAGGTATTGAAACTCCTTTATGATAGCTACATTAATTTATCGATAAAAATTTGAAATGTGACCAAGCCTATTGTCAGATGTCAAAAAAGTCAACAAATCAAATTAATATTTTCATATTCAATTAAAACAATAATATACTATCATCATATTTTGCCCAAACTTCTGAATTTTCCTGAGTGTCAACTTTTTCCTGTTGTTCTTTTTACTGGCCATTTATATTTTACACAACTGTGCCGCGGTTTTTAAAAAAAAAAGTGTCACAAGTCTGGCTCCAAACACGTCCCGTGGGACTCTGCAGGGTTCAAAGGCAAGCTATTCTCCACTAATTCGATGTTCATTAAAAATTTTATTACAAAACTCAAAAATCTAGCCGCACTTGGCCCTCCGAAATTTGATTACCTTTCAGTTCGTGCAATTTTCAAATAGTTTTGTGCTGTAATTAGGAAATGAGATTGAAAATAGTTTTTCAAATCAATCCTTTTTCATCAATTTTTTTTTTTGATCGAGAAAATGATATTATTTCTTGTTTTCACTTTCACTTGCCACTAGAACAAGGATGTATCCCTTACATTTTTTTTTCCGGGCTTAAATTCACTTATTTGACTATTTACAATTGATTAAAAACAGCCAAAACCCGGATAACCCAGCCTTAACTAGTTCAATTTTTGTGCCATTTGTTGAGAAATTGACTGGTAATGGGGATTTTTGATGAGGGTAGAAACACCATTAGTTTAGTTTTTTTTATAATTAATGTGTCTGTCCATCCATTTTGTTGTTTTGGCGAAAATCGTGTCTAGTTGTTCATTTATATTACTACTAGCTGACCCGCGCAACTTCGTCTGCATCATAAAATGTAATTATTTACGACATCACATTAGAAACCTCAAAAATAACAGTATTTTTCCACTATTTAATGGATATTATCTATACATATAATAAAATCGTAGACTAACCGTGTCTGTACATTGAATATTTTTGCATGAAAATTACACAGAAAACTCAGGAAAAAGGTATAAAACACAAAAATGCAATTTTTGAAGTTTTTGTCTGTTTGTCTGTGCGTTTGTGGGAGCATCACGCATAAACCACAGATTGGATTGCAAATCTAAGTACTTAAAAATATTAAGTGATAACCCGAGTAACATTTAGCGTTTATTTCATCAAAATCGACCCACAAAATCAAAAGATATTGAATTTTTAAGTTTAGGAAGAAACTTCCTAATGTATTCAGATGAGTCAGAGCGACATCTATTGAGAAAAAATAAAATGCACGAAAGCATTCAAAATTGTTGAGTTATTTGTGAAACTTTTAATACGTGGCAAATTAAAAGTGATCATCTTATACCTTTTCATTATTTATCGATACAATCGATCCACAAAATTAAAATATATTAAATTTTTAGTTTAGTAAGAAACTTCCTAATGTATTCTGATCAGTCAGAGCGCCATCTATTGAAAAAATCAAATCCACGAAAGCATTCAGAATATAACACCAAAACAAATTGTTGAGTTATTTGTGAAACTTTTAATACGTGGCAAAATAATAGTGAACATTTTAATACCTTATCGTTATTTATCGTTACATACGAGCTTCTTATTTAACGTCTTCCGCTGCCAAATATTTTGCCGGTTTACGACATGGTCGATAGATGGCGTTGTACTGATGACGCGTTTTTCTGAATTGCGGTGTTAAGATTTTCCGCTAGAGAACGACCCTCACACGATTTTAAAGTTAAGTTGTGGTTCGTTAGGGGTTTAGGTTCGGTGTCTAAAAGGTTTTAAAAGTCTCAGTTAGTACTAAGCCTCTCCGCGATCGATTCTGATTCGTGCGAAGTATCAGACGGTTCGATTTGTGAGCCAAGGCGAATTAGAGTTCCGTAACATAGGTGCTAACGGGACCCTATTAATAAGCCTTCACGTACGATTCTTATTCGTGCGAGTTTATTCATTTTATTTTTGTCTCGCTAATTTAAAAATGCCTTCTAAAAAAAGGTCGAATCTTTCACAATATAGCAAAAATGCTAAATATATGAGACTAAGTAGGTCTCAAGAAACAGCAGAAGATCGAGAAGCCAGACTTACTGCAGCTAGAGAAGGGCAGGCCAGAACTCGCACATTAGATAATTGTACTCAGCGCGAGTCTCGGCTAAGTACACAACGTTCTCGCATGGCAATTTCTCGATCTTACGAGAGTAGCTAGGAACGCGAAGAGCGTTTGTCGGTCGATAGAATGCGCCATGCATTGTCGAGAGAGTCGGAGACTTTCACAGATCGAGACGCTCGCTTGAGCTATCAAAGATCACGAACAGCGGCTTCTCGATCATTGGAAACTGAGGAAGAACGCGAAGCACGTTTATCAGCTGACAGAATGCATCATACATTGTCGAGAGAGTCGGAGACTTTCACAGATCGAGACGCTCGCTTGAGCTCTCAAAGATCTCGAACAGCGGCTTCTCGAGAGCTTGAAAATATTGAAGAACGTGATGTACGGTTAAACAGAGATCGTCAACATCACAACGATGCCAGAGCTCTCCAAAACGAACATCAACATCAACAGCGATTGGAATCGGCAAGAGCTAATTATGAACGCAGGCTCCAAGATAATGAGATTGTTTTAATGGCTGAAAGAGAAAAGATAGAGGCATTGAGACAAACAGAAACGCCAGAACAACATCAATTACGCTTAGACGCTGACCGGATTCGTCAAACTGTTAATAGAATGTCAAATTCATCTAACGATTTCGATGAGTCACAAGAATATGATGTTGCTGATAATTTAGTTCCCTGGATTAATAAAGAAAGAGCGGGTTTTTCATATTTGCCTTGCATTAACTATAATGGAGCTGCTTGCATAGGTGACATGGACATGAGCTGTAATTTCTGTGGTGCTCTCAAATGGAGGAACGAGACCAATGGAGTATGTTGTTTATACGGAAAAGTCTACATTGAAACATTTCAAGACCCTGCACAGCTTATTAAATCACTTTTAAGCGGTGAACATCCTCAGTCGAAATATTTTTTGGACAATATACGTTCATATAATGCTGCATTTCAGATGACGTCTTTCGGGGCGAAAGAAATCACAGAGGGATCGTTTATGCCAACTTTTAAGATACAAGGACAGGTATACCACCTGATATCATTACTGCCCCAAGGTGAGGCCAAATTCCTTCAAATTTATTTTGTATCGGACTACAATCAACAGGCTAATATCAGAAATAGGAATTTTCCTCAACTAAACCACCAACTTTTGTCTGAACTCCAAAATATGCTTCATCAAGTCAATCCGTATGTACACAGTTTTAAAGCTGCGTTGGACTCAATATCGCAAGGACAAGAAAATAATTACAAAATGGTAATCAGCGCTGATAGACGTCCTGTCACAGAACACCGCGGTAGGTACAACGCTCCTGTCACGGATGAGGTTGCAGTCGTTTTAGCAGACCAGGAAAATCATAGACGTGATATCGTACTCCGCACTCATGATAATCACTTGCAACGCATTATGGAGACATACAGAGCTTATGACGCTCTACAATACCCAATAATTTATACTCGCGGAGAAGATGGCTACAATTTCCAACTCTACCAAATCAATCCCATTACAAGGGTTCCAAACTACACCAAAAAAATATCAGCACAACAATTTTATTCATATATGCTTCAAATACGGCGTGGTCAATTTATTTATTTACAAAGATTTAGAAGATTGTTTAGTCAATTTATTGTCGATATGTACGCAAAAGTAGAGACTGAGCGCTTGGTGTTCATACGTAATAACCAGAGACGTCTACGCGCCGAAGATTATGTGCATCTACGCGACGCTATGCAACAAGACAACAACGCCGAAAACTTAGGTAGGTTGGTTATCTTACCATCCAGTTTTACGGGTGGGCCGCGTTATATGCACGAGCGAACGCAAGATGCTTTTTGCTATGTGCGAAAATATGGCCGACCAGACCTCTTTATAACCTTCACTACTAATCCAAAATGGAATGAAATTTCCAAAGAACTTCTTCCAGGACAGGCACCTTACGATAGGCACGATGTGATAGCTAGAGTGTTTGTTTTAAAATTAAAGCTTATGATGAACCTACTCTCAAAAGAAAAACTTTTTGGTGGAGTTCTGTGTTACATGTATAGCATTGAATGGCAGAAACGTGGATTACCACACACGCACATTTTAATCTGGTTACAAGAAAAAATTCGCCCTGATTCTATTGACACAGTTGTAAGTGCTGAATTTCCTGACCGAAACCAGGACCCAATCTTGCACGACATAATAAAAACACACATGGTTCATGGACCGTGCGGTGCCCTAAATAGAAACTCACCTTGCATGAAGGAAAACCGTTGTTCTAAAAGGTACCCAAGAACTTTTTTAAACTCTACGATATCTGGCGAAAATGGGTATCCTTTGTACCGTAGAAGATCACCTCAAGAAGGCGGGTTTACAGCTACAAGTAGGTTACGTGGTCAAGAAATCATTTTGGACAATAGATGGGTTGTACCTTATTCTCCGGTCAAAAACATTTCAAGCGCATATTAACGTTGAAATGTGCAACAGCGTTGAATCAATAAAATACATATGTAAGTATGTCAATAAGGGTAGCGATCAGGCCACGTTTGCCTTGAGAAATGAACAGGACGAAGTTACAAGATTTCAATCTGGCCGTTATATAAGTACATCTGAAGCGGTTTGGCGTCTCCTGAGTTTTCCGATTCACGAAAGACATCCGCCTGTAGTACATCTAGATGTCCATCTTGAAGGCGGCCAAAGACTTTACTTCAATCCTGAAAATGTGGCAGAGAGGTTAGAAAACCCAAGACAAACAACTTTGCTGGCATTTTTCCGACTTTGTCAATCAGATAACTTTGCAAAAACACTGTTATAATTATGACGAAGTACCGTCATATTACACGTATAATAAGTAGCAAGGTACTTTTAACCGTAGAAGACGTGGAACAGCTGTGGAAAATGAGCCTGGCATCTTTAAAGAACATGTCATCGGAAGAGTGTATGCAGTGCATCCAAACAACTTCGAATGCTATTACTTATGGTTACTTCTTTTGCCGAACTACGAAAATTTGATGGGATCCTATATCCTACCTACCAAGCTGCTTGCCAAGCGCGTCATTTGCTTGATGGAGACCTGCACTGGGATAACGCAATGGCTGAAGCATGCATCAGTGACAGTCCTCAACGCTTGTGACATTTGTTTGCGATTTTGCTGATATTTTGTGGACTTTCGGATGCTACACAGTTGTGGCAGAAGTATCAAGATAAGTTAGTGGAAGACTTTTTACAGGAATATGCAACTCAACAATGACAACGAACTAAACGATTACGTGAGAGTAATTTGAATCGATGCTTGCTAGATATCCAAGATATAGTTACGTCTATAGGCGGGCATCCTCTGTCGCAGTATAGTTTGCCCACTCCAACATTAAATCCCGAACGCATCAATAGAGAATACACAGCGGAAATAAATTATAATCCATCGGAAATAGCTCAAATATTACGAAATGATCTCTCGAAATTAACGCCGGAACAACGTTCAATATTAAGGCGAGTATGTCGAAGTGTCGAAGGCAATTTGGGGGAAATCCTGTTTTTGGATGCACCCGGAGGCACGGGGAAAACGTTTCTCACCAAAGTCATCTTGGCCCAAATACGCAACGAAAATAAAATTGCTCTCGCTGTTGCTTCATCAGGAATAGCAGCTACATTGTTACCTGGAGGAAAAACCGCCCATACAATGTTCAAAATTCCAATAAACTTGGACAGTACAGAAAACCCCGTTTGCAACATTTCTCGAAACAGTGACAAAGCAAGGGTTTTACGTGATTGCTGCTTGGTAATATGGGATGAGTGCACAATGGCAAACCGTAAAGCAGTGGAAGCGGTGGACAGAACTTTTTGAGATATAAGGCAAGACGATCGGCCTATGGGTGGCGTCACAATGCTCTTCTGCGGTGATTTTAGGCAGACACTACCGGTGATACCTCGAGGAACAAGGGCTGATGAAATAAACGCCTGTCTCAAGAGCTCGAGTCTGTGGCGTAACATTATACCAATGCATTTAACCATAAATATGCGGGCACACACAGGAGGTAACCCAAACGCACAGGAGTTTTCGGACTTTTTACTGAAAATTGGCAACGGAACCTTTCCACAAGAGGAAGGAAAAATCGTCCTACCTGAGCATCTTTGTAATACGGTTTCATCACTGCAAGATCTCATTTCATCCGTATATGGTGACTTAACAGCTCTGACGAATCGACCCAATGCATGGCTTTGCGAAAGAGCAATTCTAACACCACGCAATGATCAGGCCGCAACAATAAATGATAGAATATTGAACAGTGTCCCAGGGAACGCAACAGAATACCAGTCAATTAACAGAGTAATGGAACAAGAGGATGCTACCAACTATCCTATTGAATTTTTAAATTCCTTGAGTGCACCTGGTCTCCCATCACACAACATTACATTAAAAGTCGGAGTGCCTATCATTCTTTTAAGAAATTTAAGCCCTCCTAAATTATGTAACGGCACCAGATTAAAAGTCAAAAGTTTGCAGCAAAACGTCATTGAAGCAGAAATTTTGACTGGTTGCGGCACAGGAGATATCGTCTTTATACCCCGAATCCCTCTAATTCCTAATAACTTTCCATTTAGTTTTAAACGCGTTCAGTTTCCCGTAAGCTTATGTCACGCCATGACCGTAAACAAAGCACAAGGACAAACTCTTTCCGTAGCAGGCGTAGATCTGACTGTGAGTTGCTTTTCCCACGGTCAGCTGTACGTGGCTCTTTTCCGCATTAGCAATTCACATAATTTATATGCATACATTCCTGGAAATCTAACTTCAAATATAGTTTACAGAGAAGCATTAATGTGAATGATTTCATTATGTTTTACCAGCAAGCGGCTTCGCCCGCGTTTCACAAATTATCTGGCTTATCTTAATAGATATTTTAAATTGTTTGACGTAGTTTCATTTTTCTTTAAATTGTCCTCACATATAGAAACAACAAGGACAACGTAAACAGTATTTTTGTAATAGGTACATAACATGATATAAAAGAGTGGCCGCGGAGTCTCTTGCACGTTCTTTTTCTAAAGTATCTAGGTACCTGTAAATGGTTTATTTGAAATAAATGGTTTGAATCTTGAATATCTCCCAAGGTAGATACTCCCGAGATAAGAATGCCTATGAGGTATAAATTCCAGATTAAAATTTACCTCTGTGCGAAATTTCATCCAGATCCGTTCAGCTGTATTGGCGTGATTGTGTTTGGATTGAGTAACAACCATCCAAACATTTGCATTTATTAGTAAACAGAATTAGAAGTAAGATAATAGGCTGGCAGCGATCTAAGTGCACGCGAACGACGTCGCGGGCACAGCTAGTTATACATATAAACCTTCCTCTTCAATCACTATCTCCTAAAAAAAACCGCATCAAAATCCGTTGCGTAGTTTTAAAGATTTAAGCATACATAGGGATATAGGGACAGAGAAAGCGACTTTGTTTTATACCATGTAGTGATTCCTTTTGCATGTGGTAAGTAAAGAAATGTCTGCAAATAACACACATGGTTCTTCCATGATTTTGGGAAGGTCATTGATGTAGATGATGAATAGGAGACATCCAATGACACTGCCCTGAGGTATTGATGCATTTATAATCTTCTCATGAGATCTTATTTGAATTATTTGTTTTTGTTCCTGGTTAAAATATTCTATTTGTACATATTGTTCTCTATCTTTTAAATAGGATGCAAACCACCTATGTGTTGTTCCACGAGTTCGTATTCCGTATAACTTTTCAAGTAAAATTTTGAACTGTACCTGTTCATTAGTTAAGATTCACTTTTATTTGACCGGGATATTTTAAAGAAAACGACGTGTAGTTTGCATGCAGGTTTATTTGCGACTAGTTAAATCAGTGGACTGTATGTAAGTAATATACTAAACTAATCTATTTGGACATTCCGCCCGCCAAAGAACATACCTAGTTCTTTAAATACAATTTTAAACACTCACTCAAACCAAAAAGATTGAAATGCAAAAGCTTAAACTTAACACATATATAACCAATGTAAATAAAAACACTTAAGAAATCACTCTCGAATAAAAACATCGTAACACAAGTCACAATTGAATAACAATATGACTAACATCTTTCTTAATATACAATAAGTAGGTATACGAATGTAAACACATTCAAGCAATAGCAAGCTCGCGCAACCTAATCGTAAACAAGTACATTGATAGAAAAAACAGGTTGATAGTAAACAGGTGATTAGTACAAAGTTCAATGCATGTTATAGGGTTAGTTGAAAACTCATTAAGTATCAGGTAAGTATGTAAGTAAACACGTAACTTAATACAATAAAACAGGTTTTGACAAAGTAGTTAATCAACAACCACAGGCGAAATAAAATTTCATTTTGTAAGAATACAAATTTTGCTCACTAGACGTTTAAATTCTCCGGTTTTACACTTTACAGATACGACTCGAGTTACATTATCTGGTCCAGGATATTTTGTAATAATTTTACCTAGTACCCACTTTGCTGGCGGTATATTATCGTCTTTCAACACAACAACATCTCCTAATTCTGGTTCATCACGTTTAGTGTTCCATTTATACCTTTGATTTAAATTGACTAGGTACTCCTTATACCACCTATTCCAAAAATCTGTTACAATCTTTTGCGTTAATCGCCATCTATCTATACCAACTACATTCAAATTAGTGTAATCCTCATCTGCAATATTTAACAATGGTTCACCAACTAAAAAGTGACCTGGTGTCAGGGGTAGAAGGTCATTTGGGTCATCGCTCAACAAAGAAATCGGTCTCGAATTTAAACAAGCCTCCACTTGCGCCAGGACAGTCGACATTTCTTCGTAGGTGAGGGTACTGTTACCTACTACCTTTTTTAAATGGGTCTTAGTGCTACGCACCGAGGATTCCCAGAGCCCGCCAAAATTAGGCGAGTGGGGAGGAATATAATGCCAGGTGGTTCTTTCTAAAGAAAGTAACTCAGTTAATTCTCCAGGAAGAGATGATTTAGCACTATTAAACATTTCGCGCATTTGTTTATCGGCCCCAACAAAGTTAGTGCCATTGTCACTATATAAATCCTGACAATGACCTCTACGAGCAGTAAATCGCCTAAATGCAGCAATAAAACCTTTGGCCGTCATATCGGTTACTGCTTCTAAGTGGACTGCTCGCGTAACCATACATACGAATATACAAATATAACTTTTATAAGATTTAGCTCCACGGCCTGGCGAAAATCTAATAAAAATAGGGCCACAGTAATCCACACCAGTAGATTTGAATGGTTTACTGGGTTTTAACCTAGCCTCTGGAAGCAGGCCCATTAGGGGTGTAGTCTTCCTTGTGGAGTATCTCAAACAAATAGTGCACTCTCTAAAATATTTTTTGACAAGTTCCCTAGCACGTAATATCCAATATTTTGTTCTAAGAAAGCCTAACATAGCTTGTGGACCACCGTGCAATGTTTTCGCATGTGCGTCCGCAATAATAACATTAGTTAAATGATTTTTAGCGGGCATAATGATCGGGTGTTTCGTGTCATAACACACATCCGATTGTTCTATCCGCCCACTCACTCTTAGTATCCCTTTTTGGTCTAAAAAGGGACAAAGAGATCTTAGTTTACTCTTTTTAAGCACACATCCTCGACTCTTTATCTGTTTTATTTCAGTTGAAAACTCGCGTTGTTGTACTTGTTTAATGCATGCTATTAAACTGTCGTTCATTTCGATTGGTGTAATAAATTTAGTTAGTTTAGGTCTGTTATCTTTCTTTAATTTATAATTTAAAACTCGTTTACAATATGATACAATTTTAAGTAGTTTATTTAACTATGAATATTTTGACCAAAAAACGTCCTCGTCAACATCAGATAAAACAGTTAAAGATCGAATACGTTCCTCTTCATGTGTATCCTCAATAAATTGACTCTTAGCGTGTATTGTGGTTTCTAACAACCATTGCGGTCCTCTCCACCACAATGCATGCTCACTCAACTCCTTTGGCATCAAACCACGCGAAGCACAATCCGCTGGGTTTGTCTCTGATGACACATGTCTCCACTGGTCATAATCCATAATATTTAATATAGTGGACACTCTGTTGCTAACAAAAGTTACCCAACGACTTGAGCCTCCCTTGAGCCATGCTAACACTATGGTGGAGTCGGTCCATCCATAGAGATGTTGTTTAGGTATATCTAGAACTTGTGATACCTCACATATGAGCTTGGCTGCTAAGGTGGCGCCACACAATTCAAGTCGTGGAATAGAAATTTCCTTTACGATTGGTGCAACTCGGGTTTTTGCGGTCAGCAAATGTACATACACTCTATTCGAACTATCAATCACCCGTAAGTAAACAGCTGCCGCAAAAGCTGATTTTGAAGAATCTGAAAACACGTGTAACTCTCTCTTGCAATCTTGCGTAAAATTTACCCACCTAGGTATTTTAAGAATTTTTAAATGTATTAAGTCTTGTCTGTATTTAAACCTTTCAATCAGTTCAGTCTTGCCAGTTTGCTCTAAAAACTCCTCATTATTACTATTCCATTTCTGTAACTCAAAACCACCACTCTTCATTAACTCATTCATCTCCTCATAAATTTTCATGGCCTCATTAACCGTGTCACAACCGGTCATTAAGTCATCCATATAATAGCATTGTTTAGTAATTCTCGCAGCTAATGGATACTTCTCCTCTTCTATCTCGGCAAGTCTGTGCAATACCTTGACAGCTAGATATGGCGCGCATGCTGTACCGAACGTTAAACGTAACAATTTGTAACGTTGTATAGGCTCCAAAGGATCAAATCTCCAGACAATTCTCTGGAAATCTGTATCCTCGTCCGCCACTCTCACCATCCGATACATTTTAACAATATCGGCTACGATACATATTTTATGATGACGCCATTTCATCAAAATATGCCTCAAATCTTGTTGTAACCTTGGCCCAACAAGAAGGTCATCGTTTAGTGACACACTATTGTCACCTTTACTCGAAGCGTCAAAAACGACTCTCACTTTCGTGGTGTCTTTATCTTCTCTCACCACAGCATGGTGAGGGAGATAGACAGCCTTAGAATTTTGCAACTCACTCTTAGAAACCAGTCTCATATGATTCATACTCAAGTACTCACTCATAACTTTATTATATTCTTCTCTCAATTTTGAATCTTTCGATAGCTTTCTCTCTAAATACTCTAACCTCTTTATTGCTCTTACCTCCGTATTACCATATTGACACTTCGGATCGTCCGTCGCAAAAGGTAATCTTACTATGAATCGCCCTTCATTATCTCTAACTGTAGTTAAATCAAACAAATCTTCACATACTTTCTCGCTATTAGTCATCTCTTTCTTTATTAAATTAGGCTCATTTTCCATCTCCCAAAATTTCTTAAGTAACTCATCCTCTTTAATTTGTACATGCATACTAATGAGATTATCCTTTCCTAACGCTCGAGATCCCTTTGACATTCTACCTGACAAAATCCATCCAAACACAGTATTTTGTGCTATCAAATTACAATCAGGATGCTTCATAACCCCATCAAGTAATATTTCACTATAAACCTCTGCCCCTAGCAAAATATCTATTTTGCCTGGCTTCGCGTATATCAGCTAAAGGAAGATGGTCAATTTCCACCCATTTTGGAGAGCTCACATTTGTTGAAGGAAATAATGACGTTAAAGAATGCAACACATAAGCGTTAACTAGGATGTAACTAGCTGGATTATGACGTGATTCCAGGCGAAGTGAAACCGTGTGTTTAATTCTCACACGGCCATCTCCCAGCCCTGACACCCAACCACTTACTGGTTTGCGTATAAGACCTAGTACTTGCACAGTTGACTCAGATACAAAAGATGCCTGCGACCCTTGGTCAATTAGAGCACGACTTATGTGTTTAAAACCGTTTGAACGGAATACCTTGACCGTGGCCGTCGCTAGCAGCACGCTGTTGGGTTGTAGCTCGCCTCTAGAAAATGTAGCAGTTACCAGTGTGTCACCTCGTGTTGTACTCGCTGTCTCCTGTGACTCACTCACTGCGGCTGCCTCCTCCTTGCTGCTGGTTGGCTCTCGGTTCTCCCTCTCAAAGTGTAGCATCGTGTGATGTCTTCTGCCACATTTCTTACAGCTAAATGCCTGCCGACACCTAACTGCCGCATGAGTAGGTGCTAGGCAATTAAAACATAGTTTACTTGTTTGTACGAAGTTTTGTCTTTCTTTAGTGGTCATAACGTCAAAACGCTTGCACTGGTTGAGATAATGCTGCTCCTTACACATAGGACACTCTGGTTTAGCCTTCGACTTTTCCTCTTTCTCAACTGATGCGTGAAATGATTTTGACTTAGGCTTAGCATTATGTTGTGCGGCGCGGTTCCCGTTCGTATCAATCATTTCCAACGATCTGAATCGGTACTCTAAATAATCTTTTAACTGTGCCCATGTAGGCAAGTCATCACAGACCATATTCACATGTTGCTCCCATTGTCTAAGTGATTCCGTGTCCAGTTTCGAAATGACTAGATGTACGACAATTGCGTCCCACGTGGCGGTACTAATGCCCAAGTTCTCCAAAGAGTTAAGACAAGCAGAAGTCGTATCCAACAAACTCCTAATTGCATTGGCTGACTCATTTACAATTTTCTTGGCACCAAATAAATTCCTCATAATCGCATTACAGTTATAACGCTTGTTATTATAACGCCGAACTAACTGCTTCCATGCTTCCTCATAATTTGCATCAGTCGTCGAAAAATTACTGAGTAGGTTTAACGCTTCTCCACTCAAATTGCACTTAAGGTAATGTAATTTCTGCACCGATGAAATACTCTTATTATTGTGTATTAATGAGGAAAACATATCATAAAAGGTTTGCCATTCTTCGTATTTACCCCCAAAAGTAGGTAATTGTACGCGAGGTAGTTTCACATCAGTGAAATTATTGGTCGCACTATTAGTAACAGCTGAATAAGGTAACTCAGAAACTGTAGGCACAAACTGTTGCAAAGCTTCTCTCAAACTTGATTTATACTGCACATATAACTCCTCAAAACTCTCATATTTTTCTTCAGTAAAATAAGCATCCTCCTTATTCTTTGCTTTAGCAACAATCTCCTTGTGTCCATCTTTAAACTCCTTAAATAACTGTTCTAGCACTTCCAATCTCGTTTCTAAGTACATACGTTTAATTCTATCTTTCGGTGTCTTCCTATATTTTTTCTCTGCTTTCTTCAAATTCTCGTACAACTCATTTTGTAACGAAAGACGTGCTTCCATTTTGGTAACAAATAAACACGTGCAGCGATCACAGCAAACACTTGTAAAAGTCACTTGTTTTTGGTAATAAGTTCTCACTAAATAACAGATTGTCAACTTAAATCTCTTTAAACGCTCACTCAATGTACTGTTAATATGATTTTCTCCAAAAGTCACATACACCTTGTAAACAAGTAACAGTTTTTAGTCTATCAATTTTACCGTAATAACTCGTTTTTTAGTAAAATTGCACATAACTCATAACACATTGGCAAAAATGTCACCGGTCGACTCCTCATCTCACTCAGGTAAAAATCTTTTGTTCTCGCGAGTTGGACGGGCTCAAAGCTCATTAGCACTATCCGGCTCGAAGGACCAAATGTTCATTAGTTAAGATTCACTTTTATTTGACCGGGATATTTTAAAGAAAACGACGTGTAGTTTGCATGCAGGTTTATTTGCGACTAGTTAAATCAGTGGACTGTATGTAAGTAATATACTAAACTAATCTATTTGGACAGTACCTTCATATGCCTTGGTCATATCCAAAAATATGCCAAAAGGATATTTTTTATCATTTATAATATTTAGAACTTGTTGTATATGTCAGCGATGGTACAACTCTCTAGGTTACATCAGCCAGGATACTGGAACTTCAGTGGGCGTACTATGGGAAGTGTTGGTTATTGCGCAATAGAAACACTGTTTGCTTTTAAATCAAATTATTATTGACACTCGAATGTCTTAATTACAATATTCTCACACAATAGGTACACTGAACAAGTATTCGGAACACGAGGCGGTTTCTACACTCGTGCACGTCTGCACTGCTCGACCCCCACAAGTAGACTGAGCTCAGCCTCTGTCGAGCACACCGTCCTAGACTCCGTCGAACGCCACTAGATGGCGTTGGTGTCCCGATTGTTCTATTGACTGACTTATTTCCGACACGGCCATCCTGCTATCATACGGCCTCGTGTGTTAACCTGCAACCAAAACTCAACAACAGTACTCTGTTCGACTCGGCCAATCCTGACCACAATATGGCTCTGAAAAACTTTATCCTAAATCATTTAATTGTTTTTACAAAACATTTCTTTCCAGTTAACACCAAACATTAAATCCCCTTTGAAATCTTGCAAAACGAAATCATCACCCAGGGCCATGTACCATCGTTATCCACATCAAAAATCAACTGTATTGCAATAAAGCCTCGGGGAACCACTCACACAAGTAAACAACTCTAGCGCCACCCACGGCTCTCATAGCCAACTAAGTGCATCCCAGCTGTATGTGGAGCATTGTGGGACTTTCACCCACTACGGTCACCATTGACCACGAGTAGCAATCACACCATTGCTCTCGAAATACTTGCATCCACATACACGAGAACCACCTCTCAAACACGCGCATCCACCATGTGTGTGATGGATTGTGGGAATTTCACCCACTACGGTCACCATAGACCACGAGTAACAATCACACCATTTCTCTCGAAATACTTGCATCCACATACACGAAAACCACCTCTCAAACACGCGCATCCACCATGTGTGTGAAGCATTGTGGGAATTTCAGCCACTACGGTCACCATAGACCACGAGTAGCAATCACACCATTGCCCTCGAAATATTTGCATTCACACACATGAGGACCGCCTCACAAACACGCGCACCCTCCATGTATGTGAAGCATTGTGGGAATTTCACCCACTACGGTCACTATAGACCACGTGTAGCAATCACACCATTGCCCTCGAAATACTTGCATTCACATACATGGGGACCGCTTCTCAAACACGCGCATCCACCATGTGTGTGAAGCATTGTGGGAATTTCACCCACTACGGTCACCATAGACCACGAGTAACAATCACACCATTTCTCTCGAAATACTTGCATCCGCATACACGAGAACCACCTCTCAAACACGCGCATCCACCATGTGTGTGAAGCATTGTGGGAATTTCAGCCACTACGGTCACCATAGACCACGAGTAGCAATCACACCATTGCCCTCGAAATATTTGCATTCACACACATGAGGACCGCCTCACAAACACGCGCACCCTCCATGCATATGAAGCATTGTGGGAATTTCACCCACTACGGTCATTATAGACCACGTGTACCAATCACACCATTGCCCTCGAAATACTTGCATCTACACACATGTGGACCACCACTACGGTCATCACAGACCACGACCCCCGCCAGAGCCACATGCACACCGCCTACCCACGGACTACTTGAGTTACCTCAAGAGACACCGATTTCTACCGGGCTACGACTACGTAATGGCTCTGGTGCGGTCGGACGGCCAATAGAGAAGTCTACTCACGTGTTCCCCGCCTCGGCATGCTCATTATCACTGAGCATCTTTAACTTTTACCATCTTCTACAACTGGTGTATGACCCTATTGTCTCCCTCTCTTTTTTACCCTATCGTGAGCCTATTTCTAATCACACTTTGGAGTTCAACCTTCAACGTGTAGCAATTATCATCCAAAACCTCTGCTACCATTAATGGACCTTTTAACTTCCCATCTAACCCAGTCTGATTTCGCTCTTCATTTTCTTATAAAACGAAATCGTTAACAAAAACTTTATTTTAGCTGCCATTCTATCATCAACCTTAGGAGCCTTATCATACTTCGCACATCGCTCTCTAGTACCATTTTTCGTACCTCATAAATGTAGACTGGTATCTACATCACTTCTCGTCTACTGTCAGCTCATGACAACGGTCTTGCAACTTCGTTTATTAAAAACTCTACAGATAAAGCTTTTGACGGTTAATTGAAAGCTGTATTTCACCTATTTCCTATCGCGAAAGTAGAGATGAGAGATTCTCAACAACGTTTCAATACACAGAGCTATTCTTAATCTTCATGTTTTTGATTTATTGGCTACAATAGTTCGAAATTTGATGAAAAGTAGTTCGATTGAAATAAATGCTTTGGTTTGAGTTTGATTCGCGATTTACGAGTATTCGGGATTATCGAGTTCATGTACCACGGACAGTCATCAAACAAACATTAAATCGAACAATCAAATCTTATTCACAGTCAACAGCTATCTCATAGCTCAGTAAAACATAATTTCTACACTCGCACTTCCCCACGAGAATGTCGAGTCAACTCTCTTGACAACACTACCTAGAGCTATCGCAACGATATCCTGGTCCAGACTCTCCCGTCTATACCACCCAGGGCTACCGTTCGATACTCTGGTACAGTCATCGACCCACTGAACTCAGAACCTGTTCACAAAACCTAAATTGATGCTAACGCATCATCTACTTCATTACTTCACAACGTCAATTGGTACTTGGCCTCGGGCAACTTCCCGACAAAGGGATTTCAAAACATATCCACCGGTCAGTTATGATCACCGGAGCTTACAAAAAGAAAATCAACTGGGCCAGACCATTTTTCCGTCTATCGTTCATGTAAAGGAGCTACTTTTATGAATTACTCTATGTTAACCTACGAACATAACGGTCGGCGCTACACTGTACAGTTTGAATGAATTAATCTTATTTTAATCCACCCGCATTAACTCGCATACATGGTAGGCAACACGGTAGTAAAAAATGGAAAAAAAACTATTTAGGAACAGTTGTGATAGCTCTGAATTCTCTATAGCTTTAAAGCTTTAATCCTAACTGTCGTTATGTAAGGAAATCTGTTACCGTCACGGTAATACAAAAGCTTAGTCTAAGTTTTCATTAAAAACGTCTAAGTTGGAACATGACCTTGTGGCAACCTTGCCAGGCAATATCTCATTCTAAAGTTTGGACTAAATAAAATGTTGAAACTTTTACCGCCACTGGGAAACTCTTTAAGTACTCGCTTTGTACTAAGTATGTCAAAATTACCTAGCACCATCAATCCAATCACCGAATTGGTATCAACCCCTTTAAACCTTTGTTAACTATTCAAATAAAACTTGAGCGACTCACCATGTATTCCAGTCAACCTTGAACGTTCTTAACCTCACAGATGTTGACATGATACTTGGCTACTGCAGCCTGCCAACTGCTTGCCGACCTTCGATCTGTCACGCTCAGAACCGCTCAGAAGTTGCTTCTGCTCAGTAGTTGCAGCTGCTTAGCAGTTGTTGCAGCTGCTCAGAAGTTATGGCAGCATGCCAACTGCTAGCCTCCTGCTGGCTTCATACACCATGATACGATATCTGAAACTGAAAAATACCACGAGAGTACAAGTCCAATAAAAGCTGTGGTGGGACTAAAGGTTTCAGGTTAGCGTAGTAGTCACAGTATCAAAGTTAATAAAAATCTAAATCTAATCAGATCATTGGCACAAGAAAGCGGCCTACGCCCAGCAGTGGGCAATCAGGTTATGGAAGGTGATAAGTCATAACATTGCTTTTTCAATTATCACAATTTCTGGAATTAAGTGTAAAGTAGGGTATTGTGATGATGTTGATATTGTGACTATATCTCTTTAGTGTCCCAACAGCAATAGCACTAAGCGCTTGGATCTATTTCTCTACCAGCGATAGCAGAATAATATCGCTCCATCAGCATTATTTGAAACGCCTTAACCAGCAACACCAAAGCTATAGCGCCTAAACTACTCCTACACTAAGGCGATAGTCAACATGAGAATAACAACCTCACTTAAGCATAGAGCCATAAAGTTACAAGTCAATTATCAAACATCGATGTAGTGTATGTATATACTTATGATTGGTTTCGAGCGCGTACGTCACAACGTACGGACTGGGTGGGAGGCAGTCTGTGTTAAACCGTCAGTCAGGCAGCACGTGGTGGTGCGTAGGCGAGCCCAATACCTACTATTAGTGATACGATGCGTGGACACTACAATCGATAATTGTCAATCAGGAAACCCACAGCAAAAACGTTTACTCGTAAACAAAATAGAAAATGTTAACTGCTGAGCGCCTCAGCTCCACAGCAATTACAATATGAAAATAGCTCACCAGATTCACGTGATGATCCTCGCACACCTCCACACACTTCTCCTTCAACTTCCTTGACCTGGCAGCTGTTGTGAAGTTGCTTGCTTCCGTTCCACACTGGTTTTCATTGTTCAGTTTTATGTGGGTAGCCGCATAAAACTCGACGAATAGGAACTTGACCTTAGAATGTTCCTTGAATTGGTCCTACGTTGAACCCATATAGGTTATCTACGACTGGCATACAGACGCGAAGCTCTTCAGTGCTTTACTTATAGCCAAAATAAACTGCACTGCACAACACTGCATCCTCGACAAAACATATGACCGCGGTGACGCACTATGATCGAACGTCGAACTTAGGTTTATCGGATTGAGTTCCACGGCACATCATGGCACACATCGAGTGTTTAGCGTCTGGATAAGCGCACGCGTTTAATAAAAGAACGGACCGCGATTTCCACCATCACTGTCACCACGTGTCCCGCATTTCAAAATGTAACTGTTGTATATGTGGCTAATTATAAGTAAGCGCGCACTTGTATTTCGTATCTGAGTCAGTTCAATATACGCTTGGTTCGAACGCACGTCTTTTATTTAGCAGTGGCGACGAGGATTAAAAAAACAAAACGAACTTTTTTTCGGTGCCAAATAGTTCATCTAATTGTGAATCGTGGACGATCGTTACAATGTCTGTGGGCAGAATCAAAGACTTCGATGTGAAAACCGGTAACTGGTCAGCATATGTGGAGCGGCTAGAAATGTACTTTGTGGTTAACAAAATAACGGACGATTTAAAGTTGCCAACTTTAATCGCGGTAATCGGGGAACAAGCATACGAATTGCAATCTACATTAGCGAGTCCTAGGAAGCCATCAAGCTTATCGTATATGGTCGCGGTCGATCTACTGCGTGCACATCTGCAACCGACACCGTCAATTCTGGCAGAGAGGTATAGATTTCGTCAAAGACGGCAAGTGGCGGGCGAACTGATAGCGGACTACGTGGCTAACTTGAAAAAGATGGCAAGGTACTGTGAGTTTAAAACGAACTTAGAAGAAAACTTACGGGATCAGTTTGTGTACGGTCTGCGGAGCGATTTTATTCGGCAGAGGTTATTCGCAGAAAATGATCTGGACTACAACAAAGCACTACAGTTAGCCAATACCCTGGAGGCAGCCGAGCGGGACGCCGGAGCTGTCGAGGGCTCGCGGGAACAAGTTCCGGACCGGGAACTTTGCGAGGAAATACACAAGTTAGGAATCAAAAATTGTTCAGCGTGCGGTGGAAATGGACATAGCCCGCCAAACTGCAGGTACAAAAATTTTGAATGCAGTTACTGTAGAAAAATTGGGCATTTACGAAGAGTATGCATGAAGAAAGAATTCGATCACCGTATTACATCGGTAAATTCAAACTCCAACGACACGCGAGGAAGGTCACGCGGAGGTCGCGCACTCGGTACGAGCGGCCACAACGCAGGGGAGGACAGCGGGAAGCGACGCAGGGGCGCGGCAGCGGTGGCACGCGGTACGCGCGACCGAGGAAGCGCCACCGACGCGGCCCGCGACGCTGCCGGTGCAGCGCACTGGCTACGCGAACCAGCAGCGGGTGACAGTTCTGGGGAGGACTGGGAGGCGTCGGGTGATGACGAGGAGCCAATGTACCAGATGTCATTAGCGAAGTATAGACCGGTGTGTATGACAGTTAATGTTAACAATAGACCCTTAAAAATGGAAGTCGATACGGGGTCGGCGTTATCTTGCATAAGCTATTCAACGTACACTAAATTTTTCAAAAATTTACCCTTGCTAACATGTAAATTAAAGTTAAAATTTTACGATGGCTCAGCTGTTTATCCGATAGGGTACTTAAAGACAATTGTTGAGTACAATAACAAGGTGAAAATGTTAGATTTGTATGTAATAAATAAAGGTAGTACTAGTCTATTGGGGAGACAGTGGTTGTCTGAATTGTGTATAGACATACCTAGGCTAAGTAAATGTACAGAAATTCATAATATAGTTACAAGCAAAAATAACTCGCTTCATGATATTATCTCCAGGCATGAGAAACTATTTGACGGCACATTGGACAAGTATACGGGGGAAGAGGTCAAGCTGTACGTGCGAGCTGGAGCGCAGCCGATCTACTGCCGCGCGCGGCCGGTGCCATACGCGCTGCTCCCGCGAGTGGATGCGGAGTTGGACGCAATGCTGCGTGCCGGCGTCATCGAGCCCGTTGACCGGTCCGACTGGGCCACGCCGTTGGTCATAGCGAGGAAGGCGGACGGCGGAATACGACTGTGCGCGGATTATAAGGTGACACTTAACAAAACTTTGTTGGTTGATAGGTACCCGGTTCCAAAGGTAGAAGATTTATTTAGTGGCCTGAGCGGTAATCATTATTTTACCAAGCTAGACCTATCACAAGCTTATAATCAGTTAGTTTTAAATGAAAATTCTAGGAACTACACTGTCATTAACACACATAGAGGACTGTTTAAATACAACCGATTAGTGTATGGTCTCTCTTCTAGTCCTGGAATTTTTCAAAAATTAATGACTAACCTCTTTAAAAATGTCCTCGACGTGGTAGTATTTTATGATGACATTTTAATAAAAAGTAAATCGTGGGATTCATATTTAAAAAGTGTAGAACAAGTATTCCGAATTTTGGAAACGAACGGCTTAAAATTAAAAAAAGAAAAATGTGAGTTTATAGCTGACCAAGTGAAGTATTTAGGGTTCATAGTAAATAAAACAGGAGTTCGAGTAAATCCAGAAAAGTTAAAACCAATATTAGATATGCCTCATCCAACTAATATATCGGAATTAAAATAATTTTTGGGCATGGTTAATTTCTATGGGAAATTTATAAAAAAATTAAATAATCATATTAGCCCTCTTTATGACTTGCTCAAAAAGGGAAGACACTGGAAATGGACAATGTCACATACAAAGGTTTTTAATACAATAAAAAAATTGGTTGCCTGTAAAGTCGGTATACGGGCGAAAGTTTTACGTGACAACGACTTTGAGTGGTATAGGTATACGGTGTATGCCTATCTCTCTCACTCTCTCTCTCTCGCTGTCTCTCTCGCTCTTAGGTGGGCTAACTGTGCTCGAGTGGAAGGGACGCGTGCCTTTCACTTTTTATGTCTGTCTCTCTCGCTCTTAGGCGGGCTAGTGGAAGGGACGCGTGCCTCTCACTCGCTCTCATTGTGAGCGCATAACGTGAGCGGAGCGTAACGCAGTTTCTTGAAGTGTCACCCGGCAAACCAATTTATAAGACGTTGTCACGTCAAAAAGCTTCTATGTAGTGCGGAAGTTTTGACACATTTCGATATGTCATTAGAGAGCATAGTAACATGCGACGCGAGCTCGCGGGGGCTTGACGCGGTGCTAGCGCAGCGTGCGCCCGGGGTGGCCGGCGGCGAGCGAGTGGTAGTGTACGCGTCGCGCTCGCTTACCTCCGCCGAGCAACACTATAGTCAGATTCATAAAGAAGCACTTGCGATAATATTTGCAATGGACAAATTTCACCAATATTTGTTCGGGAGAAAATTCACTTTACGTACGGACCATAAGCCCCTGGTAACAATCTTTGGGCCGAATGCCGGTATTCCCAACACGGCAGCTAGTCGACTACAGAGATGGGCAATTAAATTATCGGCTTATGACTTCAACATAGAATATATTCGCACGGACAAGAATACAGCGGATGTTTTATCTAGGTTGATTAGTAAGCATAAGGAGGGGATTGTGGAGAAGAATTAGACACTCCAGAACAAACATGTTTACATTTTGCTGCAGAAGCGTTACTTTTAGACTCGCATAAATTAAAAAAAGAAACGGCTTCGGATAGTATATTAAACAGAGTAGCTAGATATATTAATGACGGATGGCCGGACGATGTCGAAATGAGAGAACTAAAACCATATGTTAATAGAAAAAATGAGTTATATTTAGAATTAGGTTGTGTGATGTGGGGACATAGGGTCATTATTCCAAACTCATGCAGAGCGAAGGTAATTACGGAGCTTCATGAAGGTCATATGGGGGTAGTGAAAACAAAGGCGTTGACCCGGAGCTATGTGTGGTGGCCGGGCATAGACGAGGCGGTGGAAGCAGCGTGTCGTGCCTGCACCACATGCACCGCGGTAGCTGACGCCCCTCCGGCGCACGCACCGCGCGCCTGGCCATGGCCGGACCGCCCATGGACCAAAATACACATTGATTTTTTGGGGCCGATAGCGGGGCAAACTTATCTTATTGTAGTGGACGCTCACTCAAAGTGGATAGAGGCAATTAAAATGAGTAGCACTACAGCGAAAGCAGTAATAAAAGAATTGCGGGAAATGTGGGCGAGATTCGGTTTGCCGAAACAAGTGGTTAGTGACAATGGTTCACCATTTTTCAGTACTGAGTTCAAACAATTTCTAAGCACCAATGGAATTGAACAAATCTTTTCAGCCCCTTATCACCCGGCTTCGAATGGGGCGGCGGAAAACGCCGTCAAAATATGTAAACGCAATATAAAAAAGCAATCAAATCTAACACAGACATACACGCTTCCTTGTGTAGATTCCTTCTGGCTTATAGAAATACACCACACTATACAACCGGCGAAAGTCCGGCAAAGATGTGCATAGGGCGCAATTTCTAGATTGCCTAAAACCTGATCAGAAAGAATTAGTAAAGGCTCGCCAGAAGCAGGCGGAAAAGTCAGCTGAGGGAACGGTTAGAGAATTTACATCGGGGGACGAGGTCTGGTTTATAGACTATCGGGGCTTTGATAAGTGGACGGCGGGGACAGTTATTGAAAGGACAGGTAGTACGGACTACAAGGTTAGATCTACCAATGGAACCGTAGAACACAGACATGTCGACCAACTAAAGCTTAGAGTGTCAAGAGATGTAACTAAGATAGTTAAATTAACACGTAATAATTGTGAGTCACCCTGTACGCGAAAGATCTGTAAACGATTCCGCCCTTCGCTATTTTTTCCAGTAGACAACGACCAGCCCGAAACGCCGGTGGGGGGCCCGAGCCCACCCGCGCCGCATGTAGCTGAGGGCGCATCACCAAAACCAACCGACGATATGGACATTGTGTTAACAGCAACCCCGCTAAAAATGTCTAGCGTGCCCGATGTGCCGGAAATAGATAACCATGGCTCGGACAGTAATGAACCGAACAATGTTCGCCGTGTACGTAAACCAGTAAGACGATATGGTATCGAGGACTGTTACAAATAGTTAAGGATAAAAGTAAGATAGAAGTTACAATTAGTTTAGTTATTAAGCTTTAGTAATGATTTGTTATTATGCTCATTTTGGATTTGTAAGTAAGTGTTAGTAATAAGTTACAGCTGTTGTAATTGTGCCAGTAATAAGTATTGTAGAAATTAAGGGTGAAGGTGTTGTATATGTGGGTAATTATAAGTAAGCGCGCACTTGTATTTCGTATCTGAGTCAGTTCAATATACGCTTGGTTCGAACGCACGTCTTTTATTTAGCAGTAACTGCCACGTATTTCACTAGCATTGTCTCCGCATGTTACCTTCCCACAAAATAAAATCTGTTCTATGCTGAATACACGTGTTTTCCAATATTCGTCAACGCAAAAACATTACGTATAGTCCAGTCATTATAGTAAGTTCACCTCGGAATTCGAGATACCCAGCTGTAAGTCTGTAAATACTTGTATATTGACACCCTAAAAGTTGTCTCAAAACCTACATATGGTAGGGTGTACGCAACTATTAAATTTCAAGGTCAAAGTTCACAAAAATCGGTTTTTTGCGCTTTTTTTGTAAATATCTCATTTCCTATGGGTTTTTTTGCTATTTGTATTTATTATCAATATTGTAGAATACAAATTTTCTACAAATTTTGTTCAAATTTTTTTTTTATACGGTGAACCGTTTTCGAGATAGAGGGCGGAGAGCGCGCGGTCACAGCATCACTTCGGGTCAACCGGTGCCTCCGGGCGAAAACGCGCCATATATAGTTGATGAACTATCGATAAATCAATGATTATAAATATTTGACAATTTTTATTAACTCTCATATTATATTTTATCATTTTTTTTCCTAATCTATCCACTTTTTATTCAGTATTAATTTTTTTAACAACACTTACCTGCCGATGTAATTGCAGAATTGTTAATGAAAATATAGGAATTATATTCGAATTTTAACCTAATTAATATTAATAACTTCTTACATGATGAAAAAAAAAAAACAAATAAATTGTGAATTAATCTTTTTATTCAATACATTTATTTTTACTATAAGTAAAAAAATGGAATAAAGGGTACAGAAACTACAATTTTATAATTTTAATCATCTTCTTCCTCTTCATCGTCGTCTTCCGGCTGCTGGTAAATTTCAAACTGGTCTTCATTATCGTCATCAACGAAATTTGTCTCAAGTTCTTCCATAATTTCGGGGTCAAAGGCTCCATCTTCGTTAATGTCGCTCTGATATGGTAGAGCATTGAGACAAGCTTGCCCATAAAATTGGCCACAAACTAAAGAGCATTGCAAGCCCGCTTTCCTGCATCCGCATTGCGAACCACAACCACTCTTGCAGTTGCAGAAAATTGTATTTAGCAAATCTTCTAGAGGTAAAATTGTCATGATAGGCTCCAGAAAATCGTTTCGCATTGCCCAACCCCATACCTGGGGTTCCAAACCATGCCCTAACCAAGTTTGAACTTGATAATATACACGTTTGAAATATTGATGAGCAGCTGCACTTGTTGGTGGAATATTTGAAAGCGTAATGCATATAACGAAGATGATCGAGACTTTTCACAGATTTCGGAGCATTATAGACTGCCAATAAGGTTTGAGTTCCACTCTCTAATAATCTCTGGGCCGAACAATTTTCTTCCTCAAATGCTGCAGCTACTTCATCCAAATTTGTCAGTTTCTCAAAAACTTTTAAAAATTTGTACCGAAATTATGGAAGAACTTGAGACAAATTTCGTTGAAGACGATAATGAAGCCCAGTTTGAAATTTACCAGCTGCCGGAAGACGACGATGAAGAGGAAGAAGATGATTAAAATTATAAAATTGTAGTTTTTGTACCCTTTATTCCATTTTTTTACTTTTAATAAAAATAAATGATTATATCTTTTTATTCATATATATATATATGAATGAAAATATTAATTCATAATTTATTTGTTTTTTTTTTTTCATCATGTAAGAAGTTATTAATATTAATTAGGTTAAAATTCGAATTTAATTCCTATATTTTCATTAACAATTCTGCAATTACATGGGCAGGTAATTGTTGTTAAATAAATTAATACTGAATAAAAAGTGGATAGGTTAGGAAAAAAACGATAAAATATAAAGAGTTAATAAAAATTGACAAATACTTATAATCACTGATTTATCGATAGTTCATCAACTTACTTATATATGGCGCGTTTTCGCCCGGAGGCACCGGAAGACCTGAAGTGATGCTGTGACCGCGCGCTCTCCGCCCTCTATCTCGAAAACGGTTCACCGTATAAAAAAAATTTAAACAAAATTTGTAGAAAATTTTGTATTCTACAATATTGATAATAAATACAAATAGCAAAAAACCCATAGGAAATGAGATATTTACAAAAAAGCGCAAAGAACCAATTTTTGTGACCTTTGACCTTGAAATTTAATAGTTGAGTACACCCTACCATATGTAGGTTTTGAGACAACTTTTAGGGTGTCAATATAGAAGTATTTACAGACTTATAGCTGGGTATCTCGAATTCCGAGATTCTTACCTAATTTAAGCTTAAATGACTGGACTAGTGACTTAATTAGGCCATACCACAACAAACAATCAGCACTAGAAAAACAATACGGTTCACTTTTTCTCATTTGACACGTCTGGCGGTGTAGTACGTCGTATGTCGTTGTACGACTCGAGCATCTACTCGCCGTTCACTGCCTGCCGCAGCTGCTCCGCTATCCACTTAGCCGCTTGCACTCGTCCATCGGGCTGCGATGTGTCCTGGCTTTCCACAGGCACAGCATACGAAGGACTTCGCTGCCAACTGCGATGCTGCTTGACTCGATACTTAAGGCGATGTAGCACTTTCTTTGCAGTCGTGCACCATGATCTTGCATCCGCGTCTACCTTGTTTGGATCAACGCAAGCCAATGCATTACACTTTCACACTTATAGTCAAATCAAATCAAATCAAATCAAATCGTATATTTCAAATAAACCATTTACAGGCACTTTTGAATTGTCAAGGTTGGTCAGTCCAAAAAGATGAAGCTATTTGCACGTTCCAAAGCGTAGATCTCTGGAGGTCTATGGAGAAGAACGTGCAAGAAACTCCACGGACACTCTTTTAAAAATAATAAATTGTTACAAAGTTTTGTTTACATCAAGTTAAAATTATACAAACATGTGAGAACGATGTAAAAGACGAGCAGGATAAAAACGTCCGGGAAAAAAGGAACAATTCAAAGAAATATTTAAAATAAACCATGGCAACTGAGAAATGACCAGTCCCAACTGACAGCGCCCGTTCACGAACATGACGCATGCGCTAGCACCATTCGGCTCAACCATTTTGAAGGGAGTCAAATGATCCAACGCATACGCCACCATCAGCAAGACTTTTGAGTGAGCATGACACTCCCAACCGCCAGGGTACATTTAAGTCAAAAAAAAACCTAAAACTGATAGCTATAGCTTAAGTTTAAGGTACACAGTACTCACACATGTGCCGTTAAAATGGATGAAATTATATATTGCTAAATAAATTGAGTCTATACAATGCAAATATTGTTTTTTACAATCTTCAGCCGGTCCAACAATGTTTCCAAATGCTAACAGATTATTTTGTGCGCCCTAGTGGCTGTGGAGCAGGACCAGCATTCAGCCAAGCATTTTTTTAAAATATACATGTAATAAATCTTTTGAAGAGTCGTTTTTGTACATTTAAAATAATAAAAAAAATAGCCAGGGAGATAAAGGATAACTAACCATCCACCATTTCCATCATTTTTGGAATTT
Source organism: Lacanobia wlatinum (assembly GCA_947578705.1). NCBI lineage: Eukaryota > Metazoa > Arthropoda > Insecta > Lepidoptera > Noctuidae > Lacanobia > Lacanobia wlatinum. Next base: position 2,521,210 of record OX388022.1, on the reverse strand, counting down.
TTGTCTGTTTATCTGTTTGGATGTGCAGGCATCACGTAAAAATACAAAAATAACGTAGATAACTTTCATATATTAAAATTTTACGTAACTGGAGGTATAATTTTGTTTTTGTTTCATCGCAATCGGTTCACTGTATCAAAAGATATTTGTATTTAAAGGTTTCGTTTAAAGTTTCATTACGTGAAGCAATGCACCGCCATCTATTGAGATTAAATAGTAATAGTTTAGAACTGTTTCTTGAATGAATGCGTATATTATTTGTAAAACTCTTAGTACCAAAGGAAAAAAAAATACATTTAGCTATCTTATCATTTTATTTATCGTAACATGTGAGCTTCTAAGTTTGAACTTATATTTTGTCGATAGACGGCGATGTACTGATGACGCGTTTTTCTGAATCGCTGTGTTAAGATTCTCCGCTAATACATGACGTTGGTCCATGTCTGACAAATACTTAAAGTTGGGTACCTATGCTATGTAGCTTATTAGAAGGGAATAACAATGTTTGACCGAAAAAAAAAGAGAAGAGAAGTGATTGATGAATTTTATTGTGATTCGAATCGACATAATTAATCTATGTATCAGCCGCACAACTTGATCTTCAAGGTTAAGCAACGCTTGCCGAGGTCAGTCTGTGGATGTATGGCCATTGTAACATACCGAGATTCCTCCGTGCCTCAGAATATAAACAGCCGCACGGCTAAAATACAGATAAGAGTTGCAAGAGTCGATCTTCAGGGTTAAGCAACGCTTGCCAAGGTTGGTATGTGGATGGGTGACCATCATAACATACCGAGTTTCCTCCGTGCCTCAAAAAGCCCGCTAAGCCGTTGGTCCCGGCTGTCAGTTGAAGATTTTTGACAGTCGTTACGGATTGTCAGAAGCCGCAGTAAATCTGGCTCCAGTCTTGCCAAGAAGTACCGTGTTACTCAATTAATGGGTTGTGGAGGTCTGGTAGGCAGCCGGTTCACGTACTGAATACTGGCATTCAGCTAAATCCGGTTTGACTGGAAGCCAACCCCAATTTAGTTGGGAAAAGGTTAGGCAGATGATGAGTTGCACGAGTCCATCATCAAGGTTAAGCAACGCTTGCCAAGGTCAGTCTGTGGATGGGTGACCATTTTAACATACCTAACGAGAAGAGATCTCTGGCAGTCTTTACAGATTGTCAGAAACCGATAAATCACAAAAACACTTTTTTTTTAAGAAAGGGAAATCATCAAATGACTCCTCCCGCTCTGGGTGAAGCAGAAGGGAGTGTCAGACTCTTACTGACTAAAACCCATCCGTGTTCCTCCTAATGCCCTTTGCGTTCCAGGGCCGCGATGACGCTTTCAAACAGATTCCGCAACCCCGGCAGGCACTGGCCCTAGCGGGCCCCATGTTCTATGATGACAGCTCTTTGAGGCGCGCGTGGAACACAGTGCGCCGTCGACCCAGGCCTGGTTCGGATCGGACAGACTCGCGCCTACGGTGGCCGAAAATCGCCCTGCTACTCCTGACGCCCGGGGCGTCTTCTTCTGTTGCGCCGGCTGGGGCGTGAGGTTTCCCTCTCTCTCACGCGTTTGGACTCCTCCTTTGCTAGCATTACTGCTTCGCAGAAGGAGGTGACCGCTTCCCATGCCTCCTCGCTCCGGACCATGGATTGAACCAGGGGGGCTACTCTCTAACGAAATCCGTAGTTTCGGGCTTAGTTTCGGGCGGGCGTATTCTACTCCGTATCACCTACAGACTTACGATTAGTCCCGAACACGAACTGAGAATGAATGACAACACGATTTCACAGTAACTGTCAAATCGTGATATCATTAGTTCTCAGTGGTTAGGTGATACGGAGTAGAAAATGCCCGCCCGCAACTAAGCCCGAAACTACGGATTTCGTTAGAGAGTAGCCCCCCTGGGCCGGACGCGAGAGGTCGCCGCCGCCAATCGCCTCGACGGGAAACACAAAAACACCTACAGTCTTGACAAGAAGTATCGTATTACCCAGTATTGTAGGGTTGTGGAGGTCTGGTAGGCAGCTGCTCCACGTAAAACACTGGAACAACTGAATCCCGTTTGACTGGAAGCTGACTCCAATATAGCTGGGAAAAGGCTAGGCAGATGATGCATCATGGTAAAAAACTGAAATGATTTGCGAAAAACAGTTAATCTACAATTGACGAAACTGGGCACAGATTACAAACGTAATTTTGTTTCAATTTCCTTTATCCACTAGGGAAACGGCCTAAGTGACATCCCGGCTTTTAATTGAATTTAGGATTCCCAAAAAATAAATAAATTCATAATTATATTATCGTCACACATTTACCTACCCTATTCATAGATGGCCTACGCATCTGCCAGCCTGTTCATTAAATGTCACATGACAGACACATGGGCCACTTTGACACATTTGGGCATTGGGAATCATTTAGGCCGCAGATTATCCGCCATTCAATGAAAAGGACAATAAAACGGCAGAGCTACACTCTCAAAGACCGTCAGCCCCAATTGGGGCCAAATGGTACTGTCTTACAATTATCTTGCGTGCTCGGTGCCTGACGGGCAGTTGGCTGCGACAATAATAAAAACGATTTACTTTTTTAATATATATGCCTAACCTTTTCCCAACTATATTCGGATCAGCTTCCGATCAACACGGCGAAGTCGCGGTATGTTAAATAATATGGTCACCTATTCACAGAGCGACCCAGGCAAGAGCTGGTAAACCATGAAGATCGACCCTTGCGACTGTTATTCACTCATTCAATAAATCTCCTCATTCAGTACCTACTGAATATCTATTTTGAAAATTAGATTATTCTTACACAGTAAATCGATTTCTATGAACCCGGTAGAACTGTTTAACATAAAATGTAACAAATATTCGGTGTTCTGTAATCTGCAATTTTCAGTGAAAATCAAAGAAACTGTGTTTCTTTTTGTGCTGGACAAAATTAAGAATCAACTTGATTCAGTTTCTTTGTTTCGTAGTTTGAAGACTACCTACCACCGTTCGTTCGATAGTCGGTTTTGTTGATTTTGATACCTACCTCGAGGTAGGTATGTACCAGGAGATTACCTGGGCTAATCGGCATTTCAACCGGAAGAGATGACAGAGTACCCTGCATTAGGTACCCTCTTCCTATTTTCTTAAGTTTGAAAGAGATCAGTATACGCAAGGATATCAACTTAAAGTAGATTTTATCTATGCACCAGATATTTTTCGACATCTACGCGAACGAAGTCGCGGGCACAGCTAGTCTTCAATATAATCCCCCAACTTATAATATGCTTGCCTGCATAGTGTGCGTTTAATACAAGATTTAAATTTTGTCTCATTTAGTTCTAATATATGGGGAGATATCTTATTATAACATTTTAAACAGTACCCTATAAAAGATGAGGCAACTTTAGCCAGTCTGAAACCTGGTTGAACTAATTGATCCCTATTACTAGTACCATAATTATGTCTGTCGCCTCTTTTACTAAAAAGATGTAAATTCTTTCTGACATACATGATGTTTTCGTAAATGTATTGACAAGGTACCGTCATGATGTTAATATTCTTAAACAGTTCCCTTAGAGAATCGCGCCGGCGGAGATTGTAGGTATATCGCTTTGATGGCTCTTTTCTGCAGAATAAAAATAGACTCAATGTCTGCAGCTCTTCTCCATAGTAAAATACCGTAAGACATGATACTGTGAAAGTAACTAAAATAGACTAGTCTTGCGGTATCGACATCCGTTAATTGGCGGATTTTCCTAACAACATAAGCTGCTGAACTTAGCCGTCCAGAAAGAGATGATATATGAGGGCCTCATTGTAGCCAAGCGTTAGTCAAGCGTAATTCCCAGAAAACCGTTTTATCGACAAATTCTAGTTTTTCCCTGTTCAATACTATGTCACAATCACTGCTTTTGACATTGGGTAAAGCAAATCTTATACATTTCGTTTTCTTTTCATTCAAAACCAAATTATTCGCCGTGAACCAATTTTGGACTTGCATTAGGGCATTATTTATAATATCAACATTGTCCGTCTGTCTATTTATCTTAAAAATTAAGGAGGTATCGTCGGCAAACAGCACCATATCAAGTTTTTGTTGCAATAAATAGGGTAAATCATTGATATATACCAAAAACAAGAAAGAACCCAAAATCGAGCCCTGGGGAACGCCCATTATCACGTTTAATCCCGGCGAATTGACACCGTTTATTTGAACTAATTGCCGTCTATCATTCAAATAAGATTTGACCAAGTTGAATGCTGTTTTGACCAGTCCGTAATGCCCGAGCTTCAGGAGTTATGTATCGTGATCAACGCAATCAAACGCCTTCGAGAGATCACAAAAGACACCAACTGACAGCGCATCCTGTGCGTCCTCCCGCGCATTAAAGATGTGCATTAGTAAGGTAACACCAGCGTCAGTTGTACAACGTTCTTTGGTGAAACCATACTGTTTATCATGAAAGATGTTATTCGTGTTAAAATGATTAAGCATTTGATTTAGCATCACTTTTTCAAATACCTTACTAAACACTGGCAACACAGATATTGGTCTATAATTATTTGTGTCTTTACTATCCCCAGATTTAAAAAGTGGTATCACCTTACCGAATTTCATTAGGTCCGGAAAGACTCCTTCATCCACACACAAATTAAATATTACAGCTAAGTACGGCGCTACAGGTTCGATGATTGAGGTACAAACTTTGATAGACAATCCCCATAGATCTTCGGTCAATTTAATTTTTGATTTGTTTAAAAACTTTTGTTACTACTATGGGGTTTATATGTTTAAAATTAGTCGGGTTAATTCAGTCGGGCTGTCTGAAACGTTTGCCTGTAATAAATCAAAAGCAAGTGAAGGCGAGGAATTTAAGGCGTCAGTAGTTTTAATAGGGATACTCGTAAAGAAATTTACAAATTCTTGAGCAACTTGTTTGTTATCGCTAATAAGTCCATGACAAGTCTCCAATCCATAATCAGTGTTACGTCTTTTGTTCCTATTTGTTTCATTGTTTATAATTTTCCAAACCGTCTTTTTTTTATTGTCTGCTGTTTTTACCTTATTACTTATATATAAAGCTTTAGCTACCTTACAAGTGTTTTTATAAATTTTTGAGTAGGTAGCTACATACTTATTAAAAGTCTCAGTGTTAATAAAAGGCTTAAGGCCTTTTCTGAGTCCTTTAGTTGCCCAGTCACAAAATAAAAACTTAGGGCAGATAGTTTTAGTTTTCTTTTTAAAAGTTTTATTGAATTCAGTTTGGACTAAAGAAAAAAAATCTGTATACCAAAATATTAGCATTGTTCATTGTAAGATTCCAATCACTTAACTTCTGGATTAAAGTGCGGTTAAATTTATTTAAATTATCGGATGTTATTGGTCTAGTTTGTATTTGCACTTGTTGAGTTGGAATGTTGGACTCAAAAGATACCAGTAGCCCACTGTTATTAGAAGGAAGGCAATTCACAATGGCTTTCTCTAAGTAGTTGCCACAACAAAAAACATTATCAATACATGTAGCAGTAGTTGTAGTTGTACGGGTTGGTTCTACGAACACATTAGACAAATTGAATGATTTAAAGAGATTTAATAATCTACAGCTATCTGAATTGTTTTCTAAGATATTAATATTAAAATCTCCACAGATAATTACTAGTTTACTACCAGTTGCAAGTTTTGCCAATACATCTTCCATCACTGACTCAAATATAGCGTAGTTCAGATAAGAAGGGTTCTGTAAACGCACACTATGACATGCTTATCTAGCTCAACACAGGACAGTTCAATGCTATGTTCAACAGACAAGTTAACTATGTCTTTACGGGTTTTAAATTTATTACATTTTTTTACTAAAATTAGTGAACCCCCACGTAGCATTGTCTTTCGATTAAAAGAACTTCCCACACTATAATTCTCGTCATTAATCAACATTTCAAAATCCTTTAACCAATGCTCAGTGAAACAAATAAAGTCAAACATTGTTTTTTCTAAAAATAACTCTATTTCCAGCTGTTTTGAAGAAAAGCCTTGAATATTCTGATAAAATAATTTCAAGGATTTTTGCTTAGCCCCTTTATTAAAATTAGCTATGTGAGAGCAAGAAGATACCTGGTCCATGGTAGAATTGGTAGATGTGACTATACTGTTATTGGTATCCTCTGTTGTCGTACAAATTAGTTTAAAGGAATATCCGGAGCGAGCCCCACGACTCCCATGCCATCACTAGGCACCAAGATCCCGCTACTTGTGGACCCCACATTAAAAAAATTGTCCAAAGTGACACATCGATTCTCCTTCGTACAGTTATTGTAAATATTTATAGCATTAGTGCTACAGTTAATTAAGGTATCCACCTGTACATTAGTATTATTACTAATAATTGCAGTGCTAATTATAGTACAAGACTTCAAAATCGAAATTAAAATCAAAAGTCATTTATTCAAATTAGGGTGAGTACCAGCAATTTTTGAACGTCAACGTTTACAAATAGACAGTCCTCCAAAACGCCCGCCCGTCACCACTTCCTAGTGTTTTAGCTGTGGAGAAGAAGTGGCCAACAAACTCCCCAGCAACACATCTGTCTGTTGAGTTAGAAGAACTCGCATTTATACAATAGTATGCAAAGCTTTATTATAAAGAAAATAATAGACTTTGGGTAACACGTACAACCTAAAAACTAAATCATTTGCCAATTGTAAGCTAGCACACTCCATTACGCAATTATAATCAGACAACTCAATGAATGAATAAATAAATAACACAAGCATAAAAACAAAGTAAACCAAACTTAATAGGTATGCCTCCAGACATAATGGGCGTGCCCGCCTACGCGTGCAGGGGTAAGATCTAACAATATATCTGTGACTCGACGCCACAAGTGATAAACTAGGGCCACCAAATTAAACATAAAGCAGTTAATCATAGTAACATAAAAAAACAAACCATGGCTAACAAGACGACCATTCACCACAAGCAGCACCCGTTCACGAGCATAACGCAAAGATCAGCCACTACCATATTTGAGGGAAAGAGGTAACCCGACCTCCGACGCTACCGCAAGCAGTGAAATCTAAGGGAGCATGACGAACTTGCTGCCGGTTGCTCAGGATAGAATAATATGAAACAATTGTCTAAGTCACTAGTTAATCACATGTTGCAATACAATAAAAAAAACATTGTATACAAAGTATGTCAATACAAAAAAAAAACAATAATTGTCCTCTAGGGACATATAAGTCAACAATATATTATGAACACAGAAACTGTCTTATGCTTACTATGAAGGAACATTAAAACGAAGTATGTCTTGTGTTCAACACTGCGACCAACTATTATTATCGTCTAAATAATTCTTGATTGAATAGTATGCCTTCGAACAAAGGTTAGATTTAACTTTAGCTTTAAACGAGTTAAAAGGCAGCTCAAGATAAGAAAGGGGTAGCTTATTGTAAAAACGGATACCGAGCCCCACAAATGAGTCTACGAGACGATGGGATGGTGCATGTAGTTTGTGCTTGTTTCTAGTGAAAGTTATGGATATCACTGGTTTTAGTGTATAAATGTATATTTTGCCTAATATATAATATGTTTGCAAATGTGATGATTGAAATGAATTGAGATGCTACCGTGAGAATTCCAATGTCTTTGAAAAATTTTCTTAAAGAAACTCTTGACCCCAGCTGATATATTGCTCGTACAGCCCGTTTTTGTAACACAAATATATTTTGTATGTCTGCAGCTTTACCCCATAATAGGATACCGTAAGACATAACGCTATGAAAATAACTGAAATATACTAACATAGCTGTGTCAACGTCAGTGAATAGTGTTACTTTTCTGACGGCGTAGGCGGCTGAGCAGAGCCTTCCCGACAGGCTTGATATATGCGGGCCCCATTGAAGTTTGGAATCAACAGTTATTCCCAAGAACACTGCTGAGTGCACAGTTTCAAGCACCTTTTTGTTTAAGATGATATTTGGTCCTAGATTTCTAACGTAAGGTAAGACAAACTTGACACATTTCGTTTTCTTGGCGTTAAGAACTAGGTTATTTGTCGTAAACCAATGCGTAACCATGGAGAGAGCACTGTCTACGTTTTCAAAATCTTTTCTATTTCTATCTACTTTAAAAATAGGAGAGGTGTCATCTGCAAATAGTACTACATCACAGATACCCTTTAAGAAATATGGCAAGTAATTTATATACACTAGAAACAAGAATGGACCCAGTATAGAACCTTGAGGCACACCTAAATGAACTGGAAGCGCGGAGGACTTCACACCGTCGATATCTACACACTGAAACCTTTTATGTAAATATGAATCAATTCCGTTAAGAGCTTCGTTTTGGAGACCATAATGACGTAGTTTACGCAAAAGCGTATCATGGTGTACGCAATCAAAAGCTTTGGAAAGATCACAGAAAACTCTAATTGCATTTTGCGAGTTCTCCCATGCGTTAAAGATGTGTTTTAGGAGAGCAACCCCCGCATCTGTAGTTGAACGGCCTTTTGTAAAGCCATACTGCTCATTATGTAGGAGGCTATTGACATTAAAATGTTTTAGCAGTTGCTTGAGTATTAACTTTTCAAATATTTTGCTAAACGCAGGTAATATAGAGATGGGCCGGAAGTTTCCTATATCATTTTCATTACCAGATTTAAATAAAGGTATTACTTTACTACTTTTCATGAGGTCAGGGAAAGTTCCCAAATCCACGCATTTATTAAAAGTAACAGCAAGGAAGGGGCCACGATGTCTATTATTTTACTCAAAAGTTTAAAGGAAATGCCCCAGTAATCACCAGTGTTTTTTTACTTAAGTGTGTTGAAAACATTAACCACGTCACTAGGTTTGACGTGCTCGAAACTAAATAATTGACTACATTTAGGCACACTACTATGTAAAAGATTTTCAGCATTAGACGGGGACGAACTTAGGGAGCGAGTCGTTGTTATAGGTATGTTTGCAAAAAAGTCATTAAATGCCTGAGCTACGTCAGCTGTCAAGTAGAAATAATTGTTGACAACAAATTAGTAAGTAAATCTTACTAATTTGTTGTCAACAATTATTTCTACTTGATTTTCTTGTTTTACTGACTTGCCCGTTTCATTTTTTATAATTTTCCAAGTGGCTTTTACTTTATTTTTATAATTTTTAATAGTTTCACTTAAAAATTTAGATTTGGCAGTAGTACATTATCTTTTTAAATAATTTAGAATAATTTCTAACATACTCTAAAAAAGGGGTACCAAATTTATATTTTTTTAAACCATATAGTTCATATAGTCTCGCTTTACTTTTATAAATACCCGATGTAGCCCATTGGTTGAAGCCAAAGGAGGTACCTCTAGTGTTTAAAGTTTTCGACTTAAATGTAGATTGGTGCTCATTTTGCACCACATCAAAAAGGGCTCCATAGATATCATTAGGATCTTCATGTTCTACTATAGATGGTGAATTTTTTTTAGATACATTAATTTTAAACTTGTTGCAACGGCTAGATGTATAAGGCCGGTATACGATTTTATGTGGCATTATATTTAGTGGCATAGGGAAGCTAACTAGTAGTCCACAGTGGTCAGACGTTAGGTCACTTAACACAAATTTATTTTCGGAATCACAATTGCTAAAAATATTATCAAGACAAGTAGATGAAGTTGCCGTGATTCTAGTTGGTTCAAAAAACAAATTACTTAAATTATAAGACCTAAACAGATTGAGAAGTCGATCACTTAGTGGAGTTACATCTAAAATATTAACATTAAAATCTCCGCATACAATTATAATTTTACTACTAAACTTTAACTTATTGAGTGAATCCTCTATTACCAATTCGAAAAGATCAAAATCACCAGAGGGCGGTCAATAAACACAAATTATAATGTATCGGTCGAGTTCAACACAAGACAACTCAACAGTGCGCTCGATAGAGAGATTAACTAAATCTAAACGTTGTTTACTTCGACATACTACTTATGTCTGAGTTTATATAATATGCTAATAGCCTAGCTATTTGGTGTCTAAACCTAATAGGCAGATACACTGTATCCCTAATCGACTTTAATTTATCAACATATAAGTTGATGTCCAGAAAAACAAGTTTGTCACTGTGATGACTAACTAAGAAATGTATATGCTTATTAAGCATGTGAATATAATTATTTTGTCTATTTGACAATTTTTCAAAATATGGGAAAGCACACAGTATTATTTTATTGCAATTTATCTTTAGCATTTCTGTTACAAAGTCAGTTAACTGTTCTTTTTTTAAATTAAAACTATTGCCTATTAACACAGTAATATTGGTTTCTGGTTTATAAACATTTCTTGTTACCAAATCCATTATATGTTTGTAGTTTGACCCAGGTATACAATAATAATGAGTACAATAACTAAGGTTGTTATTTAATAATTTACCTAAACCTCTCCCTATACTATCTGAGAACATAACCGAATGAAAACTATCATTACTTTTATAAAATGGAATGCTAGTTGTCTCAGGCTGGCCCGCTTGACATAAACCTTGTGTAATATCAGTTATCACACAGTCCTGAGTCAACCTTTCAGCTTGGGACGGGTCCTCCGTAGCATCAAGATGGTCAGAATTTATTTTTGATATCGTCTTACAGGTACACTGACACATCACTAGTTTATTTGCAGCTAGGATGTGTTCTTTAATTTGAAATTTAGTACTCACATATTTATTATAAAGGGAACTAAGTCTGTCCTCAAGTACCTGTATATCAGTTTGAAGGCGCTGCGTATCAATTTCATAGATTTTTTTATTATCCTCTAATTTAATCTGGTAATTGTTTAATTTATTAATAAGGTTAACACGTTCTTTCCTCAGTGGAATATTTTTGGAAAAGTGTTTATTTTGTTTTCTGTACCTGTACCATTTTTTTATTATTCTATTAAGTTTTGCATATTTTTTTATTATCTTATGACTAACTTCATAACTGTTAATTTGTTTCAATAGGGAATCTTCAGTTAAGTCAATAGTAAGTATAGAATGAGGGTTACAATTTGAATGTAATAATTCATTATATAAATAGTTTGTTTCCTTAACCTGGGTACATTTCAATTCTTTCCGCAACTTAAGATTATGATTATGAGCATGAACCAATTCATCTTCTAGATTCCTAACTTTACTTAATGCCTCCTCATATAAGTTACTACAGTTGCTGAAACCGTCTGTGATAACCCGCAGTTGGTCGCGTTCATCAACAACATCTTGGTATTGCTGACTAAGGTCTACTAGCTCCCGTTTTAGGCAAGTGTTTTTGTGTACCATCTTCATTACTTCCTTCTCACCCTCCTCTCTCTCCTGCAACATTTGTTAGCATTGGTGTTGCGATTCTTTAAGTTCTTTGAGGGCCGTTCTTAGTTTAAGCTCCATATCCAGAGCAGTAGCCTTACGGGTCATCACAGGCATAGTTACAGGGATATTTACTGAAAATAGAATAATAATGAATAATAAAGAATAGTGCTTCAATAAGCACTCGTATGGTTTAATTTTTTAATTCAACGGTCACATTTTTTTTTGCACGGTTACTCTGATTTAAACACGCCAACTGTCACTTTTAGTGTTTTCATTTTGCGTTTGAACCAACACGAATCCCACTTTCTGATGTCAACGATGGTACAACTCTCTAGGTTACATCAGCCAGGATATTGGAACTTCAGTGGGCGTACTATGGGAAGTGTTGGTTATTGCGCAATAGAAACACTGTTTGCTTTTAAATCAAATTATTATTGACACTCGAAAGTCTCAGTTACAATAGGTACACTGAACAAGTATTCGGAACACGCGGCGGTTTCTAGACGCGTGCACTGATGCGTCTGCACTGCTCGACCGCCACAAGTAGACGGAGCTCAGCCTCTGTCGAGCACACCGTCCTAGACTCCATCGAACGCCACTAGATGGCGTTGGTGTCCCGATTGGTCTATTGACTGACTTATTTCCGACATATATATTTATAGACAGCTAGGGTTGTTGATCGATGTTTCCGAAAACCATTTTGACCTTCGTCAAAGATTTTATATCTTTCGCAAAAACTGTACACCCGGTCGCACATAGCTTTTTCGTAGATTTTTGAAGCCGTAGGTAAGAGAGCTATGGGCCTGTAGTTATTTGGGTCAGTTTTAGAGTTTTTTTTAAACAATGGTTTTATAATAGCTCTTTTTAGTTGATCAGGAAAAATACCTTCATCAAAGGATTAATTTATTAAAACGCAAAAGGGTACAGCAAGTTCATCTGCACATTGTCTGATCAGGAATGGCGGTAGTTCATAAAGCGCTAAAGCGCGTAATGGTCTAAGAATTAGGTATTTTCAGAGGGATTGAGTACAGGCTGAGGCTTTTGCCTCACTACCAACCGGGTGGGCGGTCTCTTCGCCAAATGATGCAAAAAAAATATTAAAATAATTTACAATTTGTTTTGGATCTGAATTTAAAGTATTATCAATTTCTAATTGGATATTATGCTTATCAGTACGTGTTTTTTTGTTGGTACGTTCATTTACTATATTCCACTATAGCTTCAACTTTTCTTTGAGATATTTTTATTTTTTTAATGTAATGCTGCTTTCTAGAGGTTATCACCGCCTGCTTTAGTATTTTCTCGTATTTTCTGTAGTAATTTTTTGAATTGTCAGACTTAATACTTAAAATTTTCAATAACCTTTTGTTTGTGCATGAAATCTTAATACCTTTTGATAACCAATATTTTTTATAGTGTGTTTTTAATTTAGTTCTGATTTTCGATATAGTTTCGTTTAGTATGTTAGTTAATAAGCCGTTAAAAACATTAAAGTTTTGATTTGCATCGTTACTTTCTATAATAATATATTTCCAATTAATTGACTTTAATGCAGATTTGAAGTTAATTACAATATTAATTTGGTTGTAAAATCGTTTCTCAGCATAACAAGTGGTTTGCTTCGGTCGTTGCGGTATTTTAAATTTTACAACTGTACCAAAGTGATTGGAAAAACCCAGTTCTTCTACAGATGTATATAAATCTCCGTTTTTAAAGTTTGTAAATATTAGGTCTAGGCGCGTCGATGCTGTTTGCGTTATGTGTGTGGGATGTTTTATGTGTTGTGTGTATTTGTATTCGGACATAAGGTCTAAAAAGCGTTAAATTTTGAGTTATTTTTAAGGATATCTATATTAAAGTCACCTCCAATGACTGTGTTTAGTTTTGAGTATTTATTGTTTATGTACGCTAGTATTTGACTGAGTTAGTTATGAAAATATTTTCCTCTCTTCTGTTCCAGTACATTGTTACTAATAGCAAATTTTCGTTAGGTAATTCAATAGCACAAACTTCTAATATATATACTCAAGTGACATCTCGGTTATATCGCTTCGTTCTATATATTTCTTGTGTTCTTCTAGTAAGATGCAAACTCCGCCGCCTCCACGGTTTTCTCGACAGAAAGATGCTGCGACTTAATAGCCGCTAAAGTCAATCATGCTTAATTTATCTCTTGAGAACCTCCTGGTGGCGCGGAGCCCCCTGCTTCTCCTGCTGGATGCGAGTCGAGTATGTCGAACATTCGTATTCATTAGAGGGACGTCCGTAGGGTACTGCGTAACCTAGACGTGAACAAGGCTAGTGGCCCCGACGGGATACCGGCAGTTGTGCTGAAGACTTGTGCGCCTGAATTGTCTCTGATCTTGACACGCCTATTTCGCCTTTCGTTTGAGACTGGAAAAGTGCCAAAGGCTTGGAAGCAAGCTAACGTGCAGCCCGTGCCCAAGAAAGGTAGTCGAGCTGACCCGTCGAATTATAGACCTATCTCAGTAACGTCCATACTCTGTAAGAGTATAGAACGCGTGCTGAATCATGAGCTCCTGGCATACCTAGAAGCGAATGATGTCCTTAGTGACCGACAATACGGATTCCGCCGAAATCGGTCTACTGGGGATCTTCTAGCGTATGCCATTCACATCTGGAGTGAAGCCATAGAGAAGCACGGGGAGGCACTAGCGGTCTCCCTTGACATCTCGAAGGCCGTCGACAGGGTCTGGCACGATAGCCTTATTAGTAAGCTTCCTTCCTTCGGTCTGCCCGCCGGATTGTGTGATTGGATCGCGGATTTCCTGAGGGATCGGTCTATACCAGTGGTCATTGATGGCTGTTCATCTGGACTGCTGGATATTAATGCCGTGGTTCCTCAGGGGTCGGTGCTTTCGGCAACACTGTTCTTGCTGCATATTAATGATCTGCTTAAACCCGGTACCTTTGGGTATGCAGATGACAGCACTGTTGCTGAGAGATACGTGTCCGACGCACGAGCTGATGGGTCGCAGATCCGGTCTCTCCGGGAGGCTATGGTTGAGCGCTTGAACGTGTCCTTACAGGCTGTCTCAGAATGGGGCGATGCCAATCTGATCAAGTTCAATGCTGCTAAGACCCAAGCGTGTCTATTTTCCGCTAAACGGAGCCAATTCCACCCAGCTCCATCTTTCCGAGGTGCAACCGTGCCGATAACCGACCAACTTGAGCTTCTTGGGGTTACATTAACATCTACCCTCAGTTTTGGCCCTTTCATAGAGGCAAAAGCTCAAGTGGCTGCAAAGAAGTTGGGGATCTTAGCAAAGGTGAGACGGCACTTTACGCCGGAACAGCTGCTCAAACTCTATCAAGCGCAAGTTCGATCATGTATGGAGTACTGCTCTCATCTTTGGGACGGATCTGCCAGATACCAGCTTGATGCCCTTGAGTCAATTGAGAAACGAGCCAAGAGAATCATCGGCGATGATAGGCTCGTCGCGACGAAGCTCCAAAGTCTTGAGCATCGACGACGAGTTGCTAACCTGTCGGTTTTCTACCGGTTGCATTTTGGGGAATGTGCGACGGAATTGCTTAATTTGATTCCGCCTAGCCCGTTCCATCATCGGACCACAAGACGAACGGCGATGCGCCACCGGTACATGGTGGACATCGCACCCACGCGCACAAAACGTTTTGGGAACACATTCATAGTGCGTGCAGCTAAGGAGTGGAATTCCCTGACGGAGTCTGTGTTTCCTGATAGCTATAACCGGGGAGTATTTAAGTCAAGAGTGAATAGGTTACTTCTAGGCAAGCGTGCTCTATCTTCGACCACATCATCGCTTACCATCAGGTGAGATAGTGGTCAAACGCGAGCCTATAAATAGTAAAAAAAAAGAAAGAACCAAGTTTCAGTGATACATATAGCCTGATATGTCTGGTTTCCGTTGACAAATGCTTCCATTATGTGTTGCTTATTATAAAGACTTTGAACGTTTTGAAATAAAATATAAAAATGTTGCTCGTGGTTTCCAAAATCTAGTGCCTTCTCTAGCCGCTTCTCCTATTTATATTACTTAAATGGTTTTCGGTTGTGGGTGGGGGGTACGATATTGTTTCGTCTTTGTAACTTATGAGTTCCCCTTCAATATAGAGTTTATTATTTCTGATTATAGCTTGCTGTCCTGCATTTCGAGCTACAAGCATTTTATCTCGCAATTTCTTCCTCTCTTTCCTTGCTTCTTCGTTTAAAAATTCAGAAGTAAATAGTCCGGTTCCTTGGAAATAACGGCTATTTTCTGTTATATATTTGACTATTCTTTTGATTATAAGTTCAATTACCATTGGACGATTTCGATTTTTATAGTATCTTCCAATCCTATAGGTATCCTCAATGTAGCCTAATAGGTCTACTCCTAGAATATCCCAAAGTATAGCTTTGATCCTTTCGTGTAGGTCTTCTTCAGGCTTCAGGCAATCTTCTTTGTAGATTTCGGTTAGACCATACAACACAATTTTCTTTACATTGTTCTCAGGTATATGTTGTATTGTAGTCAAAGGGGGGGTAGTCAAAGGGGGTCTGAGAGTTTAGCCTTTTTATTTTGTTTTGCAATGCTTCAGTTTGCTTTTTCAGTTTCTCTATGTCGATGTTAATTTTCTCTATATCATTCTTTCGTTGCTCGTTTTGTAAGAAAAGAGCACCTGTGTCTTTTTTTATGTCTTCCTTTAATTTTAATATTTCAGATTGAATAGTAGCTTTATTTCCAGTACTATCGATGTATTATTTTCTTTTAATTTCATCGATATCATTTCACTCAGATTACGTAGCGTTAGTTCAGGTTGGTTTTCATTCTCTGTACTTGTTTTATTATGTATGTCTCTCCGAGTATACTTATGTCTTCCGAGTAAAAAGTCTCAATGAACATGTTTTGAGTTGGTTTTGACGCTGAGTAACGTTCGTCTCTGGTGTTATTAAATTAGCATCTATTTGTTGCGATCGTGCGGGTGTTTATATTATTATTTTTGGGTTTTTTGCACCTGCATTCTTGGCATTCCCAGGTCAACCTACACTTGCTGTTCATGCGTGCATGTTGTTACTTTGAGACGTTTGAAAATTCGAGGTCATAGTATTTCTTACATATTGAGCAAGTTAGATATTGCCTATTTAGGATTTTTTGCTAACAGCCTGCACATTGCGTCATGTTGAAACTATGAATTTACAGAATCAATCTCACAGTGACGCTTTAATTTACAAAAATAGTGTAATTTTTCAATGCTTCAGATTTTAATAAGCCATAAACGGAACGTTTTCTAACAATTCCGCTACTCGGCACCAGATGGCGATAGTGCAGCGGCTTATGATGAGAATATGGTAATTTACTGTGTTAGGAACTGGAACGCGCCCACCGATTTTTTAGTAAGTGGCGGGTTGTTGTTATTGTTTTTAATGTTAACGTTCACTTTGCGTATTTCGACACGCTTTTCTACGATTTTAGCACTATTCCATACATTTATAGTTCGTGATCATCTTTCTTATTTTAAATCTTAGTGTTTCAATACTTTTAAACAGTCACTTCATTTTTTATTTACGGTTTTGTTGATAAACACTGTGTCACCACATTATTGGGTTTTTAACGTTACTGTTCTATTATTTCACTCTGCAAACGTTATCACTTGATGATCAGACATTAACTGATTGATTTCTAATGTTTTACAATGTTTCACTTTTGAGTTAAATAATTAAATTTGTAAATTGGCTAGAAGACAAACTTGTTTATTAACGTTCAGTGTTGCCATCCCTTAATATAATCTATTCAGATAGAGATAGATCTATTCAGTTAGATATTGTATTCAGAGTATGTCAATACAAAAAATAAAAAATTGACTTCTACGGACATATAAGTCAACAAATATATTATGAACTCATAGTGTTATGTCCTATGGTATGCTACTGTGGGGAAAAGCTGCTGACATACAAAATATATTTGTCCTACAAAAGTGAGCCGTACGAGCGATATACTAGCTAGGGTCCAGAGTTTCTTTAAGGGAACTTTTTAAGGTAATAGGTATTCTCACGGTTGCTTCGCAGTTCATTTTTGCCAACATAATGTATTTCAGGCAAAATGTACATTTATATGCCAAAACTAGTGATATCCCACAGCTTTAACATCAGAAATAAGCACAAACTACATGCTCCTCTCCACCGTCTTTGTAAGGTCCAGGTCCATTTTATAGGGCTCGGTATTCGCTTTTATATAATAAGTTACGTCTTTCTTTTCTGGACTTGCCTTTTAATGCTTTTAAAGCGAAAGTGAAATTAACCTTATTTTGATGGCATACTATACTATAAATGACTACTTCGACGATAAAAATAGTTGGTCGCTGTGTTGAACACGAGTCAATGCTAAATGTTCTTTCGTAGATTTGCTTAAGATGACATTGTTAATTATTCTGACCGTATAGGTCATTTTTGTTTTTTTTTTTACTTATTTTATTTATTGACATAATCTTCTCATTAATTTGTTGATTTATGAGTTGTATTGCAGTATGTGGTTAACTAGCGACTTCGACAAATTGATGAGTATAATTTTGTCTGAGCAACCGGCAGCAGGTTCATCATGCTCCCTTAGACTTCGCTGCTTGCGGTAGCGTCCCCGACGTTATCGTTACTTCCTTACCTCTAATATGGCGAGGGAGGTAATAGCTGATCTTTGCGTTATTCTCGTGAACGGGTGCTGCTCGTGGTGACTGGTCATCTTGCTGAACGTGGTTTATTAATATTGTAATTTTAAGTGTTATAATTTAACTGCGATGGTCCTAGTTTATCACTTGTAACTTTGGGTCACAGCTTATGGTTAAATTCCATTGTTGCAAATGTAAGCGGGCACGCCATTTATCCCTGGAGACTCATTTTGATTAGTATTGTATGCTTGAGTTTACTTATTTAATTACCTATATATGTAATTAGTGTTATTATGGTTTAATATCGATTGTTGGGATAATATGGTGTGCGAGCTGACATGTGCCATTTATTTAATTTAATGTTCGATATCTGTCATAAAATATTGAATAATAATAATAATAATAATAATAATAATAATCGTTTATTTCAGGCATTAGTACCCATAACATTGAAATTTAAAACTTATCCTAAACAAAACTTATGCTAAACAAACAGATATATTTAATTTGAGACAATACAGGAAAATAAAAATAAAAACAACCCACCATTTTAATCCAAAGCAGCCAAAATAAATGTACCACGTTGGTGAGTACATTTATTTTGTCTCCCTCAGTATATGCACAGTACGGAATACAGCTTTGACTATACAATTTTTAGTAGCCACCACACGCGCAAAGAACGACGCCCTGAGTTTCCCCATCAGCGCAAAAAAGTCGGTAACTCCGTTCTCGGCAAACATCTCAGTCGCACTACACCGCCAGGGCAGGTTGAGCATGACCCGAAACGCGTTATTATATTGTACACGAAGAGTGTTGTATGCACTCTTCGTGTACTTGTACCAAAGTTGACTGGTGTAGAACGACTGACAGTAAGCCTGGAACAGAGTTATTTTTACTTGCTTCGAGCAATGGAAAAACCGTCTGTTTAGCATGTTACTTCTACATGCTATGCTACGTCTTTGCCTCTCCAGGTCATCGTCATCTTTTAAGTTTTCCGTTATGATGTGTCCGAGGTACTTAAATTGACTAACTATTTTTAACTCTGAGCCACACAAAGTGATTGGCAAGACCTTATCAGGGCCATTGCCGTGCTTGAAAACCATTACTTCCGTCTTTTTAACATTATAAGTTAGTTGGTGTCGAACTGCATAATTCTCACAAAGGGCAATGAGTTTTCTGAGGCCGTTGACCGAGGGGCTGAGCAGCACCATGTCATCTGCATAACTGAGGTTATTTAAACATTCACCACCAATGTGGCATCCGACTCTGGTGCTGCTCAGTTCCTCGATCAAGTCGTTTACATATAGGTTAAACAGCACCGGGGACGTCAGACCACCCTGTCTCACGCCACTGGTCAACCTATACGTCTCCGATAAGGCGTTATCCCATCTGACTTGGTTAATTTGGTTGTTATACCAAAATTCAAACAGGTCTACTATTTTATTCGGTACATGGGTTTGTCTCAGCTTGTTCCAGAGTATATTGTAATTAATTGTATCAAAAGCTCGGCTGAGGTCTAAAAAACATGCATATACTGTTGTATTTCTACTAACGTATTTGTAGATGGTATTTTTTAGAGAAAATATAGCTAGGTCAGTGGACAGGCCCCGACGAAACCCAAACTGTGCGTTATTAAGCGGAATGTTCTTTTCATCTAAGTGTTTCAGTATCAGGTTCTCGAAAATTTTTGATAATATGGTTGCTAGTGATATTGGGCGGTAATTAGACAGGCTGGACACATCACCGGTTCTGTTCTTTACTATAGGTACAACGGTGGTTTTCATAAAGTCATGAGGTAAGTAGCTGTGGTCAATACAAGAATTAAATAAGAAAGCAATTTTATCAAATAACAATGCAGGTGCAAACAAGACGTGTTCGACACTGAGCCCATCGTGACCCGGGGACTTGCCGCGTTTCATACCTTTAACACACTGAAAAACATCCTCAGCTGTGACGTGTAACTCGGTCAGTTCAGCCGGCGGCGCCACCTCCGCCGCGCTCGCGGCCCGTGGCGACGCGCGCGGCGGCGGCGGCGGGTTCCCCGCGCCACCATGGGCCGAGCGGGACGGCGACACATTCGAACAGTTGACAGTAGAGGTCGGAGGTGGCGGTGGGGGCGGATTAAACTTATTTACAAACATATTTGCTATGTTAACAGAATTCTGATCACCATTTATGGATAAAGGCAGACTAGATTTATAATTTAATTTATTAGTTTCTTTCCAGAAGTTACCGAAGTCTTTATTAAATCGGTGTGTAGCTACAATATCCATTTTTATTTTATTTTCATTTAGCTGGCACCATTTTAACTTGTTTTTGAAAACTTTTTTACTGTGAATCATGTCATCGTAAATCCTTCCCTGAGTAGGGCGTCCATAAAATATCCATAATTGATAATACTGTCTAGCTATCGTGTGACAATCTTTAACATGATAGTTCCAACCAACCACCGCCTTTTTGGTATTATAGGTTTTGCCCTGATACGAATATTTAGCAGCTTTAGATATACAGTTAACTACTTGAGAATAAATCTGATCAATCAGGTGAAAGTGAGCATTACTTTGGCATGAGGCACTTCGGCAGGGTAAGCTAGGCCAATCACAGGAGTTCAGATATTTATTACATAAATTAGCATACTTGCATTTCTGTTCAAAAGTTCTGGTACCCCAAATGACCGTATTATTTTTCTGACAATGTGATTTGTTAATTTTAGGCATAATAGCATCTATATTGCAACTAATTACTAATGGGAAATGATCTGAGTAGTAAACATCGTTTAAAATCTGGATATTATCAATTACAGTCAACCCCGCTGAGGTAGCTATGCAATGATCGAGCCAGCTTGTGGTGCCATGCGCATCACTTAAATATGTAAAGGAATTTGAGGACATACCAAGCATAGCAAGATCCGCACAAACCCAGTCCAGATCATGGCAGAACTCCATCAGCTTACACCCGAATAGACTGGTTGAGCGCGAGACATCAGCATTAAAATCACCGAGCACAAAAACACTTTCCACATCGTTCACTTCCATCACCGCACTGATCACACCTAGGCATTCCGTAAACAGAGGCAGGTTGTCCGCGTCCTCAGTAGGCATGTATACCGACATGACGACGAAACTCCGTCCGCCGTCGAGCTGCATACACACGGCCGCCACGCGCGTCGAGCCGGTGTCGATCGGTGTAACATTGAGAAACAATGATTTCTTCCATAGAATAGCAACGCCTCCGTACGGCCTTCCTTTCAACACACCCGCGCTTGTGTCCACTGCCGATACTCCGTGGTATGAATAGTCCGGGTGAATATTATTTAGGTAACCTAAGTCATCAGGTAGCAACCAATGTTCTTGTAGGGCGACTATTTCATGTGTTTCACACAGGTCTGTGACGTGGTTACATGATCGTTTTATAGATCGGCAGTTAAAAGAGACTAGGTTAATTTTCATTATTTTTGAGTGCGGGAAGCTTATTTAGGTTTGTATAAACGCGTTTCACTCTAAATCTTCTATACTCCACACCACGAGGCCAGAACTCTGCGTCTAGGAAGGTGGACTCCTGATCTTGTTCAATGGTAATTTTGAACGAAGAAAAAGCCGTTTCTTTATATTGCGAAAGTTTTTCAACCTTCACAGCCGTGTGTCCGCAGTCAGTTATAAAATCCAAAATGTCTTTTTCTGAGGTATGGGTATCAAATCGTGACGCGTAAATGTAAGAAAACTTAGGCACTATTTTAATTTTATTAGACGTCAACTGAGCTTTCCCCTGAAGATTTCTATTTTTCTTTCCAAGTTTATTATACTTCTGTGACTTATTTACCACAGTCGTAAAACTCTCGTCGTTGTCGTTTTCTACCAATGTATCAGTTACTATAGGGCTGCTAGTCCGATGTATCGGGTTAACTTTGAAACTCAGTTGGTGCTGAAGGGTTTCTGCAAACGTCCTTTTCGTGATCGGGCGATCAGCTGGCGAGCGGTCGCGGTCGGGGTCACGCACCTGCGAGTGCGCGGGGCGCGGGCGCGTGGCCGGTGACGCGGGGGCGGGAGGCGGGCAAACGGCCGGCGCAGGGGAGTTGTGATTGCTCGACGATTTCAAAAATAAATCGTTAGATGATTTATTAACCGAATATTGTTTACTTTGTTGGCTGAGTTGCGGGATGCTCTTGATATGTTCTATTTCTTGTTGCAATTTCGTTAACTCGGTAGATTTAACGTAATCACTCTGAATTTGGTGGACGTCTTGTTTTAACATTAAAATGTTTCTAAGCAGGCTCGTGACGTCTATGTAATCGAATGTTACTGGCGGCAGGTGGTGTAGATCTTTAGCTACAAAGGTAGGGAGTGTGTCGGGTTCAGATTCTTTAAGAATTTTTATGATGTCTTGAAGGAGACGCTTGTTTTTGCCGTCCCCCTTTCGCGTGGAGCGAGAGTTGGTCGACTCTGCGAGAATGCTTTTAGCTTTTATAATTTCGGTTTCGTTAAAATTAGATTCACAAATTTGTAGCAAGCTAATTTCGTCCATAATATCGATTTTGCACTGCAGAAAGCAAAGTAGCTCGTTGATCACCAGGTTATTGCATTGATTCGACATTGCTAGCGTTAAAGCACTTTAAAGCGAGTAAAGCGATGCGAGTAAAACACAGGACATGCGCTGCAGCGGAGTTGCGTTTAGTCATGCAAAGCTGCGTAAAGCACTTGACAGCACTTGCCGCTGGCCGTTGCGATTTGAAAATTGGAATAGACGGAATGTTATTTTGCTGTTTACACTAAATTCACAGTTTACTTTCACAAACAAATTGCACAGTTAGTTTGTTTACTTCACTATGACTAAAAGGATGTATGTTACACTATTAACAGTTCACTTTAGACTACTTTTTGCTAATTTATTGACTGGATGAAAACAGACGCGATGTCGCTCCTAGCGCCGCGCCGCGCGAACTGATAATGTTACATACTTTTAAAAAACTTGTCAAAGAACATTACCTATCGCTGTAATTATGTCCATAGCCGTCAGTTATTTTTACTGCCTGTATATTTAGTATTTATGTATCTAATATACATATAGCGTATTATGTATTTATCTGTGTATCTGTTATATTATATTATAATTACTTCTTTTTTTTTTGTCACCCCAACGACAGCCCCTATTTCATGTCCAGGCAAATACTGTCCATCCCAGGTTGCCTGGAAGAGATCGCGGAATGCGATAAGGCCGCCCACTGTATGTGTTTTAGTTTTAAGTTTCCTTTTGTATTTAATTATTGGTGTACAATAAAGTATATAATAAATACAAATTCAAGTTCTTTAAACTTAACAGACAGTTATGTTGCTGGGGAGTTTGTTGGCCACTTCTTCTTCCCAGCTAAAACACTAGGAAGTGGTGACGGGCTGGGCGATTTGGGTGACTGTCTTCATGTAAACTTTGACGTTCAAAAAGTGCTGATTTTCAGCCTAGTTTGAATAAATACCTTTTGATTTTGTTTTTCTTTTTTTTGAAAAATACGGAACCCATATAGGTATCTGGTCTGTCAAGAACCTTTATCTCCGGAAGACGAGGAGGTATCAAGTTAAAATTAAAGCCATATACTTATACCACCTATACCATAAAAAAGATACGGCCGTTTATGCCGCAAAAAACGTATACATATTTCCACACTCTCAAGGGAATTAAAATGTATATATTTTCCGTTGATCTAGAACAATGAAATTTGGCAATTAATACCGTCTTATACAACAAGTATAAGAAAAATTTGGAAAACTATGAATTTGTAATTAAATCATAATAAAATTGTCTTTATTTAAACTAATATGTACCTACCTAAAAATTTTTACAAAACCCTCGGTGGGCGAGTTCGACTCTCATTTAAAGATAAAAAAAAATCACGAAGGAAGGCTAGGGAAGGAAAAGCTTAGGTAGCCCGAAGGTCAAGTTATGGTCTCAAGCAGCTCCAGAATCTATCTCGAAATATCTTTTTAAAAGCAGCATAGTAGCAATGTTTCAATATTTTCAATTTTTACTGCGTCAGCTGACTGACTTTCCACCGCCAGCCAAGAAGCTGACCGTTGTTTTCGAACTTTAAATAATGTAAACATTTGGCCTAGTAAAGTTTCATTTGGCTTACTACTACTTTTTTCCTATTTTTTTTTTAAGATCAAGCAAGCAGCTGACTGATATTCCACCGTCCACCATGCAGCTGACCACTGTTTTTGAACTCAGTATGATATCTTCACTACATAGTATAAAACAAAGTCGCTTTCTCTGTCCCTATATCCCTATGTATGCTTAAATCTTTAAAACTACGAAACGGATTTTGATGCGGTTTTTTTAATAGATAGAGCGATTGAAGAGTAAGGTTTATATGTACAATAACATTCATTAAATAGTGGAGAAATACTGTTAGTTTTGAGGTTTCTTATGTGATGTCGTAAATAATTACATTTTATGACGCAGACGAAGTTGCGCGGGTCAGCTAGTAATTCATAAAAAGCGGTTTTAGCCGGCGTACTTCATTTTTGTTATTTTTTTGCAACTTTCGTAACCAAACCCACCGCTACCTGAGCAGCTGACCACCAGTTTACATATTAGCCATACAAGATCAACTATTCATGTCAATATCAGCCGGCTTACAATTACTTTTTTATTTGCAACGCTCCCACCTCCCATACTATCAAATGAATAGCAACATGTTTCATGGCGTGCGTTCCTGACGCGTCCCCCGTCACCCGTACCGTATGTTCGCAGGCACAAGCGTGCGGCGCAGGGCGGCGCCGGCGAGCACGCGCCCACCTGGTCGCGCCTGCTGTCAGCGCGGACCCAGTCACACGGACCGGGTCAGTTGTCTTCTCATCACATAGCTTCTTTATTTTTACAATAACACAATGACGACTAACTTGTTCAGTCATCGTGAAAAAATATTTGAGAATATATCAAAGAAGAGCCATGTTGTGTTTGTCTACACACAAACAGTTATTATTTGCCTTATTGACGGCGAAGTTAACGCAATGCCAGAAAAATCAAAAAAATATCATAAAGCTACACTTTTAGCTGCCACTGATTCCGTTAAAAACCCACATCAAAATTGTTTAGGCATCAAGTACGTTTTAGACAAGGTTAAGTCACAATGTGACATCATGACTATTATTATAAATTACCTAATTATGTGCTTATATGCATTAAATTAAACTAAAACTCAACTAAAAGTTCCCAGCTTGATTTAATCATTTTTTACAAGAAACAATTTTTTTTCTCTTCAAAGTTAGAGTGAACAGGCTCCTTCTGAGTAAGCTCGCTCCATCGTAGACTTTGTCTCTGTCATCTCTGACCTAGACTAGAGTCAAGAGCAAACCCATCTCAAATATAAGAAAGTCAAAATAAGAACACCTGAAAACCACTTTATTAACAACTTCGCAAAATAATAGTGTTTCCACTTCATCTATCCAATGACTAACAGTCCTAGTAGCAGCCCACTTCATCTATCCAATGACTAACAGTCCTAGTAGCAGCCCACTTCATCTATCCAATGACTAACAGTCCTAGTAGCAGCCCACTTCATCTATCCAATGAAGTGAACATTCATTAAAAAATATTTTTTTTGAGGACTTCAATTATTGAAAAACCGGTCAAGAGCGAGTCGGACTCGCTCTCCGAGGGTTTTGTACAAATTCGTAGGTACAAATTCCTTTAAACAAAGACCTACATAAACATGTTGCGCCGTACTCTCCGGAGACACTTAAGGCTCTGGAGAGCAAACACCCCGCTCCAGCAGATGATCTCACCTTCCCCGTCCCCCCTGCTAGTCTATTCTGTAAGAAACTATTTCGATATCGAGCTTCACCTGAGTGACAAAACTCACAAAGTGAGCTATATTGCACACAACATAAAGGTCTTAATTTGAAACTCACCTCGGATTCCGCTGTCGAGATACGAAAATGCTGTACAGAAACAAACTCACTTGAAATTACAGTTATACAAGTATGTGCGGCCGTCTGTTCTTTCCGGAGTGCTCTGCCAGTGGTATTTTCCTTCAGCATCTAAGGATCTAATGTGCGCAGGCGCTGGGAAAACTGGTGACTCCCTTTTGAAGGAGCTGACGGCCGTCATCAACCTAATGCTCTCCGGCAATGTGAACGAAGCCGTCATTGATATTTTGTACGGGGCAAACTTATGTGCCCTTCACAAAAGGGATGGCGGCATTCGTCCCATTGCCATAGGGTCTACCTACAGGCGCATCGCAGCCATTTGTTGTGCTTTTTATAGTAAATCTCTGGCCAGCAAATTCCAGCCCCTACAGCTGGGCTTCGGTTCCAGAGGGGGCTGTGAGGCTGGGGTGCACGCTTTGTCTTCTTATCTCAATAGCAACGAAAGTGAGGTCATTCTTAAGGTTAAACTTAAGAATGACTTCAATTCCGTCAATAGGGACACCTTGCTGACAGAATTTAAAAAAGAAATACCCAAAATTTACAGTTTTCTTCATCAATGTTACAGACAACCTTCTAAATTACTTTATAAAGAAAACTTTTTGGAGTCAGCACTCGGTTGTCAACAAGATGACTCTTGGGCCAGTCATTTTCAGTTTGGCAATAACTCCCATAATTCGGCAGCTAAATTCTAAATTTATTGTTTGTGATTTGGATGACGGAACTCTAGGAAGTGATGTAGATACAGTCCTTTTTTTTCTTTATTTATTAAAGAGGGTTTAATTTAAACAGATTATGCCACCCTCATCGTTACAAATCAATTGTATAAACTAACAATAACTAAAATAAATTACCCATTATGCTTAATTACCCCTGCGTTTAATCCCAATAACAACGAGTCTGTACATCATCCTGGCTGCTTTCGAAGTAGGAGCAGCAAGGATGCTGTTACATACCCCTGTCTCGTTCCTATTATTAAATACCATCATCAAATCTTGTCTCTCCGGCTCCTTCCGCAGACATTCCATCATGATATGGTAAACATCTTCAATTACTTTGCATTCTACACAATTTGGAGATTCAACTTTACGCATTAAAAATCGAATGTATTTAAGGGTATCTGTCCGGAGCGAAGCCGGAGGGCTGTTGTGATCGTTTGCCTTCCCATGTTGGCACTGTCTAACCACGTATTCTTAGGCACGCTTGGCTATATAGTGGCATACCATATCCCTTTGCTACGACTTCTGTCATGAACATATTCTTGCCACTCGTCATAACAACGGTTTTTAGTCCAAAGTAACGCTCTATATAGTAAAGCAAACAGGAATACTGTTTACCGTCTGTTAAAGCCTCTTTAGCCAACTGGGCCACGATCTCATTACCTACAATGCCAACATAAGAGGGCACCCATTGTATTACAATATTTTTATTCTTACTCTTTTAGTTAAGTTTACAGATCAAGTCCAATAATTCATAGGCAATTGGAATCCCACGTTTCGGCGCCGTGCATCGAATTAATAACTGTAACGCACTACGACAATCGCTTATGATTAAAAAATTAGAACAGGCAATTGAGTCATATGACAAAGCTTCTAAAATTGCTATCAATTCTGCAGGCATTATTGAGATCACAGAATCAATTTTAAATTTCATAGATGCATCTGCAGAAGAGTCAAAAAATGCAACCCCGATTTCATTGTTAGAAATGGACGAATCAGTATAATTTTATAATGATAAGCGTAATTTGTTTGTATAAATCTGTCACAAACAACTTTTAACTGGCTAGCATTATAATCTTTCATAGCTTTGCCAACACTATCAATAGATAAAATTATATTGCTGTCTAGATCCACGTTGCTGACCCAAGTGGGTAAACTAAACATACCTAAGTTGTCACAACAGTCAACACGTTCGTGTTTAAGTGAGTCATGGGTGTTTAAGTGACGCTTGGCCCAAAGAATCGTAGCTATATTAAATTAAAAGGATCAATCGTATTATTTTTCACTTTTTAAAGTTATTTTTTAGTCGGGGGTTTTTTTAAATTTTTAATTTAATTTTTATTTCATGCTATTTAAACTTATTTTACTTAATAGGTGCTACTAGAAAACCTATGATCTCATCATCTTCCTGCCCTTATCCCATACTACTTGGGGTCGGCGCAACACGTTTTTTTAATTCCATTCTGTCCTATCAGCCGTCACGCTATCACTCACCCTTGTCACGCTATCACTGTCCCTTTTCTTTCATATTGCTCCTTACACAATTCGTCCATCTTTTTTTTGCCCTTCCTCTCCCTCTCCATCCATCCACATATGATCAAAACTCACCTAAACGGCAACTACATCCTACAAGCTTGGAAAGTAGCTTTGCATTTCTCATCAATGTGAATACTTAGGGAGTACTCACACCTTTTCAGCTTATGCCCATAGAAAACAACGATTTTGTATGGAGATGCGTCCACATCCATTCAGCTTTCCGCGTCTTTTCAGCTTTCCGCGTCTTTTCAGCTTTCGCGGCAAACAAGTATAAAATGAGGACAAATGTGTTTTTATGATGCAAGTGCTATGTATGGAGTTCAGCGCCGTTCTGACGCTTTCAGCGTTGTATGCGGCCTTACGCAGCGGTACAGCGCGGGACGCGGATGGTTCTCGATTCCTTGTGTGACTGACACTGGCATGGCCACCGTCAGGGATTTTAATTTTGATACTAAAAATGACGCTAATTAGTCGCCAAATACCAGAGTTAACGATCACTGGTTCAAAAGTTATAAGGATTTATTGGTGGCCGATCTGGGGTGCGCCTACTCAGCTTGGTCTATTTGAATCTCAAAAGCTAGGGCACCTAGCAAAGATCTGTTTTCTCTCTCAATAGTCGCTAATTAGTTTTATTTAACAGGTTTAATCGGGTCTTAGTTAAGAAGATACGATGAGTTCAATTTTTAAGGTAGGTATAGTCCAAGAGCTATATCAAAGAAATTGCCAAGAAAAAATATTTCTCTAAATATGTGAATGATACTTCTAGTTTGATCGGTCTAAAGTCCGTAGAATTTTCAGAGAGAGATAAATTCTCAATCCTTCGATCTACTTCTTGGACTGTACCTGTACTGGGGCGATCCTGGTTGTTTGCGTTTTAATTTTTTACGTTTCATTTTATCTATTTCTTCTGCAAGAAGCCAACCTCTAAAAATATCGCATTTAGAAATATCCATTTTCAGAGCACAATACTACATGAATAAACTGACTTACGCCAGACCACCTTCAAAGTCGATTTTCTCGAAAACTACGAAGGTACCATTTTTTTTGTTCGAGTACTAATAATTAGTACCAATTGAGTACTAATTATTTACCAAGTATGGAAGCGATTGGCGGCGGTGGTCCTGCAGTAGTCACGGCCATCTTACCGTCTTCGCCGCGTATTCAGCGCCTTTCTCATTCTTACGACGCTGTACGCGGCTGATAGAAGCAGAGCTGTATAAGTGTGACCAGAATCGTTCAGCGAAACGCGAATGGAGCTGAATAAATGTGAGTAGTCCCTTATTCACTTTTCTGCTTCATCATCAGCCCCTGATCACAATCTATTTATAACCTATTCATTGTGACCATTTAAATGAATACGAAAACGGAAGGTCTGCTGTAAGTAAGTGAGGAATTGGGTATCTTGCAGATTTCAGGACATGCTTCAGCATCAGGTTAAGGTTACTGATCTAAATATAATCTGTCCATTGAAACCATTCCAGTGAGTTCAAACACGAAACCTCTGCTGTAACTTAGTGAGGAGTTGAGTATTCTGCTGACCTCAGTTTATGCTACAGCATCAGGTCAATGTTACCATGTTTTTGCAATGTCATTGAAGTAACAGAATACCAAATTTTGCATCGATCTGTCACGTAAAAGCTGGTTAAATACCTTCATCAACTAGAAAAGAGCTGATGATCTTCAAACCACTCAACCGATTTTGATAAAACTTGTTTAAGAACCATCGCTAGAAAACCTGCTTAAAAAAAAAAAAACGCATACAAATCGGTTCACCCGTTTAAGAGCTACGGTGCCACAGACGAGACACACAGACACACATAGCGGTCAAACTTATAACACCCCTCTTTTTTGATAAGGGGTTAAAAACAGATTTTTGTTTACTCCTCCAGTAGCGGTGCGAACACACTTGCGCGGACAGCTGTTCGAGTACGTCAACTGTGACATTGTTTATTAGAGACTAGTGGACGTCACGCGGTTTCACCCGCGTAGTTCCCGTTCCCGTGGGAATACGGGGATAATATATAGCCTATATTACTCCCTGATAATGTAGCTATCCAATGCTAAAAGAATTTTTCAAATCGGTCCAGTAGTTTCGGATCCTATTCAATTCAAACAAACAAACAAACAAATCTTTCCTCTTTATAATATTAGTGTAGATTTGCATTTTAGCCAAAACTTTCCACCCAGAAATTGCCGACGGATGTGCAAAGGCGCAATACACAATTAACTTTCCATAATATGTATGTGTGTACTCTTTATGAAACCACCTATTGTACGTGTTGATTGTAATAAGGTTGACTCTGGGTTGATTGGGATTTTAACAAGGAAAGACGTGTGTTCCACTGCAAGTGTATTTAGCCACTAAATTAGCTACATCTAAGTACGTACAAGCATTGAACGTAATACGTCACAACATGCCGCCCACCAAAAGGCCTATAGGTCTTTTTAAAAAAACAAGGACCAAAATATATTACCTAATTATGAGAATAACCCTAAACAACGTTATATAAATCTGTAGGTGGGGTGATGATATTAACATTCAACATGAATTACGTAGGCTACTGCCGGATGACTAAACAAAACCGAATTTATTACAAACTAATTTATTTAAATAAAAATTACAATAATTAGGAAATGAATATGACTCGATCGATGGTGGATACGAAGTGCCCGGGCTCGGTCACGTAGACGGTGTCTTCGGGCCTCGTGTTCTGTGTCAGCAGTTTCACCTCGTAGTAACTGGGTTGGCGATGCGCACGCGGCTTGCCTCGTGCCTTTGTGTCAGCGCTTTCCTTAATAGGGATGCACTTAACACCTCCCCCTTCAGAACGACGGCTATTTCAGATTCTTAGATGAAATATCGTCGGGAGTGTGGATTGGTCTTGGTGTGCTGGCTGGTTCTGGCGGATTTCAGATGTTTCAGGCTCGGCGTGTGTGGCTTCATCTGGAGTTGTCATCTGCTTCTTTCGGCGAATGTAGATTCGGGATAATGGTATTG
Source organism: Lacanobia wlatinum (assembly GCA_947578705.1). NCBI lineage: Eukaryota > Metazoa > Arthropoda > Insecta > Lepidoptera > Noctuidae > Lacanobia > Lacanobia wlatinum. The sequence goes on along the minus strand of OX388022.1, from coordinate 2,490,078 downwards.
CTCCCAGTATAAATATGGCAAGTAGTGTACCATAAAATGGGATTGTCGTATGGTAAATGGTTGAGGTTAGTTCAATGTGGATTGGCTTCTGTGAGTCTATTCTATCTTGAATATCGTGCAGCTTCTTTAGGTTAATAGAATTAATTTGAAGGGGTGGCATGGTTGATTCTTTTATGTCATCTGGTACGTTGCTTATCTTCATGGGTTGTCCTCTAATGTGGTCGTTATTGTTGACGATGGTGAATTCGTCTGTTCTAAGCTTGCAGTTTTGTGGAATGGTGGCTAGGAAGCTTCCGGTTAGGGTTATGGATTCTTCTTGTTCGCAGATTGGCTGGACCTGTGTTGGTTTCGGGAACACGACATCGTAGCGGCGGTCGCCTAACTTTTCCATTGCAGGCTTCGTCAGGCAAATGGTAATCGTGTTGCATGACTTGTGCGGTGTTTGACCTCCAATAATATCGCAAATGCAGTCTGGATGGGTTCTCATTTGGTGGTTGAGTTTTTCCTCGCAGAGATATTCTGAAGCTACCTTCGGGCATTCTTTTTCTATGTACGCGTGAATATTTCCAGTGATTGCTAGGAATGGGTAGGATGGGATAATAGCTTGCTTATTTTTATTTGGTACAATGACTAACTTATACAACAGGAATTTTAGTGGAGAAGTTATGGGAAATTTAAATGCAAATACTATTTGATTCCCGCGATAATAAGCTAATGGTTTAATGATGTCATAATATTCTCTAATTTCTAGTTCTAGTAGTTGGTCTTTATTATAAAGCGCGCTTAGTTTGCGTATCATATTGCTAAGTATTTCTGTACCTAACATGGAATGATGAGTATGCAATTGACCGGAAAGTGCTATTGCGTTTTCTAACCTACTTAGTTCGCTTAATAAACTATCTACATTATTGCTAATTATTTGCAGAATTTGCGAAAACTTAGCGCCGTTCTGACGCTTTCAGCGTTGTATGCGGCCTTACGCAGCGGTACAGCGCGGGACGCGGATGGTTCTCGATTCCTTGTGTGACTGACACTGGCATGGCCACCGTCAGGGATTTTAATTTTGATAATAAAAATGACGCTAATTAGTCGCCAAATACCAGAGTTAACGATCACTGGTTCAAAAGTTATAAGGATTTATTGGTGGCCGATCTGGGGTGCGCCTACTCAGCTTGGTCTATTTGAATCTCAAAAGCTAGGGCACCTAGCAAAGATCTGTTTTCTCTCTCAATAGTCGCTAATTAGTTTTATTTAACAGGTTTAATCGGGTCTTAGTTAAGAAGATACGATGAGTTCAATTTTTAAGGTAGGTATAGTCCAAGAGCTATATCAAAGAAATTGCCAAGAAAAAATATTTCTCTAAATATGTGAATGATACTTCTAGTTTGATCGGTCTAAAGTCCGTAGAATTTTCAGAGAGAGATAAATTCTCAATCCTTCGATCTACTTCTTGGACTGTACCTGTACTGGGGCGATCCTGGTTGTTTGCGTTTTAATTTTTTACGTTTCATTTTATCTATTTCTTCTGCAAGAAGCCAACCTCTAAAAATATCGCATTTAGAAATATCCATTTTCAGAGCACAATACTACATGAATAAACTGACTTACGCCAGACCACCTTCAAAGTCGATTTTCTCGAAAACTACGAAGGTACCATTTTTTTTGTTCGAGTACTAATAATTAGTACCAATTGAGTACTAATTATTTACCAAGTATGGAAGCGATTGGCGGCGGTGGTCCTGCAGTAGTCACGGCCATCTTACCGTCTTCGCCGCGTATTCAGCGCCTTTCTCATTCTTACGACGCTGTACGCGGCTGATAGAAGCAGAGCTGTATAAGTGTGACCAGAATCGTTCAGCGAAACGCGAATGGAGCTGAATAAATGTGAGTAGTCCCTTATTCACTTTTCTGCTTCATCATCAGCCCCTGATCACAATCTATTTATAACCTATTCATTGTGACCATTTAAATGAATACGAAAACGGAAGGTCTGCTGTAAGTAAGTGAGGAATTGGGTATCTTGCAGATTTCAGGACATGCTTCAGCATCAGGTTAAGGTTACTGATCTAAATATAATCTGTCCATTGAAACCATTCCAGTGAGTTCAAACACGAAACCTCTGCTGTAACTTAGTGAGGAGTTGAGTATTCTGCTGACCTCAGTTTATGCTACAGCATCAGGTCAATGTTACCATGTTTTTGCAATGTCATTGAAGTAACAGAATACCAAATTTTGCATCGATCTGTCACGTAAAAGCTGGTTAAATACCTTCATCAACTAGAAAAGAGCTGATGATCTTCAAACCACTCAACCGATTTTGATAAAACTTGTTTAAGAACCATCGCTAGAAAACCTGCTTAAAAAAAAAAAAACGCATACAAATCGGTTCACCCGTTTAAGAGCTACGGTGCCACAGACGAGACACACAGACACACATAGCGGTCAAACTTATAACACCCCTCTTTTTTGATAAGGGGTTAAAAACAGATTTTTGTTTACTCCTCCAGTAGCGGTGCGAACACACTTGCGCGGACAGCTGTTCGAGTACGTCAACTGTGACATTGTTTATTAGAGACTAGTGGACGTCACGCGGTTTCACCCGCGTAGTTCCCGTTCCCGTGGGAATACGGGGATAATATATAGCCTATATTACTCCCTGATAATGTAGCTATCCAATGCTAAAAGAATTTTTCAAATCGGTCCAGTAGTTTCGGATCCTATTCAATTCAAACAAACAAACAAACAAATCTTTCCTCTTTATAATATTAGTGTAGATTTGCATTTTAGCCAAAACTTTCCACCCAGAAATTGCCGACGGATGTGCAAAGGCGCAATACACAATTAACTTTCCATAATATGTATGTGTGTACTCTTTATGAAACCACCTATTGTACGTGTTGATTGTAATAAGGTTGACTCTGGGTTGATTGGGATTTTAACAAGGAAAGACGTGTGTTCCACTGCAAGTGTATTTAGCCACTAAATTAGCTACATCTAAGTACGTACAAGCATTGAACGTAATACGTCACAACATGCCGCCCACCAAAAGGCCTATAGGTCTTTTTAAAAAAACAAGGACCAAAATATATTACCTAATTATGAGAATAACCCTAAACAACGTTATATAAATCTGTAGGTGGGGTGATGATATTAACATTCAACATGAATTACGTAGGCTACTGCCGGATGACTAAACAAAACCGAATTTATTACAAACTAATTTATTTAAATAAAAATTACAATAATTAGGAAATGAATATGACTCGATCGATGGTGGATACGAAGTGCCCGGGCTCGGTCACGTAGACGGTGTCTTCGGGCCTCGTGTTCTGTGTCAGCAGTTTCACCTCGTAGTAACTGGGTTGGCGATGCGCACGCGGCTTGCCTCGTGCCTTTGTGTCAGCGCTTTCCTTAATAGGGATGCACTTAACACCTCCCCCTTCAGAACGACGGCTATTTCAGATTCTTAGATGAAATATCGTCGGGAGTGTGGATTGGTCTTGGTGTGCTGGCTGGTTCTGGCGGATTTCAGATGTTTCAGGCTCGGCGTGTGTGGCTTCATCTGGAGTTGTCATCTGCTTCTTTCGGCGAATGTAGATTCGGGATAATGGTATTGCTCCCAGTATAAATATGGCAAGTAGTGTACCATAAAATGGGATTGTCGTATGGTAAATGGTTGAGGTTAGTTCAAGGTGGATTGGCTTCTGTGAGTCTATTCTATCTTGAATATCGTGCAGCTTCTTTAGGTTAATAGAATTAATTTGAAGGGGTGGCATGGTTGATTCTTTTATGTCATCTGGTACGTTGCTTATCTTCATGGGTTGTCCTCTAATGTGGTCGTTAATGTTGACGATGGTGAATTCGTCTGTTCTAAGCTTGCAGTTTTGTGGAATGGTGGCTAGGAAGCTTCCGGTTAGGGTTATGGATTCTTCTTGTTCGCAGATTGGCTGGACCTGTGTTGGTTTCGGGAACACGACATCGTAGCGGCGGTCGCCTAACTTTTCCATTGCAGGCTTCGTCAGGCAAATGGTAATCGTGTTGCATGACTTGTGCGGTGTTTGACCTCCAATAATATCGCAAATGCAGTCTGGATGGGTTCTCATTTGGTGGTTGAGTTTTTCCTCGCAGAGATATTCTGAAGCTACCTTCGGGCATTCTTTTTCTATGTACGCGTGAATATTTCCAGTGATTGCTAGGAATGGGTAGGATGGGATAATAGCTTGCTTATTTTTATTTGGTACAATGACTAACTTATACAACAGGAATTTTAGTGGAGAAGTTATGGGAAATTTAAATGCAAATACTATTTGATTCCCGCGATAATAAGCTAATGGTTTAATGATGTCATAATATTCTCTAATTTCTAGTTCTAGTAGTTGGTCTTTATTATAAAGCGCGCTTAGTTTGCGTATCATATTGCTAAGTATTTCTGTACCTAACATGGAATGATGAGTATGCAATTGACCGGAAAGTGCTATTGCGTTTTCTACCCTACTTAGTTCGCTTAATAAACTATCTACATTATTGCTAATTATTTGCAGAATTTGCGAAAACTTAGCGCCGTTCTGACGCTTTCAGCGTTGTATGCGGCCTTACGCAGCGGTACAGCGCGGGACGCGGATGGTTCTCGATTCCTTGTGTGACTGACACTGGCATGGCCACCGTCAGGGATTTTAATTTTGATAATAAAAATGACGCTAATTAGTCGCCAAATACCAGAGTTAACGATCACTGGTTCAAAAGTTATAAGGATTTATTGGTGGCCGATCTGGGGTGCGCCTACTCAGCTTGGTCTATTTGAATCTCAAAAGCTAGGGCACCTAGCAAAGATCTGTTTTCTCTCTCAATAGTCGCTAATTAGTTTTATTTAACAGGTTTAATCGGGTCTTAGTTAAGAAGATACGATGAGTTCAATTTTTAAGGTAGGTATAGTCCAAGAGCTATATCAAAGAAATTGCCAAGAAAAAATATTTCTCTAAATATGTGAATGATACTTCTAGTTTGATCGGTCTAAAGTCCGTAGAATTTTCAGAGAGAGATAAATTCTCAATCCTTCGATCTACTTCTTGGACTGTACCTGTACTGGGGCGATCCTGGTTGTTTGCGTTTTAATTTTTTACGTTTCATTTTATCTATTTCTTCTGCAAGAAGCCAACCTCTAAAAATATCGCATTTAGAAATATCCATTTTCAGAGCACAATACTACATGAATAAACTGACTTACGCCAGACCACCTTCAAAGTCGATTTTCTCGAAAACTACGAAGGTACCATTTTTTTTGTTCGAGTACTAATAATTAGTACCAATTGAGTACTAATTATTTACCAAGTATGGAAGCGATTGGCGGCGGTGGTCCTGCAGTAGTCACGGCCATCTTACCGTCTTCGCCGCGTATTCAGCGCCTTTCTCATTCTTACGACGCTGTACGCGGCTGATAGAAGCAGAGCTGTATAAGTGTGACCAGAATCGTTCAGCGAAACGCGAATGGAGCTGAATAAATGTGAGTAGTCCCTTATTCACTTTTCTGCTTCATCATCAGCCCCTGATCACAATCTATTTATAACCTATTCATTGTGACCATTTAAATGAATACGAAAACGGAAGGTCTGCTGTAAGTAAGTGAGGAATTGGGTATCTTGCAGATTTCAGGACATGCTTCAGCATCAGGTTAAGGTTACTGATCTAAATATAATCTGTCCATTGAAACCATTCCAGTGAGTTCAAACACGAAACCTCTGCTGTAACTTAGTGAGGAGTTGAGTATTCTGCTGACCTCAGTTTATGCTACAGCATCAGGTCAATGTTACCATGTTTTTGCAATGTCATTGAAGTAACAGAATACCAAATTTTGCATCGATCTGTCACGTAAAAGCTGGTTAAATACCTTCATCAACTAGAAAAGAGCTGATGATCTTCAAACCACTCAACCGATTTTGATAAAACTTGTTTAAGAACCATCGCTAGAAAACCTGCTTAAAAAAAAAAAAACGCATACAAATCGGTTCACCCGTTTAAGAGCTACGGTGCCACAGACGAGACACACAGACACACATAGCGGTCAAACTTATAACACCCCTCTTTTTTGATAAGGGGTTAAAAACAGATTTTTGTTTACTCCTCCAGTAGCGGTGCGAACACACTTGCGCGGACAGCTGTTCGAGTACGTCAACTGTGACATTGTTTATTAGAGACTAGTGGACGTCACGCGGTTTCACCCGCGTAGTTCCCGTTCCCGTGGGAATACGGGGATAATATATAGCCTATATTACTCCCTGATAATGTAGCTATCCAATGCTAAAAGAATTTTTCAAATCGGTCCAGTAGTTTCGGATCCTATTCAATTCAAACAAACAAACAAACAAATCTTTCCTCTTTATAATATTAGTGTAGATTTGCATTTTAGCCAAAACTTTCCACCCAGAAATTGCCGACGGATGTGCAAAGGCGCAATACACAATTAACTTTCCATAATATGTATGTGTGTACTCTTTATGAAACCACCTATTGTACGTGTTGATTGTAATAAGGTTGACTCTGGGTTGATTGGGATTTTAACAAGGAAAGACGTGTGTTCCACTGCAAGTGTATTTAGCCACTAAATTAGCTACATCTAAGTACGTACAAGCATTGAACGTAATACGTCACAACATGCCGCCCACCAAAAGGCCTATAGGTCTTTTTAAAAAAACAAGGACCAAAATATATTACCTAATTATGAGAATAACCCTAAACAACGTTATATAAATCTGTAGGTGGGGTGATGATATTAACATTCAACATGAATTACGTAGGCTACTGCCGGATGACTAAACAAAACCGAATTTATTACAAACTAATTTATTTAAATAAAAATTACAATAATTAGGAAATGAATATGACTCGATCGATGGTGGATACGAAGTGCCCGGGCTCGGTCACGTAGACGGTGTCTTCGGGCCTCGTGTTCTGTGTCAGCAGTTTCACCTCGTAGTAACTGGGTTGGCGATGCGCACGCGGCTTGCCTCGTGCCTTTGTGTCAGCGCTTTCCTTAATAGGGATGCACTTAACACCTCCCCCTTCAGAACGACGGCTATTTCAGATTCTTAGATGAAATATCGTCGGGAGTGTGGATTGGTCTTGGTGTGCTGGCTGGTTCTGGCGGATTTCAGATGTTTCAGGCTCGGCGTGTGTGGCTTCATCTGGAGTTGTCATCTGCTTCTTTCGGCGAATGTAGATTCGGGATAATGGTATTACTCCCAGTATAAATATGGCAAGTAGTGTACCATAAAATGGGATTGTCGTATGGTAAATGGTTGAGGTTGGTTCAATGTGGATTGGCTTCTGTGAGTCTATTCTATCTTGAATATCGTGCAGCTTCTTTAGGTTAATAGAATTAATTTGAAGGGGTGGCATGGTTGATTCTTTTATGTCATCTGGTACGTTGCTTATCTTCATGGGTTGTCCTCTAATGTGGTCGTTAATGTTGACGATGGTGAATTCGTCTGTTCTAAGCTTGCAGTTTTGTGGAATGGTGGCTAGGAAGCTTCCGGTTAGGGTTATGGATTCTTCTTGTTCGCAGATTGGCTGGACCTGTGTTGGTTTCGGGAACACGACATCGTAGCGGCGGTCGCCTAACTTTTCCATTGCAGGCTTCGTCAGGCAAATGGTAATCGTGTTGCATGACTTGTGCGGTGTTTGACCTCCAATAATATCGCAAATGCAGTCTGGATGGGTTCTCATTTGGTGGTTGAGTTTTTCCTCGCAGAGATATTCTGAAGCTACCTTCGGGCATTCTTTTTCTATGTACGCGTGAATATTTCCAGTGATTGCTAGGAATGGGTAGGATGGGATAATAGCTTGCTTATTTTTATTTGGTACAATGACTAACTTATACAACAGGAATTTTAGTGGAGAAGTTATGGGAAATTTAAATGCAAATACTATTTGATTCCCGCGATAATAAGCTAATGGTTTAATGATGTCATAATATTCTCTAATTTCTAGTTCTAGTAGTTGGTCTTTATTATAAAGCGCGCTTAGTTTGCGTATCATATTGCTAAGTATTTCTGTACCTAACATGGAATGATGAGTATGCAATTGACCGGAAAGTGCTATTGCGTTTTCTACCCTACTTAGTTCGCTTAATAAACTATCTACATTATTGCTAATTATTTGCAGAATTTGCGAAAACTTTGCAAACTTTATGAGGTTGTATTGTTTATACTTATCGGCGTTAAGTAAAATATGCAGACTGTCATTTAATTGTACTTGATTCTCTACTAGTTTCGTAATAATTTTAGTATGTTCGTTCATTAAACTTTTGCTCAGACTTATGTGATGATTTTGCTCAATGGCTATATGTTGCTGATTATCATTGAGTGCTTTAAGGGCGTTATCATATTTAATGGCGTTTGTGTAACCCAAGTTTCCCGTAATGCTCTTAATTACAGATCCATTAAACCTCTTTTGAATCGATTGGGCCTTAAACTTTGTAAATGAGATGAGGCTGTATTTAATTTCGTATTTAAATTATCTATCTGAAGTTCATATAAGGTGTGAGTATAATTGTCTAGTCTGTCTGTGGCTTTAGTAAGTTGAACTCGTATTTCTTTAATGTTGCTGTCTATGTCTGTTAGTTCTATGCTCTGAAGGAATGTATGATAATGAGTGATGAGTTTCATGGGGCCTAATTTGAAAGCCAATAGTCCAGGTCCATTCTCAAGTCGTCCTAGATTAATCTCTTGAGCCCATGTTAGGCTAAGTGACAGCATCAGGGGTATCCTGCAACAATTTCGCAGTTTTAGGGACACGCTTTGGTCTAGATTTAGCTATGGGTCCCTTTTTCTTGAATGTGTAAATGTGGATAGGTAAGTTAGCTAGGACGGTGTCTTGGCTGTATCTGGGTGCGAGTTTGAGTTTAGATCTACTAGCAGAGGGATTACTGATGAATATTTGTTGGTCGGGCTCATAGTCGACCTCATCCTCACGGGTTTTATTACGACTCTCTATGAGCGCTGTTCGGTTAGCTAGAGACGTCTCATTGATTAGTTCGTAAACTTTTTGCATGCGTTCCCTATGTGTTTCAGTGTACTGTTGTAATAAGTGTCCGGTCAGATCGATTTCAATCGGGTCCCGTGGGTCAGTGTGTCCTAATATAAGGTCATATGGTTTACATCGTGTGAAAGAATGGATGGAATTATTGTACGCTATGATAGCATATGGCATTAGATGTACAACTGGCTCATCTTTGCATTTTAGTTTCAAAATACGAAGATGTTCCAATATAGTGGAGTGGAAGCGCTTTATGTTACCGTTAGCGTTTGGTGAGTATGCTAGTGTTTGGTGATGAATTATTTTATGCAGCTTGCAGAACTCGGAGAACATTTGGTTGGTGAATTCGATTCCTTGATCTATAATAATGGTTAGTGGTAGACCATGATGCGTGCTGAAGGTTAGTAAGGCTTGTATGACACTAACTGCAGTCCCATCTCGGAGGAGGTAAGCTTGACCATACTTTGAGAAGGCGTCTAAGAATGTTACATATTTTTCGTTCTGTGCTGAAAAGCTATCCATATGTATTATTTCGAACGGTCTGGTAGCTGGGGGTGCTATGATAAACTTTTGCTTTATGGGGCTCCTATCGTACTTTGCTTGCCCGCATATTGTGCAATCATTTATGAATTTGGTAATGTGTTCTCGCATCTTAGGCCAATAGTATTTAACAGACAAAGCTAGGAAGCACTCGTTAATGCCGCGGTGGTTAGTCTTGCCTTCGTGGTAGTGACGAATAATTTCCTGCTGCCTCAGGTATTCTTTTACGTTTTCAATTTCTTTTTTTGCTAATACCAATTTCAGAGATGAGCTTTTAAAATATTTTTGTAACAAAGGGATTATGTCGTACATAGCAAGGGGTGGATTTATTAGCAGGGCAGTTTTGATCTTAGGGTTAACATATTCCTTAATGGCGTTACTGAGACCCTCCTGTAGGTTAGATTCAGATAACTAGACGGATGTTCGAGTGTGGGTATCAAAAGGTTTAGTTGCCGTAGTCCATTTTTTAAAATCACCTACCACAGTCAAACACAACTGTCGGTGAAATTTATTAAGTCGTTCATCGGTGATGGGTATTTCGAGTATAGGATTTTCCTCGGAGGTATGTGCTGTCAGGGTATTGGAATTAGTTAGGGATGGTGGTCTGTCAGTTGCGTTTGCAATCCGATGATTGCCTCCGAACTAACCTTCTCATTATAGATCTCGATGCGAGAAAGGGCATCGGCGTTGGTGTTATGTTTGCCTTTTTTATAGATAACGGTAAAATCATACTCACTTAATTTTAACCGTTTGGTTCTTTGAGGTTCATAGCCCACTGTAATGGTTTATGATCTGTTACTATTTTGAACTTGCAAACAAAAGGTAAGGCCGAAAGTATTTTGTTGCCCATACAATAGCTAGTAATTCTTTCTCTATTGTACTGTAGTTTACTTCACTTTCATTAAGTGTCCGTGAGGCATAAGCTACGGGTTTATCCGAGCCAATAGGACCCTGTGAAAGTATCGCGCCGATTGCAAAATTGGAAGCATCTGTGGTTAAGATAAAATCTTTGTCAAAGTCGGGATATTTAAGGATAGGATCGTTAGTCAGTAAAGTCTTACACTTCTCAAAACAGTTAATATAATCTGAGTCCAAAGTTATTTTCCTTCCTTTCTTTAAACATTGTGTCAGGGGTTTGGTAATACGAGAAAAGTCTGTAATGAATTTTCGGTAGTACGAGGAGTCCAAGGAGTCCGAGAAACTGTTTAATTTCTTTTGGTGTTTTACATATGGGATATTTTTGAATAGCTGCGATTTTTTCTGGATTAGGCTTTATACCTTCAGTACTGATGATATGACCTAAGTATGCGGTCTCGAGTTTTAAGAACTCTGATTTTTTTAACTGGATTTTGAAATTAGATTCTCTTAACCTTTGGAATACCTTCTCTAAATTGTTCATGTATTCCTGAAGAGAGGTACTGAATATAATTATATCATCAAGATAAACGAGACATATAACGTTTTGGAGTCCTTTAAGTACGTTATCCATAACTCGTTGGAATGTGGAAGGGGAATTTTTAAATCCGATGGGCATTCTCAAAAATTCGAAGTGCCCATGTTCAACATTAAAAGCGGTCTTGGGAATGTCAGTGGGGTTCATCTCGACCTGGTGGAAACCTGATGCTAGATCGAGTGTACTGAAATATTGGCACTTGCCTAGTTTGTCCAGAACGTCTGTAATATTTGGGATAGGATATTTGTCTTCGATCATCTTTTCATTTAGCTTCCGAAAGTCAATAACTATGCGCCACTTCTGTTTTCCCGAGGCGTCACCCTTCTTTGGGACGACCCAAATTGGTGAGCTCCATGCGGATTCGGACGGCCTAATGATTCCTTGATCTAACATTTTCGCTATTTGATCACTAACCTCCTGATGATGTACGAATGGATATCTATAACTTTTAGTGTAGATCGGAATTTCATCTGTGGTTTTAATACTGTGTTTTACTTTGTTGGTGAAGGTTAATGCCTCGCCTTCAATGTAAAAGACGTCGGCGTACTTTGAACATAATGCCAATAATTTTGCCTTTTCCTCCTCGTTTAGGTGATCGGTGCGAATCTGGGATGTAACATCTTTAGCGCGGGGTGACATTTGTTTAGTACATTCAACATTGAATATCGTTGCCTGAGTAGCATGGTCCAGTGAAAATATTATATCGTTATTAGTTGGGTTGGTCACTTCAACCATACCGCGGCTATTAGAAACGGTGGTCAGACATTCGGATATAATGCAATTGCAAATGATCTGTTCCTCTACAAAAACCTCACCATCCGGTGCATTAACAGGTAACCGTTTTAACTTAGAACTTCCCGCTGGTATGATTTCCTCATAAAGATTTAAATTTCGAGAGTTATAAATTTGAATGGGATTAATTGCAGACTTGGTTATCAATGTAAGATCTTTCAGATCTAATTTAGCCTCCCATTTGGTAAGTAAATCCATTCCTATCAAGCCATCAAAACGATCATGGAATATGTATACGAATAGTTTAATTGATTCTGTATCACCGAAATCGGGAAAGCAGGGTAAGGTAATAGAGTAGTCATTCCTGCTTGTGGCATGAACGTTAGTAACCTCGAATGAATCGTATTTAAGAGGTATGTGCGGGAAATCATTCTGGACTGCTTCTGGGCTGATAAATGATTGGTTTGCACCAGTATCTATTAGAAAGTTAAGTGGAGGATTATGGATACGAACGTACGGTAGTTGTCTTTGGGTTTGCAAATTTAATTCTATCCTGAGCTGTTTGACTTCGGAGCTTTCTGAAAATCCTGACTGGTTGAGGGTTGCTGTTGGTCAGTAGTACCTGGCTTGTCCTTATCATTAGTCCCGTCGGTCTGTTGCGGTGTAACGTGGTCATATGTACAGTCATTGAAATAAAAGTAATCAGGGTTATAGGGGTCAATGTAAAAGTAGTCAGATAGGTCGGGGTAGTAAAAGTCCTCCCTATAATTCGATCACTCGTTCACATTAACATCGCGGGTTTTAAGATAGTTGGAAGGTGGTGGATTACCCTGTAGTGCCCAATTCCAGCTACTAGTGGCAGGCAGGGGCCTGGGTACAAAATGGCTAACGCCGCTCATCGGTTTGGGGCCGTTATTCGGCGGATAAGGGTTTCTTGGGGGCGTTCTGAATCCAGAGCCACCTTGATTGCTAATAGGCGGTGGTGCTCCAAATACTTGTTGCGTACGAGTCGGGCCACGTGGTTGCATGTTATATGGATTAACGAATTGGTTTTGGTATGGCAAAGGTCGTAACATAAACTGGGGTCCCTGCGGTCATAATGGACCGGTCATATTAAAAGGATTGGGCTTCATCGGAACAAGCATTTCTTACGCTCGGCCTAGTGACGCTCCGTGCAGATCACACCTCAGGTCTATCCTTAAAACCCATCCTCATAAATCCAGCTACTATTCCTACTCCTTCTCTGTCCATGCAGTTCGATTGTGGAACTCACTTCCGCCTAGCATTCGTGACTTAAATCGATTTCTCTTTTTAAGAAACGACTTAAAGAGCACTACCTTTCCTCTCAACTATGATAGTTATATATATATATATATATATATATGTATTTATTTTATAATATAGTATTCGGTATAGGTATATATTTTATATGTATATTTTATTTTTATTTGTTACTGTAATTTTATGACTTAACATACTCTTCTCTTGTTCTTACACACTATTGTCTACATTTCTTTTTATTTCTCCTGTCGCAGGTCTGCTGGAAGAAATTTCATTAGAAATAAGCAGTTCCTTTGTACTCGTGTTTATAATGTTAACTTTTACTGTTTTTTCTGTGTGTACATAAATAATAAAATAAATAAATAAATAAGCATATTATTTGGATGGACTGGCGTTTTATGATTATTTTCATTCCGCTGATTAGGTAGCATTCGAGCTGAGGATTTTTTATCCGGCAAGTTATCATTTCTACTCTGCAAATATACTCAATACTCAATACTTTATTGCGTTCCATATGTATAACATAGATGGTATAACAAGGTTAGAGATCAATATGGACCCTGTCGGGCACAGCAAACATTAGGAGAGAGGAAGACGGCTAAGTAGCATTTCAAGGTATTCAGAATTTTCAAAAATTATTTTAAATGTAGAATTGTATTTATAATTATGAATGTTATTAGGTCCGAGTTTGTATAATGTGTGTGTGTGTGTCTCCTCATGCACAAACTCTAGAGCCTTCTCAATAGTTTCTGGTCTCATACATCTAACACGCGCCCCTAACGGATCTTTCAAACCGCGTAGATAGGCCTGCAAAGTCAGTTTACGATATAAATCGCGCTTGGCCTCAATAGTTGACTCCAAAGTATCGTGTAATGAAACGTATGTAATGACGGTGCTGAAAAGACTCTGGCAACACTCATAAAATTCCTGAGGCGTGCCGGAACCTTGTGTAAGTAAAGCCAAATCGTTGTAAAAAACGGTCTCATCTCGCTGGTCGGAAAAAATATTAATAAGAGCATTACGTATGCCTACCCAATCATTAGGTATACCGTTAGCATTAATCAGACGGGCGGCGGGCCCTGTAACTTTGTTCAATATACCGTTTAAAAGCGCTATCTTATTTAAATCCGGTTGCCCCTCTTGAATGAACTGAAGTGCTAACTGGTCACACAATTTGATGAACCTGGTAAGTACATTTGGGTTCCCGTCAAAATCGGGAACTAAGCGGAGCGCTTTGAGTATACAATCTAAATCGGCCATCTCGCTAATTTCGGGATTAATATTACGTCTAGAATCTACACTTCTATTCCTACTACTAATTAACCTAGATGAACTTGATCTACGTGGGTAAAAAATGTTGGATAAGAGATATGGAACTTACACATAAAAGGAAAGCAAGCAACCACTAAGAAAATTCAGCGGACTTACATGAATATTCTGGTCTTCGTTGAGCGGTATCGATATCTGGATCTCCGGCGTAGTCTCGTTGTTCAGGATCTCCCGGTACGGCGTTGAAAGCTTATCGTAGTGAACGCGGTGCGATAATCCGATAATTGCAAGAACGACCCGGGAATCCTACCGACTGCGCAAATTACGTAGGCTACTGCCGGAGGACTCAATTTATAACAAACTAATTTATTTAAATAAAAAATACAATAATTAGGAAATGAATATGACTCGATCGACGGTGGATACGAAGTGCCCGGGCTCGGTCACGTAGACGGTGTCTTCGGGCCTCGTGTTCTGTGTCAGCAGTTTCACCTCGTAGTAACTGGGTTGACGATGCGCACGCGGCTTGCCTCGTGCCTTTGTGTCAGCGCTTTCCTTAATTGGGATGCACTTAACACATGCATAGACAATTGAGGCTCGGTATACACGTGCGTGCGGCAGCGAGACGGTTCCATAGTGGACGTCTCATTCGTTAGCCCTGCTGTCGCTAGCCGTGTCCGCGACTGGCGTGTCGCCGTGGAGGTGGAGACGTTGTTGGATCACCGATACATCCGTTTCGACGTCTCCCCCCAGACCGCGGGCGGCCGCAGTCCATCGGCCCCGCGAACGGACGGTCCGCGCTGGGCGCGCAAGCGCCTCGACAGGGAGCTACTCGAGGAGGCCGCTATCGTGCAGGCCTGGATCCGGGAGTCGGCGATGACCGGACCCGTCGACGTCGAAGAGGAGGCGCAGTGGTTCCACGGGGCGATGACGCAAATCAGCGACGCGTCTATGCCCCGGATCCACACAACCCAGAAGGCGCCAGGTGTACTGGTGGTCCGCCGAGATTGCGCTGTTGCACGACTCGTGCGTGCGAGTCAGGCGCCAGTACACCCGATACCGGAGAAGACGTCGCCGGGTCCCTGACGAAGAAGCCGCGCTGTATGAGGTGTACCGCGCGGCTAAGGAGGCTCTGTGGCTGGCCATCGGCGAGGCAAAGAGGCGAGCGAGGGAGAAGATGTTGGAGACCCTTAACGGGGATCCATGGGGGCGTCCTTATCGCTCGGTCCGAGGAAAACTGGGTCCATGGGCGCCTCCGCTTACGGAGACTCTCCAACCCGAGCTGCTCGAGGACGTGGTCGCGGCCCTCTTCCCGGCACGAGCGGAGCACACTCCGCCGCCGATGGCTCTGCCCACAGCCGCAGAGCCTGAAAAGAACGCCAGCGTCCCAGAGATGACACAAGCAGAGTTGAGGGCGGCCGTGATGCGGCTCCGGGCGAAGAACACTGCCCCGGGGCCCGATGGGATTCACGGCTGCGTCTTGGCCCTCACTCTGAAGGAGCTGGAGCCCCAACTGAGAGGACTCTACTCAGCGTGCCTGGAGCAGGGCCAGTTTCCCGTTCAGTGGAAATCTGGTCGTTTGGTCCTGCTCAGGAAGGCGGGGCGCCCTGCGGACTCGCCGTCCGCGTACCGGCCCATAGTGCTGCTGGACGAGGTGGGAAAGCTGTTCGAGCGGATAGTCGCAGCCCGCCTCGTCAGCCACTTGTGCGGAGAGGGGCCGGACTTGGCCGAATGCCAGTTCGGGTTTCGGCATGGGCGCTCCACTATCACGGCGATATCGCGAGTGAGAGTCCTGGCGGAGGAAGCAGTGTCCCAGGGCGGGGTGATGTTGGCAGTGTCCTTGGACATATCCAACGCTTTCAACACCCTACCCTGGAGTTGTATTCGGGAGGCACTGCGCTATCATCGAGTGCCTCCCTACCTCCGCCGCGTCATTGGGGCTTATTTGGCGGAGAGGTGTGTCACCTATCTGGGACGTGATGGCAGACACCAGCACCCCATGTCGTGCGGTGTTCCACAGGGTTCGGTCGTGGGCCCGCTCCTGTGGAACATCGGGTACGACTGGGTGTTGAGGGGCGAGCTCCCGCCGGGAGTGGACCTGACGTGTTACGCTGACGACACGCTGGTCACTGCCCGGGGGAGCTCGTACAGGGTGGTAGCGTTGCTGGCGACGGCCGCGGTCTCACAAGTGGTGAGCCGCATACGGCGCCTTGGCCTGGAGGTGGCCCTCAACAAGTCGGAGGCCATAGTCTTCCATGGCCCCCGGCGGGCGCCGCCGCCGGGATCGCACATAGTTGTTGGGGGGGCCCGTATCGCTGTCGAGTCCACCATGAAATACCTGGGATTGGTGCTCGACAACCGGTGGGATTTCGGCCCCCACTTCCGGGGGCTGGCGCCCAAGTTGCTGGGCGCCGCTGGGGCGCTGTCAACGCTGCTTCCCAATCTGGGGGACCCGGGCACCGCCTGCAGGCGGTTGTACGTAGGGATCGTGCGATCGATGGCCCTGTATGGGGCCCCGATTCGGGCGGCTGACCTGACGGCCAGCACCATCACCGTTCTGCAGAAGCCGCAGAGGGTGATGGACGTCAGAGTCATCAGGGGTTATCGCACGATCTCCTACGAGGCGGCTTGCGTACTGGCCGGATCTCCGCCCTGGGATCTGGAGGCAAAAGTCCTCGTCTCACTGCATCGGTGGCGTGAGGACGCGCGGGCGCGCGGCGAGCGACTGATGCAGCGGCACATTGAGCTGCGTCGGTCGCAGCTGCGCGAGGTCCTGGTTGCGGAATGGCGGGACAGGCTCTCACGCCCTTCCGCCGGCCTCGTCACTATCGAGGCCATCCGGCCAGTGCTCGACCTGTGGCTCGGGAGAAGGCACGGCTCCCTGTCATTTCGTGTGACACAGGTCCTCTTGGGGCATGGCTGCTTCGGGAGGTTTTTGTGTCGCATAGGCAGGGAGCCGGACGCTCGGTGTCACCACTGCGTCGACTGTCGGGAGGACACGGCGCGGCATACGCTGGCAGAGTGTGCCGCTTGGAAGGAGCCGCGCCATGCCCTCATTTCTGTGGTAGGCAGTGACCTCTCGCTGCCAGCCGTAGTCCGTGCTATGGTTGACGGCGAGGAGTCCTGGGACGCGGTGGTGTCCTTCTGTGAAATAGTCATCGCACAGAAGGAGGCTGCGGAAAGGGAGAGGGAGATCTCGACCTCTCTCCCGGCCCGCAGCAGGCGCACCGGGCGTCGGAGGAGGGCATACGCTGCCCTCTTCCGGCCCCCTTAACTGGGTCCAGGGGCGACGGACTTGGGGATGTCCGTCGTCCCCCATTCATCCGGACCCGAGGTGGCGGCGCGTGGTGTTCCCATGCGCCCCTCTTTGACGTCGCGGGGGGAGTTAAACACCTCACTCCCCCCGCTGACCCGAGGTGGCCCGCAGAGGCGGGCCGGCACCAGCCGGGGATTACGGAAGTCGCATAAGATCCCACGATCCCCGGCGTAGGTGAGAGACGGAACACCGGGGTGGTTTTAGTCAGTAAGAGTCTGACAGACCCCTCTGCCCGCCCCAGGGTGGAGGACATCCATGAGGATTTCCCCCCGTTAAAAAAAAAATGCATAGACAATTAATTAGGTATCAACAAACGAATACTGAAGTTCAATAAACAAGAATTTTTAAAACAGTGTGAATCGACAAATAATTAAATACAAATTAGGTTCCATTGAGAGGCAAAGACATAACTTTGTTACAGTTGTTTTTGTTACGGAACTAGCACTTTTGACACTATACACCCTCGTTAGACCATCTGGACCAGGGTGCTTATCGACGATTCTTCCAAAAGGACCATTTTCCAGGTGGCAAGTTGTCCGTTTTTATCAAGACGATATCTCCGATCTTTAATTCTTCTTATTTTTTATGACACTTAGGTCGCTGTTGAAGTCTGAATAAATATTCATCCTGCCATCGCCGCCAGAACAATTTTCTGTGTATGTTGCCAGTGAGCTAAGCTGGACATTCTTATGTCTTTCATATCAGGTGATGGTACAACAATAGGTACCTCTCCAATCAAGAAATGTCCTGGTGTAAGTGGGTTTGTGTTGTCTGGATCAGTGTCGTTCATGGGACATAACGGACGGGAATTCAAGCAGGCTTCCACTTGACAGAGTATCGTCGTCATTTTTTGATATGTCAGGTGAGTTGTTATAATTCTTTTCAGGTGAAATTTTATAGATTTGACACCGGCCTCCCATAATCCACCGAAAGAGGGGCTGTAAGCGGGAATGAAATGCCATTGAGTACCTTCTGTGGCTAGTGTTTCTGCAATTACTCCAGTAAACTGTAAGCTTGCTTCTTTCCAGGCATCTCGCAGCCCTTTGTGACAGGTGATTACATTTGCCTCTCCTGGCGACAAAGCGTCTAAAAGCGCCGACAAACGCTTCTGAGCTAAGATCACTTAAAAGCTCAATATGGAATGCCTTCGTGGACATAAATATAGAAACGTAGGCCTTTGATGTCCTGTTTCCTCGGCCTTTCGATAACAAAATCTGAAAGGGTCTTGCGAAGTCTACACCACTATTCAAAAATGGCCTGGAGGGAGTTACTCCCTCATCGGGCATATCTCCCATAGTTTAGCAGTAGCACTAAGTCTAGCGCAAATGAGGCATTTGTGAATATATTTCTTAGCTATTGATTTTGCCTTTAAAATCCAGTATTTTGAACGTATATAACATAACATCAGTTGAATTTCTCCGTGAAGTATCTTAAGGTGTGCGTCGGCTATAATTAGCGGCGTCAATGTGTTTTTATTTCCGAGAATAATTGGATGTTTTCTTTCATCAGGTAAGTTTGCGCGTCTGAGGCGACCGCCCACCCTGAGGATATGTGTATTATCAAGATAAGGGTTGAGGGATCGCAACGGACTTCTCCTTTTCACTTGTTTATTTAACTTTAATCTTTATATTTCTTCCGTGTATGCTTCTTCTTGAACTCTTTTTATACAAATGGTCAATGCATCTTCTAATTCTTCTGTAGTTATTTGTTTATTCATGTTTACATGGACTTTGTTGTTCAAGAATCTTTTGCAGCAACAAAGAACCTTGAGTAATTCTGATAAGTTGTTGAAATTCTCAAATTGTGTAGTTATGGATTTCTCTTGGTCTTCTGTACTGAGGTGAGTACTAACCTTTTTTGTTTTTATTTCTATGTCTGTTGTTGTTACTTCTGGTTTACTAATCTTTATTTCTTTTTCAGATAACCATCCTGGGCCTCTCCACCACAAGTCACATTTATTCAGTTTGGACAGCAACATTCCTCGAGAGGCTAAGTCTGCGGGATTATCATTCGACTGTACATGATATCAACGCTTGTGATTTAGGTTTTCTACGATTTCAATGACGTGGTTGGCAACAAACTTTTTCCATCGATTTGGATCTCCACATAGCCATGCTATAAATATAGAGGAATCTGTCCATCCATACATATCTGCAGTTGGAATTTTCAAAACTTGCCCAATTTGTTTCATGAGCTTGGAGAGAAGTAATGCACCACACAACTCTAACTCTAGTCTTGGTAAAGATATTGTTTTTAGGAGTGCTACTCTTGTTTTAGCAGCAATGAGGTTTATTTCAACCTTGCCATTTGATTCAGTTCTTATGTATACTGCTGCTGCGTAAGCTCGTGTCAAAGAATCACTGAATCCATGTATTTCTATATTTTTTTGTTTGATTCCGTGGTACCAAGCCATCTACTTACTTGTGCATCGTTCACACTAGTAAAATCTCATCTTATCTGATTCCATTCTTCACGTAATGTTTCGCTTATGTTGTTCTGATCCCAATTCAACTTTTCGAGCCAAAGTTTCTGTAACAGTACTTATTTTTGCCATTACTGTACTCGGTGCAATCCAACCAAGTGGATCGAAAAGCCTTTTTAAGTCAGACAAAATACTTCATTTTGTTATATTAGTACTTTCAGATGTTGGTAAAGTCAGATTGTATTGAAATGTGTCTGTTTTCAGGTTCCACACGATGCCCAATGGCTTTATTGTTCCGTCAAGATTCATATCGATATGTGCGTTAGTTGATCTTTTCTGCGTCTTCACGAGTCACCAATATTTGGCGATACATTTGTTTGATATCGGCCATGAAGCAGACACGCTTTATTCTCCACTTCATTAGAAGTTTTCTCAAATCATCTTGCAGCTGCGGACCTACCAATAATTCTTCATTTAGTGATATATTGTTTGTGCCTTTGCAGGAAGCATCGAAGACAACGCGTGTTCGAGATGTCTCCTTGTCAGTACGAACTACAGCGTGGTGAGGTAAGTAAACTGATATTGTTTCTTTTTCTCTTTCAGGTATCCTTTCCATATGCCCTTGTTCTATGTAATCATTAATGACTTTTGTGTATTCCTTTTCAGGTCTGGTGACTTCTTATACTTCCGCTCAAGTTGCAAGAATCTTTGTTTGGCTATCTCCTTTGTATTTCTTTCAGATATTTGTGATTTTGTACTTGTGCTCGTTTCATTTAGTTGTGGACTGTAAGTTTTGAATGGTAATTTGACTATGTACCTTCCTTCTTGATTTCTAGTTGTTGTTTTCTGGTAGATTTCTTCACAAATCTTCTCTTGTTTTGTTAAATGTCTGTCCTTGTCAATCTCTGTTTCCCATATCGATTTCAACATTTCGTCTACGTCAACTTGGTGATGCATCACAAGGTAGGTATCGTTTTGTGGTTTTTCATAGATATCTCCGAAAATAATCCAACCCAGGTTTGTTTTTTGTGCAGTTGGAGTGCCTGGTGGACCTTTTATTAGCTCTGGCTATATAATCTGTGCATATTCCTTTACTCCTAATAACAGATCTATTCTGTAGATCTGTTATTAGGAGTTTTAAGTAACTCGGATCAGCTAAGTTAAGCCCGTCAATGTGAGGCCATGATTGATTGACAATTTTTTGGTGGGTATCTTAGTGGTCAGTTGTTTCGACATCACGTAGGCTTGGATCGGTAAACTGTAAATATGGTCCCACTGTGATCTTATACTAAGCTGTACCACGTGTTTGATCTCTGGTTTTGAAGATCCCACTCCTACAACACCTTCCTTGAAAGGTTGTCGCTTGAGTTTCAATAGTTGAGTCGCTTTTTCGCTTATGAATGTAGCTTGAGAACCCTGGTCTATAAGCGCGTAGTGAAGTGATTTGACCCTTTGTATTTGTTGCTTTCACTATAGCAGTCGCTAACAGTGCTATTCCATCTAGGCCAATCTATCTCGTGCCAAGTTTGATCTTCATGCTAAAGGTATCTCGTACCAGCATGGTAGTTAAGTAACGACATTTTTCTTCATTTATGCCGAAATACCTAAAGTAGGTATAGCATCATTTTTACCTAAAAAGGAAGTCGGTGCCTAAACTAATCACTTACCTTCTTCATTTGTCTTTAGAAGATCCGGCAGAGGTATTCTGCCGCTCTGGTCTTGGTGTAGGACTCGTAGTCCGAGTTCTGAAGTTTTCTAATTCAAACAAGAACGCCGGGGACTGCGTGAGCGTGTTTCGCTCCTTTGCCACCAATGTCGATTTTAATAGCTCAGCTAACCTTTTTTGTACTTTTTCTTCACTTTGTTTGATGAAAGAATTAATAGAATATCACAAATAGCGCTAAAAGTTTTTCTAGTGAACGATGCCGTAAAGCGCGAAAAGAAAAGTGACGTTTGGTCTTGCCACAGACTAAAAAAGGTTTTGCTTTTTTTTCTCTCTAAATATAACCGCGATACCATAGAGTAGTGAATAGGAAAGAAAGAAAGAAAGAAATTTTATTTGCTCAAACATGTGTTTACATACAAAATTAAAATAATACATGCATGCAAGATCTTAAATAGGAAATACTAAACTGTAATCAATTATTTTTCAGATCAATGTGAAGCAAAATAATACAACTTAAACTAACACTTGTACGAGATAGAAGGTAGCAAATTGATTGTAAGAGTTTAGTAGTGCTTGAGTTGGCGTAATGAGTATTGACATGTCCGCAGGGAGCAGCTCGGAGCGGTGCCTGCGCCCGCGCTCCTCGCCAGTCCGGTGAGTGTCTCCAGCGTGCGGCGCATGCGTAACACACCACCCCACTCCGTTTTTGGACCCGGAATTTTCAAAACCAAATTCTGGTTCTTTCGGTATTTTCGGGAAATGATTCTTCGTGTTTATATTATATGTTAAAATGTCGTTCGAAAAGTGCCAGCTCAAACGGAATTCAAGTGCGTAGGAATTCAAGCAAATTAAAATAAAAAAAAGCAAAAAAAGCAAAGCAATTATAGTGTTATTATTATTATTTATTATTATTGTAATTAAAGCATATTGCAAATATCTGCTTAGCCTTTTCTCAACTATGTTGGGACCAGTGGCGTAGGTAGCTACCGAAGGAACGGTACTGGAGAATAGGGCCCACAAGCTCAGGGAGCCCTCGACCCTGATCAGAACCTCACGCTATATCTTCGAGCATCTAAGCAATCAATAAACATAAAATATTACAAAATCGCCCATAGTTTATCTATAAACATATACTGAAACAATAAGAACCGTAGAGTCTGCACATTAGCACGTTCACTGCAGGTGCCCAAAACCCGTCTGGAATTCAAGTGCGTTACGAGACTTATTACGCCCCGTAAAGAGCTACTCTATGGTGCGTTACGGGTATAAGAGAACCCCGTATAACCATATCGCTTAATACACCTTTAAGTTTCTGAAATTTAACATCTGTTACTCTTTTAGTTTTTCATCCGATAGATTATGAAACATTCTATATTGTAGTATTTTCGCCAGAAGATTTGCCAAAAACTGATAAACATTTATAAATAAATCAATAGCACGGGGTGTTCTTTTCCCCGTATCGCACTAGAAATTATAATACACCTACGGTGCTGCAATTACTCCGTAACGCACATAATTATTTTTTATCGATGAGATAATAGTGATGGAAAGTAAAAATAGGTATCGATAATTTTATTAAATATAGTGGACGTCACGCACTTTCACCTGCGTAAATAAATAAAATAAACGATTTATTTTGGACCAAATATTTTTACATTTCATGTACTCCCACCAAACTGCGTGGCAGTTAATCTGTCGGCAGGATTAGTGCTCGTCTTAATACATCTGGCTTAAATACATAACAAAATTACAAGAAAAAATGTGTATCATAAGGATGTAACAATTTATATTTACAGGTACTAGAAAGGTTCAGGCAGCTAAACAAAGACAGAAATCCTGACGCGTCTTCCTAATCTTTTTATTTAAAAACTCAGTTTAAAACAATATATTAAACTAAAAAAACCACTGTAAATACAACAATAGCGATTACTAAATCAATTGGACTATTACTTTTAGCAGTAGTTTATGCCAAGACCCAACCACCCAAACCTCTCCATTACATTATAAACGGATTCTTATTAAGACTTTCTGAAGCGGCTATGAACAGCTAACTACTATAATATGTAAAAATAATATTTTGACATACCCTTCATTTCATTTGGGTAGTTCAGTAGTTCAATACACGAGCTGTAAAAAGTGCCGTCGCGCATTTAATCAGAGACTTACTTCGGAATTTTGGCTTTTTACAAATAGATAAGAGAAAAATACGAAAAGTGAGGCCGCTATTAAACTATAGGTACTTATAAGTATTCTCAATTACCCAATAGGCCAGGGCTGTCCAAACATTTCAGTTTCCAAGAGTAAGAAAGCCAAAGTTGGCCATTTAACATAAAAGAAAACAGTCAAATCGTTATAGGCCTCCTAACTCTTAACAACAGTTATTTTAAACAACGACAGGTTAGTGGGATTTTCACATCTTGCGGCAGCCTCATAAAGGAAAACAGTTTTTAATTTATTTTTTCGTGTTTGTTTACTTACTTTAGTACAATCTTTTCTCAGCTAATCGAGATCATTGAAAAATGTAGGGGTCAAGTACTTGTTAGTTCTTTTGCCATAGAATTTTTTTATTGGCGGTCGCACCGGTTTACTTTCTCTGACATTTCTAGTATTATACCTATTTTGCACCGGTACTTTAAATTGGTCGCTATAGTACTGTTCTAGAACCAACAAGTAATTGACCTTCTCATGCACGGGAAGCACCTTATATGCAACAAAAAGTTTCTCATAATTTTCTTTACAAGCAAGTTTCGTTTGTGGGTTAACAAGGTATTTCATAAAACGAATTTGCAGTAGTTTTATACTGTTAAGATATGTTTTAAATGTACGGCCATACGTATTTAATCCATAGCTTAGCTTAATGACTCAGCGAGAGCAAAATAAATGACATGGAGCGTTTATCCGGCGCTTTCAGGATAAAAAACTTGCTCAGCACTGCCCTAAGCTTTGTACACACTTTTTTTTTTTTTTTTTTTTAACGGGGGGAAATCCTCATGGATGTCCTCCACCCTGGGGCGGGCAGAGGGGTCTGTCAGACTCTTACTGACTAAAACCACCCCGGTGTTCCATCTCTCACCTACGCCGGGGATCGTGGGATCTTATGCGACTTCCGTAATCCCCGGCTGGTGCCGGCCCGCCTCTGCGGGCCACCTCGGGTCAGCGGGAGGAGTGAGGTGTTTAACTCCCCCCGCGACGTCAAAGAGGGGCGCACGGGAACAACACGCGCCGCCACCTCGGGTCCGGATGAATGGGGGACGACGGACATCCCCAAGTCCGTCGCCCCTGGACCTAGTTAGGGGGGCCGGAAGAGGGCAGCGTATAGAAGAGGGCGCCCTCCTCCGACGCCCGGTGCGCCTGCTGCGGGCCGGGAGAGAGGTCGAGATCTCCCTCTCCCTTTCCGCAGCCTCCTTCTGTGCGATGACTATGTCACAGAAGGAGACCACCGCGTCCCAGGACTCCTCGCCGTCAACCATAGCACGGACTACGGCTGGCAGCGAGAGGTCACTGCCTACCACAGAAATGAGGGCACGACGCGGCTCCTCCCAAGCGGCACACTCTGCCAGCGTATGCCGCGCCGTGTCCTCCCGACAGTCGACGCAGTGGTGACACCGAGCGTCCGGCTCCCTGCCTATGCGACACAGAAACCTCCCGAAGCAGCCATGCCCCGAGAGGACCTGCGTCACACGAAATGACAGGGAGCCGTGCCTTCTCCCGAGCCACAGGTCGAGCACTGGCCGGATGGCCTCGATAGTGACGAGGCCGGCGGAAGGGCGTGAGAGCCTGTCCCGCCATTCCGCCACCAGGACCTCGCGCAGCTGCGACCGACGCAGCTCAATGTGCCGCTGCATCAGTCGCTCGCCGCGCGCCCGCGCGTCCTCACGCCACCGATGCAGTGACGCGAGGACTTTTGCCTCCAGATCCCAGGGCGGAGATCCGGCCAGTACGCAAGCCGCCTCGTAGGAGATCGTGCGATAACCCCTGATGATTCTGACGGCCATCACCCTCTGCGGCTTCCGCAGAACGGTGATGGTGCTGGCCGTCAGGTCAGCCGCCCAAATCGGGGCCCCATACAGGGCCATCGATCGCACGATCCCTACGTACAACCGCCTGCAGGCGGTGCCCGGGTCCCCCAGATTGGGAAGCAGCGTTGACAGCGCCCCAGCGGCGCACAGCAACTTGGGCGCCAGCCTCCGGAAGTGGGGGCCGAAATCCCACCGGCTGTCGAGCACCAATCCCAGGTATTTCATGGTGGACTCGACAGCGATACGGGCCCCCCCAACAACTATGTGCGATCCCGGCGGCGGCGCCCGCCGGGGGCCATGGAAGACTATGGCCTCCGACTTGTTGAGGGCCACCTCCAGGCCAAGGCGCCGTATGCGGCTCACCACCTGTGAGACCGCGGCCGTCGCCAGCAACGCTGCCTCCCTGTACGAGCTCCCCCGGGCAGTGACCAGCGTGTCGTCAGCGTAACACGTCAGGTCCACTCCCGGCGGGAGCTCGCCCCTCAACACCCAGTCGTACCCGATGTTCCACAGGAGCGGGCCCACGACCGAACCCTGTGGAACACCGCACGACATGGGGTGCTGGTGTCTGCCATCACGTCCCAGATAGGTGACACACCTCTCCGCCAAATAAGCCCCAATGACGCGGCGGAGGTAGGGAGGCACCCGATGATAGCGCAGTGCCTCCCGAATACAACTCCAGGGTAGGGTGTTGAAAGCGTTGGAGATGTCCAAGGACACTGCCAACATCACCCCGCCCTGGGACACTGCTTCCTCCGCCAGGACTCTCACTCGCGATATCGCCGTGATAGTGGAGCGCCCATGCCGAAACCCGAACTGGCATTCGGCCAAGTCCGGCCCCTCTCCGCACAAGTGGCTGACGAGGCGGGCTGCGACTATCCGCTCGAACAGCTTTCCCACCTCGTCCAGCAGAACTATGGGCCGGTACGCGGACGGCGAGTCCGCAGGGCGCCCCGCCTTCCTGAGCAGGACCAAACGACCAGATTTCCACTGAACGGGAAACTGGCCCTGCTCCAGGCACGCTGAGTAGAGTCCTCTCAGTTGGGGCTCCAGCTCCTTCAGAGCGAGGGCCAAGACGCAGCCGTGAATCCCATCGGGTCCCAGGGCAGTGTTCTTCGCCCGGAGCCGCATCACGGCCGCCCTCAACTCTGCTTGTGTCACCTCTGGGACGCTGGCGTTCTCTTCAGGCTCTGCGGCTGTGGGCAGAGCCATCGGCGGCGGAGTGTGCTCCGCTCGTGCCGGGAAGAGGGCCGCGACCACGTCCTCCAGCAGCTCGGGTTGGAGACTCTCCGTAAGCGGAGGCGCCCATGAACCCAGTTTTCCTCAGACTGAGCGATAAGGACGCCCCCACGGATCCCCGTTAAGGGTCTCCAACATCTCCTCCCTCGCTCGCCTCTTTGCCTCGCCGATGGCCAGCCACAGAGCCTCCTTAGCCGCGCGGTACACCTCATACAGCGCGGCTTCTTCGTCAGGGACCCGGCGACGTCTTCTCCGGTATCGGGTGTACTGGCGCCTGACTCGCACGCACGAGTCGCGCAACAGCGCAATGTCGGCGGACCACCAGTACACCTGGCGCCTTCTGGGTTGT
Source organism: Lacanobia wlatinum (assembly GCA_947578705.1). Taxonomy (NCBI): domain Eukaryota; kingdom Metazoa; phylum Arthropoda; class Insecta; order Lepidoptera; family Noctuidae; genus Lacanobia; species Lacanobia wlatinum. The sequence continues at coordinate 2,462,762 of OX388022.1, read as the reverse complement.
GTGTGGATCCGGGGCATAGACGCGTCGCTGATTTGCGTCATCGCCCCGTGGAACCACTGCGCCTCCTCTTCGACGTCGACGGGTCCGGTCATCGCCGACTCCCGGATCCAGGCCTGCACGATAGCGGCCTCCTCGAGTAGCTCCCTGTCGAGGCGCTTGCGCGCCCAGCGCGGACCGTCCGTTCGCGTGGCCGATGGACTGCGGCCGCCCGCGGTCTGGGGGGAGACGTCGAAACGGATGTATCGGTGATCCGACAACGTCTCCACCTCCACGGCGACACGCCAGTCGCGGACACGGCTAGCGACAGCAGGGCTAGCGAACGAGACGTCCACTATGGAACCGCCTCGCTGCCGCACGCTCGTGTATACCGAGCCTCGATTCAGGACGGTCAAACCGGTCGTCACCGCCCACTCCTCCAACGCCTCGCCCTTGGCATCGGTGACCGGGGATCCCCACGCCGCAGACTTGGCGTTGAGATCCCCGAGCAACAGCACTGGGCGAGGGTGGTACTGGTTCACGACGGCACCCAACTCGACAAGGAAGCTCTCGAAGTCGGCGAGGCTCTTGTTTGGCGAGAAATACGCCCCAATGGTGCCAATGCCGTCCGCGAGGGCGGCCACCCAGCCGTGACCTCGGGACGGGTCGACAAGAGCCCCGCCAATGATGGCCACCGAGCCGTCCAGGTCACTCACCCAGTTATCTCGGGGGGGGACGTAGTACGGCTCGGCGACCACAGCCACATGAATCGACCACTCTGCCATGCTCTGGACTAAGAGATCCTGAGCCCTGGCACAGTGGTTTATATTGCCCTGAAGGAAATGGTAGTGTTCCATTAATGGTACTCCATTTCCTCAGGCCTCTCTTCCTGGGACCGGGAGTCGGCCGAAGGGCAGCTAGGCTGCAGGGGGTGTGCAGATCCCCCGGCAGCCTTAGTCCCCTCCACATTTCTTTTTTTTTTCGCCCTCTTGGCGGGGGGCGCGGTGCAGGCCTTGGCACCTACTTTGTGCCCCGCGGGTTTTCCCGCAGCCGCACAAAGACTGCAGTTTGGTGCCGCGGAGCACTGGGCCGCCTTGTGGCCGGGCTGGCAGCAGCGATAACATTGATCGCTGCGATCGACTTCGGAGGTGCACTGTACCCGGACATGCCCAATACTCAGGCACCGGTAGCACCGCATGGTCCTGGGTTGCAGCAGCCTTACCTTAGCCGCAACCCAACCCACCAGTAGACGTCCCCCGTCAGCGACCTTCTTCGCCACCGCTACCGGGCAACGCACCCAAATTGTGCCGAGCCCGCCAGCGTCGTGGCGGATTTCGCCCGCACGTAGATTTTCAGGCGGGCACTCACCTACTCGGGCAATGGCCGCCACTACCTCCTCTGGGGTGACAGAGTCGTCCAGCCCATTAACACGTACATCAGCCGTTTTCATGGGCCTGGAGATTCTGATGTCTTCTGAATTGAGGACTTCCCTCAGTTTAGCGGCCAGGGCGTCCGCCTTTTCGCCATTTGAGGCTCCCGTCACCTCGATTAGCCGCGCGCCTGTGGCGGCTACTTTGCAGCGGATGGACGGTATGCCAAGTTCAGACAACTTGAACTTGGCTCTCGCTTCCGCTAGCACCGCAGCGTAAGTAACGCCCCTTTCTGCGGCTCCAGGCTGCAGCGTAACAGTTACAGCTGCTGAGCGAGGGGTGCGAATCTTGGGCGGCCCTACAGTTCTTGCTGTAGCCTGGCCCTTCTGCTCCGGCACCTTGGATCCCTTACGGCCTTTTTTCCTTTTTACCACTGTTGTCCAGGCCTCGGCGGTTGGCCCAGCTACGGTCGCAAGTTCCGCGGATGGCGCAAGGGTTGTCCCCTCATCGGCCTTTTTGCCCCCCACTGCTGACTTTTTGGGCCCCTCTGCAGGCTTTTTGACCCCGGCCACAGGTTTTTTGGCAACCTCTGTTGACTTTTTACCCCAGCTACAGTCTTTTTACTCCCCTTGGCTGGCTGTTTACCCTCCGCTGAGCTCTCTTCCCTCCTTCGGTTGTCCGCTGCGAGTGGCGGCCGGAGGTTCTGGGCTGGAAGAAGTCTCGATTCCAAACCCTCGAGGCGAGCATTCATCATGCCCCCTACTTGGAGCATGACAGTCCGGGCGATCTCATCAACCAGCTCGGCTTGCAGAGAGCCAGGTGCTGGAGTGGACGCAGAAGGTGCGGGAGTCACACGCTCTTGCTGCCGACTGACGTCAGCCCTTAAAGAGGCGAGTTCCCGCCGGATGACCTCAATTTCGGATTGGAGACGGCTGTTCTCCTCCTGCAGCTTTTTTGTCTCCTCGGAGGTCGTTCGGTCAAGCAGGACTTCTACTGCCTCCTTGATGCCGTCTGCTGCCTCCTTTAGAGCCCGGGTGAATGTGCCCTTCAAGTTGCCTGACTTTGTGGCCACCTTCAGGATCACATCCACACCGTCCATAACCTGGCGGTTCAGAGCTGCCGCCGTGAAACCCTCAGAGGCAGTGGCCGTCCTAGACCGTCTTTCTCTCGCCAGACGGGACATTTCCTCCACCTCTTCGGTCGCAATTGCCTTACGGCATTGATGTCCGCCTTGGTACTAATCAATGTAACGGAGTGCTCGGTATCACTCCGCTCCACCAGAATAGCACCCTCGGATTCGCTCGTTCCACCGGCTGCCGGCGTATCAGGGCGTTTTAAAAAGCGACCCTGGGCGTCTCGTGACGTTGATGAAGCTAGCGTCGTGCGACCTCTTCCTCTCCTCCCCGTCGGCACTTTAGCGGCCGGAAGATTCTCCTCGCTTGAGGACAAACTCACCGACCTCGCTAAGTCCGTTTTGTCACCGCGCGAACGCTTCCTCCAGAATTTGGAGGGAGCGTCCGCACCATGCCACTTTGAGCTAGTGCTCGCCACACTCATCCTGTCGGATGTGTTGCCAGATTCTGACACCACACCCATTATTTCAAATTTATTGTTATTCAATTTGCTTACTTTCTGGATTTTATTAAATTTATAATAGGTATGCGGAGCAAGAAAAGCATAGTGTCTTCTAGCAAATGGTAGCATAGCTGCGCATGACCGCGGTAGCGAGCGGACGTGCCTTCGAAGCGAGCGCTCACTAGAGCTGACTGATGCGCGACTGATAAACTACCGTCATTTATAAATGTGCGAAACGGAATATTTCAGTAAATTGTGGACTGTGAATACCCCAGGGGGTCTCGTAACTCCCGGGAAACGTTAGAAATAGTGTAAATGAGATTATAGAATCAAAAACAGTAAAAAATGTTTTCGGAGAACAATAATGTATGTTCGGTAAATAACAGTGATATGGACACGGACCCGCTAAATTCGGGATCAGATAGCGAAATAGTTAAGGACAAAGTGAAATTAGTGAAAGTAGATTTATCTGACTTTATTAAAAACAGAGTGCAGAGCTGGGAATGCGAAAGTACCTTCCAGATGGATACTCCTCTGTGGGGTATAAATCAAATGAACACTAAGTAGATTCAGTGCAAAGTATGTATGAAATTCTTTCTCATCAAGGCTGCGCTTAAAACAGAGCCAAAATATGATAACGGCACACTAAAAATTGAGTCTTCAGTAACAATTTATACGGCAGTGAAAAACATCCGCCCATGTATCAGCTGTAAAATAAAGAAGGAATTGACAACCATAACCATCGAGACCTTCACATCTGAGGAGTGGTTCATATGTAAAAGCGGCAAAAACCAGTGCGCACTCATTGAATTCATTTCACAAAGCGAGCAACTGCCATTGGCTACCAGAAGATCAAGGAAAAAGAATAAGCGCGGAAGCAAAGCGATTAAAAACATCGAAGCTTCCAGAACGCTTCTTGCCCCGAGTACCTATGTGAATATTGGCCAGGAACTCCCGCAAGCGCCGCTGCAGGTGCACGGAGTGAGGTCAGAAATGAACAGCGGCGCGCGGGAGCCGCCACCATCCAACAAACTACGCCTACTGGAGCAGTACGAGTAAGAGACAGCGAGGATGAGGACTACACCCGAGGTCAAACTACACAAACAAGTTCCCAGATCATAAGCAAAGTACATACTACGCTGGACGCGTGGAAAATTCCACGACCCGTTAGAACGCCGCCTATCGTAGAAAAGTCTAAATTACAAATCCCAATGAGCGACAACAACCGCACCGCGAGTGCGCAGGTTAACCAAGCGACGTATCAATTGGTAACTAGAAGAGCTAAAAGACAGCATACAGGCGCATCCAGTTATACGACACCGACACAGAGAAACACCTATAGCCCTAATATAATTATCAGAGATGAAAATGTAATTAAGAATCAAGACACACTTAAGAAAATCAGAGAATCAGTAGCGAAGAACAGCTCAACCCTCAACGTTATTAGAGGTCAAATAAAAATTAACCCGAATAATGCGTCAGCGCGCGTGAATTTACTACGATTGAAGCTTGCGGGATAACCAGAGTAATTGCACCAAAACCGAAGGCCGACAGACAACCAGCGACCAAGATTGTGCTCAAAAATGATACTTATGGAGAATCCACCGACACCATTGCTAACGAGATAGCAGACTGCATCGGCATTAAACCAACAGCAATCAAGCCACTCGGAAGAACAGGAAAAATACACCTACTCATTTTTGATGGCAAACACAAATCGAGAGATCTCCTGGAGAACTTCAAAACCTCCGAAAGGAAATTCTTCTGCGCACCGTCGATTAAGGTCGAACCATTTAGAGAAAACCCGAAGCACATTATACAGTGCAAGAAATGCTATGCATTCGATCACTCAAAACAAATCGAGCTACGGCAAACAAGAGGAACCACAGATAGTTATCACCACACTAGAGGGTACCACGACAAAAGTCTGCAGAAATTGTGAAGGAGAAGACCACGGCGCGAACAACGCCAAATGCTCGGTGTTTAAAAAATTAATAGCAAGAAAAATGGAACAAGCAGAGGCTAAGCAAACAAAGAGAGAGGCGAGAATTAAACGTTCAGTGGTAAGACTGGGTGTTAAATATGCAGATGTCACAAATAAAACGCAATTTCCAACTCTTCCTCAAAAAGAATCAACACCACCACAAACAGAACAAGTACCACCTACAACAGGCGGTCTCACACTAGAGGGACTCTTTCTACAAATGCAACAGACACTAATGTTGCTGATGGACACAATAAATAGGATACACTCGCATCTCAATGGCTAACCACGGCAGTAAGAAAATACAAAATCTCAAAATCTTACACCTGATCACCCAAGGAGTAAGAAACAAATTCAAAGAAATAAAAGCACTAGTCGAGAAATATAGACCGGCTTTAATTATATTGAACGAATGCAAGATCGACTTTGAGACACAACAATATTATATAAAAGAGTACGGTAAACTCACCCACACATTGGAAAAACACTTAGCTACCGCTATGCATGTACAGAGGGGACTAAGGTGGACCGATACGGAAGTCACTCCAGGCTGGTGCGACGAAAATAAGAAGATAGAAGGTGTAGGTATCAAACTTTTCACTAACCACGCAACTGGACAATATATCAAGATCAAAGGAGTATATATCCAAATTCCAAACCACCACCATGCAGAAGAACTGGAGGATACCCGAGCCGACGAGCCATCCATCATCATCGGTGATATGAACTTACGTATGCAAACCCTCGGCCACAGCAGGAACTCAGGCCTCGGCAACATTGTTGAAAAAGCAACGAAAGACGGAATTTGCACTCTAAAACACGCCGATGCACCATCTGGACCTTTTAGCCAAGGTAACACTATCTTGGACTTGGCTATAATAACACACCAACAACCAATGATATTAAAACTATAGATACGTTGTCCGCACTCTAAAATGACAACATGAAATGAAACCAATTGGCCACATCGCGCTTAGTTACGCACCAACCTGTCGCGCGACACTACGTTTGTTTTTAATGTGTGTGTAAACCTTTGCAAAACATAAAAAAACATGCCGTCGTGTGTTTTTTTTATAGTTTAATTAGGAAAAGTATCTAACGTATTATATATATTTTCTTTCCCTTTCTTCACGCGTATAAGTAGCTATCTAGTATTTTCGCCGTTTTTAAGCGCCGCGGTGTTGGTTCATGACGTGTCTATATATAATACGTCATTGCCAACAAATAGAAGCGCAAACCAAATAGGTAGAGAGCGTTGGTTCGGATCACCTCTCTTGATTGCTAACGTTGAATATTGAACATAATATAGAGGAACACCTATCCCGTAACACGAAGAAAATCTATGAGGACGAGCAACTGAGAGCTGCATATCAACAGACAATGTTGGCAGGTCTGTGCGACCTTAACAAAGAAATCATAACAGAAGCTGATTGCGAGAAGTATGTCGAAACAATAGAAAATGCCGTTATCGCAGCTCTGGACACACACGCACCCCTGAAAAATTCATCACGGCAGGAACAGCTACCGAAGAAAATAAACGATAAAATAGACTTTCGAAACAAACTAAAACAAATTGTATGGCAAGCGAGACACTGCAGCCCCCGACTCCGACGCGAAACACGTACTCTTTACAACCACGCTAAGAGAGAAGCTGAAATAGTCCTGAAAAAATATTCCGAAAATAACTGGCTCAACAAGCTTCAAGATCCACGGGACAATAGGTCACAATTGTGGCGCATCCAACGAAACATGAAGAAGTCGATCGTTAAACTACCAAACATCACGGGTTGCAGTACAGAAATAGAAACGATCGACAAGCTCACCGATACAGCCATAATTAAAGAGGCCAAAATAGCGAAAGATGATGAAGGGACTGAAAAAACGACACCGTTTCAACCGCTCGATCCAACGTCAAAAAAAGAAGTGCAACTTGCACTGAGCAGATTCAAAAAGAAAAAAGCACCAGGGCCAGACGGAATAAATGCAGACGCCCTCAAACTTGGGGGAGAAGTCTTCATCGAGGCATTTGTGCCTCTTGCTAACTTCGTATTGTCCACAGGTTACTTCCCCAAGTGATGGAAAACCGGCGTGTGCATATTCCTGCACAAGGCCGGCAAAGATCACCGTCAGGCAGCATCGTACCGCCCCATCACACTGCTCAACATCATTTGCAAGCTTTGCGAGCGACTGATCCTGAGAAGACTTACCGCTACGGTCGATCGGCTGAAACCAACGTTTCAACACGGCTTCACAAGGGCAAGAGGCACAGCAACCCAGATTCTACGTACCGGCAAAATTATCACTGATGCACTAGCCACGGAAACCAGCGTCTCTATGATATCTACGGACCAATCGAAGGCCTTCGACTAAATCAACCACAAAGGCCTGGTCAAGAAACTTCAGAATCAAGACGTCTCCAACAACATCATTAAAATAATTGAGAACTACCTTGAAGGCAGAAACCTGAGATGTAGATTCAGAACTACTGTAACCGAAGAAAACCGATACCTCATGGCGTGCCCCAAGGCTCGATCCTGGGACCGATAATCTTCAACCTATACGTTCACGATATTTGGAATATACAAAACCACATCAGAGGTCTCAAACTCTCACAGTATGCGTATGATCTCTATATTCTCAACAGAGCCACAAACCCAGAACACGCGACTATGAGTGCTGAATGGGCAGCGGAAGCCATCGCTGATTACTATACGAGATGGAGATTAAAGTGTAACATAGATAAAACAGAATGCATCATGTTCTCGAAAAAGAAAAAATACCGGCCGACGGTGAAACTGAAACAACAAACGTTGCACTATCAAAAGCAGATCATATATCACGATGTCATCTTCGACAAACACATGAAGATGAACCAGCACACCGATAAGGTCGTCAAAAAACTGAAACAAGTCAGAGGAACCCTCGGTCCAATAATAGGATATAATGCGAAGACAGAACTAGACACGAAACTGCGTAGTGCAACTACTCACAAGGTATAGCGCAACGAACCTAAGTAAAATCGAATGCCAATACAGATTGGCACTGAAAAATGCCGCACAACTACCAAGACGAACACCCACGGAAGCAATATGGGAGATGGCTGACATAGAAGCCTGGCACCTACGCACTGAGGACCTTAACATCAAGATGTTGGAAAAGATAGCAAAATTAGAAATAGAAGATCTTGAATCTCCTGGAGACGCCTACCAAGCGCACGGCGAATTTAAACCCCTCAGGGTTAATCACAGAATAGGCGATATATTGTATGACCCTAATAAAAAAGGATACAAGCGGTGGCCTACCGACAAAACGAAGGCCCCGCGTCCCCTTAAAATAAAATGAAAAATAATCTGTAAGCACACAACATAAATAAAACACGTAATCTTTTTGTATAGTCTCACATATTACGAATAAACAGAACACAGCAAACATAGATCCATTAGGACATAAGTTAGCTGACTCACCTCTGTACGGCCCACCGGCCACAGAGACATTTTTGTGATACTCAAAGTAGGCAAATAAATGTTATTCTGATTCTGATTATAGCAAATGCTGATCTAGTACGAGGAACAGGGCATCTTTCCACGCGCTTAGGTGATATGGGCAGGTTAGGAACAACTGCTTTGTGGTATCTTCGTAGCATTTCATAGGTGAATATCTTTCTCACAGATAATACTTCTGCAAGTTTGTATGCTGAAGATGTGGGATATCGATACGGTAAGTATAAAAGTACTTTAAGCACCATACGCTGTGCCCGCTCGACACCAATCATATGGGTTTTTGCTGCACCTCCCCATGCGCAAACGCAGTATCTGATAATGCATTCGCACAAAGCTCGGTTGGTTTGTACAAGTAGAGTTCTATTTGCAACTGTGCGCAAGTTTTTAAAGATATATACTAGTTTTCTGATTCGAGCTATTATCAACGTGAAATGCATAGTCCAGGTAAGTTGGTCATCCAGCGTGACACCTAAATACTTGATAGAGGCGACTCGTGAAAGCGTCGAACAATCACAGCTGGATCGAGTATCTCTTCTGTTGCACGGGAAGGTATGAATTTTGAAAATGTGCGATGCAGCAGGTTTTCCTATAGATGTTTTGCTGAAGCATACATATTTCGTCTTACTGGTGTTTAATGACAGGAGACTGTTTTCCAGCCAGGAGGTCACCTTTGCTAAGTCTGTCTTAGCCAGTTTAAATACCATGTCCCAGGTTTCAGCATGGAATGTCAGCACCATGTCATCAGCGAACATTAGAAGATCCAAGTATGGCAGGGTATCTTGCATAGATTATTAATATAAATGAGGAATAATTTGGGTCCTAGCGTGCTACCCTGGGGAACGCCGTATTTGCATATCGTGTCAGAGCTTTCATAGCCGGCAACTCTAACTCATTGAGACCTATCAGTCAAGTAATCTTTAAACCAGTCCAGAGCCACCCCTCTTATACCAACGCCCTCCAAGCGTGTTATTAGTATTAAGTTAATAGTAACGGATACGGTATCGAACGCTTTTTGGAGGGCTAAAAAGACCCCCAAACAGTTGTCTCCCCCATCCATATAAGATACCAGAGTTGAAGTTAGTGCCAAAACTGCATCTTCGGTTGATTTTCTTTCTCTAAACCCGAATTGAAAGTCACTAAGCAGTTTGTTCTTCTCTAGATATTTCTTAACTCTTTTGTTAACATTTTTTTCTAAAATCTTTGATAACGTTGATAGAAGAGAGATAGGGCGATAGTTACTTGGCTCATTTTTGTTACCAGATTTAAATATAGGACAAACAACAGCTTTTTCAATATAGATGGAAATGTGCCAGTTGCTAGACTAAGGTTGCACATGTATGTGATGGGCGGTGTGAGAGAAACAATATCCTGTTTCAAAATTTCCGAAGTATTTTGTTCCATCCGGGTGCGCTATGCAATCTTAGTCCTAGAATAATGCCCCTCACCTCGTAAAGATCCGTAGGCATGAAGGACATTGAATTTGTCGGTGAGGTATCCCTGGCAGCATCACGTGATAGATCCTGCTCAGATTTTAGCTTAATCAGTAGTTAATTTGTCAACACTTCACCAACTCCAATAAAATAGTTATTAACTTTATTCAGAGACTGAGTTGGAGTGTTGTCAACATCCAATAATTCTATAACGGGTTCTATCTTTTTTTCATGTCACAAACTTCTTTTATGACTTCCCAGGTCTTTTTTATGTTTCCTCTGTTTGTGTTTAGCCTTTCTTCGTAGTAGTGTTTTTTTTTTAATTTGTTTATTATAAAATTGCACATATTTCTATATTTTTGGTACTTGTTTTGAAGAAGTACCAAAAATATAGATTATTGTCCAATGTCTTCACTGCGGCTTTGTGTAACTTATCCCTTTTTTATGTATTTAACTATTCTTTTTGTTATAGACGGCTTTAGGGGCCTATACCTGTTAGGTTTTTTTACAGTACTGGTATTATTCGTAATTATGGTTAAAAGTCTTGACGTTATTATTTCCGATGCAATATTAGTATCGGTACCTTGATATAGACTGTCCCAGGACTCATCATTGAGTGTGTTATATATTTTAGTGTAATCGATGACTACTTTATTGTGCACTTCAACCTTTTTAAGTATTTTAGAGTTGTTAATATATAGAAGTATCGAAGAGTGGTCTGTTATAGGCTGCTCTAAAACTGCTGTTTTCCAATGATACGAGCATTTAACCATGAAGTGATCAATACATGTCTTGACACGTGTTGGTCTATCTATGCCTGGTCGTAGTCCATGCATGGCCATTAGGTTTAGGTAATCTTGGGTTACACTAGATAAATTCTCAGGGTAAATGTCAATATTTATGTCTCCGGTGATAATCACATTATTTGTTGAGGTTTTACCTAGAATAGCATCAAGTGATTCCAAATAGTGACTAGGATTTTTAAAACTTGGTGGCCTATACGAGCAAATGATTGTGTATTCGGGCTGAATAGTGACAATTAAACAATTTCCTTCAATAAAGTTAGGCTCGTGGACACACGCCATGACATCACTGTGCACATACATTACTACACAATCGTTTTGATTTAAGCTAGTTTTGGTCCAATATTTTCTGTAATCATCCATATCTGGAGGTGGATTGTTCAAATTTGTCCAACACTCAGACAAAACAATTATGTCAATACGCATATTCATGGCGGAAAGAAATGCCACCAAAAGGTCAAAATTGCAGTTAATACTTCTAATGTTAACACTTATTATTGCTATTGCATCTTGAGTTTGAAGATTATAACCAAACCATTCCGGGTAAAGACTGGTGTCACTAAGGGATATACATTCAATTGGGTCAGCTCTATCTATTTCTTCTGTTAAATTTATATTAATATTACGATCGAATTTTAATTATGATTTATTGCAATAGTAGTGGCAATGACGTTAAACAAGTTAAACAACAATTCGTAATAAGCAGAGTTATTTGTGATGCAGAAAGATAAATTAATGTAGATGTGTATGATAAAGTACTGGTATAGTGGATTGTGTAAACTGTGATTTGTGTTGGGATTATTGCTATTAAGCATAATACTACAATTATGCTTAATAGCAATAATTTCGTCAGTAAATATATCTGCAAATTGACTACATATATTGTACATTGTGTCTTTATCTCCAAAGTATCTATTAACAATATCATCTATAATTGCTTTTTTCCGACCTGTTCAGCCATGTCTCAATTTTTTTTGGGTCTCCTTTACACTTTTTAATTTCTTCCTGCCGAAACCTATTTCTAGCTTTAAATATTAACGCTGGGTTAACCGGGTTTTGGCTGTTTTCGAATCAGTTGTAAATGGTCAAATAAGTGAATTTAAGCCCGGAAAAAATATATGTGAGGGATACATCCTTGTTCTAGTGGTAAGTGAAAGTGAAAACAGGAAATAATGTTATTTTGTCGATAAATAAAAATATTGAAAAAGGATCGATTTGAAAAACTATTTTCAATCTCATTTCCTAATTACAGCACAAAGCTATTTGAAAATTGCACGAACTGAAAGGTAATCGTATTTCGGAGGGCCAAGTGCGGCTAGATTTTTGAGTTTTCTAATAATTTTTTTAATAAACATCGAATTAGTGGAGAATAGCTTGCCTTTGAACCCCGCAGAGTCCCACGGGACGTGTTTGGAGCCAGACCTGTGACACTTTTTTTGAAAAAATCGCAGCACTGTTTTGTAGAATATAATGGTCAATAAAAGGAACAACAGGAAAAAGACGACACTTAGGAAAATTCAGAAGTTTGGGCATAATATGTTGATAGTATATTATTGTTTTAATACACATTGTTTTAATTGAATTTTTTTTTTTTTTTGTACTTTATTAGTAAGAACAAAATTCTTAACAATTGATTACGATCTAGCCTAAAAGACTAATAAGCAATTTAACTCTAACTTAATATGTTACGTGATAGATTATGTTAAAACTAAGAATAGTGTCCATTTGCACTTTTACACAATCCGTAGCACTTTCTTAGAGTCTGATATAATTTATAAAACACTATGTTCATGTGTTATATTTATAGCACAACATTGTTACTATTATTCATTCACTTTGTACACTACACTACACTAATTCAAAAGGTTTAGTTCTTTTTAGCCTACGCACTAAGTCTGTGTTGTCTAGCATCTGAATTGCCTCAACATTCACGTGTCGATGAAGTCTGTGTTCGTGGGCTTCAGCAAATTTTTGGATAATTGTGGTGACGAATTCCATTTTAAGGTCACGGTGAAGGTCGTCATTTCTTATGTACCAGGGTGCATTGACAGCATCCCGGAGTACTTTATTTTGAAATTGTTGAATTATTTTGATGTTGCTTTGTTTAGTACAGCCCCAAAGTTGGATACCATACGTCCAAATTGGCATCAGAATATGCTTGTATATGGTTATTTTATTGTGTATTGACAGACAGGATTTCCTTCCGAGTAGCCAATACATACTTTTATAACGTATATCGAGTTCCTGTCTTTTCTTTTTGACATGAGCTTTCCAACGCAACTTGGCGTCGAGAGTTATGCCAAGGTATTTGGCTGTATTAGCATAAGGCACTAGCATGCCATTTATGTAGATTGGATGATAGTCCAAGTGTTTGTTTGTGAAGTCAATGTGAATTGATTTAGACTCATTCAGTTTGATCTTCCATTTTTGTGTCCAGTCATAAACTTTGTTCACAGCTAGTTGAACTTTTTCTACTGCTTCTCTGTGGCTTGATCCGGTAGCCATAATTGCAGTATCGTCTGCAAAGGTCGCAATGGTGTTGTTTTCCAGTTCTGGGATATCACATGTATATAACAAGTATAAAATTGGGCCTAACACACTTCCTTGGGGCACACCAGCTTTTATAGCTTTTAGCTCGGAATATGCGTCCTCCTGCCGTATTCTGAACATTCTATTAGTTATGTACGACTCTAGGATATCTGCAAATTCTGGTAGCATGCGTCTGAGCTTGAATATGAGACCTTTATGCCAAACCTTATCAAAAGCTTGCGCAACATCTAAAAACACGGTGGCGCAGACTTCCTTATGTTCAAGCGTTTTTTCGATTATGTTAGTTATTCTATGTACCTGGTCTATTGTTGAGTGTTTTTCCCTGAAGCCAAATTGATGATTTGGAATAAGGTTTTTATCTTCTATTATTGGTTTTAACCGTTTCAATAGCAGTTTTTCGAATAGTTTTGATAACACGGGCAACAGAGAAATAGGTCTATATGATGATGCTTCATGGGGTGGTTTCCCAGGCTTCGCAATCATAATTACTTCAGCAACCTTCCATGACTTAGGTACATGTTTTAAAATAAATGCAGCATTGATAAGCTTAGTCAGCTTTACTATAGCTTTGCGAGGGAGGTGTTTTAGAATTTCACCTGTAATGAGGTCGTAACCCGGAGACTTTTTCGAGCTAATGTTATTTTGAATTTCTCTCATAACTTCTTTAGGAGTCACAAGCTTAATTCTTTGGTTTTCTAATGGATTTTCACTCTCAAGTATTTCTATCGAGCTTTCATTTGGTTGAAAAGTTTCTTCTAAGTGTTGAGCAAACCTTAGCGCTTTTTGGTCATTGCTTATGGCCCATTTGCCGTCGCTGTCTCTGATGGGCGGTATTTGAACAATCGGCCTTTTTATTAGATTTTTTGTCACTTTCCAAAGAGAGTAATCCGTTGATTTGTCATTGGTTAGCTGAAGAAGGTTGGTATTCAGAGTTTCATCCTCAAATTGTAGAATTTTCCTCTTTAGTCGTTTAGTAAGGTTATTTAGTGATGTTTTATCTCGCGGACACCTTGTTTGCTGCCACTGCTTCCTTTGCTTTCTTTTCTCAGATAGTAATTCCACAATATCTTTAGGATAGATAAATCCCTTATATTTACGTTTTAATTGCGGTGTGTTGTTCCACGCACATTGTTGGATATTAACAATATATTTGTTGACTTCTGAGTCAAGCTGATCTTGCGATTTTATCGGAGTTTTAAGGTCGATAATATTATCTAGATCAAGGGAAAAACTTTCCCAATCTGTGAACTTATTAACCAGGGTTAAGTAGCTTTCTTTGAGCAGGATTTTTTGACTAAGCGTTAATATAATCGAAGAGTGGTCCGAGTTCATATGAAAACCTTCCTCCAAACTGACGTAATTGGCGGATATATTTTTGCATATAAAAAAATCGATAAGATCCGGTATTTTCTGGTGGTCAGTGGGCCAGTACGTTGGTTTACCTGTGCTCATAACTTCGGAATGTGTATCTTTAACTGCACTTAAGAGCTGCCTTCCCTTAGTTGTAGTAAGTCTTGATCCCCAATGCGTATGCTTAGCATTAAAATCGCCGCCAAGGATAAATCTCTTGCCTAAAAGTTCAAAGAGATGTAAATATCGCTCTTTTCTTATCATGTGCCGTGGAGGGCAGTATACGGCTGCAATGGACACATGACAATATTTGGTTTTAACAGAAACAGCCACGGCTTGAATGTCTTGTTCTTCATATTTACACTGCACGTAGTGACTAATGTTGTCTTTGATTATAACCGCGCTACCTCCTCTGGCAGAGTTGTCAGGGTGGAGCGAATTATAGACCATGTATCCTCTGAATTTGACAAAAGATTGCTTAGTGAAATGCGTTTCAGAGACCAAACATACGTCTATGTTTTCTGTATCTAGGACCGCCTGCAACTCATTTTGATGTTTGAGGAGCCCATTAGAGTTCCACGCCATTATTTTAAGTGTGTTATTCATTTTTGGATATTTAAAACAGCTGTTTTAGTGCCAGATTCTAGTTTCTCTAATCTCTTGTCAAATGAGGTAATAGACTTTAAAATCTGATTAATCTTATCCTCTAGATTCAAAGGCTTTGTTTTGCAGCTTCCGCATAGGTTGCAGGGGTTTTGCAGTTGACTGGAGACTTGCTTTCTGTGCCTGTTTGTCCAGATTTCGTAAGGGAAGAGACTGTTGGGTAGTTGGTGCCACAACTTTCTTTTTAATATTTTTATTTTTCATCATTTGTATCTGTTTAGCTACTTCACACCCTCTATAGTTGGCAGGGTGAGGTAGACCACAGTGAACACATTTTGGCTTCTCTTGCGGAGATTTGGTACAGTTGACTGTAAGATGCTTGCCAGTGCATTTTACACACCTTGGCTCTTTTCTGCAGTATTTATAAGTATGGCCATATGCCTGGCATCTCTTGCATTGGGGAATGAGCTTAGGATTTTTAAGTGGGTGTGTTTCAATTTTACACCCTAAAATATACTTTATGCCATAGATTTTGTTGACATCTTCTTCATTATTAAATGATAAAATGAACATGTTGAGTGGTTCTTTACTCTTCCAGCTCAATTTGTTGTCTACTTTTTCTATTTTCAATCCTTGTGTTGTTAGATCGTCTTTGATACGATCAGGTTGGCAAGAAGAATGTAACTTTTTCACAACAACTCTAATTGGTCTAGCTTGTTTGTTCTCGTATGAATGCCAAAGGTAGTCTTTTTCTGTCAAAAAACTGGCAGTAGCTCTATAAGAGTCTTCTGTTTTGGCGTTAACCTTCACACAATCCCCATTCATCATTTTTGCGGTAAAAGATTCAGGTAGTATTGTTTCAGTTAGCGAGTCGTAGAACGTTTGGTAGTTCTTAACTCCATCTATTATGATTGACGGTGGTGGAGGCACTTTTTTGACGGAAGTCTCTTTAGCATTATTTTGTTGTTGTTGTTGGGCGCTTGTTCCGGGTTGTTGTTTTGGAGAGAGTGAGGTGTTAAGCTTCCTCTTCTTCCTGCTCTTGGCCCTAATCCACTCAGTCTCTTTAGCGAGTTCATCCTCGTCTGTGCAATATTCAACGTCACTTTTAGCACGCTGGGAAAATATTATCTCGCTTTCCTGTTTTTCTAAGGGTTCTTTAGTTACATTTTTATCCTTCAAGCACTTTAATTCTCCTTGAAGGGCTTGTACTTGTTCCTGCAAGCTATTAATATGTTCATTCAGATTACGTACCATAAGTTGCAAGTTTTCTGTGTCCGTTTTCTCCTGGATATAACAGTCATACAACCGCTTTTCCAGGTCAGTTTTTATCTTAATAGACTGTGAAGCCATTATTTTGTTGTAAGGCGAGTTTAACACCTAAACAATAACTTATTGTAAACACTTCATGATTTCCGCACTTGTAACTAGGTCATGACAATGACACCGATAGATCGACGTAGGTGCACCGCGACGACGGTGCTATGCTGCGTCCGCAGAATACTCTTAACTAGAGCACACGCGCGCGATCGTACGTCTGTTCACTATTGTAGTTAAACAACCACTGAGTTAATTGAAAATGAAAATATTTTTATTTGATTTGTTGACTTTTTTGACATCTGACAATAGGGTTGGACACATTTCAATTTTTTATCGATAAATTAATGTAGCTATCAGAAAGGAGTTTCAATACCTTTTTAATATATTTATAATGTTATGATTTAGATACAAAGATTACAAAAAACAGCTTTCCAATCAATCTCCTATTTTTCAAGACTGATAGTGCGGATCAACCAAAAACTACTTGTGTGAATTAAGTATTTTTTTAAAAATAGTAGTATATTTAGTGCGCGTGGGTGGGATGTCCACCATGTAGCGGTGGCGCATCGCCGTTCGTTTTGTAGTCCGATGATGGAACGGGCTTGGCGGAATCAAATTTTGCAATTCCGTCGCACATTCCCCAAAGTGCAACCGGTAGAAAACCGATAGGCTTGCAACTCATCGTCGATGCTCAAGACTTTGGAGCTTCGCCGAGATGAGACTATTATCGCCGATGGCGATAATAGTCTCATCGCGGAGGTTAGCAACACTGTCCAAGTGACATATCAAATTTGTGTCCCGTATTTTAGAATTAAATTTAATTAGTATTTAAGTGAAATTAAGTTGTTATTATTTGTGAAAACGTAATATCAAAGCGTAAATACATAGGATTATTGTTATCTTGGAAAAACAATCATCCAAAGCACGAGATTTGGTACCCGGTGTTACCGGTAACCTAAAACGATCAGCTGACGTTTAAACTGTGAAGTGATACGGGGAGTATTGTTACTTTTATTTTATTTCTAATAGCACACATTAGTCTCTTTACCTTGTAAAACGCTCATTCTAAGATTTACCAGAATATATTGACTGGTTTAGCACGCAGCGTACATTCTAAATCGTTTTGTTTACATAGTAGAAACGAAACAAAGTTGAAATTTATTCCATAATTCTATTATTTTGATGTTTTAATTTCAATATATATACTTGTTCATAACGTCTATGATAGTAATTTTTCCATTATTATAGTTTTAAACCGAGTTTTATTATAAATTCATATTCTGGGTATCCTACCCACATTAAGTGTAATATCACAAGGAACCTAATCGAAAGCTACATAATTCAATAATTAAAAGCTTTTCAAGCCAATACCGCAGCCTACCTTATTTCTCTGAACTAGCTACACTAACTTTTCCAATTTTCATATATCTTTTTTCCCCCTTCATATCTAATTTTTCTATATTTTGCCTGTCTTTTTGGTTCTCACTGTTTCTTAATTTCTATTTTCAGTAAAAATCCCTGTAACTATGCCTGTGATGACCCGTAAGGCTACTGCTCAGGATATGGAGCTTAAATTAAGAACGGCCCTCAAAGAACTTAAAGAATCGCAACACCAATGCCAACAAATGTTGCAGGAGAGAGAGGAGGGTGAGGAGGAAGTAATGAAGATGGTACACAAAAACACTTGCCTAAAACGGGAGCTAGTAGACCTTAGTCAACAATACCAAGATGTTGTTGATGAACGCGACCAACTGCGGGTTATCACGGATGGTTTCAGCAACTGTAGTAACTTATATGAGGAGGCATTAAGTAAAGTTAGGAATCTAGAAGATGAATTGGTTCATGCTCATAATCATAATCTTAAGTTGCGGAAAGAATTGAAATGTACCCAGGTTAAGGAAACAAACCATTTATATAATGAATTATTACATTCAAATTGTAACCCTCATTCTATACTTACTATTGACTTAACTGAAGATTCCCTATTGAAACAAAATAACAGTTATGAAGTAAGTCATAAGAAAATTAAAAAATATGCAAAACTTAATAGAATAATAAAAAAATGTAATCAGTACAGAAAACAACATAAACACTTTTCCAAAAATATTCCACTGAGGAAAGAACGTGTTAACTTTATTAATAAATTAAACAATTACCAGATTAAATTGGAGGATAGTAAAAAAATCTATGAAATTGATACGCAGCGCCTTCAAACTGATATACAGGTACTTGAGGACAGACTTAGTTCTCTTTATAATAAATATGTGAGTTCTAAATTTCAAATTAAAGAACACATCCTAGCTGCAAATAAGCTGGTGATGTGTCAGTGTACCTGTCAGACGGTATCAAAAATAAATTCTGACCAGCTTGAGGCTACGGAGGACCCGTCCCAAGCTGAAAGGTTGACTCAGGACTGTGTGATAACTGATATTACACAAGGTTTATGTCAAGTGGGCCAGCCTGAGACAACTAGCATTCCATTTTATAATAGTAATGATAGTTTTCATTCGGTTATGTTCTCAGATAGTATAGGGAGAGGTTTAGGTAAATTATTAAATAACAACCTTAGTTATTGTACTCATAATTATTGTATACCTGGGTCAAACTACAAACATATAATGGATTTGGTAACAAGAAATGTTTATAAACCAGAAACCAATATTACTGTGTTTATAGGTAATAGTTCTAATTTAAAAAAAGAACAAATAACTGACTTTGTAACTGAAATACTAAAGATAAGTTGCAATAAAATAATACTGTGTGCTTTCCCATATTTTGAAAAATTGTCAAATAGACAAAATAATTATATTCACATGCTTAATAAGCATATACATTTCTTAGTTAGTCATCACAGTGACAAACTTGTTTTTCTAGACATCAACTTATACGTTGATAAATTAAAGTCGACTAGGGATACAGTGTATCTGCCTATTAGGTTTAGACATCAAATAGCTAGGCTATTAGCATATTATATAAACTCAGACATAAGTAGTATGTCGACGTCTTGTACTATAATTAGCACTGCAATTATTAGTAATAATACTAATGAACAGGTGGATACCTTAATAAACTGTAGCACTAATGCTATAAATATTTACAATAACTGTACGAAGGAGAATCCATGTGTCACTTTGGACAATTCTTTTAATTTGGGGTCCACAAGTAGCAGGATCTTGGTGCCTAGTGATGGCATGGGAGTCGTGGGGCTCGCTCCGGATGTTCCTTTAAACTAATTTGTACGACAACAGAGGATACCAATAACAGTATAGTTACATCTACCAATTCTACCATCAACCAGGTATCTTCTTGCTCTCGCATAGCTAATTTTAATAAAGGGGCTAAGCAGAAATCCTTTAAATTATTCTATCAGAATATTCAAGGCTTTTCTTCAAAACAGCTGGAAATAGAGTTATTTTTAGAAAAAACAATGTTTGACATTATTTGTTTCACTGAGCATTGGTTAAAGGATTTTGAAATGTTGATTATTTACGAGAATTATAGTGTGGGAAGTTCTTTTAACCGAAAGACAATGCTACGTGGGGGTTCACTAATATTAGTAAAAAAATGTATTAAATTTAAAACCCGTAAAGACATAGTTAACTTGTCTGTTGAACATAGCATTGAGCTGTCCTGTGTTGAGCTAGATAAGCATGTCATAGTGTGCGTTTACAGACCCCCTAATTATCTGAACTACGCTATATTTGAGTCAGTGATGGAAGATGTATTGGCAAAACTTGCAACTGGTAATAAACTAGTAATCATCTGTGGAGATTTTAATATTAATATCTTAGAAAACAATTCAGATAGCTGTAGATTATTAAATCTCTTTAAATCATTCAATTTGTCTAATGTGTTCATAGAACCAACCCGTACAACTACAACTACTGCTACATGTATTGATAATGTTTTTTGTTGTGGCAACTACTTAGAGAAAGCCATTGTAAATTACCTTCCTTCTGATCACAGTGGGCTACTGGTATCTTTTGAGTCCAACATTCCAATTCAACAAGTGCAAATACAAACTAGACCAATAACATCCGGTAATTTAAATAAATTTAACCGCACTTTAATCGGGAAGTTAAGTGATTGGAACCTTACAATGAATAATACCTTACAATGCTAATATTTTGTATACAGATTTTTTTTCTTTAGTCCAAACCGAATTCAATAATACTTTTAAAAAGAAAACTAAAACTATCTGCCCTAAGTTTTTATTTAGTGACTGGGCAACTAAAGGACTCCGAAAAAGTAGGGAAAGACTTTATGAGTTGTATGGCCTTAAGCCTTTTATTAACACTGAGACTTTTAATAAGTATGTAGCTACCTACTCAAAGATTTATAAAAACACTTGTAAGGTAGCTAAGGCTTTATATATAAGTAATAAGGTAAAAACAGCAGACAATAAAATAAAGACGGTTTGGAAAATTATAAACAATGAAACAAATAGGAACAAAAGACATAACACTGATTACGGATTGGAGACTTCTCATGGACTTATTAGCGATAACAAACAAGTTGCTCAAGAATTTGTAAATTTCTTTACGAGTATCCCTATTAAAACTACTGAAGCCTTAAATTCCTCGCCTTCACTTGCTTTTGATTTATTACAGGCGAACGTTTCAGCCAGCCCGACTGAATTTAATTTTAAACATATAAACCCCATAGTAGTAATAAAAGCTTTTAAACAAATCAAAATTAAATTGACCGAAGATCTATGGGGATTGTCTATCAAAGTTTGTACCTCAATCATCGAGACTGTAGCGCCGTACTTAGCTGTAATATTTAACTTGTGCGTGGATCAAGGAGTCTTTCCGGACCTAATGAAATTCAGTAAGGTGATACCACTTTTTAAATCTGGGGATAGTAAAGACACAAATAATTATAGACCAGTATCTGTGTTGCCAGTGTTTAGTAAGGTATTTGAAAAAGTGATGCTAAATCAGATGCTTAATCATTTTAACACGAATAACATCTTTCATGATAAACAGTATGGTTTCACCAAGGGACGTTGTACAACTGACGCTGGTGTTACCTTACTAAAGCACATCTTTAATGCGTGGGAGGACGCACAGGATGCCATAGGTGTCTTTTGTGATCTCTCGAAGGCGTTTGATTGCGTTGATCACGATACATTACTCCTGAAGCTCGGGCATTACGGACTGGTCAAAACAGCGTTAAACTTGGTCAAATCTTATTTGAATGATAGACGGCAATTGGTTCAAATAAACGGTGTCAATTCGTCGGGATTAAACGTGATAATGGGCGTTCCCCAGGGCTCGATTTTGGGTCCTTTCTTGTTTTTGGTATATATCAATGATTTACCCTATTTATTGCAACAAAAACTTGATATGGTGCTGTTTGCCGACGATACCTCCTTAATTTTTAAGATAAATAGACAGACAATGTTGATATCATAAATAATGCCCTAATGCAAGTCCAAAATTGGTTCACGGCGAATAATTTGGTTTTGAATGAAAAGAAAACGAAATGTATAAGATTTTCTTTACCCAATGTCAAAAGCAGTGATTGTGACATAGTATTGAACAGGGAAAAACTAGAATTTGTCGATAAAACGGTTTTCCTGGGAATTACGCTTGACCCAAGGCTACAATGGGGCCCTCATATAACATCTCTTTCTGGACGGCTAAGTTCAGCAGCTTATGCTGTTAGGAAAATCCGCCAATTAACGGATGTCGATACCGCGAGACTGGTCTATTTTAGTTACTTTCACAGTATCATGTCTTACGGTATTTTACTATGGGGACGGGCTGCAGACATTGAGTCTATTTTTATTCTGCAGAAAAGAGCCATCAAAGCGATATACAATCTCCGCCGGCGCGATTCTCTAAGGGAACTGTTTAAGAATATTAACATCATGACGGTACCTTGTCAATACATTTACGAAAACATCATGTATGTCAGAAAGAATTTACATCTTTTTAGTAAAAGAGGCGACAGACATAATTATGGTACTAGAAATAGGGATCAATTAGTTCAACCAGGTTTCAGACTGGCTAAAGTTGCCTCATCTTTTATGGGGTACTGTTTAAAATGTTATAATAAGATACCTCCCCATATATTAGAACTTAATGAGACAAAATTTAAATCTTGTATTAAACGCACACTATGCAGGCAAGCATATTATAAGTTGGGGGATTATATTGAAGATAAAAATGCTTGGCTGAATGCTGGTCCGGCTCCACAGCCACTAGGGCGCACAAAATAATCTGTTAGCATTTGGAAACATTGTTGGACCGGCTGAAGATTGTAAAAAAAAAACAATATTTGCATTGTATAGACTCAATTTTATTTAGCAATGTATAATTTCATCCATTTTAACGGCACATGTGTGAGTACTGTGTACCTTAAACTTAAGCTATAGCTATCAGTTTTAGGTTTGTTTTTGACTTGAATGTACCCTGGCGGTTGGGAGTGTCATGCTCACACAAAAGTCTGGCTGATGGTGGCGTATGCGTTGGATCATTTGGCTCCCTACAAAATGGTTGAGCCGAATGGTGCTAGCGCATGCGTCATGTTCGTGAACGGGCGCTGTCAGTTGGGACTGGTCATTTCTCAGTTGCCATGGTTTATTTTAAATATTTCTTTGAATTGTTCCTTTTTTTCCCGGACGCTTTTATCCTGCTCGTCTTTTACATCGTTCTCACATGTTTGTATAATTTCAACTTGATGTAAACAAAAACTTGTAACAATTTATTATTTTTTAAAAGAGTGTCCGTGGAGTTTCTTGCACGTTCTTCTCCATAGAGATCTACGCTTTGGAACGTGCAAATAGCTTCATCTTGTTGGACTGACCGACCTTGACAATTCAAAAGTGCCTGTAAATGGTTTATTTGAAATATACGATTTGATTTGATTTGATTTGATTTGATTTGATGATCCTCTTGGCTCGTTTCTCAATTGACTCAAGGGCATCAAGCTTGTATCTGGCAAATCCGTCCCAAAGATGGGAGCAGTACTCCATACATGATCAAACTTGCGCTTGTTAGAGTTTGAGCAGCTATTCCGGCGTGAAGTACCGTCGCACCTTTGCTAGGATCCTCAACTTCTTTGCAGCCACTTGAGTCTTTTGTATCTATGAAAGGGCCAAAATTAATAAGCTAATTTCGAGAAAGAAGTCAACCGTCGAATCCGACTCGGATGGGCGGCGTTCGGGAAGTTGCGTGGTATCTTATCGTCTCACATACCAGTGTCTCAAGACATATGGGTGACTTATGGAATCGAAACTTGGTCGCTCACAATGGGCCTCATCAAATGGCTTAAAGTCGCCCAAAGGGCAATGGAAAGGGTATTGATCGAATCAGGAATGATGATATTCGCAGGAGAACCAAGGTTAACGACATTTCCTGAAGGATCGCCAAACTGAAGGTGTGAACAGAACAGTCAGACAGGACCGTCTCCAACCAGCTTTGGTCAATCGCTCGTGTCTCCACTACTCCTGTACGACAACGCGTGACGTCATACTGCAGAGCAGACGGTCTCCAAGTTACAGGAGCTGGGGTTGAAAGCTCTCCGACATCCGCCGTACTCACCAGACCCTACGCCTACAGAGTTCTACTTTTTTCAGAATTTGAATAACTCTTGGCGGGAAAAAATCCAATATCCGAGAAGCAGTACAAATGCCTTTTGAAGAATTTATTGCTCCTGTCTCATTTCTTCAAAAAGGGCATCAATAATCTGCCACTGCCTTGGTAAAGATGCATCGATTGCATGGGCAATTAATTTTAATAACAGAAATGAAAAATTTAGAAAAAAAAGTACAACCGACTTCTAAATTTAAAAAAAAAACACTACAATCTAAAAAATAGCTTTAATTTCGGAAGTCTGTGTTTTTGATAGTTTCTTCGTATTTTGACACCGACTTCCGAAATTGAAGTTATTTTTTACTTTGTAGTGTTCGTTTTTTGTATTTGGAAGTTGTAAAAAGTTTTTTTGTTGTTTTCCCGTTGACCTAGAACTATGAAATTTGGCAAGTAATACCGTCTTATAGTACAAGTATAGGGATAATTCTGAAAATTATACATTTGTAATTAAACCATAAATAAATATAGTCTTTATTTAAAGTAATTTGTAGCTACGGAACCCTCGGTGGGCGAGTCCGACTCGCACATGGCCGGTGTTTTTTTATATTGTTATCACATAATAGTGTCACTAAAGGAATCTACGGTTTGGAACTGACTCCCGGGAAATTCAGTAGTAATGGTGTTGTTGTAATAAATGCTTTGATTTCGAGATTTTATGGAAATAGTTCGTTTTTTTTTTTGTTATTACTATGTTATTTTACTTTTTTTTCACAATCCAAACTACATCACTATCACTAACTCTAGATCACTATATATTATAAAACTAAGTCCACCGCCTTGTCTGTCATGAGTACTCATGAGTTACTGACATAAAATGTAAAACGTAACGATAAAATGTAAAATATATGAAATCATGTCTAAAAGAAAATCAATTCAGTAGATCAACTGCAAATATTTTGCACTGTGACGTATTTATTCTGCGAAGAAGTCGGCGGTCATCGGTAGGACATCGTATAACATCGTCGTGTTAAACATGAAGGGTCGCGGGCGGAGGTAGCATTTTCATTGCCAACAGGCCCGGATAACCCAGCCTTAATTTGTTTACCTTATTTCTAAATCATGTGTATTCTAGTTTTTTCGTGTTATCGCTTGGTGTTTCTTTCCAATCATATATAAGAAGCCCAACAAGGCACTTAGTTTCTACAGTGTAAGGTATAACAAATGTAGTAAAATGTTATCTGAATATTTAGAGACACTACATTACACAGACACGGAACAACTTCTAGAAATTTTGGCATGATATTTGACACCCTCGTAAGTGTTTACTTTTGTAAAATGACATTAAGGACGCTTTTACATTTTTCGACAAATATCTCTGTTTTTCGGGTACCATGATGATGCACTAGCAATCATAACTGTGAGGATGTCATGGTATCAAGTAAAAGACAATATATTCATCTCCACGTTAGCTTAAAAAAAATATGGTCTCATATAATATTTTCATATAAATATGATTTTACTCTGAATAGGTACGTGTAAGTTAAATCCAGTGCATATTTTTAACTTCAAAATCATAAGAAAATACAGCTCATATATTCCTCTACACATTAAGCTAATTATTTTTATCATCTCAAGAAATCCCAATGATAGCCGTAATTGCGGATGCATGCTGGAGTAAACGTTCTTATGGCTCAAACTATGCTGCTTCTTCTGGTACTGCGGCAATTGTTGGCCAGTACAGCAAAAAAGTTTTATACTGTGGCGCAAAAAATAAATATTGCATGACATGTAGCAGAGCAGCAAACAAAAAACTTACGCCGCTAGATCATGTCTGTTTTCAAAACTTTAGTGGTTCTTCAACTGCTATGGAAGCAACCATAATTACGGAAGGTTTTAAATGTTCCGTGTCTGACCATGGGCTTATATATTCCCATTTAATCGCAGATGGTGACGCCAGTACTTATGCTCGTATTAGAAATGCTGAACCTTATAAAAATATTACAGTTGGTAAAGTAGAATGCAAAAATCATCTTTTGAGAAATTACTGCAAAGCCCTCCTAACACTATCATCAAACACCTCCTATCACATCAGAGCAAGAAAATTAGTAAAAGAAAAATATTTACGGTTACGTTGGGGAGTTGACGCTTCTATAAAATACTGGTCTAGTCAAGATATTTTATTCGAGGAAAAAGTAAAAAATATTAAATTCGATGTACAAAATGGACCCTACCATGTGTTTGGTGACCACAGCCACTGTTCACAGTATTTTTGTAACAAAAGTGACACTGAAAACTTTGTCCCCGAATTAATAGCGTTTGGAATGTTCCAAAAAAAAGTCCCCCAATGATGTCGTCCTGTCAGAGCGTGCCTGAGGGTTGGCAGCATGGAACCTCATTTCACTTTCTTCTCCTCTAACCTACTAACTCAAAACAATATGGCCAGGAACAATAAGAGAAAAGCTGTACAGCGGCAGCACTCCCTCTTGCATAAAGTGCACCTCTCCAACATACGAGGTCTGCACTCAAATCTCGCCGCAGTCAATCACCACCTTGAGACCGAGAAACCAGCGCTCTTGTTTCCGACGGAGACGCAGATCGGATGTCCGTCTGACGTGTCGTATCTTACATACCCAGGGTTTACCCTGGAGCACCACTTCAGACTACGTGCGGGCGTATGTATGTACGCCCGGGACGACATCTGCTATCGGCGTCTCCATAATCTTGAGAACTCCAGGTTCTGCACGATGTGGGCTTTAGTGGACACCGGCCTAGATAAAATTATCTACGCCTGTGTCTACCGTTCGCACGGCGGTGATCTGGAGACAACTGGGCTAATGCAGCACCTCAGTGAGGCGGCGGATGCGGCTCCCTTCTGCCCAATTGGTGTAGCTGGGGGACTTCATATAGACCATGCTGGACGAGAGGCGCGAAAGCTAGCGCTTGCGTAAATTTCACCCAGCTGGTCCAGGGGCCAACGAGGGTGCTGATTCGCACACAGCCAATTGCTTGGACCTTCTGCTGACAACAGATCCAGACCGCTACTCGGTGTCGATTTCTTCTCCACTGGTTAGTTCCGACCACTGTCTGGTGAAGTCTGTGTCCGTCTACTCCCCGCCCGATCCTAGCCCAAGAGGCACCCGGCGGGTATGGCGATACAGGTCAGCAGATTGGGATGGCATGCGATAATTTTTCGCATGTTACCCTTGGCAGCCTACTTGCTTTCCTTCAACTGATGCTTCGTCGTGCGCTGACGCCGTGACGGATGTGTTGCGGAAGGGAATGGAGTACTAAATTCCGTTCTCAGACGTAGCAATGTCTGGCGAAGCTCGCCCATGGTTTGGTGCCGAGTGCAATCGCGCTAATGCGATAAAACATGCGGCGTACCTAGCATGGGTGGACGCCCGTGCGCGCAAAGCAAATGACGTGATTCAGAAGAAAAGAGCCCTTAACAGGGCTGCCAAGTCCTGCAAGAAGGTGTTGCGGAGGGCTCGGTTTGACCACATTAGCCGAATAGGGAACAAACTTGCCTCATACCCAGCAGCTAGTAAAGCTTTTTGGTCCCTGGCTAAGTCGCTCGAATCAAACTTCTGCCGCCCCTCACTACCACCACTGCTGAGACCCGATGGGTCACTGGCCCACTCCGCTGAGGAGAAAGCAAACCTGGTGGCGCGAGGCCCCCTACTTCTCCTGATGGATGCGAGTCGAGTATGTCGAACATTCGCATTCATCAGAAGGACGTTCTTCGGGTATTGCGTAACCTAGACGTGAATAAGGCTAGTGGCCCCGACGGGATAACGGCAATTGTTTTGAGGACTTGTGCGCCTGAGTTGTCTCCAATCTTGACACGCCTATTTCGCCTTTCGTTTGAGACTGGAAAAGTACCGAATGCTTGGAAGCAAGCTAACGTGCAGCCCGTGCCCAAGAAGGGTAGTCGAGCTGCCCCCTTCGAATTATAGACCCATCTCGGTAACTTCCATACTCTGTAAGAGTATGGAACGCGTACTGAATCGTAAGCTCCTAGCATACCTAGAAGCGAATGATATCCTTAGCGACCGACAGTACGGATTCCGCCGAAATCGATCTACTGGGGATCTTCTAGCGTATGCCATTCACATCTGGAGTGAGGCCATAGAGAAGCACGGGGAGGCACTTGCGGTCTCCCTTGATATCTCAAAGGCCTTCGACAGGGTATGGCACGATAGCCTTATCAGTAAGCTTCCTTTCTTCGGTCTGCCTGCCGGATTGTGTGATTGGATTGCAGATTTCCTGAGGGATCGGTCTATCCGAGTGGTCATAGATGGCTGCTCATTTGGACTACTGGATACTAATGCCGGGGTTCCTCAGGGGTCGGTGCTCTCGGCAACATTGTTCCTGCTGCATAATAATGATCTGCTAAAACCCGGTACCTTTGGGTATGCAGACGACAGCACTGTTGCTGAGAGATACGTGTCCGACGCATGAGCTGGTCTCTCCGGGAGGCTATGGTTGAGCGCTTGAACTTGTCCTTACAGGCTGTCTCAGAATGGGGCGATGCCAATCTGGTCAAGTTTAATGCTGCTAAGACCCAAGCGTGTCTATTTTCCGCTAAAAGGAGCCAATTCCACCCAGCTCCATCTTTTTGTGGTGTAACCGTGCCGATAACCGAGCGACTTGAGCTTCTTGGTGTTACGTTAACATCTACCCTCAATTTTGGCCCTTTCATAGAGGCAAAGGCTCAAGTGGCTGCCAGAAAGTTGGGGGTCCTAGAAAAGGTGAGACGGTATTTCTCGCCGGAACAGCTGCTCAAGCTCTATCAAGCGCAAGTTCGATCGTGTATGGAGTACTGCTCTCATCTTTGGGACGGATCTGCCAAATACCAGCTTGATACCCTTGAGTCAATTGAGAAACGAGCCAAGAGGATCATCGGTAATGACAGGCTCATCGAGTCGAAGCTCCAAAGCCTTGAGTATCGACGCCGAGTTGCTGGCCTGTCGGTTTTCTATCGCTTGCATTTTGGGAAGTGTGCGACGGAATTGCATGATTTAATTCCGCCAAGCCCGTTCCATCATCGGACCACAAGACGAACGGCGATGCGCAACCGGTACATGGTGTACATCCCACTGACACGCACTAAACGTTTTGGGAACACATTCATAGTGCTTACAGCTAAGGAGTGGAATTCCCTGCCAGAGTCTGTGTTTCCAGATAGCTACAACCTGGGTGTCTTTAAGACAAGAGTGAATAGGTTGCTTCTAGGCAAACGTGCTCCATCTTCGACCGCATCATCGCTTACCATCAGGTGAGATTGTGGTCAAACGTATGCCTATAGTAAAAAAAAAGGTCCCACTTGAGTGTCGACCTACGCAAACAGCTTGTGGATTGCTTAGTTTTATCCAGATTAAAGTATTGTGATACAGTTTATGGGCCATGTCTGTTAGCAAGAACCGAGAAGCTAATACAAAGAATACAAAATGCGTGTACTCGGTTCTGTGTTAAAATACCACATAGAAGTCATGTCACTCCTTTTATTAATGAACTCAATATTTTGAAAATGGCAGCTAGAAGAAAGATAGAAGCACCTGGTTAGCTTATTGTTTGGAGTAGTGTCTACCCAGAAACCACAATATCTATTTGAGAAGCTAAGTTGGAGACAGAGCAAATACGAACCACGTCTATCCACATACCCTCCTCTTACACCTCAACACAGAACCGCAGCATTCAGAGAGAGTTTCAAATACGCCACGCACTGTTGGAATGACCTTCCTCCACCAGTAAGAGTCCTGAACACCAAAAGGCAGTTTTTAAATATATTGAAACCATATTACATGCAAATACAACAAAACACATGCAATAAAATGTAAACTACTTATTGGACTTACCTCCAGGGTCACGGCCTACAAACAATGGAGATGGTCATCAACAGTGCACTGGTGAGCTCTCTCTCTCTCTCTCTCTTAGAGCATGGTTTGCTGTGAGTACAAGGTGCTTAGCATTCACAGTAAGAGTGACGCCCGCCATGCCGAAATGCAAATGGCCTGTCATTCTATGGGGCAAAGAATAAGGGGTATTTATTTATGCATTTTTGAAGAACTGCAACTACAAAAAGCATAGGTTGGGGAATTTCGTTAATTAGAGTAGGTGGAAACACTGTTAGGAATTTTTCGTTTCAATTTATTATCTTTTAATTGTATTTACGTATTTATTTTCTTAAACCATTACAAACACTTGGGCACCTGTGTATTTATAATTTTATTCGTTATGTTATTTTATTTAAGTATACATTATGAGGGCATACTGTACAACAGTTTTGTGTTTGTATTAAGTACTTACATGCATAAAAATGGGTTGAATCTCACGATTGTAGTCTTTGATCTCACGGGGGGACGCCATTGCGTCACTCGACACTGGTGGTTTCTGAAAACCGGCGCCGATGAGTTTAGTTCTTCTAAAATCACGGCATTTTGGCGAGCAACCATCTATTCCTGCTCAGATGCGACGCACAGCTTAACGAACTTAATTTAATTAAACCTAAAACTACAAAGTTATTGTAGTTTTAGGTTTAATTAAATTAAGTTTTTTTTTTGTTTATTGTTTTGTTTTTAGTTTTGTTTTTATGGTTTGTTTTGTTTGTGTCAGAAACTGTGTCAGGATTGACATCCATCTTGCATCCATCACTCACTGACAGTCACTGTCGTGGCCACACATGTCAATATCTTTTTATTTTTTTTTGTTATCCATGGTTTGTCTATGACATGACCGCGACAGTTATGACTTTTTTATAATGCCCGTCCCTGACACAGGCTGGCAGTGGTTTTACAGACGAATGTTTGTCTCTTATTTTGTTTTCTAATTGTTTTTATTATTTGTGTATTTTAATGTGTGTCTGTTTGGGCGGAATAAACAATTTTTCTTTCTTTCTTTTATAACTTCGTCCATAATCGCACAGACAAATCCTTCGGTTTCCCCAAAAGGGTCACCAAAACGCACCCAGGCTACGGACGCTAAGAAGTCTACATCGCGCCCATGTAGGACCCGATAAAAGCGTCCGTGAAGCTCCTTGCTCTGCCATACCTCCCTGCGGTCGTTAGTACCGAAAACCACAGGTTTACGCCAGTTCTCGTTATGATGACGAATTTATGACGACGAACAACTACCGGAAATATTTTGTGAAGGACGGTACGGTTGACATATGTCGGGCATGTCACCGGCTCGGGGAATCCATCCGCCACATTATTTACGGTTGTTCTAGTCTGGCTAACGGAGACTATTTGCACAGGCACACCTTTGTAGCTAGGATCATCCACCAGCAACTTGCTCTCGAGCGAACCAGTAAGGATTGAGCGGGGTATATTTCAGGGCGATAGTTTGAGTCCGCTTTGGTTTTGCCAAGCCTTAAATCCTTTTAGCACACTGTTAGAGAATTCAGGGTTAGGCAATCGGTTGAGGAGAGGTGGACAGGTTACATCTCATCTCCTTTACATGGATGATCTGATACTCTTTGCCCCACTAATCTGCAACTGATGGAGCTACGAAGCTGAAGGTAACTGTAACTTTCAGTAACGCCATCAGGATGGAGTTTGGTGTGGACAAATGTGCGGCCATGCATGTAAAGTGTGGAGAGATTATGGAATCCGTGGGAACTCAACTCTCGGATTCCATAAAGCTGAGATCCCTCTTTTCAACTGAAACTTACAAGTATTTTTGTATGTCAAAAGCGTTAGACATCAATGTTACTGACATGAAGCAATCGTTGCAGGAGCGCTTCTTTGGCCGCCTGAAGAAAATATTCTTTTATCAGGCGGAAACAAGGTGCGCGCCATCAACGGTTGGGTCATGCCGGTGTTGATGTACTCTTTTGGCGTACTCAAATGGACTTATACGGAACTTGACGCCCTGGATAGGCAGATCCGCACACTGCTTACTGCATGTCGAATGCATCATCCACGGTCGTCGGTAATGAGACTGTATATCCCGCGAAAGTGTGGAGGTCGAAGCTTTTTAAATGCTAAGACTCTCCACAATCGTGAGATATGCAGTCTCAGGGAATATTTCCTAGCTGTCGACGTGGGTATGCATCGAAATGTAGTGGCGGTGGACAAGAGACTCACTCCGTTCTTTTTGGCAAATGAGAACTGGCGCAAACCTGCAGTGCTTGACACTAACGATCGCAAGGCGATATGGCAGAGTAAGGAACTTCACGGACGCTTTTTCCGGGCCCTTCATGGGTCCGACGTAGACCAATTAGCGTCCTTTTTTGAGAAACCGAAGGTTTTGTCTGTGCGATTATGGACGAAGTTATCATGACAAGGAACTACCGGAGATTTATTGTAAAGGATGGCACGGGTGACATATGTCGGGCATGTCACCGTCCGGGAGAATCAATTTGCCACATTATCTCTGGTTGTTCTCGTCTAGCTAACGGAGAATACTTGCTTAGGCACAACCTTGTAGCCAGGATTACCCATCAGCAACTTGCTCTTAAATACAATCTTGTGGAATCGGAAGTACCGTACTATAGGTATGTGCCCGACCCAGTTCTTGAAAATGGCAATTGCACGTTGTATTGGGATCGGTCTATCATCACTGACAGGACTATTGTTGCCAATAAGCCTGACATAGTGGTGATAGACCGACTAGAACGTCGCGCAATGATTGTTGATATAACAGTCCCGCATGACGAGAACCTCGTGAAAGCCGAGAAAGATAAACAAATCAAGTATATTGACTTGGCTCGCGAGGTTGTCGACATGTGGGAAGTAGACTCTACAATCATTGTACCGATAGTTGTGACAGCCAACGGCTTAATAGCCACGAGCCTCGACCAACACCTCAGGAGGCTCTCGTCAGGCAGCTGGGTCAAAGGTTTGATTCAGAAAGTAGTACTTCTGGACATGGCTCATATTGTTAGGAGGTTCCTCTCTCTGGAGCACTGACCGCCAGTAGCTTGGATCCTGTTTCCGATACCGGTGGGCTACTATTTTTATATTTTTAAATGTTTTTGTTGAAATATTTAAAAATATAAAGTTTATGTAAAAAAAAAAAACGAGAATAATAATATAAGCTGAGAAAGAGAAACAAATTAAGTATCTCGTTTTAGCACACGCGGTTGTCGACTTGTGGAATGTGGACTCGGCTGTCATTGTGCCGATTGTCGTTACGGCCAATGGCCTGATGGCCAAAAGCTTTGACCACCACCTGTCGAAGTTGGCGTTACGCGGTTGGGTAAAGGGCCTGATACAGAAGGCAGTACTCCTCGATACGGCTCGTATTGTGAGGAGGTTCCTTTCTCTGGAGCCCTAACCACCGGTAGCTTCTTCTAACCAGCGGACTACTATTTTTTATATTTTTAAATGTATTTTATAATGGTTTTTTAACATATATTTAAAAATGTAACATAAAAATAAATTGTGATGTATGTTTATGAAGGACTTACCTTCATAATAT
Organism: Lacanobia wlatinum; assembly: GCA_947578705.1. Classification (NCBI taxonomy): domain Eukaryota; kingdom Metazoa; phylum Arthropoda; class Insecta; order Lepidoptera; family Noctuidae; genus Lacanobia; species Lacanobia wlatinum. Next base: position 2,429,340 of record OX388022.1, on the reverse strand, counting down.
TATTTATAAGTTACTAGCTGTTGCCCGTAACTTCGTTCGCGTGCATGTCGAAAAGTAAAAGCATGCCGCTACGTAAGATCGCTGAGAAAAGATATATAAACAGTCAATATCTAGCATTGCTAGATCCCTCTTAGAATAAAGAATTTGGAAGACACTGGTTGTATCATCTCTTCATTTTAAAATGCCGTCCAGCCCTAGGAATTTTTCGTATTGAGAAACGACGCCTGACTACGCCTAATGACGCATTACGACGCCTAGCGACGCATCGTGCCGCATAGCGACTGCTGACAGCAGCGACACATGACGACGCCTGGCGACACTTGACGTCGCCTGGTTGCACCTGACGACGCCTGACGACGCTTGACGACGCCTGACTACAGTTGTCGATGCCTGGTTACAGTTGACGACGCCTGGTTACATCTCACGACGCATCGCGAAGCATCGAGACACATAGCGACTCCTGACGACGCCAGATGACGCCTGACGACGCATTATGACGTATAGCAACGCATAACGATGCATAACGACGCATAACGACGCCCCCCTCCAGCTTTAGGATAAATACAAGGACGCTTTATAAGAAGATATTGTGCATAAGGCTCGATGGCGCTCACAGTAACCAGATCATTAACAATGGTTTGGTATTGATTGAGGATATATAATTTGTGTACCTACTATTAATGTGCGTCTGTTTGGGCGGAATAAACAATTTTTCTTTCTTTCTTTCTTTATTTCCGTATCTGGAAAAAGGCAGCGAAGAGAGGAATTGTCAAGCAATGGTGTAATGGAGTTAAACTACTATACCGCGGTTTTAGAAGTGCATGTCAAAGAAATGGCACCACGATTACTTCTCGAGCTGCGTCAAGTCTACGAAACGATTTTGCGCCGAGTAAATAGTGGAAAGGGGGGTATCGTTACTTCTTGACGTACCAGGAAGTACGGGTAAGTTTGTGCTGAATTTTCTGCTGGTCCAACTCCGCAAGGGCTGCAATATAGCTCTGGGTATGGCTTCCTCGGGCATTGCTGCAACTTTGCTTAGCGGTGGTCGGACTGCAAATTTCGTTTTTAAGTTGCCGCTTAATCTTGCAAGCAAAAATACCCCACCATGCAATATAATCAAAAACAGCGGCCGGGGACGACGTGTCGCCAAAGAACGAGTGGGTGGCCTCAACGCCGTTTAATTTTGTTTAGGAATTCTACCGCCCAAATTACAGCGCTCAATAGAACACCTTTTATAGTCATCACCATCACATTTTGATCAGGCGGTCCGTTCTTATCATTACACACGAGTGACGGCTTGGACGCGATCTTGAGCGGACGTGCGTGACCTATCTATTGTGCCTCCGTGTTGAAATTCGAGTGAATTAATTCGTGATTGGTTAAAGCACCTAATTTTGGATTCCTTGTCACTTTTGTGGACTTTTTATGGCTGGGCTCCGCCTTGTGGGTGTGCCGTGAAAGAGACAGGTCTAATCCTGTGAAATCCTAACTCAAAAAGTGCTTGCTGTCATAGTGGGGTTTGAACCGCCCACATCGGGATTTGAAGTCGGTGGCCATACTCACTGAGCCATCGCTAACTTAACTACGTTTGCGAAATAATCTGACCCTGTGCTACGACGCCACAACGTGCTACGGCGTAGCGGTACCTGTGCTACGAGTCTGCGCCTCCGTCATCGCTGCGTCTACGTATCTGTGCTACGAGTGACTACGCTCAGCTGCTACAGCTCTCGCTTGCTCACTTTATGCGGTCGGAGGTTATCGGTGTAAAAAACGCTTCGAATTACAATAAACAGCTTTTTACAAGTGACTACAGGACTTAGTTAAGATGCCAAATACCAACCGCACGCCTCCATCGAAAGTTGAAAAAGATAAATTATCAAAAAGTCAATCTAAATCCGACCCGGAATTACCTGCTGCTATGGAGGAAGAAGTACAATTGTCTCAGAATATTAGTTCTAGACATAAGCGCCCCCGTGTTTTCGGATCTCCCTCAGATGAGCACGATCCCTCGAAAGCTTTTCTTACGACTTTTAAAAGTGATCTTTTGGCTATGCTCGAGGATTGGAAGGCTGAACAGAGTAAGACTTTGTCCCAACTAGTTACTGATGTAGCTCAATTGAAACTACAATGCTCTAATATTCAGCAAACAAATAATGACATAGAGAAATCAATTGTATCACTCAACCAAGATTATGAAGATATTTTGACCAAGATCTCGAAATTGGGTTTTTGAAAAAAAAAATTCTTGTGATAAATGGAAAGATCGTAATATATATGTTTTATAACAAAACTTTTTTTTTTCGCAATAATTCAAAAGTTATTTCAAAATAAAAATTATTTTTTGAATCCAGTACCGAAGACACGCCGACAGCTCCCGAACAAACCCGAGCGCGTGTGACGTCATAATGTTAGTTCTCACTCATTGCAGTTGATATAAAAATAATAAGTACAGTGTTTTGATCTATTTAATTTTGTTGTCATTATTAAATATTCAAATTTATATTGAAAATGTCGAATCTCAAAAGTTATCGTTCTTGTTTTGTACCATTATGTATGAATACTACAAAAACAACTCCTAACAAAATGTTTTTAAATGTTCCCCAAGATGACAAACGTCGAAATAAATGGTTTCAAGCAGTGCACCGTGATAATCCCAAAACAAAATCGATTTTTTTTTGTTATGAAGATCATTTCGATGTAAGTATTTCTTAATACCATTGTTATTGATAGGAGTATAAATTACCTGCTGAAGCTGCACAGTTATGGCATTGAACATCCTGAATTTTTCTTGACTTTTCATTAATAGTTAAAGTAACTGAATAAGCTTTACTCCGAACCCGGTGTTCTGGACATACCCGTCCTTTTACAATACAAATATTATTTTTACGACTTAGTTGAACATAACCTATAGCTTTGTCGTCGTAACTCTCACGCGATACTCTACAAGTTATGAAATAAATAATTATATTTAATATAATGGAGAATAAACAATTAAATATTTTCATTTATTATATTATTTTTTAAAAGACTTACCTTGATGCCTTGGCACCCCGAACTTCAGCAGAATTAAACCGAACGTAATTTTTTTTTAAATTGGTTATCATAAATATATCAACATCAGGAATATTATCAGACTTTGCCTTAATAAATCCTTTATCACACATAGCTAATCGTAACCAACTAACAACTCGTTTTTTAGCAATAAATTTTAAATATTATTGTCCAGTCACGTGTAATAGCCGTAAACGCTGTACTGTTATTAAATAGCTATAACATTATGACGTCACAACTATGGTGACCAATGATGGCGCGTTTATAGTCACGTGATTTTTTTTTAAATTTTATCAATCTTTAATTGTTTATAATTAATTGAAAAAAAATTTTTTTTTCAGTTTTTTGCATTAAATATCAATATTATTACTAATAAAGTTTTTAAATACATAAAAAAAAACAAAAATTTTTTTTTTTCAAAATCCCAATTGGAGAAAATACAGGACGAAAATACAAACTACATTAATAAACTTGAAAATCAAGTCCAAGAACTACAGCAAAAATGGCGTCCTTCTGCTATTGAAATCAGGAATGTTACAGCAGCGCCTAACGAAAATGTCAATTACCTTCTTCAATTAGTGGGGCGCTTAGGACAAGTTGCTCAGATGGAAATTTCAGGCACCAAAATACGTGACATATACCGTTTACCAGGTCCATTTATGTTGAATTTTCCTCTGTATATTTTAAAAACAATCTGCTGGCTGCCCTGCGTAATTACAACAAGAAACGTTGCATTGAAGAAAAGCTGAACACTCTAAATCTTGGCATGGATGGTGAACGTAAACCAGTGTATGTCGATGAAAATCTTCCTCCAGCAACTAAAAAATTGTTCTATCTTGCCCGTGAGTTTGCAAAGCGTAAACACTTTGATTTTTGCTGGGTATCAACTGGTGAAATCATGCTTCGTCAAAATAGTACCACAAAGGAATATTACATTGTAAAAACTGCACAATGCTTAGTCGAACTTGAATCCTGTAAATGACTATCCTTATCTATATATAAATACCTTAGAAACTACTGTATACTGTAACATACTTCATTTCATTCAAACACCAAACATACTGTAATACTTTTTGAAAACAAGTGTAGTACTTCGAAGCACGGTATATTAACTAAATCACATGTCAATTTATATCTACTATATATTGCAAGGTCAACTAATCTCAAACAAATGTGCAAAAACTGTGGAAATGAGAGAAATGCTGTATTACCTCATATTTTTATACCCTGTACTGTCCAATGTCTGACTTACTATAGGCTCAAACTATATACAAATGGCTAACAACATACTAGCAATATCAAGTGATATTGACGAAATTAATGTGGCCAATTCCTATAAATGTATGCCAGGTAAATGTTCTAAAATCATAAAAAACCCTTCAAACAACTTCGATCAGTTTGTATCAGTCCTATCTATGATATCTTTTCAATCTGATGTTATTATTCTTACAGAATGTTGGCTTAGAACTTCTGATCACGTTCCTTTGTTGGATGGTTATATCTCCTATGCTTCTATCAATAACCCAATCCAAAATGATGGCGTTGTTATTTACACGAAATCAGATATACAGTGCGCAGTCTTTGAACCACCCATATTAGATGCAAACTGTTTGGTCTGCAGCATAGGAAACACGTCAATTATTGCCATTTATCGATCACCATCGTACTACGATCCTAGCAGATTTTATAATAGTTTAGAAAGTTCAGTAAACGCTCTTAAATCACAATCTAACATTGTTATTATAGGTGATTTAAATATGGACATTAAAAATCATAGTAAAGATAAAAATACCGACGATTTCCTAACCTTTACTGCATCACTAGGTTTCTTACCTGGACATACACATCCTACAAGAAATGAAAATTGTCTGGATCATATACTATTAAAAACACTATTACCAGCTACAACAATTGTTTTAGAGACTTATATAACGGATCATCAACCAGTAGTTCTGTGCCTTGGACAAAAAACCCGCTCTAAATTCCATAAAAATAAAACAATGTCCCACCTTGACCATGGCAAAATTAAAAACGATATCGATAAATGTGACTTTAGCGCTGTCATGGATGAAACTGACGCAAATTTGGCTACCGACTATTTAGTTTCTAAATTACAGAGCATTATTGCTCAAAATACGAAAACTGTTAAAAAAACCAGTAAATGTACAATATTAAAGCCTTGGATTACTCCTGGTCTCTTACGCTGCATCCTAAACCGTGACAAAATGCACCTTAATCTAAAGAAAAATCCGGAAAATAAAATTCTTTCTATTACACATAAAAGATATCGTAATTTTTGCAACTCATTGCTTTATAATATTAAATGTACATATGAATCAAATGAATTCGCCAAAGCCAAAAATGATTCAAAAGCTACCTGGAAAATAATTAACTCAATGTCTGATAAAAAGCGCCACTCGCAGGTACCCGTAGAACTTCTTGAGCTGTCGAGTAACGAAATAACTTCTGCTAATAGCGTAAATAAGTATTTTATAAACATTGGAAGAGACTTGGCCTCGGTAGTCGGTAAAAACAACAAAAAAGATAGTGTCCCTCTCGAAACGACTCAGTCACCCAGTGATTCTATGGGCATCATTCCAGTTACAAATGAGCAAATTGAAACCATTATCATGACTCTGAAAAACGAATGCGCCACTGGTTGGGACAATATACCATCAAAAGTTATTAAACTCTCAAGTAAAGTCCTAGTTCCACCAATCGCTCATAGATGTAACCTCTCTATAGCCACAGGTATATTTCCAAGAGCTTTAAAGAAAGCACTAGTTACACCAGTATATAAGAGTGGGAATAGAGACCTAGTAAATAACTACAGGCCTATTTCGGTTCTAACGTCAATTTCTAAAATTTTAGAGTGCGTCCTAAATACTTGTTTGACAAGTTATTTAGATAAAACCAAAATCATCTCGGACAATCAATTCGGCTTTAGAAGTGGTCTATCAACGGAGGATGCAGTGGCAAATTTATGTTGCAGTGTAATTAGCAAGATGGATAAGAAGCAGAAATGCTTCGTCATCTTCTTAGATTTGTCTAAAGCTTTTGACACGGTCTCTATTACTAAAATGGAACATATCGGTATTCGTGGTCAAATCTTGAATATTTTCAAAGACTATCTGACAAATCGTAAGCACTCTGTTAGGATCGGCACTTTGGTGAGCGATGAAGAACAAATTGATTATGGCGTTCCCCAGGAGAGTATACTGGGTCCAACGTTGTTTTTAATATACATTAATGACCTGTGTAGTCTGAAAATATCAAATTGTGATATAACCACTTACGCAGATGATACCGTTTTACTATCATATGGAGCAGACTGGAATTCTGCCAAAGAGCATGCCGAAAATGGACTGCGTATAATTAAGAAATGGTTAACTGATAACCTCCTTACACTAAATATAGAAAAATCGAAATTCATCCGTTTTCGTTTACCAAGTTCTCCGGTTCCACCAGAGTCTACTAACTTGTTGAAACTTTATACATGTGCCGAGCCTACGGGCTGCAACTGTTTGTCCTTAATGCGAGTGACCAGCATCAAATACCTTGGAATATTGTTAGACGAGCGACTTGATTGGCGTCCACAGGTGGTTGCTCTCACTAGCCGAATTCGAAAGCTTATGTATATTTTTAAGAAACTCAGATCTACTGCAGATAAGTCTACAATCTATACCCCCTGCCCCTCTGCCAATCTGTACTAACCTACTGCATACCTATATGGGGTGGTACCTATAAAACCCTTTTTCTTATGTTGGAAAGATCGCAGAGAGCAGTCTTGAAGGTGATACATCATAAGCCTCGATTGTATCCAACCACCAAACTATATGCTGAATGCCGCGTACTGACCGTGAGACAGCTATACATACAAAAAGCCATTCTCCGTAGACACTTGGGGTTACCTCTAAATGAAGTAACAAATAAAAAGCGCTCCGGTGCAGTTGTATGTCCCGGCGTTAGCTGCAAAACAGCTTTTGCAAGTCGCCAATATGAGGTCGCTAGCTCTAGATTGTATAATGAGATAAATAAAACATTGGCAATATACAATTTAACCAAACGTGAGGTTAAGCATAAGTTGAACAATTGGTTGTTAAGTTTGACTTATGATCAGACTGAACTTCTCTTGATAGTTAAAAAGTAAGTAGGTATAATAGGTGAAAAGGGTACAATAGGTATAGTAGGTAAAATAAGGTGTCTAGTTAGTATTGCTTTTTCCATGTAAATGATATGATTGGATTAGATTATATTGATATGATCTTGTATAACTTCACAGAAGGTTTATGTTTTTTGTCTTTATTATTATTATATCTTTTTTTTAAGCAATAACTTTGCTGGCTACAGCTGCATAAGTTCAAGTTTGTGTTCAAGTCAACAACTCACTAACTCCTATAATACAAGTTTGACTTAGTTTAGAAGTTAGAGAACCCCAAATACCCTATGCAACAGTGTACAACCTCTAATTTTAAGGCTTACATTTTGTTATTACATTAAGAAAGTGTGTACCTACTTTGATGGAAATAAATATTATTATTATCTCCTTTATTCAATAAATATTCCTATAAATTACATTTTTAAATATTTCTATAAAAAATAAAAAAACATTTAAAAATATAAAAAATAGTAGCCCACCGGTATCGGGAACAGGGTCTAAGCTACCGGTGGTCAGGGCTCCTGAGAGAGGAACCTTCTAACGATGCGCGCCGTGTCCAGGAGTACTGCTTTCTGGATCAAGCCCTTGATCCAGCTGCCCAACGAGAGCCTCCGCAGATGTTGGTCGAGGCTCTTGGCAATTACGCCATTGGCCGTCACGACTATCGGCACAATGACTGCTGTGTTCACATCACACATGTCAACAACCTCGCGAGCCAAGTTAAGATATTTAGTTTTTTTATCTTTCTCAGCCTTCACGAGGTTCTCGTCATGAGGGACTGTTATATCAACAATCATTGCGCGACGTTCTAGTCGGTCTATCACCACTATGTCAGGCTTATTGGCAACAATAGTCCTGTCAGTGATGATAGACCGATCCCAATACAACGTGCAATTGCCATTTTCAAGAACTGGGTCGGGCACATACCTATAGTACGGTACTTCCGATTCCACAAGATTGTATTTAAGAGCAAGTTGCTGGTGGATAATCCTGGCTACAAGGTTGTGCCTGTGCAAATAGTCTCCGTTAGCCAGACTAGAACAACCAGAAATAATGTGGCGGATGGATTCCCCAGGTCGGTGACATGCCCGACATATGTCAACCGTACCATCCTTCACAATGTATTTCCGGTAGTTGTTCGTTATCATAACTTCGTCCATAATCGCACAGACAAAACCTTCGGTTTCCCCAAAGAGGTTACCAAAACGCAGCCAGGCCACGGACGCTAAGAAGTCTACATCGAGCCCATGTAGGACCCAATAAAAGCGTCCGTGAAGCTCCTTGCTCTGCCATACCTCCCTGCGGTCGTTAGTATCTAATACAACAGGTTTGCACCAGTTCTCGTTAGCCAAGGAGAGCGCGGCAAGGCATTTGTCCACCACTGCCACATCTTGGTGCATACCCACGTCGGCCACAAGGAAGTATTCCCTAAGGCTGCATACCTCGCGGTTGTGCAGGGTCTTAGCATTTAAGAAGCCACAACCCCCGCACTTCCGCGGGATATACAGCCTCATCACCGATAACCGTGGGTGCTGCATCCGATTTGCGGTAAGCAGTGAGCGTACCTTCCTATCCAGGGCGTCAAGTTCCGTCTGAGTCCATTTGAGTATTTATTTATTTATTTATTTATTGCATTCATGTCGTTTACAAGGTCTTGTTACAAATAGGTATAAGTTTCGTACATGAACCCTGCTAGGGCACCGCAACATTTTATGTATCTAAATTATAATTGCATGCGAAAATAAATTAATTAAGAATTCATTATTACATTATCATCAACTATTATACATATAAAATTATTTAAAAATATATTATTACATTTTCTATTTCTATTATTTGTCATCATTTCATTATTAATTCATTTATTATTGGATGTCTTTATTTCATTGCTACATTATTACATTGCGTCAATCTTCAAATTATCTACAATAAAGTTATATCAGAATGTCAATTTGTCAAGAACTCATTTAGGCTATAATAACACTTCTGTATTAGGTGCATTTTAAGTGCGTTTACAAATTTATTATCAAATTCAATGTCTTTAATCTCAGAGGGTAATTTATTATAAATTTTTATGCACATTACAAGAGGTCCTGACTGAAACATCGCTAGTTTAGAAATCGGAAATGCTAATTCATTTTTTACTCTTATGGAGCGTTGCAGCGGTCTTTGATTCTTAGCTACGGGGAATAACGACGCATGTTTTCTAACAAACTTACATACTTCCAAGATGTAAATGCTTGCTAAGGTTAGCATTTTATATTTAATAAAATATGGTTTACAGCTCTGCATTTGGTCTATATTCGCAAGAATTCGCACACATCTTTTTTGTAAAATAAAGAGTTTTTCTACGTCAACGCAATTTCCCCACACTATAATGCCATATGTTAACGATGAGTAGGCGTAGGCGTAGTATGCTGTCATAGCTGTTTTGAAGTCGGTCGATCTTTTCAGCTCATTTAAGGCATACGTGAAACTTGCAAGTTTGTTTGACACAACATTAATATGTGCCTTCCAATTTATATTAGTGTCAACTGTCAGACCCAAGAGTTTAAATTGATCGACACACTGGATCGGTATGTCATTGTACGAGTAGTTTATATTTAGTGGACGCTTTTGATAAGGTCTGTATTGCATCAGTTTTGTTTTAGAGCAGTTTATTTCCAAATTATGGTCCTTTAGCCAATTTATTATTTTTGTTAGTATATCGTCCAACATTGAGTTTAATGCCGAAAGAGTACATCAATACCTGCATGACCCAACTATTGAAGGCGCGCACCTTGTTTCCGCCTGATAAAAGACTGTTAAGTACTTTGTTCAGGCGGCCAAAGAAGCGCTCCTTCAACGATTGTTTCATATCAACAGCATTGATGCCTAACGCTTCCGACATACCCAAATACTTGTAAGTTTCGGTTGAGGAGAGGGACCTAAGGTGTATGGAATCCGAGAGTTGGGTTCCCACGGATTCCATAATCTCCCCTCGCTTTACATGAATGACCGCACATTTTTCCAAACCAAATTCCATCCTGATGGCGTTACTGAAGGTTTCTGTTACCTTCAGTAGCTTCATGAGTTGCAAGTTGTTAGGAGCAAAGACTTTCAAATCATCCATGTAAAGGAGGTGCGATATGACCTGACCACCTCTTCTCAACCGGTAGCCTTGGCCTGAACCCTCCAGCAATGTACTGAGGGGGTTGAGGACCAGACAAAACCACAGTGGACTCAGACTGTCGCCCTGAAATAAATATTGTTATTATCTCCTTTATTCAATAAATATTCCTATAAATTACATTTTTAAATATTTCTATAAAAAATAAAAAAACATTTAAAAATATAAAAAATAGTAGCCCACCGGTATCGGGAACAGGGTCTAAGCTACCGGTGGTCAGGGCTCCTGAGAGAGGAACCTTCTAACGATGCGCGCCGTGTCCAGGAGTACTGCTTTCTGGATCAAGCCCTTGATCCAGCTGCCCAACGAGAGCCTCCGCAGATGTTGGTCGAGGCTCTTGGCAATTACGCCATTGGCCGTCACGACTATCGGCACAATGACTGCTGTGTTCACATCACACATGTCAACAACCTCGCGAGCCAAGTTAAGATATTTAGTTTTTTTATCTTTCTCAGCCTTCACGAGGTTCTCGTCATGAGGGACTGTTATATCAACAATCATTGCGCGACGTTCTAGTCGGTCTATCACCACTATGTCAGGCTTATTGGCAACAATAGTCCTGTCAGTGATGATAGACCGATCCCAATACAACGTGCAATTGCCATTTTCAAGAACTGGGTCGGGCACATACCTATAGTACGGTACTTCCGATTCCACAAGATTGTATTTAAGAGCAAGTTGCTGGTGGATAATCCTGGCTACAAGGTTGTGCCTGTGCAAATAGTCTCCGTTAGCCAGACTAGAACAACCAGAAATAATGTGGCGGATGGATTCCCCAGGTCGGTGACATGCCCGACATATGTCAACCGTACCATCCTTCACAATGTATTTCCGGTAGTTGTTCGTTATCATAACTTCGTCCATAATCGCACAGACAAAACCTTCGGTTTCCCCAAAGAGGTTACCAAAACGCAGCCAGGCCACGGACGCTAAGAAGTCTACATCGGGCCCATGTAGGACCCAATAAAAGCGTCCGTGAAGCTCCTTGCTCAGCCATACCTCCCTGCGGTCGTTAGTATCTAATACAACAGGTTTGCACCAGTTCTCGTTAGCCATGGAGATCGCGGCAAGGCCTTTGTCCACCACTACCACATCTTGATGCATACCCACGTCGGCCACAAGGAAGTATTCCCTAAGGCTGCATACCTCGCGGTTGTGCAGGGTCTTAGCATTTAAGAAGCCACAACCCCCGCACTTCCGCGGGATATACAGCCTCATCACCGATAACCGTGGGTGCTGCATCCGATTTGCGGTAAGCAGTGAGCGTACCTTCCTATCCAGGGCGTCAAGTTCCGTCTGAGTCCATTTGAGTATGCCGAAAGAGTACATCAATACCTGCATGACCCAACTATTGAAGGCGCGCACCTTGTTTCCGCCTGATAAAAGACTGTTAAGTACTTTGTTCAGGCGGCCAAAGAAGCGCTCCTTCAACGATTGTTTCATATCAACAGCATTGATGCCTAACGCTTCCGACATACCCAAATACTTGTAAGTTTCGGTTGAGGAGAGGGACCTAAGGTGTATGGAATCCGAGAGTTGGGTTCCCACGGATTCCATAATCTCCCCTCGCTTTACATGAATGACCGCACATTTTTCCAAACCAAATTCCATCCTGATGGCGTTACTGAAGGTTTCTGTTACCTTCAGTAGCTTCATGAGTTGCAAGTTGTTAGGAGCAAAGACTTTCAAATCATCCATGTAAAGGAGGTGCGATATGACCTGACCACCTCTTCTCAACCGGTAGCCTTGGCCTGAACCCTCCAGCAATGTACTGAGGGGGTTGAGGACCAGACAAAACCACAGTGTACTCAGACTGTCGCCCTGAAATATGCCACGCTCGATCCTTATCGGGTCGCTGTTCGCCTGGGTCTTTCGACATCCTGGATAGTGAAGAACGGTATTCCCCCATACACGACATCAGGAAGGCGCGTAGAACTGCATCAACTTTATACAGCTCCAGCACCCTCATGAGCCATGTATGTGGCACCGAGTCGTAGGCCTTCTTATAGTCTATCCAGCATGTCGACAGATCCCTTCGGGAACGGCGAACCTGTTGGCTAATGGCAATGTCGATGAGGAGCAGCTCCTTAGTACCGCGGGACCCGTTCCTATATCCATTCTGAGAGGCAGATATTATTGAATTACTATCAATATGACGGTTAATCTTTGCTCTCAAAATGGATGTTAGAACTTTAAAGACCGTCGGTAAACACGTGATCGGCCTATAATATTTAGGTTCCGCGGTACTACCTGATTTATAAAGCAGGTGGGTTATTCCAGTAGTTAGGAACTGGGGCAGCGACCCTGACTCTAAGGCAGACTGGAATTGAGATGCCAAACGAGCGTGCGATCTTTGAAACCATATAATCCAAAAGTTGTGCAGCCCGTCCGGTCCTGGAGATTTCCAGTTAGGCAACGGACGGACTGCACGAGCTACATCTTGGGGGCTGATGGTAATTGCCCCCATTTCTGGTATCGGATCGCACACACGTTCGACCTCCCGAGTCCAATCACCCTCGGTGTGACTGACAGGCACCGACCTGATGCTGCGCCAGAATGAACACATGGGTTCATCATCCGGTAGGCGCATATCAGTCACACCTTGGTCCGGTCGCTCCCAAGCCCTATAAAAGTAAAGATTATTATTATTATTATATTTTTTTTTGTTTTTCACTTTCTCGGGTCCCTGGAGACCCGGTCCTTTGATAGGCGTACGAGGAGCCGAAGCCAACTCGCAGAGGCCCCGTTAGACATATCAAATGGAATGAGGCACCAACCGACGATTATCCCTGTATGCACTGTGAAAGTATACCCAAAGACAATCCCCGGTTGGAGCAGAACTATTGCAGAATATGGAAATAAAAGATTAAACGCTATGGGTTTGGGTGGTTTAGTGGACTAATAATCGTTTACTATGGATGAACTATTGGCCTCTGCCTGACCACTGACGATTATAACGGATTTAAAATGGCAGGGGGTGACTTGCACACTTAATAAATGGGCCCCCCGAAAACGGTCGCTAGCACAAAGTGACGTAGTGCCAAGGAGGCAACATATCCTGAGGTGCTAGAGGAGTGGAGTGGTATACCACGGCTATCAGGACAATCCCGGAAGTACGGTCAAGATCCCTACCAGCATCTTACTAGATTATACATCCTTCTCCCGAGCACGTTTGCTCTTGCAAATCTCCACTCAGACCGGCCGATTAAGGCAAGAAAGAGGTGGGAGCTCTGTTTCTCGTCAGTGTTTACTCCAGCCAGCCAATAAGGGCAAGCCGGAGATGAAGAACAAGACTTCTCCCGGGAGATCAGGTCCGTGGGGTCGCTACTGCCCAACAGTTCGCCACAAAACTGCCTTGCGGATTGTATATCTCTTCGTCTGGCCCCTCACCCTAAGTATGAGTACCTAAGCTTCATTGGGGCACGTAAGCCCCACCACGACATCAACGTAGAGATACGGCGGTGGGGTTATTATATTATTCCATTTATTTATTTATTCACATATTATTTATATTTTTAAATATTTCTACAAAACATAAAAAAAAAACATTTAAAAAACAAAAAATAGTAGCCCACCGGTATCGGGAACAGGGTCCAAGCTACCGGCAGTCAGGGCTCCAGAGAGAGGAACCTCCTGACAATGCGAGCCGTGTCCAGAAGTACCGCTTTCTGAATCAAGCCCTTGATCCAGCTGCCCAACGAGAGCCTCCTGAGGTGTTGGTCGAGGCTCGTGGCTATTAAGTTATTGGCCGTCACGACTATCGGTGCAATGATTGCGGAATCTACATCCCACATGTCGACAACTTCGCGAGCCAAGTCAATATACTTAATTTGTTTATCTTTCTCGGCTTTCACGAGGTTCTCGTCATGCGGGACGGTTGTCTATAATCATTGCACGCCTCACTATCCGATCCACCCCCACTATATCAGGCTTATTAGCAACAATAGTCCTGGCAGTGATGATGGACCGATCCCAGTACAATGTGATATTGCCATTATCGAGAACTGGGTCGGGCGCATACCTGTAATACGGCACCTCCGACTCCACAAGAGAGTATTTCAGAGCAAGTTGCTGATGGATAATCCTGGCTACAAGGTTGTGCCTATGCAAGTATTCTCCGTTAGCTAGACGAGAACAACCAGAGATAATGTGGAGAATTGATTCTCCCGGACGGTGACATGCCCGACATATGTCGACCGTGCAGTCCTTCACAATAAATCTCCGGTAGTTATTCGTCATGATAACTTCGTCCATAATTGCACAGACAAAACCTTCGGTTTCTCCAAAGAGATCACCGAAACGCAGCCAGGCTACGGAGGCTAGTTGGTCTACGTCGGGCCCATGTAGGGCCCGGAAAAAGCGTCCGTGAAGCTCCTTACTCTGCCATACCGCCTTGCGATCGTTAGTGTCAAGCACCGTAGGTTTGCGCCAGTTCTCATTTGCTAAGGAGAGCGGGGTGAGTCCCTTGTCCACTGCCACTACATCTCGATGCATACCTACGTCGACAGCCAGGAAATATTCCCTGAGACTGCATATCTCGCGATTGTGGAGAGTCTTAGCATTTAAAAAGCCTCGACCTCCACACTTTCGCGGGATATACAGTCTCATTACCGACGACCGTGGATGATGCATTCGATATGCAGTAAGCAGTGTGCGGACCCGCTTATCCAGGGCGTCAAGTTCCGTTTGAGTCCATTTGAGTACGCCGAAAGAATACATCAATACCGGCATGACCCAACCGTTGAAGGCGCGCACCTTATTTCCGCCTTTTTTTTTTTTTTTTTTTTTGGGACAAGCCCGCCACACATTCCCAACCACTGCAACTCCTGAAAGCCAGAATCAACAGTGGCGACCACCAGAAAAACGCCGAGCCAATGAAGCCCGACGAGTCCCGGAGAAACGATTTAACTGTCTTGGATCCTGCAACGAATTTAATCAGAAAAGTACAGCGGAGGAGTAGGAAAATAAATATATGTATAATTTCCACTTCCCTCCTTTTCAAGCAGGAGACAGAATAGAGCTAGGCCAATAGGCACCAAGGGACATATACAACTGGGTTAAGCCCAGTTGTCAAGCACCACGGATTATATATTAATTAAAAACTAATGGGTCCTAAATTGTGAGCTACTTTTGATTCCAGTAATAGGTATGGCAAAATCGCCTGAAAGCACGGAAATTTGTTCTGGTTTCTACAAGGTCCGTGTAGTAAACTACTCCAGATGTAACCTGAATACTATCTAACATAATATTGCGTTCAGTTTGCCAAAGAATACACTCCCATAAGATGTGGTGTGCGGATTGTTCGTATTCATAGTCGGCTGTAGAACATTGACATAAAGGCGAGGCCACAAGCCTAAAGGAAAATAATTTACTCTTAAAGTTGCCATGACCTGTGAGAAATTGGGCAACACAATGATCCACCTCCAGCCATGTCCTATCCAGCCGCTCACGAACGGATGGAAAAAACTGGTGGAGGTGTCGGCCTTTAATGGAATTTTCCCACCTACATTGCCATTCGGATAAAAGTTCCTCCCAGACGTCAGTTTGAGGTTTTAGTAATCTACAGATCTTAGCACGGTCGCGTTGCGGTAAAAACTCTGGGTCCGTGATCTTTCTAGCGTAGTAGTACATTGCAGCACGCCGCTGCACCTCTAGATCGACTGGGAGAACACCCGCCAGCACCGGTAAGGCTTCAGTACTAACCGTCCTATACGCCTTGCATAAGAATATCAAAGCCAAACGCTGGCTTTGCAGCAATTTACGGCGTACCGCCCCTATGGTGGCCCTGTCAGCCCAGACAGGTGCCCCGTAGCACATACAACCCAAGTAAGTAGCTTATTTCCGCCTGATAGAAGGCTATTAAATTTAATACTTTCTTTAGGCGGCCAAAGAAGCGCTCCTTCAACGATTGCTTCATGTCAGTAACATTGATACCTAAAGCTTCCGACATACCCAAATACTTGTAAGTTTCAGTTGAAGAGAGGGATCTCAGGTTTATGGAATCCGAGGGTTGAGTTCCCACGGATTCCATAATCTCTCCACGCTTTACATGCATGACTGTGACATGAATGTTTCAGTTACCTTCAGTAGCTCCATCAGTTGCAGATTAGTGGGGGCGAAGAGTTTCAGATCATCCATGTAAAGGAGGTGAGATATAACCTGACCACCTCTTTTCAACCGATAGCCTAGCCCTGAATTCTCTAGCAGTGTGCTAAGAGGATTCAAGGCTTGACAAAACCAAAGCGGACTAAACTATCGCCCTGAAATATACCCCGCTCGATCCTTACCGGTTCACTATTCCTTTGGATATTTCGACATCCTAGATAGCGAAGGACTGTCCTCCATTGCCCCATACACGACATCAGGAAGGTGCGTAGCGTTATATCAATTTTATACAATTCTAGCACCCTCATGAGCCATGTATGAGGCACCGAGTCGTAGGCCTTCTTATAGTCTATCCAGCATATCGACAAATCCTTTCGGGAACGACGAACTTGTTGGCTAATGGCCATATCAATGAGGAGTAGCTCCTTAGTACCGTGGGACCCATTCTTGCACCCATTTTGAGAGGCAGACATGATGTTGTTTTTGTTAATATGACTATTAATCTTTGCCCTCAAAGTGGATGTAAGAACTTTATAGACCGTCGGTAAACATGTGATCGGTCTATAATTTTTAGGCTCCGCGGTACTACCTGATTTATGGAGCAGGTGGGTTATTCCTGTGGTTAGGAACTGGGGTAGCGACCCAGACTCCAAGGCAGACTGGAATTGAGACGCCAAGCAAGCGTGCGATCTTGTGAACCATCATTATTATTATTACATTAAAAATTTCCACGCAAACGAAGTCGCCGGCAACAGCTAGTGGAAAATAATTGGGATTGAGGGGGATTCTGGGAATGATCACATCGTCACCGAAGCAATCAGCCGAAATCTTATTTCAATTACTATACAATTTTCTTGGATTTGTATGACTTTCAGCCGAGTGCCTTGGCTAAATTTAATCGAAATTAAATATGTAAATAAAAATCATAGAACTTAATTGGACGATGTATACCATTTCTTCCATGCCCGTTTTCATGGAAATATTTACCCCACAAACATTTGTCAATATTATGCGTATTGATGGTTGCTGTTTGGTCGGAGGATTCCCCGTATACAGAAAAAAATAATAATGCTGAAGCAATGGGACAACACAGGCTATCTTCTTTAATAACCTAACCACCTTCTTGATTGTGGTATACCTTGTGCATATAAATGGAGCTAACTACCCCTCTACGCGCCACTCCGCTACCCGCATTTTTAATTTTTTATGATGATAATCATACTTATTTTTAGAAAGTAACAAATCCAAATCATTTTCGTTTGTATTGCACAGCAGTAAATATTTTTTTTACACACTTTTGATAAAAAATGAAGGAGTAAAATGGTTTCATCTCAACGATTTGGAGGTGACTTGGTGGTTTTTTTTTTGCTTATTATTTGATACCGATAGACGAATTCTGGCTAAACCAAATTAGGAACCATATAATGTAGATTACTATCAATTTTTTTCAGATGTAGATTCTCTGTTAGTTCCGCCGAAAAGCTGCTTCATCTGCACGCAATTTTAAGCTGTTTTCGAGAGAGTCGCCTTCTTCTTCGTCGTTGTTTCCTCACTGCTGAGGATCCCCACCACATACGTCACTTCTCCAAGCAATTCGGTCTTCTGCAGTGTGAATCGCTCTGTAATACTACCTCCAACAGTCTTCTAATGTCGTGTATGGGGCAGTGGAGGACGGTCCTTCACTATCCAGGGTGTCGACAGACCCAGGCAAACAGCGAACCGATAAGGATCGAGCGTGGCATATTTCAGGGTGACAGCCTGAGTCCACTGTGGTTTTGTGTGGCTCTCAACCCTCTCAGTACAATGCTGGAGGGTTCGGGCCAAGGCTACCAGTTGAGAAGAGGTGGTCAGGTCATATCGCACCTCCTCTACATGGATGACTTGAAACTCTTTGCTCCTAACAATTTGCAACTGATAAAGCTACTGAAGGTAACAGAAACCTTCAGTAACGCCAGCAGGATAGAATTTAGTTTGGACAAATGTGCAGTCATGCATGTAAAGCGAGGGGAGATTATAGAATCCGTGGGAACCCAACTCTTGGAATTCGTACACATTAGGGTCCTCTCCTCAACTGAAATTTACAAGTATTTGGGTATGTCGGAAGCGTTAGGCGTCAGTGCTGCTGACATGAAACAATCGTTGAAGGAGCGCTTCTTTGGCCGCCTGAACAACAGTCTACTTAACAGTCTTTTATCAGGCGGAAACAAGGTGCACGCATTTAACGGTTGGATCATGCCGGTTTTGATGTACTCTTTCGGCATACTCTAATGGACTCAGACGGAACTTGACGCCCTGGATAGGAGGGTACGCTCACTGCTTACCGCAAATCGGGTGCATCATACACGGTCATAGGTGATGAGGCTGTATATCCCGCGGAAGTGCGGGGCTCGTGGCTTCTTAAATCCTAAGACCCTGCATAACCGCGAAGTATGCAGCCTTAGGGTGTTCTTCCTAGAGACCGACGTGTGTGTACATCAAGATGTGGTAGCGGTGGGCAAAGGCCTTACTTCGCTCTCCTTGGCTAACGAGAACTGGCGCAAACCTATGGTATTAGGTACTAATGATCGCAGGAAGGTATGGTAGAGCAAGGAGCTTCACGGACGCTTTTATCGGGTCCTACATGGGCCCGATGTAGACTTCTTAGCGTCCGTAGCCTGGCTGCACTTTGGTGCCCTCTTCGGAGATACCGAAGGTTTTGTCTTTGCAATTATGGACGAAGTTATGATGACGAACAACTACCGGAAATATTTTGTGAAGGACGGTACGGGTGACATGTCGAGCATGTCACCGGCCCGGGGAATCCATCCGCCACATTATTTACGGTTATTCTAGTCTGGCTAACGGAGACTATTTGTACAGGCTCAACCTTGTAGCCAGGATTATCCACCAGCAACTTGCTCTTAAATACAATCTTGTGAAATCGGAAGTACCGTACTATAGGTATGTGCCCAGTTCTCGAAAGTGGCAATTGCACATTGTATTGGGATCGGTCTATCATCACTGACAAGACTATTGTTGCCAATAAGCCTGATATAGTGGTGATAGATCGATTAGAGCGTCGCGCAATGATTGTTGATATAGCACTCCCTCATTACGAGAACCTCGTGAAGTCTGGGAAAGATAAACAAATGAAGTATCTTGACTTGGCTCGCGAGGTTGTCGACATGTGGGATGTGAACACAGCAGTTATTGTGCTGATAGTCGTGACGGCCAATGGTATAATTGCCAAGAGCCTCAACCAACATCCCGAGAGGCTCTCGTTGGGCAGCTGGATCAAGGGCTTGATCCAGAAAGCAGTATTCCTAGACACGGCGCGTATAGTTAGGAGGTTTCTCTCTCGGGAGCCCTGACCACCGGTAGTTTGGATCCTGTTCCCGATACCGGTGGGTTTCTGGGTCCTTCTGTCTTAAATTATTAAGTTATTAGCTAACTTAACAAAATCTTTTAGTGACCATATCAATATTAAAAATCTTATATGGTTTTAATAAATAGACTAATTTTGCCATCGCATGAAAACATATTGTATCTCACACATTTAGTGTGCAATGTGATTCTGTAAACATGTCGAAGTGAAGGTTTGGCTGAAATGATCACAAAGTGAGCTGTCAATCCATGTAATCAAGAAGGAATGACAGCTCACCTCGTGGTCACTTCACCTAAGCCTTTACTTCGACATGATGATAGAATCGATCGGCTGCTCCAACCGGGGTTTATCCTTGGGTATAATTTCACAGTACTTTCAGCAATAATCGTCTGTTGGTGCCCCATTCCATTTGAAATGTCTAAAGGGGCCTCTGCGAGTTGGCTTCGGCTCCTCGTACGCCTATCAAAGGACCGTGTCTCCAGGGCCCGAGAAAGTGAAAAAAAAAAGCTTTATTTCATAAAAATACAGATTAAAAATATTTTATATAAAGACAATTTATATGAGCTTTGGTAGTAGCACAATGCAATATAAATCAAAGGACTGAAATCTGTACACAATATATAAAACTCTGCCTCTCAAACGAGGTAATGTCGTGTATCTTGAGAGACAATGATTTTTTTTTTTTTTTTTTTTATTTGTGATGGGTTTGCTCTTGACTCTAGTCTAGGTCAGAGATGACAGAGACAAAGTCTACGATTTAGCTTAGAATGTGATGCTAATAGTAGACTGTGTCGATCTACCTGAGCGATTGAATGTAATAAAGCTAATTTAAGTACCTATATATTAAGAGATGTGAATGTGTGTGGGTGTGTTGTGTATGATTTGAGATATGTAGGTAGTTAGACGACGTACTTTAGCAAGGATTCTGTTAGTAGATAGTCCAGTTCTAGTAGCCATTCCGTTAATTTCGATTTTATTTCATATTTATTTAGATCCATAATGTATATTTTTTTGTGAATTTATTTATAGATGTATGTACTTAATGTGTAAGTATTGGTGTTTAGCGAAGGTGGATTTGTGAGGGGTACTTAAAGGTAAATTCTTCCTTTTTGTAGGGTTAGTTGGGAGAATGCTAGCGTGTTTTCTTACGGTAGACTGAAGTACAAACAGCTGGCGCACTGAAACTATTTTGCAATCAGCGTATAGTTGCGTAGTGGGATAGCGATAAGCTTTGCACAACATCACCTTCAGTACGACTCGTTGCGCTCTTTCAATCCTCAGAAGACTGGTTTTATTTGCACCACCCCATACTGTGATGCAATATCCAATGACAGATTGACAAAATGCGAAGTACACCATCTTAAGGGTTTCAGGTGCAGCCGAGTCTCTAAGTGATTTGAAAATATGCAATATTTCACAGATCTAGTGGTAATGGCGTGAACTTGTTTGTCCCATCGTAATCCTCCGTCTATTTGGATACCCAGATATTTCACATTATCAGTTCTTGTAAGTGTCGGACATAAGCTTTGTGAGGATTGTTTAAAGCAGGTGTGCGCTGTTTTGGAAAAAAAATTATCGGGCAAGTTGTTACGATGGATAGCGAATGGAATGAGCAATGTTTTATCGCAGTTAAGGGTTAGCAAATTTAGGTTGAGCCATTTCAATATACTTATCATTGCCGTTTCTGCGTAGCATACAATGCTATCCCAAGTTGCACCGTAAACTATGACTGCGGTATCGTCTGTATATGCAATGATCTTGGAGTTGGGGATGGTCATTCTGCACAACTCATTGACGTATATTTGGAAGAGTGTGGGTCCTAAAATGCTTCCCTGAGGTACACGGTAAGTGGTTGATACTTCGTTACTTATATACTCTCCAATTCTTACTCGTTGGGTCCGGTTGTTCAGATAGTCTTTGAATATTTCGAGGGTGTTTCCTCGTACACCTAGGAGTTCCAATTTAGAGATAAGTTTGGGAACAGATACTGTGTCAAATGCTTTAGAAAGGTCTAGGAAGATCCTTAGACTTTTAACTCTACTGTCAAGATTTTTGGCAACTAATTGCGTCCGCTCAAGAGCTGCATCTTCAGTTGAGAATCCTGAGCAAAAACCATACTGATTATCAGCAATGAGCTGATGTTTGTTGAGGAATTTTTTTAAACCGTTATTCAGGATTCCTTTTAGTAAATTTGAGAGTGCTGATAGACGAAAGAAGATATGCATTTTAAGAAAATACCTGACCCAATATAGTATTTATTAATTTTATTGTTATTTATTTATTTATTTAATAAGGATCTTCAACAAAGAATATACACAACTCATCGCTTTTAATTTACAAGTAATAAAAAGTATCTCGTAGGTGCACTCCTTCACTTATAGGAGACCACAGCATGCACAGTTAACAACTAGGCTAACAAAGTTACTTAATTACAAAGAAAAGGTAAAATGAATACATAATAAAAAAGTAAAACAACAAAATGCACAGACAGTGTAAAAAGGATAAACACAATAAACAAATAAATCACATATAAAAAGTGGTCATTTAAAGATTTTTAACCGACTTCCTTTTTTTTCATAACTAATCTTATTTCATAATAAAATATTTTATTTCATAAGACTTTATCAAATTTTAGCTTCACACGACCAGTAGTTTCGGATGTGCGTTTTCTGCCATTCACTCAGTAACGGAAGAAGTTTATATATGTACCCATATTACCCATATTTGCAAAATAAATATCTTATCTATGTGGATATTGAAAAGACTGATTTAGTGTTTATAAAACAAGAAATCGCTTACCATCAGGTGAGATTGTGGTCAAACGCGAGCCTATAAATAGTAAAAAAAATAAAACGTTTTATTTTATTTTATTTAGGGCTGATTTTTCAATCCTTGGATAAAACTTATCCTTCTAATAAAGTATTACACAATAATATAAAAAGGTTACCTGTAAAATAACAAAAGACGGACAATTAGAACACATTTTTGAAATGGTTGCTTAATACGATATTCGAAGAATAAGTTTTATCTAAGTATTGAAAAATCGGGCCTTAAATGATTTTATTTTTCCCTGTCATTCCGTCTTTATCTTATATTCTCCGTTTCACCACTTTCAACTCTTCTAACCAATAAAGCTTACTTAAAACATCGAAAGTACCTGGAATCCCGGTTCTTTAGCCTGACGGTCCCAAAAAACCGGTTCTGCGTTCCCTAATCAAAACGTTCACGGCAATCATAATAATTTTGTATACGTCGGGGTTGGCGCGAACATATCACAATTTAAGAAAATTGGTTCAGCAATGATTTTGTTTATTAACAAGCTCCGGCCTCGTGTTGACGCGCTGTACTTGTGTCGTGTGACAGGAGCGCGGTGCGCGACGAGCGCGAGTGCGCGTACTTCTCGCTGCGGCCGCCCATGCTGCCCATGCGCCTGGTAGCGGTTACGCCGCCCCCCACGCTCCACGCGCCCCCGCTCTGCGCGCCCCCGCTGTTCGCGGCCCTACCCGCGGCTCTGCTCACACCCCTGCCCGCGCCCTTACCGCCCTGCGCTCTATTGTTGGCGCAGCTCGACGAGGTAACACACTTCATTAATATGATCATCAAAAATAGTACCCATTAATATTACAAGGTATAAACTACTGGTTGAGATGTCTTGCATACCTACACATTTAGTTTTGATGGCAAGCAACATGCAGAAGGTTATATTCAAGTAATTGTTCCCAGCATAATTGAAGCTTTTATTAGTAGAAAGCTAAAATAAAAGCATATGAAAATCACCTTATTAACATTTACATTACATTCATTGTGGTACAAAATTGTTACGGATGTTGAGGTGGGTCAATATAACCCATGCATGTAATGTACGACATTTTCATGTTTTATTGAATATATTCGTAATCCTTGTCATTATAGGTAATGTATACACTCTGATCTTAGGAACAAAAGAAAAAAGTTATTATTCACGGTACATTATTTTCATCATCATCATATTAGCCGAAAGACGTCCACTGCTGGACATAGGTCTCCCCAAAGTGTCGCCACAACAATCGGTCTTGTGCGTCTCGCATCCATTGGCTACCCGCGACCCTCACCAGGTCATCGGTCCTCCTTGTGGGAGCAACGTTGCGTCTTCTGGTACGCGGTGGCCACTCCAGCACTTTTCAGCCCCATCGACCATCCGTTCTGCGAGCAATGTGCCCTGCCCACTGCCACTTCAGTTTGGCGATCTTTCGGGCTATGTGGGTAACCTTAATTTTCTTGCGGAGATCATCATTCCTAATTCGATCACACAAGGAAACTCCAAATATTGCCCTCTCCATTGCCCTTACAGTGACTTTAAGCCTTCTGATGAGGCCCATTGTGAGCGACCATGTGCCATAAGTCATCACTTGGCAACACGCACTGGTCATAAACTTTCGTCTAGAGACACTGTGGAATATGAGACGAGAAGATATTACATAGCTTCCCGAACACCACCCAGCCGTGTAAGATCCGTCATTCGTTGTTATATTAAAAATACTTATACCAAACATTACACACCCCTGTTTGGGTTAACAGGTTTACAAGTTTGGCCAGACTCGCTTCTGAATGTTATTAATGGCAGGAGAGGTGTAAGAACGCGGTGCGCAGCGTACTGTGCGAGTTGCTGGCGGTACAGCCGCTGTCGCCGCTGTCGGCGCCCGCGTCGCCGCACCGCCGTACGCCCTCTCCGCTCTGCGCCACCACCCCGCGCCGCATGCGCTCGCCGCGCAAGTCGCGCCGCACCGCGCCCGCACGGCGATCGAGTCACGCTCCGAGCGCACCTGCTGCCTTCTACTCGGATTTACACAACCAGTCAGTCATAGACGTTTTCATTACATAATATATAGAAATGATTATCTTTTTTACAAGGGTGATTGTTGTTAGATTTGCTGATGTTGGGGTCGCAGGCGTAACCAAACCCCTTAGCAAACTTCATTTCAGTCCATGTTAGCTCTCTACCAGCCGTTACTGAGAGGTGCTTTATGAGCGCAGTAAAGTTTACTGGTCTCTAGGAGCAGCCTCCTCATCTCGTGTGCTAACGCGATGCTCGCTCCTTTTGAAAGTGGGTTTGCTCCTCTCTCTTACCTGCTGGTGGAGCATCATTGCCTGAGTTAGCGCGCTCTGCTAATCTTTGTCATTTGCCACAGCTACAAACGACACAAATCAGCAGACCTCTTTGCACCAAATTTTTGGTTGAGTTTGTTTACTTACTCTTTTCGTGATTAGATAGTGGCCAGGAAGCCAACAGCAGCGGCGGGAAGATGGCTTTTAATGCTCCACCTCCACGAGCGAAAGCTGTGATATTATCGCCCTCTTCAGTGTCCAGGCAGCAGCCGACGTAGTGACACGCGGGGTTGCGATTGCTACTGTTGTTGAGAGGATCCGGGAATTGAGTCTCGAACTCTCGAGGTGGCCCCGCACAGGTCCGAAGCCATGTGTTTTCATGGTTCTCGGAACAGGCCACCATCGGGATTCCAAATAACGGTAGAAGTTCACATCGGCGTCGTGTCGACGACGACGTGCTTAGGTCTCGTCCTGTTACGGGCTGGCCAGCAAGAAACCCGGATATGAATCCCATCGGCCGGGAGTCAGAGCGAGAGATCCTGCTTCGAAGACGCTTGGCCTTCACACAACAAAGATTGTGACTCTCATCCGTTCCATGAGGAATCGCATGGATGCAGTCATTAGAGCCTGGAAAGGAAAAACTGAATCATTTTTTTAATTTTTTCTTTTTTTTACGTCTTTGTTTCTAAACATTTTACACATTCCACTTAAACAAAGTCAATAGGTAGCTAAAGTTACCTACATTTTAATTTGTAACATTAACATTCGATAACCGATACTTTACAATTTCCGCAAAACTGGCATAATTTTTTTGTTTAATGTTAAAGAAACATAAAACTCATATAAAACCAAACTTTTGAGGTGATGTTTCGATTTTTTTTTTAAGTGGTTATAGTAAGGTAGACTCGCGGCGATTCACTCGCTCGTGGAGGTGGCGCCTAAGTAGTGGTATGCATTTATAAACATTAAATAAATAAATAAAATAAAATAGCCATTTATTTCCTGCAAACTGTACATTATCTTATTAATTATTCATTCAGTATTTAGTTCTAATGTTTGTGTTGTTTTCTTTTATTATTACTATTTTTAGTTTTAACTGAATGGTATGGTATTAGTATTGTTATGAAATTTTGGGGGTTCTAAGGTCTTTTAAATCAGACTGTTCATTAGTTAAGGTTCACTTTTATTTGACCGGGATATTTTAAAGAAAACGACGTGTAGTTTGCATGCAGGTTTATTTGCGACTACTTAAATCAGTGGACTGTATGTAAGTAATATACTAAACTAATCTATTTGGACATTCCGCCCGCCAAAGAACATACCTAGTTCTTTAAATACAATTTTAAACACTCACTCAAACCAAAAAGATTGAAATGCAAAAGCTTAAACTTAACACATATATAACCAATGTAAATAAAAACACTTAAGAAATCACTCTCAAATAAAAACATCGTAACACAAGTCACAATTGAATAACAATATGACTAACATCTTTCTTAATATACAATAAGTAGGTATACGAATGTAAACACATTCAAGCAATAGCAAGCTCGCGCAACCTAATCGTAAACAAGTACATTGATAGAAAAAACAGGTTGATAATAAACAGGTGATTAGTACAAAGTTCAATGCATGTTATAGGGTTAGTTGAAAACTCATTAAGTATCAGGTAAGTATGTAAGTAAACACGTAACTTAATACAATAAAATAGGTTTTGACAAAGTAGTTAATCAACAACCACAGGCGAAATAAAATTTCATTTTGTAAAAATACAAATTTTGCTCACTGGACGTTTAAATTCTCCGGTTTTACACTTTACAGATACGACTCGAGTTACATTATCTGGTCCAGGATATTTTGTAATAATTTTACCTAGTACCCACTTTGCTGGCGGTATATTATCGTCTTTCAACACAACAACATCGCCTAATTCTGGTTCATCACGTTTAGTGTTCCATTTATACCTTTGATTTAAATTGACTAGGTACTCCTTATACCACCTATTCCAAAAATCTGTTACAATCTTTTGCGTTAATCGCCATCTATCTATACCAACTACATTCAAATTAGTGTAATCCTCATCTGCAATATTTAACAATGGTTCACCAACTAAGAAGTGACCCGGTGTCAGGGGTAGAAGGTCATTTGGGTCATCGCTCAACAAAGAAATCGGTCTCGAATTTAAACAAGCCTCCACTTGCGCCAGGACAGTCGACATTTCTTCGTAGGTGAGGGTACTGTTACCTACTACCTTTTTTAAATGGGTCTTAGTGCTACGCACCGAGGATTCCCAGAGCCCGCCAAAATTAGGCGAGTGGGGAGGAATATAATGCCAGGTGGTTCTTTCTAAAGAAAGTAACTCAGTTAATTCTCCAGGAAGAGATGACTTAGCACTATTAAACATTTATCGGCCCCAACAAAGTTAGTGCCATTGTCACTATATAAATCCTGACAATGACCTCTACGAGCAGTAAATCGCCTAAATGCAGCAATAAAACCTTTGGCTGTCATATTGATTACTGCTTCTAAGTGGACTGCTCGCGTAACCATACATACGAATATACAAATATAACTTTTATAAGATTTAGCTCCACGGCCTGGCGAAAATCTAATAAAAATAGGGCCACAGTAATCCACACCAGTAGATTTGAATGGTTTACTGGGTTTTAACCTAGCCTCTGGAAGCAGGCCCATTAGGGGTGTAGTCTTCCTTGTGGAATATCTCAAACAAATAGTGCACTCTCTAAAATATTTTTTGACAAGTTCCCTAGCACGTAATATCCAATATTTTGTTCTAAGAAAGCCTAACATAGCTTGTGGACCACCGTGCAATGTTTTCGCATGTGCGTCCGCAATAATAACATTAGTTAAATGATTTTTAGCGGGCATAATGATCGGGTGTTTCGTGTCATAACACACATCCGATTCTTCTATCCGCCCACTCACTCTTAGTATCCCTTTTTGGTCTAAAAAGGGACAAAGAGATCTTAGTTTACTCTTTTTAAGCACACATCCTCGACTCTTTATCTGTTTTATTTCAGTTGAAAACTCGCGTTGTTGTACTTGTTTAATGCATGCTATTAAACTGTCGTTCATTTCAATTGGTGTAATAAATTTAGTTAGTTTAGGTCTGTTATCTTTCTTTAATTTATAATTGAAAACTCGTTTACAATATGATACAATTTTAAGTAGTTTATTTAAAGATGAATATTTTGACCAAAAAACGTCCTCGTCAACATCAGATAAAACAGTTAAAGATCGAATACGTTCCTCTTCATGTGTATCCTCAATAAATTGACTCTCAGCGTGTATTGTGGTTTCTGGCAACCATTGCGGTCTTCTCCACCACAATGCATGCTCACTCAACTCCTTTGGCAACAAACTACGCGAAGCACAATCCGCTGGGTTTGTCTCTGATGACACATGTCTCCACTGGTCATAATCCATAATATTTAATATAGTGGATACTCTGTTGCTAACAAAAGTTACCCAACGACTTGAGCCTCCCTTGAGCCATGCTAACACTATGGTGGAGTCGGTCCATCCATAGAGATGTTGTTTAGGTATATCTAGAACTTGTGATACCTCACATATGAGCTTGGCTGCTAAGGTGGTGCCACACAATTCAAGTCGTGGAATAGAAATTTCCTTTACGATTGGTGCAACTCGGGTCTTTGCGGTCAGCAAATGTACATACACTCTATTCGAACTATCAATCACCCGTAAGTAAACAGCTGCCGCAAAAGCTGATTTTGAAGAATCTGAAAACACGTGTAACTCTCTCTTGCAATCTTGCGTAAAATTTACCCACCTAGGTATTTTAAGAATTTTTAAATCTATTAAGTCTTGTCTGTATTTAAACCATTCACAAAGTAATTCATTCGTCAAACACTCATCCCACTCGAGACCAGATTTCCACAGTTTCTGAATTAAAATCTTAGCATTAATTATCACTGGGGCAATCCAGCCTAAAGGGTCATACAATCTCGCGACTTCAGATAATACTTGTCTTTTAGTGATTAAATCTTTTGGTCCAGGTAAAAGACATGGACAAAAAAGTACATTCCATTTACACAAACATAGTCAATAATATTATATATTAAAAAAAGAAAAATGAATTAATACGTAGTTTTTGACCTCTCTGAACTCGTCAGTTTTTATTTCAAAATAATAGTAATGCAAGATGAATTCAAAGTACCATTTGTCAACGTCCGCCATATTGGACCATAGAGAAAGATAAATATAATAATGGGCGTTCCATACCAAGCATACTACTTGTAGACATGTGATATGGACGCCAAAATGCTTTTATTAAGAACATTTTATTCATATGAAACTGTCTTCATTAGTATTTTTTGCATTTAATAAAATTATCTATTCATAATGTTGATGTGTAAGATAGTTTTTTTATATATTTCACACAATAAAATATCTTAAAACGGAACGCGTTTAATTGTTTGACCATGTGTCATTGTCTATGTCAAATGTCAATGTAATGTCAATTAGAGATGAGATATACCTGCCATTCTCCATACCCGGCCTTTAAGGTATGGGTATCACTAAATACCTGGTACAAATACCAGGTATCAAAATACTTCTAAGTATTTGGGTGTGGTAGGATTTCGATAAGTAAACGTATGCGATAAGTATGGTATGCCTCCAATATAATGTAGGTACGACGTTTCAAGTACCTATACGTAATTATGCATTATGAGATATGAAATCTTTCCTTCCTACTTTACCAGGCTTAGGACTGTCGGCTAAGAGTATGACGATGGTTATTAATGAATTCTAGTTATTTCTATATAAATTACACAACGTAATCAGACAAAGTAAACATTCAAACACGTAATAATATTCCCTAACATAAACAAACTAAGGAACTCTTTCACGTCGTGACAAAAAATGTAATTATGCTATTATGTTCCTTATGCACGTAAAAATAAGTACCCATTTTGTCTAACTAAATTAAATCAACCGAATGTTCATAAAGCACGAATGACGTTTCGGGTCCCTTCGTAAGCTGTCGGGTAGCTTCGGCGTACCGAACTACCGATAAAACTGGGCGCTACCTTGTGGTAGCGGTTCGTATCGTACTATGCGTCTGACGTCATACCTTCAAGGTATTTACCCAGTATTTCGGTCCGTACCCGGTCTATGTACTGGGAAGCACATACTTGGTATATATACCTCTACCAGTATATACGTCTCATCTCTAATGTCAATGTCATTATTGCGTAGGTAGTTTGTGTTTTTGCGATTATTTTCTAATATTTTTGACCCCTGCTTATTTCTACGGACTGATACCTTCTATCGCTCGATTATTTATTAGCTATTAACACTGGACTCTGATTTGCATTACGTTTCGGATTTGTTTTGTGGATCAAAGTGGATGCAAAGGTTGCAGAGACATCTCATATCCTCGCTTTCTGCACACCATCAAACAAAACTTTCGCATTGGATAACCAATTCTCAAACCCAGGTAAGAAGTTGGACTAGAAAAAACTTAACCCGATTTGTTTTTATGTAATTCTGGTATGCGAAATTAACTTACAGTGCATCTTATTTTCAGTTTCCTCTGGATACATTTATTTGTCATCCATGCTTATTATTATTAAATGCCGAAGCTGGGGAACACGAGAGACTACGGGGCATAACATGGTTTGCCTCGGTTGTGGCAAATCTGAGAGGACAATAAGACACCATAATGTCAGAATGGAGTGTCCATTGCTGGCTGTCCTAATATCACAAAATACTAATTATGTGGTAAGCATTTTGGTTTTCATTACTATAAATACCTATTTGTATTCATTTATTAAAATACGAGTTTTCATACTATGTATGTATGATTGTAATATCTGTATTTTCCATCTTAAACATATGCTTGCCTAAAGTAGGCATGTGTAACATAGTACTGCCTTTTAGAATAACATAATACTTGAAAACATAAAGAGATGTATATAAAAGATACCCCTGTTACTAAAAATTATATAAACATAAGCATTTATCAGTGTTTATTCTGTGGTTTATTTTCAGCCCTCAAGAAACAACTATGTTTGCCATGTGTGTTGGATGCGAGAAAATAGACAGGCAGTGCATGACTCATCATGAGACATGCAGGAATTGGCTTCGGACAACGATGCAGCAGTCCCTAATGTTCAAGTTGTCAGCCCACCAGAGCCACCACTACAAAGGGAAAATAATACCATATCATTACCTAATTATAAGCGAGCTTCGATCACATCTGTTCATTGTATATTTCAACAATGCAGAAACAGAATGTTGCATTTGGTCCCGCAATTCATTAAAAGACTGCTTTTGCAAGAACATAGTTTCTATGTTCCTCGGAGCTGTAGAGTGTATGAAACACACTTGTACAGCGATCAGTGGCATTTATTGCCTCAAATGAATGAGACACATTCTACATTTAGTGCCATCCATATAGAAGACATAATTAATATTATGAAGACAAAAGCTAATATTTTGAACTTTGAAAATGTCTCAGAAATGCCAAACCATTTTTGCCATTATTGGACGGGTCTTACAGTACCCCAGTTTTTAATTCTGTATAATCTTTTACCTCCTGTAAATGTTAAGTAAACTAATAGGGTACTATTGTAATTGCTTTGTAGGGAACCGGACTGTTGGTTGTTGTTGTCATGTTATTATGACAATAATTTGGTACCTTGGTTGGGCAAGACACCAAAACAATATCCAGCAGGATTTTTAGACAACATACTATTAACAATTCAAGAATATTAAAATATTCTAACAAAGGCTAATATTTCTTGAAAACCATAATCACAATTTAAAATAATAATATATAAATCAACTAGCTTTTGCCCGCGACTTCGTACGCGCATATCCCGTTTTTTCCCATTACAAAAAACTATCCTATCTTTTAAGTTGGATCAAATAACAGACAGTTACAAAGTTTCATCAAAATCGGTCCAGTAGTTTAGGAAGTCCATCGCGGACAAACAACGGGACACGTGATTTATATATATTAAGATGGTTGTATTTTTTTACATGTCTGGTTATGTTTAAAGCAGTTATTTATGTAATTACTGAAGCCCTATACTTACACTTTATCCAGATTTTTATTTGTGAAATAAAAAAAAAGCTGGTTGATTGTCCTCTCTCGGTCTCTTTATTAATACTATCGCTGCATTGCTGTAATGTATGTTATCTAGGTAGGCACTTAAGATATAATCATTATAATACAGCAAAATATTTTTATTTATTTTCTCTAATAAATAACTAATTATTTTTACTTTTTGTTTTATTTTGTGCTTCCCTTGTTTATTGAACTATTTTAAAAAAAATATAAGGGTAACCTGTAAAAATGTAATTTAAAGAAAAACATTGGTTTTGAATATATACTTTGTTAATATTGTTATTATGACTGCCTCGTTGGTCTAGTGGTCGCAAGCGCTACTGCTGAGCATGAGGTCCTGAGTTCGATTCCCAGGTCGAGCAAAGTGATATTGGGTTTATTCATCAGGAATTTCTCAGTAGCAGCCCGGATTCTGGATTTGTGCCCGGTTGATGGCAATAGACTCGCCCCCTATTACATGGTATTCAAAATAACTGGTGAAATGTGGGTGTACTGTAGGTACACCTCTGCCCAACCCTTCGTGGAATACAGACATGATGTTATGTTTGTTATTATTGTCACATTTTTTGAGACTATTTCCCAGTTTAATAAATGTTAATCAATATGCAGTTTAAAATCCTTCATTTAGGTGGCCAGTACTTTGTTTAAATGCTTAATAATACTAAAACCATATACCTAAGTAATACCTAAACGTAATAATTCACAACTGTTCGCTATTTTAAAGCGCCTATAAGTTTTTTAATAGCGAAATTATAATCTAACACCTTATTGCTAGCAATCTGATTAAAAGGTTTTATGAAACTGTTTTTGTCTAGTCTGTTGTAATGACAAGTTCTCTGAGTTTTTTATTTATAGCAATTAAATGAGCCAATATTCACGAATATAAAACACCAAAAATCATTGGTGTAAACCAAATTCAATAACTATGCCGACGTCCATACAAAAGTTGGCCATGTCCTTTAACACGTATTCAAAATTATCATTTTTTCTATTCCAACTCAATCCTAACACTTTGATCAGATTATTTAATGTAATGGGTTGCCTTTCAATCAGTTCAGTCTTGCCAATTTGCTCTAAAAACTCGTCATTATTACTATTCCATTTCTGTAACTCAAAACCACCACTCCTCATTAACTCATTCATCTCCTCATAAATTTTCATGGCCTCATTAACCGTGTCACAACCGGTCATTAAGTCATCCATATAATAGCATTGTTTAGTAATTCTCGCAGCTAATGGATACTTCTTCTCTTCTATCTCGGCAAGTCTGTGCAATACCTTGACAGCTAGATATGGCGCGCATGCTGTACCGAACGTTAAACGTAACAATTTGTAACGTTGTATAGGCTCCAAAGGATCAAATCTCCAGACAATTCTCTGGAAATCTGTATCCTCGTCCGCCACTCTCACCATCCGATACATTTTAACAATATCGGCTACGATACATATTTTATGATGACGCCATTTCATCAAAATATGCCTCAAATCTTGTTGTAACCTTGGCCCAACAAGAAGGTCATCATTTAGTGACACACTATTGTCACCTTTGCTCGAAGCGTCAAAAACGACTCTCACTTTCGTGGTGTCTTTATCTTCTCTCACCACAGCATGGTGAGGGAGATAGACAGCCTTGGAATTTTGCAACTCACTCTTAGAAACCAGTCTCATATGATTCATACTCAAGTACTCACTCATAACTTTATTATATTCTTCTCTCAATTTTGAATCTTTCGATAGCTTTCTCTCTAAATACTCTAACCTCTTTATTGCTCTTACCTCCGTATTACCATATTGACACTTCGGATCGTCCGTCGCAAAAGGTAATCTTACTATGAATCGCCCTTCATTATCTCTAACTGTAGTTAAATCAAACAAATCTTCACATACTTTCTCGCTATTAGTCATCTCTTTCTTTATTAAATTATGCTCATTTTCCATCTCCCAAAATTTCTTAAGTAACTCATCCTCTTTACTTTGTACGTGCATACTAATGAGATTATCCTTTCCTAACGCTCGAGATCCTTTTGACATTCTACCTGACAAAATCCATCCAAACACAGTATTTTGTGCTATCAAATTACAATCAGGATGCTTCATAACCCTATCAAGTAATATTTCACTATAAACCTCTGCACCTAGCAAAATATCTATTTTGCCTGGCGTCGCGTATGTAGGATCAGCTAAAGGAAGATGGTCAATTTCCACCCATTTTGGAGAGCTCACATTTGTTGAAGGAAGTAATGACGTTAAAGAATGCAACACATAAGCGTTAACTAGGATGTAACTAGCTGGATTATGACGTGATTCCAGGCGAAGTGAAACCGTGTGTTTAATTCTCACACGGCCATCTCCCAGCCCTGACACCCAACCACTTACTGGTTTGCGTATAAGACCTAGTAATTGCACAGTTGACTCAGATACAAAAGATGCCTGCGACCCTTGGTCAATCAGAGCACGAATTATGTGTTTAAAACCGTTAGAACGGAATACCTTGACCGTAGCCGTCGCAAGCAGCACGCTGTTGGGTTGTAGCTCGCCTCTAGAAAATGTAGCAGTTACCAGTGTGTCACCTCGTGTTGTACTCGCTGTCTCCTGTGACTCACTCACTGCGGCTGCCTCCTCCTTGCTGCTGGTTGGCTCTCGGTTCTCCCTCTCAAAGTGTAGCATCGTGTGATGTCTTCTGCCACATTTCTTACAGCTAAATGCCTGCCGACACCTAACTGCCGCATGAGTAGGTGCTAGGCAATTAAAACATAGTTTACTCGTTTGTACGAAGTTTTGTCTTTCTTTAGTGGTCATAACGCCAAAACGCTTGCACTGGTTGAGACAATGCTGCTCCTTACACATAAGACACTCTGGTTTAGCCTTCGACTTTTCCTCTTTCTCAACTGATGCGTGAAATGATTTTGACTTAGGCTTAGCATTATGTTGTGCGGCGCGGTTCCCGTTCGTATCAATCATTTCCAACGATCTGAATCGGTACTCTAAATAATCCTTTAACTGTGCCCATGTAGGCAAGTCATCACAGACCATATTCACATGTTGCTCCCATTGTCTAAGTGATTCCGTGTCCAGTTTCGAAATGACTAGATGTACAACAATTGCGTCCCACGTGGCGGTACTAATGCCCAAGTTCTCCAAAGAGTTAAGACAAGCAGAAGTCGTATCCAACAAACTCCTAATTGCATTGGCTGACTCATTTACAATTTTCTTGGCACCAAATAAATTCCTCATAATCGCATTACAGTTAGAACGCTTGTTATTATAACGCCGAACTAACTGCTTCCATGCTTCCTCATAATTTGCATCAGTCGTCGAAAAATTACTGAGTAGGTGTAACGCTTCTCCACTCAAATTGCACTTAAGGTAATGTAATTTCTGCACCGATGAAATACTCTTATTATTGTGTATTAATGAGGAAAACATATCATAAAAGGTTTGCCATTCTTCGTATTTACCCCCAAAAGTAGGTAATTGTACGCGAGGTAGTTTCACATCAGTGCAATTATTGGTCGCACTATTAGTAACAGCTGAATAAGGTAACTCAGAAACTGTAGGCACAAACTGTTGCAAAGCTTCTCTCAAACTTGATTTATACTGCACATATAACTCCTCAAAACTCTCATATTTTTCTTCAGTAAAATAAGCATCCTCCTTATTCTTTGCTTTAGCAACAATCTCCTTGTGTCCATCTTTAAACTCCTTAAATAACTGTTCTAGCACTTCCAATCTCGTTTCTAAGTACATACGTTTAATTCTATCTTTCGGTGTCTTCCTATAATTTTTCTCTGCTTTCTTCAAATTCTCGTACAACTCATTTTGTAACGAAAGACGTACTTCCATTTTGGTAACAAATAAACACGTGCAACGATCACAGCAAACACTTATAAAAGTCACTTGTTTTTGGTAATAAGTTCTCACTAAATAACAGATTGTCAACTTAAATCTCTTTAAACGCTCACTCAATGTACTGTTAATATGATTTTCTCCAAAAGTCACATACACCTTGTAAACAAGTAATAGTTTTTAGTCTATCAATTTTTCCGTAATAACTCGTTTTTTAATAAAATTGCACGTAACTCATCATAACACATTGGCAAAAATGTCACCGGTCGACTCCTTATCTCACTCAGGTAAAAATCTTTTGTTCTCGCGAGTTGGACGGGCTCAAAGCTCATTAGCACTATCCGGTTCGATTACGGACCAAATGTTCATTAGTTAAGGTTCACTTTTATTTGACCGGGATATTTTAAAGAAAACGACGTGTAGTTTGCATGCAGGTTTATTTGCGACTACTTAAATCAGTGGACTGTATGTAAGTAATATACTAAACTAATCTATTTGGACACAGACAAACAGCTCGATTGAACGTGCTTTAATTACTGACTATAGGGAATATAATATATTACAATGCGCATTGGAGTAAACTGCTTACTTAGCTTAAAATTATACTTATATTCTAAAGGAGCGTACTTACCACGATATGCACTGTTAGGGAGCATACATACATTACACTTCCTTGGGCGAGGGAAAAAAATCGAATGAATGAGTTTTTTTTTATCTGAATAAGTACTAACCAACTCTTCTTATAACAGCACATTACACTTGACTACTCAACAAACTACAATATTAATTATAATATATTACTTACAACATTG
The DNA here is from genome assembly GCA_947578705.1 of Lacanobia wlatinum. NCBI lineage: Eukaryota > Metazoa > Arthropoda > Insecta > Lepidoptera > Noctuidae > Lacanobia > Lacanobia wlatinum. The sequence continues at coordinate 2,392,632 of OX388022.1, read as the reverse complement.
CAATGTATGTAACTATTTGTTGGGGCGTAACTCCCAACAGTGAAAATGTTATGTTGATGTTGTGTATTGGGATGTTATGTTGAATGTTATGTTAAGTGAGTAAACAACCAATTGGTATAAAGGTTTTATTGCTACTAAAAAAAATATATGTTATGAGGTAATAATGTACACTTAATATTATAAAACAAACTGCAACGTTTCACTGTAAGTAGGACGAATTAATTAGGGTCAATGTACAGCGTAGCTCGTACATATTGCCCACTCACAAAGATAACTTAAATATACATCGGAAATTGTTACAAAATTAAATTAAAATGTAAAAAAGTAAATAAAATTAATTCTTAAGTTATTGTGTTAACTCACAACGCGCAATAGGCGACGTTGCTTTATTGAGTGTGCGTGCACTTGATAAGTGCGCTGCGCTGCTGTCATCTGTGACGTCAAATGAGGCGTTGTCCACGATGCTCGCTGTAGACCTTCTTTGGGGCAGCGGGTTGGGAACAGCTGAAGCTTTCAGAAAATTCGAAGGACAGTTCTTGAGAATCCAGTTCCTTCTGGAGTTTGTTCGTATACTTCTCAAGGTTTAGCAGATGTTGGTTAAACAGTTTGTACTGTTTTCAACTACATCTTCCGACCTCTTCAGTAAATTATATTCAGCTTCGATCACGGATGTCTGATTTGTTTTCTTTTTATCTTTATATCTAAACTTCTAAATACCTAAGTTAACAATAGTCTTAACTTTTTATGCACTATACCAAAACAATACTACATATATTTTTTATTAGAAGTACGGTCTTGTCCTATTCTTATGAACTAAATCTATATTATTATTCTTATGGATTCTAACATTACAACCTAAATCTTCTTTTACTCTAAAGGGTCAAATATTAAATCATTTTCCTTATATACTATGGGATTTACTGATTTGTCGTACAATTCCTTGCGTTTGTATTTATTAGACAATAAATTCTTTTTTGCCTCGGCATGGGCTAATTGTAAGCGATATTTCAACTGCAATGGGTAGTTATCACTATTGTACAATGGTTCTACAGACTCAGAAATTCTACTAGGTATTTGACAAAGTTTAACAAAAACAAGTTCGTAAGGCGTGTAATTTGTTTCTGAATGAACTGTGTTGTTGAAACTGAAACACCAATATGGTAACCAATAGTTTCATGTATCTGTATGGTTTTCACATTGGATCCTTAAAAATGCACCCAAAGCTTTGTGGGTATTTTCAGGAGCACCTATCGTTTGGTGATGGTAGGCAGATGAAGATATTTTTTTAATTTCAATAAGTTTACAAACCTGTTCCAGCGTTGCGGAGATAAACTCTGTCCCTCTATCTGTAGCTATTATTTCGGGAATTCCAAATATTAAAATAAAATGTCTTACAAATGCATTACCAATGGACACGGTTTCCTTATTTTTTAAGGGTATAGCTTGAAAATATTTAGATAATTCGCACTGAATGGTCAATATGTAACAATTTCCATGGATGACTGTATCTAAAAGTCCCACTACATCTAAATATATTTTTTGAAAAGCCAAAGACGCTGTAGTAGTAATTACCATCGGTTCTTTCATATAACGGATATACTTTGACTTCTGACACTTCGTACACTTTTTTACAAATGTTTGTACTTCCTTTTCTATACTCGGCCAATAAAATCTCTTCTTAATAGTATTTACCATTCTGTGCACTCCAGCGTGACCACTGGATGGCAGTAAATGAAAGTCATTCATAATTATTATTTTTTTTTAGTCATCACTTATTCTTTTTACTCCTCGTAATATATATGTCGTGGATTGATGGCGCCACTGTGCAACGGACAGCGCCATCTAGCAAATGGTTTCGAAACCTAACAGTCACGTGATCGAAAACGCAAGCGCGTCCTACCGCTTGGACACGATCGTCGGTAGAGGGGATGCAGCAGAGACTCGAGAAGGGACCGAGTGCTGCGACAGTCGAGCTCCTACAGTCTTGGCAGACGCTCAGTACCAACGCACGTGTTTGTTGCCTGCATTGTGAAACCGTTAGTCAATTTAAATAATTATTGTTTTTAATTATTTTTTTGTGATTTCGCTCGAGTACCCACGACAGTGCCCACATCTATTTAAAACTATGTCTGATCGTGAAGAAGACCCGGTACTTCGCATCTCGGCCACCCATGATGCGACATACATATTCGCGGTCCGGACCAATTTTCTAACTTTGATATCTCATCACAAACGTTTTTAATAAAATACATATTATTTTTAATCATACACACTTCTTCAATATTTAACTTTTTACAAAACAAATTTAATTTCTGCACAAATTCGGCTTGCATAAAATGTGCCTTGGAATTAAGGTTGACGTAAATAATCTTTCTTTTACCTATAAATACGAAACATTCGCTAACATCAATTATCAATCAATCTATTTAATTCGCTACCTTCAATAAAATTCATTTCGACCGAGTCGCACGGTTTTCTTAATATATCCACAACCCTTGGTTGGCCAGACCAATAGTCAGGTGATTTATTAAGATCCGCCTTCTCTACGTCATCCTTATTTTACTTAATTCATCATGAATCTTTTGCTTTTGTGTCCTAGTCATCACAGCAACCACTTGCGCTTGCATATTCTTAAGTTCGTCCGATGTTATACATATTCTAGACAATGCATCTGCTACAACATTTTCTTTTCCGCGTACATGAATAATTTTAAATTTATTTTCTTCTAATGTCAAAGGAGTTAAGAAGTCTACTTGAAGGATCTCTCATGCCAAAAAGATAAACTAAAGGTTTGTGTTCAGTCATTATTGTGAATTCTCTACCATGTAAATACGGTCTAATATATTTTACTGACCAATCTATTGCTAGAAGCTCTTTCTGTATTGTAGGGTAATTCTTTTCCGCTTTATTCAAAGGTCTACTTGCGTACGCTATTGGTCTGAGATCTTTATTACACAGCACGGCAGCAACTGCAGTTTCTGAAGCATCTGTTTGTAATATGAATTCATTGTTTTCTGTAAAATCAGGATATTGTAGTATAGGTGACGAAATTAATGCATTTTTTAGATATTCAAAGGCATGTTTATATTCGTCAGTCCAAATAAACGGTTCATGTTTCCTACATATTTATTTAATGGCAAATCTATGTCTGAAAAACCTTTTATAAATTTACGGTAATAGTTACAAAAAGCTACGAAACGCTTTACTTCATCTGCTGTTTTGGGCTATACCCAAAACAGCAGATGAAGTAAAGCGTTTCGTGAATTCTCTACCATGTAAATACGGTCTAATATATTTTACTGACCAATCTATTGCTAGAAGCTCTTTCTGTATTGTAGGGTAATTCTTTTCCGCTTTATTCAAAGGTCTACTTGCGTACGCTATTGGTCTGAGATCTTTATTACACAGCACGGCAGCAACTGCAGTTTCTGAAGCATCTGTTTGTAATATGAATTCATTGTTTTCTGTAAAATCAGGATATTGTAGTATAGGTGACGAAATTAATGCATTTTTTAGATATTCAAAGGCATGTTTATATTCGTCAGTCCAAATAAACGGTTCATGTTTCCTACATATTTATTTAATGGCAAATCTATGTCTGAAAAACCTTTTATAAATTTACGGTAATAGTTACAAAAAGCTACGAAACGCTTTACTTCATCTGCTGTTTTGGGCTATACCCAAAACAGCAGATGAAGTAAAGCGGTAATTTTTCAGTACGGTTGTTTTTCAGGATTTGGTAAAACACCTGTGTCTGAAACAACATGACCTAGATAGATAGACCAAACCGTCTTATTTAATTGTCGGTTGTCTACAACTAATCGCCATTTCTTATCAGTTCCTTCTTTACTCTTTTTGGGTACTAATAATATTGGACTTGACCATTCACTGTTGGATTCGTCTATTATATCATCTTCTAACATTTTATTATTATTTTTTTGCTATATCTAGTTTTAACGCTTGCAGTAACCTATTTGGCTTAACATATACAGGAGTTGAATTTTGTTTTACGATACTGGATTGCTCATAAATATTTGTAGTAGTTAATTTATCTCCGTCTATTAAAAAATATCAGAATATTTTGCGCAAATCGCTTCAATAGACCTTCTCTCTTCGTCATTTAAATAACCTAATTTGAGCTAAGATAACAGTTTTTGAACTCTTGTAACGTCGATATTATTATAACTAAATTGACAAATATTATAATCACTCAAAGATTGCATACTAAGAATAAAACTTGGTAAGTTTATTTCATTCTCACTAATGTTAAGAATCTTTATAGGGATCCTGTTGTTTTTTACCGTGACTATCGTATTCGCCAGATATACATCCTTCGCTAACTCACGTCCACAGACAATAACATCATCATTCACATTCTTATCTACGTATATAAAATGAATCTCTTCTCTCAATCAATCTTCTCCTAATACGTTCATCTACGAAATTTAAATATTGATAATACAATGTTAAAGTATTAGTACTTACTTAATATTTGCTTGATACTTATTCAGAAAATCTAACCCTATAATTCCGTCTGCTTTTAATGGTAACGATTCAAAAATTATAAACGATTGCTGAAATATTTCACTGATATACTCTAAACTTAAATCCACTAAACCTCGAGAACGCTTTTGTCTACCGATTAATTTATCAAAGTTTCATGTTTTCTAACGAAAACGTTTCTTGGTAACGTTTCACTTTTAATAATTTACAAGGAAGCGCCTGTATCAAGAAGCCAAAAGTATTTAATATTATTAACGTTAAAAACTACATATTTTGCATTACCAAAATTTGATAAAACGCAATGTTAATGATCGAAAAAACTGGTTTTCTGATTCCTTTTTATCTTTATTGTCACTTATGGATGGCTTATTGTCTTCGTTCTGATCCGCTAAACATACATTTCTGTTATTATTTCTAAAATACCTTGAACCCCTCGAACTTCTTTGACCCCTATTATTATTTGAAGATACTCGATAGTTATTCCTATTTCCGTTATTACCTCTGAAATTACCACGCCATGTATATCTTTGATTATTGTAATTACCATATTGACCACAACTATAACTGTTATTATATTGACCACGATTAGTATTGATTTGACGGTGACCTTGTCGACTTGAATTATTAAAACCTCGTCCATATCTAAATGCATGTAAGACATTACCTAGTGAGGACTGGCCTGCTGTATCGTCATCTTTGGCAGCTTGGATTGCATCCTTTAGGTTGCTGTAGTTCCTAGCAGAGATGATCGTGCCCAATTTTGAACTTCGTAGTCCGTCTGAAAACCGTTTTATGGGAAGCTTTTCATTCAATGGTTTTAAAACTTCAAATGCGTTAGAATTACCATTTGGCTGAGATATAGTTAGTTTAGTAAACAGCTTTTCAACTTCTGTGCCATGCTCCTCGATACTATTTGAACCCTGTTGTATATTTTGCAAACGTGCCTGTTTGGCCGTAAAGGATTTTTGGGTCAATAGATGGCATCTCATATCTTTGATTAGGTCTTGAATGGTCTTATAATTCCCTGTAATGCGTAACTTGGCATTTTCGGACAATCTGCTTTTAATGACAAATGTAATAAGTAGTGTGTTACCTTTCTCGTCCAGCATATCTACATATATCTCGATCGAATCTATCAAGCGTTTAGTTGTCCCCACACTACTGTCCATTGCTGGAAGCAAACTACACGCTACTGTAAGGTCAAACTCCATTTTATCAGAAATTATTTCTGGGAAAGTACACAAACTATTTATTTCTTCAAAAATTATCCTAATCTTCTGAAAAATATCCAATGCCAATGCTACCAATTTCACATTCTTGCCTTTTTCTAAAACTATTAGTATTTGTTCACATTCACCAAAAATATTTTTGCCTCACCTAACTTCGTCTCAATAACTTGACCTTTATACCTAGTCTGTCCCTTCTTAATTAAGTATTTTCTTATATCTACCAGGTCATCATATTTTTCTAATAATACTGGCTGACCCGGCAAACGTTGTTTTGCCATATAAATTATTTCTAGCTGCCCGGCGCTACTTCGTTCGTGTGGTGTCCTACCCCCTACCCTACTCCTACCCTACCGACTACCCCATATCACTGGGAATTAGGTACATAACGAACTGGTGAGTATTTATAATAAAATTATTAAAAGAGGTGATTAAATAATTGATTACGATGAAATGTCAAATGAAAAAATTTATGTGTGATTGTAAATGATAAGATTAAGAAATAAAATTTCAAATATTTTACTGAATTATATAAACGATTTATCAACATCGACATTATTGAATTCGATTTGCGAAAACAAAATGAATTTCTTAAGATTTGCCTTAAATGTGTTTATATTTGTCAAGTCCCTAATGGGTGGGGGAATGTTATTCCAACATTTGGAGGCCGCATAACGAAAGCTTCCTCGGAAGGCTGCGGTACGGTGATGCGGGGTGGCCAGCTGCTGAGCACAACGCCTGGCTTTGCATTGCCGGTGACTATTTACCCACACAAGCTTCGAGTACAGGTATGACGGACATTTGTACTTAATGACGCCGAAAAGAAGACAGGCTAAGTGTAACTTCCGACGTGATTTCATCTTTAAAATATTTTAACTAAATATTTTAGGGCTTTTTCCGGCAATTATGCTAATTTTTCTCGCCGTAAAAACCATCTTTGAACTTCAACGAACATTTTAAAAAAAGAATTGGCCAAATTGGTCCAGGCGTTGTTGAGTTATGCGCTTACCAACACATTTTGCGATTCATTTTTATATTATAGATATTAATCACTATAAAATATTACATAATATAAGGCCATATTTTCTAATGAAAAAAAAAAAAAACAAAATAATCCTGTTAATATAATTATTGCGAAACGGCACACAGGAATTCAATTTCAATTTATTTATTCAATATAACAATTTACATTGTGCCAAAAATAATTCCTGAAAATAATACATAATAAAAATAACAACTTCCATTTAAACATAGTTTTAAGAATAATCTGATGTCAACTCAATTAAATAATAGGAATAATTATACATTGGTGAAATGGTCATTTAAAAATAATAATAACAGATTCATTCAAAACAACACAAAACATAAAACAATAAATTAAATGTCAACTCAGGTAATGTAAACAATAAATTCAATGTCAACACAGGCAGTGTCAATGAAATTTTAATACGATAATATCAAGAATAAGTTAAAACAGTGTACCAGAAATTAGGGAAAAAAAAGAAAAATTAATAATATTAATAAAAACTCATGGTAATATTACATATCGTCCATTGAGTAGAGACATTTATCTAATAGAAATGCTTGAAGCTTTGTTTTAAATGAGGATGTGTAAATCAAGCTTTTTAAGTCAATAGGTAACTTGTTAAATATCTGCACTGCTTGATATTGTGAACTGTGCTTCACAATATTAAATAGAGGACTTATTTTATTTCTCAAATCTTTCCTACGTGTGTTCTCTCTAACCAGTCTTTCTTCATGTGTCTCATATTCATGTAGATACTTTTTCAGATTAATCAGGAGCACTAAAACGTAGAGACTGGGAACTGTAAGGATTTTTAATTTTATGAAATGTGGACGACAGCTCTCCCTTTGCGAAATACGGACTTTTGTACGTATGGCTCTTTTCTGAAGGACAAAAGCTCTTTGGCAGTTATAATTTATTTATTTATTTGATAGGTACACCAACGACCTATTCATTGGACATTAACATAATAAAAATAACAATGCATTGTGTTATGGTGAATTAGTCACTTACAGGCGTACACAGCACTTACGTAAAAAAATTGCTTCTTATACATACATACGTTTAACAAGATTAAATAGTCGTGACGATAGAAAAACTAAATTAAAAACAAAGAACAAAACATTAAGTAAAAAACCAAATCATTAAATAAATTAGAATTAAAAGTCAAAATTATCATTTAGTAAATTAGAATTAAAAATCAAAATTATCATTTAATAAATTAGAATTAAAAATCAAAATTATCATTAAAACATTAAGATTAAAATATAAACAGTAAAAATTCAAAACGGCAGAAGGCGTTATCGAGTGCAGTATGAAAACATTCCAAAATTATTATTAAAGTGGCAGGCACATGTGGCAAAAAGCCAAAAAAAAATATAGTTAGAAATAAAAAGTAGGTTATGAAATTATGATTCGTCGCTATTAGTTATAAGTTTTCTGCGAAATTGGGAATATGAGTCTGTAAATATATCAATATTGTTGCAGATGATATCTATTTTATTATAATTTGCCATTAATCGATTCAAGGGTGCATTGAGACCAAGGTTGGTTCTTGATGAGGACGGTGCAAAGGTATTTATTTTGCGCAGAGATCTAGTGACAGTACGTCTAGGTACAGATATATTAATTTCTGATAACAACTCTGGTACATATGCCAGGTTACGGATAATTTTGTAAAACAAGAGCTGATCTGAAGTGCTTCTACGTTGTTCAAGTGATAACATATTGAAGTGATTAAGCCTTTGGGAATAATTAGCGTCATGAGGGCAACTAGGGCATCTAAAGCGTAAGTACCTGGTGAAGGCCTTCTGTATACGTTCAATCCGGTCAATATGGACACGATATTTGGGATTCCAAACTGGAGATGCGTAGTCAAGTATGCTTCTGACAAGGGTGTTGTAAAGCACTTTTAGTGTCGTTGTGGACCGAAACTCCGAACAAGTTCTCTTCACAAAACCTGAAATTTTTGACGCTTTGGCTATAATCGTGTCAATATGATTGTGGAAAGTTAGCTTGCTGTCGAGTTGGACACCCAAATCACGAATGGTATCAACCTTTTGCGGAGGAACACCATCCAACGCATAAGATGATGATAGTACTAGTTTGTTTCGCGTAGAAGTCATGTGATAGCATTTACTTGCATTGAGAGTCATCATATTAAGTTGACACCATTCCCGCACCGCATCCAAGTCTTCCTGAAGAAGAAGAATGTCGCTGTCTGTTTTAATTTCCCTGTACAATTTCAAGTCATCCGCAAACATGGAACATTTACAGTGCCGTATTGAATGAACTATGTCATTGACAAAAATCAAAAAAAGAATCGGTCCCAGGTGAGATCCCTGTGGTAAACCGGAGGTGGAAAGATATAACGGTGACTCATAATCCCTCACAACCACTTTCTGTTTCCGCTCAAATAGGTATGAGACAAACCACATGAGTAGTTGGCCGGATATGCCAAACTGTTCGAGCTTTGTGATAAGTACCTCGTGGTTCACCTTGTCAAAGGCACTGCTGAAATCAGTATAGATGGAGTCAACCTGTGTGCGGGAGTCCAGAGATTTGCTAATGTCATTAACGTAATGTACCAAATTAGTGGTAGTAGATTTGCGAGCACAGAAACCGTGCTGTTGGGGAGCCAACTGCACCTTCATGTGTGATGTCAATATGGGACAAACAAGCGCTTCAAACAGCTTCGCAAAGACGGAAAGAAGCGATATGGGACGATAGTTCGAAGAATCGTCGACTTCGCCCTTCTTAAAAATGGGCACTACGTCAGCAACTTTCCATTGCGAGGGGAACGTAGATGATTTAATTGACTTGTTAAAAATCAACTTAAGCGGAAGAAACAGGTTAGCTGCACATTTCTTGACAAACAACGGCGGCAGGCCATCAGGTCCCGGACCCTTGCAAGCGTCAAGTTTCTTCAACTGCTTAAACACGTTTCTCTCAGTAAAAGTCATTCCACATAAAGCGGATTGAAAATAATTACGTGAACTAGTACTGGGAGCATTCGGGTTAGCGGATGGTGTGAAGGTTGAAGAAAAGTGGGTGGCAAATTGTTTGCTTATTTCTTCACCAGATTTTGCAATATTCCGTCCCAAATGCATGGTGGAAGGAATGTCGCTAGAATTAGATTTTTTAGCTTTCACAAAGGACCAGAAGAGTTTTGGGTTTTGCGCGATATTCTTTTCCGTGTTCATTACGTATGTCTTATAGCAGTCCTTGATCATTATACTTGCGCGGTCGCCTAGGATTTTATATTCATAATTATCTCTAGGATTTTTATATTTTTTATAGCGAGATCTAACTTTTTCCTTTTCGTTCAGTAATTTAATAAGAGACCTAGAAAACCAAAATGGAAATTTACCATTAGGTACTTTGGAAAGAGGGACACACTCATTTATAACACAACGAATATGTTCGTAAAGCACATGTACCATAGCATCGACCTCAGGCAGTTCAGAAAATATGTTTGTCCAATATATATCTCTTAGTTCCAAGTTAATTAACGCATAGTAAGCACGTATGAAATTCGGTTTTGATATTCTTTTGTTTATTAAAGGAACTGGTGAAATATTGCTGACAGTGATCATAATGGGTGGGTGGTATACATCTACTTTGGACATTAGATCATTGCATTCGTTAACACTTCCTCCGTAAAAGTTAGAAAAAATTATGTCTAAGGTTTTATTGTAACAATTTTTAACAGTATTAAGTTGCAACATATTATTTTCCGACATAAAATCTATTAAAGAGTGGCCTAACCTGTTGGCGTAGTTAGTTGGGGTTGTACATGGAGAGTTACCAAGAGAATTGTTTATGTCCCAACTGATAAAACTGAGATTGAAGTCTCCTGCTATAATCGTATCTTCTCCTGTAGATTCCATCAATGAAGATACTCTGTCTAAAAATGAATCCAGTAAGACTTGTTGAACTGGTGGTGGCAGGTAAACGGCGCAGACATTTAAATTACGGTGCCTGTTTCCCTTGGTGATTTTAAGTCTTACCCATAGATCTTCGATGTCCGATTCCCATTTCGGTATACGTATGGAATCAATAAGCTTAGACACTGCGATCAGAACACCTCCACCTCTCTTGGTTCCCAGAGTAGTTGAAGCCCTATCCCTGCGATAGACGTGATACCTGGAGTCGAAAATTTCACCGTCACTTATGCCGTCATCCAGCAACGTTTCTGTTCCAATTATGACGTCATAGTTGCCCAGTTGTGCAGCCAGTTTAATGGAATTAAGTTTGGTTTGGGTGAATTTTTAAGAACTATTGCACGGTATCATTGCATAAGTATCGGTTGAACAGTCTCAAAGTAAAGCAATGGCTTCCAAGCTTTTCATGTGTTTTGCTTGCTCACCGTCGGCTTTTCTGACGAAAACTTTGCCATCGCGTACCCACACGTATAAGTATCCCTTTTCACGTGCTGCCTTCCTAGTAGCCGCATGAATTCTCTTATTCAACGGAGATAGGTGTTCGGATACAAAAATTGGCTTGATAGCGCCTCCATAGCCCAGATGTTGAGTACTCAGTTTTTCTTTCGGGTGGGCCTTGTTAAATTGTAAGACAGATGTAGGTAAGGACTGTATCTCTCGATAATGTGCTCCGTAACTTGACGACGACCGCTCTTGGGTTCTTGCTTTCAGGATCCAATTTTCTCACGCGTACTGCAGATAAGATGTCATCCTCCTTAATTGTACTAGACACTACGTTCCCCAATTGAACAATTGTCTTAACCAGGTTTTCAGCCTTATTTTCCGGTATACCGTTGATCTCTAAATTTTGCTGGCGTAAATTTTGCTCTATTAGGTTAACTTGCAGCGATAATTCAAAAACCGTAGTCTTGAGGAGCTCATTATCTTTGTGAAGAGTTTTGTTGTCGCTTTTGCATGCGTCGAGCTCGATTTTCATACGGTCATAATCGGCGCTCATGTAATTGACGGAGTGCTCCAAACCACGAAACATTTCTTTAATCTCCCGTAGTTCGTTAGTAATGCAGGTTTTAATACTTGCTGAGACCTCGGAAGATAAAACAGAACGTATTTCTTGACGAATAGTATCAAGTAGTTCATTCGTCGTGGACTCATGAGAGTTTGAGTGGGAGTCCGAATCAGGAGAGCATTCAGTGCGCGGGCGCTTATATCTTACACTTATGTAAGATGTGCTCGGTGAACTTGCAATGACAGCTGGTATATTTGGCTCTGATTGGACTTCTTTTGGGGGAGTGCGAAGCATTGTAACTTTATTTAAGTTCCAAAAAAAAACGCACCGCGTACGTAGTAAGAATATTTAGTACCTTTTATGGTCGGGGTGGCGCCACTAGTCCCATTCACTGATGTAAAAAGTCCGCTTATATTTGTATTTGTCGCTGGAACACACCACGAATTTGCCGCTGGGAGGTAGGCAGCACTGACAGCGCGATGAAGATTGCGCGTACGCAGGACTTTCACTTTTAAAGCGTTTGTTCAAACGTCAGAATTCCGTGCACTCGCGGGCTATTATAATTGTAACTATTTCCCCAATATTGGATGTTATATCTTAATTTAGACTCTACAAGCGCATAGTATACCATTTTTAATTGTTTTATGTCAATTTCGTCTCTGAGGGTTCTTAACGCATAGCACGCCGATGATATAGCTGCATCTATGGCAGTTAGTTCTTTTTTCCAATTTAGAGATTCGTCTATGTGAACACCCAAAAATTTTGCCTCTCTCACAAGTTCAATTTTGTCCTCATTTAATATGATTTCTATAGTATCTTTATTGCGAGCAGTTGTTTTGAATAATACTACTTTGGTCTTTGAACTATTGATTTTAAGCTTGTTAACAGTAAACCATGCATAGAGGTGCCTCATAGCTGCATTCACTTTTTCCGTAAGCTCGTTTAAGTCATTTGCTCCTATAATGGCGTTCGTGTCATCAGCGAAAACCACAAGTTGTATGTCTGGTAGAATTTTATTTATATAATTTATTAAGTCATTGGTAAACAGAATGAACAATATGGGCCCCAATATAGATCCTTGCGGAACACCTGCACAGATATTGAACAGTGAAGATTTATAATATTGCTTATGTCCATGTTGCGTTTCACTGATTTCAACGAACATTTTTCTGTTTTTCAGATATGAGGACAATAGTTGAGAAGCTTTACCTCTCACTCCGTAGTGATTTAGTTTGGCTATAAGAAGTTCATGATCAACAGTATCAAACGCTGAGCTTAAATCTAAAAATACGCCAGCTACTCTCATTTTATAATTTATTTTATTAATAACATCGTTAATAAGAGTATATATAGCATCTCCTGTGCCGACATTTTTTTGATATCCGAATTGCCTGTTATTTAAAACTTTATTCAAGTTAATATGAGCTACGAGCCGAGATTTGATTATTTTTTCGAATATCTTTGAAAGTATTAGTAGCAAGGAGATTGGCCTATAATTTTTTGGATCGGTCTTTGTTCCTTTTTTGTGAACCGGTATGATCTTTGCAACCTTTAGCTGTTCTGGGAATATACCTTCCGTGATGCATGCATTATAGAAGTAAGAAAGCGGTTCGGCAAGTAAGTCTAGGTGATCTTTAATGACAGATATAGGGATTTCATCATATCCCGTAGACCTTTTATCATCCATTTTTCTGACAATATTAGAAATTTCATTCGGAGTAGTAGGCGTAAAACAGAGTTTCTTTTCGACCCGTTCTGTACTTTGTTGAAGTAATAAGGTTGCGTCCTGATTGTTGTTTCTATTCGTAAGAGATTTATAATCAAAATGTTTTGCTAGAGTATTAGCCACTTCTTTGGGATCATCTATAATTTTGTCGTCATTTTTAAGTAAAAGATGTTCCGTATGCATAACTTTTGCTCGGTTAGTGCAATTGTTTACAATCTTCCAAATTTTTACTCCTTTGGTTATCCAGGTAATCTTATACCTTTTATAGGGTTAATTTTGCATTTCCTTTTTTATAGCAATTTTGAAAAACCTCTGAAAATTTCTTTAGGAAAGTATTTATTCCCATATTTCTCCAGTTATGTCCCAGTATTCCCTGCTCAAACAATGTGCCGATTTTAGAACTGAAAACTCTCTTATTTATAACAATATGCTTGTTGTTTCTGTATGACTTATTCCTAAGATCTTCCAACACAAATTTACCCAAAAGTCCACCATGTCCATCAGCCAGACCACTGTAGTCTACTTCACATTCCTGTATAAAACCTTCAGGCAGATTAGTTATAATATTATCGATGCACGAATACGAGTCATTTCGAATAAAAGTTGCAGTGTTGACAAGATGCTTAAAATTGTAACATGTTAATAAGCTTACAAATTCAGTGCGTTTTTTATTATCTAAAAGTAAATCAATATTAAAATCTCCGCATATTACGCATTTCCTATTATATAAATGTTCCAACAATTTTTCCATGCTTGTCATAAATAAATCATAATTCTTGTCGTAAGGGCTACGATAACAACAACATGTGTATAAACCAGTTTCAACATCTTTAATACAACATATTTCAAAGCTGTCCATCTTGTATAGCTTGTTAATCACATCTATATTCTCTACTTTTCTATTCACATGTCCCAAGATTAAACTACCCCCTCTACTTTTTTTACTCCTGGTGTTGCACGAAATCAGATTATAGTTATCTAAACAAAAAGATGATACGGACTTTTCGTTCAAAAAATGTTCACTAATACATAAGTAGTCTACCTTGATTCCAAGAGTTTGTATGTGAACTTCCAAATCTTTTTTCTTATTACTAATACCACAGACGTTTTGGTGAAATATGTTGTATTTCGGGTTTGGCTGTATTATTACAATTATAGTTACAACATTCTGTTTTATCTATATTAGCGTCCACTATCAGATTACCCACGAAAAAATCTTTTCTACTACAGGTTCTGAAGACCGATTTGGCATTGATTTAGGAACTGATTGGAAGTAATATTGTATGGTGCCTTTTCGTGGGATATTTTTATTGCAATTAGTAGGGTTACGTTTTTCGGATTTCGAAGAAATTATGTTGCCGCGCACTATATTATTACAATATTCCAAATAATTGTATCTATACTTAATACGTATTATTTCTCTTAAAAATAGTCGAGACTTGATTATTGCATTTTGTTTATACCCAATAAAAATTTCACACGTTGAAGTTTTAGCCGCGAGGTATCATATTCATAAAGGCTTCGTCAAAACTTTGTTGTCCCGTTGCTTCAGCATTAATTCATTACTTCTGTAGACGGGAAACCCACCGACCAAGCAGACTATCAATACGGATAATATTGACAAATGTTTTCATATTTTCATGAAAACGCCTATGGAAGAAAATGATAAATGCCATCCGATGAAGTTTTATTATTTCTATTTACATAAGTAATTTCAAAAAATCTTTGCAAAGGCACTCGGTTGAAAGTGACACATATCCAACAACAGTTTGTTGGATATGTGTGACTTTCAACCGAGTGCCTTAGCTACTATGACAGTTCATAGTAGCTGAAATAAGATTTCGGCTGATTGCTGCCGGCATGGCTAAAATCTGTTCAATACCCAATGAGCCCATGATACGTCATGACCAGCTCAGGGCTAGAAATTGTCCGTTGCGGGACTCATCCTCCAGTGGATCATGGGGAACTGTAGATCCCTAGGCAATGACGCCAGAGACGAACTCGCGAAGAGAGTTTCCAAGACGGTACTGCTGGACCCGTACTCACTTCTCTTCCTACCTTTCTCACAGATTCGTACGTAAATTTGCCAGAGATCAACTGAACTTGAGGACAACAAGTGGTCACAGTTTACAAATTACAGGCAGTCAAAACTGGCAATGTCAAGCCTATACACGCGACAAACTAAACGACTTCTCAACTTAAGTAGAAATACCCTCCGAATAATTAGGTATAATTACGGGTCATTCAATAAATTCAATTCAATTTATTATTCGAGTAACTATGACTGATTTGTTAGTTACGAACTTATCCTATTTTAGTAATTAAGATTATTTTATTCACTAAATATTACATAGCACACACAATAACAACAAACATATACAACACAATATACACAGCGGTTGTCTGCCCGACACTTCACCCCATCATTGCCCCCTAAAAATTATCTTTTCAACATAGGCACTGCGGAACTATGGATCGATGATTCAAAGAAGGTGGCTGGTAGCGGATAGATGCGGACTGCCCAAGACCAGGATGGTTGGGCTAACTTTCAGCAGTGGACGGCAATTGGCTGAAATGAGGATGCTGATGATAGGCGCCATAGACAGCCTAATGTGCAGAAATCGCTTCTACACCAAGAAATCAATCGCCGACTTCATTCTGGAAATGAGGCCTTTGCTACCCGACGTGAAAAAATCCTCGGAACAATGAAGTCGCTCCGAGAAACCTATATGCGGAGCTACGCTGGCTAACCTAGCCAGGACTTCTACGAACAACGGAACGAATGGCAATCTAAGTGCGGATAGCGGAATCTCAACTATTCTCTCTCCGTTGCGGGGGTAGACTTTTCTTCTGGATACAGTTTCCCTTTTCGACTTTATGTAGCTCTATCGCGTGTAAACAACCCTAGAAACTTTCTTCAACATCGTGATAATTATATGAATAGAAAAGCGAAATCATTAAAACGTTTCTCTTTACGAAAAATTACTAGGGCTGATCGGCGTTTTGAATAGAAGAGGTGATACAGCCAATGCCTTGCATTCTAAGGGGATCAAAGCAATGGTAGAAATTGACTGTTTGTATATTTATCTTAGCGATCTTACATAGCGACATCATTTTACTATACGACATACACGCGAACGAAGTCGCGGGCAACAGCTATCTATCTTTTTCTAATATTCTAATGTATAAAAAGCTAGGATCACAGTGTTTGAACTCCTCCATCGAACTCCTTCGAAATGGCTTGACCGATTTTTATGAAATTTTTTGTATGGATTTATGTAGCAAAACAACGTTTTCCGGGTCAGCTAGTATTCAATATAGTATAACTCCTCCCCTGGCTCGAACACTTGCGGAGATCCTCCTGGGCATGCTGAGGATTCAGTTATCCAGCATTTCTTGAGATAAACTGTCCCATTCTTAAATAGCGGCTTCCCTAAGCTCTGGCACTGTTTGGGAACGTGGCTGACGCTTCCAAATAACTCGCCCAGTACTAATTGGCACCCATGGTTTACTCGGAATGGTCTGACAATTCCATCAATAGCAACTGCTTTATACATGTATGCTGTCATGAAGCCTCGATACGGGATTAAAGGCGTTCTAGTTCCAATCATAATACCACCCCAAAAGGACACCAATTTCCCGCCTTGCTGAACTGTTCCAGTGGCAGTTCTTTGCCTTTCACGGTCTCCTGGTCTTCTCCAGACACGGACACGTCGGTTATCTGGATGAGTACAGATTCGCGATTCGTCAACAAAGAAACAGTTTTGCCAAATGTTTTCTTCTTCATCTTCTTCATTGTGCAGAAGCCTAGCCCACTATAATCTCCGTCGTTGACGTTGCCGGGAATTCAGAAGTGCTCGCCAAGACCTCCGTGCTTGTAGTCCAGGCTATTGCAAGCAACTCCAAATGGTTTGAGTGCTAACTTCATGCGCAGAGGTAGCCCAAACTTCTGCTTTTATTTTAGTAGCGTTGATTGTTCGGTCACGGGCTGCCAGCAATCTAATATAGCGATTTTGGGCAGCAGTCCAAACAGTTAGGCAACAACTGCGGAGTGGGTCAGCTAAATTACCCATCCCGTCGTACCTCTGCAACGTGGTCACGACACAGGATTGGGATATAGCAACTCTACGTGCTATTTCTCTCGTGGTGTATCCTTCTTTTCTCAAAGTTACTATTCTTGCTCGTAAAACTTCTGATAATCGTCTTGGTATTGTTTTTATTGCAACGTTCCGCGAAAAAGTATTTTAAATCCTTTAAAATTGACTAAATTAGAATTCTGAATTAGCGTAAGCTAGGACTGAAAGAAGAATACTGACAATTGAACTGTTTTATATTTTAATTCTATATTTTTAACTAAAGAATCTAAAAAGAAGGAATCATAATATAATATACGGTAGCAAAAAACTTTTAGATTTTTCAAAGTCATCGCAAATTTTTTTCATGTATGTTAAACACGGTAAAAAGGTTGAGTTTGTGACTTTTGTTTTGATGTCTGTTGACATGTTACTTTTAAATATTTCTTTCCGGCTCTAGTATTTGTTCCATGTCGATTATACTCTTCTTTCAATTTCTGCTTGGTTGCTATTTTTGTCAAAACTTATACTTTTGCCTAGGTAAATGTAAAATTCTGTATATTGCAGTGGTTTGTTCTCAATTTTTATTGGTGTTTTTGCGGAGTTAGTCTTTTTGAAGTTTTTTCTAAACCCACTTCGACACTAACTGAATGGAGTGAGACAAGCATTTGCTGTAGCTGGGAGCTTGTCTTTTATAACAAAACCAGGTCGTCTGCTAACCTCAGGTGGCTTAGATACGTGCCTTGTATATTGAGCTCTATATATTTCCAATCTAGTTAGCTAATGATTGATTCTAGAATATTGATGAATATTTTTGGTGATAAAGGGTCACCCTGTCTTACTCCCCTTTTTATGGGAAAGCTCGGGCCAAGGGTTTCTAATTTAACTCTGCTCGTGTTGTTGTTATACATACTTTTAATAACTTGTATCTATTTATCCCGTACTCCTTGTTCCCTCAGGCTCTCCCATATACTTGTGTGTGCTACCGTGTCGAAACTTTTTTGGTAATCGATAAAAGCGATGGGTCTGTTTCGCTCCTGGTATTTTTCTATTATTATTTCCAGCGTGTGGATGTGAGAAAACTTCTTCCTGAAACCTGATAGCTCAACTGGTTGTTTTGCTTATATGTCAAACTTACTCTCGTATTTACAATGGAGGAGAAGAGTTTGTAGAGTTTCGGGAGCAAGCTTATTGATCGATAGTTCCCAATATCCTTAGGATCGCCCTTTTTATGGATGAGTATGATGTTTGACTCTGACCATTGCGCGGGTGTATCGCTATTTTGCAATATTAAGTTGAATAGTTTAGTCAAAGGTTTGGCTAAGATTGCGTCCGCTAATTTTATTATTTCGTTTGTGATATTGTCTGAACCTGGGCTTTTTTCTAGTTTCAATTTTTTTATTACTTCAATTATTTCAATTTCGTCAAATGGCTTTATGTGGGGTTGGCAGGTAGTTTCTTCGTTGTTTTCTTTTAATATAGTGTTGGTTTGCCCCTTATTGCTGTATAAGCACCTATAGAATCCGGTTGCAGCAGTAATAATGTCCTTACAATTATTTATATAGGTCTTCATTGGACCTTTTTAATCCTTTTATCCAGGTTTTGCTTGTTCTAAGGTCTTTGAAGGCTTTTTTTGTACTTCCTCTTTGCTCTTTTTATATATCTATTAGCTAGCTTGTAGAGTGCAGAGTTCATTTTTCATAGTACAGGTTTTGTTCCCAGTTTTCTGTAATTCTTTTTTTGTATGTAACAAAATTGTTGTGTATGCTGATATTATTTTATGGTGTTTCTGATCGTGATGCTTTTTTCTAGCGTGTTTGCATTTAATATTTTCTCATAATATGGTTCTTCCTGTCGAATGGGTTTGACAGTATGAGTTTTAGGTTTTCATTATACTTTACTATTTTCTCTTCGCATTTCAGTGAACTTTTTTGGTTGGTGGTAAATTAAACTCTACTCATTTTATGCTTGGACAGTTTTATTGTTGCTTTTCTAGGTCTATGGTCTGACGGGTAATTAATGTTTATAATTTATATATTATGTAATATTTCTGGTCGGTTTGATATGATACAATCTATCTCGTTTTTGTGTTGCCCATTTTGGAGATTGCCAGGTCCACTTTCGGTTTTGTCTTTTCTTAAAGCAGGTATTGGTGATTGTTAGATTGGTTTTTATGCAAAATCTACCAGTCTCTGTCCTTTGTCGTTTCTTTTTCCGTATACATGTGGCTTCATAACTCGCGATACTCTTCTTGTCTGAGAAAGCCAATTTTTGTGTGTCAGTGTTTTTATGTGCTCGCCCTATTACTTTGTTGATGGTTGTGTAGATTTCGACGATCTCTCGTTTGTCTGCTGCCTCTATTGGCGCGTACACTTAAATAATATACATCTTGTTTCCTTGAATAT
Organism: Lacanobia wlatinum; assembly: GCA_947578705.1. NCBI lineage: Eukaryota > Metazoa > Arthropoda > Insecta > Lepidoptera > Noctuidae > Lacanobia > Lacanobia wlatinum. The sequence continues at coordinate 2,372,725 of OX388022.1, read as the reverse complement.
TTAAATTTAGAGTTGCCACTTTTTCCGATGTTCCTATGAAGCTTTCTATATTATGTTTGTGTGATTTGTTTATTATAAAAACGACTTCTTATTTGCCTGGTGTTTGGCCAATATGACATAGTATGTATAAGATTATATTATATAGGTATTTTTCTATTTTGTGGCCACATTTTCTCATTTCCGACATACCTACTATATCATATTTTGTTCCTTTTACGGTTTTTTCTAGTTCTAGTAGGCGGTAGTAGGTCGATAGTCGTTTTGACGTTATAAGTTGCAATGTATAGCTAATCGATTTTAGTTTTGGTTTTTCTATTATCGGGTAATTCGTTTGATTTCGTTTCCTTTGGAAGTGTTGGTCGTATTCTTCCACGGTGACTAGCCGGCATGGAAGCTGTGTCTTTGCTGTGTGTGGAAGTTCATTTACCTTGCTTGGTTCTGTTTTTGTTTTTTGGGCGAGGTCGTGACATTCGTTGCTACATATTATTATTACCGTGTGCCTTGGTTGTATTTTTATTTACAAGGAAAGTAAGTAAACCGTGTTTGAGTATTCCTTCTGAGACGCTTGATGATCTTTGTGCAGAGTGTGTTGCGAGGGTTTTGTTGTTGTTTTTATTACTTTGTGTTCTATACTAAGCCTGAGAATTTAAGTTATTTTCAGACGAGTTGGAAAGGTTTCTCTTCTTGTGACCCGTTGTATTAACTGGTTTGTTATCTAGTATGATTAACTTGTCATATTTAATTATGGCTTTTAATTCCTTTTACCATTTTTAGTTGTGTCTGCAATCCTTTTCTTTTTTGTAGTACTTGTTGCTGGTAGTCTTCTTTCACGTAGTACTGAGTGTCTCTTCTTTTTGCTTGAGGATATTAAGTTTTATACCGAGTGTCGTTAATGTTACCACAATAGAACAAGTTTTATCGTTTTTTTTTCAATTCTTCTTACCGCTTGCAAGTCTCTGATGTTTAGTTTAACTGTGAAGTATTGATGTATAAAACTTAACATATTATTCTCCAAAACTGAATATGAATAATATTTTTCTTCTTCTTCCAATCCATAGAATACTAGGTTTAATTGTCTTGCATTTTCTAAATAATACAATATTCTGTATTGGTTTTTCACTCTCTCTTTGAGGTATTCGAATTTTTCATTCATTTTCATTTATTAATTTTGTGAACACAGGGTACAAAGATGTTTTATAAAAATGTTTTGTCCATCCTATGTTTCGCCGAAAGGCATACAAAATAGTGTCGTTAAAGTCAATGTTATCAAATTTAAAATAATTATAAAAGTACAAAATCTCTTAAAAATAAAATGTCAGCAATATTAAATTAAATAGTGTCATTTTTTTTCTCTTTATTCGTTTAAAGGGGCTTTGTATGTATGTATGTAAATCGGGCTGGTTTCCGCAACTCCATGACTAAGCGCGTATTTTGCGTGCAGGTGGGACAAATGTGTCATTCGATCCTCCCCAACTCCCCAAGGAAGGCCAGCAACGCCTTGGTGTTACCAAGGTTACCGAAGTACTTGGCCCTGTAATCCGCGACTACCGGGCAGCTTAGAAGCAGGTGTGCTGCTGTCTTATTCTCCTCCATGCAGGCTCTACATAGCGGGCTGTCAGTGACTCCTATAAAGACCCGTGGCCTGTTGTTACGGCTGTGACTGTACGCAACTGTTGTTTAGTCAGTCTTAGGGCCTGTTTTGTAAATCGGCCATCTATAGAGGGAAGTGCCTCTTTGGCCTGCCTACACTCACCATGGTCAACCCATAGCTTGTGATGCCTCTCTCCGGTGCGTTTCCTTACCAGATTGCGTAGGTAACCTAAAGGCAGAGGTACGATGGGTTTGGGTCCCATCGCTGCCATACTCGAACCCTTCTGGCAAGTTCATCCGCTGCATCGTTGCCTCGGGATTCGCTGTGTCCTTTGATCCATTGAATGGTTACTTTATTGTGTCTACCAAACTGATTAAGACGTTGATGACACTCGAGAATCAGCCCAGAGTTGACCGTGTGGCTGTTCAGAGCTTGCAGGACAGCCACACAAAGGGGCTTTTACGCATAGCGTATGCCAGTTCCATCGTACAATGAAGTCATAAATAAATAAATAAAAAATACAATGTCAGCAAAAAAATCAAATCTTTTAAAGTGTCAAATCTTTTAATATTACTATGTCACCAAAATTAGAAATGTCAATGTTAAAATTAAAATGTACAAAATAATCACATCAAAATTTGTCATTAAGGTATTCATCGACAGAGTAATATGCCTTGTTATTCAATCATTTAAAAAGCTGACGTTTAAAATTATTTACGCTGTTAGCTGATATAATTTGATTTGGTAGTTTATTGTATAGTTTGGGAGCCATTGCATATATGTGTATTGCAAGTGCTAACTTATTTGAGTGAAAACTTATTTGAGCGTCGTTGAATTTCGATAGGTCTATAAAATGCATATTATGTTTTACATAAATACAAGCTTCATAGATATAAAGAGATGGAACAGTCAATATTTTCAAGTTCTGGAAATGTGGCTTGCATGAATCCGTCCGTTTTATTTTGCATAAAGCTCCAATGCATTTTTTCTGTGCTATAAGTACTTGCTCAACTTTAGCACCATTGCCCCCAAAATATCAGCCCAAATCGCAGGGTGGAGGCAACGTAACCGTGATAAGCTGCTAAGAGTGCGGTCATGTTTGCAACTTTACCTAGCATCCAAAGAGCATAGGAGAACTTCATAAGTTTTCCACACACATTGTCAATTTACGTCCCCCAAGACATATCGTTATCAATATATAGGCCAAGAAATTGTGTTAAATTAGATTCAAGTATTGGTTCTATAACTGTATAACTGATTTGAAACTGTGATTGTAGGTTTTGTCTAATTTTGAAGAGTATAATTTTAGTTTTGTTAAGATTCATTTTAAGATTATTAGCTTTTAACCAGTCAATAATCGTAACTAGACTGGCGTTAATGTTATTTTCTATTTCTTTATGACTACCGCTATTATATATAACTGTACTGTCGTCTGCAAATAAAGACATCTGGTGTGTAATTGCTTGGGGAAAGTCATTTATATAACAAATAAATAGCAAAGGCCCCAATATAGAACATTGTGGAACACGCAATGGAGTACTCTAGAGTTAGGCCAATATACTACTTCAGTTTTTTTGTTAATATCTACTTGGCTAATCTGGGTAATTTGTTTTCTATCCTCCAAGTAGGATTGAATAAGATGGAGTACGTTACCTCTGATGCCAAATCTAGAGAGCTTAGCTAGCAGCACTTTATGATTAACATAGTCAGAAGCCCTGGTCATGTCCATGTACATTGCCATGACTGGTTTTCTATTATCCATGTTAAAATGTATTTTTTCAAGGAAATTATATATGGCCATGTTAATGGTTTTATTTTTCCTAAATTCCATCTGTACTTTGCAAAATATATTATTTTTTTCAAAAAAGTTTTTATAACTTCCTTGAAATAAAAACTTCCTTAAAAAAAATGCTGCTACATAACTTTCTCAACCACTTTAGAAAAAATAGGTATTAACGCCACCGGTCTGTAGTTACTGACTTTTGTTTTGACATCTTTTTTATGCAAAGGTTTGATAATGGAAATCTTTAACTCCTGTAGGAAAACTCCATTTTGGATAATTTTATTTATTATGTCACTTAGTATGGGCGCTATAACAGGCGCTATTGATTTAATTACCCTTGTGTCAATATCGTCATAACCCGTACTGTTGGTGTTTTTTAGATTACTTATAATTGTAATTACGTCTTTTGGTGTGGTTGGTTGCATTAATATAGATTTATATGATCCTAATGATGTGTTCGTTTTAGTATTATTAATTATTGGCAAATTGTCGTCATTCGATTGAACTGAGTCTATAAAATAATCATTAAAATGTCTTGTTATCTTTTTAGGATTTGTTATGCATTTGTCATTTACGTTAATTACATTTATAGTCGTTTTAGGAATATCAGGTTCCCTAGAATTTATTACTTTCCAAGTTGCTTTCGACTTGTTAGTGCTAGTTCCTATATAATAACTGTTCAGAGCCTTTTGTGTCAATTTAATCACTTTTTGATATCTCTTTGAAAAAGAATTGAAAGCCGCGTCCCTATCTGAAGTTTTTCATCTATAATTTTGCTTATGTTTCCAGTCAAATTCTCAGTCACCTTTTCTACACTATCTAAAATCATATTGTTATGTTCTTTTATCTCTTCTTGTATTTTGCGAAGTGCTAAGATGACTTCCTTCATCGTAATAGGTTTATTTCTTTACTTATTGTTTCTTGAGATGTTAAAAATGTAAACATACAAGTGTTTCCACCCGTGGTGGTTATGTGAACTAATTGATTGGTACGTTGTTTAGTGCAATCAATTGTAAAGTTTTAAATCAATTCTTGATCGATGTCAAGTTTTGTTTCGTGTGCGGTTGTCACCAGGTTTGGTTAGATGGCGCTGGTAGTATTCAATGATGAATGCATGTTGGGGATTTTGTCAGGCTGACGTCGTGGTTCGAAAATGAGACCCAAAGCTGCTCGCAATGATGTGTAATTTAGTTTCACAATTTTTGTACGTAATAAAAATCAGGTGCATACGCCGTCGTGTCACAAAGATCAAGTGAGTGAGAAGCCGCGCGCGCGCTGATGTCGCGTCGGTTAGTGTGGTACGTCGCTCGTAGATGGCGCCGGTGTCATCGACATGCCCCCGGCCTTGGAAGCACCAGGTTCCGATGAGGCTGAGCTGCTGCTGGTTCGGTCATCATCCGGATGCAGGAGTGGGCAGATTTTGGAGAATGATCGCCTTATAACTCCCGTCGCTGTTTTGATGGTTGCCACGCGTGATATGCCATCCTTGCCGGTGAATACTTGCAGCACTCGTCCGAGGCGCCACTTCAGAGGCGGTAAGTTGTCATCTTTGATGATGACGACGGTGTCAGGGGTGAGTGTGTCCTGGTTGAGCTGCCATTTCGTCCTCTTCTGGAGTTCAGAGATATACTCCGTTGACCAGCGACGCCAGAAGTTCTGTCTCATCTGTTCCACTCGATCGTATCGTGGCAGGCGCTGTGTAGCTGCTGCGGTGAGGTCCCGGCTGGCTGGTGCAGTGAGCGGTCGGCCAATCAGGAAATGAGCAGGACTTAAAGGTAGAAGGTCGTTCGGGTCTGTGGACAGTGGGTACATAGGTCGGGAGTTGAGGACAGCCTCAATTTGTGCCAATATCGTACCTAATTCCTCGTATGTAAAATGTGCATTGCCAACGATACGACATAAATGAAACTTGCAGGACTTGACCCCTGCCTCCCACAAACCACCAAAATGAGGCGAGTACGGAGGGATAAATGTGAATTCTATAGCATTTTCAGTTGTATAATCTATAATATCCGATTGAAATTTATTTAAAAAATTTGAAAATTCTTTTAAGGCTCCTACAAATGTCGTGCCATTGTCGGAAAAAATCTGCATTGGTTTGCCGCGTCGAGAGATGAAACGTTTCAACGCCAGCAAGTATGCTTTAGTAGTTAAACTTGTGACCAATTCTAAATGTATTGCGCGCGTAGTAAAACATACAAAAAGACAGATGTAACATTTCGTTAGCTTAGCCCCCCTTCCTTCGCGGTTCAACATGAACAATGGCCCAGCGTAGTCCACGCCGCAACGAATGAATGGGTATCCCGGCTCTAATCGTTCAGTAGGTAAGTTACCCATTTGTATGTTTAATGGTTTAGCTCGCATACGCTTACATTTCATACAGGTGTGAACCACTTGCTTAGCCAGGTTACGCCCTCGAGTCGGCCACCAAGTATCTCGAATTGTGGCCAGTAATAACTGAGCCCCTGCGTGTAACAATTCTTTATGCTTATGTTCAAATATAAGTCGAGTCAATGGGTGTTTACCGCACAACAACAAAGGATGTTTTTTGTCATACGAAAACGTATCTGAGTATGATATTCTACCACCTACTCTAATTAAATCGTGTTCATCTAGGAATACGTTTAAACTAGAAATACTACGTGGGCTCGTTACTTGACGATTATGTTTTAAAGTTTCATAAACATCTGAGAATGATTGTTGTTGTGCAATTCGGGTTAAAATTCTATTAGCAATATTTATTTCATCTATGGATAGGCAACCTGTAAGACGTTGTGTTTTAAGTTTTGTACGACTGTTATTGACAAAACGCATCATGTACGCCACTACGCGCTGCAAGCGACTGAAACATGAGTACCTATCAAATAGAGAAAAATCAGAATTTACTTGAACAAGTAATGATGTTTTAATTGATTTTAATTCCGGTAAATCATTGTGAATAGCACTACTAGAATTAGAACAATCAATAACATGTTCCCATTGTGTATCAGGAATGTGTAAAAATGATGGCCCGTGCCACCACATGTCATATGTTTTAAGTGTGTCTAGATGCACACCGCGCGTTAACAAATCTGCTGGATTTTGTTTACCGGGTACGTGAAGCCAAGGCTTATCACCTGTGAGTTCATTAATTTGTACAACGCGGTTCTGCACAAATGTTTTTAATAAGTTAGGCGACATTTTAAGCCATCCTAAAACTATTGTTGAGTCTGACCAAAAGAATACTTTATTAAAAGTTAATCGTAATGAGTTTGTTATTTTTGTAAACAACTTTGCCGCTACTACCGCGCCACATAGTTCTAAGCGCGGCACGCTAACCGGTTTGACCGGTGCGACCTTACTTTTCGCGCACAACAAATTAACTGTTATCATCAGCTGTGCATCTGTATAGCTACGTATATACGCAGAAGCGCCGAATGCGTCTTGGGCAGCATCACAAAATATATGTAACTCTATAATGCGTGAGTATTCTCCAATGACATACCGTGGAATGCGTATGTCTTTTAAATTTGACAATTTAATAATAAAATTTTGCCAATCCAAAAGTAAGTGTTTTGGAACAGCGTCATCCCATCCTATCTTACATAGCCACAGCTTTTGTAATATTATTTTTGCTATAATTATGGTTGGTGTAAGTAACCCTAACGGATCGTAAATCTGTGCGATGACTGAGAGAATATTGCGTTTAGTAGCGTGAGTTATATCATGATCACATTTTGTGCTAAAATACAACTCATCAGATGAATTAAACCATCCCATGCCTAGTGTTTTGGTATGACAGTTTTCATCTAATGCAAATTCTTTAGATGCGGACGGTGATTCGGTTTGTGGAATTAATGAATTAAATACCCACTTTCTAAGAGAAAAACAAGCTGACTCCAATACTTCTGAAACGCCTTTGCATATTTCTAATAACCTTTGTTGATCCTGATGTCCCGTTATTAGATCATCAACATAAAAATCGTCAATAATTACCTGTGAGATTACGTCATCCTTACATTCTAACGCAAGTTGTTTTAAACATCTAATACTGAGATAAGGCGCGGACGCTGTCCCGTAAGTGACGGTGTTAAGTTGAAATACACCGAGCGACTCAGACGGATCTTCCCTCCAAAGTATTAGTTGCAGATTTCTCTGATCAGGCTGAACTAATATTTGCCTATACATTTTTTCAATGTCGGCACATGCAACATATTTGAATTGCCTAAAACGGAGCAAAATTGAAAACAAATCGTTTTGTAACGTTGGCCCAATGTGTTGTATGTCGTTTAATGATTTGCCCGATGTGGACTTTGCACTGGCATCAAAGACAACTCTAAGTTTGGTCGTTGAACTGTGTTCCCTATAAACGCCATGATGTGGGAGGAAAAAACAAGGCGGCGAGTATTCAGTTATGCGACTCATGTGTCCCAGATCTAAATATTCACGCATAAAATCTTTATACATTTGTTTATAGCTAGGTGCGCTCCTTATCAGTTTGCGTTCGAGCGCAAGAAACCTGTTTTTTGCCATAGAAAATGTGTCATGTAACTCGTCAGCTGATTGACTGAGTGGAATGCGCACAGAGAAACGGCCCTTATCGTCGCGTAAAGTCGTATCTGAGAATAATTTTTCACATGCACTTTCATCTTTAGTGAGAGTGTTCTGTGTTGGAGGTATTTCTTCCAATTCCCAAAATCGTTTGAGCTCTAAATCTAAAATTTGCGTAAAATTACAATGTGTTAGGTTATTGCGTGAAACCTTTTTATACACTGTTCCCGATATGACCCAACCAAGTTGTGTGTTTTGTAGATATGGACCATTCGGCAACCGTATGAGACCATCACCAAGAAAGTCCCAGAACCTATCTGCACCTAGCAATAAGCAAATGTCGTTACCTAAATGGAATTCGGGATCGGCAAGTTGAATATTGCCAGGTATTTCTATTTTATGATTACCGCCTAGTGCAGGTAATTGTGCCGTTATACGAGGCAAAACTAAACAATTAAAGCGCGTGTTATACGTGTTCGTTTTGGATCGCATATGGATACGACAAGATTGCGTGGATTGAGAGATAGTGTTACCTACCCCTATAACTTGAACAGTGGACTGTATCAATGGAAGGTTAAGTTTTTTACAAAGCGATTCTGATATGAAGCAATGTTGGCTCCCATTATCGAGGAGAGCTCGCGTTGTGTGATACTTATTATGCGAGTCCGCTATTTCCACTAATGCGGTCGATAATAATACTGGGTTTAGAAAACCCTGCGACTTGATATTATTATCTTCCTGGTAAATTGTGAGTGATTTGTTAGAAGTGGTGGACGGAATCTGTGTGTGTGAAGCACTTGCATCACTTGATTCAGACTGTGGCACTATTTGCGTGATTTGAGCAACAGCTGATGATGTACAAGTGTCTACAACATTATCGATGTGAATAAGTGTGTTATGTTTTTTGTTACAATGCCTGCACGGCCCATACCAACACTCGTTAACTGCGTGATCTGACCGTAAACAATTACGACATAACTTTTTAATCTCAATGAAGTTTATCTTATCTTTAAGAGATAGATTAAGAAAATCTTCACAGGAGTACACTGGGTGGTTGGAACCACACTGAGCGCATTTGTAACGGGGATTACTTGATTTTTTGTTATTGTTATCTTTGCGTGTTATAACATGACTGTGTGATTTTGTGACAGACTGTTTCTTTATGTTTGTGTCTGAGGATTGTTTGCTTTGAGGCCTAATTGATTCTAAAAAATCAGCACGATTTGTGAGGAAATTAATTAAATCGGACAGTTTTAATTTTCCTACTTTCGGGAGGGTACTTTTGTGACTTTCCCACTCGCGATCGGTTGAAGAATCTAACTTTGAAGTTACAATGTGGATAATTAAGGTATCCCAGGTATCTGTAGGTTCTTCTAACGTTTTTAACGCCCGAATATTTCTCAAAACTGTATCTATTAACCTACGAATTTGAGCAGCTGATTCTTTATTCATTGATTGAGCATAGAATAAAGCTTTGACGTGATTACTAACTAGCAAATTGTCATTATTAAATCTATTCTCTAAGAGACTCCAAGCAACTAAATAATTGTCGGAGGAAAACTCTAGTGCCTTAACTACTTGCAGTGCATCACCTGTAAGAACTGACCGTAGGTAGTGGAACTTCTGAACATTATCTAGATTGTCACTGTTGTGTATCATTGACAAATAAGTGTCGCGAAACTCGAGCCATTGGTCATATGAACCGTCGAATTTTGGCAATGAAATTGTGGGTAGCTTCATGTAATTAGAATGTCGACTTTGACCTTCGGAATTTTGAGTGATTTTTTCCTTTAAAATACATTTAGCCTTGCCCACAATAGCATAATACTGATTTTGAAACGTTTCTCTCTCTAACAATTCCCCGTCTAGATCACTATCTGAGACATAGGAGTCTAATTCATCTTGAATTATAGCAAATTGATCAATTAATTGTTTGAAATGTTGAAACCGTTCTTCTAACTCCGCTTTCTGAGCCTCCGTTACTTGCGAATCATCTAATGACTGAGCATATTTTGAAAACAAAGTTAATTTTCTTTTAACGATTCCCCTTTTTTTGACCAAATTACGAATAATATCTTCACTGCTTTCGATTTCTACTACAGAATGTCTTTTATTACCGATCATATTGGTGGTTTGCAAAAGAGAAAGATCAAGTACTTACAGTAAACTGGCGTGCGCGCGAGTGCGATGTAGGTAGGTGAACGCACAATTTGCACCGTAAAACACTGGAATTTTGTGAAAAAGCACGATATTAGCACAAACTGAACTGAGCACAGGGTTTGGGAAGTAAAATGGGTGGATTGGCCTGACCGTTGCTCCAGAAGGTTGTTCCAGAAGGTGCTGCTCCGTATGAACGTTCGGCTCGAAGGTCCAATTATGTTGGGGATTTTGTCAGGCTGACGTCGTGGTTCGAAAATGAGACCCAAAGCTGCTCGCAATGATGTGTAATTTAGTTTCACAATTTTTGTACGTAATAAAAATCAGGTGCATACGCCGTCGTGTCACAAAGATCAAGTGAGTGAGAAGCCGCGCGCGCGCTGATGTCGCGTCGGTTAGTGTGGTACGTCGCTCGTAGATGGCGCCGGTGTCATCGACAATGCAACTGGTTTGATTTGGCATGAAAAAATGTTCTTAATTTTAGGTTATGGTTCGATGGTTTTTTGGATGATATTTCCGTATTAATATGCGCTGCATACACTGTCCTTGCACCGGTTACCCTTCTATACGCCAAAATTTTTATGTAATAATGGATGCACTGTTAGTGATTTCGGAGAAATGTTTTTGTTTATGTTTAAGTTAGGTTAAGTTTGATTGATGTTTTCGTATTTATTTGCACTGCACACACTGTTCTTCCACCAATTGCAGTTTATTTGTACCAAAACACCTGTTAATGGTAGATTCAGTAGCTGTACTGAGTACTGTAACACTGCAGGCTAACCTACTGCAGTGTCAGGGATCGTGAATAAAGAAAATTCTGATTGAGATTAAAAGGATAATTATATTGAGCTCATGCTCCCAAGAAAGCTTTTACAGTTCTGCTAAAAAAGACAAATTCATAAGCATACGTCATTATTCAAACCAATTCTCATTCATATCTCTTTTTTAGTTAATTCTTCTAAAGCTTTTATAAATAAGTTCATGCATCCAAGGAGGAAGTATCACAGTACTTTGTTGACGCTTAACTGTTTGGATCATTACAATATTGTCAGTATGTTTTTAGTCCCTTTTCTTTATTTTCACTTAGTTTTCTATATGGATACGGTGGATATCAGACTCAACTAGAGTCTATAGTCCTTTTATCACTTTTTGCACTCGTTTTATAATTTTAAACTTTATTTATTTGCGTGCCCTCATTTTTCTTAAATAAAAATACATTGCGTACCTGTGTATAAATCTTGGGGTTTTGCTTCTTGGGAATGGAGGTGCAGTGTTGTCTTCTATATACATATAATAAAATAGTAAATCTTGAGGTGGTTGTTCCCGATTGGCGCTAAAACTACTGAACAGATTTTGTTAAAATTTTGCATAAATAATCCTTATAGGTAAAGTCAGGCTATAGGCCATGAGCCGGACGCTCGGTGCCATCACTGCACCGACTGTCGGGAGTACACGGCGCAGCACACACTGGCAGAGTGTGTCGCGTGGGAGGAGCAGCGCCGTGCCCTCGTATCCGAAGTGGGACCCGACTTGTCGCTTCCAGCCGTCGCTCGTTCGATGGTCGGGAGCGCAGAGTCATGGAATGCGGTGATCTCCTTCTGTGAAGTCGTAATTTCGCAGAAGGAGGCTGCGGAGAGGGAGAGGGAGGCCGTGGCCACTCTCCCGTGCCGCAGCAGGCGAACCGGGCGTCGGCGGAGGGCGGACAACGCCCTCTTCCAGCCCCCATAGAAAGGTCTGGAGGGAAGGTAGACTTGGGGTCGTCCGCCGCCCCTCATCCAGCAGTACCTGAGCGGCGGCGCGTACTGTTCCAGACGCGCCCCTATTGGACGTGCGGGGGAGGACACCTCACTCCTCCCGCGGGCCTAAGGTGGCCCGCGAAGGCGGGCCAGCACTAGCCGGGAATCGTGGAAGGCGCACTAGTTCTCACGATCCCCGGTCCTAGTGTGAGAAGGAACACCGGGGTGGTTTTTAGTCAGTAAGAGTCTGACAGACCCCTTCACCTGCCCCAGGTGAAGGACATCCATGAGGATTTTCCAAAAAAAAAAAATAGGCTATAGGCCATACATTATCACGCTATAAGCTATGGAGGATGAGCAATATTAAAAAAAAATACAAAAATATCTGTTTTGAATGAGAAGTAGCCCATGGTTCGATCCCGAGCAACAGATATTATTTTTGTATTTATTTTCTCTCTTGAACTGTATTTTTACATCATAATATTGTCAAAATAAAAAATAAAATGGGTTAAAATAACTTTCAAATGTTTATTCCACATTTTTCCAAACTGTTAAATGAGGAATTATTATAAGAAGCCACAACAGATTACTATATTGCAGATACTTATGGGACTAACCTTAGCAATATTTATCATCACGCTATACTTTCAAGGAGCTGTGCAGCGAAAACCCATGACATAAATAAGATCGACTATTTCAAGTAACTTTTAACAGTAGTCATAGACCATCGGATTAAAGACTGCCTGCCGAAAGAGTTGATGTGAGTTCGAATCTCAACAATCGTAATTTTTTTTAGATTTTATTTTACTAATGCATTTCCTCACTTAGATGATTCCTAATTTACATAATAGTTTTAAATATTCATAACATGTTATGAGGCCACATCATTGTATTTTGGATATTTTTTAGCATTTATCCAAGACTGTTTATATATAATTAACAGAACATATTTTATACTAGCACTTCGCCCGCGACTTCGTCTGCGTAGACTTTAAAGGTGGCGCGCAACTTCCTTGTCGCATGTTCTCATTCATCTTCATGATTCTTTATTCTGATAGTTTGTGAGTCTTTTCTGTCCGTACTTTCTGCTCCGGAACTACTTCGCATGTTTCTGGTATTCTGGTACTTGTGAATCTTTGGCGCTCAAAACTCAAGCCCAGAAAAAACTTTGATATGTTTCGGTTCTCCTGGTATTTTTTAATGCTAACCACTCACAATTCCAGCTTCGGAAAAACTTCGACATGTTTTATGAATCTTTAACGCTCATAATTACAGCCCAGACAAAACCGCTTTATGTTTCTGTTCTCCTGGTACTTTTGAATCCTAACCACTCAAAATTCCAGCTCCGGAAACATGAAAACATGTTTCTGGTCTCCTGGTACTTGTGGATCTTTAGTGCTTATAGTATTACAGCCCGAAAAAGACTTCCATATGTTTCTGTCATCCTGGTATGGAATTTTTGAGCGCTACAGATTCAGAAGTACTAGGAGACCAGAAACATGTCAAATTATTTTTGAGCATGATTTTTTTTTAACCGTATATACAGCAGATACATGTCGAAGATTTTTATTAATGGAGACTGAGGAAGAAGTGAAAACCCAGAACCGCTGCTGCCTTAGTACTTCAGATTCACAAGTACTTGGTCGCTCACAATGGGCCTCATCAAATGGCTTAAAGTCGTCCAAAGGGCAATGGAAAGGGTATTGATCGAATCAGGAATGATGATATTCGTAGGAGAACCAAGGTTAACGACATTGCCTGAAGGATCGCCAAACTGAAGTGGTGTGAACAGAACAGACGGTCGATGAGGACACTTAGGGTAGAGCTATGTCCAGTAGTGGATGTCTTTCGGCTGATATGATGATCATTTATAAAGTTGGTTTGCAACCATTGTCACCTAAAAATTTTCGTGATATAGGTAGTCATGTTGGGTACCAAAGAAATGTGCCACAATGGAGACAATTCCAAAAATGTTTTAGAATATTTTAATCGATAAATTTATATTATAACTGTAGCAGCACGACTCTATTAGCAAAAAAAAAACAATAGAGTATGGTTACAGTATAAGCGTAACAGTAGAATCATTTAGCTAATTTAGCTCTATAGCTTTTTACCAAAGGGGATGAGCATTACTGCAGATGTGTACTGTGAAGAACTGAACACAATGATGGAGAAACTTACACGCCTCCAACCAGCTTTGGTCAATCGCTCGTCTCCACTGCTCCTGTACGACAACGCGCGACGTCATACTGCACAGCAGACGGTCTCCAAGTTACAAGATCTGGAGTAGAAAGCTCTCCGTCATCCGCCGTACTCACCAGACCCTGCGCCTACAGAGTTCTTCTTTTTCCAGAATTTGAATAACTCTTGGCGGGAAAAAATCCAATATCCGAGAAGCAGTACAAAATGCCTTTTGTAGAATTTATTGCCTCCCGTCTCATTTCTTCAAGAAGGGCATCAATAATCTGCCTCTACCTTGGCAAAGATGCATCGATTGCATGGGCAATTACTTTAATTAATTTATTTACCAATTTCGGACAACAATATAGCCCATTTTGTTAGTAAAATATATATATCTTATAACTAGTGTTAGTAGTAAACAAACAAGGACAAAAAAACAAACCACAAAGTAGGTGTCTAAGGCAGGATGTGCAGAGAACGATAGAGTGAGGAATAGCTACCTGACTATTCTCCCCACATAGTGCCTCAGAAAAGGTGAGTAAGGACTCTCCACAACTGTTTTCAGGATGCTATTGTCACTGTCGTGCGTTCTACGCATCAGTGATGCGACTTTGTTTCGAACTACTGCCTGAAAGCCATCAGTTTGGTTCTGCGCAAACATCTCCGATGCGCTACAGAAACGGGGCAGTTTCAACAACATCCTAAAAACATTATTGTACTGTACGCGTAAGACATCTAACGACCTTTTGGTGTAGCTGACCCACAGACCCCCCGCGTACAGACCTTGACAAAATGCCTTGAACAAGGTGATTTTGACTTGGTCCGCACAACGCGAGAATCTACGAGCCAACATGTTGCCTCGGACCGCCAGTGCCCTACGTTCCCTTTCAATATCTACATCATCTTTAAGGTCGTCGGTAAGTATGTGCCCTAAGTACTTAAATTGGTAGACTTTATTTATGCTTATACCATTCAGAAAGAAGGTAGGTTCATGCTTAGGGCACTTACCGGCGGCCTTAAAGACCATGTGTTCACATTTACGGACATTGTACACAAGGCCGTGCAAGGCAGCATATCTCTCGCAGACCTTCAACATTTCTCTGATAGATCCCTCAGTCGGGCCCAGCAGCACCATGTCGTCCGTGTAGCTGATGCTGTATATACTAACATTACCAACCCGGCAGCCGACACGCATACTACTGAGCTCGACTAAGAGATCATTAACATAAAGGTTGAAGAGCCGTGGAGACGTCAACCCCCCCTGTCTCACACCGCACTCCAACCCATATGACTCAGAAAACGTTCCGGCCCACTTTACATAGTTGGTTTGGTTCGCATACCAATACTGCATGAGCTTAAGCACTGGTGCCGGTACATTCCTGTCACCCAGCTTTCTCCAGAGCACATCATATGACACCAGGTCGAAGGCTCTGGAGAGATCCAGGAAGCAGGCATACACCGGCGTTTTTCGATCTATGTAATATTGGACAGTATTCTTCAAACTCAGCACAGCGCTCTCGGTTGGAAGTTTAGGTTGAAAACCAAACTGTGCATCGAGCAAACACAAATACTTTTTCAGGCACGAATCAAGTATACAGTCCAATATTTTAGCCGCTGTGGTAGCAAGGGAGATTGGACGGTAGTTACCCTTGTCCGAGATATCTCCTGTCCTGTTTTTTACTATAAGTACTACCATAGTTTGCATCAGCTCAGCAGGTAAATGAGAGTGACTGATAAAACAAGGACAGGACCCTCGGCAACTGTACATCAATACCTACTTTATTGTTAACTGTGGAGGCTTGTAAATGGCTTGTTGTGAATTAGCTTACTATTACCTCTGTATTAATAGCTGTAAGCCACCCAAACATAATAAAATAAAATAAATAAATATTTGAAGTGCTCGATGCTGAGTCCGTCGTGGCCGGGCGATTTACCTCTGCTCATGCTTTGAATGACGGATCTTACTTTTTTAGCCGAAAAAAGAGTGAGTGGCTCCACCCCCACTGTCAGACTCAGCAGCAGCCGCTTCAATCGACGGGCCCAGTGGAGATTGCACTTTAAAATGTTTAATAAACATATTTGCAATTCCCACCAGGTCATTGGCCCCTCCTACGCTCGCCGGTAAACCAGGCCCAGTATCCAACTTACGTGTCGACTTCCAAAATTTACTAAAGTTTTTCGTGGCTCTTTGCTTTGCTATGTTGTCCATTTTGACCTGCTCTTCGTTTTTTAGGGTTCCGAAAAAAAAAGGAACCCTTATAGGATCACTCGGGTGTCTGTCTGTCTGTCTGTCCGTCTGTCACAGCCAGTTTTCTCCGGATCTACAGAACCGATTCTGTTGAAATTTGGTACACATATGGACTTCTCGTAAATCATTAAATTTTTAGTATGGGTGTCACTTTTGGGGGTCAAACTAGAAAACAAAAAAAAAAGTTTTTTGAATAATATCGTGTGACATATCAAATGAAAGGGCTTACTGTGAGGGTTTTAATTATATTTTTTTCATAATTTTACAATAAATGGTTTTGAAGTTATTCAAGAAATTAGACGAAAAATGACCATTCCCCCCCCTTATCTCCGAAACTACTGAGCCTAAAAATTTGAAAAAAATGGAGATAATAGATATTTTCCTAAAGATTACAGGGAAACCTATTAGAAGTCTGTAGTGTAAAAAAAACATGTTTAAAAAATTTAATTTTTCGGAACCCTTTGCACGCGAGTCCGACTCGCACTTGGCCAGTTTTTTTTGGCACCATTTCAGGCGACCCTCGAAGATTTTACGGGTCTCACACATCTCATCGAAAACTACTCCACTATTCGGTATCTTTTGTCTAACCCATTCTTTGAACTTAAGCCTGGCCTCACGGTGAGGTTACGAACATGACTGTTCCATCCACACACCACTTTTCCTCTCCTTGACCTGCAACCTCCTACCACATATGTTTGCTCGCCAGCGTCACATAAAATATTTATAATTTCACCGTAATAGTCGTCTATGATATGTTTATGCTTCACTGAGCTACATAACCCATAGCTACATTCTGAAAATTTAGGTGGAAAATCAATGTTACGAAACCTCTCATTACATAAATCCTTGTATTATTTTATCTGAGATTCGTCCTTTTCACCCCAAATAACTCTATAACGTGGCGGATTCCGTGTTATTAATTTAAGCAAGTGGTCTGACATATATACGTCTTCTTTTATTCCTACATTCACAATAGTTTGCCAGGCTGACCAAGACACAACACAGTGATCTAGCCACCTTCTACACCCGTGGGCTTCGCTCACAAAAGTGTAGCTATCAGTCACGCAGCCCATTTTTTCTAAATCAGCACAAATCCACGCTTGGTCATTACAGAAATTGTTTAATTCCCTAAAAAACTTCATGTAGATGTGCATTAAAATCGCCTAATATGAAAATACTTTCAATCTCTGCACTCGCAACAATAGCACTAATCCCACCTAGAACTTCTGTAAACAAAGGCAAGTTGTTGGTTGAGTCTGTTGGCATGTAAACAAAGATTACAACAATCGATCGATCACCGACGGTAGCTTTGATGGCAGCGAGACGCGAGCTAGTGCACTCTAATATTGTAACATCGTCAAAAATGCCCTTTCTCCAGAGAATAGCCACTCCCCCATATGGTCTTCCTATCAGTAGCCCTGCAGATGTATCAACAGCAGGTCGGCTGTTGATACATCTGCAGGTATCACTAATGGTACCCAAGAAAGGAATATCATGGGGAAGAAGCCATGTCTCCTGAAGCGCAACAATGTCTGACATTTCACAGATTGCCCTAACACTATAAACTGACCGCTTAACAGATTTGCAGTTGAAACTAATAAACTTACAATGTTTGTTTTGTTTACAGTTCATAATTAAGCCCTTTACTAACTATTACTTAATCTTCTGACTTCTTTCGGTACGTGAAACGCACGAAGCGTCTAAAAGTTATGCCATCTGGCCACAATTCATCTTTTAAAAACAAATCTAACTTGTTTTGAGAAACAAACAGTTTGTACGCGTTATATTTCTTAGCGACCTTCATATTTATCATTTTTAAGGTAACACTTTCAATTGTTTTGTCTTTTATGTAACTTATTAAGTCCTGCTCACTCGTTTCAGTACTTACATTTGAGATAAACAAAGGCACTTTGATATCTGCTGCTTTAAATCTACCGTCCGGCGAAGTGGCCGCACATCCTTTTTGACCGATTAATTTGTATCGTTTTGACTGTTTCCTTTGTACTACAGTCCATTCCGTATCTGCATCTCGCGTACTCATACCATCTATAACCATTTGTTGGCCGCTCAGTTTATTTACATGCAACGCTGTAGCTGGAGCCGCCGATCGATTGACACTGGTAGCCGTCCCCACCATTGCGTGTGCGCAGGTAGCCGGCGCGGGTGGGCTAACTGGTTTTGACGAAACCGCGGTGCTCGCAGTGGCCTCCACGCGCCGCGGTTGCTTCGCTGTCTCCCTCGGTATCTCACGGTCATATTGTCCTTGAGTCAGTTGACATCCGCTCTCGCTCGCACCTTTCGAAACCACAGGTACCGTTGGCGCCTCCTCGTGCCCTTGAATCGCCATCGCATCATATTGTTTGCGAAGAAAAGAGACGAAATCATCCTCGCCGTTACTAACCACTGATGAGTGACTCACCGATGACTGGCGGTTAATGCAATAAGGATCAGCTGTTTTTATTGTTGTTTTTATAGGAACATATTGCAGACCTATGGGACCACTATCAAGTGGGCTAGTTTGTAAGCAAGCCCCTCTTCTTCTGTGTACATTGGTTGAAAAATTATCCAATATTGACGCATGTTTCATGTCAATCACCTCGCGTTTAAGTAGATCGAACTTATCAGCTGTTACTACCTTTTCTTCCAATGCACTTAGTTGATTTTGCATCTTTAAAATGTCCTTTTGCAACCTGGTCACATCGACGTGGTCAAAAGTAACCGGTGGAAGCTTATGTAATTCCTTAGCAACGAATATAGGGAGATCCTCAGGGCTTGTTGTCTTCCCCAGGTTCAGTTTAATGGAACTACAATTCCTTTAAGTGAGAAAGTTAAGAATCTTGGGGTTTGGATCGATAAACATCAAGGACGTAAGCCGCAAAATCTTTGCATCTGCCCTTCTCTTCTTGTCTTTTGCATTCTGCCTTTTCTTTTCCCTTAGACGATTGCAGAACTTCCTTCCTACTGCCACTAAAACTGCGCTTGCACAGTCCCTTCTGCTTCCCATCCTTGACTATGCTGATGTCAGTTATCTCGATCTCACTCAGGCACAACTAGATAAACTTGAGCGTCTTCAAAACCTTTGTATAAGATTTATATTTGGCTTGCGCAAATATGATCATATTTCTGAGTTGCGGACAAAACTCAAGTGTATTCCCATACGACTTCGCCGGGGTTCTCATATTTTATTTCTGCTCTACAGTTTTCTGTTCAATCCTACAACCCCCTCTTACCTTAAAGAACGATTCAAGTTCCTTCATGACACACATAATAGATATCTGAGGTCATCGGAAAACTTGAGACTAGAAATGCCGATGCATTCCACCATCTTCTATGACAATTTTTTCGCGTATCAAGCGGTGAGGTTATGGAATGCCTTACCTGTGTCGATAAGGCGGGCTCAATCTTTGTCCATTTTTAAAACTTTGGTCAAGAACCACTATCTCTCTCTTCAAAGCGTTTGTTACTCCCGCGCTACGCTGCGT
Organism: Lacanobia wlatinum; assembly: GCA_947578705.1. Classification (NCBI taxonomy): domain Eukaryota; kingdom Metazoa; phylum Arthropoda; class Insecta; order Lepidoptera; family Noctuidae; genus Lacanobia; species Lacanobia wlatinum. The sequence goes on along the minus strand of OX388022.1, from coordinate 2,353,017 downwards.
GATGCGGTGCAGTGTGCCAATCGCCTTACTGCCATAAAATGTAAAACGTACCTAACGATAAAATGTAAAATAGATGAAATCATGTCTAAAAGAAAAACAATTCAGTAGATCAACTGCAAATATTTTGCACTGTGACGTATTTATTCTGCGAAGAAGTCGGCGGTCATCGGTAGGACATCGTATAACATCGTCGTGTTAAACATGAGGGGTTGCGGGCGGAGGTAACATTTTCATTGCCAATAGGCCCGAATAACCCAGCCTTAATTACAGTTAGTGATACATGGGCTGAAATTCAGCTTCAAGGACTTCTTGACCACACGGTTATGAGATTATGCAAAAATATTCTTGGAAATGTATTGCTAAGCTCTACAAATGAGTTAAATTACACAATGATTTATAAGTGGGGATGTGACGGTTCCTCTGGACATAGTTTATATAAACAACGGTTTGAAAATGTGGAGAGTACGGACGAATATATGTTTGTCATATCCTTAGTACCCTTAAGACTTATAACAGATGACGACAATAAGAAAATCTTATGGGAAAATCCACGTCCTTCTTCACCAAGGTTCTGTAGAATACTTAAATTTATGCATGAAAAAGAAACGGATTTCTTAATTAACGAAGAATGCAAACAAATCCAAAACTTAATGCCAACCCGTGTAGAGATTGATGGATGTAACATGTTCATATCGGCCCTCATTTGATTTTTTCCATGGTAGATGGAAAAGTATGTAATGTACTCTCTGAAAATAAATCCTCCCAGAGATGTTATATTTGCAAAGCAACATCAAAAGAGATGAACTCACCTACAGATCATAGGCAACCTGATCAGGACATGTACCTGTTTATCAAGTCTCCATGCATATACTCGCACTATGGAGTGTCGTTTAAATATTACGTACCGCATGGAGTTTTCTGAATGGCAAGCCAGAGGAAGCCAAAAAAAGACATGAAAAAGAAACGAAAGGAAGAAATACAGAGGAAATTTAAGGAAGTATTTTTGGCTTATAATTGATAGAGTGAGACCTGGATTTGGGACCAGCAATGACGGGAATACCGCAAGAGCATTTTTTAATAATAGTGCAAGAACAACACGTATTACTGGTGTCGATGAAAACTTAATAAAGCGTTTCGGAACAATTTTAGCTGCCATAGCTTCTGGGTATGAAATTGACTCGGAAAAATTTCATCAATACTGTACTGAAACTCGACGAGTATATTTAGATTTATACCCATGTTATAACATGCCAGCAATTGTGCATAAGATTTTGGTACATGGTGCAGAGATTATGCGGCATTCGATAATACCACTTGGGCAAATGTCTGAGTGGCTTCGGAAGCTAAAAATAAAGAAATTAGAAGAGTGCGATTGGAGCATACTCTTGAAACTTCACGTCATCGGACTAATTATAACTTAATAAAATATATGTTAGTGTCTTCAGACCCATATAATAGCTTTATTAAGAAAACTGCCTCACAAAAATGAGTATAAAAACCACTAAAATTTAAAATTTTTTAAAAACTCAATAAATGTTGTTTTAAAAATAAAGGATGCTTTTAATTTTACTATTATACCGTAGATCAATCATTTACAATCATTCAAAAAGCAATACCAGCATTCCTAATTTTTGGCTACATAGATTTGTCAAATCGTATATTGTGCGCCGCAAATATTTCGACATGTTTCTAGTATCCTGGTACTTGTGAATCTTTAACGCTCATAATTACAGCATGGAAAAACTTCCATATGTTTGTTCCCCTGGTTCTTTTGAATCCTATCCACACAAAATTCCAGCGCCGGAAATATTAAAACATATTTCTGGTCTCCTGGTACTTGTGAATCTTTAGCGCTTACTTTCCTGCCGAAAATATAATCCTACTAATATTATAAACTAGCACTTCGCCCGCGACTTTGTCTGCGTAGACTTTAGAGGTGGCGCGCAACTTCTTTGTCCCTCCCATATTCTCATTCTCGGAAATTCATTTTCATGATTTTTTATTCTGATACTTTGTGAGTCTTTACTGTCCTTTCAGCCCCGGAACTACTTCGACATGTTTCTGATCTCCTGATGCTTTTGAATCCTAACCGCTCACAATCCCAGCGCCGGAAATATTTCAACATATTTCGGGTCTCCTGGTACTTGTGGATCTTTAGCGCTCACAATTCTAGCCAAAAAAATACTTTGTCATGTGTCTAGTCTCCTGTACCTTGTGAATCTATAGCATTTACAATTCCAGCCCGAAAAAAACAGTGACATACGCTGTTTGACAGTTAAAAAAAAAAAAACAAAAAATATTCTAGCCCAAAAATACATTAACTTTAACATCTTTCTGTTCTCCTGGTACTTGTGAATCTGTAGCGCTCACAATTCCAGCCCCGAAAATACTTCTACATGTTTCTGATCTCCTGATGCTTTTGAATCCGAACCGCTCACAATTCCAGCGCCGGAAATATTTCAACATATTTCGGGTCTCCTGGTACTTGTGGATCTTTAGCGCTCACAATTCTAGCCAAAAAAGCTACTTCGTCATGTGTCTAGTCTCCTGTACCTTGTGAATCTATAGCATTTGCAATTCCAGCCCGAAAAAAACAGTGACATACACTGTATGACAGTTAAAAAAAAAAACAAAAAATATTCTAGCCCGAAAATACATAAACTTGTGAATCTGTAGCGATCACAATTCCAGCCCGAAAAAATATTCGACATGTATCAGCCGGTCAATTCTGAAACATGTTGAAGTGAAGGGGTTGTGTAAAGTGACCACGAAGTGATCTGTCATTCCATCTTGATTACATGGATCGACAGGTCACTTCACAATCACTTTACCCGAGCCTTCACTTCGACATGTTTACAGAATCGCACTATACTCCTCGTGAAAAAAAAATATATATTTTGCTCTAAAATACTTTGGTCTCTTGAAACTGGTGAATCTTTAGCGCTAACAATTCAAGATCAAAAATACATCGACATGTTGCTGGTCTCCTGGTACTTGTGAATATTTAGCACTCACAGTCCCAGCCTCAAAAATACTTCGATATGTTTCTGTTCTCCTGGTACTTTTGAATCTGAAGTACTAAGGCAGCAGCAACTCTACATTTCCACTTCTTCTTCTGTCTCTATTAAACCATGTAAGTTACCGGGATAAAAAGTAGCCTATGTTTGATTCCAAGTTGTGAACTCTGTGTGTCAAATTTCATCCAAATCCCTTCAGCCATTTTTGCCTGATTGAGGCACAAACATACAAACTTTCACATCCTACTAATTATAAATGTGAAAGTTTGTATATTCATATGTTTGTGCCTCAATCAGGCAAAAATCGCTGAAGGGAATTGGATGAAATTTGGCACACATATAGTTCAGATCCTGGAATCAAACATAAGCTACTTTTTATCCCGATAAAAGGCATGGCTTAGTGGAGACTGAGGAGGAAGTGGAAACCCGGCGCTTCTGCTGCCTTAGTACTTCAGATCCAAAAGTAACAAGAGGACAGAAACATTTCGTAGTATTTCCGGGGCTGAAATTGAGAGCGCTACAGATTCACAAGTACCAGGAGAACAGAAGGATGTTAAAGTATTTTTGGGATATAATGTTTTTTGTGTTTTCTTTTTAACCGTCGAACAGAAATATGTATATTAAGCTTTTTCCGGGCTGGAATTGTAAAAGCGATGGATTTACAAGTTACAGGAGACCAGAAACATGTTAAAGAAGTATTTCTTTGGCTGAAATTATGACCGCTAAAGAATCACAAAGAACCAGAAGACCATAAACATGTCGAAATATTGCCAGCGCTGGAATTGTGACCGATTAGAATTCAAAAGTACCAAGAGACAAGAAACATGTCGAAGTAATTTCGGAGCTAGGATTGTGAATGCTAAAGATGCATAAGTACTAGGAGGCCAGAAGTTTATCGAAATATTTCTGCGCTAGAAATATGAGCGGTAAGGATTCAAAATTACCAAAACACCATAAAAATGTGGAAGTTCATCCGGGCAGGAATTATAATAATAATAATAACAATTATAATAATCTGTGGCTCGGCTGTCAAGTCAACTGACAAAAAGAAATTTTCATTCCGTATTTTTACCTAATTTTATTTAAAAAACCCACACATTATGCATTTTATATGGAATAAAACAAGAGAAAAAAACAGAACAATATTACAATAATAATTTATATACGAAATAGAAACATGAAAATGGACAATAAGGAAAAACAATGTTGACAAGAAGCCGGGCACGATTGCAAGACGCACCAACACCATCTTCGGGTTCGTCGCTCAGCTCCGCCTCGCAGCCGCCGGGACCAGCGCCAGCCGTGAGTCCTGAGATTCCGGTAGCTGCAGTTGCGTCGAGCTCGAGCGACGAATACTTGTCGCCGCCGACGACACCACCACCTGCGCGTCGGCGCGGGCGAGGCCGACCACCGGCCTGCTTGGGACCTCGAGGCCCACCGGTCTCTGATAGGGTCCCCGCTATCGGTGGAAGTGTGCAGCGCATGCGATGGACACAATCCATTAACGAGAATGTCATGCGCTCATACTTTGGGGCTACAGAGGGGGGAACTAACCTGACTGCGTACCGTGGTCGGATGCTCTCTCTGTTTCAGGTACTTGAACCAGCTGTCAACGTGTCGGCCCAACGACTGTCGGATCAAGTGCGTGTCATCCAGCGTAACCGTATGTTGGATGATAGTGTACTTGATCGCCTCCGAACTGAAATGTGTAGCCATGTCATTGCTACTTCGTTGCAGACTGTGGCACCACAACAGTCAACGCAGATTCCTAGCCACGCTGACGAGGAGAGTGATGACAGGGTTACAAACGTAAGTACCCAGTGCAATGACGAATTGAGGAGTGCTTTGGAGTGTGCTATTCAGGAATATCGCTACATGCCGCCTGAACTTAGACCACGTTTACCTCGTTTGCCCATGCATAACAAGAACAGGGCGCTGCTGGCTGCTCTGGATTCGCAGTTGTCACATCATTTTGACGACTGCGAAGACCTCACTGATGCACACTCGATAATGTACTGCGCGGCTGTAGCGGCATGTCGTGTAGCTCATGTCAAAATAACCAATGACAGAGTTACACGACCAAAACCAGCCGTACCAGCTTGGCAGTGCAGGATCGAGCGTCGTATCGGTGAGGCCAGAGCGCTAATCGGCAAACTGACCTGCTTCAGGGAGGGCAACAGTCGCGCTAGAGTAATGCGCTTTGTGAGACGGGCGTTTTCGGGGACTGATGTCAATCCCCGAGACTATATATCTCGTGTCACAGAGCGCATCGATTTCCTGAAGCAGAAGGTATATGCATGGGCAAGCCGTATTCGTAGGTATAGGCGGCGAGTGGAGCGATACACCCAGAATCGCACATTCCGAAGTAATGAAAGGTGGGTATATAGGGATTGGGAGCGACCGGACCAAGGTGTGACTGATATGCGCCTGCCGGATGATGATGCCATGTGTTCATTCTGGCGCAGCATCTGGTCGGTCCCTGTCAGTCATACTGAGGGCGATTGGACTCGGGAGGTCGACCGCGTGTGCGATGTGATACCAGAAATGGGGGCAATTACCATCAGCCCCCAAGATGTAACTTGTGCAGTCCGTCCGTTGCCTAACTGGAAATCTCCAGGGCCGGACGGGCTGCACAATTTCTGGATTAAATGGTTCACAAGATCGCACACTTGCTTGGCGTCTCAATTCCAGTCTGCCTTAGAGTCTGGGTCGCTACCCCAGTTCTTAACTACAGGAATAACCCACCTGCTCCATAAATCAGGTAGTACTGCGGACCCTAAAAATTATAGACCGATCACGTGTTTACCGACGGTCTATAAAGTTCTTACATCCATTTTGAGGGCAAAGATTAATAGTCATATTAACAACAACAACATCATGTCTGCCTCTCAAAATGGATGTAGGAATGGGTCCCGCGGTACTAAGGAGCTACTCCTAATTGATATGGCCATTAGCCAACAGGTTCGTCGTTCCCGAAAGGATCTGTCGACATGCTGGATAGACTATAAGAAGGCCTACGACTCGGTGCCTCATACATGGCTCATGAAGGTGCTAGAATTGTATAAAATTGATACAACGCTACGCACTTTCCTGATGTCGTGTATGGGGCAATGGAGGACAGTCCTTCGCTATCCAGGATGTCGAAATATCCAGAGGAATAGCGAACCGGTAAGGATCGAGCGAGGTATATTTCAGGGCGATAGTTTGAGACCGCTTTGGTTTTGCCTAGCCTTGAATCCTCTTAGTACACTGCTAGAGAATTCAGGGCTAGGCTATCGGTTGAAGAGAGGTGGTCAGGTTATATCTCACCTCCTTTACATGGTTGATCTGAAACTCTTTGCCCCCACTAATCTGCAACTGATGGAGCTACTGAAGGTAACTGAAACCTTCAGTGACGCCATCAGGATGGAGTTTGGTGTGGACAAATGTGCGGTCATGCATGTAAAGCGAGGAGAGATTATGGGATCCGTGGGAACTCAACTCTCGGATTCCATAAACCCTGAGATCTCTCTCTTCAACTGAAACTTACAAGTATTTGGGTATGTCGGAAGCGTTAGGTATCAATGTTACTGACATGAAGCAATCGTTGAAGGAGCGCTTCTTTGGTCGCCTGAAGAAGGTATTCAATAGCCTTCTATCAGGCGGAAACAAGGTGCGCGCCTTCAACGGTTGGGTCATGCCGGTATTGATGTACTATTTCGGCGTACTCAAATGGACTCAAACGGAACTTGACGCTCTGGATAGGCGGGTCCGCACACTGCTTACTACATGTCGAATGCATCATCCACGGTCGTCGGTAATGAGACTGTATATTCTGCGAAAGTGTGGAGGTCGAGGCTTTTTAAATGCTAAGACTCTCCACAATCGCGAGATATGCAGTCTCAGGGAATATTCTAGCTGTCGACGTGGGTATGCATCGAGATGTAGTGGCGGTGGACAAGGGACTCACCCCGCTCTCCTTGGCAAATGAGAACTGGCGCAAACCTGCGGTGCTTGACACTAACGATCGCAGGGCGGTATGGCAGAGTAAGGAGCTTCACGGACGCTTTTTCCGGGCCCTACATGGGTCGGACGTAGACCAACTAGCGTCCGTAGCCTGGCTGCGTTTTGGTGATCTGTTTGGAGAAACCGAAGGTTTTGTCTGTGCAATTATGGACGAAGTTATCATGACAAAGAACTACCGGAGATTTATTGTGAAGGACGGCACGGTCGACATATGTCGGGCATGTCACCGTCCGGGAGAATCAATTCGCCACATTTTCTCTGGTTGTTCTCGTCTAGCTAACGGAGAATACTTGCATAGGCACAACCTTGTAGCCAGGATTACCCATCAGCAACTTGCTCTGAAATACTCTCTTGTGGAGTCGGAGGTGCCGTACTACAGGTATGCGCCCGACCCAGTTCTCGATAATGGCAATATCACATTGTATTGGGATCGGTCCATCATCACTGACAGGACTATTGTTGCAAATAAGCCTGATATAGTGGTGGTGGACCGAATAGTGAGGCGTGCAATGATTGTAGACATAACCGTCCCGCATGACGAGAACCTTGTGAAAGCCGAGAAAGATAAACAAATCAAGTATATTGACTTGGCTCGCGAGGTTGTCGACATGTGGGATGTGGATTCCGCAATCATTGTACCGATAGTCATATCAGCCAATGGCTTAATAGCTACGAGCCTCGACCAACACCTCAGGAGGCTCTCGTTAGGCAGCTGGATCAAGGGCTTGATTCAGAAAGCGGTACTTCTGGACACGGCTCGTATTGTTAGGAGGTTCCTCTCTCTGGAGCCTTGACCACCGGTAGCTTGGACCCTGTTCCCGATACCGGTGGGCTACTATTTTTATATTTTTAAATGTTTTTTTTAATGTTTTTATTGAAATATTTAAAAATATAATTTATATGTAAAAAATAAATAAACGAAATAATAATAATAATCGTTTATTTCAGGCATTAGTACCCATAACATTGAAATTTAAAACTTATCCTAAACAAAACTTATGCTAAACAAACAGATATATTTAATTTGAAACAATAAAGGAAAATAAAAATAAAAACAACCCACCATTTTAATCCAAAGAAGCCAAAATAAATGTACCACGTTGGTGAGTACATTTATTTTGTCTCCCTCAGTATATGCACAGTACGGAATACAGCTTTGACTATACAATTTTTAGTAGCCACCACACGCGCAATGAACGACGCCCTGAGTTTCCCCATCAGCACAAAAAAGTCGGTAACTCTGTTCTCGGCAAACATCTCAGTCGCACTACACCGCCAGGGCAGGTTGAGCATGACCCGAAACGCGTTATTATATTGTACACGAAGAGTGTTGTAAGCACTCTTCGTGTACTTGTACCAAAGTTGACTGGTGTAGAACGACTGACAGTAAGCCTGGAACAGAGTTATTTTTACTTGCTTCGAGCAATGGAAAAACCGTCTGTTTAGCATGTTACTTCTACATGCTATGCTACGTCTTTGCCTCTCCAGGTCATCGTCATCTTTTAAGTTTTCCGGTATGATGTGTCCGAGGTACTTAAATTGACTAACTATTTTTAACTCTGAGCCACACAAAGTGATTGGCAAGACCTTATCAGGGCCATTGCCGTGCTTGAAAATCATTACTTCCGTCTTTTTAACATTATAAGTTAGTTGGTGTCGAACTGCATAATTCTCACAAAGGGCAATGAGTTTTCTGAGGCCGTTGACCGAGGGGCTGAGCAGCACCATGTCATCTGCATAACTGAGGTTATTTAAACATTCACCACCAATGTGGCATCCGACTCTGGTGCTGCTCAGTTCCTCGATCAAGTCGTTTACATATAGGTTTGAAGGAATTTGCGGATTTTGTAATAAAAGAAAATATACTTTTTCAGATACAACTTGCACTTTTATTGCCGATCAAGTACACAGGTTATAAAACCGAACAACAAGAAGCGGTGGCAGCGCCACCCGTGACACAAAATGCAAACTAAAAATGGTTGCGTTTCATTATATTCTAACACCCTCCCTTGGAACGCAACCCCATTTTTGTTACACAATACAAATGTTTCTCAGCTGTAGTGCCCTTAGTTAAATTATCAGCTATCATTTCTTCACCTTTAATATACAAAAACTTTATATTAAGGTTATTAACATGACTCTTTAGGAAATGATAACGAATGTCTATGTGCTTAGATCTAGGTAGATAGCAATCGTTGGAAGTTAGCTTTATCGCACTCTGGTTGTCACTGAAGATGATGAGTGGGTTTTTCATTTGTAGACCAAGCTCGCCATGTAGCTGTCGCAGCCACAGCGCCTCCTGCGCCGCGGAAGACATCGCCATGTACTCCGCCTCGGCGGTCGACAGGGCGACGGTCTGTTGCTTGTGTGACCGCCAAGAAATAGCACCACCTTGCAAAATAAATGAATAACCCGTGCACGATTTTCGGTCGCGCACGTCGCTGGCCCAATCGGCATCACAGAATCCTCTTATTTCTTCATTACCATCTTTGGTGTAAACTAACTTCAAATCTTTTGTACCTTGTAGATATCTAAATATTCTCTTCACAGCAGACCAGTGATCGGTGTTTGGATTTTTGTTAAATCTGCTCAATGTATTGACAGCAAAGGCTATATCTGGTCGTGTACCTTGAGCCACATAGAGTAAGGAGCCGATTGCTTGTTGATACGGACAATCAAATTTTTCTTCTTTTCCCCTTAGATTGAATTTCATGCCAACTTCAAATGGCGTTTTCACAGGTTTGCAATCTGACATTCTGAATCGTTCCAATATTTCTTTTATGTATTTTTCTTGATCAATCATTATCTTTTCTCTATCTCTGGTAATGTGTAAACCTACACACTGGCTTGCTGGTCCAATATCTTTCATTTCAAAGTATTGTTTTAATTTATCCTTCAACAGCATTTTAGTTGGCTCTTGAGCTGTAAATAATATTAAATCGTCAACCCAGACAGCTATAAATGTATTTTTCTCAGCGCTATAGTACACACAAGGATCTGTTTTTGATTGCTGCATTCCCAGTTCTTGTAAAGCATTTTTTAGTTTACTGTTCCACAGTCTGCTGGCCTGCTTGAGACCATATATGGATTTATGTAGCTTGCATACCTGGGATCCTTGTCTATACTGTTCTGGCTGCTGCATGTAAATTTCCTTATCAATTTCTCCCTGGAGAAAAGCTGACACTGCATCCATTTGATCTATTTGTAGCTCATATTTGGCTGCTAAAGCAAATAGATAACGGATAGTTGTATACCTGACAACTGGCGAGTATGTTTCATCATAGTCAGCACCCCTTTTCTGAGCATAGCCTTTTATTACCAGCCTTGCCTTGTAACGGACAATATTTCCACTCTGATTGGTTTTTGTTTTGAATATCCACTTGCAGGGCAAAGCCTTCTTGCCTGGAGGAAGATCTGTTAAGCTCCATGTTTTGTTTCTTATCAAGGAATTGTACTCTTCATGCATGGCTGTCTTCCATTCAGTGGCCTGTTGTGATGACAATGCCTCCTCAGCAGTCTGCGGATCAGTGAAGTTAGTAAAGAAACACATGTAACCCTCTTTATCTTCATTATTTTGATTATTGCGAGTCCGGTGTGACCTTACGGCCACATTACTGTCATAATTCTGTCTCACATAACGAGAGGGATAGTAGGTTTCATCGAGTTCTCCATTATCTGTGTCATACTCACTTGAGTCTTCGCTTTTACTTGTTTGTTTGTTCAATTCTCTCTTCATTGACTCCTGAGTGTGTATTTTCTGATTCTGAGTGGCAGACGTACTTCCCGGCATCCCACTGATACCGGATGGATCAGAGCTGGTATTGGTTGACTGACTCTCCTTGACTGTAACATCAATATCACATGAAGTGGGTACACTGACATTCTCATTATACTTCTCAATGAAAGCAACATCTCTGCTTTTTACAATTTTATGTGTTTTAGGGTTCATTAAACGGTATCCCTTAGAATTTTCACAATAACCCACCAGTATCATATGCTCAGATTTTTTATCCCATTTTTGACGTTTTTGTTTTGGTACATGTACCATAGCCACAGAGCCAAATATTTTCAGATGTGATAAATTGGGTTTTTTACCTTTCCATAACTCGTATGGTGTTTTACCTTCCAAAGACTTTGTGGGGGATCGGTTAATAATATATGCAGCGGTTGCTAAAGCTTCAGCCCATAATCTCTTCTCCAGGTTGGCATAAAAAAGCATGCATCTTGCACGTTCCACTAGTGTTCTGTTCATCCGTTCTGCCATGCCGTTGTGCTCTGGAGTGTATGGAGTGGATGTCTGATGAACAATACCATGATTAGATAGGAATTTTTCAAAATTGTAATTGCAGTACTCCTTTCCATTGTCAGTACGGAGCTGTTTAATGTTATGATTCAATTCAGTCTCAACCTTAGCCTTAAAATCTTTAAAAGTATCTAGAACATTCATTTTATCTTTGAGGAAGTACACATGAACCATTCGAGTGAAGTCATCAGTGAAAGTTATAAAATATCTCATACCTCCATATGACAAATTCTCCATAGGGCCGCATAAGTCAGAGTGTACCAGTTCAAGTGGTCTTGCTGCTCTTGAACCTACATTTTTGAACGGCATCCTGGCATGTTTACCTTCGAAACAGTGAATACACTTTAAGACATTACCTTTATCCGGAGTCAAAGTTATACCCTCTGCGCAACCTAGTAACTTTCTTATACCTGAGATATTCAAGTGTCCCATTCGCAGATGCCACAAATAAGTGTCATTTGAATTCACTGCACTTGAGGTCAGATGAACCATTTCCTTGCTGATTGTGTTCATGATATATAAATTATTACTCAATACTGCAGTACATATCAATTCTCCTTTAGGATTCTGAATGTCACATCCCTTACTGTTAAATGAGACATTATATCCACTCTTCACAATGGTGCTAACTGAAAGGAGATTTGTCGCTAACCCAGGGACAAACAGAACATTCTTAATTTGTATTTTCTTCTCCTGGTTTATGTATATATCCACACATCCAACTCCCTTTACAGCTAATGGCTCTCTATTTGCCACAGTCACACTCTTTACTGATGGCTCAGTGACTTTATATATCCAATCATCTCTGCTTGTCATGTGCATGGATGCACCGGAGTCTATTAGCCATTTATCACTCACATTTTGTTGAACTTGACTGGAGGTTTCTCCTTTATTCACTGTCTTCTTCAATTGCTTACAAACCTTGGCAAAATGTCCGTACTTGTTGCAGTTATAACATCTTGGCCCCTTCGGTTTGACTGACTGATTGTTACTTTTTGTTTTCTTTAAGTTTGTATAAAAGGCGGCCGACTTTGATGTATTAATTTCTTGTATGAGCTTAGACTTAACTGAATCTGCACTAATTTTGATGCCGGAGCTCTCGAGCCCCATTATCATGGGCTTGTATTCATCTGGCAAGCCAGCCAGCATTAATGTCCCGAGCCATTCATCGTTGACATTGAATCCAATGTTACGCAGTTTGTGAGCAGTGTTCATAATCTTGCTCACATATTCCTCAACACTGTTGCTTGATTCCAGTGTCGTGTTTATTAAGTCTTTCAGTAGGCCGACTCTTCGCGTGAGTCCGTTATCATCAAAAGCTTGTTGCAAACTCTCCCATACCTGTTTTGCTGATGTGCACTCCTGAACGTGTACGTAATTTTGAGGGTCGAGGAGCAAAATCAGCTTAGATTTCGCCTTAATGTCCTTACTAGCATCAATGGGGTCGTTGTTGGGAGGCTCGATGCAGCACCATAGATTCTCGTGCTGTAAATACGTCTTCATACTGAATTTCCACGTGGCGAAGTTTTCTCTTCCAACCAGCTTTTCTATGCTGAACATGTTTGAACCCATTTTTATAAAAAGTTCCTTTTCTTGCGATACCCTTCACGAGTACCACGTTGTGCCGGTAACCTCTACACCAAACTCAACAAGTATTTCGCCAACAGAAGTTGTATTTTGACTTTCTTGATATTTCCAACTGTACTACGCTGAACCACGCTCTGCTACTATGAAGGAATTTGCGGATTTTGTAATAAAAGAAAATATACTTTATCAGATACAACTTGCACTTTTATTGCCGATCAAGTACACAGGTTATAAAACCGAACAACAAGAAGCGGTGGCAGCGCCACCCGTGACACAAAATGCAAACTAAAAATGGTTGCGTTTCATTATATTCTAACAAGGTTAAACAGCACCGGGGACGTCAGACCACCCTGTCTCACGCCACTGGTCAACCTATACGTCTCCGATAAGGCGTTATCCCATCTGACTTGGTTACTTTGGTTGTTATACCAAAATTCAAACAGGTCTACTATTTTATTCGGTACATAGGTTTGTCTCAGCTTGTTCCAGAGTATATTGTAATTAATTGTATCAAAAGCTCGACTGAGGTCTAAAAAACATGCATATACTGTTGTATTTCTACTAACGTATTTGTAGATGGTATTTTTTAGAGAAAAGATAGCTAGGTCAGTGGACAGGCCCCGACGAACCCCAAACTGTGCGTTATTAAGCGGAATGTTCTTTTCATCTAAGTGTTTCAGTATCTGGTTCTCGAAAATTTTTGATAATATGGTTGCTAGTGATATTGGGCGGTAATTAGACAGGCTGGACACATCACCGGTTCTGTTTTTTACTATAGGTACAACGGTGGTTTTCATAAAGTCATGAGGTAAGTAGCTGTGGTCAATACAAGAATTAAATAAGAAAGCAATTTTATCTAATAACAATGCAGGTGCAAAAAAGACGTGTTCGACACTGAGCCTATCGTGACCCGGGGACTTGCCGCGTTTCATACCTTTAACACACTGAAAAACATTCTCAGCTGTGACGTGTAACTCGGTCAGTTCAGCCGGCGGCGCCACCTCCGCCGCGCTCGCGGCCCGCGGCGACGGCGGCGGGTTCCCCGCGCCACCATGGACCGAGTGGGACGGCGACACATTCGAACAGCTGACAGTAGAGGTCGGAGGTGGCGGTGGGGGCGGATTAAACTTATTTAAAAACATATTTGCTATGTTAACAGGATTCTGATCACCATTTATGGATAAAGGCAGACTAGATTTATAATTTAATTTATTAGTTTCTTTCCAGAAGTTACCGAAGTCTTTATTAAATCGGTGTGTAGCTACAATATCCATTTTTATTTTTTTTTCATTTAGCTGGCACCATTTTAACTTGTTTTTGAAAACTTTTTTACTGTGAATCATGTCATCGTAAATCCTTCCCTGAGTAGGGCGTCCATAAAATATCCATAATTGATAATACTGTCTAGCTATCGTGTGACAATCTTTAACATGATAGTTCCAACCAACCACCGCTTTTTTGGTATTATGGGTTTTGCCCTGATACGAATATTTAGCAGCTTTAGATATACAGTTAACTACTTGAGAATAAATCTGATCAATCAGGTGAAAGTGAGCATTACTTTGGCATGAGGCACTTCGGCAGGGTAAGCTAGGTCAATCACAGGAGTTCAGATATTTATTACATAAATTAGCATACTTGCATTTCTGTTCAAAAGTTCTGGTACCCCAAATGACCGTATTATTTTTCTGACAATGTGATTTGTTAATTTTAGGCATAATAGCATCTATATTGCAACTAATTACTAATGGGAAATGATCTGAGTAGTAAACATCGTTTAAAATCTGGATATTATCAATTACAGTCAACCCCGCTGAGGTAGCTATGCAATGATCGAGCCAGCTTGTGGTGCCATGCGCATCACTTAAATATGTAAAGGAATTTGAGGACATACCAAGCATAGCAAGATCCGCACAAACCCAGTCCAGATCATGGCAGAACTCCATCAGCTTACACCCGAATAGACCGGTTGAGCGCGAGACGTCAGCATTAAAATCACCGAGCACAAAAACACTTTCCACATCGTTCACTTCCATTACCGCACTGATCACACCTAGGCATTCCATAAACAGAGGCAGGTTGTCCGAGTCCTCAGTAGGCATGTATACCGACATGACGACGAAACTCCGTCCGCCGTCGAGCTGCATACACACGGCCGCCACGCGCGTCGAGCCGGTGTCGATCGGTGTAACATTGAGAAACAATGATTTCTTCCATAGAATGGCAACGCCTCCGTACGGCCTTCCTTTCAACACACCCGCGCTTGTGTCCACTGCCGATACTCCGTGGTATGAATAGTCCGGGTGAATATTATTTAGGTAACCTAAGTCATCAGGTAGCAACCAATGTTCTTGTAGGGCGACTATTTCATGTGTTTCACACAGGTCTGTGACGTGGTTACATGATCGTTTTATAGATCGGCAGTTAAAAGAGACTAGGTTAATTTTCATTATTTTTGAGTGCGGGAAGCTTATTTAGGTCTGTATAAACGCGTTTCACTCTAAATCTTCTATACTCCACACCACTAGGCCAGAACTCTGCGTCTAGGAAGGTGGACTCCTGATCTTGTTCAATGGTAATTTTGAACGAAGAAAAAGCCGTTTCTTTATATTGCGAAAGTTTTTCAACCTTCACAGCCGTGTGTCCGCAGTCAGTTATAAAATCCAAAATGTCTTTTTCTGAGGTATGGGTATCAAATCGTGACGCGTAAATGTAAGAAAACTTAGGCACTATTTTAATTTTATTAGACGTCAACTGAGCTTTCCCCTGAAGATTTCTATTTTTCTTTCCAAGTTTATTATATTTCTGTGAATTATTTACCACAGTCGTAAAACTCTCGTCGTTGTCGTTTTCTACCAATGTATCAGTTATTATAGGGCTGCTAGTCCGATGTATCGGGTTAACTTTGAAACTCAGTTGGTGCTGAAGGGTTTCTGCAAACGTCCTTTTCGTGATCGGGCGATCAGCTGGCGAGCGGTCGCGGTCGGGGTCACGCACCTGCGAGTGCGCAGGGCGCGGCCGGTGACGCGGGGGCGGGAGGCGGGCAAACGGCCGGCGCAGGGGGTTGTGATTGCTCGACGATTTAAAAAATAAATCGTTAGATGATTTATTAACCGAATATTGTTTACTTTGTTGGCTGAGTTGCGGGATGCTCTTGATATGTTCTATTTCTTGTTGCAATTTCGATAACTCGGTAGATTTAACGTAATCACTCTGAATTTGGTGGACGTCTTGTTTTAACATTAAAATGTTTCTAAGCAGGCTCGTGACGTCTATGTAATCGAATGTTACTGGCGGCAGGCGGTGTAGATCTTTAGCTACAAAGGTAGGGAATGTGTCGGGTATTATGAGCGCTAAAGGTTCATTATGTACCAGGAGACCAGAAATGTGTCGAAGTATTTCCAGGGTTGGAATTGTGAGCAATTAGGATGCAAAAGCACCAGGAGATCAGATACATGTAGAAGTATTTTTTGGGCTGGAATAATTAGCGCTACAGATTCACAAGTACCAGGAGAACAGAACGATGTTAAAGTTTTTTTAAGCCAGAATATTTTTTGTTTTTTTTTTAACAGTCAAACAGAAATATGTATGTCGATGTATTTTTCCGGGCTGTAACTGTAAATGCTATAGATTCACAAGTAACAGGAAACTAGAAACATGTCAAAGCATTTTTGTGGCCGAAACTGTGAGCGCTTAACATTCACAAGTACCAGGAGACCAGAAACATGTCGAAATATTTCCGACGCTGGAATCGTAAGCGGCTAGGATTCAAGGGTATCACGAGAACATATAAATGTTGAAGTATTTTCCGGGCTGGAATAGTGAGCGCTTAAGATTCATTATGTATCAGGAGACCAAAAACATGTCGAAGTATTTTCGTGACCTAGATTGTGAATGCTAAAGATTCAAAAGTACCAGGAGACCAGAAACATGTCGAAATATTTCCGGAGCAAGACTTATGAGCGGTAAGGACTCAAAAGTACCAGAACAACAGAAAAATGTGGAGGATTTTTTCGGGCAGGAATTATGAGCGTTAAAGATTCATTATGTACCAGGAGACCAGATATATGTCGAAATATTTCCAGGTTTGGAATTGGGAGCAGTGAGGTTTCAATAGTACCAAGAGATTAGAAATATGTCGAAGTATTTTCGGGGCTGTAATTATGAGCGCTACAGATTCACAAGTAGATGCCAGGAGACCAAAAACATGTCAAATTATATTTTCGGCAGGAATTGTAAGCGCCAAAGATTCACAAGTACTAGGAGACCAGAAACATGTTTGAATGTTACCGAGGCTGGAATTGTGAGTGGTTAACATTTTAAAATACCAGGAGAACCAAAACATAGCGAAGTTTTTTTCTGGACCGGAGTTATGAGCGCTAGAGATTCACAAGTTCCAGAATACCAGAAACAGAAGTAGTTCCAGAGTTGAAAGTACGGACAGTAAAGACTCACAAACCATCAGAAAAGAATCATGAAGGTGAATATCCGAGAATGAGAAAATGGGACAAAGAAGTTTCGCGCCACCTCTAAAGTCTACGCAGACGAAGTCGCGGGCGAAGTGCTAGTTTATAATATTAGTAGGATTTGTCTATACTCTGTTTTGTTTGCGTCACGTTTAAAAAAGTACAAAACGAATGTACATAAGTTTTACACATAACCTGATAGGAGTTGTAGCAAATTTCTAGAAGAAATCAACGTATTATTCTACGTTATGCAGATACACGCAGTGCCATCTATTGACGGACATATTACTATCGACAGCTTGAAAATCACACTAGAAAATATTTTTTTATGTATCACTTTTACAGCTGCTTAAAGAAGTAATTATTTTAATACCTTAAAAAAGTATCGGTCTGAATGCACTTATATTCCTAGGTAGTAATAAAAATTAAAACAAACTCCAAACTTATATTTTAACAGTTCAACTTCATATTCCATAGATGGCGTTGTACATTTGATCTCATTTTTTGAATCGCAGTATTAATATAATATTGGTCAACAGGCGCAGGCTAGCATTTGCTAAGTTTTGCTAAAGTTGCCCAGTACTGGGCCTACACGGCCTTGGAGCCAAGGGGCACGTTATATCACCCACGAGCAGGTGGCGAAGTCCCATGATAGAGGAGTCGAAAGAATTGCATTAGCTCCGCTGAAATTGGATTTCTGTGTTTTAAAAACATAAAATTATTTCAATTGCCCTGAAAAAAAAAAACAACTTGATTCATCAAGTAGTTTCAAGGAGATTGTTCGTTTATTTTAGAAGATAGCCTGTGCTATCCCGTTGCTTCACAGCATGAATTCATTTCTTCTACCATTTGTACGGAGAACTCACCGATCAAGCATCAACCATCAAAACGTAGTATTGACAAATGTTTCTGGAGAATATAAGGAATATATTTTCAAGAAAACGGCCATGGAAGAAAATAATACACATCATCCGATTAAGTTTTATGATTTCTATTCACTAGTTATTTCTCCAGTTGATCAAGGGGAACTGTTGGTAGATCCCTAGGCAATAAAGCCATAGACGAACTCTCGAAGAGAGGTTCCGAGATGGTAGTGCTGGACCCGTACCCACTCCTCCTCCTACTTTTTCCATAGTTTCGTATATGAGTTTGGCAGAGATCAACTTCGTGACAGCAAATGGTCGCAGGCTACATTATTGCAGGCAGTCAAAACTGGCAACGTTAAGCCTATACACGCGACTAACTAAACGACTTCTCAGCTCAAGTAAAAATACCCTCCGAATAATAATAGGTATAATTACGGGTCATTGGCCCCTAAAAAACATCTTTTCACCTGCTTCCGTAGGAGAATGCCCATTGCAGTCCCTGCAAGTGGTCCCCGGCTGGTGCTAATCAGGTGACACTAACCGGTGGTAGGTTTCGGCCGTTGACTTGCGACCACTCACTGGGCAAAGACGTACCGCCAAGTGGCCTAGCCACATTCCGGTACGATGCTCAGTGTAGCCAATCCAGAGGAGTTGGGTCGAAATAGTTGTTCCGATTGTAGCGAAATAAAAGATGTTGTCTTCGCTAGTCACACGTATATTAATTTGAATAGAATCAAAACCAAATAGTGAATATAAAAAAAGATATAAAAAACAGAAAATTTTAATAAAACTTTAAAGATGCCACGTCGGTGAATTATTTAGTTGGTAATAAATGATTAAAAACGCAAAAAAGACTTAAGCACGTTTTCCAAATTTGTAAATGATACCTTTCTAGAAACAAACGTACTTCTAAACCAGTGATTGCAATCAATAATAATAACCATTATTGCCATTAGTCAACAGGTTCGTCGTTCCCGAAGGGATCTGTCGACATGCTGGATAGAATATAAGAAGGCCTATGACTCAGTGGCATGGCTCATGAGGGTGCTGGAATTGTACAAATTTTTGATGCAGTTCTACGCACCTTCCTGATGTCGTGTATGGGGCAATGGAAGACGGTCCTTCACTATACAGGGTGTCGACAGACCCAGGCAAACAGCGAACCGATAAGGATCGAGCGTGGCATATTTCAGGGTGACAGTCTGAGTCCACTGTGGTTTTGTCTGGCTCTCAACCCTCTCAGTACATTGCTGGAGGGTTCGCGCCAAGGCTACCGGTTGAGAAGAGGTGGTCAGGTCATATCGCACCTCCTTTACATGGATGACTTGAAACTCTTTGCTCCTAACAATTTGCAACTGATGAAACTACTGAAGGTAACAGAAACCTTCAGTAGCGCCATCAGGATGGAATTTGGTTTGGACAAATGTGCAGTCATGCATGTCAAGCGAGGGGAGATTATGGAATCCGTGGGAATCCAACTCTCGGAATCCATACACCTAAGGTCCCTCTCCTAAACCGAGTCTTACAAGTATTTGGGTATGTCGGAAGCGTTAGGCATCAGTGCTGCTGACATGAAACAATCGTTGAAGGAGCGCTTCTTTGGCCGCCTGAACAAAGTACTTAACAGTCTTTTATTAGGCGGAAACAAGGTGCGCGCCTTTAACGGTTGGGTCATGCCAGTTTTGATGTACTCTTTTGGCATACTCAAATGGACTCAGACGGAACTTGACGCCGTGGATAGGAGGGTACGCCGAGAGGGCGCGATGAGGCTGTATATCCCGCGGAAGTGCGGGGGTCGTGGCTTCTTAAATGCTAAGACCCTGCACAACCGCTAGGTATGCAGATGTGCGAGTTCATACGTTCTGCATCAAGCGCACACGACCAACCCGCGCCGCGCGCAGTTCGACACTGAGCGCGGTCATTTTTTTTTTTTTTATGTGTGGCCTCTCGCAGGTCAACCTAGGAGGTTGTCGACTGCTTAACCGGACTTTCCTGTGGTGGCCTTAATATAAATATTAAAGCCTCCAGCCAGGGCTTATTTTAAACTTACAAACTAAGCGACTACACGCTAAGGGCACCCCCTGTGGGGTACGGACCTCGGCTTAGGGCGTCGCTGGTGGGAGGACAGGTAGAGACGGGCTGGATCGAATATTGATTATTTAGGGGCGAATTTAAAACTACAGGCTCAGCGGCGCGGGCTGCCTCGAGCAAAGGTCGAGGTGGACATTGAAGGAAAGATCGCGACGGGCCTCGGCGGCGAGGGCGAAAGGACGGCGGTCTTGTTTTGAGTGTGCTAGTTTCTTTACGACTTTCTTGTAGAAGAGTGGTAGAGTCATCAGGAATGGTTAAGGTGTGCCTCGGACGGCGGATCTTTGAGATGCGGGAGGGTTCGTATCGGGCTGCCGATGCGATAAGGGGGTTGCGGTGTTTGACAGCAGTATCGAAGAAACGCTTAGTAATGCGTTTCATGAACTGCTGTATGGTGGGCAATTTGAGATCTACGTGGAGAGTCTCATTGCGGACATAGTAGGGGGCTCCCGTGATCTTACGGAGGAAACGGTTTTGGAGCGTCTGCATCCTATGGAGGTGATGTGGCTTTGCGTGTGCAAAGACAGCGCAAGCGTACGTCATGATGGGACGGATGACCGCGGTGAACAGTCGCAATTTGCACTTGAGTGACAATTTGCTGCGGGCGGTCGTGATAAAGTGAAGCCTTCCCTGGGCGAAGGCGGCGCGTGAACGGGCCTGCCTTATGTGCTCAGCGAAGGTGAGGTGTCTGTTCAGGATGAACCCCAGGTATTTGGCTTGCTTCTCCCAAAGGATCGGCTTGCCATACATGGTGATCGGACGGGGGGAAGGGGGTTTATGCCGCGGTTTTGAAAACAGAACCGCTTGACTCTTATCAGGGTTTACTTCTATTCTCCACTTTCTGAACCATCTGCCCAAGATGTTCGCGTAAGTTTGGAGAGTGCGAGCGATAGAGTCAGGGTCACGACCGCTATAGTACATGGCCGTGTCGTCTGCGAAAAGGGCCAACTGAGCCTTATTACTTTTAGGCATATCGCTGGTGAACAGCGTAAATAATAGGGGGGATAACACTGAGCCCTGGGGGACTCCTGCTCGGATGGGGTGAGGGGACGAGAGTGCACCCTCGATTCGATAGCGAAAGGTGCGGTTTGACAAAAAGTCTCGCAAGATGAGCACGAGGCGGTCTGGCACGCCGAGTTGGTATAGCTTGTAAATTAAGCCATTGTGCCAGACTTTGTCAAATGCTTTCGCTATGTCAAAGAACAAGGCGCCCGTCATCGAGCCACGCTGGAAGCCAGCGCTTGGGTGTTCGACGATGCGGTGCACTTGTTGGATGCACGAGTGTTCGGTTCGAAAACCAAACTGCTCTTCAGGGATAAGACTCTTTGCTTCGGCAAAATCTTTGAGCCGCTTGTAAATAAGCCTCTCGTAGACTTTACCGAGAACGTTGAGTAGACTGATGGGACGGTAACTGGCGGGATCAGACTTGGCCTTGCCTGGTTTCCCTTGCCTGGTTTGGATACCGATAACGGTGGCCTGTTTCCATGCTTGGGGGAAGATGTTATTGCTTAATGCGCCATTGAAGATGGCAGTCATTAGCACTATGAGTTGGGCGGGGAAGAGTTTGAACATCTTGTTGGTGATGCCGTCGGAGCCAGGGGCTTTCCTAGGCTGAAGCCTTTTGATGATATTCTCCACCTCTTCAAGAGTGACGGGGAGTAGAGGATCATCAGGATCTTCGACTGGTGGGAGGGAAGCCCTACGTTCGACTTCGGCATTCACGATATCGAGGTGAGCTTTGTCTACTGGTTGAGAGCTGGGGGAACATTGGGACTCTAGGCTGTCGGCTAGACATTCCGCTTTATCAGAGTTGAAAATGCGACACTCTTGTCGGGGCGGATGAGAGGGGGCATTGTGGCCTCTTCTTTGGATCGTAACTTCCTCTGAAGTTGCCAAAAGGCGAGGTGGGCGGGCTCGAGTTCGCTTAGCGTCTTGTCCCAGCGCGCGGTACGCAGCTCAGCAGTGCGTTTCCTCACAGCACGCTGCAAGTTGCGCATATGAGCTTTGTTTGCGTCACAGGGAAAATAACTGTACGCACGGATGGCTGCGTTCTTCTCGGTTATCAGACTCCGTACATCGTCCGGGAGCTGCCAGCGGTGGTCTTCGTCCACTGGAATCTCCCTTGAACATTCATTCAAGACGGATTGTACGTGATCCGTAAGCAAGTCGATCGCCGCTGTCGTGTCAGCGACTGAGACAATATGGTCGGGGATGGCGTCTAGGTGAGGCGACGTGGTGGATTTCAGTCTTTCGCTTACTTTCCTCCAGTCGGTGATCACGTGAGACGGGGGAGGCTGGTCGGGATCGAGCTGGCCCGAGCGGGAGCCTAGGTGCATGATCACTGGACGGTGATCAGAATTGAGCTCGTGAAGCGCGTCTATAGATTGTAAACGGAGGTTTACATTCTTCAGCAACGCCACATCGAGGACATCGGGATTCTGGTTGGGATCGTGAGGGAAGTGAGTGGGAGTCATCGGAGCGATGACGTTATAGTTTAGGGTTTCACCTAGGTTGTACACTAACCTGCCTCTGGCATTTGCAGTGTTGCAGTTCCACGCGGCATGCTTGGCATTGAGGTCACCCGCTAAGATAACGGAGTCACTCAAGCCAAAGACGTCATGGAGGCTTGCGAATGTGCAACCGGTGCCCAAAAAGGGAGACCGTGCTGACCCTGCCCATTACCGTCCGATCGCCATTACCTCCATCCTTTGCAAGGTTATGGAAAGGGTTCTGAACAGTAAGCTGCTGACCTACCTTGAAGACAATGATCTCCTCAGTGACCGTCAATATGGCTTTCGCCGGGGACGGTCAACTGGCGATCTTCTTGTGTATGTCACGCACTGCTGGGGCGAGGCCATCGAGAGACACGGCGAAGCACTTGCCGTGTCGCTCGACATCTCGAAGGCCTTTGACAGGGTTTGGCACGCAGGTCTACTGAGCAAGCTTCCTGCTTATGGCATCCCAGCTGGTTTTTGTAGCTGGATATCAGACTTCCTGAGTGAACGGTCGATCCGAGTAGTCGTTGACGGCTGCTCCTCTGACCTCATGGCTATTGATGCTGGAGTTCCTCAGGGATCTGTTCTCTCTGCAACTCTTTTCCTGCTGCACATCAATGACTTACTTCAGCTTGGTCTTGTTGGGTACGCAGATGACAGTACGGTTTCAGAGAGATACTTGTCCAGCGCAACAACCAGCGGGGATGAAGTTCGTTCCTTGAGAGAGGCCATGGTAGAGCGGACAAATTTGACCTTAAGCCTTGTCTCCCAGTGGGGTGATGACAATGTGGTCACTTTTAACGCCACCAAAACACAGGCGTGTCTTTTTACCGCAAAAAGGAGTCGTTTTGACCAAACTCCTACTTTTCGGGGTGCATCTGTTCCTGTGAGTGATCGGCTCGAGCTCCTAGGCATGGAGTTGACATCCAGTATCAACTTCGGCACCACCATCGAGTACAAAGCCCAAACGGCGGCCAAAAAGCTGGGCAT
The DNA here is from genome assembly GCA_947578705.1 of Lacanobia wlatinum. NCBI lineage: Eukaryota > Metazoa > Arthropoda > Insecta > Lepidoptera > Noctuidae > Lacanobia > Lacanobia wlatinum. Next base: position 2,329,200 of record OX388022.1, on the reverse strand, counting down.
CCTAAATAGGGTGAAGCGATACTTCAGGCCTGGACAGCTTTTAACCCTATATAAAGCGCAAGTCCGATCCTGCATGGAGTATTGTAGCCACCTTTGGGATGGCTCAGCTAAGTATCAGCTTGCCGCGCTTGACTCGGTGGAACGCAGAGCTAAGAGGCTCATCGGTGACGTAAAACTGGTGGATGCCAAGCTGCATAGCTTGGCTCATCGCCGTAAGGTTGCCTGCTTGTCGGTCTTCTACAGATTGTACTTCGGTGAGTGTGCCCAAGAACTCCACGACACAACACAACTCCACTCAACTCCACGAGTGCCGCCGCCGTGACAACGCGACCTATCGTTGCGAACTATGCGGTAGTTGGCAATTTTAGGATCGTTGCGGTGGGGTTTTAGGAATGTTTCCTGTATGAGGAGGATGTCTAGCTGATGATCGCGGAGGAATTTTGCGATCTCATCGCGCTGGTTGCTAATGCCATTGGCATTGAAAAACCCTAGTTTGAGTGATCTGGGCCTGGTGGTGTTGATGCGTGACTTATCCATTGATTAGTCATCAATTGCATCCATGGCGTCCAGAGCGTCCGTAATAGACTTATAGGCGGTGAAGATCACATGCGCCTTTCTGGTAGAGAGTTTCAATTGACCATCGTTTCCTCTGGTCGCATTTAACTCGTCGGACATGGCCCTTGCAGCACGGGTCATGAACAAGCTGTAGGCATCCAGGATTGTGGGGCCCACACCAGGGTTCTTGACCGTGTTGGTCGGAGGAATGGGACGCACTTGCACTGTTGCGGGAACAACAGTGCACTGAGGCGCAGGCTGGGAAACAGCAGTGCGCTGTGGCGCAGACTGGGGAGCAGCTGGGACAACGGAGGTCGCAGGCGCGGGGGTCGGCGCTGGAATGGGCGTAGCCATTAGCGCTGGGATGGGCTGGGAGGAGGAGGCCACCAAAGCTGGGAATGCCTTTTGGTGGTTGAGCTGGTTCCACGGAGAGGGCCTCTGTGGAGCTAGCCGGTCGGGCAACTGAGAGGAGGGTTTTATCTCTGGGCCTGATTCGCGTAGCTGGCGGGCATTGGCACGCTTTGCCAGTTTGGGGGAGATCTTTGGGGCTTTGGGACACCCACGATAATTTGCCGGGTGACCGGACTGGCCGCATAGTACGCAGCTGGGAGGCTCTGCGCACTGTGAGCGGTCTTTGGGGCGAGGGCACTCGCTGGTTCTGTGCTCATCCAGACACTTGACGCATCTGGGTTTCGCGTAGCAGTTACGCTGCGAGTGCCCATATAGTTGGCAGCGGTGACACTGGCCAACTACTGTCGGGCGGAAAGGCTTCTCAATTTGGATGCCGGAGATGTTGCAAACCGATTTTATTTTAAAAATCGGGTGGTGGCCCTCGGTGGGGTCGCATACAACCAGCACCATGTCATACAGGTCGCCTCCCCTTGCTTTGTGCAAGCGGTGGACGGCGGACACTGGGACGGACTGTGCAAGGAGATCCTCTTTGACGTCGTCAGTAGAGATCTCCTTTGGGATACGTCTTATCACTACTCGGGTAGGCGTATCCTCTGGGAGAGTATACGTGTGAAAGGAAATGTCCCTTTCACGTAGGGCACGGGTTAGGTCCCGGTAATCACTAGCTGTCGGGACAACAACTTTGATGCCATTTTGGCAGGCTTTCGCATTTGTGTAGTTGATCTTGCGATCAACACACATCTTCGAAACACCGGTCCATTTCGCCTTGTCTTGAATGTACACAGGCGGTGGGGGCGTTGCTTCTTTTGGGAAGCAGAGGCGGGGGTATTGGGACTGGTCGGTCGTCTTGCCTGCGCTGCTGGGGCAGTGGAGGTAGAGGGGGTGGGGGTCTTAGAAGACGCCACGGACTTCTTGGCCTTGTTGGCTTGGGAAGTTTTGGCTTTCTTCTTCCTCTTTCCTCCTGAGGTGACTATCTGAAAGTCATCCTCAGAGGAAGAGGCATCAGAAGAGCTGCCTTCTGAGTCAGAAGGCGGGTTCGAGCATGGCACGGATGTGTCCATGTCTATCGGGTCGTTGGGCGACTCTATTGTTGACTGAACAGAGTTTGTGGGAACGGGGGCGGAAGCCGCGGTGTCTTTTGTCTTTGGGACAATAGAGGGTTTAGCGGCGGCAGCAACAAAGGCCGGTTTCTCGGAAGGGACGGGGGCGGGAGCCGCGGTGTCTTTTGTCTTTGAGACAGTAGAGGGTTTGGCGGCGGCGGCGACAAAGGCCGGTTTCTTAGAAGGAACGGGGTTGCGAGCCTCGGTGTCTATTGTCTTTGAGACAATAGAAGATTTAGCGGCGGCGGCAACAAAGGCCGGCCTCTTGGTAGGGACGGTGGCGACTAGCGGTACCGGTTTCGGTACCCAACTTGAAGCGGCTTGTCTTTCTACAAGCGGGGGAGATAGGGGACTTTCTTGAGCGTCGCTAAAATCAGCGACACTCGACTCGATGGCCGGAGGTGCATGTTGCATCTCCGTGAATTTCTTGCCATATTTAGCAAGAAATTCGGGGTCTTTTAAGAGGACCTCTTTGACGAACGCTATAATAACGGCGTCCGTCATTATGAAGGGGGAATTTTAGGGGAAATGGTGGAATTCCCCCGAGGGGGACCTATTCCTAGTTCCTATGCCTAGCTCCCCGGGTGGACGGGCCCAGGGATGTGTAACCCTCCCAGTCGGGTATAGACTGGGAGGTGAGTACCTACTGGTGAGCCCTAAGCTTGTAACCGGTCGCCAATCTTATTGTGCGAACTGGGCCCTAACTGGGTCTAGAGTGAAGGGGTAGACACACCCAACCAGCTCTAGGTGTGTAGCTGCAAGAGAGCGGGGTTAAGCGGTTGGTCGCGAGTAGGAGGCCCCCCAAGGCCGCGGGTCCAACGCCCTTCCGACTTTACCTAAGCCCTGAAGGGGTTAGGTAGGTGTGTCGGGTCCACACCACTTGATTTCGTTGGCACCGTAAGGTTTCCCACCAAGTACCACGAAACTGTGGATTTTCCCTGAAAGGGCACTACGTTTTTTGAACTATTACTAAAAGAAATAGATGTCGTCCGCTGCCTTGAAAAAGGCGGCTTCGGATCGGGTGTAGTGGTCGGCGACCACTGATGATGTCACGGCGAGAGCGGGACGGAGCGAACACACACTGACAGCGCGGGGAGCGGCACGTCCGTCACGGGCGGGCGTCGGGCGCGGAATGTGACTGAGCGCGGTCAGCCCGTGCGGCCGTATTAATAATGCGCAGGAGCCACCGAGGACAGCGGCGCTAGTGAATTGGACGTGCGCTCACGACGATCACCTTGGAGTCACTGAGCGGCGCACTGGCCGCAACTAGTTTTTATATAGCGAGGTAAACACGGATTGGCTGATCATTTTCTAAGGCAGGAGTTTCGCCAATTAGAATTTAGTAGGGTTAAGTAAAATTGTATATATTCAGGTGTCAAAATAAATTCTTGGTTATTCTCAATATTGGTCTTTTATTAAATAGTCCAAGCAGCACCCATATTGGTGACCCCGACGTGATATTAAGGAGCAGTTTGACGACGCCTTGACTGTGTCAGCAAATAGCGACAAGCAAATATCTGCTATAGCTCTGCAAGCGAAGATTCCTCCGTTCTGGCGTGCGCAAACAAAGCTCTGGTTTTTTCAATTTAAAGCCGTGATAGGACCATACAAGACCAGCGACGAACAAAAATTCAACTTGGTGATTGCCGTTTTGGAGAGACAAGACATCGAACAAATTAGCGATATCATCTGTAAACCCCCAGAAGCAGGAAAATACAACGCGGTGAAGAATCGTTTGCTGTCGGTTTATGAAGAGTCCGAGTCAAGACAATTCCAGAAGCTTTTGAGTGGATTAGAGCTCGGAGATCAGAAGCCAACTCAACTACTGAGGGTGATGCGCGATCTGGCTGCAGAAAAAGTACCTGACAACGCGCTCAAAATATTATGGATGGGTCACTTACCATCCCAAGTTCGTGCAGTTTTGTCAGTCAATACGGAATCATCTCTAGACACTCAAGCAATGATGGCGGATAAGATGATGGAGCATACAGACCAAACAATCGCAGAAGTCAGCCAGGAAATCTCTTCCCCTAGCACCAGCAGCAGTCAAGATCAGCAGTTTCAACTACTCACTAAAGAAATAGAAAAACTCACCCTTGAAATTTGCGCCCTAAGGAAGGAGAACAGTGGTTATCGTCGTCCAGCTCGTCGGAATAATTACCGTTCCAGATCACGGTCCCACTCAAGAATAAGGCCTGGCAAGAAACCCGGAGATCCAGACTGGCAGTGCTACTATCATCATCGTTTCGGAAATAAGGCAAAAAAGTGTGAATCACCATGTTCAAGAAAACCAACGGAAAACTGAAGACCACATCGACTGTGGCGGATGTCGGTGTAGCGAATATTAATAACCGCCTATGTATAACTGATCTCAACACAAGAGAGAGATTTTTAGTCGACACTGGTGCAGATCTATCGGTGTTAGCCGTTAAAAATAAGCGAACACCAATAGAAACATCATATAGATTATTCGCTGCCAACAACACACCGATCAAGACATATGGAGAAAAAACTTTAGACCTAAACTTTGGACTACGACGCAACTACAAGTGGACATTTATCATAGCGGATGTGAAGACATCAATTCTCGGAGCCGATTTCCTAAGACATCACAGATTGCTGGTGGACCTACATAGCAAGTAGCTTAAAGACAGTTTGACTGAGCTCTCAGTGAACACAATGGCGATTCACACCACTCAAGATACAACGCTTTACGTAGTCGAACCACGTCATCGCTATCATACGCTGCTACAGGAATTCGCTGATGTGCTCAAGCCTATGACACCCACTAAGGAAATCAAGCATAAAGTGAAGCACCACATCGAGACCACTGGACCCCCACTCTTCACAAGACCTCGCCCGCTGTCGCCGAATAAATACAAAGCGGCAAAAGCGGAGTTTGAAGCAATGATAGCAATGGGCATATGTCAGCCATCAAAGAGTCCGTGGGCCAGCCCGATGCATGTGGTGACAAAGGAAGATGGAAGTCTTCGCATTTGTGGTGATTATCGTCGCTTGAACACAGCAACGCTTCCCGATCGTTACCCAATTCCTAGAATTCAGGACTTTACCTATCAATTAAATGGCAGGAAGATCTTCTCGAAAATAGACCTGAAAAAGGCATTTTTCTGGATTCCAATCGCAGAAAACGGCGTAGAAAAAACGGCAATCACGACACCCTTTGGCTTATTTGAGTTTCGCCGCATGCCATTCGGATTGCGTAATGCACCACAGACGTTTCAACGATTTATGCATGAAGTCCTACGAAGCCTGGATTACTGCTGTTACTGTTTCATCGATGATGTACTTGTCTATTCTGAAACACGAGAGAAGCATGAAGATCACCGGCGACTTGTTCTGAAACGATTGTCGGATTATGGAATAGGAATCAACTTGGAGAAGTGCCAATTCGGTGAAAAGAAGCAAAATTTACTAGGCTACGAAGTCACAGAAAGCGGTATCACACCCACCGCAGAACGCGTCGAAACAATTTCAAACTACCCGAAACCAACGACGGTACAAGATCTTCGACGCTTCCTCGGAATGGTTAACTTTTACCATGACTGTTTACCTAAGCAAGCTGAGAAACAAATGGAACTGAATAAGCTGCTTCATAATAAAAAGAAGAACGACAAGACGCCTATTATCTGGAACCCGACGTTGGATGAAGCTTTTTTTAAATGCCGCCAAAGCATATCTGAGGCTGTTCAACTAACACATCCGGTTCAAAATGCCCCATTATGCATCATGACAGATGCATCGAAAATCAGTGTTGGCGCAGCCCTGCATCAGAAGATAGACAACATTTGGAAACCACTTTTTTTCTTCTCCAAGAAGCTGAGTGACACCCAGTCAAGATATAGCGCATACGATCGCGAGCTATTGGCTATCTATATGGCTGTCAAACATTTTAGAAGATTGATTGAAGGAAGTGATGTTGTGGTGTATACTGACCACAAACCCCTTAATTACGCTTTGACTAAATCCACAAGCTCAAGCGACACTCGAAAACGGGAACGGCAACTCCATTTTATAAGCCAATTCTGCAGCAAGATCGAGTACATTCAAGGAAGTGAAAACACTGTTGCCGACGCATTATCTCGTATCTCTGCCATTGCTTGCCCATCCGTTATCAACTTCAGTCACCTGGCAGAAGAACAAAGTCGAGACGAAGATTTGAGCCGTCTGTTGAAACAACAAAATCTTCACTTCATCAAAATAACGCTACCTGGAACGAAGAAACAAATCTACTGCGAAAACACAACTAAGACTCCGCGGCCGTACTTACCAAAATCATTTCGTGAGACTGCCTTCAAAGCGCTTCACGAACTAAGTCACCCCGATATCCGCACGACAAGAAAAATGGTCACTGACAAGTACTTTTGGCCTGGAATGAACAAGGAAATCTCTTCATGGTCGCGATGCTGCACTTCATTTCAAAGTTCTAAAGTTCACCGACATACGATAACGCCACTGGTACAGTTTCCAGAATCAAGCAGATTTGAACAAATTCATTTGGACATTGTTGGACCGTTAACACTATCAGAAGGCTACCAATACCTAGTCACAATGATCGACCGATGCTCCAGATGGCCTGAGGCGGTACCAGTCAGTGATATAAGCGCGGAAACCGTTGCTCGAGTTTTATACGATACATGGATTACTCGCTTCGGTTGTCCAATGCGCATTACTACGGACCAAGGGCGGCAGTTCGAGTCATTATAATTCCAAAAACTAATGGACAAACTTGGAATTTCAAGAATTCGCACTACTGCCTACCACCCACAAGCTAATGGACTTGTAGAAAGATTTCATCGAACGCTCAAAACGGCACTAATCGCAAGAGGCAAACGTCAACAATGGGTTCAAGAATTATCAACTGTATTACTTGGATTACGCAACGCCATTCATAAAGAAACAAACTACAGCCCCGCTACTATGATTTATGGCACTTCATTAAGGTTACCTGCAGATGTTTTCGTACCAGTGAAGATAAGAAATGAAGACCCGTTATGGTTACGTCATCTAACAGAATCAATGGCATCACTTAATGAACAATGCGCACATGGTACATCGGAACGGCAACAGCGCACGACCTATGTACCGAAACAGCTGTCGACCTGCACACACGTATTTATGCGTGTCGATCACTCAAGAAAAACATTAACACCGCCGTATGAAGGACCTTATGAAGTTATCGAAAAACATCACAAGTACTTTAAAATACTTTTGCCCAACCGAGAAATGGTGGTGTCATTGGATCGACTGAAGCCTGCCCACATACTGCCAGCAGCCACTGAAGATACGAAGGCAGAAACAACAGCAGCAGCGGCAGCGACGGAAGAAAGCCCATACGTTACCCGTTCCGGCAGGGTTGTTAAACCTACAAAAAATGTCGGTTTTCTTGAAGGGGGATACTGTGGGAGTTCATACGTTCTGCATCAAGCGCACACGACCGACCCGCGCCGCGCGCAGTTCGACACTGAGCGCGGTCTTATTTTTTTATATTTATTTTTATGTGTGGCCTCTCGCAGGTCAACCTAGGAGGTTGTCGACTGCTTAACCGGACTTTCCTGTGGTGGCCTTAATATAAATATTAAAGCCTCCAGCCAGGGCTTATTTTAAACTTACAAACTAAGCGACTACACGCTAAGGGCACCCCCTGTGGGGTACGGACCTCGGCTTAGGGCGTCGCTGGGGGGAGGACAGCTAGGGACGGGCTGGATCGAATATTGATTATTTAGGGGCGAATTTAAAACTACAGGCTCAGCGGCGCGGGCTGCCTCGAGCAAAGGTCGGGGTGGACATTGAAGGAAAGATCGCGACGGGGCTCGGCAGCGAGGGCGAAAGGACGGCGGTCTTGTTTTGAGTGTGCTAGTTTCTTTACGACTTTCTTGTAGAAGAGTGGTAGAGTCATCAGGAATGGTTGAGGTGCGCCTCGGACGGCGGATCTTTGAGATGCGGGAGGGTTCGTATCGGGCTGCCGATGCGATAAGGGGGTTGCGGTGTTTGACAGCAGTATCGAAGAAACGCTTAGTAATGCGTTTCATGAACTGCTGTATGGTGGGCAATTTGAGATCTACGTGGAGAGTCTCATTGCGGACATAGTAGGGGGCTCCCGTGATCTTACGGAGGAAACGGTTTTGGAGCGTCTGCATCCTATGGAGGTGATGTGGCTTTGCGTGTGCAAAGACAGCGCAAGCGTACGTCATGATGGGACGGATGACCGCGGTGAACAGTCGCAATTTGCACTTGAGTGACAATTTGCTGCGGGCGGTCGTGATAAAGTGAAGCCTTCCCTGGGCGAAGGCGGCGCGTGAACGGGCCTGCCTTATGTGCTCAGCGAAGGTGAGGTGTCTGTTCAGGATGAACCCCAGGTATTTGGCTTGCTTCTCCCAAAGGATCGGCTTGCCATACATGGTGATCGGACGGGGGGAAGGGGGTTTATGCCGCGGTTTTGAAAACAGAACCGCTTGACTCTTATCAGGGTTTACTTCTATTCTCCACTTTCTGAACCATCTGCCCAAGATGTTCGCGTAAGTTTGGAGAGTGCGAGCGATAGAGTCAGGGTCACGACCGCTATAGTACATGGCCGTGTCGTCTGCGAAAAGGGCCAACTGAGCCTTATTACTTTTAGGCATATCGCTGGTGAACAGCGTAAATAATAGGGGGGATAACACTGAGCCCTGGGGGACTCCTGCTCGGATGGGGTGAGGGGACGAGAGTGCACCCTCGATTCGATAGCGAAAGGTGCGGTTTGACAAAAAGTCTCGCAAGATGAGCACGAGGCGGTCTGGCACGCCGAGTTGGTATAGCTTGTAAATTAAGCCATTGTGCCAGACTTTGTCAAATGCTTTCGCTATGTCAAAGAACAAGGCGCCCGTCATCGAGCCACGCTGGAAGCCAGCGCTTGGGTGTTCGACGATGCGGTGCACTTGTTGGATGCACGAGTGTTCGGTTCGAAAACCAAACTGCTCTTCAGGGATAAGACTCTTTGCTTCGGCAAAATCTTTGAGCCGCTTGTAAATAAGCCTCTCGTAGACTTTACCGAGAACGTTGAGTAGACTGATGGGACGGTAACTGGCGGGATCAGACTTGGCCTTGCCTGGTTTCCCTTGCCTGGTTTGGATACCGATAACGGTGGCCTGTTTCCATGCTTGGGGGAAGATGTTATTGCTTAATGCGCCATTGAAGATGGCAGTCATTAGCACTATGAGTTGGGCGGGGAAGAGTTTGAACATCTTGTTGGTGATGCCGTCGGAGCCAGGGGCTTTCCTAGGCTGAAGCCTTTTGATGATATTCTCCACCTCTTCAAGAGTGACGGGGAGTAGAGGATCATCAGGATCTTCGACTGGTGGGAGGGAAGCCCTACGTTCGCCTTCGGCATTCACGATATCGAGGTGAGCTTTGTCTACTGGTTGAGAGCTGGGGGAACATTGGGACTCTAGGCTGTCGGCTAGACATTCCGCTTTATCAGAGTTGTCAAATGCGACACTCTTGTCGGGGCGGATGAGAGGGGGCATTGTGGCCTCTTCTTTGGATCGTAACTTCCTCTGAAGTTGCCAAAAGGCGAGGTGGGCGGGCTCGAGTTCGCTTAGCGTCTTGTCCCAGCGCGCGGTACGCAGCTCAGCAGTGCGTTTCCTCACAGCACGCTGCAAGTTGCGCATATGAGCTTTGTTTGCGTCACAGGGAAAAGAACTGTACGCACGGATGGCTGCGTTCTTCTCGGTTATCAGACTCCGTACATCGTCCGGGAGTTGCCAGCGGTGGTCTTCGTCCACTGGAATCTCCCTTGAACATTCATTCAAGACGGATTGTACGTGATCCGTAAGCAAGTCGATCGCCGCTGTCGTGTCAGCGACTGAGACAATATGGTCGGGGATGGCGTCTAGGTGAGGCGACGTGGTGGATTTCAGTCTTTCGCTTACTTTCCTCCAGTCGGTGATCACGTGAGACGGGGGAGGCTGGTCGGGATCGAGCTGGCCCGAGCGGGAGCCTAGGTGCATGATCACTGGACGGTGATCAGAATTGAGCTCGTGAAGCGCGTCTATAGATTGTAAACGGAGGTTTACATTCTTCAGCAACGCCACATCGAGGACATCGGGATTCTGGTTGGGATCTTTTTTTTTTTTTTTTTCAAATCAAATCAAATCAAATCAAATCGTATATTTCAAATAAACCATTTACAGGCACTTTTGAATTGTCAAGGTCGGTCAGTCCAACAAGATGAAGCTATTTGCACGTTCCAAAGCGTAGATCTCTATGGAGAAGAACGTGCAAGAAACTCCACGGACACTCTTTTAAAAAATAATAAATTGTTACAAGTTTTTGTTTACATCAAGTTGAAATTATACAAACATGTGAGAACGATGTAAAAGACGAGCAGGATAAAAGCGTCCGGGAAAAAAAAAAAGGTTCGTGAGGGAAGTGAGTGGGAGTCATCGGAGCGATGACGTTATAGTTTAGGGTTTCACTTAGGTTGTACACTAACCTGCCTCTGGCATTTGCAGTGTTGCAGTTCCACGCGGCATGCTTGGCATTGAGGTCACCCGCTAAGATAACGGAGTCACTCAAGCCAAAGACGTCATGGAGGCTTGCGAATGTGCAACCGGTGCCCAAAAAGGGAGACCGTGCTGACCCTGCCCATTACCGTCCGATCGCCATTACCTCCATCCTTTGCAAGGTTATGGAAAGGGTTCTGAACAGTAAGCTGCTGACCTACCTTGAAGACAATGATCTCCTCAGTGACCGTCAATATGGCTTTCGCCGGGGACGGTCAACTGGCGATCTTCTTGTGTATGTCACGCACTGCTGGGGCGAGGCCATCGAGAGACACGGCGAAGCACTTGCCGTGTCGCTCGACATCTCGAAGGCCTTTGACAGGGTTTGGCACGCAGGTCTACTGAGCAAGCTTCCTGCTTATGGCATCCCAGCTGGTTTTTGTAGCTGGATATCAGACTTCCTGAGTGAACGGTCGATCCGAGTAGTCGTTGACGGCTGCTCCTCTGACCTCATGGCTATTGATGCTGGAGTTCCTCAGGGATCTGTTCTCTCTGCAACTCTTTTCCTGCTGCACATCAATGACTTACTTCAGCTTGGTCTTGTTGGGTACGCAGATGACAGTACGGTTTCAGAGAGATACTTGTCCAGCGCAACAACCAGCGGGGATGAAGTTCGTTCCTTGAGAGAGGCCATGGTAGAGCGGACAAATTTGACCTTAAGCCTTGTCTCCCAGTGGGGTGATGACAATGTGGTCACTTTTAACGCCACCAAAACACAGGCGTGTCTTTTTACCGCAAAAAGGAGTCGTTTTGACCAAACTCCTACTTTTCGGGGTGCATCTGTTCCTGTGAGTGATCGGCTCGAGCTCCTAGGCATGGAGTTGACATCCAGTATCAACTTCGGCACCACCATCGAGTACAAAGCCCAAACGGCGGCCAAAAAGCTGGGCATCCTAAATAGGGTGAAGCGATACTTCAGGCCTGGACAGCTTTTAACCCTATATAAAGCGCAAGTCCGATCCTGCATGGAGTATTGTAGCCACCTTTGGGATGGCTCAGCTAAGTATCAGCTTGCCGCGCTTGACTCGGTGGAACGCAGAGCTAAGAGGCTCATCGGTGACGTAAAACTGGTGGATGCCAAGCTGCATAGCTTGGCTCATCGCCGTAAGGTTGCCTGCTTGTCGGTCTTCTACAGATTGTACTTCGGTGAGTGTGCCCAAGAACTCCACGACACAACACAACTCCACTCAACTCCACGAGTGCCGCCGCCGTGACAACGCGACCTATCGTTGCGAACTATGCGGTAGTTGGCAATTTTAGGATCGTTGCGGTGGGGTTTTAGGAATGTTTCCTGTATGAGGAGGATGTCTAGCTGATGATCGCGGAGGAATTTTGCGATCTCATCGCGCTGGTTGCTAATGCCATTGGCATTGAAAAACCCTAGTTTGAGTGATCTGGGCCTGGTGGTGTTGATGCGTGACTTATCCATTGATTAGTCATCAATTGCATCCATGGCGTCCAGAGCGTCCGTAATAGACTTATAGGCGGTGAAGATCACATGCGCCTTTCTGGTAGAGAGTTTCAATTGACCATCGTTTCCTCTGGTCGCATTTAACTCGTCGGACATGGCCCTTGCAGCACGGGTCATGAACAAGCTGTAGGCATCCAGGATTGTGGGGCCCACACCAGGGTTCTTGACCGTGTTGGTCGGAGGAATGGGACGCACTTGCACTGTTGCGGGAACAACAGTGCACTGAGGCGCAGGCTGGGAAACAGCAGTGCGCTGTGGCGCAGACTGGGGAGCAGCTGGGACAACGGAGGTCGCAGGCGCGGGGGTCGGCGCTGGAATGGGCGTAGCCATTAGCGCTGGGATGGGCTGGGAGGAGGAGGCCACCAAAGCTGGGAATGCCTTTTGGTGGTTGAGCTGGTTCCACGGAGAGGGCCTCTGTGGAGCTAGCCGGTCGGGCAACTGAGAGGAGGGTTTTATCTCTGGGCCTGATTCGCGTAGCTGGCGGGCATTGGCACGCTTTGCCAGTTTGGGGGAGATCTTTGGGGCTTTGGGACACCCACGATAATTTGCCGGGTGACCGGACTGGCCGCATAGTACGCAGCTGGGAGGCTCTGCGCACTGTGAGCGGTCTTTGGGGCGAGGGCACTCGCTGGTTCTGTGCTCATCCAGACACTTGACGCATCTGGGTTTCGCGTAGCAGTTACGCTGCGAGTGCCCATATAGTTGGCAGCGGTGACACTGGCCAACTACTGTCGGGCGGAAAGGCTTCTCAATTTGGATGCCGGAGATGTTGCAAACCGATTTTATTTTAAAAATCGGGTGGTGGCCCTCGGTGGGGTCGCATACAACCAGCACCATGTCATACAGGTCGCCTCCCCTTGCTTTGTGCAAGCGGTGGACGGCGGACACTGGGACGGACTGTGCAAGGAGATCCTCTTTGACGTCGTCAGTAGAGATCTCCTTTGGGATACGTCTTATCACTACTCGGGTAGGCGTATCCTCTGGGAGAGTATACGTGTGAAAGGAAATGTCCCTTTCACGTAGGGCACGGGTTAGGTCCCGGTAATCACTAGCTGTCGGGACAACAACTTTGATGCCATTTTGGCAGGCTTTCGCATTTGTGTAGTAGATCTTGCGATCAACACACATCTTCGAAACACCGGTCCATTTCGCCTTGTCTTGAATGTACACAGGCGGTGGGGGGCGTTGCTTATTTTGGGAAGCAGAGGCGGGGGTATTGGGACTGGTCGGTCGTCTTGCCTGCGCTGCTGGGGCAGTGGAGGTAGAGGGGGTGGGGATCTTAGAAGACGCCACGGACTTCTTGGCCTTGTTGGCTTGGGAAGTTTTGGCTTTCTTCTTCCTCTTTCCTCCTGAGGTGACTAGCTGAAAGTCATCCTCAGAGGAAGAGGCATCAGAAGAGCTGCCTTCTGAGTCAGAAGGCGGGTTCGAGCATGGCACGGATGTGTCCATGTCTATCGGGTCGTTGGGCGACTCTATTGTTGACTGAACAATAGAGTTTGTGGGAACGGGGGCGGAAGTCGCGGTGTCTATTGTCTTTGGGACAATAGAGGGTTTAGCGGCGGCAGCAACAAAGGCCGGTTTCTCGGAAGGGACGGGGGCGGGAGCCACGGTGTCTATTGTCTTTGAGATAATAGAAGATTTAGCGGCGGCGGCAACAAAGGCCGGCCTCTTGGTAGGGACGGTAGCGGCTTGTCTTTCTACAAGCGGGGGAGATAGGGGAACTGAGCGCGGTCAGCCCGTGCGGCCGTATTAATAATGCGCAGGAGCCACCGAGGACAGCGGCGCTAGTGAATTGGACGTGCGCTCACGACGATCACCTTGGAGTCACTGAGCGGCGCACTGGCCGCAACTAGTTTTTATATAGCGAGGTAAACACGGATTGGCTGATCATTTTCTAAGGCAGGAGTTTCGCCAATTAGAATTTAGTAGGGTTAAGTAAAATTATATATATTCAGGTGTCAAAATAAATTCTTGGTTGTTCTCAATATTGGTCTTTTATTAAATAGTCCAAGCAGCACCACTACAGCCTTAGGGAGTACTTCCAAGTGGCAGACGTGGGTATGCATCGAGATATAGTAGCGGTGGACAAAGGCCTTACCGCGCTCTCTTTGGCTAACGAGAACTGGCGCAAACCTGTGGTATCGGATACTAATGACCGCAGGGAGGTATAGCAGAGCAAGGAGCTTCACGGATGCTTTTATCGGGTCCTACATGGACCCGATGTAGACTTCTTAGCATCCGTAGCCTGGCTGCGTTTTGGTGACCTATTCGGGGAAACCGAAGGTTTTGTCCATGCAATTATGGACGAAGTTATGATGACGAACAACTACCGGAAATATATTGTGAAGGACGGTACGGTTGACATATGTCGGGCATGTCACCGGCCCGGAGAATCCATCCACCACATTATTTCCGGTTGTCGTAGTCTGGCTAACGGAGACTATTTGCACAGGCACAACCTTGTAGCCAGGGTTATCCACCAGCAACTTGCTCTTAAATACAATCTTGTGAAATCGGAAGTACCGTACTATAGGTATGTGCCCGACCCAGTTCTCGAAAGTGGCAATTGCACATTGTATTGGGATCGGTCTATCATCACTGACAGGACTATTATTGCCTATAAGCCTGATATAGTGGTGATAGACCGACTAGAGCGTCGCGCAATGATTGTTGATATAGCACTCCCTCGTGAAGTCTGAGAAAGATAAACAAATGAAGTATCTTGACTTGGCTCGCGAGGTTGTCGACATGTGGGATGTGAACACAGCAGTCATTGTGCCAATAGTCGTGACGGCCAATGGCATAATTGCCAAGAGCCTCGACCAACATCTCAAGAGGCTCTCGTTGGGTAGCTGGATCAAGGGCTTGATCCAGAAAGCAGTACTCCTGGACACGGCGCGTATAGTGAAGAGGTTCCTCTCTCGGGAGCCCTGACCACCGGTAGCTTGGACCCTGTTTCCGATACCGGTGAGCTACTATTTTTAAATGTTTATTTTTTATTTTTATAGAAATATTTAAAAATGTAATTTATAGGAATATTTATTACTAGCACTTCGCCCGCGACTTCGTCTGCGTAGACTTTAGAGGTGGCGCGCAACTTCTTTGTCCCATATTCTCATTCTCGGAAATCATCTTCATGATTCTTTATTCTGATAGTTTGTGAGTCTTTACTGTTCGTACTTCGCTCATAACTCCAGCCCAGAAGAAACTTTGATATGTTTCGGTTCGCCTGGTATTTTTAAATGCAAACCACTCATAATTCATCAAGCTTTGGAAATACTTCGACATGTTTCTGGTACCCTGGTACTTGCGAATCTTTAACGCTCATAATTACAGCCCGGAAACCTAACCACTCAAAATTCTAGCGCCGGAAACATTAAAACATGTTTCAGGTCTCCTGGTATCTACTTTTGTATCTGTAGCGCTCATAATTACAGCCTCGAAAATACTTCGACATGTTTCTAATCTCCAGGTACTTTTAAATCCTAACCGCTCACAATTCGAACCCTGATAATACTTCGACATGTTTCTGGTCTCCTAGTACATACTGAATCTTTAACGCTCATAATTGCTGCCCGGAAAAACCACCACATAGTTCTGTTCTTCAATCCTAACCGCTCACGACTCCAGCCCCGAAAATACTACGACATGTTTCTGATCTCTTGGTACTTTTGAATCCTAACCGCTCAAATTCCAACCCTGGAAATACTTCGAAATGTTTCTGATCTCCTGGTACATAATGAATCTTTAGCGCTCATAATTCATGCCCGGGAAAACCTTCCACATTTTTCTGTTGTTTTGTTACTTTTAAATCCTTACCGCACATATTTCTAGCGCAGAAATATTTTGACATGTTTCTGGCCTCCTGTTACTTATGAATCTTTATCATTCACAATCCTAGCCCCGAAAATACTTCGACATGTTTCTGGTCTCCTGGTACTTTTGAATTCTAACTGGTCACAATTGAAGCGCTGGAAATATTTCGACATGTTTATGGTCTCCTGGTACTTGTGAATCTTTAGCGCTCATTATTTCAGTCAAAGAAATACTACGACATGGTTCTGGTCTCCTGTCACATGTGAATCTATAGCGTTTACAATTCTAACTCGGAAAAAAATTCAACACACATATATCTGATCGACGGTTAAAAAAAAAAACAAAAAATATTCGAGCCCAAAAATACTTTAACATCGTTCTGTTCTCCCGGTACCTGTAAATCTTTGGCGCTCCCAATTTCAGCCCCGGGAACACTACGACATGTTTTTGGTCTCCTGGTACATAATGAATCTTTAACGCTCATAATTCCTGCCCGAGAAAAACGTCCACATATTTCGGAGTTCCTGGTACTTTTGAATCCATACCGCTCATAATTCTAGCACCGGAACTATTTCTACATGTTTCTGGCCTCCTGATACTTATGAATGTTTAGCATTCACAATCTTAGCCCCGAAAATACTTCGACATATTTCTGGTTACCTGGTACTTTTGAATTCTAACCGGTCACAATTCAAGCGCCGGATATATTTCGACACGTTTATGGTCTCCTGGTACTTGTGACTCTTTAGCGCTCACTATTTCAGCCAAAGAAATACTTCGACATGGTTCTGGTTTTCTGTCACATGTGAATCTATAGCGTTTACAATTCCAACCCGGAAAAAAATTTAACATACATATTCATGTACGACGGTTGAAAAAAAAACAAAAAATATTTGAGCCCAAAAACACTATAACATCGTTCTGTTCTCCTGGTACTTGTGAATCTTAAGCGCTCTCAATTTCAGCCCCGGAAATACATGTTTCTGTTCTCCTGGTACTTGTGAATTTGAAGTACTAAGGCAGCAGAAGCGCTAGGTTTCCACTTCCTCCTCAATCTCCATTAGGCCATGCCTTTTACCGGGATAAAAAGTAGCCTATGTTTGATTCCAGTATGTGAACTATATGTGTGCCAAATTTCATCCAAATCCCTTCAGCCATTTTTGCCTGATTGAGGCACAAACATACAAACATACAAACTTTCACATCCTACTAATATTATAAACTAGCACTTCGCCCGCGACTTCGTCTGCGTAGACTTTAGAGGTGGCGCGCAAATTCTTTGTCCCATATTCTTACTGTCGGAAATTCATCGTTTTTCATAGTTTGTGAATTTTCACTGTCTGTACTTTCAGCTCCGGAACTACTTTGACATGTTTCTGGTTTTAAAGATAGAATAGAAAGAAAAATGTTTATTTGGGACTCGTACAAGACATATATCGCGTATATAAACTTAAGCGCTCATAACTCAAGCCCAGAAAAAACTTCGATATGTTTCTATGGAAAAACTTCCACATTTTTCTGTTGTTTTGGTAATTTTGAATCCTTACCGCTCATATATCTAGCGCGGAAATATTTTGACATGCTTCCTGGTAATTGTGAAACTTTAGCATACACAATCCTTGCCACGAAAATACTTCGACATGTTTTTGGTCTACTGGTACCTTTGAAACCTAGCCGATCACGTTTCAAGCGCCGGAAATATTTCGACATGTTTCTGGTCTCCTGGTACTTGTGAATCTTTAGCGCTCTCAATTTCAGCCAAAAAATACTTTCACATGTTTCTAGTCTCCTGTTGTTTGTGAATCTATGGCATTTAAAATTCCAGCCCGGAAAAACATTGACTTGTACTTGTTAATCTTTAACGCTCCCAATTTCAGCCCCGGAAATATTATAATTTCTGTTCTCCTGGTACATTTGAATCTGAAGTACTAAGGCAGCAGAAACTCAAAGTTTCCACTTCATCCTCTGTCTCTGTTAAGCCATGTAACTTACTGGGATAAAAAGTAGCCTATGTTTGATTCCAGGATGTGGACTATATGTGTGCCAAAATTCATCCAAATCCGATCAGCCATTTTTGCCTGATTGAGGCACAAACACAAACATACAAACATACAAACATACAAACATACAAACATACAAACATACAAACATTCACATTTATAATATTAGTAGGACTAGCACTTCGCCCGCGACTTCGTCTGCGTAGACTTTAGAGGTGGCGCGCAAATTCTTTGTCCCATATTCTTATTCTCGGAAATTCATCGTTTTTCATTGTTTGTGAGTTTTTACTGTCCGTACTTTCAGCTCCGGAACTACTTCGACATGATTCTGGTTTTAAAGATAGAAAAGAAAGAAAAATGTTTATTTGGGACTCGTACAAGGCTTATATCGCGTCTATAAACTTAAGCGCTCATAACTCCAGCCCAGAAAAAACTTCGATATGTTTCGGTTCTTCTGGAATTTTTAAATGCTATCCACTCATAATTCCAGCTTCGGAAATACTTCGACATGTTTCTGTTTTCCTTCTTCAATTTTGAATCCTAACCACTCAAAATTCCAGCGCAAGAAACTTTTAATCATTTTTCTGGTCTCCTAGTACTTGTGAATCTATAGCGCTTACAATTCCTGCCAAAAATATAATTTGAAATGTTTTGGTGTCCTGGTACTTTTGTAAGTATCTATAGTGCTCATTATTCCAGCCCCGAAAATGCTTCTACATATTTCTGATCTCCTGGTGCTTTTGATTCCTAACTGCTCACAATTCCAATCCTGGAGATACTTCGTCATGTTTCTGGTCTCCTGGTACATAATGAATCTTTGGCGCTCATAAATCCTGCCCGGGAAAAACATCCACATTTTTCTGTTGTTTGGTAATTTTGAATTCTTACCGCTCATATATCTAGCGCGGAAATATTTTGACATGTTTCAGGCTTCCTGGTAATTGTGAAACTTTAGCATACACAATCCTAGCCACGAAAATACATCGACATGTTTTTGGTCTCCTGGTACCTTTGAAACCTAGCCGCTCACGTTTCCAGCGCCGGAAATATTTCAACATGTTTTCGGTCTCCTGGTACTTGTGAATCTTCAGCGCTCACAATTTCAGGCAAAAAAATACTTTCACATGTTTCTAATCTCCTGTTGTTTGTGAATCTATGGCATTTACATTTCCAGCCCGGGAAAAACATCGACATACATATTTCTGTTTGACTGTTAAAAGGTTAAATAAAAAATATTCAAGCCCAAAAATATCATTGTTCTGTTCTCCTAGTAGTTGTGAATCTGTAGCGCTCATTATTCCAGCCCCGAAAACACTTCTACACGTATCTGATCACCTGGTACTTTAGAATCCTAAATGCGCACAATTCCAACCCTAGAAATACTTCATGTTTGTGGTCTCCTGGTACATAATGAATCTTTAACGCCCATAATTCCTGCCCGGGAAAAAATTTCACATTAATCTGTTTTTATGGTAATTTTGAATCCTTACCGCTCATATATCTAGCGCGGAAATATTTTGTCATGTTGCTGGCTTCCTGGTACTTATGAATCTTTAGGATTCACATACCTAGCTCCGAAAATACTTCGACATGTTTCTGGTGTCCTGGTAATTTTTAATTCTAACCGGTTATAATTCCAGTGCCGAAAATAATTTGACATGTTTATGGTCTCCTGGTACTTCTGAATCTTTAGCGATCATAATTTCAGCCAAAGATATAGTTCTTCAACATGTTTCTGGTCATGTGAATCTATAGCGTTTACAATTCTAGCCCAGAAAAATCTTCAAAATACATATTTCTGTTCGACGGTTAAAAAAATATATATTCTAGCCCAAAAATACTATAACACTAGCACTTCGCCCGCGACTTCGTCTGCGTAGACTTTAGAGGTGGCACGCAACTTCTTTGTCCCATATTCTCATTCTCGGACATTCACCTTCATGATTCTTTTCTGCTAGTTTGCGAGTCTTTACTGTCCGTACTTTCAGCTGCAGAACTACTTCGACATGTTTCTGGTATTCTGGTACTTGTGAATCTTTAGCGCTCATAACTCCAGCCCAGAAAAAAACTTCGTTATGTTTCGGTTCTCCTGGTATTTTTAAATGTTAAACCACTCACAATTCCAGCTTCGGAAATACTTCGACATGTTTCTAGTTTCCTGGTACTTGTGAATCTTTTACGCTCATAATTACAGCCCAGAAAAAACCGCTATATGTTTCTGTTCTTGTGGTACTTTTGAATCCTTACTACCACTCAAAATTCCAGCGCCTGAAATATTAAAGTATGTTTCTGGTCTCCTAGTACTTGTGAATCTTTAGCGCTTACAATTCCTGACGAAAATATAATTTGACATGTTTTTGATCTCCTGGTATCCACGTGTGAATCTGTAGCTCTCATAATTACAGCCCGAAAATACTTCGACATATTTCTAATCTCTTGGTACTTTTGAATCCTAATTGCTCCCAACTCCAACCCTGGAAATATTTCGACATGTATCTGGTCTCCTAGTACATAATGAATCTTTTACGCTCATAATTCCTGCCCGGAAAATACCTCCACATTGTTCTGGTACTTTTGAATCCATACCGCTCGTAAGTTTTGCTCCGGAAATATTTCGACATGTTTCTGGTCTCCTGGTCCTTTTGAATTTTTAGCATTCACAATCTTAGCCACGAAAATACTTCGACAGGTTTTTGGTCTCCTGGTACATAATGAATCTTTAGCGCTCATAATTCCAGCCCGGAAAATACTTTAACATTTTTCTGTTCTGTTCTTCAAGAATTCTCGTGATAGCTTTGAATCCTAGCCGCTCACGATTCCAGTGCCGGAAATATTTCGACATGTTTCTGGTCTCCTGGTACTTGTGAATCTTTAGTGCTCACAATTTCGGCCAAAAAAGTACTTTGACACGTTTCTAGTCTCCTGTCACATGTGAATCTATAGCGTTTACAATTCCAGCCCGGAAAAAACATCGACATACATTGTTCTGTTTGACTGTTAAAAAAAAAAAAAAAAAAAAAAATATTCTAGCTCAAAAATACTTTTAAATCGTTCTGTTCTCCTGGTACTTGTGAATCTGTAGCGCTCATTATTCCAGCCCCGAAAATACTTCTACATGTATCTGATCTCCTGATGCTTTTGAATCCTAACTGCTCACAATTCCAACCCACGAAATACTTTGACATATTTCTAGTCTCCTAGTACATAGCGCCTTAATCTTAGCGCTCATAATTCCTGCCCGGAAAAACTTCCACATTTTTATGTTGTTTTGGTACTTTTGAATCCTTACCGCTCATATCACCTACCAGGACCTTCACAAAGTAAAACAAATGGTTGACAATTTCCAGTCAAAATGACTAGCGCCTATAGAGATTGTAATAGCAACCCGCGTATGTAACCTTTGCTTTTATTATGGTAGTAGTAGACTAGCGCCTTATAAATTTATAGAAGCAACCTTCAGCTTAATCTGCTCTTGCTTGTGTACTAATTGTAGTAATGTAATTCTGTTCGATAATTTTAAGTCTGTATCAAAAACAATAATGTTAAATCAATTCATATTTACATATACACATAACTTATACTCCTACACACAAACTTCCTTAACACACCCCACATTTAAAAATCTTTTCAATTTAAATATTTCCACGAAAATGATACTACACATCCATACCAAAGCAATAACGAATTATCAACATCCAAGAAAATTCTTTTCCACTATAAATAGAGCATGTTGCCTATATTTACGGTCGCCACCTGAAATAAATAACCTGCATATATTTGAGTGCAATAAAACCAATCTGTGCCCACCTTTTATACTTAAAATTCGATCAATTTAATGAGTATACTGCAGAGGTTGAAGGAACTGGCTTAGTAGACTGTATACCGGTTAGTGACGCAACCCAATGCTCCTGCGTACTTAATTATCGTGACAACCGTAAAGACCCATTATGTGCCCTTAGCGTAAACATAAGGAGTATTCATTGCAATTTCGAGTTGCTACTAGCCTTTCTATCCTCGTTAGACGTACAAACTGACGTTATTATTCTAACTGAGTGCTGGACAAACGATAACATGCCACCGCCCAACATTAACGAATATAATATGTACTGGACTAAAAATACCATAAATCAAAATGATGGTGTCGTTGTGTACGTACGAAAAGAACTTAGGGTGTCCTCAATTGAACCTGATTTTCCCGAAGGCAACTGTCTAGTCGCTACTATTAATACGGATTACACTTTTATTTGTTGCTACAGACCGCCAAGTTTTAGAAACACAGGAATATTTCTCGACTCACTCGAGCGAGTCCTAAGTAAAGTAACAACACTGAACATTATCTTAACAGGTGACATAAACATAGACACTCTGACTGATAACGCCACAGGTTCAGTTCAGAATTATCTCAACCTAATAGCGATGTATGGGTTAACTATCGGAGTTACTAGGCCCACTAGAATCAGTACATGCATTGACCATTTTATGGTTAAATGCAATAAATCATGGAAAACTATTGTTTTTGAACAGCAGCTTACCGACCACTCGCCGATATTACTATTTATTAACAATGCCAGAGTCAATAAAAATATTATTTCTAACCAAAAGTTAACAATCAACAATCATCTTGTAGAAGAAGCACTATTACATGAAAGTTGGGATAGCCTTTACGGTGCTACCGATCCAAATATTGCCTGTGAAATACTGACTACAAAGCTCTTATCACTAATTGAATCGAATACCACAGTTAAAATGGTTTCCAAACGATACCAACCACTAAAACCATGGATTACAATTGGTGTTGTTAAGTGTATAAAGAAACGGGACAGGTTACACGGTCGTGTTAAAAAAAATCCAAATAACACAGAAATTATACAAAAATATATACGCTATAGAAATTCATGTGGTAATCTAGTTAAAAATCTTAAAACGAAATATTATCAGGATAAATTAACTAGCTGCGATGGTAATATAAAGAACACTTGGAAAATAGTTAAAGAGGTGTGTAATATGAAACAAAATAAAGTATCTTCGGAGGAGCTTCTTTGTATCAACAACTCACCGACACAGTCACTTAATACCGTTAACTCCTACTATACATCAATAGGAGGTATTTTGGCAAGCGATATTTTAAAACAAACAGGCACATCCGAACATGTTTTGGCACGACAAGCGTTAGTGCCAAACTCCCTGCGTAACTCGATGTCGTTCACTCCAACGGACCCCTACGAGGTGAGAGGAGTTGTTTCGGGACTCAGAACGCACAGTGCACCTGGATGGGATAAAATATCTACAGATATCCTCAAGCGGAATGTCCAGTCCTTGGCGATGCCTATCGCACATCTCTGTAATTTGAGTCTCCAAACCGGTGTCTTCCCTGATCTGTTCAAGAGGGCTGTTGTTTGTCCAATATACAAGGCTGGAGACAAGGAAAGCCCCTCCAACTACAGACCTATTTCTCTCTTGTCTTCACTATCAAAAATACTCGAGAAAATAGTTAACAAGAGGGTAATCAACTACCTTGAAAAAAACAGCTTACTCAATAGCAACCAATATGGTTTTAGAGTAGGAAAGTCGACTGAGGATGCGGTTCTTGCCCTAACCACGGTTTTAACAACTTACCTGGACAAGGGAGACAAATGTATAGGAGTCTTTCTAGATCTTCAGAAGGCCTTTGATACAGTTTCCGTTCCAATCTTACTTGCAAGGCTTGAAAACGTCGGCATCAGAGGATTACCTCTTGAATGGTTCAGGGATTACTTGTCTGGTAGAACACAGCGAGTGCGTGTTGAGAAGCATGTAAGTGATGATGACATATGCAAATACGGTGTACCACAAGGCAGCACGCTTGGACCCACGTTATTCCTTCTATACATCAACGATTTGTGTGGTTTGGCGGCGCCAGGTGGGGACATATTTATGTTTGCGGATGATACTGCTCTTATCTTTCGTGAAAGCAGCTGGGAACAAGCTTTCAAATTGGCTGAAACTGGTTTGGCTAGGGTGACCACATGGCTTGAAAATAGTCTTCTGTCCCTCAATTCAAGCAAAACAAAATATGTCTGTTTTACCAAATCCACTATTGGGAGTGCCGGTTCTGAACTTAGGCTTAGGATACACACGTTTCCATGTAACCGAAAAGCCGACCGCCAAAACTGTAACTGCGCAACACTGTCTCGCGTTACCACTATAAAATATTTAGGAGTTATAGTAGACGAAAAGCTGAATTGGAATGTTCACATAGCGTCGCTGGTGGTAAGGATCAGAAAAATGATTTACATATTTAAAAATTTACGAAAAGTGGCTAATCATAAACTTTTGATCCAGACATACAGGGCGCTATGTGAATGCCTAATTAGATATTGTATATGTGCTTGGGGTGGTGCTGGGAAATCGTTTCTTATTGCTGCTGAACGGGCTCAACGGGCAGTACTCAAAGTGCTCATGTACCTGCCTTTCCAGCACGCAACTACATCAGTGTACGAGAAGGCTAATGTGCTATCGGTTAGGAAACTGTATATTTACGAAATAATTAATAGATACCACAACAGAATCGTTCCTACTCTTCCTGTACTGTCCAAGAGAGTTGAATGCTGCCCTGTGCCCCGAGCTAAAACATCAGTTGCACAAAGACATTTTATTATACTAGCTCCTCGCATTCATAACATCATTAATAAAAAATTCAAAGTTAGGAAACTTAACCTAAATCAGTTTAAAAAAGTTATACTGCCTTGGCTAAAAAGTTTGGACTATGACGCCACAGAAAACCTAATTAAGTCGTTATGAAGAGAAACACTGATACTCCCCCCTCACACACACATCCCCCCCTCACACACACACCCCCCCTCACACACACACCTCTCCCCTTCCCTTTCCTTCCCTTCCCTTCTTCCTTACACATTCACACCGCTACACACCACAACTAACACGTGCGAGCACATATTGCCCGCCCACAAAATACAAAAATATAATTTGTGCATGTTAATTTATTATTATTTTTATTTTTTTTTCCTTTTTTATTTTTTTCTTTAAATCTTCTGTTTGTTTGCAATATTTGTATGTCATAAATAACATGTTACATTGTTAGGGGAAGACACTAGCTCCTGTAATACAGTGTACACTAGCGCAGGAGCTAGGGAATTCATAAAAATGTAAATAATAATTTATGTCAATAAAGATTATTATTATTATTATTATTCCATTTATTTATTTTATATACATATCTGTTATATTTTTAAATATTTCTATAAAAATAAAATAAACATTTAAAAATATAAAAAATAGTAGCCCACCGGTATCGGGAACAGGGTCCAAGCTACCGGTAGTCAGGGCTCCCGAGAGAGGAACCTCCTCACTATACGCGCCGAGTCCAGGAGTACTGCTTTCTGGATCAAGCCCTTGATCCAGCTGCCCAACGAGAGCCTCTTGAGATGTTGGTCGAGGCTCTTGGCAATTATGCCATTGGCCGTCACGACTATCGGCACAATGACTGCTGTGTTCACATCCCACATGTCGACAACCTCGCGAGCCAAGTCAAGATACTTCGTTTGTTTATCTTTCTCAGACTTCACGAGGTTCTCGTCATGAGGGACTGCTATATCAACAATCATTGCGCGACGCTCTAATCGGTCTATCACCACTATATCAGGCTTATTGGCAACAATAGTCCTGTCAGTGATGATAGACCGATCCCAATACAATGTGCAATTGCCATTTTCGAGAACTGGGTCGGGCACATACCTATAGTACGGTACTTCAGATTCCACAAGATTGTATTTAAGAGCAAGTTGCTGGTGGATAACCCTGGCTACAAGGTTGTGCCTGTGCAAATAGTCTCCGTTAGCTAGACTAGAACAACCGGAAATAATGTGGCGGATTGATTCTCCGGGCCGGTGACATGCCCGACATATGTCAACCGTACCGTCCTTTACAATGTATTTCCGGTAGTTGTTCGTCATCATAACTTCGTCCATAATCGCATAGACAAAACCTTCGGTTTCCCCGAATAGGTCACCAAAACGCAGCCAGGCTACGGACGCTAAAAAGTCTACATCGGGCCCATGTAGGACCCGATAAAAGCGTCCGTGAAGCTCCTTGCTCTGCCATACCTCCCTGCGGTCATTAGTATCTAATACTACAGGTTTGCGCCAGTTCTCGTTAGCCAAGGAGAGCGCGGTAAGGCCTTTGTCCACCGCTACTACATCTCGATGCATACCCACGTCGGCCTCTAGGAAGTACTCCCTAAGGCTGCATACCTCGCGGTTGTGCAGGGTCTTAGCATTTAAGAAGCCACGACCCCCGCACTTCCGCGGGATATACAGCCTCATCACCGATGACCGTGGGTGATGCATCCGATTTGCGGTGAGCAGTGAGCGTACCCTTCTATCCAGGGCATCAAGTTCTGTCTGAGTCCATTTGAGTATGCCGAAAGAGTACATCAAAACCGGCATGACCCAACCGTTGAAGGCGCGCACCTTGTTACCGCCTGATAAAAGACTGTTAAGTACTTTGTTCAGGCGGCCAAAGAAGCGCTCCTTCAACGATAGTTTTACATCAACAGCATTGATGCCTAACGCTTCCGACATACCCAAATACTTGTAAGTTTCGGTTGAGGAGAGGGACCTAAGGTATATGGAATCCGAGAGTTGGGTTCCCACGGATTCCATAATCTCCCCTCGCTTTACATGCATGACCGCACATTTGTCCAAACCAAATTCCATCCTGATGGCGCTACTGAAGGTTTCAGTTACCTTCAGTAGCTTCATCAGTTGCAAATTGTTAGGAGCAAAGAGTTTCAAGTCATCCATGTAAAGGAGGTGCGATATGACCTGACCACCTCTTCTCAACCGGTAGCCTTGGCCCGAACCCTCCAGCAATGTACTGAGAGGGTTGAGGGCCAGACAAAACCACAGTGGACTCAGACTGTCACCCTGAAATATTCCACGCTCAATCCTTATCGGTTCGCTGTTCGCCTGGGTCTGTCGACACCCTGGATAGTGAAGGACCGTCCTCCACTGCCCCATACACGACATCAGGAAGGTGCGTAGAACTGCATCAACTTTGTACAGCTCCAGCACCCTCATGAGCCATGTATGGGGCACCGAGTCATAGGCCTTCTTATAATCTATCCAGCATGTCGACAGATCTCTTCGGGAACGTCGAACCTGTTGGCTGATGGCTAAGTCGATGAGGAGCAGCTCCTTAGTACCGCGGGACCCGTTTCTATATCCATTCTGAGAAGCAGACATTATTGAATTACTATCAACGTGATGGTTAATCTTTCCTCTCAGAATGGATGTAAGAACTTTATAGACCGTCGGTAAACACGTGATCGGTCTATAATTTTTAGGCTCCGCGGTACTACCTGATTTATGGAGCAGGTGGGTTATTCCTGTGGTTAGGAACAGGGGCAGCGACCCAGACTCTAAGGCAGACTGGAATTGAGATGCCAAGCGAGCGTGCGATCTCGTGAACCATTTGATCCAGAAATTGTGCACCCCGTCCGGCCCTGGAGATTTAAAGTTAGGCAAAGGACGGACAGCACGAGCTACATCTTGGGGGCTGATGATAATTGCCCCCATTTCTGGTATCGAATCGCACGCGCGCTCGACCTCCAGAGTCCAATCACCCTCGGTGTGACTGACAGGCACCGACCAGATGCTGCGCCAGAATGAACATATGGCGTCATTATCCGGTAGGCGCGTATCAGTCACACCTTGGTCCGGTCGCTCCCAAGCCCTATAAACCCACCTCTCATTAGTTTGGAATGTGCGATTCTGAATGTATCGCTCCACTCGCCGCTTGTACCTACGAATACGGTTTGCCCATGCATACACCTTCTGCTTCAGGAAGTCGATGCGCTCTGTGACACGGGATATATAATCTCGGGGATTGACATCAGTCCCCGAAAACGCCCGTCTCACAAAGCGCATCACTCTAGGGCGAGTGTTGCCCTCCCTGAAGCAGATAAGTTTATTATTATTATTATATTTCTAGTGCGGAAATATTTCGACAAATTTCTGGCCTCCTGGGAATCTTTAGCATTCACAATCCTAGCTCCGAAAATACTTCGATATGTTTCTTATCTCCTGGTACTTCTAACCGGTCACAATTCCAGCGCCAGAAAAATTTCGAGATGTTTATGGTCTCCTGGTACTTGTGAATCTTTAGCGCTCATAATTTCAGCCAAAGAAATACTTCAAACATGTTTCTGTTCACTTGTCACATGTGATTCTATAGCGTTTACAATTCCAGCCTGGAAAAATCTTCAACATACAAATTTCTGTTCGACGGTAAAAAAAAAAAATATTTTCTTGCCCAAAAATACTTTAACATCGTTCTGTTCTCCTGGTACTTGTGAATCTTAAGCGCTCCCAATTTCAGCGCCGGAAATACTAAGACATGTTTCTGTTCTCTTGGTACTTTTGAATCTGAAGTACTAAGGCAGCAGAAGCGCTGGGTTTCCACTTCCTCCTCAGTTTTCGTTAAGCGTTGCCTTTTACCGGGATAAAAAGTAGCCTATGTTTGATTCCAGGATGTGAACTATATGTGTGCCCAATTTCATCCAAATCCCTTCAGCCATTTTTGCCTGATTGAGGCACAAACATACAAACATACAAACATACAAACATACAAACATTCACATTTATAATATTAGTAGGATTGTTCTGTTCTCCTGGTACATGTGAATCTTTAACGCTCCCAATTTCAGCCCCGGAAATATTACGACATGTTTCTGTTCTCCTGGTACTTGTGAATCTAAAGTACTAAGGCAGCAGAAGCGCTGGGTTTCCACTTTCTCCTGTCTCCATTAAGTTATGCCTTTTACCGGGATAAAAAGTAGCCTATGTTTGATTCCAGGATGTAGACTATATGTGTGCCAAATTTCATTCAAATCCGTTCAGCCATTTTTGCCTGATTGAGGCACAAACATACAAACATACAAACATACAAACATACAAACATACAAACATACAAACATACAAACATACAAACATACAAACATACAAACATACAAACATACAAACATACAAACATACAAACATACAAACATACAAACATACAAACATACAAACATACAAACATACAAACATACAAACATACAAACATACAAACATACAAACATACAAACATACAAACATACAAACATACAAACATACAAACATACAAACATACAAACATACAAACATACAAACATACAAACATACAAACATACAAACATACAAACATACAAACATACAAACATACAAACATACAAACATACAAACATACAAACATACAAACATACAAACATACAAACATACAAACATACAAACATACAAACATACAAACATACAAACATACAAACATACAAACATACAAACTTTCACATTTATAATATTAGTAGGATGTGAAAGTTTGTATGTTTGTATGTTTGTATGTTTGTATGTTTGTATGTTTGTGCCTCAATCAGGCAAAAATGGCTGAACGGATTTGGATGAAATTTGGCACACATATAGTCCACATCCTGGAATCAAACATAGGCTACTTTTTATCCCGGTAAGTTACATGGCTTAACAGAAACAGAGGAAGAAGTGGAAATTTTGAGTTTCTGCTGCCTTAGTACTTCAGATGCAAAAGTACCAGGAGAACAGAAATTATAATATTTCCGGGGCTGAAATTGGGAGCGTTAAAGATTAACAAGTGCCAGGAGAACAGAACGATGTTATAGTATTTTTGGGCTAGAATATATTTTTTTTAAACCGTCGAACAGAAATATGTATTTTGAAGATTTTTCCGGGCTAGAATTGTAAACGCTTATAGATTCACATGTGACAGGAGACCAGAAACATGTTGATTAAGTATTTCTTTGGCTGAAATTATGAGCGCTAATGATTCAGAAGTACCAGGAGACCATAAACATGTCAAATTAATTCCGGCACTGGAATTGTAACCGGTTAGAATTCAAAAGTACCAGGACACCAGAAACATGTCGAAGTATTTTCGGAGCTAGGAATGTGAATGCTAAAGATTCATAAGTATTAGGAGGCTAGCAACATGTCAAAATATTTCCTACATG
This sequence comes from Lacanobia wlatinum, assembly GCA_947578705.1. Classification (NCBI taxonomy): domain Eukaryota; kingdom Metazoa; phylum Arthropoda; class Insecta; order Lepidoptera; family Noctuidae; genus Lacanobia; species Lacanobia wlatinum. The sequence continues at coordinate 2,299,234 of OX388022.1, read as the reverse complement.
TATAAAGATTCAAAATTACCAAAACAACAGATTAATGTGAAATTTTTTCCCGGGCAGGAATTATAGGCGTTAAAGATTCATTATGTACCAGGAGACCACAAACATGACGACGTATTTCTAGGGTTGGAATTGTGAGCAGTTAGGATTCTAAAGCACCAGGTGATCAGATACGTGTTGAAGTATTTTCGGGGCTGGAATAATGAGCGCTACAGATTCACGTACCAGGAGAATAGAACGATGGTATTTTTGGGCTAGAATATTTTTTGTTTAACTCTTTAACAGTCAAACAGAAATATGTATGTTGATGTTTTTTCCGGGCTGGAATTTTAAATGCCATAGATTCACAAACAACAGGAGACTAGAAACATGTGAAAGTATTTTTTTGGCTGAAAATGTGAGCGCTAAAGATTCACAAGTACCAGGAGACCAGAAACATGTCGAAATATTTCCGGCGCTGGAAACGTGATCGGCTAGGTTTCAAAGGTACCAGTAGACCAAAAACATGTCTTAGTATTTTCGTGGCTAGGATTGTGTATGCTAAAGTTTCACAATTACCAGGAAGCCTGAAGCATGTCAAAATATTTCCGCGCTAGATATATGAGCGGTAAGGATTCAAAATTACCAAAACAACAGAAAAATGTGGAAGTTTTTCCATAGAAACATTTCGAAGTTTTTTCTGGGCTTGAGTTATGAGCGCTTAAGTTTATATCTGCGATATATGTCTTGTACGAGTCCCAAATAAACATTTTATTTCTTTTCTATCTTTAAAACCAGAAACATGTCAAAGTAGTTCCGGAGCTGAAAGTACAGACAGTAAAAATTCACAAACTATGAAAAACGATGAATTTCCGACAGTAAGACTATGGGACAAAGAATTTGCCCGCCACCTCTAAAGTCTACGCAGACGAAGTCGCGGGCGAAGTGCTAGTTTATAATATTAGTAGGATTTAAAGGAGATAATAATAATGCAATAGTTTTGCACCTACCGGGGATTGTCCTTAGGTATACTTTGTTAATCGTCGTCGTCGTGATGTGATAATCGTCGGTTGGTGCCGCCGCCCCATTCCAATAGAAATGTCTAACGGGGCCTCTGCGAGTTGGCTTCGGCCCCTCGTACGCCTACCAAAGGTTCGGGACCTCAGGGTCCCGAGATTGTTCAAGACATACCTTAAATAATAATAATAATATTTACCCAAAAAGTTTGTACAAAAGAGACTTAAATTTAGTAAGCTAGTGTTATAATTATAAATACAATACAGTATAGTAAGTGCCTCTGTAACCGAACTAGGTAAAAACCTGTATCTCGGTATACAGCGCCAAACCTCACGGAATAATATTTGCATACACAAATTATGCTAACGAGTACAGCATTGTTTGAATTGAATAAGAAACAAAACTTAAAAGAAATGAAAATAAAGTTAGGTGTTGAGTGTGTAATGATAGGTGATTGTGAGTGTAAAGGGAGGTGAGTGTTGGTGTGTGGGTGATGATGTAAGTAATGATACTGTGCGGAGTAAGCTGGTGTGACTATTTGAGTGTATGTGTCAATATAGAGTAACGAAGAGTGAATTAGAAATTGCACAAAGGACCCTGCCTACCTCGGTACGGTAAATAATTTTTCTGTGTCATCATAAGTTAATGTCAACAAATACTTTTTACCCTATCTTTGCAACGAACCCTTTTAAGTGAGTAAATATCTAAAATAAAGTTTGATTTACTACAGTCATGGGGACCCAGAAATACAAAAAATCTTCTTATAAAAGAAGTTTTCGGTTTATGTTCACGAGTACATACCAATAGGGAATATGCATGCGATTATTTTATTTGCAAAATGAAAAACTTACTAGCTCTAGTAAACAATCATGAAAATATTTTTTAAATACCTTCATTAGCGATGAAGTTATAAAATTACAAAGATTACAATTAAAAAGAGAAGTCCGATATGAATTTTGACGTCAAAGTCCATGACGCTTATACAGCTGTCATAGAAAATAGCGTTTTCGCGAGAGGGACAGATATATTTGTTTAAAATAATTATATCTCGTTTGTTTTTCAAGCAATTTTGATTCTATTTTCACTGTTAGTATTATATTTTTGTATATTTTTAGATAAACTGTTTAGATAATAAATATTTCTTTCATGCATATTCCCTATTGTTTTCTACGTCTATGTGTAAGGTTAATTGAATAAAACACGGTCTAAGAGCGCGTCTCCACCAGCTAAATTGCATGAAAGATGCGGCTCTAAGTGGTTTTCGCAACTCCTAGACAATATTCAAATAGAAAATAAGGAAACTGACTAACCTGCTCGGAAGGAGCAGCACGTTATGCAAACAACATGAAACAATACAAACATCTACTATTAAATATTTAGATCCAGAAACTGCACAAATCCTGGGAAACGGCGGCGGCTGCGACGATCACGCGATCAATTGGCTTAAGTACTCCAAGAGAACTCGAAAGACTTAATAATTATGCTCACAGTTACCAACTAGCCTTCCCAGATATGGTAGGTGGCCCGTAAACCGATATCGTCGTCAGCTCCGATCGGTATCTACACCAATAAACGAAATATAAGCGACATAATTCTCAAATAGAATTTCTAAGAAAGAAAGTCAAAATATTAACATGCCGGTATTTTTAATAACATTAAGCTAAATCCTTTTGATTACATTATTTTCCTGAGCGATATTTCACATTAAACACGTTGGTACTTGATGGATTTCAAATATTTTTCTTCCAATTTATTTGTATAAATTTATTGACTTGAGTCAAAATTCGCCAGACACTGACCATATTTTCTTCAAATTTTTCAGTTGTCATTTTGATGGAATCTCAATTTAAAATATGATCAGAAAAAAAGAAATTGTCTGTCTAAACGAATGAGGTTAAATTTGGAAAAAAAAAGATTTCATTGCCAAACCTTATAATGCAGAACACAATGCTGCAATATCCCCTTTCTAAAAAAGGACAAAAGTCCGAAAGAGAAAGAAGTTCAATACATATATGAAAAAATTATGTATGTCCGGGAAAATCTTCATCTTTTTAGCAAAACTAGTGATGGGCATAATTTTAATACTAGAAATCGGAACAAATTAGATCAATCCCGATTCAGATTAGCCAAAGTACACACTTCTTTTATGGGGTACTGTGTTAAATCTACACTAATATTATAAAGAGGAAAGATTTATTTGTTTGTTTGTTTGTTTGAATTGAATAGGCTCCGAAACTACTGGACTGATTTGAAAAATTCTTTTAGCATTGGATAGCTACATTATCAGGGAGTAACATAGGCTATATATTATCCCCGTACTCCCACGGGAACGGGAACTACGCGGGTGAAACCGCGTGACGTCTACTCGTTTTATAATAAAATAACACTGCATATTCTCGAACTGAATGAGAGAAAATTTAAAACATGTATAAAACGCACACTATGTAGACAAGCATATAGCATATAAACTGGAAGATTATGTACTTGATAAAAATGCTTGGCTAAATGCCGGTCCTGCTCCACAGCCACAGCAGCATGGGTCCACTAGTTAGGTTTTTGATAATTGGAAGACATGCTTACCCTTTTTTGTTCTCCAATACAATCATTTATTTATTACAAGCACTTCGCCCGCGACTTCGTCTGCGTAGACTTTAGAGGTGGCGCGTAACTTCTTTGTATTTTCATTTTCGGAAATTCATTTTCATAATTCTTTATCCTGATAGTTTGTGAGTCTTTACTGTCCGTTCGTTCAGCTCCGGACCCACTTCGACATGTCGCTGGTATTCTGGTACTTGTGAATCTGTAGCGGTCATAACTTCAGCCTAGAAAAAACTTCGATATGTTTCAGTTCTCCTGGTATTTTTAAATGCTAACCACTCACAATTCCAGCTTCGGAAATACTTCAACATGTTTCTGGTATCCTGGTAAACGCTCATAATTACAGCCCGGAAAAGCCGCTGTTTCTGTTCTCCTGGTACTTTTGAATTCTAACCAAGAAACCACTCAAAATCCAGCGCCGGAAACATGAAAATATGTTTCTGGTCTGTTGGTACTTGTGAATCTTGAGCGTTTACAATTCCTGCCGAAAATATAATTTGACATTTTTCTGTTCTCCTGATTCCTTTGAATCCTAGCCACTCACGATTCCAACGCCGGAAATATTTCGACATGTTTCTGGTCTCCTGGTACTTGTGAATCTTTAGCGCTCACAATGTCGGCCAAAAAATACTTGGACATATTTATAGTCTCCTGTTACTTGTGAATCTATAGCACTTACAATTCCAGACCGTAAAAAACATCGACATAAATATTTCTGTTTGACTGTTAAAAAAAAAATCAAGAAATATTCTAGCCCAAAAATACTTTAACATCGTTCTTTTCTCCTGGTACTTGTGAAGCTGTAGCACTCATTATTCCAGCCTCGAAAATACTTCTACATGTATCTGATTTCCTGGTGCTTTTGAATCCTAACTGCTCACAATTCCAACCCTGGAAATACTTCGACATGTTTCTGGTCTCCTAGTACATAATGAATCTTTAGCGCTCATAATTCCTACCCGGGAAAAACTTCCACAATTTTTCTGTTGTTTTGGTACTTTTGAATCCCTACCGCTCATATTTCTAGCGCGGAAATATTTTGACATGTTTCTGGTCTCCTGGTACTTTTGAAATATAACTGGTCACAATTCCAGCGCCGGAAATATTTTGACACGTTTATGGTCTCCTGGTACTTGTGAATCTTTAGCGCTTTTAATTTCAGCCAGCGAAATACTTCTTCAACATGTTCCTGGTCTCCTGTCATATGTGAATCTATCGCGTTTTCAATTTCTGCCCGGAAAAAACTTCAATATACTTATTTCTGTTCGACGGTTAAAAAAAAACCTCATTTATTCGAGCCCAAAAATACTTTAACATCGTTCTCTTCTTCTGGTACTTGTGAATCGTTAGCGCGCTCAATTTCAGCCCCGGAATTACTTCGACATATTTTTGGTCTCCTGGTACATAATGAATATTAAGCACTCATAATTGTTGCCCGGGAATAACTTCCACATTTTTCGGTTGTCCTGGTACTTTTGAATCCTTACCGCTCATAATTCTAGCACCGGAAATATTTCGACATGTTTCTGGCCTCCTGATACTTATGAATCTTTAGCATTCGCAATCCTAGCCCCGAGAAATATTGGTTAACCAAAGGTAAATCTCCTGCAAAAATAAAAGTTAAAAACACTTACGCTAAAAACTAGTAACCCATATTATAACAAAATATTATAAAAAATATGAGAAATTATTAAAAAATAAGTTACCGCAGCGAAAAAAATTCAATACATTAACAAAATTAAAAAATCTACTAATAAAGTCAAAACAATGTGCAGAATTATAAATGAACGAACTAATAAAACAATAAAAAAGAGAAAAATAATGTTACGAGCTTGGGGTTCGTTACAATAAAAGCAGCCGATTAAACAACCAAAACTGACACTTTAATTTAACAACACTAATTAGCACTTTATAACACACTAATTATAACACACAATCGCACTACTGAACACTTCACTTCACTATGATTCGCAGTTGAAGATCGCTCTTGAAGTTATCGTTTGTATCGCCAATTCAATACTGACCCAGTCGCCGGATGTCCGCCCTTTATATACCGACAAATGTTTCTAGAACCTTCTAGTATGGAAACTTCCGGAAAGTTCGGGTACATACCGGTCCCGACTGACCAGGTGTCGAAACATCGAGAATGTTCTAGCATAGAAAATTCTAGAAACATCTTGACTCCTTTGATCTGGTTAGTTCCCGCTACTTGATACTAGATGGCGTTAGCAGCACGTATATGTCGTTATGTAACCAGCATTAATTCTGGCGCGTAACACTGCCCCCTCCTAAGATATGCTCGTCCCGAGCATTATCGGCCCCATAATAACGCGCCAGTCGATTCACGTGGATGATCTTAGGAGCACTTCTTGTACCTTTTTGTATACGGTAGGTCACATCATTGATTTTTGTCACAATCCGGTACGGCCCGTCCCATTTAGCTTGAAGCTTAGGAGATTTCCCTTTACGGCGAACTGGATTGTGCAACCACACTAATGAACCTTCGTCGATACCTTTATTGTTTATTTTTCGATCATAACGGGTTTTCATCTTTTCAGACATTTGCTGGCCCGATTGTCTAACGTGCTCATAAATGTCATTCATTTTGTTCCGCAAGTCATTCGCATAATCGGTTATACGGCGTGGGGCATCAGGTGGTATTCCAGTGATCAGGTCTGCAGGCAGCCGTAATTCTCTACCAAAGTTTGCGAAAGCTGGTGTCACCGATGTGCTTTCGTGAACAGCACTTCGGTATGACAACAAAAACGGTTGTATATTATTATTATATATTTATTCGCAGACCGAGGTCCATAGTGTTAGTAAATACATTAAACTTATTAATCTATTGTTAGTAGGTACACATACAATAAGAACAAAACAGTTACAATTTCCACAACTTTTGCCAAGTATCTCTCCAATGTCTGATTGAATCGTTCCACCATTCCATCCGATTGTGGGTGGTAAGAAGTTGGTCTCGTTTTATGAGTACCCATAACTCGGCACGTTTCCTGGAATATTTTTGACTCAAAATTCCTTCCTTGATCGCTGTGAATCTCCAAGGGTACTTCAAAACGACAGAAGACTTCATGGACCAGTTTATCTGCAACTGTTAAAGCTTCTTGATTTGGAATGGCGAAGACTTCTGGCCACTTTGTGAAGTAATCAATTACAACCATGAAATACTTGTTACCACTATCACTTTCCGGAAATGGTCCCGCAACATCCAGGGCTATTCTTTCCCATGGTGCACCAACATTGTACAATTTCAATGCACCTCGGCTACGAGTCTGAGGTCCTTTTACAGCCGCACAACTTGTACACTTGCGACACCAGTCCTCGACATCTTCACGAAAATGTACCCAGTAAAACCGTTCCCGTATCTTCAGTAGAGTTCGTTTAACTCCCAAATGGCCTCCTGAACAACCATCATGGTACAGCAGTAGAACATCCGGTACTTTAGCTTTAGGGACAACCATTTGCAAATGACAGCTGTCGCCCCTAACATTTTCCCATTTACGGCACAGTACTCCATCCTGAATCACTAAGCTGTCCCATTGGGCCCAATAGCTTTTTGTGATCGAACTCATTGCTGAAACATCGCTCCACGTGGGCTTATGAGCACTGGCCTTCATCCACTCATGAATCGGCTTGATATCCGAATCTTCCTGCTGTGCACGTTGTAGGCTCTCCTTCCACTCGTTGCTGAGGTCTGTCTTGAGCATCTTCACAGTTACGACTTCTTTACCCTCTTGCCTAGTACAATGCTTGCAGTCTTCAGGGCAAGGTCTTCTTTCACATGACAATGCATCTGCGTTGCCATGAGATTTCCCGCTGCGATGTTCGACCACAAAGTCGTATTCCTGCAGTAGTTCAATCCATCTCGCAACGTCCTTCTGGATTTTTGAACTGCAATAGCCATTTCAGTGCAGCGTGGTCAGTTCGTAGGTGAAATTTCCGCCCTAGCAGATATTTCTTAAAATTTTGCAATGACTTTACCACAGCAAGCAATTCCCGTCTCGTGACACAATAATTCCTCTCTGGTTTCGACAATGACTTGTTAAAGTACGCAATCACAACCTCTTGATCACCATTCCGCTGAGATAACACACCGCCAAGTCCGATATCACTTGCGTCTGTGTCAACTATAAATTCCTTGTTGGTATCAGGATACCCCAGAATAGGTGTTTTGCACAGACGGTCCTTTAGCTCCTGGAATGCGATGTCGCAACTTTCATCCCAACAGAAATGTCGCTTCTCCTCGGTTAGCTTGTACAGGGGTTTGGCTATATCTGCAAAGTTCTTGACAAAACGCCGATAATAGGAGCACAAACCTAAAAATGCTCTGACCTGCGTCTTGTCTTTTGGAATTGGCCAATCCTTGACAGCGGCGATTTTCTCTGGATCCGTGCGGATACCTTCTCCCGACACAACATAACCTAAAAAGCTAACTTGCCGTTTAAACAATGAACACTTATTCGGACTCAACTTGAGGTTGGCACTCCGGATCTTCATGAGCACGCGTTCCAGGTTTTGAAGATGTTCTTCAAACGTACGGCCTACGATGATGATGTCATCCAAGTAGACAAGGCAGGCATCACCAATCAACCCGGTTAGTACCAGTTCCATCAATCTTTCAAACGTTGCCGGAGCGTTACACAATCCAAATGGCATAACTTTAAATTGCCATAGACCTTTTCCTGTCGGAAATGCAGTTTTCTCCTTGTCTTTTGCGTCAATTTCTACTTGCCAGTAGCCACTTTTTAGATCTAGTGTGCTAAACCACTTTACTCCAGTAAGCATGTCCAGCGGGTCATCAATTCGTGGCAAGGGATAGCTGTCTTTCTTCGTTACGTCGTTCAGACGACGATAATCAATACAAAACCGCATGCTGCCGTCCTTCTCCCTTACCAGCACTACCGGTGAACACCATGGACTGGATGAAGGTTCTATAACACCATCCTTCACCATTCCCTCAATCATGGTTTCCACTGCTTTTTCACGTGCTACTGGTAATCGCCTTGGCCGCTGACGGATAGGCAATTCTTCTCCTGTGTTTATTTTGTGTTGAACTAAGCCAGTCTTCCCGATGTCAGCATCGTTCGAAGAGAAAACTTCCGCGTACTTGAGTAACATCCTCTTCGCCTTGACCATTTCATTTTGAGACAGAGCGCTGCGACAGTCTTCTAAAAGTGTGGTCACTCTCGTTTGTGCATCCTTGCTGAGGGTCCCAGTTGATAGGTTTTGGCATCGACGCAACCAATCCACTTCCTCGAAGGTACCCATCAGTGTGCCCTTTTCTATCACCTGCTCCTTGTCACAAAGGTTCAGCACACGTACTCCTGAGATGTCGGTGGCTCTGACTAATGTTCGTGCCACTTTCCATGGAAGGTCATTGTGTACCCTTTCCACGAGTACGCAACGATGAGTTTGCCCAGGATTCCGAGGAAGACTAACCAGTACAACCGTTTCCGATCTCGGAGGAAGAACAATCTTCTTTAGGTTGTACACATTTCCAGGTAAAGCCCCTTCCCTTCCATGAAAAGTTCCTCTTGTCCACATTTCATAACTCCTTGATTAACGTCTCACAACGATTCTTCCTCATAAAGTCTAAGCCCAGGATGCAATCGTCCATTATATCGGCCACAACAACATTATGCAGGTATATTGCCTAGCTTCAACTCCATCTCTCTTTCTCCTCGGACGGGTATGCGCTGACCGGTGGCTGTTACCAAATTTATGCGCTCTTGGTTGTATGCAGAGTCCCCAAGGAACCGACTTATAAGTTGGGAACTGACAACCGTGCGAGAAGCTCCAGTGTCTATCGTCAGCTTACATGGTGTCCCGTTGACCTCGCCCTTGATGATAAGGCTGTTCCCGTCACGGGTTTGTGAGATCGAAATCCTTGGGGCTCCTTGAACATCAGCCAGCACCCGCCCCGCAGTCCTGGCTTTTACTCGTTTCCCTGCTGTTGCTGGGCGGTGCTATTAGCCACCCTGCCCTCTGGAGAGCGGCTACCTTCCCCTTCTGCAGTTCGCTTAGGGCAACTGGATCGAAGGTGGCCCCTTTCACTACAGCCGTAGCACCTAGGGCTGTATCCTTTTAAACGATCGCGAACTGTAACCGCTGCAATCTCCCTGACGCGGTGGGAACGATGATCTTGCCGCACAGCTTCCACCTCCAGTGCATGGGCCAAGGCGTCCTTAAGCGTCCCGTGGTGCCCGAGCCTCACTGCAGCCCTAACCTCAAGGTCGCGTATGCCGTCGATGAATGCCTGCACCAGGTTCCCTTCAATGACCGCTGGTGCAGACTGGTCGCTTTTCGCACCAGCTTCTCCACTTCCAGGACTCACTGCTGCAGGTTCTCACCGCTGCGTTGCACGCGATCCCTTAACTGCGCACGAAACACGTGCTCCAGATGAGCGTCGCCATACCTGGCTTCCAACGCCTCAAGCAGCTGTTCGTAAGTCACCTCCTTACCGAGAGCTTCCAGGACAGTTAAGGCCCGGTCACGCAGGCCTAGGGTGAGGGCAGTCATGGCCTGATTTTTACTCCACCCGTTCGCCTTCATGACAGCCTCAAACTAAATCTTGTAGGCCTACCAAGAAGACGTCCCATCGAACGGCGGCACTTTGAATCCACGCAGCGAAGGTGTAGCAGCTACAGAAGTTGCAATTCCATCTGCAACTTTTAGGTTGTCCATTGCTTTTTTCATTTCAGCAATCTGGGTTTCAGCTTCTATAAGGCGGTTCTCGTGCTGAACCACCTTATCTTTGACAACCTTTATTTCTTTGTCAAAGGAAGCATGCAGATCCTTCATGAGGAACATCTGTTCCTCCTGTCGGCAAGCCTGCTCCTCCTGTCGGCGAGCCTGCTCCTCCTTGTCGCGCTGCAGCTGTTCTTCCAAGTGTCGGGCCTGCTCTTCCTGCCTGCGGGCTTGTTCCTCCTGTCGGCGGGCCTGTTCGTCCTGTCGTCGGGCCTGCTCCGCCTTGTCGTGCTGCAACTGTTCTTCCAACCGACAGGCATGTTCCTCCTGTCAGCGGGCCTGTTCCTCCTGTCAGCGGGCCTGTTCCTCCTGTCGGCGAGCCTGCTCCTGCAGCATCATCATCAGAGCAGCAAAGTCTGGTGCTGATGATGTCGGAGCTGCTGTGGACGGGCCGGCCTCCACGGTCGGTAGCTGACCTTCAGACGTCTACGGCGTTGCACCACCAAAACGCATCTGGCCCGTCTCCTGCTGGCGTTGACTACGGGTACGGATACCCTCCGTGTCGTCCTTTGGCAGAATCGGCATGATTATCCACTCTTCTGACACCAATTGTTACGAGCTTGGGGTTCGTTACAATAAAAAAACAGACCCATATGAAATGAATTCTTTGATCAAAAGCCTAAAAAATAAAAGTAGTTACGGAATAGACGAACGCCCACCAAGTCTATTCAAACAATGTGCAGACAAATTCACTTTACCTTTCTATAAATTAATAAACCAATCCTTTGAAGAAGGCGTATTTCCTGACCAGCTAAAAATTGCACTAGTGAAACCTCTTCACAAAAAAAAATAAAACAGACCCAAACAATTATCGTCCAAAAGCTCTACTGCCTACAGCTTCAAAGATTTTTGAGAAAGCAATGTGTTCTGTGAGAAATATAAAGTATTCGAAAAAAACAACAACTTTAGCTATTTACAAATTTATACAGGAAGCTCTTAATATAATAAATAGTAAAAAATATGCAATTGGTACGCTACTAGACATGAGTAAAGCCTACGATAAAGTTCAGTATGGAATACTACTAAATAAACTATATGGAATGGGAATCCGTGGCAAATCCCATGAATGGTTTAAGTCCTATTTAACAGATAGAGCGCAATTGGTCGAAATAGAATTCTTCAATAATATAACTAACGAACTTCAAAAGTTCCGATCTGACAGCAAGGCATTAAACGCCTCAATACCGCAAGGGAGTGTAATTGGATGTCTTCTTTTTCTCATTTACATTAATTATCTTCCAAAAACAATCCAAGATTCTGGACCATGCGTCCTGTTTGCGGATGACATTTCTATTCTCACCCCCTGTCATGATAGCAAACACTTAAACAATACCCTTAATAAAACTCTTACTAAAGCAATATCCTGGTTAAATGATCATAATCTAGAAATTAACTTTGAAAAAACTAAACTTATAACATTCCACCCTCACCAAAAAAGTCGTCTAGATGTAAATTTCTCTTTTAATAACCACAAATTGGAACTAGTAGACGAGTTTTCATTATTAGGCTTAACCATGGATGCTAACATAAACTGGAAATCACACATTCAGAAAATAAAAACAAAACTTTCAACATTTTTGTACGCTTTTCGTGAATTAAAAAAGACCACAAACTTACAGACAGCTCTAGTTACGTACTATGCCTATGCTCATGCATGGCTCAGCTACGGTATTATAATGTGGGGTAATAGCACAGACGCACCAGCGCTGTCTACATGTCAAAAAAAGTTAATTCGTATTTTGGTTAATATTGAACAAACCGATAGCTGCAAACCTCATTTCAAAAAAATAAAAATACTAACATTACCTTCTATTTACATACTGGAAATCTGTAAATTTGCGCACACTCACCAGGACTTCTACACTAAACGAGAAGACATTCAAACAAGATTCACACTCCGACATAAAACACGGCTAAACCTACCAACATCTCGTTTAAAAATGAATTCATCTGGACCGCTAGTAATGTCGATAAAAATTTATAATAAATTACCCGAGCTATTAAGAAATGAAAAAAAGACGAATAAATTAAAAAAAAAACTGTTATTAAGTAAATGCTACTACAGCATAAATGAATACTTGAATGATAAATTTATAAAGCTCGAATAATAATATAAAATAATAACAAAAGTAATAATAAAGATTATTTTTTTGTTAATAATATGTTTAATTAAATTATTTGTATTGTTTATGTTTAATTTAATTGTATTTAGAATAAGGTAGTCTATAAGTTCTTTTCATCATTGTTTATTATTGTCTTTTGCTGTGCCCAACAGGGTCCACAATTGTGTCTTATTAAAGGAGATTGCTCTGCGCCCATACATTGTTCGCCCTGGAGCCAGGAGCATTGTAAAATTATGTGTTGTATTGTTGATCAACAGTAAACTCCTATAAGATCTTATTTTCATAGCGGACTAGCTGCAGAAAAGATATATGTCCAAAAAAGTATCAGATTTTGAGGTTATAATCTAACCATAACAACGAATATTAGATACAGTTTTTCATAGCTCCGAGTGATCTTTAAGAAACTGATTAACAAAATCACAATACATTTAGCTATTTTCAGTACCTACCTACCTAAATAATTAGGTACCTTTGCAGTTTTTTTTTCTAAAGCCTAAGTGTAAGTAAATAGGTAAGTGTAACGTTTAAATGCACTAATTAACATAGGTAGATAGTGGATACCTGTATTCTTAGCATTGGTTTTGGAGTGAGATATGTTTGTGTATATTAATGTTTATATAAAACATTGCGCGCTGTTCAAACGCGTGACTATGAAACCAGCCTTACCAATTAGGTAGCCGGTAAGTTGTGTTAAACCTACAGTCCTACTTTAACTTACTGATTATGTTTGAATAAGAAATAAAAACAGATTTTAATTTTATGTTTACTGTTCATCTAAAATGGCAATTAAAATATTGTCTAAAAACTGTGCAGAGATCGATATTATTTTGATGTCTCGCATAGTTTTAATACCAAATAATGGTCACAACCATGGTCATAGCCATCGGGCGCAGCACCCGATGGTTATGCGCCCAACGATGCAATTACAGCAATATTGTATGATTGCTTGTCGACCAATTTGAGCTGAATCAATTACTATGTAAACAAAAAATGTTTTATTGCTGATATGGCGGCTGTGAATTTTGCCTCGTAATATCCATATGGTTTCGGAATTATTTCATTGTAGTTCATTCAAATCCGATGGCTGAATCTACAACAACAAAAAAAATTGTTGGTTACACATTGCATTTATAGTACAATAAATAAAACAATTTACATTACAAATGTTGCATGACTATAACTGACCAGAAAAGATCTATTAGCTAAACAAAATAGCACATCAGGCAAGTTTAAGCATACTATGGTCGGCACCAGATAAACATGCAATAAAGTACATAGATTTTTCCCTAATATCCCTTCGTGGATACTCAAACAATAAATTATGAACCATTTTTCATTACTAGAGAACCTAAAGGATCACAATAGAAGTTGATTCAGGACAGCTTTATGTCATTATTTCTGTTTTTGTTATTTGGAAAGTCAATGAATGTATGAGGGTCAATGACCGTTATTGCATGGGTATCTGACATTTACCATAGCCTAATTTCTTGCAATAGTTAACCAATTAAAAACGTCACTCACCTCTCAGGGTTGAACTCAATTTCGCACAATATCTAAAATGTGGCTGATACTTTCTGCTTGTACGGAGCGACATTGGATTCGTGCCAGTGAATAACCACATACCACACGTTGATCATATTGATAACCAACCATTGGTACTTCTTGAAAATCTTGTGATGTTGTGGTAACTCTATTAACAAATAATGTATGACAAGCATCACATATGTAATCATTTGCAGTCACCTGTAATATAAAAACATGTTATGAGTATAAAATAAACATGTTATATTTTATATTTTCTCTTCTATACAGAGCCATTATAAATATAAATAGTTACAAATGGAAGTTAAAGCTTACTATTTGGGGTGCAACTCATTGCTGTGTTTGCACAAGAATGGCATCATTATGGAGAATATGCCGTCTTTGTCTATTGAAATGAATACCACAATTGGCACAACCCGGATGATTGCTTGTTGTAGGAGTATACCTCGATGATGATAATGACAAACAAATATGTGATCGTACTGCCAGGCATTATTCAGCACGATCACATATTTGCCAACAAGGATGGCAAATATAATGTGATGCACGTATCTTAAACAAAAAAATAGCAAGTCAGATCAATGGCACCCACTGCAAATCCAATGTCAAAAATGGCCCAATAATAATATATATAATAGTACCTCCAATGGCATCAGTCTTTCTATGATGATATTTCTGATATTCACATTATGTTGAGTGTCAGCTCTCAGAGCAATCAGATGTGAGCGTGCCCAAGGTGCCTACGTTCCATTGCAGAGTGCACAGTTTCTACCAACATTACTTGTTACTGAAGTGTTAGTCATTTCTTGAGCTCTTGTCTAACCAGTGGTGCATATGAGATCATGAGCTTGAACCTAAAAAAAAAACATACTTAGTTCAATTGTATTTTTATAGAGTATTTACCTATCAGATTGTTTCTATTATAATGAATATACCAAAATACTTTATAAATTGTTTCTTTTTTTTGTGAAAACGATAATTGCAAACGTAATGTGTATGATCAAGTATAGAAACTTATTAGTAAAAAAAGTCTGAGAGATCGCAAACAGAATAATATAGGTGTTGTGACGTATTAAGTTCAATGATTGTACGTACTAAGATGTAGCTAATTTAGTCGCTAAATACACTTGCAGTGGAACACACGTCTTTCTTCATTAAAATCCCAACCAAACGAAAGTCAACCTTATTACAATCAACATATGGTCGTATTCGAGCCGAATGCAGCAATTACGGAGCGGTAAACATCTGGCTGCTTGAACAAAAGAACCGCATTCCACAGCGATAAGGATTCGTAGAAAAAACTCCACGTTCTAAATGGATTGTTATGAATATGTTTGAAACCAAGTAATTAGCACTACTACGGAAGATTACCGAGTTTTACGAACATTTTGATTGAAGATTTGTTTATAGTGAAATATAGTGAAACAAAATGAATACTACGAATGAGCAACAACAATTTCTCGCTATCTTGGAAGATGGTGCTAATTTACTACAAAAAGCGCAAACAAACTTGAAAAAGTGTCCAAAGGGAAGACTGACAAAAGGTTACATAGAAGCACGTGTGAAAATTATTGATGAGTATTGGATGTCATTCAAGAATGCACATGACGGGTTGGTAAAGATAACACCCAAAGAACAAAAAGGCATTTTGCCGTACTTTTTGAACGAAGAATTCTATATTTATGAAGAACTATACAGCGATTACAAGGTGATTTGAAAGATATGCTTGCGTCGTTTACGGAATCAACATCGATGAGTTCGAGAAATACAAGTATGAATGTGACATGTGCATCGCAAAATATAGTGCATTTACCAAAAATAGAATTACCTAAGTTCAATGGAAATTATGAAGGATGGCCGACTTTCAAAGATTTGTTTACTTCTTTGGTGCATGAAAATAATAACCTCAGTGATGTACAGCGATTACATTATTTAAAAACAAGTGTGAGTGGAGAAGCTGAGGCCTTATTGACCCATATACAAGTGACATCCAGTAATTACGCAACTGCATGGAATGTTTTGAATAAGAGGTATGGTAACAGACGTATAATATTAAACTGTATCATGAAAAGACTATTTTACCAAAAGAAAATGACTTCGCAATCAGCCGTCCAATTAAAAGGCTTGTTAGATACAACTACAGAATGCCTTAATAACATGGAAAATTTAAAAATACCTACGGGCTCTTGGGATCAGTTAATTATATTTCTTCTCGTTCAGAAGTTTGACCCAGAGACACATAAGGGCTGGGAAGAGTATGCCTATAAGGAAGACAGCGAAGCATTACCTACTTGGAAGGAATTAAAGATCTTCATGGAGTCCAAGTTCCGCACCTTGGAGTTAGTTACAGGCGTTACAGCTAATACAAAAGAGAAACAAGTCAAAGAACGCTCTTACCATGTTGCCCCACCAAATACAGAGAAGACATGCATCATGTGCAAAGAAAATCACACGTTGTGTCACTGCAAGAAATTTATTGATATGAAAGTTGATGAGCGAACCGAATATGTCAAGAACAAACATTTATGTTTCAACTGTCTAGGACTTGGGCACTCTGTAAAGAGATGTAACCTAAAGGTATCCTGTCAGAAATGTCACCGACGTCATCATTCTTTACTACATGAGTCTAAGAACACAGAACCAGCGGCTACACCGAGCACCTCACAACCGTTGGCTTCACAGCATGTAGCAGAAGAGAAGGAAGCAGTTCAAGTGAACACAGTGATTGCGTCACATCATACAACTAGACATGGAATAGCACTGTTAGCGACTGCTATAGTGAAAGCAACAAATGCGAAGGGTCAAATCATTTCACTACGCGCGCTTATAGACCAGGGTTCTCAAGCTACATTCATAAGCGAGAAAGCGACTCAACTATTGAAACTCAAGCGACAACCTTTCAAGGGAAGTGTTGTAGGAGTGGGATCTTCAAGAACAGAGATCAAACACGTGATACAGCTTAATATAAGATCACAGTGGGACCGTAATTACAGTTTACCGATCCAAGCCTACGTGATGTCGAAACAACTGACCACTAAGATACCCACAAAAACAATTATCAATCAATCATGGCCTCACATCGACGGGCTTAACTTAGCTGATCCGAGTTACTTAGAACCTGGTTCTGTAGATCTGTTATTAGGAGTGAAGGAATATGCACAGATTATATAGCCAGAGCTAATAAAAGGTCCACCAGGCACTCCAACTGCACAAAAAACAAACCTGGGTTGGATTATTTTCGGAGATATCTATGAAAAACCACAAAACGATACCTACCTTGTGATGCATCACCAAGTTGACGTAGACGAAATGTTGAAATCGATATGGGAAATAGAGATTGACAAGGACAGATATTTAACAAAAGAAGAGAAGATTTGTGAAGATATCTACCAGAAAACAACAACTAGAAATCAAGAAGGAAGGTACATAGTCAAATTACCGTTCAAAACTTACAGTCCACAACTTAATGAAACGAGCACAAGTACAAAGTCACAAACATCTGAAGGAAATACAAAGGAGATAGCCAAACAAAGATTCTTGCAACTTGAGCGGAAGTTTAAGAAGTCACCAGACCTGAAAAAGGAATACACAAAAGTCATTAATGATTACATAGAACAAGGACATATGGAAAGGATACCTGAAAGAGAAAAAGAAACAATATCAGTTTACTTACCTCATCACGCTGTAGTTCGTACTGACAAGGAGACATCTCGAACACGCGTTGTCTTCGATGCTTCCTGCAAAGGCAGAAACAACATATCACTAAATGAAGAATTATTGGTAGGTCCGCAGCTGCAAGATGATTTGAGAAATCTTCTAATGAAGTGGAGAATGAAGCGTGTCTGCTTCATGGCCGATATCAAACAAATGTATCGCCAAATATTGGTGACTCGTGAAGACGCAGACTTCCAACGCGTTATCTGGAGACCCGATGAAGATGATGATGTCCACGAATACCGTTTGCTACGGGTCACATTCGGCACAGCGTCTGCACCATATTTAGCTGTAAGAACACTTCACCAAACAGCTGATGATGAAGGAAGAGAGGAACCACTCGCTGTGCAATCCATCAAGGGTAATTTTTACATGGATGACTGGCTTGATGGAGCTGATGAAACCGAAGCTGCTATTTCTCTAGCTAAAACTGTCACAAACATACTACAAAAAGGCGGGTTTCAATTCACAAAATGGTCATCAAATGATATCAATTTTATGAAGTCGATAGATGAAGAAAAAAGATCAACTAATGCACATATCGATATGAATCTTGACGGAACAATAAAGGCATTGGGCATCGTGTGGAACCTGAAAACAGACACATTTCAATACAATCTGGCTTTACCAACATCTGAAAGTACTAATATAACAAAACGAAGTATTTTGTCTGACTTACAAAGACTTTTCGATCCACTTGGTTGGATTGCACCGATTACAGTAATGGCAAAAATACTGTTACAGAAACTATGGCTCGAAAAATTGAATTGGGATCAGAACGTAAGTGAAACGTTACGTGAAGAATGGAATCAGATAAGATCAGATTTTACTAGTGTGAATGATGTACAAGTGACAAGATGGCTTGGTACCACGGAATCAAACAAAACAAATATACAAATACATGGATTCAGTGATTCTTCGACACGAGCTTACGCAGCAGCAGTATACATAAGAACTGAAACAAATGGCAAGGTTGAAATTAACCTCATTGCTGCTAAAACAAGAGTAGCACCCCTGAAAATAATATCTTTACCAAGACTAGAGTTGTGTGGTGCATTACTTCTCTCCAAGCTCATGAAACAAATTGGGCAAGCTTTGAAAATTCCAACTGCAGATATGTATGCATGGACAGATTCCTCTATAGTTATAGCATGGCTATGTGGAGATCCAAATCGATGGAAAACGTTTGTTGCTAACCGCGTCGTCGAAATCGTAGAAAACCTAAATCACAAGCGTTGGTATCATGTACAGTCGAATGATAATCCCGCAGACTTAGCCTCGCGAGGAATGTTGTTGTCCAAACTGAATAAATTGACTTGTGGTGGAGAGGCCCAGGATGGTTATCTGAAAAAGAATTAAAGATTAGTAAACCAGAAGTAATAACAACAGACATAGAAATAAAAACAAAAAAGATTAGTACTCACCTCAGTACAGAAGAACAAGAGAAATCCATAACTACACAATTTGAGAATTTCAACAACTTATCAGAATTACTCAAGGTTCTTTGTTATTGCAAAAGATTCTTGAACTACAAAGTCAATGTGAACATGAATAAACAAATAACTACACAAGAATTAGAAGATGCATTGACCATTTGTATAAAAAGAGTTCAAGAAGAAGAATACACGGAAGAAATAGAAAGATTAAAGTTAAATAAACAAGTGAAAAGGAGAAGTCCGTTGCGATCCCTCAACCCTTATCTTGATAATACACATATCCTCAGGGTGGGCGGTCGCCTCAGACACGCAAACTTACCTGATGAAAGAAAACATCCAATTATTCTCGGAAATAAAAACACATTGACGCCGCTGATTATAGCCGACGCACACCTTAAGACACTTCACGGAGGAATTCAACTGATGTTATGTTATTTACGTTCAAAATACTGGATTTTAAAGGCAAAATCAATAGCTAAGAAATATATTCACAAATGCCTCATTTGCGCTAGACTTAGTGCTACTGCTAGAGCTCAAATTATGGGAGATTTGCCCGATGAGAGAGTAACTCCCTCCAGGCCATTTTTGAATAGTGGTGTAGACTTCCCAGGACCCTTTCAGATTTTGTTATCGAAAGGCCGAGGAAACAGAACATCAAAGGCCTACGTTTCTATTTTCATCTGTATGTCTACGAAGGCAATCCATATTGAGCTTGTAAGCGATCTTACCTCGGAAGCGTTTATCGGCGCTTTTAGACGCTTTGTCGCCAGGAGAGGCAAATGTAATCACCTGTGGAATGATCAAGGGCGTAACTTTGTGGGAGCTAACAAAGAGCTGCGAGATGCCTGGAAAGAAGCAAGCTTACAGTTTACTGGAGAAATTGCAGAAACACTAGCCACAGAAGGTACTCAATGGCATTTCATTCCCGCTTACAGCCCCTCTTTCGGTGGATTATGGGAGGCCGGTGTCAAGTCTATAAAATTCCACCTGAAAAGAATTATAACAACTCACCTGACATATGAAGAAATGACGACGATACTCTGTCAAGTGGAAGCCTGCTTGAATTCCCGTCCGTTATGTCCCATGAACGACACTGATCAAGACAACACGAACCCACTGACACCAGGACATTTCTTGATTGGAGAGGTACCTATTGTTGTACCATCACCTGATATGAAAGACATAAGACTGTCCAGCTTAGCTCGCTGGCAACATACACAGAAAATTGTTCAAGACTTCTGGCGGCGATGGCAGGATGAATATTTATCCAGACTTCAACAGCGGCCTAAGTGGCATAAAAAAGAAGAAGAATTTAAGATCGGAGATATCGTCTTAATAAAAACGGACAACTTGCCACCTGGAAAATGGTCCTTTGGACGAATCGTCGATAAGCACCCTGGTCCAGACGGTCTAACGAGGGTGTATAGTGTCAAAAGTGGTAGTTGCGTAACAAAAAGAACTGTAACAAAGTTATGTCCATTGCCTCTCAATGGAACCTAATTTGTATTTAATTATTTGTCGATTCACACTGTTTTAAAAATTCTTGTTTATTGAAATTCAGTATTAGTTTGTTGATACCTAATTAACTGTTTTATGCATGTCAAATGTTAATATCATCCACCCCACCTACAGATTTATATAGCGTTGTTAGGGTTAATCTCATAATTAGGTAATATATTTTGGTCATTGTTTTTTTAAAAAGACCTATTGGCCTTTTGGTGGGCGGTATGTTGTGACGTATTAAGTTCAATGATTGTACGTACTAAGATGTAGCTAATTTAGTCGCTAAATACACTTGCAGTGGAACACACGTCTTTCTTTATTAAAATCCCAACCAAACGAAAGTCAACCTTATTACAATCAACAATAGGTACAACAAAAAATATTACCGATAGGTGCAAACAAAGTAAAAATGTAATTACCAAAAGAGGTGCAGTCCATTGTTGTACTCAAGAGTTGACGAATCTGTTCATCTTCCAACAACATGGAACCACCAGCAGAGCCGCAATTTACACAAAATACACTTTCCATAGCGTATGCGTTGGTCCATTTATGTCTGCCAAGTTATCGTTTGAGCGGTACTCCGAAAATCACAGCCAGGTAAGTCGTTTTTAAAAGCAATCAGAGTCCATTATAATAGCCAAGTCGTAATATTAGTAGTCCCGAAAGTCACCAAAACACACCGACACAATAACAAAGAGCAAGCGACGCTAATGTAAACAGTGAAAGCACAGGTGACAGACAGACTAGTGACAATTAGTGGCGTCAAAAATAGGAGTCTGTAAAAATACGATACAACTTATCGATATTCCCTAAGATTTTGTTACGAGGATGACAATGTCCTACTTTACTTATAAAAACACTCACTTTACAATATTAATACTTAATAACATTTGTATTACATAACAAACCTATTTATAGTACCTACCTAGTTAATGTATTCAGTAACGATAAGTATTTTTACCCGATTGCAGCGAAGCCCAAAAGGAGAGTTATTTTTATATTAACTGTCGTAAATACCTTATCGTTTAGTTAGAAGTACACACACACACACTTTCTTAAACGATCATAAGAAAACACTGAATAATGATCATGGCGAAATACGAAGGTTTTGATCACTTCAGCATTATTCTTACTATCTATTTAAAATCCAGTATGACCTCATGCAAAAAGTAACTATACTCAGTAGGTTTCTTTTAATTAAGTATACATTTAGGGAATAATATATGGAATGGTAATTGAATTCTTTTAATGTATCTTCTGTTTGCTCTTTATTCGAAATAAATTCAAAATATGATTCATATTAAAAATAATTAAACTGCATTTCTTTAAAAATTAAATCGATTGATTACAATCAATTGGGCATCCCAAATCTTGTTTGACATGACATGACGTTTGGTGAAGATGGCGGTGATTCATGTTATTATTCACGAAAATACTTTTAATGTTCATTTTGGCATGCAGCTAGTCCGTGTTACAAAAGTATTGGCAACTAATATAATAAAATAGAACATCAATTATCGTATATGTCCGATACTTTTGTTGCACAGGGCGAATTTGGACATTGTCTTTTCACCTACCACCTAAGAATGTACATTGTGGAATGCAATAAAGAAATTGAATTGAATTGAATTGAAAATACTTCGACATGTTTCTGGTCTCCTGGTACTTTTGAATTCTAACCGGTCACAATTCCAGCACCGGAAATATTTCGACATGTTTATGGTCTCCTGGTACTTGTTGGAGTATTGCAGCAGGGCTGGTACTTGGAGGTTTTTGCAGGTGTAGAAATAAATAAAAAAGGCAGGCTTTTTGTGACACGTGAATGGATCGGATTTACTAGCAGACAGGCAGAGAGTTCCACTCCTTTGCTGTGCGCATTATAAAAGACGTTTGGAAACGCTTAGTGCGAATTGGTGGAATAGTAACAAGGTAGGGATGGTAAGATGCAGTGCGTCTGGATGCCCGATGGTAGAAGGGGGGGGCCGGTGGAATGAGGTCGTGGAGTTCTTGGGCACACTCACCGAAGTACAATCTGTAGAAGACCGACAAGCAGGCAACCTTACGGCGATGAGCCAAGCTATGTTGCTTGGTATCCACCAGTTTTTCGTCACCGATGAGCCTCTTAGCTCTGCGTTCTACCGAGTCAAGCGCGGCAAGCTGATACTTAGCTGAGCCATCCCAAAGGTGGCTACAATACTCCATGCAGGATCGGACTTGCGCTTTATATAGAGTTAAAAGCTGTCCAGGCTTGAAGTATTGCTTCACCCTATAAAGAAATTGCAGACAAAGAATAAAGAAATGGCAGACAAAGAACGTTTATAAATCTTCTGGTTAGGTGTCATAACATCAACCACACGGATTTTTCCATCTTGGCCTGGGTACACTTTCACAATTCTAGCCATAGGCCATGATAATGGGGGAGAGTTAGGCTCCCTCAAAATAACTAAATTTCCTACTTTTATGTTATTTACACAGTCACGCCATTTGGGCCTCGACTGCAGTACATTAAGGTAGTACTTGTGCCATACATTCCAAAAGTGAGTTCTAACCTTATTACAACTTTCCCAAAATTTTAATCTGTTAACAGGAATATCGTTAGTATTATTTTCAGAAAAAGACGTTAAAGAAGTACCTTTCAGGAAATGTCCTGTCGTTAAATAAGAAAAATCATCAACTGACAGTGTTTAACTGTTCGTACGTTAGGACATACTTTTGTATGATACGTTTCAAGTGAAACTTCATACTTTTCACTGCCGCCTCAGCAAGACCAGCAAACACAGGCGAATAGCTAGGTACAAAATGAAAAGTTTTACCTTCCTTGGCCGCATAGCCTTGCACCAGTGCTTGATGCTCCCGTGAGGTTTGCAAATTATATAATTCAACTAATTCGTTCCTTGCCCCCTTAAAACAACCTGCGTTGTCACAGAAAACGTTAGTAGGCAATCCACGTCGCGCTATAAAGCAAGCAAGGAAACAATCAGTAATTAAATCAGAAGCTATCTCGAGGTGTATTGCCTTCGTAACGAAGCAAACAAATACACAGATATAACCTTTTGTTTGTATAGCACGTCTAACACGTGAGTTTTGACTTGTATTGGTCCCGCAAAATCTATACCAATCTTTTGGAAAGGACGACAAGCTGTAACTCTATGAGATGGCAAGGAACCCATTAATTGTTTAGCACATTTGGCTTTCATTCTGAAACAAATTAAGCATAATCTTTTTTACATGTCTGTAACCATTTACAATCCAATATTTTTCATTAAGGCTAGCTAACAATAACTTTGGTCCAGCATGCAATAGTCTTATGTGTTCCTGGTAAATTATCAAATCAGTAACACGTGATTCATCATCATCTGCCTAGCCTTTTCCCAACTACATTGGGGTCGGCTTCCGGTCAAGCCGGATTTAGCTGAATACCAGTAACACGTGATTGTTTAGGTAAAATAATAGGGTGTTTCTGTGAAAATGAGACTTCAGAATTATCAATTCTACCACTTACTCTTAACATATTCTCTTTATCAATAAAGGGATTTAAGGGTTTTAAAGGGCCTTTAGTATTTTCATCTTTTGTATTTAAATGATTTAACTCATGACTGAAATGTATGTTCTGTTCACGCTGTATAATTTTATGCAAGGCATTTTTTAACTCGAGAGGAGATAGTGGAGTAACCCTCTTATCTAGATTAGAACAAAACCTAAATATGTATGCCATGACACGGATCATTTTATTTAAATCAGAATTCTTGTCAATGAACAGATAGATATTAGATTTATTATGTGTTATCAAGGCTACCTTGGAATCCGAGAATGTAGCACCCTTTTTCATTTCAGGTAAGTTTTCCAGGAGTGGTATGGGAAGTTTATTATTAAATTCATACTTACTGTCCAGCATAAACTCTGGACCATGCCACCATAATTCACAGTTACATAAATCATCAGGAACGGCTCCCCCCTAACATAGTCAGCTGGATTTTCGTTGCTCGCCACATACAGCCAGCGCCATTTGGAGGTCTAACCCTATTAGCAACTAGCCATGCAAGTGCAACTTGTGAATCTGAATATAAATAACCACCACTTATATTTATTTTAAGGCTTAACGTGTCATAAACTCTATTGGCTAGTTTTTTAAGCAAAAGCATTGCATTTAACTCTAATCGCGGTATGGTGAGTGTATTGTTGCTTTGGGCGTTAATTCGGGATTTAGAGCAAAGTAAGGAAGATGAAGCCTCACCGGAATCCTTCACCACCCGAAGATAAACACAGCAGCCATAGCCTGCAGAGCTAGAAGCATCAGCAAATCCTATTAATTGCACTGCATTGGCATTTTTATCGATCCTTGTATTTCTATCAATGTATAAAGGTTGCATGTGCATCAAACATTTAACAAATGAAAGCCATTCCAATCTTATCCCCTCTGGAGGAACATCATCCCAGTCTAACTTTTCTAACCATAATTTTTGCATGAATGCCATGGCTTTTACTATAACTGGAGACATAAAACCTAATGGGTCAAAAAATTTGGAAATGTAACTCAATATTTGTCTTTTAGTAGGATTTTCAATATTAAAAGGCTCTGGACATGAAAATACAAAGCAATCCTTACTCACATTAACTAGCACTAGAATATAAGATGTTTCAAATAATAACAAAATATGGATCATCGTAGTCCGAAATAAACGAATTTTAATTTTATTAATTTAATTTAATTAAGTGTTAATCCTAAAGTTTTCATGAAATAATTACCTTTTTGAAGATCAAAATCATCAAAATGCTGTTTGTCAGAAGATATGTCATCTAAAATTTGTTGACAATTAGATGCCCATTTGTGGGTTTCAAAACTACCCTTACTTAATAACTCACACAATTGCTGTTTTGCTTTTTTGATAACATTTAAATCGGAATGGGAATAGCAAGCATCATCAACATAAGTGCAGTTATTTAAAATATATGAAGCAAGTGGATATTCTTGTTTATGAGTTTCAGCAAGTTCATGCAAACAACGTGTAGCTAAAAAACCTGAGCTCTTTTGACCATAAGTAACAGTGTCTAATTGAATGCATTTTATTTTGTCATTAACATTATTTCTCCACAAAATGTTTTGCAATACAGAATGTTCTGGGTTAACATTAACGCAACGAAACATTCGGCGTATATCTGTAGTAAATGTATAGTCACCCAAACGAAATAAAAGCATAATGTCAAAAAGTTCTTTTTGCATCGGAGCCCCATTAAGCAAGATGTCATTTTACAAAACACTACACCACACAGTCTTCAACTGTTCATAATATTTACTTTTAGCTATAATTATAATATTTACTTTTAGATGCACTCAAAAGACTTTCGATTTGTTTTATTTACATTGTTTGTTGTGTTTCGGCCATTTTTTAATTTCGACAACCAACCACTGCGAACCATAGCCTCTCACAGTGCGCCCGCGCGTTCCGTCATTTGTCTATGACATTGACAAATGATACTGGAGCACTGGGCCATTGGGATTTGGTTAATTTTGTTATTATTTATTATATGTATTTATGTAGGTCCACATTTTATTTTGTTATGTATTTACACAAACTTTTATATTCATTACTTTATTTGTATCTTAGTGTTGTGTTCCGTATGTGTATCCGTGTCATCACTTCAGGCCCTGTCATAACACCAGCGCTGTGATATTTATTTATTTTTTAAATATCGCAGCATATGCTGAGACAGGGACCTTTTTGGCCTCGCACAGATTAATTTAAGGATGCCGCTTAACTGCGTAAACATATTTTTATAACTGTTAGTTTTACGTATTTTACTACTGTGTCTTGTGCGAGTCCCAAGTAAACATTTTTCTTTCTTTCTTTCTTATTTTGTCAGTTTGCATGGATGCATCGAAAACTACTCTAGTTTTGGTACTTTGACTATTCTCATTATATACAGCATGATGTGGCATAAAGTATAAGGGCTTATCTTAAAAATCTAATGAGTTAATATCAACATAATGCCCATGCCCTAATTGCACATATTCACTTATTAATCCTTACTAATTTTATAAATGCGAAAGTAACTCTGTCTGTCTGTCTGTCTGTCGCGTTTTCACGCCAAAACTACTAAACCGATTTGAATGAAATTTGTTACACAGGTAGTCTAGAGCCTGAGAAAGGACATAGGCAACTTTTTAATGCGAAAAAAGGGTTGTAAGGGGTTGAAAGGGAGGGATAGGTAGTTAGTGTGGATAGGTGGAGTAGTTAGGTGAAGTAGTTAGTTGGGTAGGAAGTTGAGGTAGGTAGGTGGTGCAAGTAGTCGGGGCAGGTAGGTGGGGCAGGTGGGTGTAATAGGTGGGTGTAATAGGTAGGTGTAATAGGTAGGTGGGATAGGTAGGTGGTGTTGGTAGGTAGGGTAGGTAGGTGGGGTGGTAGTTGGGGTAGGTAGTCAGTGTCGTGACGCCTGACGATGCATTACGACGCCTAGCGACGCACCGCGCCTCGTAGCGACTGCTGACAACGGCTGCGCCACTTGACGACGCCTGGCGACACTTGACGACGCCTGATTGCACCTGACGAAGACTGACGACGCCTGACAACGCCTGACGAAGCCTGGCGACGCCTGAAGACTCCTGACGACGCCGGACGACACATTATGACGCATAGCGGTGCATAGGGGTGCATAACGATGCATAACGACGCTTAGCGACGCCCCCCTCCAGCATTAGGATAAATACAAGGACGCTTTATTAAAAGATGTTGTGCATAAGGCTCCATGGCGCTCACAGTAACCAGATCATTAACAATGGTTTGGTATTGATTGAAGATATAATGATTTCCATATCTGGAAAATGGCAGCGAAGAGAGAAATTGTCAAGGGACGTTGTAATGGAGTTAAACTACTATACCGCGGTTTTAGAAGTGCATGTCAAAGATATGGCACCACGATTACTTCTCGAGCTGCGTCAAGTCTACGACACGATTTTGCGCCGAGTAAATAGTGGAAAGGGGGGTGGGTAGGCCTGGTTACATCTCACGACGCATCGCTAAGCATCGCGAAGCACCGCGAAGCATCGCGAAGCATCGCGAAGCATAGTTAAGCATCGCGAAGCATCGAGACACAGCGACTGATGACGGCGCCTGACGACGCTTGACGACGCCTGACGACGCCCGATAGAACCTGTCAAAGACTGACGACGCCTGACCATGCCAGACTACGCCAGACGACGCCTGACTTCGCCTGACGACGGCTGAAAACGCATGACGACGCCTGACTACAGTTGACGACGCCTGGTTACATCTCACGACGCATCGAGAAGCATCGAGACACATAGCGACTCCTGTCGACGTCTGACGACGCCTGACGACGCCTGGCAACGCCTAACGACTCCTGACGACGCCTGACGATGCATAATGATACATAGCGATGCATAGGGGTGCATAACGATGCATAACGACGCCCCCCTCCAGCTTTAGGATAAATACAAGGACGCTTTATTAAAAGATAGTGTGCATAAGGCTCGATGGCGCTCACAGTAACCAAATCATTAACAATGGTTTGGTATTGATTGAGGATATAATGAATTCCATATCTGGAAAATGGCAGCGAAGAGAGGAATTGTCAAGCGACGTTGTAATGGAGTTAAACTACTATACCGCGGTTTTAGAAGTGCATGTCAATGAAATGGCACCACGATTACTTCTCGAGCTGCGTCAAGTCTACGAAACGATTTTGCGCCGAGTAAATAGTAGAAAGGGGGGGTAATGTTCCTTCTTGACGTACCAGTAGGTACGGGTAAGTTTGTGCTGAATTTTCTGCTGGTCCAACTCCGCAAGGGCTGCAATATAGCTCTGGGTGTGGCTTCCTCGGGCATTGCTGCAACTTTGCTTAGCGGTGGTCGGACTGCAAATTTCGTTTTTAAGTTGCCGCTTAATCTTGCAAGCAAAGATACCCCACCACGCAATATAATCAAAAACAGCGGCCGGGGACGACGTGTCGCCAAAAAACGAGTAGGTGGCCTCAAGGCCGTTTAATTTTGTTTAGGAATTCTACCGCCCAAATTACAGCGCTCAATAGAACACCTTTTATAGTCATCACCACATTGATCACATTTTGATCAAGCGGTCCGTTCTTACACGTTAAAAATTTCCACGCGAACGAAGTCGCGTGCAACAGCTGTTCACTAAATAAATAAAAAATTATCGAATACAATTTATCGTCAGTTTTCCAACACTAGATCTGTCAATACGTCAAGCCAGAAAAAAAACTATCTATTGACAATTTGAAACAGTTTGGCGGCAAAAGTTACGTAAAGAGCAATAAAAGAATGGCCGGTAATAAGAATTTAATTTAACGATTTTACAAAGAAGTTTTTTTTAAGTTTATAAAAACAGGGGAATAAGGAATCATTCTGAATTAAAAAAAAAATATTGAATAACGCGTCAAGTAACATGAAAGAAAATTTATTTTAGGATATCTTAAATATGATACTGTCCTGAATGGACTGCATCACAATCCTCAAGTAAAAATATGGTTCTTGAAATAACTCCAGCTACGCGACACTTAGTGAATCTTGGCACAAGCTTTCCAGAAAAATTATCAGGAATAGATCTAGAGAACGTCTCCATACAAAATCACCGACGTGCAGAGTGATAGCCGTTCGATTGGCATTGTATGCCCGTGAGTTACGGAGAAAAGCCAAAGAAAGTTTATCAGCAACCTTAGCATAAACTTCGCCTAGAGAAGACAGATTCGAGACGAGACGATTACGACTGTCGGCCAAATTAGAGCTTTGAGTCTGACTATTCGCACGGCT
Source organism: Lacanobia wlatinum (assembly GCA_947578705.1). NCBI lineage: Eukaryota > Metazoa > Arthropoda > Insecta > Lepidoptera > Noctuidae > Lacanobia > Lacanobia wlatinum. The sequence goes on along the minus strand of OX388022.1, from coordinate 2,269,778 downwards.
AGGATCCATAAAAACTTCTCTACCGAACATGAGAAAATTAGGTGTAAAACCTGTGGCTAAATTAATACAAGAGTTGAGATAGAGTTTAACTTTAGGTAACAACTTAGACCAATTTCTTTGATTCTCACCCATTGATATATAAAAAACCCAAGATACACACTCAGCATCTCAAAAACGTCCGCAAAAAATAAGCGCAATATGTATAACTATGCACAAGCTTCAAATAATATCGCATCGCTCGTCATATTGCACTGCTATGTAAAAACAACTTTAAGCGATGATCCGTGTGAGGTTGAATTTGCAAAAAATATTGTTTATAGTATAACTACACACAACTCACACATGACACTTGAAACATGTCAGTTTTTGACGACAGTTTCGAGTGTTGCATTTGTTCGAGACGTGCATCTTGGGTTTTTTATACATCAATGTTCTCACCAACTAAAATACTTAAACACGTAACAAAACTTTGATTATAACGTTCAACTGTATTTGCTTGAGGTGTATAATAAGGCGTGTAAGTCGGTGAATCAATATGAAAAGATCTGAGTAAATTTAAAAAATGATTACTACGAAATACTGTAGCATCGTCACAAAGAATAGCACGTGGTACTCCAAAATTGAAAAATATCTCAGATTCTAACGCTTTAGCAATAGAACTAGCATTAACCTTCTTAAGCGGAACTAACCAAATATATTTAGAAAATACATCGACCATGGATAAAATATAAAATTATACCCATAATAGGCAATCGGTAAAGGACCAATTAATTCGACAGAAATTAATTGCAAGGGTAAATTCACGTCTATGGAATACAATATTTGACCTCAAGGTTGGGTATTAGCGATTTTGTAAGCCTTGCAAATTTCGGAATGCCTCAAAGTCTCAGTAACATCCCGGAACATATTCAGCTAGTAAAATGTGTCTCTTATCTTAAGACATGACTTAGTAAAACCTGGATGTACTGAAGGAAAATCATTATGTACTTCCCAAATCGCGGCAGGTACCTTCTCAACAAATAATACAACACGCCAAGGATCTGAAGCCAATGGAGAAGTGATAGGCATACGTCTTAAAATAACACCATTCTGAATAACGTAAGCAGGAAACATTTGAAGTGTATCACGAGCGCCTATATAAACCTTTTTATACCACCTGTCGGTAGTCTGCTCAGGTCCTTGATCAAAATTGACCGGGCTAGCAAAAATTCTAGATAAAGCATCTGGAACGACGTGTTGTGTCCCCTTGCGATAGACAATGTCAAAGGTATATTGCAAAATGACTGTTGCCCAGCGCGCTAAACGACCAGAAGCCACTTTAAAGCCATATAATCGGTAATGACAGAAAACTTCATTCCATCAAGATAACAGCGAAAATGTTTTATTGAATCTAAAACTGATAAGAACTCGCGTTCAGTAGTGCTATAATTGCGTTCGGCTTTAGAAAACAAACAGGAATAATAAGCTACAGGATGTTCGACGTTATCAATTGTCTGTGAAAGAACAGAACCAAGACCAACAGCTGACGCATCGCACTGTAGAACAAATCGTTTAGAAAAATCAGGACACGTCATAACAGGAGTATTTATTAATGCCTGTTTCAACTTTATAAAAGCTTCATCAGCTGCGTCATCCCAATCTATAGGATCTCGACCCTTTCTCTTACCAATGAAACCGGTGAGAGGTGCAATAATTGAAGAAAAACCATCAAGAAAACTTCTATAATATGAACACATTCCAATAAAACCGCAAAGAGATTTAGCAGTATTAGGAGTTGGAAAATCCCTAATAGCATCAAGCTTATCTGGGTCTCTTTGTAAACCTTTTTCATTTACAATATAACCCAGATACTTCAACTCGCTTTTACAGAATTCACACTTTTTTTTAATTAATAGATAAGCCAGCTTCTTTAAGTCTGTTCGAAACCTTTCTAAGAAGAGCAAGATGACTACGGAAGTCTTTAGAAACTAAAATCAAATCGTCGACGTATCCAAAAACACAGTCGTCGCTAGTTGATGTAAATTCAAAATTTACAATCATGTCCGTAAGACGTTGCATTTCTGATGTCGCATTTGTAAGACCAAAGCGCATTCTGACAAATTCAAATAAACTACGTTGTAGAACAATAAAAGCAGTCTTTTCACAACTTTCCTTATCAGCGAGAGGAATTTGCCAAAAAGCACTCTTAAAATCAAGGGAAGTTATATATCTCGCACTACGAAGATTATCGAGAATATCGTGAATACGAGGAAGAGGATATGAATCCCTAATCGTAACGCTATTCAGTTTTCTGCTATCAACACAAAAACGGACGGAACCATCCGTTTTAGTAACCATCACAACAGGACTCGCCCAAGGTGAGCGAGAAGGACGGATAACATCCATTTCTAACATTTTATCTATTTCTTCGTTCAATATTTTTAACTTAACCGGCGAAAGAGGGTAAAATCTTTGCCTAATTGGCTGACCAGTAGTATTTATCTTGTGAGAAAGCCAAGTAGTTTTTCCTAGACCAATTCTATCTGACGAAATAACTTGAAACTCGTCAATGACCTTCTGTAAACTCAGCTCTTGTGCTGGTAATAAAATATTACGGAGATGTATGTAACGGGCGTCACATACGCTAAATACTTAGGGGGAAAATTACTAAGAGAGGGAAGGAACATGTTCCCTTTAATATTCTTGTTAAAAGCCTTACTAAAAACCGAAGTCAAACCGAATTTATTCCAAAATTCGATTCCTAAAATAACTGAAGACGTCATACAACGGGCTACCAAAAACTCATGAACAAAAGTTGTACCATTGAATTGAACTGGGAGAAAAACAGTTCCTAAAATATCAATAGGGGAGTTATTTGCGGAAATAACCCGAGGACAAGAATTATTAGTGTCATTCTACCAATAGGTTGGATTGATCCGTGATGTCTTCAGTTTCCCAGAACTGGTTGATGTCTTCCAGATTGTTTATGACCACATTGCAGCGAAAAGTTTTGACATTACCGCATAAAAGCCAACCTAGGTAGGTTTGTTGTGCTATAGGTTGAGTGACGTCATCGCCTTTTATTATTCCTCCTAGCATGATTTGCGAATAAATGTCTGCTTCAAATAGTAAATCCACCTGACGCTATCATGTAAGTCTGGATCTGCTAGATGGGTGTTCTTTATGTGGGACCAAGATGGTTTTGTAAAGGTCTTATTTGGCAGGTTCTTAATCAAGTTGTTCATGATGAAGACAGACGTTTGGAACTTGAAGTCGTTGTAGATAGAACTGCAAGTAATTTTTGTCATTCCTTTGCAGTGATTTTCTTTCTGTCCAACTCCAAAGATGACTCCTATGCATCTCTCGCGCTTGACACCGAGAAGTTGAGCGGCATGTTCCGTAATCAAAGATATCTGAGACCCTTGATCGATGAGGGCTCGCAATTTGATTTGGGTCCCATCAGCTGTTTCTTTGTTTACTACAGCGGTCGCTAGTAATATCTCCGAAGTATACCCGAAGTGTGTCCTTTGATACATTGGAAGAATTTGTTTGTTTTTCTGTTTTTTCCTTGATACATGCATCGTGTAGCAATGTATTATGTTGACCCGCGTACTTGTGAGATCGGTGAGCTGACGTAAATTTCTTTTCATTATCGCTGAACAGGCAATTTACACAAAGGTTCATTTTATTTACTGTGCTAAGTTTTGACTGATTCGGCATTTCTAAAAACTTTTGCACATTTGTACATGCCATGTTCGTCATCGCAAAAAGGGCATCGAAATGTTGACGCATGGAACGATTTCGTAATTTTCTTGTTGCTAGTTGCTTGATTACTGCTGTATTGCTTTTTTGGAGTTCAAAGAACTTTGATGTTGACTCGATGATGTATTTGGTTTTTGATTAGTTTTCTTGTTTGCGGCGGGATGCTTCCAACGATGTAAACTTTGCTTCTAGAAAATCTAACAGATCTTTCAGTATTAGCAGCTTTTGGCAATTCTTCAGCGAGTCGTTGTACTCTGAATGTGTGTCTGCGTCTAATTTCTGCGATAGTATATGTACAAGAATCAGATCCCAAGTGTCGACATTCACTCCTAAATTCTTTATCGCATGTAAGGATTCTATGCTGACGTCATGGATTTTTTTAATTTGGGCCACTGACTGTTGCTGCATGTTTGGTAGATTGGAAAGCGTGTTGATGTGCGATGTGAAGATAAGTTTTTCGTTATTGTATCGGTTATTAAGGATATCCCAGCACACTAGGTAGTTATCCGATCTTATCTTACTCTTCAGAAACTGCATCTTCTGAGCAGATGAAAGGGAATTGTTGTTGTGTATTGCTTCTGTGAAAAGATCTTTGAATGGGATCCACTGGTTGTAGTTATCGTTGAAGACTGGTATCTCTAATCTCGGTGTTGTTTTCTCACGATGAGCGCCGTACCACATCTTGGTATTCAAAGCCTTTTTCAGTTCATGAAACTGGTTTTCATACCTGGGCCCCAAGTCTGCTATATCTGCTATAGTGTCAGAATGGTCTCATAATGATTTCATAATGGTCGATTTTGACAAGTTATGCCAGATTTCTTTTATATATGTTTTTAAATATTATTTATTAATTTGTCGTTATGTACGAGATTACCATTCTATGCCATTTCTTTCAATGGAGTGTCAGTGGTTGACCATTGGAAAGTAATAATGACGCTTTTATATTAGATTAGATTACCAAACTTGTCAAAATCGACCATTATGAAATCATTATGAGACCATTCTGACACTATTGTAATAGCAGACTTGGGGCCCTGGTGTAGCGTTCTTCGTACACTATCATCTTTTCTCCATTAATTTCGCACTCTATCTCCCATTAAAGGTTGTCAATAGCTGACCAGCGCATTTGGAGTGATTGTAGCGCGTCTTGAAATTCCAATTTTTCAGATAGAAACTCCACGTGTATGTTCGCAACTGTTCTCATGAAGGCTTTGAAGTTTGCCGTCTGTTTGCGCATCATGTCGTCCAGCTTGCTATTGAATCCTGTATCCCTTTTCGCAGTGTTTTGTTGTTCTTGCCGAGTAGCAGGAGGTGACGGTTCCCTGTTTGGATTATCTTGATTGAAAGAAAGAAAAATGTTTATTTGGGACTCGCACAAAACATACATATCAATCAATACATATAAAAGTAAGTTAATTAAAACTAACCGTAAGCGGCATCTTAAAATTAATCTGTGCGCGGCCAAAAAGGCATATTGGCATCTCTAGCTTGATCTGCCACCTCCCTGTTCAAGGATTCTTGTTCCTGTCGTGTTTGATCTGAGATTCCTTCTCCTGTTTGTTGGTTGGCACCTTCCGACGTTTTTATTTATAACGATTGCTCCCTTGGAGAACGAGCGAGGATCGCGAGTTGTTGACCGTAAAAGGTGTACATCGCACAAAACTAAGTTGCTCGAAGGACCATATGTTGGGGCGTAACTCCCAACAGTGAAAATGTTATGTTGATGTTGTTTATTGGGATGTTATGTTGAATGTTATGTTAAGTGAGTAAACAACCAATTGGTATAAAGGTTTTATTGCTACCAAAAATAACATATTATGAGGTAATAATGTACACTTAATGTTGTAAAACAAACTGCAACGTTTCACTGTAATTAGGACGAGTTAGTTAGGGTCAATGCACCTACAGCGTAGCTCGTACAATGTGTTATTTAGTTTTCACTTCTATCGGCAGTCCCCAGACTGCCCGTTATTTTGACAAACACTGGAAACGACCACACTTACTTATTTCAGTGAAGCCGCGCTCCACTGCCACTAAGCAAGATCGCGCGCATTACCGCACCCGCGCCGCTCCACGCACCGTGCTGCCAGTGGCCAAGTACATAAAATAAACAAAACACCTATCAATAAATAACCAAAGATCGACCATCAGCAGACTCCGGCTGTAAATTGATCACAAGTATGTTTGTACTTCTGCCGACATCAACATGGCTACGTTCTACGTACTAACCCTAATATTTGTAGCATCTTATGTATAATGTACATACATTCTTTGCAAATAAAAATCATTCTATTCTATTCGTAACGTGTAAAAGTCATGGCACATCAAAATGGCAACGCAACGGCACAGCAGCAGCACGGCGCCGGCCACGAGGTGCAAGTTCACAGTCCAACGTTGTTTCGCAGGCAACTTGGTGTCGGCGCGCTGTAAGCACGCGGTTGGCGGTTAAAGCGCGCTGACTGCCCGCCGTTGGATTTTTCATATTTTCATTATGAAATATATTTTACGACACACGATTTAATGCTCTAATTTGAATGACAAGTACATTGCCGTGCTGCTGCTTTGCCGTCATAATATGCCATGATTTTAATAGTCTAATTTAAATTGATTGTTTTTATTTTGTGCAGAATTTTTGGACGCGACGACTACGAATCAGGTTAGCCAGTTAGTTATTAATTGTTTATTGTAGAATCTTTGAAAAGACTCTAGAGTCTAGTGAACCTATGATTGCATTCATGTAGAAACCTGCGGGGTACTTGCGTAACACGCATGTTCATACAATCGATCATAATTCCTGTTATTTTGTCCACTCAAAAGTTTCGTATTCGTTACTTGTTGCATTATGTGGTGCGGACGATTTATTAAACGTTTGAAGCAATGCACTGAAAATTTTATTGGTTTTATTGAAACTAACTGTGATTTAGAATGTAACGCAATAACCTTCATGAGCGCGTACCATCACGACTAAAACGTTAGTGTGTATGCAGACGAGTGGCTGGGAGGCGGTCGTGCGCTGCGCGACTCTCACGTGCGCCTCATGCTGCGCCAGCTGCGCCACATCGAGCGCCTCATCGAGCGCCTCAACCGCGCGCTGCGGCTCCCGCCGCCACCCTACCCGCGCTCCTACACGCGCTCACGATAGCCACTTTACTTCATTAAACGGTCATTGCAATTTATAATACCTACTGGTTTTTTATTGCTTCTACTAAATAAAAAAGTTCCACAACCTGCTGCGCCCAATCATAATGTCTCTCACTCTCAGAAACATCAAAGGATTCATTTTTGCGAATTCAACCTCGAAAGAGGCAGTCTGACGACACCGAACCAATGTTTGTGTTACACTGTATCTTCAGTTGTGTGTACAGTGTTCCGTAGTAGGGTTCTGTTTGAAACCCGCCGTCACCATGACGTACAAACATGCAATGTTTCGTAATTTTTTACGGCTAGTTTTGGCACAATAACTATAGATAGACTAGCTGACTCACGCGGCTTCGCTCCCGTCAACTGGCTACCCTACCTACTTACCCTACCCTACCACAAACTTCACATAAACCATCGACTAAATAGTCCGAACAAAGCCTAAACACTTGGTTTGGATAGGTGAGCCCGTTCTTGAGTTATAAAATTACAACGAAAAGTGGCATTGATTTTTATACAGGGCGTCCCACGGTTATGCCACATGGAGGAAAAATACCTTGAATATTGTAGATGGAACATTTAACTGAAAGAAGACATTATTTTAATTTAAAAACAATTTAATCTGCATTCATAGATTTTTAAATAATTACATGGTTGAACCGGGGATCGAACCTGCTACACGAGAAAAAAATTACCCTGTAGCTTTATCATACCGATCGAAAGGCTTCATCATAAGGATTATTTTTTGCTAAATAGCATAGTGTCAGAAATAAAAGGAAGACCATGAATTTTAACATTTTTAAAACAAAATTAATCAATTTATCAAATGCTCATAATGAGTCCCATACTGTTGAATACAAAGTCGCAGTATTTTGATTATTTCACGCCCTGTCGATTTTTTGATCTTGATGTGGTGGATATTTAGAATAATACGTCTAAGTTCTGTTTGTAGCTCGTGGACATTTTCATACTGGTTCTTGTAAACTATTTTTTTTACATAACCCCATAAAAAAAATCTAACGGGGTTAGATCTGGGGATCTCGGCGGCCATCTTATTTATCTATTTGTCCTGATTCAGGGACGAAAGTGTTCATTGAGATAGTCTTCGTCCTTGTTCTGTGAATGTTATGAGCCGGAGCCCCATCTTGCTGAAAAGTAAGGTTTTGTCGTTCTGCAAGCGGAAGATTTTTTATCTCATTTCTTAAAATCTCAAGTATTTCTAAATACTTTTCCGTATTCAAATGCCCTTCGTAAAAATGTATTAAGAGGAACCGGTTTTTTACAATCCCACACCAACAGTTGAACGAAAAACGCATTTGATTATTAGTCTCGCGGATACGTAAGGGATTCTCCCTGGACCAAATGCGATTATTGTGTCGGTTGTACATGCAATTATTACTGAAGTTTCTTTCAGCATCACCCGGCAGTAATTTTTGTACTAATCGCCCTTAAACGTAACTTTTGAAGTTGTATTTTTTCAGTACACGGTGTATTTTGCTTTTCGAAATTCCGATTACTTCTTCACCTTCCCTCACTGAACTTTTAAGATTTTCCTTAAAGTATATCAAAATGTCGAGTTCATCGTCAGTGTTTATCATTTGGTGCCGCGGTTGTGGTAAACGATGATCGAAACGTCCCAAATTTAGCAGATTAATCACCAACCGTTTCATAATAAATCGAGATGGTGTATTTCTGTCAGGATATCTTTCGCGGTGCCATTGTAAGGCTAATGTTATGTTTTTGTGGTTCAAAAAGTATGCTTCCATTAAATCAAAATTATTTTGATACACCATTCTTATGCAAAAAAATAACAATACAATGCAAAAATCCTACAATGAAAATCACAGAAACAAAAGAATAAAAGTTTGTAAATGGAACACATTTTTGAATTATTTCTTTATAATCAGCCAGCCGCATTGCGATAGACACAATAATTTACGCGACTTTCGGCTCAGGATACGGCTCGATTTCAGTGGCGTGCCTTTTTTTTTTTTTTTTTTTTCAGTGGCGTGCCTAGGGTTTCAAAATAAGGCAAGCCCAATAAAATTTTAACCGATTTCAAAAAAAGAAAGTTCAGTTTTCGACTGAGTACCTTCGTATGTATCATCGCAATTTTCTCATAAACTGATATAGATGTCTCAAGTCGTTGTTTACCAAAATTTACCGAAAGAAAACATTTCACACAGGTGTTTATGGGAATTTGCGTGCCTTTTAATGGCGCCAGATATGTTATTTAAATCATTATAACCAGATGTATTCTAAACGGAATCTTCATTCGAAAAAAATATGCAGCACCAGCAATACAACTTATTAGTGTGCGAACAGCCAACAATCCAACTAGTTTTATACACTGATCTATTAAATTTTCGTTTATGCGATTTACTAGTCTGAGAAAAACCCAGATTAGGTGTCGGTTTTAATGAAGAAATTAACTGTTTTTTCTGAGCAAAGTTTAAAGATTTTACCTTATCTTCGCCAATCAAAACTTGAACGCATTTATAATCCTCACAAGGTACAATTACATCCATTGTTGTAGGTAAGTCACCAAAACAATTGTATCACTGATAAAATCTAAGAAAACACACAAAAAACTTTAACAACATAACTTTTCTCACTCAAGCAAAGGAAACTGAAGTGAGTTGCACTCGGGTGTCGGGAACTACTTACGCAGAGTTGCAGTGTTGTCATTTAGGCAAAAAGATCGCCAGGTATATGAAAAATCTAGCTAGATGTCGCATTTTTTTTATTTTTAAGATATTGCTTGAATATTTAATTTCGTTATTTTAAAAAGATGCTAGTTTTTATTGTTGCTAAATCTTAAAAAAAGTCTCCAAACTCGTTAAAAATCTCCAAGATCTCACAACGTCGCTAAAACGGCAACACTGCAGAGTTGGCAAGGTGACAAGGTCACGCATACGCGTGCAACTTCATACGCATGCACGGCTTAATCGTTCATACTGATCGATTTGTAGACGCACAAGTTTCTAACTCGTTATACGGCACATCGCTATAAGTGCGAACGTGCCAGAGATAGTATTTGAAAGCCCGGTAAAAGCCGGTACGTGTAAGCGAGATAGCTATATGTAGATGCTGCAAATGCGAAACTCTGCGCGCGAACAATCGCGATGTAGTAATGTGGCATAGGTAGATACTTTGTGCTATTTTGATAAGAATTAAGCGCGTGAACTTTTAAATAGTTCGGGTTTGATATTGATACTCTATCGAGCATTTTAGTAAAGCTTTTGGGCTTATATGAAGGTACCGCCACTGCTCGATTTGTTACATACAACCAGGTACCTACTAATTACGTATCTCTTTATCATTTTATCATGCACTTAAATTAAAGTAGGGAAATGATGCGTACTTCTCAAGTGGGTACATTTATTAGTTATAGATACTTATGATAATGTCAGTTGTATGTCCTTACGGCAATGTCAGCTTTTCATTTTTCTGAACAAAATTTCACATCAAATGTTAAAATTCATGGTCTTCCTTTTATTTCTGACACTATGTAATTTAGAAAAAAAATATCCTTATGATGAAGCCTTTCGATCGGTATGATAAAACTACAGGGTAATTTTTTATTTTGTGTAGCGAGTTCGATTCCCGGTTCAACCATTTAATTATTTAAAAATCTATGAATGCAATTTAAATTGTTTTTTAAATCAAAATAATGTCTTCTTTCAGTAAAATGTTCCATCTACAATATTCAAGGTACTTTCCGGCCATATGGCATAACCGTGGGACGCCCTGTATATATAGATATGCATTACATAAATTCAAGTAATAGTTCCCAACTTGATTTAACCATTTTTAGGGTTCCGAACATAAACCGGAACCCTTACAAGATCACTCGGGTGTCTATCTGTCTGTCAGTCTGTCTGTCCGTCTGTCACAGCCAATTTTCTCCCGATCCACTGGACCGATTCTGTTGAAATTTGGTACACATATGGACTTCAAAGTCAAAGTCAAAATTCTTTATTGCGAACTAAGTGTCGGGTATGTACAGGACAGATGTTAACAAAAATAGGAAGGTTCTCATAACTTAGTTGCCTGTTTAGGCATTGCAATTAAAATTGAAACATATATTTCTTCATTGAATATTATAGATAACTTACGTAATAGTATATTAATTAACATTTTTCATAAATTTTACATTTTCTCATTATTTTGTATAATTTACATATATCCCATTACACTTAATATTACATCTCTTTTATCTTATGTATAATTATTTTTCTTCGAAAAATTCTTTTATAGAATAATACGCCTTATTAATCAGGAAGTCTTTCAGATTTCTTTTAAAAATACCGATTGACTGTAGGTTCTTAATGTCTCTGGGTAGCTTATTATGTATTTTTATGCCCATACAAAATATACTATTGCTATAAACTGCAGTGTGGGCTGTTTTATTGCGTAATGTATTTTTAAGTTTACTGCTTCTTAATGTGTCATAGCTACTGATTTTCGATACTATAACAATATCCTGTAACAATACCATAATCGCAGCAACGAAAATTCTTAAAATATCTAGTGCTCCATGTGGTTCAACACATTAAGCGCTCTGTCCAATACAATCAGAAATCAACGATTCACAAAATATTTAGCGCAATATATGCTACAACACATTAAGTGCTCTGAGCACCAACACAGTCACAAATCACAACAACTATTTTCAAAATATCTAGCGCAATATGTGTACACATCAAGCGCTATTAACCTTCCAATCAACTAGTTTTCTCGTCCGTTACCATTCACCAAAATAAATTTCACAAATAGGCAACGCATACTCAACTCATGAAACTTTCATTATAAATCTGTGCACCAACATACACCAGAATCGCACCAACGGTTCACAAAATATCTAGTGCAACATGTGTTACAACACACCAAGCGCTCTTTTTTTTTTTTTTTTTTAAGGATGGGAAATCATCAAATGACTCCTCCCGCTCTGGGTGAAGCAGAAGGGAGTGTCAGACTCTTACTGACTAAAACCCATCCGTGTTCCTCCCAATGCCCTTTGTGTACCAGGGCCGCGGCGACTCTTTCGAACAGATTCCGCGACACCGGCAGGCGCTGGCCCTAGCGGGCCCCGTCTTCTACGCTGACAGCTCTTTAAGGCGCGCGTGGAACACAGCGCGCCGTCGACCCGGGCTTGGTTCTGATCGGACGGCGAGCCACCCAATGCTCGCCGTCCGCAGGCCCGTGCCTACGGTGGCCGGGAATCGCCCTGCGACTCCCGACGCCCGGGGCATCTTCTCCTGTTGCGGCGGCTGGGGCGTGAGGTTTCCCTCTCTCTCACGCGTTCGGCCTCCTCCTTTGCTAGCATTACTGCTTCGCAGAAGGAGGTGACCGCTTCCCATGCCTCCTCGCTCCGGACCATGGATTGGACCAGGGCCGGACGCGAGAGGTCGCCGCCGCCAATCGCCTCGACGAGGACGCGGCGGTGTTCCTCCCAAGCAGGGCAGACCTCAACCGTTTGCTCCACCGTGTCCTCCGGGCGATCCTCGCAGTGTTGACACCCGGGCGTATCCTCCCGCTGAATTCGAAACAGGTACCTCCCAAAACAACCGTGTCCGGTGAGTACCTGCGTCAGACGGAAGGTGAGGACGCCGTGGCGCCGCTCTAGCCACTCCTCAAAGAGGGGACTTATCGCCGCAATTGTGGCGTGCCCAGCGCTGGGTTGCGACAGTCGCTGTCTCCATACTGCCATGAGATCCTGCCGGAGCTCCGTCCGCCGTGCTACGATTTGCCGCGGCAGAGGAGTCTCGCCCCGGCGTAGCGCCTCCACGCGCCATTCGTAAATGAGCGCGAGGGCTCTCGCCTCTAGATCCCATGGCGGTAGTCCGGCAAGGAGGCTCGCCGCCTCGCCAGAGACCGTGCGGTATCCCCGGGCCAGCCGGATGGCCATGACCCTCTGGGACGCGTTTAGGTACCGGGCAGGTCGCTTCCTCAATGTAGGCGCCCACACCGGCGCCCCATAAAGGGCCATGGACCGCACGACCCCCGCGTAAAGCCTCCGGCAGGAGGCGGTTGGACCCCCTAGATTGGGCAGAAGCCGCTTGAAGGCAGCCCCGGCTCGCCCCAGTCTGGGAGCCAAACGTCGGAAATGCTCGACGAAGTTCCATCGGCTGTCAAGGACGAGACCCAGGTACGTCATCGTCGATCCGACGCCGATGTGAACCCCTCCTACCGTTATTTAGGATCCCGATGGTGGCCTGTTCCGAGAACCATAAAAGCACATGGCTTCGGACTTGTGCAGGGCCACTTCGAGACCCAGCTGCCGGATCCTCTCAACGACTATCGCAACCCCGCGTGCCATAGCGTCGGCCGCCGCCTGGTGCGACCTCCCTTGCGCTAGGACCAGCGTGTCGTCAGCGTAGCAAACCACGCTGACGCCACTAGGGAGGTCGGCGCGCAGCACCCAGTCGTAGCCGATGTCCCACAGGAGCGGCCCCAGAACCGAACCCTGTGGAACACCGCACGACATCTCTCGCCGGTTCCACTCTCCCAGGTGACCGGGGTAGATGACGGCTCTGTCCGTCAAGTAAGCCTCGACTACGCGACGGAGGTAGGTCGGCATCCGGTGATATCGAAGTGCCTCCCTGATGCAACTCCAGGGCAGGGTGTTGAAGGCATTGGCGATGTCTAGAGACACCGCCAAGACGACCCCGCCTCGAGAAACCGCGTCCCCCGTCGAGAGGGCTCTCACGCGCATGATGGCGTCCACCGTCGAGCGGCCCGTGCGGAAACCGAACTGGTTCTCCGCCAAGTCCGGCCCCACCCTCACTAGGTGCTCGACGAGGCGGTTTGCAATTACTCTTTCAAAGAGCTTGCCCACCTCATCGAGCAGCACGATGGGCCGGTATGCGGACGGAGAGTCCGCAGGGCGCCCTGGCTTCTTAATGAGGACCAGTTTCCCCGTCTTCCAACGAAGTGGGAACTGGCCCCTCTCCAAGCATGCGCTTAGGAACGTACTCGTCATCATCGTCATCGGCGTAGTCCGCATCGGGCATCGCAGGCGGCGGAGCCATAGGCGGGGGAGTATGCTCCCCTCGCGAGGGGAACAGAGCGCTCACCACGTCCTCCACCAGCTGGGGCCGGAGACTCTGCGTCAACGGGGGGGCCCAGGTGCGGAGCTTATTCCGCACCATTTTGTAGGGTCTTCCCCACGGGTCCCCGTTCAGAGACTCCAGCATCTCCTTGCGAGCCAGATCTTTGGCCTGCAGGATCCCGGCTCGGAGGGCAGTTTTCGCCACTCTGTACTCCTCGTACAGCTCCGCCTCTCTGACCTGCGCATCCGGAGGGCGGATGCGGAGCCTGCGGTGCCTGGTGTACCGGCGCCGTGCAGCAACGCATGCCTGACGCAGCGTCGCCAGCTCTTGCGACCACCAGTACACCTGGCGGCGGGCGCGTCCTGGCTTAACCCGGGGCATTGCCACGTCACAAATATCGGACATGGCCTCCCGGAACCACTCCGCTTCGTCGTTGATGTCAGCAGGTCTGTCCGGAGGTGACACCCAGGCCTGCACGATCGAAGCTTCCAGGAGGAGCTCCCGGTCCAGCTGCTTCAGCGCCCACCGCGGACCACTCGGGGCCTGCCGGACTGGCGCGGTTGAGGTCTGGGTGGAGACGTCGAACCGGATATACCGGTGATCGGAATGGGTCTCCACCTCCTCTAATACGCGCCAGTCAATGACACGCGATGACAGAGCAGGGCTGGCGAACGAAATGTCCACCACGGACTCACCCTGCATCCGCACACACGTGGGGACAGAACCCCGGTTTAGGACGACCAGGCCTGTCTCCAGAGCCCAGTCCTCCACCATCCTGCCCCGCGTGTCCGTATAACGGGAACCCCAAGCCAAATGCTTGGCATTGAAGTCCCCGAGAACGAGCACGGGGAGGGAACGATACCCGGTGATGACGACTCCCAACTCCGTTAAGGCAGTTTTGGAACTCGGCGAGAGTTCGGTTCGGGGAGAAGTACACTCCTACCACGACAAACTCCCCAAACCGTGCTGCTACGCACCCCTGTCCTCTCCTGACGTTTTCAAGGGATGGGGTACCGGCAGCGGCTGACGAAATTAGGGCCACTGAGCCATTCAGGTCCTCCACCCAGTCATCCCTGGGCGGGACAAAGTACGGCTCAGCGACCACGGCGATATTAATCAACCACTGCGCCATGCTCTGGACCAACAGGTCCTGAGCGGCGGCGCAGTGGTTGATGTTTGCCTGGAGGAAGCGTAATGGAGCCGTTATTGACACTCCATTTCAGCCTCCTCCTGAGCCCCCTGTGAAGGCTCCACCACGGCAGTTGCAGTTGCGGCGGCGGTTGCGGCTCTTGCGGTAGCGGCAGCGACAGTGGCGGTGGCTGCAGAAAAGACGGCGGTGGCGGAGGGCTTTCTCTTGCCCCCGGTCTTGGCTGGTGGAGCGCAGGCTTTGCCCCCAGCCCAGTGATCGGCCGGCTTGCCAGCTGCCGCACATACAACGCAGTGCGGCGTGGCGTTACACGTGCCGGCCTTGTGACCGGGCTGGCCACAGCGGAAGCAAAGACCGCTGTAGTCCACCTCCGAGGTGCAGAGAGCTCCCGCATGGTTGCCCACTAGGCAGCGGAAGCACCTCAGAGGTCTGGGCTCCAGCAGTTTCACCTGCGCAGAGACCCAGCTCACCAGAAGCCTTCTGCCCTCCGAAATCGTCTTGGCCGTCGTCACGGGGCAGCTTACGACCACGTTAAGCATGCCTGTGAAGTCAGGACGTATGGTGCCCACCTTCACTTGCTCGGCAGAGCACCCCCCAGTTCTGATGACGGCGGCCACCACCTCTTCCTTTGTTACTGAGTCATCCAGGCCCGAAATGCGCATTTCCACGCACTTGGTGGGCCTGGACACTCGGGCATCATCCGCATTTAACGACGCCCTGAGCTTTTCGGCCAGAGCGTCAGCGGTCGGGCCACTGGATGCCCCAGAGATCTCCAGCATCCGTGCCCCGGTCGCGGTCATCCTGAGCCGGAGGCCCCCGGTGATGCCCAGCTGGTTAAGGTCTACCGCCTCTTTCGCCTTGGAGAGCACATCGCAGTACGACACGCCCCTCTTCACCGCGTCCGGCTGTAATGTGAGCACTACAGCTGCGGTCTCTGGGGCGCGAAGCCTAGCCGCGACATTTCGCACTTTGCTCTGCCGCTTCCTCTCTCTTTTTTTGGCCGCCCTGGCTCTCTTGGCCGCCTTCTTTTTCTCCCCGGCCACTTGCCATCCGGCTTCGGCCCCAGGAGAGTTTGAAGGCGGGGTCTTTGAAGGCGGGGGCGGCTGTTGCGCCACTGGCGCTGGACCCTTCACCGCCTGTGCCTGTGCAGCTGCTCTGCCTTTGTTCTTCTTCTTGGCCGGTGCCTTCGCAGGAGCCGGCCCGGCCCCTCGGTTCGCCTGGCCGGACGACCCCGGTTTGGCAGTCACGGCAGCTGCGTACGAGGCCGCCTTATTCTGGCCCGAGGCCGTCTGACTCGCCGCTAGCGGGGGGCGCAACAAGATGCCCTCCAGGGTGGAGAACCGTGCCTGGAACCGCTCCTGGAAGGCAGCCAGCTCTTGCCGCACCAGGTTCAGAAGCTTGTCCTCCGCAAGCATGGCCTGACTTTGCCCGCCCTTGCTTCCCCGTTAAAGCGCCTCGTTTGAGCCGGCTCCTCGGAGCCCAGCCAGGTCTGCTCGGAGCTTCTTATTCTCCATTTGGAGAAGCTCGGTGGCGGCTGCCAAGCGGGCGACCTCCGCCCGCAGCCTAGACATTTCGTCCGACGGGGGCCCGCAACAGTTCGCCTCCGCTGCCGCCAAAATGGAGGCCGCGGCCGCACTTATAGCCTTGTTTTTAGAGGACTGCGACCTCTTTAAGGCTACATCGCGGATCGCGGCCTTCACGACCTCCGCAAACCTAGCCTTACGCACATCGGAGCCATTACCGGTGTCTGGCTCATCACCGGAAAATCCTTCCAAGGGAGCCCTCCTATCAGTCGCTCCAGGGTGTCGCCCCTCCTCGACAAATTGTGAGGTTTGCTGGGCCGCCTCCTCGGAGGCGAGCCCCCTCCCTCTACCTCCTTCTCGGCCCTTACCCCGCCTACTGGTGGAGATTTTTCGGGCCGAGGCCATCTCTCCGTTGGAGGAGGACCCCCGGTCATACTCCGGCCTGGGCCGCTTACGGAAGAACTTGGAGTTCCCCGCAGCAGCCCCCACTCCCTCAGGTCCAGAGCTCGCCGAGCCGACGCCTGACGCAGGGTCCGAGTCTGACCCCGTATCTCCTCGACGCTCATGCGAGCCCTTCCTCCATAATTTGGAGGGAGCCTCCGCGCTACGTGCGCCCGACACCTTGTCGGACGTATTAAAATTAAAACCGATCAATTCCTCAAAGGACGCCTTGGATCGGGAGCCTCCTCGGCTCATGTTGCCACTGGCAAGCGGTTCTACTATAAGACATTCGTTGCCCCCCCCAGAATACGAGGGGCATGACGCCTCCAGAGGAGACGTGGCGGATTCTCCAGCTGCTGAGCAGCTGGTACCGCCCTGGGGTAGTTTTTTTCCGACTGTCTTTTTCATAATTTTCCTTTTAAGGGTTCGGTCCCTATCACCTTCGCCCTTTCACAGGGTCCCTCTCTCCCTCTGCTTGCTCACTGCCCTCATAGTCACGTCTGATGAGCAGACGCGTACCAGAGAGCAGTGAGCAAGATTCCATCCTTTGAAGCGCACACCGTCCGAAAACCAGAAACCGTTCCAGTTTCCGAACGGTGTGCTCCTCACGTGTGTGTGTCCCTCTTTGTCTGGTCTCTCACTTGGACCTTTCCGGCATGAGTAACTCTACCGGCAGAGCTCCAAGATCACTGAGACTCACAAGCCCCACCACGACGGCAACGTGGGAACACTCGGTGGGGACACCAAGCGCTCTGTGCACCAACAGCCAGAAATCACTCCAACGGTTCTGAAGATATGTAGCGCAAAATGTGATACATCACATTAAACACTCTGTGCACCAACACAGTCTGAAACCGCACCAACGATTCTGAAGATACTTAGCGCAGCGCTCTGTGCACCAGCCACCAACACTGTCAGTAATCGCACCAACGATTCTGAAGATACTTAGCGCAGCGCTCTGTGCACCAGCCACCAACACTGTCAGTAATCGCACCAACGACTCTGAAGATATCTAGCGCCAAACGTGTTACAATACCGGTACTCATGAGGTGGGGTCAAGCGTTTCGAGTATGAGTATACAAGCCCTTCTTAATCAGATTTGTTTCCACTACCACTGCCACCACCTGACACTGACAACTAACGAGGATTGGGGATCTTTCTCACATATTAATTCGTCTCGCAATTACGCGAATAAGAAGCTTTGCAGATGAAGCCTATTTTTTA
Source organism: Lacanobia wlatinum (assembly GCA_947578705.1). Lineage (NCBI taxonomy): Eukaryota > Metazoa > Arthropoda > Insecta > Lepidoptera > Noctuidae > Lacanobia > Lacanobia wlatinum. Next base: position 2,251,509 of record OX388022.1, on the reverse strand, counting down.
ACGCATTATATCGCGTCTATTGCGTCTTGCTAGGATTTGCTATCGTTAATCTCTACGGAAATTGTCTACAAACTTTTTAACTAAGCTCAAATAAGTTAGCCTGTGTTAGGTAGTGTGTGGACCCTCTAGTGCCTATTGATCCCTACCATCCTGCGTTCTTAATCAATATCGACATATCGCACGCTGAGAACGAAAGTGACTCAACTCAAAATTGCTAATTTTTGGGAAAGAGCGAAAATGTGTCCGTCGTATTAAGCATTTTCTGTTCATTTTACAATAACACTAAAACATGGTAACAAAAGTTATGAATTTCTGTTGAAATTTATTGTTTCACTAAATAGCTTTAGAAACATTATATAGTTTTTGCAAAAAAATATGATTTTCTCGTATAAAATAAAGTTTAAAAAAAAATCGAAAAAATAGGTCACTTTAGTATTAGAAGTTTTTTATTTCTACTGACCTTTTTAGGTAAAGGTCTGTTCATTTCTAACTTTGTTTTAAAAAAATATGTTTTTTCTAAAAATTAGTCAGTTTCATTCTTAAGATTTTGTTTATTTTTTCAAAAAAGCTAAATAAAACAGTGAAGTATGTGTAAGTGTCATTTAATAAATCACTCCTTAGACTTAAAAGAGATCAGTAATAATAATCACACTAAAAAAATTGTATCAAAATCGTGTCATAAAGTAGGAAACCAAACATTTACGTAAGTAATTCTTAAATATTATAACGAAACATAATCAATATCACTCTTCTATAACACTAATAAAATATTTATCCAAATCAACAATATTCCAATATTAGCACTAACTTTTCAGTTTAACATAGTAGTACTAGTACAGTCTTGTACATAGTTATAGTTCGGTTGTATTACCTAATCAAAGGAGATTGCTCTGCGCCCATACATTGTTCGCCCTGGAGCCAGGAGCATCGGAAAATTATGCGTTGTATTGTTGATCATTAGTAAACACCTATAAGATCTTATTTTTATAGCGGACTAGCTGCAGAAAAGATATATGTCCAAAAAAGTATCAGATTTTGAGGTTATAATCTAACCATAACAACGAATATTAGATATAGTTTTTCCTTAGTTTTTCATAGCTCCGAGTGATCTTTAAGAAACTGATTAACAAAAAAATAATACATTTAGCTATTTTCCATACCTACCTAAATAATTAGGTACCTTTGCAGCTTTTTTTTCTAAAGCCTAAGTGTAAGTAAATAGGTACCTAAGTGCAACGTTTAAATACATAGAATCTAATTGACATAGGTAGATAGTGGATACCTGTATTCTTAACATTGGATTTGGAGTGAGATTAAATGTTTGTGTATTGTTTGTTTGTGTTATATAAAACATTGCGCGCTGTTCAAACGCGTGACGATGAAACCAGCCTTACCAATTAGGTAGCCGATAAGTTGTAAACCTACAGTCCTACTTTAACTTACTCATTATGTTTGAATAAGAAATAAAACACAGATTTTAATTTCATGTTTATTGTTCATCTAAATTGGCAATTAAAATATTGTCTAAAAACTGTGCAGGGATCGATATTATTTTGATGTCTCGCATAGCTTTAATACAAAATAATGGTCACAACATGGGCGCAGCACCCGATAGGTCTGCGCCCAACGATGCAATTACAGCAATATTGTACGATTGCTTGTCGACCAATTTGAGCTGAATCAATTACTATGTAAACAAAAATGTTTTATTGCTGATATGGCGGCTGTGAATTTTGCCTCGTAATATCCATATGGTTTCGGAATTATTTAATTGTAGTTCATTCAAATCCGATGGCTGAATCTACAACAAAAAAAAAATGTTGATTACACATTGCATTTATAGTACAATAAATAAAACAATTTACACTACAAATGTTGCATGACTATAACTGACCAGAAAAGATCTATTAGCTAAACAAAATAGCACATCAGGCAAGTTTAAGCATACTATGGTCGGCACCAGATAAACATGCAATAAAGTACATAGATTTTTCCCTAATATCCCTTCGTGGATACTCAAACAATAAATTATGAACCGTTTTTCATTACTAGAAAACCTAAAGGATCACAATAGAAGTTGATTCAGGACAGTTTTATGTCATTATTTCTGTTTTTGTTATTTGGAAAGCCAATAAATGTATGAGGGTCAATGACCGTTGTTGCATGGGTATCTGATGTTTACCATAGCCTAATTTCTTGCAACAGTTAACCAATAAAAAACGTCTCTCACCTCTCAGAGTTGAACTCAATTTCGCACAATATCTAAAATGTGGCTGATACTTTCTGCTTGTACGGAGTGACATTGGATTTGTGCCAGTGAACAACCACATATCACACTTTGATCATGTTGATGACCAACCATTGGTACTTCTTGCAAATCTTGTGATGTTGTGTAACTCTATTAACAAATAATGTATGACCAGCATCACATATGTAATCATTTGCAGTCACCTGTAATATAAAAACATATTATAAGTATAAAATAAACATGTTTTATTTTATATTTTCTCTTCTATACAGAGCCATTATAAATATAAATAGTTACAAATGGAGGTTAAAGCTTACTATTTGTGGTGCCACTAATTGCTGTGTTTGCACAAAAATGGCATCATTATGGAGAATATGCCGTCTTCAGATGAATGAATCAGATGATGTGAGCGTGCGTGCCCGCGGTGCCAATATTCTATTGCAGAGTGCACAGTTTCTACCAACATTACTTGTTACTGAAGTGTTAGTCATCTCTTGTCCAACAAGAGGTGCATATGAGATCATGAGCTTGAACCTAAAAAAAAAACATACTTAGTTCAATTGTATTTTTATAGAGTATTTACCTATCAGATTGTTTCTATTATAATGAATATACCGAATGTAATGTACCAAAATCTATACTAATATAATATAAAGCTGAAGAGTTTGTTTGTTTGTTTGCTTGAACGCGCTAATCTCAGGAACTACTGGTCCGATTAGAAAAATTCTTTCAGTGGTAGATAGCCCATTTATCGAGGAAGGCTATAGGCTATAATTATATCATCACGCTAAAACCAATAGGAGCGGAGCAGTAATGAAAATTGTGACGCAGGCGAAGTTGCGCGGGTCAGCTAGTACTTTATAAATTGTTTCTTTTTTTTTGTGAAAAAGATGATTGCAAACATAATGTGTAAGTTCAAGTATAGAAACTTATTAGTAAAAAAAAAGTCTGAGAGATCGCAAACAGAATAATATAGGTACAACAAAATATTATATAGGTGCAAACAAAGTAAATATGTAATTACCAAGAGGTGCAGTCCATTGTTGTACTCAATGACGAATCTGTTCATCTTCCAACCACATGGAACCACCAGCAGAGCCGCAATTCACACAAAATACACTTTCCAAAGCGTATGCGTTAGTCCATTTATGACTGCCAAGTTATCGTTTGAGCGGTACTCCGAAAATCACAGCCAGGTAAGTCGTTTTTGAAAGCAATCAGAGTCCATTATAATAGCCAAGTCGTAATATTAGTAGTCCCGAAAGTCACCAAAACACACCGACACAATTACAAAGAGCAAGCGACGCTAACGTATTGTAAACATAAACAGTGAAAGCACAGGTGACAATTTAGTGACGTCAAAAATAGGAGTGTGTGTAAAAATACGATCCAACTTATCGATATTTCCTAAGATTTTGTTACTAGGATGACAATGTCCTACTTTACTTCTAAAAACACTCTTCGATATTTTTTATAATATTAATACTTAATAACATTTGTATAACATAACAAAAACATTTATAGTACCTACCTACTTAATGTATTCAGTAACGATAAGTATTTTTACCCGATTGCGGCGAAGCCCAAAAGGAGAGTTATTTTTATACTAGTAGTTCCTGAGATTAGCGCGTTCAAGCAAACAAACAAACAAACTCTTCAGCTTTATTTATTAGTATAGATAATCGTCGTAAATACCTATCGTTTAGTTAGAAGTAAATCACACACTTTCTTAAACGATCATAAGAAAACACTGAATAATGATCATGGCGAAAGACGAAGGTTTTGATCACTTCAGCATTATTCTTACTATCTATTTAAAATCGAGTATGACCTCATGCACAAAGTACTCAGTAGGATTTTTTGAATTAAGTAAACATTTAGGGAATAATATATGGAATGGTAATTGAATGCTTTTAATGTATCTTCTGTTTGCTCTTTATTCGAAATAAATTCAAAATATGAACAATATTAAAACTACACTACAGTTCTTTAAAATTAAATCGATTGATTTCAATCGATTGGGCATCCCTAATCTTTTTTGACATGACATGACGTTTGGTGAAGATGGCGGCGATTCATGTTATTATTCGCGAAAATACTTTTTAATGTTCATTTTGGCATGCAGCTAGTCCGTGTTACAAAAGTATTGGCAACTAATATAATAAAATAGAACATCAATTATCGTATATGTCCGATACTTTTGTTGCACAGGGCGAATTTGGACATTGTCTTTTTAATTACACTCTGCTTAACTCAGACAATCCAAATAAGAGACCTTCTGTTTTCACTGGTTTAAATAACGAATTCTTAAATTTAACTAAACATAACCAAAATAAAAATAGTTATTTAAAGTATTTGAATCACATCAAAATCAGTATTAATAGCATAACTTATCTATCAGTTTACCACAGTAACAGTATTCTGGTTATAATTCAGTTGTACTTAATCAACTTCCCTTTTTTTATTTTCTTTTAACTCAAGTGCATGCTCATACAGCTGTTTAATTACAATTTCATTGAACCCCATAATTTTTTTACGTTTATTGCGCATGTCGATTTGAGAAAACATCTCATCGGAGTATGATGTTTTATAATAAAAGTGGAACATCTCCGCTTTGTCAAATTTCAGTACTTTAAGATCATTCCACAGTATTGTTTCTTTATGGAAGTTTTCGTTGAAGTTGTATCCCCACTGCTCTTGAAGTAGTTTGAGATTTAAGAAGAATGCATAATTAACTTCTTTGACTATGAAAGGTGGTCCAGACTTCCGAGCGCTTTTGATCAAGGTAGCAAATTGAACAGGTATGTATATAGGCCCTGCTTTTTCGTTCTTTTTAATTTCCTTTTCAATTAAGCTGTGCACATTATCCGCTTCATTTTGGGTGTGCCCTTTTATAAGATACTTATGGGTTATACTTTCGATGTTATCAAAATAAGCGACAGCATATGAATATAGGCTAGCAATAACTTTATTTTTGTTCTGCCCAGTGCAATTGCCAGAGTAAAATGTTACATGTAACTTTTTATCTGCGTTTTTTGCGCTTAGGGTTCGTAAGTAATCGAAAATACATGAACCTATTTCATTGGCTCCCCTTTGCCCCTGAGTCTTGTCCCAAAAATAACAGTAAACGTCTCCGTAAGACTTTTTATCATCCTCTCCATTTTTTAATTCTGTAATTGTGAAATCAAGGCAGTTTATTTTTGAAGAATAGTAAAAATAACTTGGACTGGGACATAACATGACGGACTGTAAATCATAAATAGCACAAATGTGGGTCTCGTCAATGTTTCGACGGTCCGTCCGTTTTTCTTGGCGACACAGTTCTTTTTCTTCGAGGTGTTTATCATAGTTCGATTTGAGCAGTGTTTTAGTACTTTCAGGAGCAAGTTCATATGCAACACACGTTTCACACCTGTCTTTTTTCGGCTGAAAAAAACTTAAATTGAATTCTTTATTAAAAGTATTCAAGTATAACCAATAGTCGCACTGTGGCTAACTTTTTTCTTTTTGATCATTGTTAAAATCAGTCCAGAGGTCCCTTATAGTTTTACTGTCGGAAATGTACTCTCTACTTGTAGTCGCTCTTAAATAATGGGGTTCTACCTTCGGTATCAACTCTATGTGGTTCCTGATGCTTTGAAGCAGTTCAGGGTCTACCCTTTTTTTGTTGTCATGTTTTCCTCTAAGCTCAGGCTCTACGATACCATGGCTGTTGGTTTTACTTTTAACAGTTCTTAGCTGTCTGTCCGTTATGTCCAAAGTGTTTATGAAAAATAATTTACAAACACGTATCTTTTTGCCATCTATTGTGAAATAAAAGGAGTTGTTTGGAAGGCGAGGGTTTCGAGCATTTGAGTACCTGTACCTAGGTCGCACTTCCATCATGCAAGATCTAATAAAAGCACGCTGCAGTTCCAAATTTGATAATCCCCAATAGGCTTTGAACAGATTATACCTCTCATCCTCTTTTATATGGTCAAAACATTTAAGTCTACACTTGCTCGTACATGTTTCTTTCACATGCCTAGCTGGAATGTATTTTTTTGATATGGACATAGACCTGTAACTTTTTCCGGAGTTTCGTAACATTTTTGCTTGATTTTGTTTCCAGTTACTAGGGTTCCTTTTACGCTTCCTACTTTTTGAAGGTTCCGGTTGACCTGAAGAATCAGAAGAAGAAGAGCTAGTGCTGGAAACATGTCTACTTCTTTGATTGAAATTTACAGCATGGTATGTTGGATCTGAGTCACTGAGATCCACATCACTTTCATCCGGATGTAGGTACTAGCAAATAAACGAAATTGAATGAAAAGAAAACGAAATGTATAAGATTTTCTTTACCCAATGTCGAAAGCAGTGATTGTGACATAGTATTGAACAGGGAAAAAATAGAATTTGTCGATAAAACGGTTTTCCTGGGAATTACGCTTGACCCAAGGCTACAATGGGGCCCTCATATAACATCTCTTTCTGGACGGCTAAGTTCAGCAGCTTATGCTGTTAGGAAAATCCGCCAATTAACGGATGTCGATACCGCGAGACTGGTCTATTTTAGTTACTTTCACAGTATCATGTCTTACGGTATTTTACTATGGGGACGGGCTGCAGACATTGAGTCTATTTTTATTCTGCAGAAAAGAGCCATCAAAGCGATATACAATCTCCGCCGGCGCGATTCTCTAAGGGAACTGTTTAAGAATATTAACATCATGACGGTACCTTGTCAATACATTTACGAAAACATCATGTATGTCAGAAAGAATTTACATCTTTTTAGTAAAAGAGGCGACAGACATAATTATGGTACTAGAAATAGGGATCAATTAGTTCAACCAGGTTTCAGACTGGCTAAAGTTGCCTCATCTTTTATGGGGTACTGTTTAAAATGTTATAATAAGATACCTCCCCATATATTAGAACTTAATGAGACAAAATTTAAATCTTGTATTAAACGCACACTATGCAGGCAAGCATATTATAATTTGGGGGATTATATTGAAGATAAAAATGCTTGGCTGAATGCTGGTCCGGCTCCACAACCACTAGGGCGCACAAAATAATCTGTTAGCATTTGGAAACATTATTGGACCGGCTGAAGATTGTAAAAAAAAAAAAACAATATTTGCATTGTATAGACTCAATTTTATTTAGCAATGTATAATTTCATCCATTTTAACGGCACATGTGTGAGTACTGTGTACCTTAAACTTAAGCTATAGCTATCAGTTTTAGGTTTGTTTTTGACTTGAATGTACCCTGGCGGTTGGGAGTGTCATGCTCACACAAAAGTCTGGCTGATGGTGGCGTATGCGTTGGATCATTTGGCTCCCTTCAAAATGGTTGAGCCGAATGGTGCTAGCGCATGCGTCATGTTCGTGAACGGGCGCTGTCAGTTAGGACTGGTCATTTCTCAGTTGCCATGGTTTATTTTAAATATTTCTTTGAATTGTTCCTTTTTTTCCCGGACGCTTTTATCCTGCTCGTCTTTTACATCGTTCTCACATGTTTGTATAATTTCAACTTGATGTAAACAAAAACTTGTAACAATTTATTATTTTTTAAAAGAGTGTCCGTGGAGTTTCTTGCACGTTCTTCTCCATAGAGATCTACGCTTTGGAACGTGCAAATAGCTTCATCTTGTTGGACTGACCGACCTTGACAATTCAAAATGTTCAATGTAAATGGTTTATTTGAAATATACGATTTGATTGATTGATTGAAAAAAACGTATATATTTTTTTTACAATTTTTGAGTTCTATGCGAGCCAGCCGCACGGTTGAAGTATCTGGATACGCGTCTCGGCGCGGGCCAGCTAGCTAGAGGGTTTTCGGGATTTAGACAGGAAGAAAAATGTGCACCGTGATCAAAAAACCACTACTAGCAAACAAACGTATACATTTTTTAAATTTTTTTGCGGTTCTATGCGAGCCAGCCGCACGGTTGAGGTGTTTGGAGACGCGTCTTGGCGCGGGCCAGCTAGCTAGAGTGTTTTCGGTATTTAGACAGGAAGAAAAATGTGCACCGTGATCAAAAAACCGCTACTAACAAACAAACGTATATATTTTTTTAAATTTTTTTCGGTTCTATGCTAGCCAGCCGCTCGGTTGACGTGTCTGGAGACGCGTCTCGGCCTGGGCCAGCTAGCGAAAGTGTTTCCGGGATATAAACAGGAAGAAAAATGTGCACCGTAATACAAAAACCACTACTAGCAAACAAACGTATACATTTTTTAAAATTTTTTGCGGTTCTATGCGAGCCAACCGCACGGTTGAGGTGTTTAGACGCGTCTCGGCGCTGGCCAGCTAGCTAGTGTATTTTCTGGATTTAGACAGGAAGAAAAATGTGTACCGTGATCAAAAAACCACTACTAGCAAATAAACGTATACATTTTTTTAAATTTTTTGCGGTTCTATGCGAGCCAGCCGCAAGGTTGAGGTGTCTAGACGCGTCTCGGCGCTGGCCAGCTAGCTAGTGTATTTTCTGGATTTAGACAGGAAGAAAAATGTGTACCGTGATCAAAAAACCACTACTAGCAAATAAACGTATACCTTTTTTTTAAAAAATTGCGGGTCTATGCGAGCCAGCCGCACGGTTGAGGTGTCTGGAGACGCGTCTTGGCGCGGGCCAGCTAGCTAGAATGTTTTCGGTATATAGACAGCAAGAAAAATGTGCACCGTGATAAAAAAACCACTACTAGCAAACAAACGTATATATTTTTTTAATTTTTTTGCGGTTGTATGCGAGCCAGCCGCACGGTTGAGGTGTCTGGAGACGCGTCTCGGCGCGGGCCAGCTAGTTAGAGTGTTTTCGGTATTTAGACAGGAAGAAAAATGTGCACTTTGATCAAAAAATCGCTACTAGCAAACAAACGTATACATTTTTTTAAATTTTTTGCGGTTCTATGCGAGCCAGCCACACGGTTGAGGTGTCTGGAGACGCGTCTTGGCGCAAGCCAGCTGGTTAGATTGTTTTCGGGATTTAGACAGAAAGAAAAATGTGCACCGTGATCAAAAAACCACTACTAGCAAATAAACGTATATATTTTTTTACAATTTTTGAGTTCTATGCGAGCCAGCCTCACGGTTGAAGTATCTGGATACGCGTCTCGGCGCGGGCCAGCTAGCTAGAGGGTTTTCGGGATTTAGACAGGAAGAAAAAGGTGCACCGTGATCAAAAAACCACTACTAGCAAACAAACGTATACATTTTTTTAAATTTTTTGCGGTTCTATGCGAGCCAGCCGCACGGTTGAGTCGTCTGGAGACGCGTCTCTGCGCGGGCCAGCTAGCTGGAGTGTTTTCGGGATTTAGACAGGAAGAAAAATGTGCACCGTGATCAAAAAACCACTACTAGCAAATAAACGTATATATTTTTTTACAATTTTTGAGTTCTATGCGAGCCAGCCGCACGGTTGAGGTGTCTGGAGACGCGTCTCGGCGCGGGCCAGCTAGCTAGAGTGTTTTCGGTATTTAGACAGGAAGAAAAATGTGCACTTTGATCAAAAAACCGCTACTAGCAAACAAACGTATACATTTTTTTAAATTTTTTGCGGTTCTATGCGAGCCAGCCACACGGTTGAGGTGTCTGGAGACGCGTCTTGGCGCAAGCCAGCTGGTTAGATTGTTTTCGGGATTTAGACAGGAAGAAAAATGTGCACCGTGATCAAAAAACCACTACTAGCAAATAAACGTATATATTTTTTTACAATTTTTGAGTTCTATGCGAGCCAGCCGCACGGTTGAAGTATCTGGATACGCGTCTCGGCGCGGGCCAGCTAGCTAGAGGGTTTTCGGGATTTAGACAGGAAGAAAAAGGTGCACCGTGATCAAAAAACCACTACTAGCAAACAAACGTATACATTTTTTTAAATTTCTTGCGGTTCTATGCGAGCCAGCCGCACGGTTGAGTCATCTGGAGACGCGTCTCTGCGCAGGCCAGCTAGCTGGAGTGTTTTCGGGATTTAGACAGGAAGAAAAATGTGCACCGTGATCAAAAAACCACTACTAGCAAATAAACGTATATATTTTTTTACAATTTTTGAGTTCTATGCGAGCCAGCCGCACGGTTGAGGTGTCTGGAGACGCGTCTCGGCGCGGGCCAGCTAGCTAGAGGGTTTTCGGGATTTAGACAGGAAGAAAAATGTGCACCGTGATCAAAAAACCACTACTAGCAAACAAACGTATACATTTTTTTAAATTTTTTGCGGTTCTATGCGAGCCAACCGCACGGTTGAGGTGTCTAGACGCGTCTCGGCGCTGGCCAGCTAGCTAGTGTATTTTCTGGATTTAGACAGGAAGAAAAATGTGTACCGTGATCAAAAAACCACTACTAGCAAATAAACGTATACCTTTTTTTAAAAAAATTGCGGGTCTATGCGAGCCAGCCGCACGGTTGAGGTGTCTGGAGACGCGTCTTGGCGCGGGCCAGCTAGCTAGAATGTTTTCGGTATATAGACAGCAAGAAAAATGTGCACCGTGATCAAAAAACCACTACTAGCAAACAAACGTATATATTTTTTTAATTTTTTTGCGGTTGTATGCGAGCCAGCCGCACGGTTGAGGTGTCTGGAGACGCGTCTCAGCGCGGGCCAGCTAGTTAGAGTGTTTTCGGTATTTAGACAGGAAGAAAAATGTGCACTTTGATCAATAAACCGCTACTAGCAAACAAACGTATACATTTTTTTAAATTTTTTGCGGTTCTATGCGAGCCAGCCGCTCGGTTGACGTGTCTGGAGACGCATCTCGGCCTGGGCCAGCTAGCGAAAGTGTTTCCGGGATATAAACAGGAAGAAAAATGTGCACCGTAATACAAAAACCACTACTAGCAAACAAACGTATACATTTTTTTAATTTTTTTGCGGTTCTATGCGAGCCAACCGCACGGTTGAGGTGTCTAGACGCGTCTCGGCGCTGGCCAGCTAGCTAGTGTATTTTCTGGATTTAGACAGGAAGAAAAATGTGTACCGTGATCAAAAAACCACTACTAGCAAATAAACGTATACATTTTTTTAAATTTTTTGCGGTTCTATGCGAGCCAGCCACACGGTTGAGGTGTCTGGAGACGCGTCTTGGCGCAAGCCAGCTGGTTAGATTGTTTTCGGGATTAAGACAGGTAGAAAAATGTGCACCGTGATCAAAAAACCACTACTAGCAAATAAACGTATATATTTTTTTACAATTTTTGAGTTCTATGCGAGCCAGCCGCACGGTTGAAGTATCCGGATACGCGTCTCGGCGCGGGCCAGCTAGCTAGAGGGTTTTCGGGATTTAGACAGGAAGAAAAAGGTGCACCGTGATCAAAAAACCACTACTAGCAAACAAACGTATACATTTTTTTAAATTTTTTGCGGTTCTATGCCAGCCAGCCGCACGGTTGAGTCGTCTGGAGACGCGTCTCTGCGCGGGCCAGCTAGCTGGAGTGTTTTCGGGATTTAGACAGGAAGAAAAATGTGCACCGTGATCAAAAAACCACTACTAGCAAATAAACGTATACATTTTTTTAAATTTTTTGCGGTTCTATGCAAGCCAGCCACACGGTTGAGGTGTCTGGAGACGCGTCTTGGCGCGGGCCAGCTAGCTAGAATGTTTTCGGTATATAGACAGCAAGAAAAATGTGCACCGTGATCAATAAACCGCTACTAGCAAACAAACGTATACATTTTTTTAAATTTTTTGCGGTTCTATGCGAGCCAGCCGCTCGGTTGACGTGTCTGGAGACGCATCTCGGCCTGGGCCAGCTAGCGAAAGTGTTTCCGGGATATAAACAGGAAGAAAAATGTGCACCGTAATACAAAAACCACTACTAGCAAACAAACGTATATATTTTTTTAATTTTTTTGCGGTTGTATGCGAGCCAGCCGCACGGTTGAGGTGTCTGGAGACGCGTCTCGGCGCGGGCCAGCTAGTTAGAGTGTTTTCGGTATTTAGACAGGAAGAAAAATGTGCACTTTGATCAAAAAATCGCTACTAGCAAACAAACGTATACATTTTTTTAAATTTTTTGCGGTTCTATGCGAGCCAGCCACACGGTTGAGGTGTCTGGAGACGCGTCTTGGCGCAAGCCAGCTGGTTAGATTGTTTTCGGGATTTAGACAGAAAGAAAAATGTGCACCGTGATCAAAAAACCACTACTAGCAAATAAACGTATATATTTTTTTACAATTTTTGAGTTCTATGCGAGCCAGCCTCACGGTTGAAGTATCTGGATACGCGTCTCGGCGCGGGCCAGCTAGCTAGAGGGTTTTCGGGATTTAGACAGGAAGAAAAAGGTGCACCGTGATCAAAAAACCACTACTAGCAAACAAACGTATACATTTTTTTAAATTTTTTGCGGTTCTATGCGAGCCAGCCGCACGGTTGAGTCGTCTGGAGACGCGTCTCTGCGCGGGCCAGCTAGCTGGAGTGTTTTCGGGATTTAGACAGGAAGAAAAATGTGCACCGTGATCAAAAAACCACTACTAGCAAATAAACGTATATATTTTTTTACAATTTTTGAGTTCTATGCGAGCCAGCCGCACGGTTGAGGTGTCTGGAGACGCGTCTCGGCGCGGGCCAGCTAGCTAGAGTGTTTTCGGTATTTAGACAGGAAGAAAAATGTGCACTTTGATCAAAAAACCGCTACTAGCAAACAAACGTATACATTTTTTTAAATTTTTTGCGGTTCTATGCGAGCCAGCCACACGGTTGAGGTGTCTGGAGACGCGTCTTGGCGCAAGCCAGCTGGTTAGATTGTTTTCGGGATTTAGACAGGAAGAAAAATGTGCACCGTGATCAAAAAACCACTACTAGCAAATAAACGTATATATTTTTTTACAATTTTTGAGTTCTATGCGAGCCAGCCGCACGGTTGAAGTATCTGGATACGCGTCTCGGCGCGGGCCAGCTAGCTAGAGGGTTTTCGGGATTTAGACAGGAAGAAAAAGGTGCACCGTGATCAAAAAACCACTACTAGCAAACAAACGTATACATTTTTTTAAATTTCTTGCGGTTCTATGCGAGCCAGCCGCACGGTTGAGTCATCTGGAGACGCGTCTCTGCGCAGGCCAGCTAGCTGGAGTGTTTTCGGGATTTAGACAGGAAGAAAAATGTGCACCGTGATCAAAAAACCACTACTAGCAAATAAACGTATATATTTTTTTACAATTTTTGAGTTCTATGCGAGCCAGCCGCACGGTTGAGGTGTCTGGAGACGCGTCTCGGCGCGGGCCAGCTAGCTAGAGGGTTTTCGGGATTTAGACAGGAAGAAAAATGTGCACCGTGATCAAAAAACCACTACTAGCAAACAAACGTATACATTTTTTTAAATTTTTTGCGGTTCTATGCGAGCCAACCGCACGGTTGAGGTGTCTAGACGCGTCTCGGCGCTGGCCAGCTAGCTAGTGTATTTTCTGGATTTAGACAGGAAGAAAAATGTGTACCGTGATCAAAAAACCACTACTAGCAAATAAACGTATACCTTTTTTTAAAAAAATTGCGGGTCTATGCGAGCCAGCCGCACGGTTGAGGTGTCTGGAGACGCGTCTTGGCGCGGGCCAGCTAGCTAGAATGTTTTCGGTATATAGACAGCAAGAAAAATGTGCACCGTGATCAAAAAACCACTACTAGCAAACAAACGTATATATTTTTTTAATTTTTTTGCGGTTGTATGCGAGCCAGCCGCACGGTTGAGGTGTCTGGAGACGCGTCTCAGCGCGGGCCAGCTAGTTAGAGTGTTTTCGGTATTTAGACAGGAAGAAAAATGTGCACTTTGATCAATAAACCGCTACTAGCAAACAAACGTATACATTTTTTTAAATTTTTTGCGGTTCTATGCGAGCCAGCCGCTCGGTTGACGTGTCTGGAGACGCATCTCGGCCTGGGCCAGCTAGCGAAAGTGTTTCCGGGATATAAACAGGAAGAAAAATGTGCACCGTAATACAAAAACCACTACTAGCAAACAAACGTATACATTTTTTTAATTTTTTTGCGGTTCTATGCGAGCCAACCGCACGGTTGAGGTGTCTAGACGCGTCTCGGCGCTGGCCAGCTAGCTAGTGTATTTTCTGGATTTAGACAGGAAGAAAAATGTGTACCGTGATCAAAAAACCACTACTAGCAAATAAACGTATACATTTTTTTAAATTTTTTGCGGTTCTATGCGAGCCAGCCACACGGTTGAGGTGTCTGGAGACGCGTCTTGGCGCAAGCCAGCTGGTTAGATTGTTTTCGGGATTAAGACAGGTAGAAAAATGTGCACCGTGATCAAAAAACCACTACTAGCAAATAAACGTATATATTTTTTTACAATTTTTGAGTTCTATGCGAGCCAGCCGCACGGTTGAAGTATCCGGATACGCGTCTCGGCGCGGGCCAGCTAGCTAGAGGGTTTTCGGGATTTAGACAGGAAGAAAAAGGTGCACCGTGATCAAAAAACCACTACTAGCAAACAAACGTATACATTTTTTTAAATTTTTTGCGGTTCTATGCCAGCCAGCCGCACGGTTGAGTCGTCTGGAGACGCGTCTCTGCGCGGGCCAGCTAGCTGGAGTGTTTTCGGGATTTAGACAGGAAGAAAAATGTGCACCGTGATCAAAAAACCACTACTAGCAAATAAACGTATACATTTTTTTAATTTTTTTGCGGTTCTATGCAAGCCAGCCACACGGTTGAGGTGTCTGGAGACGCGTCTTGGCGCGGGCCAGCTAGCTAGAATGTTTTCGGTATATAGACAGCAAGAAAAATGTGCACCGTGATCAATAAACCGCTACTAGCAAACAAACGTATACATTTTTTTAAATTTTTTGCGGTTCTATGCGAGCCAGCCGCTCGGTTGACGTGTCTGGAGACGCATCTCGGCCTGGGCCAGCTAGCGAAAGTGTTTCCGGGATATAAACAGGAAGAAAAATGTGCACCGTAATACAAAAACCACTACTAGCAAACAAACGTATATATTTTTTTAATTTTTTTGCGGTTGTATGCGAGCCAGCCGCACGGTTGAGGTGTCTGGAGACGCGTCTCGGCGCGGGCCAGCTAGTTAGAGTGTTTTCGGTATTTAGACAGGAAGAAAAATGTGCACTTTGATCAAAAAATCGCTACTAGCAAACAAACGTATACATTTTTTTAAATTTTTTGCGGTTCTATGCCAGCCAGCCGCACGGTTGAGTCGTCTGGAGACGCGTCTCTGCGCGGGCCAGCTAGCTGGAGTGTTTTCGGGATTTAGACAGGAAGAAAAATGTGCACCGTGATCAAAAAACCACTACTAGCAAATAAACGTATACATTTTTTTAAATTTTTTGCGGTTCTATGCAAGCCAGCCACACGGTTGAGGTGTCTGGAGACGCGTCTTGGCGCGGGCCAGCTAGCTAGAATGTTTTCGGTATATAGACAGCAAGAAAAATGTGCACCGTGATCAAAAAATCACTACTAGCAAACAAACGTATACATTTTTTTAAATTTTTTGCGGTTCTGTGCGAGCCAACCGCACGGTTGAGGTGTCTAGACGCGTCTCGGCGCTGGCCAGCTAGCTAGTGTATTTTCTGGATTTAGACAGGAAGAAAAATGTGTACCGTGTGTAATAAAACTCCTCACTTCAATGAATAGTATTTATTTCTTTACTAATAGTTCGAATACTAAATAGCTATTAAACGAAATAGTAATTACTGCTAAACAATTTTATTTTATTTCAGCACTCCACGAGCGCGCCAACAACCAACCCGTTGTTTTTTTTTAATTATCCAAAACTCCCGCCAAAACCAAAGACAATGACATAAATTGAATCGTTTCAGTATTGCAAGCACAATAAGTAAATTCCAATAATTAATCGAGTACAAATTAACAATAAAAACCTTTTTACTGTAGACAGACAGTCTTAATTTAGTGTAATTACACAAATCAAAACCTAACACTCGTCCATCCTGACAGCGTGTATGTCCTCATACACGGTCTCAAGTAAAGACTAAAACCTAACACTCGGCTTCAATATACATTTAATGTACAAAACAGTGGCTATCTATCTAAGAGGTTAATAATTATTACACAACTTAAATTAAAAAAAAAAGTTATTTCTTGAACTTATTTACTTTTGGAATAGGTACTCCAACTTTTGGAGTTCCCCAAACTTCTCAAACCTTTTGGAGTTCCCCAAACTTCTCCGACTTTTTGGAGTTCCCCAAACTTCTCCGACTTTTTGGAGTTCCATAAACTTCTCCAACTTTTGGAGTTCCCCATACGTCTCCAACTTTTGGAGTCCTCCAACTTTTGGAGTTCCCTAAGCTCCTTCAACTTAGTTTTCCCCAAACGTCTCCAACTTTTGGAGTCCTCCAACTTTTGGAGTTCCCTAAGCTCCTTCAACTTAGTTTTCCCCAAACGTCTCCAACTTCTGGAGTCCTCCAACTTTTGGAGTTCCCTAAGCTCCTTCAACTTAGTTTCCCCCATACGTCTCCAACTTTTGGAGTCCTCCAACTTTTGGAGTTCCCTAAGCTCCTTCAACTTAGTTTTCCCGAAACGTCTCCAACTTTTGGAGTCCTCCAACTTTTGGAGTTCCCTAAGCTCTTCCAACTTAAAGTTTTCCCCAAACGTCTCCAACTTTTGGAGTCCTCCAACTTTTGGAGTTCCCTAAGCTCCTTCAACTTGTAGTTCTTCCCATAAAACTCAATACAAATTAATATGTGACATCATCTTACCTTAGCAATGTAAATTATAATAAAGTATTTTAATTGTACAAATAACGTATTTAATAAAAATTCTAAGTACTCGTATCTTTACAAAATGATCAGTTTCATCATCATCAGTACTTTCAGTACTACTTTCATTTAGTTTTAAAGCAGCTACATGAACCCATGGTAACATTCTACTAGCGGCTACTACCGTTCTACGTTTGTTTTTCGTGCTACTTAATCCGGGAATCGCAGCTAACTCGTATCGATCATTCCCGAGCGACGTAACTACGCGATAAGGTCCTACATAAGCCGGGAGGAGTTTTTTACTTTTACCGTCATTACCAAATGAAGTTTTTGTAATTTTTACTAATTCTCCTACTGCGTACGTACGAGCTGGACGTCTATTCTTATCATAGCGATGTTTTTGTTTAGTTTGCTCTTCATCAATTTTATCTTTTACCTGCTCGCGAATAGTTACAACATCAGTCGCATCCCTAGTAGATTGACGTATTTCATTCAAACGTGGGTCTATTTCACTACTCATTTGAGTACCGAACATTACTTCCGCTGGGGTTCTTCCCGTCGTCTTCTGTACGGTATTATTTAAACCCCACTGAATTTTGCCAACCTTGGTATCCCAAACTTTTTCGTCGTCCCCGAGGTTCTGTGCCGTCAAGGAATTCAGAATAGTTCTGTTGTACCGTTCTACTTGCCCGTTCGATTGTGGGCTAGCGACTGCATTCAACACGTGTTTGATGCCCTTTTCGGCACAGAATCTCTTGAACGCGTGAGAGGTGAAACACGTCCCACGGTCACTAATTATGCGATCGGGTACTCTAAAAATGTCAAAAATGCTTATTAATACAGTTATAGCAGTCAAAGTTTTTGTATTTCTCACCGGTTTTACGAAAACAAATTTAGAAAAGGCATCGACTACGATCAACAAGTAAGAATTACCTTTCTTTGACTTAACGAATGGACCAAGATGGTCTATGTGAAGCGTGTGGAAGGGGATTTCTATTTTGGGTATAGGATGTAATAAGACCTCAGACCTGCTAGGCCCCTTTTTAGAATACGCACATTCAAGACACGCATTCACATATTTTTTTACGAACTTTGCCATACGGGGAAACCAATAAGCTCCTTTTATACGCTCCAAAGTCTTTTCAACGCCAAGATGACCTATGTCATCGTGGTTCAGACGACATAACTGCCACCTAGCTCCCTTTGGAACTACCCAACGATGTTTGTTAGTGTCACCATCAATACACTTGTAAAGTCCATTATCTTTAATAACATAATTTTGTTTAATATATTTTAGCCCTTCCGGGTCCAATTTCGTGTGTAAAATGTCGCGTATCCTATTTAACTCTGAATCACCTAACTGGAGGGTCAGCAACCAATCTTCACTATTTAACAACATGACCATAGGATATGAATCAATTTCACTAGACTGATTTTCAGTTAGAGGGTTCCTAGACAAAGCGTCAACATGCGACATCTTGACACCAGGACGGTACTCGATTGTGCATTCAAACTCCTGCATCAAGAGCCACCATCTTGCGATTCGAGGGATTAAATCGCGCTTGGTAAAGGTAGTTCGAAGTGCCCCGCAGTCTGATACGATTTTAAATTTTTGCCCTAATAAGTATACTCTAAATTTTTTTAGAGAACAGATGACTGCCAGAGTTTCCAACTCATATGAGTGGAAGTTTTTCTCTTCCGGGGAAGTTTGGCGACTGTAAAAAGCCACGGGACTAAAAGATTTTGAATCAAACGGACGCTGCATGAGGATTCCACCGATTCCAACTCTGCTGGCGTCAGTATGCAGCTCAGTTTCAGCAGACGGATCATAGATCGCTAGCACTGGTCTTACGACCAGTTTTTCTTTGAGGATATTGAATGCCTGCTCTTGTTCACCCGACCACACCCAGGGAACGTCTTTCTTCAGCAATTTACTCAGAGGGTATGCGGCCAGAGCGAAATCCTGAATAAATTTGCGAAAATAGCTCGTTAATCCCAAAAACTGACGCACACCATGCTGATTCGAGGGGCGAGGAAAATCTGTTACCGCCTGTATCTTTTTTGTGCCAGGTCTTACGCCCGCAGAACTAATTTCGTAGCCTAGATAATCCAACTTATCTTTCAGAAATTCGCATTTGGTCAATTTAAGCGTTAAGTTAGCCTTCTCAAGCAACTTTAATATGTGTTCTAGTTTAATTAGATAGTTATCTACGCTTGTTCCATAAATAAGCAGATCATCAAGGTAAGCTGTAGCTTCATTAAATCGCGCGGAACCCAAAACCTTGTTCATCATGCGCTGAAAGACTGCAGGTGCATTTGCTAAGCCGAACGGCATACGATTAAATTCGTACTGACCGTCCGGCGTCACAAAAGAAGTCAACTGTTTTGAATTCTCGGAGATGGGCACCTGATAGTAACCGGACGCCAAATCCAGGGAGATAAAACAAGCTTGTCCGGATAACCTAGCAATTTCATCTTCTATTATTGGCATGGGGTAACGTTCTTTTACCGTTATAGAGTTGAGCATCCTATAATCAACGCATAACCGGAGCTTACCATCATTCTTGCGAATCAATACGATGGGACTTGCATACTCGGATGCCGACTCTCTGATAATACCGGCGCCGAGCATGTCATCCACCATTTCACGGACCTTTTGTCGCTCACTATGTGATAATCGATATGGACGGTAAACGACCGGTGTTTTGCTGTTCAACTCGATGCTCATCTCTACAACATCGGTGCATCCTAGTTCTTCGAACGAAGAAGCAAAACAATGCCTATACTTTTGCAATAGATCGAATAGCTTATACTTGTCCGATTCATTTACAGACTCTCCTACACGAATCTGGCTAGTATCAAGATTGTTAGGGAGGCTTGAGGAAGTTAAAGTGTCAGGTGTGAAGATTCGATTTACAACCTTAACGACTACTGCCCGGCCTAGTTTTGACCCTAAAGGTAACGAGAATTCTGAACTAAGAGGTGTTAATTCGACGTATGTCTTACCATGTTTGACTAAGTATAATCCACCCGTCACCACACACTGCTGACGCGGCCTACCGATCAATTTGCCATCTAATAAGATGTACCCTTCGTAACGCGGCTCTACCGAAACTCTCACCGAAGCATTTCCATACAAAATCACGCTGCTGGGCACACTAACTTTGACCACATTATCTCTATCTGAATGCATTTCTGAAAATGGCATTTCGTTATCAATGTTCATAAATTTCAAATCTGTTGCAGTTTTATGCACAACAACGTTAGGCTGTTCTGTGAAAGTCTGACCAACTAACACTGGCACATCTAAGTATTTGTCACTCACTATGCGGCAAGAAATGTTAGCGGGTACATCGTCTACAGAGAGTTCAACATTAACTTTTCCGACAGATTTTACTAACTCGTTACCAAAACCTTTCAAAACCGTTTCTACACCGTCATGCTGAAGTCCTAGTTCCACTCCGAGAGACTCGGTGATTAGCGAGACTTCACTCCCAAAATCTATGAAGGACTTAACATGCCGACCATTAATTTTTATTGTTTTCATAAATTTAGAATTCAGTTTAGAGGCCGAAATAAGCATGGTTTTGCTTGGATCTTTAGCTTTGTTCTTATCAGAATTAGAATAACATTTGTCAGCACTATGGCCAACTTTACTACACTTAGAACATGTTATGAGCGGCTTTGGGCAACTAGAGAAAATATGTCCCTTTTCCTTACAGTTGAAGCAGTTGAAACTGAGGGGACCATTGGATTTGTTTGCTGGATTACTGTTTGACATATTTGAATCGTTCCCTGATTTAAACCGAGGATTACCTACACGTTCGCTTACAATAATACTCTCCTTGCTACTCATCAGATACTGTAGCAACTGGTCTGGATGACTGCATCTTAGAGCCAAAGCCGCGGACTTTACCGACTTATCACTAATACCATAAATAATGCAATCAACCGCACGTTTATCAGAAATGTCGCACTGATTTAAGAGAGCTAGTTTATCGTAAAAATAGTTTTCAATGGGTTCACTATATCTACTTTTTCGCTTTAGCATCTCCTCCAGGGTTTGGCCATAATTTTGTTCGAATGGAAATGCACTTAGTAATTTTTCTTGCCACTCAGACCACGTAAACAATATAGAATTTAAACTTTCATACCAGGTTTTGGCCAACCCTTGGAGTTTTTGCATCGCGTAATGGATAGTTGTTCTTTCATCCCATCCATAAACAGACGCACACTCGTTAACCTTCTTTATCCACACGTCAATGCGTTGATTTTTCAACGAAGGGTTAAACTCGGGCAAAATGTTTTTAGAATCGTTGCTTCGGTTCGTCGGGGTAGGCACCGTTGATGGCTGGGACGTAAGTTGTTTGATGGTATTTAACAGAAAAGTTACATCTTTTGTACTAAAGGAAACGCTGCTTGATCTTACAGGTTGTTCTGCCTTATTAGAAACATTATTATTATCGTAACGACTATTCGTACGACGACAAGTTGGCTTCGCATGATTTCCGCGATTTACGGACGTTTCACGAGAACGCGGACTATACCGGCGTTTTGACGATAAATGACTACGTGCTCTGCTCACCTCCTCTTCCATAGCTCTGAGACGTTCTCGCTCTCGTTCCAGCTTTTTCTCCTTCTCGCGTAGACTCGAGGAAGTAGGGCTCCGGCGAAGACTTCGACTTCGAGGGCACCTGTAACCGCTTTGCCTCGCACTGCCGCCACTACGCGCTGTCGATCTGGCTTCGGCTGTGTGGTGGCTTCGACTGCAACTTCGACTTCGAAGGCGCCTGTGGCTGCTTTGCCTCGCACTGGCGCGGCTCTGCGCTGCCGATCTGGCCCCATCTGTGTGGCGCGATTGACCCCTCATTGGCGTTGATAAACGCCGCGAGCTAGTCTCTTGATCGCGTGGCATTTTGGAGTCCATAAAACAGAAATACAAAGTTTTAGAACTAGTCAAAGTAAATTAAACTAGACAAAAACGTGATGAAAATTTTTGCAGGCTCTATTGAAAATATCTCGAAAAAGTGCGTCTGAGCTCAAAAATAATAAAATTTTCACCCCTTTTTCAATGTCCCACAGGATCGAAAACAATCCTAAGTACTTACATAAAAAAAAATATAATTCTTAATGTTCGATCCGACACTCAGATTTCATTATTGCCACATAACATATTAATTTAGATTTACCGCTCAAATATCAATTCTAATCTAATAAAATCATAATCTAAAATCATGCGTGGAAAACTTTTCATGCACTTACATATGTATAAGTAGGCGTGTACTTACCACTTCTGAATTGTAATAAAACTCCTCACTTCAATGAATAGTATTTATTTCTTTACTAATAGTTCGAATACTAAATAGCTATTAAACGAAATAGTAATTACTGCTAAACAATTTTATTTTATTTCAGCACTCCACGAGCGCGCCAACAACCAACCCGTTGTTTTTTTTTAATTATCCAAAACTCCCGCCAAAACCAAAGACAATGACATAAATTGAATCGTTTCAGTATTGCAAGCACAATAAGTAAATTCCAATAATTAATCGAGTACAAATTAACAATAAAAACCTTTTTACTGTAGACAGACAGTCTTAATTTAGTGTAATTACACAAATCAAAACCTAACACGTGATCAAAAAACCACTACTAGCAAATAAACGTATACATTTTTTTAAAATTTTTGCAGTTCTATGCGAGCCAGCCGCAAGGTTGAGGTGTCTGGAGACGCGTCCCGGCGCGAGCCAGCTAGCTAGAGTGTTTTCGGTATTTAGACAGGAAGATAACTGTGCACCGTGATCAAAAAACCACTAGTAGCAAATAAACGTACATATTTTTTTAAATTTTTTGCGGTTCTGTGCGAGCCAGCCGCACGGTTGAGTCGTCTGGAGACGCGTTTCTGCGCGGGCCAGCTAGCTGGAGTGTTTTCGGGATTTAGACAGGAAGAAAAATGTGCACCGTGATCAAAAAACCACTACTAGCAAATAAACGTACATATTTTTTTAAATTTTTTGCGGTTCTATGCGAGCCAGCCGCACGGTTGAGTCGTCTGGAGACGCGTCTCTGCGCGGGCCAGCTAGCTGGAGTGTTTTCGGGATTTAGACAGGAAGAAAAATGTGCACCGTGATCAAAAAACCACTACTAGCAAATAAACGTATACATTTTTTTAAATTTTTTGCGGTTCTATGCGAGCCAGCCACACGGTTGAGGTGTCTGGAGACGCGTCTTGGCACGGGCCAGCTAGCTAGAATGTTTTCGGTATATAGACAGCAAGAAAAATGTGCACCGTGATCATAAAACCACTACTAGCAAACAAACGTATACATTTTTTTAATTTTTTTGCGGTTCTATGCGAGCCAGCCGCACGGTTGAGGTGTCTGGAGACGCGTCTCGGCGCGGGCCAGCTAGCTAGAGGGTTTTCGGGATTTAGACAGGAAGAAAAATGTGCACCGTGATCAAAAATCCACTACTAGCAAACAAACGTATACATTTTTTTAAATTTTTTGCGGTTCTATGCGAGCCAACCGCACGGTTGAGGTGTCTAGACGCGTCTCGGCGCTGGCCAGCTAGCTAGTGTATTTTCTGGATTTAGACAGGAAGAAAAATGTGTACCGTGATCAAAAAACCACTACTAGCAAATAAACGTATACATTTTTTTAAATTTTTTGCGGTTCTATGCGAGCCAGCCGCAAGGTTGAGGTGTCTGGAGATGCGTCCCGGCGCGAGCCAGCTAGCTAGAATGTTTTCGGTATTTAGACAGGAAGAAAAATGTGCACTGTGATCAAAAAACCACTAGTAGCAAATAAACGTACATATTTTTTTAAATTTTTTGCGGTTCTATGCGAGCCAGCCGCACGGTTGGGTCGTCTGGAGACGCGTCTCTGCGCGGGCCAGCTAGCTGGAGTGTTTTCGGGATTTAGACAGGAAGAAAAATGTGCACCGTGATCAAAAAACCACTACTAGCAAATAAACGTATACATTTTTTTAAATTTTTTGCGGTTCTATGCGAGCCAGCCGCACGGTTGAGGTGTTTGGAGACGCGTCTCGGCGCGGGCCAGCTAGCTAGTGTATTTTCTGGATTTAGACAGGAAGAAAAATGTGTACCGTGATCAAAAAACCACTACTAGCAAATAAACGTATACATTTTTTTTTAAATTTGCGGGTCTATGCGAGCCAGCCACACGGTTGAGGTGTCTGGAGACGCGTCTTGGCGCGGGCCAGCTAGCTAGAATGTTTTCGGTATATAGACAGCAAGAAAAATGTGCACCGTGATCAAAAAACCACTACTAGCAAACAAACGTATACATTTTTTTAATTTTTTTGCGGTTCTATGCGAGCCAGCCGCACGGTTGAGGTGTCTGGAGACGCGTCTTGGCGCGGGCCAGCTAGTTAGAGTGTTTTCGGTATTTAGACAGGAAGAAAAATGTGCACCGTGATCAAAAAACCGCTACTAACAAACAAACGTATATATTTTTTTTATTTTTTTGCGGTTCTATGCGAGCCAGCCACACGCTTGAGGTGTTTGGAGACGCGTCTCGGCGCGGGCCAGCTAGCTAGTTTATTTTCTGGATATAGACAGGAAGAAAAATGTGCACCGTAATCAAAAAACCACTACTAGCAAACAAACGTATACATTTTTTTTAATTTTTTTGCGGTTCTATGCGAGCCAGCCGCACGGTTGAGGTGTCTGGAGACGCGTCTCGGCGCGGGCCAGCTAGTTAGAGTGTTTTCGGTATTTAGACAGGAAGAAAAATGTGCACCGTAATACAAAAACCACTACTAGCAAACAAA
The DNA here is from genome assembly GCA_947578705.1 of Lacanobia wlatinum. Lineage (NCBI taxonomy): Eukaryota > Metazoa > Arthropoda > Insecta > Lepidoptera > Noctuidae > Lacanobia > Lacanobia wlatinum. Next base: position 2,226,808 of record OX388022.1, on the reverse strand, counting down.
CGTATACATTTTTTTAAAGGAGATCGGCGAGCCATGGCCTCGATAGACAAAGTATTAGACCATTCGAAAAAATATTTAAATAATTATAAGCCCTACTTTATTCTATCATTTCTCGAAAAACCCTAGGAATAAGGAATTAATAAAAAATAAAAGTCAGTTGATGTATTCCTCGTGCTGCAGTTGTTAATAACAACCGATGTTACCATATTAAGCCATTTTTAAATACAAAGATTTGTACTATAATGTTCGATTAATATTTCTTTTCACTCCAAAAAGTATTTTTATAAGTTTATTGCGAAACAATTATTAGAGATAAAGTATTTTTTTGTTGTTGTTAACTTATTTTACTGATTTTTTAGAAAAATCGATTTACATTTTTGCGAACTACAACACTCGATACGGCTGTCACTTGTCAAACAATCGGTTGTCAACAACAGATTGCCGGATTCTCGCCACGGGTGTTCTGGGTAGCACGTGTGTTTCGAGTTTTTTTACAGCTTTCCCGTGTTATTGTTGATACTTTTGGAACTTGTGTTAGTTTGTGTTGTCCTTGTGTCCGTCACCAGGTTTGTATAGTCTGTCGTTTCTTTTTTTAGCCTACTTCCATCCATAATGGATAGAAATAAACCACCCGATCCTGATCCTCCCGACATCCCAGCTTCCCTAACTCCTTTTCCTCCCACTCCGAACCCGTTATCGCAATTTGCCGAAGTAGTGTGTAGTGTCACCGACATGGATGTGACACAAACACAACAAAACACTCGCAAACGTCCCGGCCATGAGGAAATTATTACGCCTTCACCTCCAAGTAAGCAGCCAAAAAGCCAAATTGGTAGAATAAAATATTCAGTGCTGGATAAGGCTCCGTACCTAATTCATGTTTCTCGCATTGAAACACAACTAAATGCAGGCACCACACTACATCCCGTAAACTTCGGCAAATTTTTGATTTTAAATCACGTTGCGAACGTAGTCCGTGATGGCGTAAACAGAGTAGGTAGGAATCGAGTCTCTGTAGAGTTCACATCCCCTCAGGATGCTAACTCCTTCCTTGTAAACAGTCTGCTGTCGAAACATGGCTATACAGCATCAATCCCTACTTACAATATCACAAGGATGGGTGTGGTAACCGGTGTTCCTTGTGATATTACAGAAGAAGAGGCCATAACATATCTGTCTGTACCTACAGGATGTGGTCAAATATTAAAAGTACGCCGTATAAACAGGAAAGTGCAGAGAGAAGGTATGACAGAGTGGAGACCTACTGAAACATGTATAATAACGTTTGATGGTCAAGTTTTGCCTAAGAGAATTTTCTGCTGTTACACATCCCTCCCTGTAGAGCAGTACATTTATCCAACCATCCAATGTCGTAAGTGTTGCCGATTTGGTCATGTTGCCAACCTATGTAGGTCAAAACCACGCTGCAGTAGATGTGGCCACGATCACCCCGGTGATGGTTGCAACATCTCTGAGAGCGAGGCGTTCTGTGTGCTTTGTTCGGGGAATCACTATGCTAATAGCAAGTCATGCCCTGAGCATGGTAGGCAGAGGGCCATTAAGACTGTTATGGCTGAAAAATGCATCTCCTATGCTGACGCTAGCAAAGTAGTCCCCATAACTTCAAGCAATTATGCTAATGTCACTAAAACTCCCGTCTCATTTAAAAAAACCATTTCACTCAAGCCCAAGACCCATGCTCCACTTTCACCATCTTATGATAAAGCTGCCCATCAACAAATTGTTAGTGTTCCCCAACTTTCACAGCCAAATGGCTGCGCTCTAATTAATGACAATGCCCCCCTCAATAATACTACTTCTGTTATTGAACTTTTAATTAAACTTATACCAATAATTATTTCATCATCTTCTAGTTCTTCAAAATCACCGTCCAACGTCGCCGACCAACTAATAACTCTTCTTCTACAAATTAAAAATGGCGTCCCGCCTAGTATTCCTTCAGTGGAATGTGAGGAGCGTGTGGCATAAAAAACACGACCTCATATTCCTCTTAAACAAATACAAGCCATTGGCTTGTTCCATAGCTGAGACTTGGCTCACCCCAAATCTTAGCTTCCGCATGCCACACTATAATATCCTTAGATGCGATAGATCCGATGGGTATGGAGGGTCGGCTCTTTTCATTAATAATCGTGTCCCATTTTCCCCTATTTCCTTACCCTCACTCCAGGATAATTTGAGCATTACAGCAGGAAAGGTAGAAGGCATCACAGTGTTTTCTATTTATATTGCCCACCCTCATGCAGATTTCCTAGTTAATTTAAAAAACATTTTTTCTAATGTCCATGGTCCATTATTCGTCATGGGTGATTTCAACTGCCATCACTACAGATGGGGATCGGAACGCTGTGATGCCTTCGGAGTTGCTCTGGTAGAGATTTTAGATGACCTGGATCTCTGCATTTTAAACAATGGCTGTCCAACTCGTAGGTCACCTCCCGGTCAGCAGAAGAGTTGTGTCGACCTTACATTCTGTTCGGTTGACTTGGCAGCATCAACTCACTGGGAATGTACATCCTTGTCGCATGGTAGTGATCATTACCCTATAGTTATATCTTTAGCTAACAAGACTTATTTAGAAAAAACTTCTCCTCCACTTTTGAAATATAACCTGTCCAAACCAGATTGGACAAAATTTGTTTCACAATTGGAGGACAAAATTGAAAATCTTCCAAATTTAAATTCATGTTTACTGGATCCTATTGATCACCACCATGCCAAGAGCTGCTATGAGAGATTTGTTTCAGCTGTTACCTCTAGTGCAGATTCTTGCTTCCCATTAAAAAACAGTGCCCAAAACAAGATCCCCTCACCTCCATGGTGGGACCCAGAATGCACATCGGTTGTTAGAGCAAGGAATGAGGCCGAGTCACGTTACAATGCAGCCATGAACACTGAAAACCTCTTGGCATATCTACAGGTTAATGCCAGAGCCAAACGTCTTCTTCGCAAGAAGAAACGTGCAGGCTGGGTGAAATTCTGCTCCGCCTTGTCTCCCTCCACTCCGATATCAGTTGTCTGGAAAAATATAAATAGATTTAGGCGTGGGTGTTCCCCTTCAGTTGCTTCACCCATAGCTAGAGCAACAGCTGAACATTTTTTCGACAAAATCGCACCACCATATGTTCCACTTCTATCTGAATGTGAAAATGTGTTCCTTCCTAGTATAGCAGACGATCCCTTTGATGCGCCATTCACTTTGCACGAACTGAATGTGGTTCTTAGTCATGTCCGGGACTCGGCTCCTGGTATTGACGGTGTGCCATATTCCTTCATATGTCGTGCAGGTGACAAGGCTAAATCTTACTTTTTGGACATCATTAATTTTTGTTATTGTCATGGCTGGGTACCAGATCAGTGGAAATTACAAATCATTATTCCCCTAGTAAAACCTGGCAAACCCCCAGATGATCCGAATGGCCTTAGGCCAATCGCTTTATCTTCAGTCCTAGCCAAACTACTGGAACACCTAATTAAAAATCGTCTGGAGTGGATAGTCGAATCGAGAAACTTACTGCCGAATTCCCAATTTGGTTTTAGGAAAGGGCTTAGCACAATGGACAGTGTCGGTGTCCTGGTTACGGATATTCGTCTGGCCTTTTCTAAAAACCAATCCGTCGTTGCCTCTTTCCTTGACATCTCCTCCGCATATGACAACGTTCTTCTTCCCGTTCTCAGGCAAAAATTGCAACAGCTGAGTCTTCCGGCTAAGATGATACAATGTATATGTGAACTCCTTGTGTCCCGGTCATTGGTTCTGAGAGTCCAGGGTGAGGAATTTGACGAGCGGCGGACGTGGAAGGGTCTCCCTCAAGGCTCTGTCCTCAGTCCGTTGTTATACAATCTATATACGGCCGATATTGGGTCCTGCCTTAACAATAATTGTCAGATATTACAATACGCCGATGACATAGTTTTGTATGTGACAGAGTCCTCCATTGTTAACGCTGCCGCTTCTCTATGCCTCTCTTTGGATTCTTTGAACCAGTGGCTTTTAAGCCATGGCCTATCGCTTTCCGCCCCTAAAAGCTCGGTAGTAATTTTCTCTCGGAAAAGACAGATTCCCCAGATTTCAGTGAGCATTTCAGGTTACAATATCCCTATTGCCTCTAAAGTTAAATTTTTGGGCGTACTTTTGGATTCAAAATTAACAGGTAAACCTCACATAAATTTCTTGATTCAAAAATGTGAAAGGGTTATATCAATTTTGAAAGTTCTTGCGGGTGTTTGGTGGGGAGCTCACCCCTACACCATGAAATTAGTATACAACGCTTTAGTTCGTAGCGTTTTGGACTATGGAACATACCACCTGATTCCATGCAATAAAGGTGCTTTGGCGGGGCTGGATAGGGTTCAGTCCAAATGTCTTCGGATCATCTCCGGTTGTATGAAGTCCTCTCCCATTAACGCATTGCAGGTTGAGTGCGCTGAACCTCCTCTGGCCCTAAGGCGGCAATATCTAGCTTCCCGTTTTTTGTTCAGGTTAATCTCTAGATCATCCCATCCTCTCATAAGTAAACTAAATGAGCTAGACTCACTATGCAGAAGCTCAAACTACTGGAGAAATAAAGAGGTACCATTAATTTTAAAATCGTTTCGTCAATCCCAAAATTTAGAGTGTCCCATCTTTCAGTGTCCTAAACTACCCCTTTATAACTTCGCTTACGAAGTTATTTGTTTTACCCCAAAAATTGTGTATAATATTGGTATTTCCAAAAAATCATCTGCAGCGAATTCGGCCTTCAATGCGGCGGTGGGCGAGAGATGGAACGGTTACCAGCTATTTTTTACGGACGCTTCGAAATTAAATGACGCTAATAGCACTGGAGCCGCGGTTTATTACCAAAGCTCTAGAATAATTATACAATTTAAATGCCCTAAAGAGTCTTCTGTTTTTACTGGTGAGTGTGTGGCTATATTAGAAGCTTGTCGTTTTATAGAGTCGCACACTAACATCGAGAAGGCTGTTATTTTTACAGATTCCCTTAGCTGTTTGCAGGCGTTAGCTCAAAATCCTTTTAAAAATAAATTACATAGTCCCCTTATACTTAAAATTAAAAAATCTTTGTTGTCCTGTGCCAACTGTCGAAAGGATGTTCAGCTAGTTTGGATACCTAGCCATTGTGGTATTAAGGGTAACGAATGTGTCGATGCCCTGGCTAAAGATGCGTGCACATCTGCAACGGCTGACCTCTCACACAATACCCATCAAAGTTACGACCTGCTGGCGCTCCCAAAAGTGTATCTCCGGTGTTCCTGGCAAGAACAGTGGAATGAGTCTAGCAAGAAGAGAGGCAGGTTTTTCTTTGCTGTTCAACCCACTATAAATCCAAAACCATGGTTTTTTGGTTTCAGAAAGGTCTCCAAAACTGTTGTATCTGTTCTCTGCAGAATTCGTTTAGGCTTTTGCTGTACCCCTGTTTTTCTTCATAAACTCCGCATACGCGACTCCTCCCTCTGCAAGTGCGGACTGGGAGAGGGTACCCTAGATCATATATTCTTTGAATGTCCAAACAACATCCCGCCGCTTGACTTATATAACCGTCTCCCTAAATTTAAAATTCCGCTTCCAATTAATTTCCCCTCTCTTCTTACATTTTCCTCTCCAGACCTGCTTGTGGCGCTGATGACTTTCATCCGCCACAATAGCATAAAACTATAACTCCCAACCCTTATCTGTATCGTGGTGGCATGTATTGTGTTTGTATGTGTGTTTATATATGTGTTTTAATAAATGTAATAATATATATGTATTTTTATTCTTTGTTTGTTTCAGTCCTGTACTAACACAGCAAGTAATCAACTGTATCGATTGACGAATCTAAATCGTTTCTGCAGGAATCGTAGTTCTCTCCAGCAGTAAAACTTGCACACTTGCTTCTCCAATCACTTTGGACATTGGCAGAATAGTCGTCATCGGCTCTGTTGCCATTTTAAAAAATAGAATAGAATAGAACAGATTGCCGGATAGCGTCATAACGTTTCTCGCTCGTGTTGTGGACTTACGTTATATCTTTACTTTGTGTGCTACTTTTAATTACCGACCCTTGCTGTGTTGTTGGACGATTGTGACTGCCTTTGTGACCGACCCTATTTCGTTCTTGGACTCCGTTCTTCCAGAAATACCGATTGAACTTTGCACGCATTTTGGACTCCGTATTTGCCTTTTGACATTGTTACCTGTTGTTTACGATGGATAATCTCCGCTGCATCAATTGTGGCATATCCACTGCTCGCATGAGAAGGAACTCGCTAAACTCAATCGACATACTATCGGTGATTAGAGAATGGATATCTCCACGTCAAGTAAGTGTTATTTTATTGTTATTTTAATTACTTATTAGACTTAAACACTCATTGCAAGGTTGGATAAAATGATATACTGGTTTGTTTAATTTTATATAAAGCTTGCATTATTAACGAAAGCAAGTAAAAAACACCACCTATACTTACATTTTGTGTGTTGCTTGTTAAACAGGAAACAACAAATAATGCACCACCATCTATGCACCTGCATACGCAGGTGCTTATCACTTTGGTACCAAAGATATGTAGCAATGAAGCGTTTGTATATTTATAGTTAATCTATATTTCAGGTCACTGCATCGGACCATGTGTGCGATTCATGCTGGATGGTAGCTACACAGTCATTGCCAGGAACCAGTGCTGATTCGAATATTGGATCTAACTTGAATGTTGGCCATCGTCATGTTTGCATTAGTTGTGGAAGATCTTTATTGCGCATGAGATCCCATACACTGACACAAGATTCAACACAGCGTGAACGCCACATTTTTGATGTTATAACAGAATGGATTCACCCGATTCGACAAGTAAGTACTTAATAATCTGACAGCACATATAGCTATTTAAAGAGTAACAAACAAGTTTCTAGTCCTGGCTTGTTTATACAGTGTTGTTAATCCCCACATAAATGAATTACATTCAATGTTTTTTTTCCATAGTAATATGTATTGATTTTCAAAATAGTCATTTTGTTTGCATAGTGTTATTTTTCCCACATAAACAAGTTCATTTTTTTTTCTACTGCAGTCGTTGATTCTACTATTTTTCTGAGTTGGTGTTAGATTTTTGATGCAATATAAATAAAACATGTTTTTTTTTTATAGGTAACTTCTACAAGCTCTATTTGTCATCCATGCTGGCAGCGTGCTGACAGAGCTCCACATGTAGTCAGAACATCAAGAGAATCCAGTGACAATCCTATTCCTGAGCCTACTATTGAGGTACCACCAAATGTTCGAGATCACATAATGATGCCTTTATATGCAAGAGCTGCAGAGTCACAAAATCGTTGCTTTGTCTCGGGCTGCCATCGCACTGAACGTCTTACCATACCATTCTCTCTAAGACAATTACTTCCAAAAAACTACAATTTTTATGTTCCTATGAATAACCGTGTATGTTCCAGAAATGTAAGTCATGGTTCATGGGATTTTTTGAATAATCCCCCTCACAATAGCAACCACATGTTTACTGCTTTACAAATACAAGACTTGATGACATTAAATGCAAGTCCTCTAAGTATAGATTTTAATAATATTGAGAATATGCCAGACCATTTAGTCCACTATTGGTTTGGTCGAACTAAACAGCAGTTTGCTGAAATACTTAATGAAGTACCTCGGCTCTCACAAATGCGTAATGGATCGCTTGCCCTAGCAGCATATTTAATCAAATTAAGAACAGGAGACTCATTTGAAAGAATCTCTTCTTTAATTCAAGTACCAACAAGGACAACATCCTCTTTAATATCACGTGCTAGAGATTTCCTAGTACAAGACTATGTCCCTCTGCACTTAGGTGTAAATCACATAACCAGAGAACAAATTGCCCAGAGAAATCTTATGATTCCCAATGGGATTTATGGAGACAACAATAGAACCAGTGCAATTGTGATAGCTGATGGTACTTATGTTTATGTACAAAAGAGTTCCAATTATTTATATCAAAAAAATACTTATTCTTTACACAAGTATCGAAACCTTGTAAAAATGTTTATAATTGTCAGCACAGACGGATATTATTATCGAAGTGCTTGGCCCCTATCCAGCAACAACATCAGATGCTGAAATAACGTTAAAAGAATTCCGTGATGAAAATCAACCATTAAGAAGATTTTTTGCTCCAAATGATGTTTTTATACTGGATAGGGGCTTTAGAGACTCTCTGTCATTACTAAACAATTGTGGGTACCGTGTTTATACACCAGCCACAGTTCAAGAGGGTGAAACACAATTATCTACACTAGAGGCTAATCGTTCCAGGGCAGTGACAATATGTCGTTGGGTCATAGAGGTGATTAATGGTAGGTTTAAACGTAACTTTAAGCTTTTTCGCCAAGAGTATTTTAATGCCGCATCTCGCAATTTGATGAAAGATTTTACTGTAGCTGCTGCCCTGATTAATGCCTTTCACCCTCTTATCGAAGACAGGAATGATGCTGGGGAAATTCTTAATATAATAAATCAGAAAATGTACTCAGAAAATAGTTTAAGTACTGTAGTTATTAATAATAACTTAAATAGAAGACGAACGAATTTTCAAAGAATAAATGTGGATGACAATAATGTCAGTGATTTTCCCCGGCTCACCTACAATGAACTGATATTGGTGTGTTTAGGAACGTACCAAATAAAACAGGCACGTTCCTATTACGGCGAGCACATAAGAGCCAATGGTTCTTTCACAATTGAGGTATGCAGAGAGGTTGACAGCAGTCTACTGAGAGAGCTGTCGACTGAAAATAGTGTTTGGCTGCTAAGAGGCAAAATACAATCGCGCCATGTAGGCCGTAAAATATACTTTGTTTATATTTTGGTCGACGGCTCTCTTAACGGTAGGGACGCAATACTACAACACTATTGCAATTGTAATGTAGGCAAGAGAACAGTAGGCTGCTGTGCACATATTTTATGTATAATATGGTACTTAGGGTGGGCTAGGTACCAAGACAATGTGGTACCTCCCGCCCAGCATCTCGATAGTATATTAATAACCGATGATGTGGAAAACAATTAATAAAATATTTTCAATTAACTTGAATTGGTTTTTTTTTTCTTTAAAATCCCTGACCATGTGCAGCTAAGGAATTTAAATTCAACATTCTGTAAGTTTCACCTCATATTAAAATCACTAAAACTCATTACCTAATAAAAGAGCGGAAACAAATATGTTAATGGGATTTATTGACTACTGTCTGAAATAAAGTTTTTATTTTTTAATTTTCGTATCCCATGTCATATAAAAAAACTAATTACACAGGATTAAAGACTAATATTACTCCTTGAAAACCCAAATTATTTCATTTTTGTTTATTGAGGCCTAATTTATTAGGACTGTTTGCGGATCTCCTTTTTGCGGTTCTGCGAGCCAACCGCACGGTTGAGGTGTCTAGACGCGTCTCGGCGCTGGCCAGCTAGCTAGTGTATTTTCTGGATTTAGACAGGAAGAAAAATGTGTACCGTGATCAAAAAACCACTACTAGCAAATAAACGTACATATTTTTTTACAATTTTTGAGTTCTATGCGAGCCAGCCGCACGGTTGAAGTATCTGGATACGCGTCTTGGCGCAAGCAAGCTGGTTAGATTGTTTTCGGGATTTAGACAGGAAGAAAAATGTGCACCGTGATCAAAAAACCACTACTAGCAAATAAACGTACATATTTTTTTACAATTTTTGAGTTCTATGCGAGCCAGCCGCACGGTTGAAGTATCTGGATACGCGTCTCGGCGCGGACCAGCTAGCTAGAGGGTTTTCGGGATTTAGACAGGAAGAAAAATGTGCACCGTGATCAAAAAACCACTACTAGCAAACAAACGTATACATTTTTTTAATTTTTTTGCGGTTCTATGCGAGCCAACCGCACGGTTGAGGTGTCTAGACGCGTCTCGGCGCTGGCCAGCTAGCTAGTGTATTTTCTGGATTTAGACAGGAAGAAAAATGTGTACCGTGATCAAAAAACCACTACTAGCAAATAAACGTATACATTTTTTAAAAAAATTTGCGGGTCTATGCGAGCCAGCCGCACGGTTGAGGTGTTTGGAGACGCGTCTTGGCGCGGGCCAGCTAGCTAGAATGTTTTCGGTATATAGACAGCAAGAAAAATGTGCACCGTGATCAAAAAACCACTACTAGCAAACAAACGTATACATTTTTTTAATTTTTTTGCGGTTCTATGCGAGCCAGCCGCACGGTTGAGGTGTCTGGAGACGCGTCTCGGCGCGGGCCAGCTAGTAAGAGTGTTTTCGGTATTTAGACAGGAAGAAAAATGTGCACCGTGATCAAAAAACCGCTACTAACAAACAAACGTATACATTTTTTTAATTTTTTTGCGGTTCTGTGCGAGCCAGCCGCTCAGTTGACGTGTCTGGAGACGCGTCTCGGCGCTGGCCAGCTAGCGAAAGTGTTTCCGGGATATAAACAGGAAGAAAAATGTGCACCGTAATACAAAAACAACTACTAGCAAACAAACGTATACATTTTTTTAAATTTTTTGCGGTTCTATGCGAGCCAACCGCACGGTTGAGGTGTCTAGACGCGTCTCGGCGCTGGCCAGCTAGCTAGTGTATTTTCTGGATTTAGACAGGAAGAAAAATGTGTACCGTGATCAAAAAACCACTACTAGCAAATAAACGTATACATTTTTTTAAAAAATTTGCGGGTCTATGCGAGCCAGCCGCACGGTTGAGGTGTCTGGAGACGCGTCTTGGCGCGGGCCAGCTAGCAAGAATGTTTTCGGTATATAGACAGCAAGAAAAATGTGCACCGTGATCAAAAAACCACCACTAGCAAACAAACGAATACATTTCTTTAATTTTTTTGCGGGTCTATGCGAGCCAGCCGCACGTTTGAGATGTCTGGAGACGCGTCTTGGCGCGGGCCAGCTAGCTAGATTGTTTTCGGTATATAGACAGCAATAAAAATGTGCACCGTGATCAAAAATCCACTACTAGCAAATAAACGTATATATTTTTTTACATTTTTTGCGGTTCTATGCAAGCCAGCCGCACGGTTGAGGTGTCTAGACGCGTCTCGGCGCGGGCCAGCGAGTAAGATTGTTTTCGGTATTTAGACAGGAAGAAAAATGTGCACCGTGATCAAAAAACCACTACTAGCAAACAAACGTATACATTTTTTAAAATTGTTTGCGGTTCTATGCGAGCCAGCCGCACGGTTGAGGTGTCTGGAGACGCGTCTTGGCGCAAGCCAGCTGGTTAGATTGTTTTCGGGATTTAGACAGGAAGAAAAATGTGCACCGTGATCAAAAAACCACTACTAGCAAACAAACGTATAAGTTTTTTTAATTTTTTTGCGGTTCTATGCGAGCCGTCCGCACGGTTGAGGTGTCTGGAGACGCCTCTTAGCGCGAGCCAGCTAGCGAGAGTGTTTCCGGGATTTAGACAGAAAGAAAAATGTGCATCGTGATCAAAAAACCAATACTAGCAAATAAACGTATACATTTTTTTAAATTTTTTGCGGTTCTATGCGAGCCAGCCGCAAGGTTGAGGTGTCTGGAGACGCGTCCCGGCGCGAGCAAGCTAGCTAGAGTGTTTTCGGTATTTAGACAGGAAGAAAAATGTGCACCGTGATCAAAAAACCACTACTAGCAAATAAACGTACATATTTTTTTAAATTTTTTGCGGTTCTATGCGAGCCAGCCGCTCGCTTGACGTGTCTGGAGACGCGTCTCGGCCGGGGCCAGCTAGCGAAAGTGATTTCGGGATATAAACAGGAAGAAAAATGTGCACCGTAATCAAAAAACCAATACTAGCAAATAAACGTATACATTTTTTTATTTTTTTTGCGGTTCTATGCGTGCCAACCGCACGGTTGAGGTGTCTGGACGCGTCTCGGCGCTGGCCAGCTAGCTAGTGTATTTTCTGGATTTAGACAGGAAGAAAAATGTGTACCGTGATCAATAAAACACTACTAGCAAATAAACGTATACATTTTTTAAAAAAATTTGCGGTTCTATGCGAGCCAGCCGCAAGGTTGAGGTGTCTGGAGACGCGTCCCGGCGCGAGCCAGCTAGCTAGAGTGTTTTCGGTATTTAGACAGGAAGAAAAATGTGCACCGTGATCAAAAAACCGCTACTAACAAACAAACGTATACATTTTTTTAATTTTTTTGCGGTTCTATGCGAGCCAGCCGCTCAGTTGACGTGTCTGGAGACGCGTCTCGGCGCTGGTCAGCTAGCGAAAGTGTTTCCGGGATATAAACAGGAAGAAAAATGTGCACCGTAATACAAAAACAACTACTAGCAAACAAACGTATACATTTTATTAAATTTTTTGCGGTTCTATGCGAGCCAGCCGCACGGTTGAGGTGTCTGGAGACGCGTCTTGGCGCGGGCCAGCTAGCAAGAATGTTTTCGGTATATAGACAGCACGAAAAATGTGCACCGTGATCAAAAAACCACCACTAGCAAACAAACGAATACATTTCTTTAATTTTTTTGCGGGTCTATGCGAGCCAGCCGCACGTTTGAGATGTCTGGAGACGCGTCTTGGCGCGGGCCAGCTAGCTAGATTGTTTTGGGTATATAGACAGCAATAAAAATGTGCACCGTGATCAAAAATCCACTACTAGCAAATAAACGTATATATTTTTTTACATTTTTTGCGGTTCTATGCAAGCCAGCCGCACGGTTGAGGTGTCTAGACGCGTCTCGGCGCGGGCCAGCGAGTTAGATTGTTTTCGGTATTTAGACAGGAAGAAAAATGTGCACCGTGATCAAAAAACCACTACTAGCAAACAAACGTATACATTTTTTAAAATTGTTTGCGGTTCTATGCGAGCCAGCCGCACGGTTGAGGTGTCTGGAGACGCGTCTTGGCGCAAGCCAGCTGGTTAGATTGTTTTCGGGATTTAGACAGGAAGAAAAATGTGCACCGTGATCAAAAAACCACTACTAGCAAACAAACGTATAAGTTTTTTTAAATTTTTTGCGGTTCTATGCGAGCCAGCCGCACGGTTGAGGTGTCTGGAGACGCCTCTTAGTGCGAGCCAGCTAGCGAGAGTGTTTCCGGGATTTAGACTGAAAGAAAAATGTGCATCGTGATCAAAAAACCAATACTAGCAAATAAACGTATATATTTCTTTAAATTTTTTGCGGTTCTATGCGAGCCAGCCGCAAGGTTGAGGTGTCTGGAGACGCGTCCCGGCGCGAGCAAGCTAGCTAGAGTGTTTTCGGTATTTAGACAGGAAGAAAAATGTGCACCGTGATCAAAAAACCACTACTAGCAAATAAACGTACATATTTTTTTAATTTTTTTGCGGTTCTATGCGAGCCAGCCGCTCGCTTGACGTGTCTGGAGACGCGTCTCGGCCGGGGCCAGCTAGCGAAAGTGATTTCGGGATATAAACAGGAAGAAAAATGTGCACCGTAATCAAAAAACCAATACTAGCAAATAAACGTATACATTTTTTTAATTTTTTTGCGGTTCTATGCGTGCCAACCGCACGGTTGAGGTGTCTAGACGCGTCTCGGCGCTGGCCAGCTAGCTAGTGTATTTTCTGGATTTAGACAGGAAGAAAAATGTGTACCGTGATCAATAAAACACTACTAGCAAATAAACGTATACATTTTTTAAAAATTTTTGCGGTTCTATGCGAGCCAGCCGCAAGGTTGAGGTGTCTGGAGACGCGTCCCGGCGCGAGCCAGCTAGCTAGAGTGTTTTCGGTATTTAGACAGGAAGAAAAATGTGCACCGTGATCAAAAAACCAATACTAGCAAATAAACGTATACATTTTTTTAAATTTATTGCGGTTCTATGCGAGCCAACCGCACGGTTGAGGTGTCTAGACGCGTCTCGGCGCTGGCCAGCTAGCTAGTGTATTTTCTGGAATTAGACAGGAAGAAAAATGTGTACCGTGATCAAAAAACCACTACTAGCAAATAAACGTATACATTTTTTTAAATTTATTGCGGTTCTATGCGAGCCAACCGCACGGTTGAGGTGTCTAGACGCGTCTCGGCGCTGGCCAGCTAGCTAGTGTATTTTCTGGATTTAGACAGGAAGAAAAATGTGCACCGTAATCAAAAAACCAATACTAGCAAATAAACGTATACATTTTTTTATTTTTTTTGCGGTTCTATGCGTGCCAACCGCACGGTTGAGGTGTCTGGACGCGTCTCGGCGCTGGCCAGCTAGCTAGTGTATTTTCTGGATTTAGACAGGAAGAAAAATGTGTACCGTGATCAATAAAACACTACTAGCAAATAAACGTATACATTTTTTAAAAAAATTTGCGGTTCTATGCGAGCCAGCCGCAAGGTTGAGGTGTCTGGAGACGCGTCCCGGCGCGAGCCAGCTAGTTAGAGTGTTTTCGGTATTTAGACAGGAAGAAAAATGTGCACCGTGATCAAAAAACCGCTACTAACAAACAAACGTATACATTTTTTTAATTTTTTTGCGGTTCTATGCGAGCCAGCCGCTCAGTTGACGTGTCTGGAGACGCGTCTCGGCGCTGGCCAGCTAGCGAAAGTGTTTCCGGGATATAAACAGGAAGAAAAATGTGCACCGTAATACAAAAACAACTACTAGCAAACAAACGTATACATTTTATTAAATTTTTTGCGGTTCTATGCGAGCCAGCCGCACGGTTGAGGTGTCTGGAGACGCGTCTTGGCGCGGGCCAGCTAGCAAGAATGTTTTCGGTATATAGACAGTACGAAAAATGTGCACCGTGATCAAAAAACCACCACTAGCAAACAAACGAATACATTTCTTTAATTTTTTTGCGGGTCTATGCGAGCCAGCCGCACGTTTGAGATGTCTGGAGACGCGTCTTGGCGCGGGCCAGCTAGCTAGATTGTTTTGGGTATATAGACAGCAATAAAAATGTGCACCGTGATCAAAAATCCACTACTAGCAAATAAACGTATATATTTTTTTACATTTTTTGCGGTTCTATGCAAGCCAGCCGCACGGTTGAGGTGTCTAGACGCGTCTCGGCGCGGGCCAGCGAGTTAGATTGTTTTCGGTATTTAGACAGGAAGAAAAATGTGCACCGTGATCAAAAAACCACTACTAGCAAACAAACGTATACATTTTTTAAAATTGTTTGCGGTTCTATGCGAGCCAGCCGCACGGTTGAGGTGTCTGGAGACGCGTCTTGGCGCAAGCCAGCTGGTTAGATTGTTTTCGGGATTTAGACAGGAAGAAAAATGTGCACCGTGATCAAAAAACCACTACTAGCAAACAAACGTATAAGTTTTTTTAAATTTTTTGCGGTTCTATGCGAGCCAGCCGCACGGTTGAGGTGTCTGGAGACGCCTCTTAGTGCGAGCCAGCTAGCGAGAGTGTTTCCGGGATTTAGACTGAAAGAAAAATGTGCATCGTGATCAAAAAACCAATACTAGCAAATAAACGTATATATTTCTTTAAATTTTTTGCGGTTCTATGCGAGCCAGCCGCAAGGTTGAGGTGTCTGGAGACGCGTCCCGGCGCGAGCAAGCTAGCTAGAGTGTTTTCGGTATTTAGACAGGAAGAAAAATGTGCACCGTGATCAAAAAACCACTACTAGCAAATAAACGTACATATTTTTTTAAATTTTTTGCGGTTCTATGCGAGCCAGCCGCTCGCTTGACGTGTCTGGAGACGCGTCTCGGCCGGGGCCAGCTAGCGAAAGTGATTTCGGGATATAAACAGGAAGAAAAATGTGCACCGTAATCAAAAAACCAATACTAGCAAATAAACGTATACATTTTTTTAATTTTTTTGCGGTTCTATGCGTGCCAACCGCACGGTTGAGGTGTCTTGACGCGTCTCGGCGCTGGCCAGCTAGCTAGTGTATTTTCTGGATTTAGACAGGAAGAAAAATGTGTACCGTGATCAATAAAACACTACTAGCAAATAAACGTATACATTTTTTAAAAATTTTTGCGGTTCTATGCGAGCCAGCCGCAAGGTTGAGGTGTCTGGAGACGCGTCCCGGCGCGAGCCAGCTAGCTAGAGTGTTTTCGGTATTTAGACAGGAAGAAAAATGTGCACCGTGATCAAAAAACCAATACTAGCAAATAAACGTATACATTTTTTTAAATTTATTGCGGTTCTATGCGAGCCAACCGCACGGTTGAGGTGTCTAGACGCGTCTCGGCGCTGGCCAGCTAGCTAGTGTATTTTCTGGATTTAGACAGGAAGAAAAATGTGTACCGTGATCAAAAAACCACTACTAGCAAAAAAACGTATACATTTTTTTATTTTATTTTTTGCGGTTCAATGCGAGCCAGCCGCACGGTTGAGGTGTCTTGAGACGCGTCTCGGTGCGAACCAGCTAGCGAGGTGTGTTTCCGGGATTTAGACAGGAAGAAAAATGTGCACCGTGATCAAAAACCCACTACTTGCAAATAAACGTATATTTTTTTTTATTTTTTTTGCGGTTCTATGCGAGCCAGCCGCACGGTTGAGGTATCTCGAGACGCGTCTTGGCGCGGGCCAGCTAGCTAGATTGTTTCCGGGATTAAGACAGGAAGAAAAATGTGCACCGTGATCAAAAAACCACCACTAGCAAACAAACGAATACATTTCTTTAATTTTTTTGCGGGTCTATGCGAGCCAGCCGCACGGTTGAGGTGTCTGGAGAGGCGTCTCGACGCAAGCCAGCTAGCTAGCGTATTTTCGGGATTTAGACAGGAAGAAAAATGTGCACCGTGATCAAAAAACCACTACTAGCAAATAAACGTATACATTTTTTTAAATTTTTTTTTGGTTCTATGCGAGCCAGCCGCACGGTTGAGGTGTCTGGAGAGGCGTCTCGACGCAAGCCAGCTAGCTAGCGTATTTTCGGGATTTAGACAGGAAGAAAAATGTGCACCGTGATCAAAAAACCACTACTAGCAAATAAACGTTTACATTTTTTTTTGAATTTTTTGAAGTTCTATGCGAGCCAGCCGCATGTTTGAGGTGTCTAGAGACGCGTTTTGGCGCGGGTCAGCTAGCTAGATTATTTTCGGGATTTACACAGGAAGAAAAATGTGCACCGTGATCATAAAACCAATACTAGCAAATAAACGTACATATGTTTTTAAATTTTTTGCGGTACTATGCGAGCCAGCCACTCGGTTGACGTGTCTGGAGACGCGTCCCGGCGCGAGCAAGTTAGCTAGAGTGTTTTCGGTATTTAAACAGGAAGAAAAATGTGCACCGTGATCAAAAAACCACTACTAGCAAATAAACGTACATATTTTTTTAAATTTTTTGCGGTTCTATGCGAGCCAACCGCTCGGTTGACGTGTCTGGAGACGCGTCTCGGCCGGGGCCAGCTAGCGAAAGTGTTTTCAGGATATAAACAGGAAAAAAAGTGTGCACCGTAATCAAAAAACCACTACTAGCAAACAAACGTATAATTTTTTTTAAATTTTTTGCGGTTCTATGCTAGCCAACCGCACGGTTGAGGTGTCTAGATGCGTCTCGGCGCTGGCCAGCTAGCTAGTGTATTTTCTGGATTTAGACAGGAAGAAAAATGTGTACCGTGATCAAAAAACCACTACTAGCAAAAAAACGTATACATTTTTTTATTTTATTTTTTGCGGTTCAATGCGAGCCAGCCGCACGGTTGAGGTGTCTTGAGACGCGTCTCGGTGCGAACCAGCTAGCGAGGTGTGTTTCCGGGATTTAGACAGGAAGAAAAATGTGCACCGTGATCAAAAACCCACTACTTGCAAATAAACGTATATTTTTTTTTATTTTTTTTGCGGTTCTATGCGAGCCAGCCGCACGGTTGAGGTATCTCGAGACGCGTCTTGGCGCGGGCCAGCTAGCTAGATTGTTTCCGGGATTAAGACAGGAAGAAAAATGTGCACCGTGATCAAAAAACCACTACTAGCAAACAAACGTATACATTTTTTTAATTTTTTTGCGGTTCTATGCGAGCCAGCCGCACGGTTGAGGTGTCTGGAGACGCGTGTCAGCGCGAGCCAGCTAGCGAGAGTGTTTCCGGGATTTAGGCAGAAAGAAAAATGCTCACCGTGATCAAAAAACCACTACTAGCAAACAAACGTATAAGTTTTTTTAAATTTTTTGCGGTTCTATGCGAGCCAGCCGCACAGTTGAGGTGTCTGGAGACGCGTCTCGGTACGAGCCAGCTAGCGAGATTGTTTTCGGGATTTAGACAGGAAGAAAAATGTGCACCGTGATCAAAAAACCACTACTAGCAAACAAACGTATATATATTTTTTTAAAAATTTTGTGGTTCTATGCAAGCCAGCCGCACGATTGAGGTGTCTGGAGACGCGTCTCGGCGCGGGCCAGCGAGTTAGATTGTTTTCGGTATTTAGACAGGAAGAAAAATGTGCACCGTGATCAAAAAACCACTACTAGCAAATAAACGTACATATTTTTTTAATTTTTTTGCGGTTCTATGCGAGCCAACCGCTCGGTTGACGTGTCTGGAGACGCGTCTCGGCCGAGGCCAGCTAGCGAAAGTGTTTTCGGGATATAAACAGGAAAAAAAATGTGCACCGTAATCAAAAAACCACTACTAGCAAACAAACGTATAATTTTTTTTAAATTTTTTGCGGTTCTATGCTAGCCAACCGCACGGTTGAGGTGTCTAGATGCGTCTCGGCGCTGGCCAGCTAGCTAGTGTATTTTCTGGATTTAGACAGGAAGAAAAATGTGTACCGTGATCAAAAAACCACTACTAGCAAAAAAACGTATACATTTTTTTATTTTATTTTTTGCGGTTCTATGCGAGCCAGCCGCACGGTTGAGGTGTCTTGAGACGCGTCTCGGTGCGAACCAGCTAGCGAGATTGTTTCCGGGATTAAGACTGGAAGAAAAATGTGCACCGTGATCAAAAAACCACTACTAGCAAACAAACGTATATATATTTTTTTTAAATTTTGTGGTTCTATGCAAGCCAGCCGCACGATTGAGGTGTCTGGAGACGCGTCTCGACGCGGGCCAGCGAGTTAGATTGTTTTCGGTATTTAGACAGGAAGAAAAATGTGCACCGTGATCAAAAAACCACTACTAGCAAATAAACGTATACATTTTTTTATTTTTTTTTGCGGTTCTATGTGAGTCAGCCGCACGGTTGAGGTGTCTGGAGACGCGTCTCGGTACGAGCCAGCTAGCGAGTGTGTTTCCGGGATTAAGACAGGAAGAAAAATGTGCACCGTGATCAAAAAACCACTACTAGCAAATAAACGTATAATTTTTTTTAAAATTTTTGCGGTTCTATGCGAGCCAGCCGCACGTTTGAGGTATCCCGAGACGCGTCTAGGCGCGTGCCAGCTAGGTAGATTGTTTTCGGGATAAAGACAGGAAGAAAAATGTGCACCGTGATCAAAAAACCACTACTAGCAAATAAACGTATACATTTTTTTATTTTTTTTTGCGGTTCTATGCGAGCCAGCCGCACGAATGAGGTGTCTGGAGACGCGTCTCGGTACGAGCCAGCTAGCGAGAGTGTTTCCGGGATTTAGACAGGAAGAAAAATGTGCACCGTGATCAAAAAACCACTACTAGCAAATAAACGTATACATTATAGATGCGTCTCGGCGCTGGCCAGCTAGCTAGTGTATTTTCGGGATTAAGACAGGAAGAAAAATGTGCACCGTGATCAAAAAACCACTACTAGCAAACAAACGTATATATTTTTTTTAAAAATTTTGTGGTTCTATGCAAGCCAGCCGCACAATTGAGGTGTCTGGAGACGCGTCTCGGCGCGGACCAGCTAGCTAGAGTATTTTCGGGATTTAGACAGGAAGAAAAATGTGCACCGTGATCAAAAAACCACTACTAGCAAACAAACGTATAAGTTTTTTTTAATTTTTTGCGGTTCTATGTGAGCCAGCCGCACGGTTGAGGAGTCTGGAGACGCGGTTCGGCGCGGGCCAGCTAGCTGGAGTGTTATCGGGATTTAGACAGGAAGAAAAATGTGCACCGTGATCAAAAAACCACTACTAGCAAATAAACGTATACATTTTTTTAAATTTTTTGCGGTTCTATGCGAGCCAGCCGCACGTTTGAGGAATCCCGAGACGCGTCTTGGCGCGTGCCAGCTAGCTAGATTGTTTTCGGGATTTAGACAGGAAGAAAAATGTGCACCGTGATCAAAAAACCACTACTAGCAAATAAACGTATACATTTTTTTATTTTTTTTTGCGGTTCTATGTGAGTCAGCCGCACGGTTGAGGTGTCTGGAGACGCGTCTCGGTACGAGCCAGCTAGCGAGTGTGTTTCCGGGATTTAGACAGGAAGAAAAATGTGCACCGTGATCAAAAAACCACTACTAGCAAATAAACGTATAATTTTTTTTAAATTTTTTGCGGTTCTATGCGAGCCAGCCGCACGTTTGAGGTATCCCGAGACGCGTCTTGGCGCGTACCAGCTAGGTAGATTGTTTTCGGGATAAAGACAGGAAGAAAAATGTGCACCGTGATCAAAAAACCACTACTAGCAAATAAACGTATACATTTTTTTATTTTTTTTTGCGGTTCTATGCGAGCCAGCCGCACGAATGAGGTGTCTGGAGACGCGTCTCGGTACGAGCCAGCTAGCGAGAGTGTTTCCGGGATTTAGACAGGAAGAAAAATGTGCACCGTGATCAAAAAACCACTACTAGCAAATAAACGTATACATTATAGATGCGTCTCGGCGCTGGCCAGCTAGCTAGTGTATTTTCGGGATTAAGACAGGAAGAAAAATGTGCACCGTGATCAAAAAACCACTACTAGCAAACAAACGTATATATTTTTTTTTTAAATTTTGTGGTTCTATGCAAGCCAGCCGCACGATTGAGGTGTCTGGAGACGCGTCTCGGCGCGGACCAGCTAGCTAGAGTATTTTCGGGATTTAGACAGGAAGAAAAATGTGCACCGTGATCAAAAAACCACTACTAGCAAACAAACGTATATTTTTTTTTTAATTTTTTGCGGTTCTATGTGAGCCAGCCGCACGGTTGAGGAGTCTGGAGACGCGGTTTGGCGCGGGCCAGCTAGCTGGAGTGTTATCGGGATTTAGACAGGAAGAAAAATGTGCACCGTGATCAAAAAACCACTACTAGCAAATAAACGTATACATTTTTTTAAATTTTTTGCGGTTCTATGCGAGCCAGCCGCACGTTTGAGGTATCCCGAGACGCGTCTTGGCGCGTGCCAGCTAGGTAGATTGTTTTCGGGATAAAGACAGGAAGAAAAATGTGCACCGTGATCAAAAAACCACTACTAGCAAATAAACGTATACATTTTTTTATTTTTTTTTGCGGTTCTATGCGAGCCAGCCGCACGGTTGAGGTGTCTGGAGACGCGTCTCGGTACGAGCCAGCTAGCGAGAATGTTTGCGGGATTTAGACAGGAAGAAAAATGTGCACCGTGATCAAAAAACCACTACTAGCAAATAAACGTATACATTATTTTATTTTTTTTGCGGTTCTATGCGAGCCAGCCGCACGGTTGAGGTGTCTGGAGACGCGTCTTGGCGCGGGCCAGCTAGCTCGAGTATTTTCGGGATTTAGACAGGAAGAAAAATGTGCACCGTGATCAAAAAACCACTACTAGCAAATAAACGTCTACATTTTTTAATTTTTTTTTGCGGTTCTATGCAAGCCAGCCGCACGAATGAGGTGTCTGGAGACGCGTCTCGGCACGAGCCAGCTAGCGAGAGTGTTTCCGGGATTTCGACAGGAAGAAAAATGTGCACCGTGATCAAAAAACCACTACTAGCAAATAAACGTACATATTTTTTTAAATTTTTTGCGGTTCTATGCGAGCCAACCGCTCGGTTGACGTGTCTGGAGACGCGTCTCGGCCGGGGCCAGCTAGCGAAAGTGTTTTCAGGATATAAACAGGAAAAAAAGTGTGCACCGTAATCAAAAAACCACTACTAGCAAACAAACGTATAATTTTTTTTAAATTTTTTGCGGTTCTATGCTAGCCAACCGCACGGTTGAGGTGTCTAGATGCGTCTCGGCGCTGGCCAGCTAGCTAGTGTATTTTCGGGATTTAGACAGGAAGAAAAATGTGCACCGTGATCAAAAAACCACTACTAGCAAATAAACGTCTACATTTTTTAATTTTTTTGCGGTTCTATGCGAGCCAGCTGCACTGTTGAGGTGTCTGGAGACGCGTCTCAGCGCGAGCCAGCTAGCGAGAGTGTTTCTGGGATTTAGACAGAAAGAAAAATGCGCACCGTGATCAAAAAACCACTACTAGCAAACAAACGTATCAGTTTTTTAAATTTTTTGCGGTTCTATGCGAGCCAGCCGCAAGGTTGAGGTGTCTGGAGACGCGTCCCGGCGCGAGCCAGCTAGCTAGAGTGTTTTCGGTATTTAGACAGGAAGAAAAATGTGCACCGTGATCAAAAAACCAATACTAGCAAATAAACGTATACATTTTTTTAAATTTTTTGCGGTTCTATGCGAGCCAGCCGCACGGTTGAGGTGTCTAGACGCGTCTCGGCGCTGGCCAGCTAGCTAGTGTATTTTCTGGATTTAGACAGGAAGAAAAATGTGTACCGTGATCAAAAAACCACTACTAGCAAATAAACGTACATATTTTTTTAAATTTGTTGCGGTTCTATGCGAGCCAGCCGCACGGTTGAGTCGTCTGGAGACGCGTCTTGGCGCGGGCCAGCTAGCTGGAGTGTTTTCGGGATTTAGACAGGAAGAAATATGTGCACCGTGATCAAAAAACCACTACTAGCAAATAAACGTATACATTATATTAAATTTTTGCGGTTCTGTGCGAGCCAGCCGCATGGTTTAGGTGACTGGAGACGCGTTTCGGCAAGGGCCAGCTAGTTAGAGTGTTTTCGGTATTAAGACAGGAAGAAAAATGTGCACCGTGATCAAAAAACCACTACTAGCAAATAAACGTACATATTTTTTAAAAATTTTTGCGGTTCTATGCGAGCCAGCCGCACGGTTGAGTCGTCTGGAGACGCGTCTCGGCGCGGGCCAGCTAGCTGGAGTGTTTTCGGGATTTAGACAGGAAGAAAAATGTGCACCGTGATCAAAAAACCACTACTAGCAAATAAACGTATACATTTTTTTAAATTTTTTTTTGGTTCTATGCGAGCCAGCCGCACGGTTGAGGTGTCTTGAGAGGCGTCTCGACGCAAGCCAGCTAGCTAGCGTATTTTCGGGATTTAGACAGGAAGAAAAATGTGCACCGTGATCAAAAAACCACTACTAGCAAATAAACGTACATATTTTTTTAAATTTGTTGCGGTTCTATGCGAGCCAGCCGCACGGTTGAGTCGTCTGGAGACGCGTCTTGGCGCGGGCCAGCTAGCTGGAGTGTTTTCGGGATTTAGACAGGAAGAAATATGTGCACCGTGATCAAAAAACCACTACTAGCAAATAAACGTATACATTATATTAAATTTTTGCGGTTCTGTGCGAGCCAGCCGCATGGTTTAGGTGTCTGGAGACGCGTTTCGGCAAGGGCCAGCTAGTTAGAGTGTTTTCGGTATTAAGACAGGAAGAAAAATGTGCACCGTGATCAAAAAACCACTACTAGCAAATAAACGTACATATTTTTTAAAATTTTTTGCGGTTCTATGCGAGCCAGCCGCACGGTTGAGTCGTCTGGAGACGCGTCTCGGCGCGGGCCAGCTAGCTGGAGTGTTTTCGGGATTTAGACAGGAAGAAAAATGTGCACCGTGATCAAAAAACCACTACTAGCAAATAAACGTATACATTTTTTTAAATTTTTTTTTGGTTCTATGCGAGCCAGCCGCACGGTTGAGGTGTCTTGAGAGGCGTCTCGACGCAAGCCAGCTAGCTAGCGTATTTTCGGGATTTAGACAGGAAGAAAAATGTGCACCGTGATCAAAAAACCACTACTAGCAAATAAACGTATACATTTTTTTATTTTTTTTTGCGGTTCTATGCGAGCCAGCCGCACGAATGAGGTGTCTGGAGACGCGTCTCGGTACGAGCCAGCTAGCGAGAGTGTTTCCGGGATTTAGACAGGAAGAAAAATGTGCACCGTGATCAAAAAACCACTACTAGCAAATAAACGTATACATTATAGATGCGTCTCGGCGCTGGCCAGCTAGCTAGTGTATTTTCGGGATTTAGACGGGAAGAAAAATGTGCACCGTGATCAAAAAACCACTACTAGCAAACAAACGTATATATTTTTTTAAAAAATTTTGTGGTTCTATGCAAGCCAGCCGCACGATTGAGGTGTCTGGAGACGCGTCTCGGCGTGGACCAGCTAGCTAGAGTATTTTCGGGATTTAGACAGGAAGAAAAATGTGCACCGTGATCAAAAAACCACTACTAGCAAACAAACGTATAAGTTTTTTTTAATTTTTTGCGGTTCTATGTGAGCCAGCCGCACGGTTGAGGAGTCTGGAGACGCGGTTCGGCGCGGGCCAGCTAGCTGGAGTGTTATCGGGATTTAGACAGGAAGAAAAATGTGCACCGTGATCAAAAAACCACTACTAGCAAATAAACGTATACATTTTTTTAAATTTTTTGCGGTTCTATGCGAGCCAGCCGCAAGTTTGAGGTATCCCGAGACGCGTCTTGGCGCGTGCCAGCTAGGTAGATTGTTTTCGGGATAAAGACAGGAAGAAAAATGTGCACCGTGATCAAAAAACCACTACTAGCAAATAAACGTATACATTTTTTTATTTTTTTTTGCGGTTCTATGCGAGCCAGCCGCACGGTTGAGGTGTCTGGAGACGCGTCTCAGTACGAGCCAGCTAGCGAGAGTGTTTGCGGGATTTAGACAGGAAGAAAAATGTGCACCGTGATCAAAAAACCACTACTAGCAAATAAACGTATACATTATTTTATTTTTTTTGCGGTTCTATGCGAGCCAGCCGCACGGTTGACGTGTCTGGAGACGCGTCTTGGCGCGGGCCAGCTAGCTCGAGTATTTTCGGGATTTACACAGGAAGAAAAATGTGCACCGTGATCAAAAAACCACTACTAGCAAACAAACGTATAAGTTTTTTTAAATTTTTTGCGGTTCTATGCGAGCCAGCCGCATGGTTGAGGTGTCTGGAGACGCGTCTCGGCGCGGGCCAGCTAGCTGGAGTGTTTTCGTGATTTAGACAGGAAGAAAAATGTGCACCGTGATCAAAAAACCACTACTAGCAAATAAACGTATAAAATTTTTTAATTTTTTGCGGTTCTATGCGAGCCAGCCGCACGTTTGAGGTATCCCGAGACTTGTCTTGGCGCGTGCCAGCTAGGTAGATTGTTTTCGGGATAAAGACAGGAAGAAAAATGTGCACCGTGATCAAAAAACCACTACTAGCAAATACACGTATACATTTTTTTATTTTTTTTTGCGGTTCTATGCAAGCCAGCCGCACGAATGAGGTGTCTGGAGACGCGTCTCGGTACGAGCCAGCTAGCAAGAGTGTTTCCGGGATTTAGACAGAAAGAAAAATGTGCACCGTGATCAAAAAACCACTACTAGCAAACAAACGTATAAGTTTTTTTAAATTTTTTGCGGTTCTATGCGAGCCAGCCGCATGGTTGAGGTGTCTGGAGACGCGTCTCGGCGCGGGCCAGCTAGCTGGCGTGTTTTTGGGATTTAGACAGGAAGAAAAATGTGCACCGTGATCAAAAAACCACAACTAGCAAATAAACGTATAAATTTTTTTAAATTTTTTGCGGTTCTATGTGAGCCAGCCGCACGGTTGAGGAGTCTGGAGACGCGGTTCGGCACGGGCCAGCTAGCTGGATTGTTATCGGGATTTAGACAGGAAGAAAAATGTGCACCGTGATCAAAAAACCACTACTTGCAAATAAACGTATATTTTTTTTTATTTTTTTTGCGGTTCTATGCGAGCCAGCCGCACGGTTGAGGTATCTCGAGACGCGTCTTGGCGCGGGCCAGCTAGCTAGATTGTTTCCGGGATTAAGACAGGAAGAAAAATGTGCACCGTGATCAAAAAACCACTACTAGCAAACAAACGTATACATTTTTTTAATTTTTTTGCGGTTCTATGCGAGCCAGCCGCACGGTTGAGGTGTCTGGAGACGCTTGTCAGCGCAAGCCAGCTAGCGAGAGTGTTTCCGGGATTTAGGCAGAAAGAAAAATGCGCACCGTGATCAAAAAACCACTACTAGCAAACAAACGTATAAGTTTTTTTAAATTTTTTGCGGTTCTATGCGAGCCAGCCGCACGGTTGAGGTGTCTGGAGACGCGTCTCGGTACGAGCCAGCTAGTGAGATTGTTTTCGGGATTTAGACAGGAAGAAAAATGTGCACCGTGATCAAAAAACCACTACTAGCAAACAAACGTATATATATTTTTTTTTAAATTTTGTGGTTCTATGCAAGCCAGCCGCACGATTGAGGTGTCTGGAGACGCGTCTCGGCGCGGGCCAGCGAGTTAGATTGTTTTCGGTATTTAGACAGGAAGAAAAATGTGCACCGTGATCAAAAAACCACTACTAGCAAATAAACGTACATATTTTTTTAAATTTTTGCGGTTCTATGCGAGCCAACCGCTCGGTTGACGAGTCTGGAGACGCGTCTCGGCCGAGGCCAGCTAGCGAAAGTGTTTTCGGGATATAAACAGGAAAAAAAATGTGCACCGTAATCAAAAAACCACTACTAGCAAACAAACGTATAATTTTTTTTTAATTTTTTGCGGTTCTATGCTAGCCAACCGCACGGTTGAGGTGTCTAGATGCGTCTCGGCGCTGGCCAGCTAGCTAGTGTATTTTCTGGATTTAGACAGGAAGAAAAATGTGTACCGTGATCAAAAAACCACTACTAGCAAAAAAACGTATACATTTTTTTATTTTATTTTTTGCGGTTCTATGCGAGCCAGCCGCACGGTTGAGGTGTCTTGAGACGCGTCTCGGTGCGAACCAGCCAGCGAGATTGTTTCCGGGATTTAGACTGGAAGAAAAATGTGCACCGTGATCAAAAAACCACTACTAGCAAACAAACGTATATATTTTTTTTTTAAATTTTGTGGTTCTATGCAAGCCAGCCGCACGATTGAGGTGTCTGGAGACGCGTCTCGACGCGGGCCAGCGAGTTAGATTGTTTTCGGTATTTAGACAGGAAGAAAAATGTGCACCGTGATCAAAAAACCACTACTAGCAAATAAACGTATACATTTTTTTAAATTTTTTGCGGTTCTATGCGAGCCAGCCGCACGTTTGAGGTATCCCGAGACGCGTCTTGGCGCGTGCCAGCTAGGTAGATTGTTTTCGGGATAAAGACAGGAAGAAAAATGTGCACCGTGATCAAAAAACCACTACTAGCAAATAAACGTATACATTTTTTTATTTTTTTTTGCGGTTCTATGCGAGCCAGCCGCACGGTTGAGGTGTCTGGAGACGCGTCTCAGTACGAGCCAGCTAGCGAGAGTGTTTGCGGGATTTAGACAGGAAGAAAAATGTGCACCGTGATCAAAAAACCACTACTAGCAAATAAACGTATACATTATTTTTTTTTTTTTGCGGTTCTATGCAAGCCAGCCGCACAGTTGAGGTGTCTGGAGACGCGTCTTGGCGCGGGCCAGCTAGCTCGAGTATTTTCGGGATTTACACAGGAAGAAAAATGTGCACCGTGATCAAAAAACCACTACTAGCAAACAAACGTATAAGTTTTTTTAATTTTTTTGCGGTTCTATGCGAGCCAGCCGCATGGTTGAGGTGTCTGGAGACGCGTCTTGGCGCGGGCCAGCTAGCTGGAGTGTTTTCGTGATTTAGACAGGAAGAAAAATGTGCACCGTGATCAAAAAACCACTACTAGCAAATAAACGTATAAATTTTTTTAAATTTTTTGCGGTTCTATGCGAGCCAGCCGCACGTTTGAGGTATCCCGAGACGCGTCTTGGCGCGTGCCAGCTAGGTAGATTGTTTTCGGGATAAAGACAGGAAGAAAAATGTGCACCGTGATCAAAAAACCACTACTAGCAAATACACGTATACATTTTTTTATTTTTTTTTGCGGTTCTGTGCAAGCCAGCCGCACGAATGAGGTGTCTGGAGACGCGTCTCGGTACGAGCCAGCTAGCGAGAGTGTTTCCGGGATTTAGACAGGAAGAAAAATGTGCACCGTGATCAAAAAACCACTACTAGCAAATAAACGTATACATTATAGATGCGTCTCGGCGCTGGCCAGCTAGCTAGTGTATTTTCGGGATTTAGACAGGAAGAAAAATGTGCACCGTGATCAAAAAACCACTACTAGCAAACAAACGTATATATTTTTTTAAAAAAATTTGTGGTTCTATGCAAGCCAGCCGCACGATTGAGGTGTCTGGAGACGCGTCTCGGCACGGACCAGCTAGCTAGAGTATTTTCGGGATTTAGACAGGAAGAAAAATGTGCACCGTGATCAAAAAACCACTACTAGCAAACAAACGTATAAGTTTTTTTTAATTTTTTGCGGTTCTATGTGAGCCAGCCGCACGGTTGAGGAGTCTGGAGACGCGGTTTGACGCGGGCCAGCTAGCTGGAGTGTTATCGGGATTTAGACAGGAAGAAAAATGTGCACCGTGATCAAAAAACCACTACTAGCAAATAAACGTATACATTTTTTTAAATTTTTTGCGGTTCTATGCGAGCCAGCCGCACGTTTGAGGTATTCCGAGACGCGTCTTGGCGCGTGCCAGCTAGGTAGATTGTTTTCGGGATAAAGACAGGAAGAAAAATGTGCACCGTGATCAAAAAACCACTACTAGCAAATAAACGTATACATTTTTTTATTTTTTTTTGCGGTTCTATGCGAGCCAGCCGCACGGTTGAGGTGTCTGGAGACGCGTCTCGGTACGAGCCAGCTAGCGAGAGTGTTTGCGGGATTTAGACAGGAAGAAAAATGTGCACCGTGATCAAAAAACCACTACTAGCAAATAAACGTCTACATTTTTTAATTTTTTTGCGGTTCTATGCGAGCCAGCTGCACGGTTGAGGTGTCTGGAGACGCGTCTCAGCGCGAGCTAGCTAGCGAGAGTGTTTCTGGGATTTAGACAGAAAGAAAAATGCGCACCGTGATCAAAAAACCACTACTAGCAAACAAACGTATAAGTTTTTTAAATTTTTTGCGGTTCTATGCGAGCCAGCCGCAAGGTTGAGGTGTCTGGAGACGCCTCTCAGCGCGCGCCAGCTAGCGAGAGTGTTTCCGGGATTTAGACAGGAAGAAAAATGTGCACCGTGATCAAAAAACCAATACTAGCAAATAAACGTATACATTTTTTTAATTTTTTTGCGGTTCTATGCGAGCCAGCCGCACGGTTGAGGTGTCTGGAGACGTGTCTCGGCGCTGGCCAGCTAGTTAGTGTATTTTCTGGATTAAGACAGGAAGAAAAATGTGTACCGTGATCAAAAAACCACTACTAGCAAATAAACGTACATATTTTTTTTAAATTTTTTGCGGTTCTATGCGAGCCAGCCGCACGGTTGAGGTGTCTGGAGACGCGTCCCGGCGCGAGCCAGCTAGCTAGAGTGTTTTCGGTATTTAGACTGGAAGAAATATGTGCACCGTGATCAAAAACCACTACTAGCAAATAAACGTACATATTTTTTTTTAATTTTTTGCGGTTCTATGCGAGCCAGCCGCACGGTTGAGTCGTCTGGAGACGCGATTCGGCGCGGGCCAGCTAGCTGGAGTGTTTTCGGGATTTAGACAGGAAGAAAAATGTGCAACGTGATCAAAAAACCACTACTAGCAAATAAACGTATACATTATATTAAATTTTTGCGGTTCTGTGCGAGCCAGCCGTATGGTTTAGGTGTCTGGAGACGCGTCTCGGCAAGGGCCAGCTAGTAAGAGTGTTTTCGGTATTTAGACAGGAAGAAAAATGTGCACCGTGATCAAAAAACCACTACTAGCAAATAAACGTATATATTTTTTTTTAAAATTTGCGGGTCTATGCGAGCCAGCCGCACGGTTGAGGTGTCTGGAGACGCGTCTTGGCGCGGGCCAGCTAGCTAGAATGTTTTCGGTATGTAGACAGCAAGAAAAATGTGCACCGTGATCAAAAAACCACTACTAGCAAATAAACGTTTACATTTTTTTTTAAATTTTTTGAAGTTCTATGCGAGCCAGCCGCACGGTTGAGGTGTCTGGAGACGCGTCTCGGCGCGGGTCAGCTAGCTAGATTATTTTCGGGATTTACACAGGAAGAAAAATGTGCACCGTGATCATAAAACCAATACTAGCAAATAAACGTACATATTTTTTTAAATTTTTTGCGGTACTATAAGAGCCAGCCGCTTGGTTGACGTGTCTGGAGACGCGTCCCGGCGCGAGCAAGCTAGCTAGAGTGTTTTCGGTATTTAGACAGGAAGAAAAATGTGCACCGTGATCAAAAAACCACTACTAGCAAATAAACGTACATATTTTTTTTAAATTTTTTGCGGTTCTATGCGAGCCAGCCGCTCGGTTGACGTGCCTGGAGACGCGTCTCGGCCGGGGCCAGCTAGCGAAAGTGTTTTCGGGATATAAACAGGAAAAAAAATGTGCACCGTAATCAAAAAACCACTACTGGCAAACAAACGTATACATTTTTTTAATTTTTTTGCGGTTCTATGCGAGCCAACCGCACGGTTGAGGTGTCTAGACGCGTCTCGGCGCTGGCCAGCTAGCTAGTGTATTTTCTGGATTTAGACAGGAAGAAAAATGTGTACCGTGATCAAAAAACCACTACTAGCAAATAAACGTATACATTTTTTTAATTTTCTTGCGGTTCTATGCGAGCCAGCCGCAAGGTTGAGGTGTCTGGAGACGCGTCTCGGTACGAGCCAGCTAGCGAGAGTGTTTTCGGTATTTAGACAGAAAGAAAAATGTGCACCGTGATCAAAAAACCACTACTAGCAAATAAACGTACATATTTTTTTAATTTTTTTGCGGTTCTATGCGAGCCAGCCGCACGGTTGAGTCGTATGAAGACGCGACTCGGCGCGGGCCAGCTAGGTGGAGTGTTTTCGGGATTTAGACAGGAAGAAAAATGTGCACCGTGATCAAAAAACCACTACTAGCAAATAAACGTATACATTATTTTATTTTTTTTGCGGTTCTATGCGAGCCAGCCGCACGGTTGAGGTGTCTGGAGACGCGTCTTGGCGCGGGCCAGCTAGCTCGAGTATTTTCGGTATTTACACAGGAAGAAAAATGTGCACCGTGATCAAAAAACCACTACTAGCAAACAAACGTATAAGTTTTTTTAATTTTTTTGCGGTTCTATGCGAGCCAGCCGCATGGTTGAGGTGTCTGGAGACGCGTCTCGGCGCGGGCCAGCTAGCTGGAGTGTTTTCGTGATTTAGACAGGAAGAAAAATGTGCACCGTGATCAAAAAACCACTACTAGCAAATAAACGTATAATTTTTTTTAAATTTTTTGCGGTTCTATGCGAGCCAGCCGCACGTTTGAGGTATCCCGAGACGCGTCTTGGCGCGTGCCAGCTAGGTAGATTGTTTTCGGGATAAAGACAGGAAGAAAAATGTGCACCGTGATCAAAAAACCACTACTAGCAAATACACGTATACATTTTTTTATTTTTTTTTGCGGTTCTATGCAAGCCAGCCGCACGAATGAGGTGTCTGGAGACGCGTCTCGGTACGAGCCAGCTAGCGAGAGTGTTTCCGGGATTTAGACAGGAAGAAAAATGTGCACCGTGATCAAAAAACCACTACTAGCAAATAAACGTATACATTATAGATGCGTCTCGGCGCTGGCCAGCTAGCTAGTGTATTTTCGGGATTTAGACAGGAAGAAAAATGTGCACCGTGATCAAAAAACCACTACTAGCAAACAAACGTATATATTTTTTTTTTAAATTTTGTGGTTCTATGCAAGCCAGCCGCACGATTGAGGTGTCTGGAGACGCGTCTCGGCACGGACCAGCTAGCTAGAGTATTTTCGGGATTTAGACAGGAAGAAAAATGTGCACCGTGATCAAAAAACCACTACTAGCAAACAAACGTATAAGTTTTTTTTAATTTTTTGCGGTTCTATGTGAGCCAGCCGCACGGTTGAGGAGTCTGGAGACGCGGTTCGACGCGGGCCAGCTAGCTGGAGTGTTATCGGGATTTAGACAGGAAGAAAAATGTGCACCGTGATCAAAAAACCACTACTAGCAAATAAACGTATACATTTTTTTAAATTTTTTGCGGTTCTATGCGAGCCAGCCGCACGTTTGAGGTATCCCGAGACGCGTCTTGGCGCGTGCCAGCTAGGTAGATTGTTTTCGGGATAAAGACAGGAAGAAAAATGTGCACCGTGATCAAAAAACCACTACTAGCAAATAAACGTATACATTTTTTTATTTTTTTTTGCGGTTCTATGCGAGCCAGCCGCACGGTTGAGGTGTCTGGAGACGCGTCTCGGTACGAGCCAGCTAGCGAGAGTGTTTTCGGTATTTAGACAGAAAGAAAAATGTGCACCGTGATCAAAAAACCACTACTAGCAAATAAACGTACATATTTTTTTAATTTTTTTGCGGTTCTATGCGAGCCAGCCGCACGGTTGAGTCGTATGAAGACGCGACTCGGCGCGGGCCAGCTAGGTGGAGTGTTTTCGGGATTTAAACAGGAAGAAAAATGTGCACCGTGATCAAAAAACCACTACTAGCAAATAAACTTATACATTATTTTATTTTTTTTGCGGTTCTATGCGAGCCAGCCGCACGGTTGAGGTGTCTGGAGACGCGTCTTGGCGCGGGCCAGCTAGCTCGAGTATTTTCGGGATTTACACAGGAAGAAAAATGTGCACCGTGATCAAAAAACCACTACTAGCAAACAAACGTATAAGTTTTTTTAATTTTTTTGCGGTTCTATGCGAGCCAGCCGCATGGTTGAGGTGTCTGGAGACGCGTCTCGGCGCGGGCCAGCTAGCTGGAGTGTTTTCGTGATTTAGACAGGAAGAAAAATGTGCACCGTGATCAAAAAACCACTACTAGCAAATAAACGTATAATTTTTTTTAAATTTTTTGCGGTTCTATGCGAGCCAGCCGCACGTTTGAGGTATCCCGAGACGCGTCTTGGCGCGTGCCAGCTAGGTAGATTGTTTTCGGGATAAAGACAGGAAGAAAAATGTGCACCGTGATCAAAAAACCACTACTAGCAAATACAGGTATACATTTTTTTATTTTTTTTTGCGGTTCTATGCAAGCCAGCCGCACGAATGAGGTCTTTGGAGACGCGTCTCGGTACGAGCCAGCTAGCGAGAGTGTTTCCGGGATTTAGACAGGAAGAAAAATGTGCACCGTGATCAAAAAACCACTACTAGCAAATAAACGTATACATTATAGATGCGTCTCGGCGCTGGCCAGCTAGCTAATGTAATTTCGGGATTTAGACAGGAAGAAAAATGTGCACCGTGATCAAAAAACCACTACTAGCAAACAAACGTATATATTTTTTTTAAAAATTTTGTGGTTCCATGCAAGCCAGCCGCACGATTGAGGTGTCTGGAGACGCGTCTCGGCACGGACCAGCTAACTAGAGTATTTTCGGGATTTAGACAGGAAGAAAAATGTGCACCGTGATCAAAAAACCACTACTAGCAAACAAACGTATAAGTTTTATTTAATTTTTTGCGGTTCTATGTGAGCCAGCCGCACGGTTGAGGAGTCTGGAGACGCGGTTCGACGCGGGCCAGCTAGCTGGAGTGTTATCGGGATTTAGACAGGAAGAAAAATGTGCACCGTGATCAAAAAACCACTACTAGCAAATAAACGTATACATTTTTTTAAATTTTTTGCGGTTCTATGCGAGCCAGCCGCACGTTTGAGGTATCCCGAGACGCGTCTTGGCGCGTGCCAGCTAGGTAGATTTTTTTCGGGATAAAGACAGGAAGAAAAATGTGCACCGTGATCAAAAAACCACAACTAGCAAATAAACGTATACATTTTTTTATTTTTTTTTGCGGTTCTATGCGAGCCAGCCGCACGGTTGAGGTGTCTGGAGACGCGTCTCGGTACGAGCCAGCTAGCGAGAGTGTTTGCGGGATTTAGACAGGAAGAAAAATGTGCACCGTGATCAAGAAACCACTACTAGCAAATAAACGTATACATTATTTTATTTTTTTTGCGGTTCTATGCGAGCCAGCCGCACAGTTGAGGTGTCTGGAGACGCGTCTTGGCGCGGGCCAGCTAGCTCGAGTATTTTCGGGATTTAGACAGGAAGAAAAATGTGCACCGTGATCAAAAAACCACTACTAGCAAATAAACGTCTACATTTTTTAATTTTTATGCGGTTCTATGCGAGCCAGCTGCACGGTTGAGGTGTCTGGAGACGCGTCTCAGCGCGAGCTAGCTAGCGAGAGTGTTTCTGGGATTTAGACAGAAAGAAAAATGCGCACCGTGATCAAAAAACCACTACTAGCAAACAAACGTATAAGTTTTTTAAATTTTTTGCGGTTCTATGCGAGCCAGCCGCAAGGATGAGGTGTCTGGAGACGCCTCTCAGCGCGCGCCAGCTAGCGAGAGTGTTTCCGGGATTTAGACAGGAAGAAAAACGTGCATCGTGATCAAAAAACCAATACTAGCAAATAAACGTATACATTTTTTTAATTTTTTTGCGGTTCTATGCGAGCCAGCCGCACGGTTGAGGTGTCTGGAGACGTGTCTCGGCGCTGGCCAGCTAGTTAGTGTATTTTCTGGATTAAGACAGGAAGAAAAATGTGTACCGTGATCAAAAAACCACTACTAGCAAATAAACGTACATATTTTTTTTAAATTTTTTGCGGTTCTATGCGAGCCAGCCGCACGGTTTAGTCGTCTGGAGACGCGTTTCGGCGCGGGCCAGCTAGCTGGAGTGTTTTCGGGATTTAGACAGGAAGAAAAATGTGCACCGTGATCAAAAAACCACTACTAGCAAATAAACGTATACATTATATTAAATTTTTGCGGTTCTGTGCGAGCCAGCCGCATGGTTTAGGTGTCTGGAGACGCGTCTCGGCAAGGGCCAGCTAGTAAGAGTGTTTTCGGTATTTAGACAGGAAGAAAAATGTGCACCGTGATCAAAAAACCACTACTAGCAAATAAACGTATACATTTTTTTTAAAAATTTGCGGGTCTATGCGAGCCAGCCGCACGGTTGAGGTGTCTGGAGACGCGTCTTGGCGCGGGCCAGCTAGCTAGAATGTTATCGGTATGTAGACAGCAAGAAAAATGTGCACCGTGATCAAAAAACCACTACTAGCAAATAAACGTTTACATTTTTTTTAAATTTTTTGAAGTTCTATGCGAGCCAGCCGCACGGTTGAGGTGTCTGGAGACGCGTCTCGGCGCGGGTCAGCTAGCTAGATTATTTTCGGGATTTACACAGGAAGAAAAATGTGCACCGTGATCATAAAACCAATACTAGCAAATAAACGTACATATTTTTTTAAATTTTTTGCGGTACTATGCGAGCCAGCCGCTTGGTTGACGTGTCTGGAGACGCGTCCCGGCGCGAGCAAGCTAGCTAGAGTGTTTTCGGTATTTAGACAGGAAGAAAAATGTGCACCGTGATCAAAAAACCACTACTAGCAAATAAACGTACATATTTTTTTAAATTTTTTGCGGTTCTATGCAAGCCAGCCGCTCGGTTGACGTGCCTGGAGACGCGTCTCGGCCGGGGCCAGCTAGCGAAAGTGTTTTCGGGATATAAACAGGAAAAAAAATGTGCACCGTAATCAAAAAACCACTACTGGCAAACAAACGTATACATTTTTTTAAATTTTTTGCGGTTCTATGCGAGCCAACCGCACGGTTGAGGTGTCTAGACGCGTCTCGGCGCTGGCCAGCTAGCTAGTGTATTTTCTGGATTTAGACAGGAAGAAAAATGTGTACCGTGATCAAAAAACCACTACTAGCAAATAAACGTATACATTTTTTTAATTTTCTTGCGGTTCTATGCGAGCCAGCCGCAAGGTTGAGGTGTCTGGAGACGCGTCTCGGTACGAGCCAGCTAGCGAGAGTGTTTTCGGTATTTAGACAGAAAGAAAAATGTGCACCGTGATCAAAAAACCACTACTAGCAAATAAACGTACATATTTTTTTAATTTTTTTGCGGTTCTATGCGAGCCAGCCGCACGGTTGAGTCGTATGAAGACGCGACTCGGCGCGGGCCAGCTAGGTGGAGTGTTTTCGGGATTTAGACAGGAAGAAAAATGTGCACCGTGATCAAAAAACCACTACTAGCAAATAAACGTATACATTATATTAAATTTTTGCGGTTCTGTGCGAGCCAGCCGCATGGTTTAGGTGTCTGGAGACGCGTCTCGGCAAGGGCCAGCTAGTTAGAGTGTTTTTGGTATTTAGACAGGAAGAAAAATGTGTACCGTGTTCAAAAAACCACTACTAGCAAATAAACGTATACATTTTTTTAAATTTTTTGCGGTTCTATGCGAGCCAGCCGCAAGGTTGAGGTGTCTGGAGACGCGTCCCGGCGCGAGCCAGCTAGCTAGAGTGTTTTCGGTATTTAGACAGGAAGAAAAATGTGCACCGTGATCAAAAACCACTACTAGCAAATAAACGTACATATTTTTTTAAATTTTTTGCTGTTCTATGCGAGCCAGCCGCACGGTTGAGTCGTCTGGAGACGCGTTTCGGCGCGGGCAAGCTAGCTGGAGTGTTTTCGGGATTTAGACAGGAAGAAAAACGTGCACCGTGATCAAAAAACCACTACTAGCAAATAAACGTATACATTATATTAAATTTTTGCGGTTCTGTGCGAGCCAGCCGCATAGTTTAGGTGTCTGGAGACGCGTCTCGGCATGGGCCAGCTAGTTAGATTGTTTTCGGTATTCAGACAGGAAGAAAAATGTGCACCGTGATCAAAAAACCACTACTAGCAAATAAACGTATACATTTTTTTAAATTTTTTTTTGGTCCTATGCGAGCCAGCCGCACGGTTGGGGTGTCTGGAGAGGCGTCTCAACGCGAGCCAGCTAGCTAGCGTATTTTCGGGATTTAGACAGGAAGAAAAATGTGCACCGTGATCAAAAAACCACTACTAGCAAATAAACGTTTACATTTTTTTTGAATTTTTTGAAGTTCTATGCGAGCCAGCCGCACGGTTGAGGTGTCTGGAGACGCGTCTCAGCGCGAGCCAGCTAGCGAGAGTGTTTCCGGGATTTAGGCAGAAAGAAAAATGCGCACCGTGATCAAAAAACCACTACTAGCAAACAAACGTATACGTTTTTTTAAATTTTTTGCGGATCTATGCGAGCCAGCCGCACAGTTGAGGTGTCTGGAGTTGCGTCTCAACGCGAGCCAGCTAGCGAGAGTGTTTCCGGGATTTAGACAGGAAGAAAATTGTAAATCGTGATCAAAAAACCACTACTAGCAAATAAACGTATACATTTTTTTAAATTTTTTGCGGTTCTATGAGAGCCAGCCGCACGGATGAGGTGTATGGAGACGCGTCTCCGTGCGGGCCAGCTAGCTAGATTGTTTTCGGTATTTAGACAGGAAGAAAAATGTGCACCGTGATCAAAAAACCACTACTAGCAAATAAACGTATATATTTTTTAAAATTTTTTTTTGGTTCTATGCGAGCCAGCCGCCCAGTTGAGGTGTCTGGAGAGGCGTCTCAGCGCGAGCCAGCTAGCGAAAGTGTTTCCGGGATTTAGGCAGAAAGAAAAATGTGCACCGTGATCAAAAAACCACTACTAGCAAATAAACGTTTACATTTTTTTTGAATTTTTTGCAGTTCTTTGCGAGCCAGCCGCACGGTTGAGGTGTCTGGAGACGCGTCTCGGCGCGAACCAGCTAACTAGATTATTTTCGGGATTTAGACAGAAAGAAAAATGTGCACCGTGATCATAAAACCACTACTAGCAAATAAACGTATACATTTTTAAAAAAATTTGCGGTTCTATGCGAGCCAGCCGCACAGTTCAGGTGTCTGGAGACGCGTCTTGGCGCGGACCAGCTAGCTTGAGTATTTTCTGGATTTACACAGGAAAAAAATGTACACCGTGATCAAAAAACCACTACTAGCATACAAACGTATACATTTTTTGAATTTTGTTGCGGTTCTGTGCGAGCCAGCCGCACGGTTGAGGTGTCTGGAGACGCGTCTCAGCGCGAGCCAGCTAGCGAGATTGTTTCCGGGATTTAGACAGAAAGAAAAATGCGCACCGTGATCAAAAAACCACTACTAGCAAACAAACGTATACGTTTTTTTAAATTTTTTGCGGTTCTATGCGAGCCAGCCGCACGGTTGAGGTGTCTGGAGTTGCGTCTCAGCGCGAGCCAGCTAGCGAGAATGTTTCCGGGATTTAGACAGGAAGAAAAATGTGCATCGTGATCAAAAAACCACTACTAGCATACAAACGTGTACATTTTTTTTTTTTTGCGGTTCTATGCGAGCCAGCCGCACGGTTGAGGTGTCTGGAGACGCGGCTCGGTGCGAGCCAGCTAGCGAGAATGTTTCTGGGATATAGACAGGAAGAAAAATGTGCACCGTGATCAAAAAACCACTACTAGCATACAAACGTATATATTTTTTTAATTTTTTTGCGGTTCTATGCGAGCCAGCCGCACGGTTGAGGTGTCTGGAGTTGCGTCTCAGCGCGAGCCAGCTAGCGAGAGTATTTCCGGGATTTAGACAGGAAGAAAAATGTGCATCGTGATCAAATAACCACTACTAGCAAATAAACGTATACATTTTTTTAAATTTTTTGCGGTTCTATGCAAGCCAGCCGCACGGATGAGGTGTTTGGAGACGCGTCTCAGTGCGGGCCAGCTAGCTAGATTGTTTTCGGGATTTAGACAGGAAGAAAAATGTGCACCGTGATCAAAAAACCACTACTAGCAAATAAACGTATACATTTTTTTAAATTTTTTTTTGGTTCTATGCGAGCCAGCCGCCCGGTTTAGGTGTCTGGAGAGGCGTCTCGACGCGAGCCAGCTATCTAGAGTATTT
Organism: Lacanobia wlatinum; assembly: GCA_947578705.1. Classification (NCBI taxonomy): domain Eukaryota; kingdom Metazoa; phylum Arthropoda; class Insecta; order Lepidoptera; family Noctuidae; genus Lacanobia; species Lacanobia wlatinum. The sequence continues at coordinate 2,187,963 of OX388022.1, read as the reverse complement.
CCCGGATTTAGACAGGAAGAAAAATGTGCACCGTGATCATAAAACCAGTACTAGCAAATAAACGTTTACATTTTTTTTGAATTTTTTGAAGTTCTTTGCGAGCCAGCCGCACGGTTGAGGTGTCTGGAGACGCGTCTTGGCGCGCGCCAGCTAGCTAGATTATTTTCGGGATTTAGACAGAAAGAAAAATGTGCATCGTGATCATAAAACCACTACTAGCAAATAAACGTATACATTTTTAAAAAAATTTGCGGTTCTATGCGAGCCAGCCGCACAGTTCAGGTGTCCTGAGACGCGTCTTGGCGCGGACCAGCTAGCGAGAGTGTTTCCGGGATTTAGACAGAAAGAAAAATGCGCACCGTGATCAAGAAACCACTACTAGCAAACAAACGTATACGTTTTTTTAAATTTTTTGCGGTTCTATGCGAGCCAGCCGCACGGTTGAGGTGTCTGGAGTTGCGTCTCAGCGCGAGCCAGCTAGCGAGAGTGTTTCCGGGATTTAGACAGAAAGAAAAATGCGCAACGTGATCAAGAAACCACTACTAGCAAACAAACGTATACGTTTTTTTAAATTTTTTGCGGTTCTATGCGAGCCAGCCGCACGGTTGAGGTGTCTGGAGACGCGTCTCAGTGCGGGCCAGCTAGCTAGATTATTTTCGGGATTTAGACAGGAAGAAAAATGTGCACCGTGATCAAAAAACCACTACTAGCAAATAAACGTATACATTTTTTTAAATTTTTTTTTGGTTCTATGCGAGCCAGCCGCCCGGTTGAGGTGTCTGGAGAGGCGTCTCGACGCGAGCCAGCTATCTAGAGTATTTCCCGGATTTAGACAGGAAGAAAAATGTGCACCGTGATCATAAAACCAATACTAGCAAATAAACGTTTACATTTTTTTTGAATTTTTTGAAGTTCTTTGCGAGCCAGCCGCACGGTTGATGTGTCTGGAGACGCGTCTCGGCGCGCGCCAGCTAGCTAGATTATTTTCGGGATTTAGACAGAAAGAAAAATGTGCATCGTGATCATAAAACCACTACTAGCAAATAAACGTATACATTTTTAAAAAAATTTGCGGTTCTATGCGAGCCAGCCGCACAGTTCAGGTGTCTGGAGACGCGTCTTGGCGCGGACCAGCTAGCGAGAGTGTTTCCGGGATTTAGACAGAAAGAAAAATGCGCACCGTGATCAAGAAACCACTACTAGCAAACAAACGTATACGTTTTTTTAAATTTTTTGCGGTTCTGTGCGAGCCAGCCGCACGGATGAGGTGTCTGGAGTTGCGTCTCAGCGCGAGCCAGTTAGATAGTGTATTTTCGGGATTTAGACAGGAAGAAAAATGCGCACCGTGATCATAAAACCACTACTAGCAAATAAACGTATACATTTTTAAAAAAATTTGCGGTTCTATGCGAGCCAGCCGCTCAGTTCAGGTGTCTGGAGACGCGTCTTGGCGCGGACCAGCTAGCGAGAGTGTTTCCGGGATTTAGACAGAAAGAAAAATGCGCACCGTGATCAAGAAACCACTACTAGCAAACAAACGTATACGTTTTTTTAAATTTTTTGCGGTTCTATGCGAGCCAGCCGCACGGTTGAGGTGTCTGGAGTTGCGTCTCAGCGCGAGCCAGCTAGCGAAAATGTTTCCGGGATTTAGACAGGAAGAAAAATGTGCATCGTGATCAAAAAACCACTACTAGCATACAAACGTGTACATTTTTTTTTTTTGCGGTTCTATGCGAGCCAGCCGCACGGTTGAGGTATCTGGAGACGTGTCTCGGTGCGAACCAGCTAGCGAGAATGTTTCCGGGATTTAGACAGGAAGAAAAATGTGCACCGTGATCAAAAAACCACTACTAGCATACAAACGTATACATTTTTTTAATTTTTTTGCGGTTCTATGCGAGCCAGCCGCACGGTTGAGGTGTCTGGAGTTGCGTCTCAGCGCGAGCCAGCTAGCGAGAGTATTTCCGGGATTTAGACTGGAAGAAAAATGTGCATCGTGATCAAATAACCAATACTAGCAAATAAACGTATACATTTTTTTAAATTTTTTGCGGTTCTATGCAAGCCAGCCGCACGGATGAGGTGTTTGGAGACGCGTCTCAGTGCGGGCCAGCTAGCTAGATTGTTTTCGGGATTTAGACAGGAAGAAAAATGTGCACCGTGATCAAAAAACCACTACTAGCAAATAAACGTATACATTTTTTTAAATTTTTTTTTGGTTCTATGCGAGCCAGCCGCCCGGTTTAGGTGTCTGGAGAGGCGTCTCGACGCGAGCCAGCTATCTAGAGTATTTCCCGGATTTAGACAGGAATAAAAATGTGCACCGTGATCATAAAACCAGTACTAGCAAATAAACGTTTACATTTTTTTTGAATTTTTTGAAGTTCTTTGCGAGCCAGCCGCACGGTTGAGGTGTCTGGAGACGCGTCTCGGCGCGCGCCAGCTAGCTAGATTATTTTCGGGATTTAGACAGAAAGAAAAATGTGCATCGTGATCATAAAACCACTACTAGCAAATAAACGTATACATTTTTTAAAAAATTTGCGGTTCTATGCGAGCCAGCCGCACAGTTCAGGTGTCCTGAGACGCGTCTTGGCGCGGACCAGCTAGCGAGAGTGTTTCCGGGATTTAGACAGAAAGAAAAATGCGCACCGTGATCAAGAAACCACTACTAGCAAACAAACGTATACGTTTTTTTAAATTTTTTGCGGTTCTATGCGAGCCAGCCGCACGGTTGAGGTGTCTGGAGTTGCGTCTCAGCGCGAGCCAGCTAGCGAGAGTGTTTCCGGGATTAAGACAGAAAGAGAAATGCGCACCGTGATCAAGAAACCACTACTAGCAAACAAACGTATACGTTTTTTTAAATTTTTTGCGGTTCTATGCAAGCCAGCCGCACGGTTGAGGTGTTTGGAGACGCGTCTCAGTGCGGGCCAGCTAGCTAGATTGTTTTCGGGATTTAGACAGGAAGAAAAATGTGCACCGTGATCAAAAAACCACTACTAGCAAATAAACGTATACATTTTTTTAAATTTTTTTTTGGTTCTATGCGAGCCAGCCGCCCGGTTTAGGTGTCTGGAGAGGCGTCTCGACGCGAGCCAGCTATCTAGAGTATTTCCCGGATTTAGACAGGAAGAAAAATGTGCACCGTGATCATAAAACCAGTACTAGCAAATAAACGTTTACATTTTTTTTGAATTTTTTGAAGTTCTTTGCGAGCCAGCCGCACGGTTGAGGTGTCTGGAGACGCGTCTCGGCGCGCGCCAGCTAGCTAGATTATTTTCGGGATTTAGACAGAAAGAAAAATGTGCATCGTGATCATAAAACCACTACTAGCAAATAAACGTATACATTTTTTAAAAAATTTGCGGTTCTATGCGAGCCAGCCGCACAGTTCAGGTGTCCTGAGACGCGTCTTGGCGCGGACCAGCTAGCGAGAGTGTTTCCGGGATTTAGACAGAAAGAAAAATGCGCACCGTGATCAAGAAACCACTACTAGCAAACAAACGTATACGTTTTTTTAAATTTTTTGCGGTTCTATGCGAGCCAGCCGCACGGTTGAGGTGTCTGGAGTTGCGTCTCAGCGCGAGCCAGCTAGCGAGAGTGTTTCCGGGATTTAGACAGAAAGAAAAATGCGCACCGTGATCAAGAAACCACTACTAGCAAACAAACGTATACGTTTTTTTAAATTTTTTGCGGTTCTATGCAAGCCAGCCGCACGGTTGAGGTGTCTGGAGACGCGTCTCAGTGCGGGCCAGCTAGCTAGATTGTTTTCGGGATTTAGACAGGAAGAAAAATGTGCACCGTGATCAAAAAACCACTACTAGCAAATAAACGTATACATTTTTTTAAATTTTTTTTTGGTTCTTTGCGAGCCAGCCGCCCGGTTGAGGTGTCTGGAGAGGCGTCTCGACGCGAGCCAGCTATCTAGAGTATTTCCCGGATTTAGACAGGAAGAAAAATGTGCACCGTGATCATAAAACCAATACTAGCAAATAAACGTTTACATTTTTTTTGAATTTTTTGAAGTTCTTTGCGAGCCAGCCGCACGGTTGATGTGTCTGGAGACGCGTCTCGGCGCGCGCCAGCTAGCTAGATTATTTTCGGGATTTAGACAGAAAGAAAAATGTGCATCGTGATCATAAAACCACTACTAGCAAATAAACGTATACATTTTTAAAAAAATTTGCGGTTCTATGCGAGCCAGCCGCACAGTTCAGGTGTCTGGAGACGCGTCTTGGCGCGGACCAGCTAGCGAGAGTGTTTCCGGGATTTAGACAGAAAGAAAAATGCGCACCGTGATCAAGAAACCACTACTAGCAAACAAACGTATACGTTTTTTTAAATTTTTTGCGGTTCTATGCGAGCCAGCCACACGGTTGAGGTGTCTGGAGTTGCGTCTCAGCGCGAGCCAGTTAGCTAGTGTATTTTCGGGATTTAGACAGGAAGAAAAATGTGCACCGTGATCAAAAAACCACTACTAGCAAATAAACGTTTACATTTTTTTTGAATTTTTTGAAGTTCTATGCGAGCCAGCCGCACGGTTGAGGTGTCTGGAGACGCGTCTCAGCGCGAGCCAGCTAGCGAGAGTGTTTCCGGGATTTAGGCAGAAAGAAAAATGCGCACCGTGATCAAAAAACCACTACTAGCAAACAAACGTATACGTTTTTTTAAATTTTTTGCGGTTCTATGCGAGCCAGCCGCACGGTTGAGGTGTCTGGAGAGGCGTCTCGACGCGAGCCAGCTATCTAGAGTATTTCCCGGATTTAGACAGGAAGAAAAATGTGCACCGTGATCATAAAACCAATACTAGCAAATAAACGTTTACATTTTTTTTGAATTTTTTGAAGTTCTTTGCGAGCCAGCCTTACGGTTGAGGTGTCTGGAGACGCGTCTCGGCGCGCGCCAGCTGGCTAGATTATTTTCGGGATTTAGACAGAAAGAAAAATGTGCATCGTGATCATAAAACCACTACTAGCAAATAAACGTATACATTTTTTAAAAAATTTGCGGTTCTATGCGAGCCAGCCGCACAGTTCAGGTGTCCTGAGACGCGTCTTGGCGCGGACCAGCTAGCGAGAGTGTTTCCGGGATTTAGACAGAAAGAAAAATGCGCACCGTGATCAAGAAACCACTACTAGCAAACAAACGTATACGTTTTTTTAAATTTTTTGCGGTTCTATGCGAGCCAGCCGCACGGTTGAGGTGTCTGGAGTTGCGTCTCAGCGCGAGCCAGCTAGCGAGAGTGTTTCCGGGATTTAGACAGAAAGAAAAATGCGCACCGTGATCAAGAAACCACTACTAGCAAACAAACGTATACGTTTTTTTAAATTTTTTGCGGTTCTATGCGAGCCAGCCGCACGGTTGAGGTGTCTGGAGACGCGTCTCAGTGCGGGCCAGCTAGCTAGATTGTTTTCGGGATTTAGACAGGAAGAAAAATGTGCACCCTGATCAAAAAACCACTACTAGCAAATAAACGTATACATTTTTTTAAATTTTTTTTTTGGTTCTATGCGAGCCAGCCGCCCGGTTGAGGTGTCTGGAGAGGCGTCTCGACGCGAGCCAGCTATCTAGAGTATTTCCCGGATTTAGACAGGAAGAAAAATGTGCACCGTGATCATAAAACCAATACTAGCAAATAAACGTTTACATTTTTTTTGAATTTTTTGAAGTTCTTTGCGAGTCAGTCGCACGGTTGATGTGTCTGGAGACGCGTCTCGGCGCGCGCCAGCTAGCTAGATTATTTTCGGGATTTAGACAGAAAGAAAAATGTGCATCGTGATCATAAAACCACTACTAGCAAATAAACGTATACATTTTTAAAAAAAATTGCGGTTCTATGCGAGCCAGCCGCACAGTTCAGGTGTCTGGAGACGCGTCTTGGCGCGGACCAGCTAGCGAGAGTGTTTCCGGGATTTAGACAGAAAGAAAAATGCGCACCGTGATCAAGAAACCACTACTAGCAAACAAACGTATACGTTTTTTTAAATTTTTTGCGGTTCTATGCGAGCCAGCCGCACGGATGAGGTGTCTGGAGTTGCGTCTCAGCGCGAGCCAGTTAGCTAGTGTATTTTCGGGATTTAGACAGGAAGAAAAATGTGCACCGTGATCAAAAAACCACTACTAGCAAATAAACGTTTACATTTTTTAAAAAATTTGCGGTTCTATGCGAGCCAGCCGCACAGTTCAGGGGTCCTGAGACGCGTCTTGGCGCGGACCAGCTAGCGAGAGTGTTTCCGGGATTTAGACAGAAAGAAAAATGCGCACCGTGATCAAGAAACCACTACTAGCAAACAAACGTATACGTTTTTTTAAATTTTTTGCGGTTCTATGCGAGCCAGCCGCACGGTTGAGGTGTCTGGAGTTGCGTCTCAGCGCGAGCCAGCTAGCGAGAGTGTTTCCGGGATTTAGACAGAAAGAAAAATGCGCACCGTGATCAAGAAACCACTACTAGCAAACAAACGTATACGTTTTTTTAAATTTTTTGCGGTTCTATGCGAGCCAGCCGCACGGTTGAGGTGTCTGGAGTTGCGTCTCAGCGCGAGCCAGCTAGCGAGAGTGTTTCCGGGATTTAGACAGAAAGAAAAATGCGCACCGTGATCAAGAAACCACTACTAGCAAACAAACGTATACGTTTTTTTAAATTTTTTGCGGTTCTATGCGAGCCAGCCGCACGGTTGAGGTGTCTGGAGACGCGTCTCAGTGCGGGCCAGCTAGCTAGATTGTTTTCGGGATTTAGACAGGAAGAAAAATGTGCACCGTGATCAAAAAACCACTACTAGCAAATAAACGTATACATTTTTTTAAATTTTTTTTTGGTTCTATGCGAGCCAGCCGCCCGGTTGAGGTGTCTGGAGAGGCGTCTCGACGCGAGCCAGCTATCTAGAGTATTTCCCGGATTTAGACAGGAAGAAAAATGTGCACCGTGATCATAAAACCAATACTAGCAAATAAACGTTTACATTTTTTTTGAATTTTTTGAAGTTCTTTGCGAGTCAGCCGCACGGTTGATGTGTCTGGAGACGCGTCTCGGCGCGCGCCAGCTAGCTAGATTATTTTCGGGATTTAGACAGAAAGAAAAATGTGCATCGTGATCATAAAACCACTACTAGCAAATAAACGTATACATTTTTAAAAAAAATTGCGGTTCTATGCGAGCCAGCCGCACAGTTCAGGTGTCTGGAGACGCGTCTTGGCGCGGACCAGCTAGCGAGAGTGTTTCCGGGATTTAGACAGAAAGAAAAATGCGCACCGTGATCAAGAAACCACTACTAGCAAACAAACGTATACGTTTTTTTAAATTTTTTGCGGTTCTATGCGAGCCAGCCGCACGGATGAGGTGTCTGGAGTTGCGTCTCAGCGCGAGCCAGTTAGCTAGTGTATTTTCGGGATTTAGACAGGAAGAAAAATGTGCACCGTGATCAAAAAACCACTACTAGCAAATAAACGTTTACATTTTTTTTGAATTTTTTGAAGTTCTATGCGAGCCAGCCGCACGGTTGAGGTGTCTGGAGTTGCGTCTTAGCGCGAGCCAGCTAGCTAGCGTATTTTCGGGATTTAGACAGGAAGAAAAATGTGCACCGTGATCAAAAAACCACTACTAGCAAATAAACGTTTATATTTTTTTTGAATTTTTTGAAGTTCTATGCGAGCCAGCCGCACGGTTGAGGTGTCTGGAGTTGCGTCTCAGCGCGAGCCAGCTAGCGAGAGTGTTTCCGGGATTTAGACAGAAAGAAAAATGCGCACCGTGATCAAGAAACAACTACTAGCAAACAAACGTATACGTTTTTTTAAATTTTTTGCGGTTCTATGCGAGCCAACCGCACGGTTGAGGTGTCTGGAGTTGCGTCTTAGCGCGAGCCAGCTAGCTAGCGTATTTTCGGGATTTAGACAGGAAGAAAAATGTGCACCGTGATCAAAAAACCACTACTAGCAAATAAACGTTTATATTTTTTTTGAATTTTTTGAAGTTCTATGCGAGCCAGCCGCACGGTTGAGGTGTCTGGAGACGCGTCTCAGCGCGAGCCAGCTAGCGAGAGTGTTTTCGGGATTTAGGCAGAAAGAAAAATGCGCACCGTGATCAAAAAACCACTACTAGCAAACAAACGAATACGTTTTTTTAAATTTTTTGCGGTTCTATGCGAGCCAGCCGCACGGTTGAGGTGTCTGGAGACGCGTCTCGGCGCGCGCCAGCTAGCTAGATTATTTTCGGGATTTAGACAGAAAGAAAAATGTGTATCGTGATCATAAAACCACTACTATCAAATAAACGTATACATTTTTTAAAAAATTTGCGGTTCTATGCGAGCCAGCCGCACAGTTCAGGTGTCTGAAAACGCATCTTGGCGCGGACCAGCTAGCGAGAGTGTTTCCGGGATTTAGACAGAAAGAAAAATGCGCACCGTGATCAAAAAACCACTACTAGCAAATAAACGTTTACATTTTTTTTGAATTTTTTGAAGTTCTATGCGAGCCAGCCGCACGGTTGAGGTTTCTGGAGACGCATCTCAGCGCGAGCCAGCTAGCGAGAGTGTTTCCGGGATTTAGGCAGAAAGAAAAATGCGCACCGTGATCAAAAAACCACTACTAGCAAACAAACGTATAAGTTTTTTCAAATTTTTTGAAGTTCTTTGCAAGCCAGCCGCACGGTTGAGGTGTCTGGAGTTGCGTCTCAGCGCGAGCCAGTTAGCTAGTGTATTTTCGGGATTTAGACAGGAAGAAAAATGTGCATCGTGATCAAAAAACCACTACTAGCAAATAAACGTTTACATTTTTTTTGAATTTTTTGAAGTTCTATGCGAGCCAGCCGCACGGTTGAGGTGTCTGGAGACGCGTCTCAGCGCGAGCCAGCTAGCGAGAGTGTTTTCGGGATTTAGGCAGAAAGAAAAATGCGCACCGTGATCAAAAAACCACTACTAGCAAACAAACGTATACGTTTTTTTAAATTTTTTGCGGTTCTATGCGAGCCAGCCGCACGGTTGAGGTGTCTGGAGAGGCGTCTCGACGCGAGCCAGCTATCTAGAGTATTTCCCGGATTTAGACAGGAAGAAAAATGTGCACCGTGATCATAAAACCAATACTAGCAAATAAACGTTTACATTTTTTTTTGAATTTTTTGAAGTTCTTTGCGAGCCAGCCGCACGGTTGATGTGTCTGGAGACGCGTCTCGGCGCGCGCCAGCTAGCTAGATTATTTTCGGGATTTAGACAGAAAGAAAAATGTGCATCGTGATCATAAAACCACTACTAGCAAATAAACGTATACATTTTTAAAAAAATTTGCGGTTCTATGCGAGCCAGCCGCACAGTTCAGGTGTCTGGAGACGCGTCTTGGCGCGGACCAGCTAGCGAGAGTGTTTCCGGGATTTAGACAGAAAGAAAAATGCGCACCGTGATCAAGAAACCACTACTAGCAAACAAACGTATACGTTTTTTTAAATTTTTTGCGGTTCTATGCAAGCCAGCCGCACGGATGAGGTGTCTGGAGTTGCGTCTCAGCGCGTGCCAGTTAGCTAGTGTATTTTCGGGATTTAGACAGGAAGAAAAATGTGCACCGTGATCAAAAAACCACTACTAGCAAATAAACGTTTACATTTTTTTTGAATTTTTTGAAGTTCTATGCGAGCCAGCCGAACGGTTGAGGTGTCTGGAGTTGCGTCTTAGCGCGAGCCAGCTAGCTAGCGTATTTTCGGGATTTAGACAGGAAGAAAAATGTGCACCGTGATCAAAAAACCACTACTAGCAAATAAACGTTTATATTTTTTTTGAATTTTTTGAAGTTCTATGCGAGCCAGCCGCACGGTTGAGGTGTCTGGAGTTGCGTCTCAGCGCGAGCCAGCTAGCGAGAGTGTTTCCGGGATTTAGACAGAAAGAAAAATGCGCACCGTGATCAAGAAACAACTACTAGCAAACAAACGTATACGTTTTTTTAAATTTTTTGCGGTTCTATGCGAGCCAACCGCACGGTTGAGGTGTCTGGAGTTGCGTCTTAGCGCGAGCCAGCTAGCTAGCGTATTTTCGGGATTTAGACAGGAAGAAAAATGTGCACCGTGATCAAAAAACCACTACTAGCAAATAAACGTTTATATTTTTTTTGAATTTTTTGAAGTTCTATGCGAGCCAGCCGCACGGTTGAGGTGTCTGGAGACGCGTCTCAGCGCGAGCCAGCTAGCGAGAGTGTTTCCGGGATTAAGGCAGAAAGAAAAATGTGCATCGTGATCAAAAAACCACTACTAGCAAACAACCGTATACGTTTTTTTAAATTTTTTGAAGTTCTTTGCAAGCCAGCCGCACGGTTGAGGTGTCTGGAGTTGCGTCTCAGCGCGAGCCAGTTAGCTAGTGTATTTTCGGGATTTAGACAGGAAAAAAAATGTGCACCGTGATCAAAAAACCACTACTAGCAAATAAACGTTTACATTTTTTTTTAATTTTTTGAAGTTCTATGCGAGCCAGCCGCACGGTTGAGGTGTCTGGAGACGCGTCTCAGCGCGAGCCAGCTAGCGAGAGTGTTTTCGGGATTTAGGCAGAAAGAAAAATGCGCACCGTGATCAAAAAACCACTACTAGCAAACAAACGTATACGTTTTTTTAAATTTTTTGCGGTTCTATGCGAGCCAGCCGCACGGTTGAGGTGTTTGGAGAGGCGTCTCGACGCGAGCCAGCTATCTAGAGTATTTCTCGGATTTAGACAGGAAGAAAAATGTGCACCGTGATCATAAAACCAATACTAGCAAATAAACGTTTACATTTTTTTTTGAAGTTCTTTGCGAGCCAGCCTTACGGTTGAGGTGTCTGGAGACGCGTCTCGGCGCGCGCCAGCTGGCTATATTATTTTCGGGATTTAGACAGAAAGAAAAATGTGCATCGTGATCATAAAACCACTACTAGCAAATAAACGTATACATTTTTTAAAAAATTTGCGGTTCTATGCGAGCCAGCCGCACAGTTCAGGTGTCTGGAGACGCGTCTTGGCGCGGACCAGCTAGCGAGAGTGTTTCCGGGATTTAGACAGAAAGAAAAATGCGCACCGTGATCAAGAAACCACTACTAGCAAACAAACGTATACGTTTTTTTAAATTTTTTGCGGTTCTATGCGAGCCAGCCGCACGGTTGAGGTGTCTGGAGTTGCGTCTCAGCGCGAGCCAGCTAGCGAGCGTGTTTCCGGGATTTAGACAGAAAGAAAAATGCGCACCGTGATCAAGAAACAACTACTAGCAAACAAACGTATACGTTTTTTTAAATTTTTTGCGGTTCTATGCGAGCCAACCGCACGGTTGAGGTGTCTGGAGTTGCGTCTTAGCGCGAGCCAGCTAGCTAGCGTATTTTCGGGATTTAGACAGGAAGAAAAATGTGCACCGTGATCAAAAAACCACTACTAGCAAATAAACGTTTATATTTTTTTTGAATTTTTTGAAGTTCTATGCGAGCCAGCCGCACGGTTGAGGTGTCTGGAGACGCGTCTCAGCGCGAGCCAGCTAGCGAGAGTGTTTCCGGGATTAAGGCAGAAAGAAAAATGTGCATCGTGATCAAAAAACCACTACTAGCAAACAAACGTATACGTTTTTTTAAATTTTTTGAAGTTCTTTGCAAGCCAGCCGCACGGTTGAGGTGTCTGGAGTTGCGTCTCAGCGCGAGCCAGTTAGCTAGTGTATTTTCGGGATTTAGACAGGAAAAAAAATGTGCACCGTGATCAAAAAACCACTACTAGCAAATAAACGTTTACATTTTTTTTTAATTTTTTGAAGTTCTATGCGAGCCAGCCGCACGGTTGAGGTGTCTGGAGACGCGTCTCAGCGCGAGCCAGCTAGCGAGAGTGTTTTCGGGATTTAGGCAGAAAGAAAAATGCGCACCGTGATCAAAAAACCACTACTAGCAAACAAACGTATACGTTTTTTTAAATTTTTTGCGGTTCTATGCGAGCCAGCCGCACGGTTGAGGTGTTTGGAGAGGCGTCTCGACGCGAGCCAGCTATCTAGAGTATTTCCCAGATTTAGACAGGAAGAAAAATGTGCACCGTGATCATAAAACCAATACTAGCAAATAAACGTTTACATTTTTTTTTGAAGTTCTTTGCGAGCCAGCCTTACGGTTGAGGTGTCTGGAGACGCGTCTCGGCGCGCGCCAGCTGGCTATATTATTTTCGGGATTTAGACAGAAAGAAAAATGTGCATCGTGATCATAAAACCACTACTAGCAAATAAACGTATACATTTTTTAAAAAATTTGCGGTTCTATGCGAGCCAGCCGCACAGTTCAGGTGTCTGGAGACGCGTCTTGGCGCGGACCAGCTAGCGAGAGTGTTTCCGGGATTTAGACAGAAAGAAAAATGCGCACCGTGATCAAGAAACCACTACTAGCAAACAAACGTATACGTTTTTTTAAATTTTTTGCGGTTCTATGCGAGCCAGCCGCACGGTTGAGGTGTCTGGAGTTGCGTCTCAGCGCGAGCCAGCTAGCGAGCGTGTTTCCGGGATTTAGACAGAAAGAAAAATGCGCACCGTGATCAAGAAACAACTACTAGCAAACAAACGTATACGTTTTTTTAAATTTTTTGCGGTTCTATGCGAGCCAACCGCACGGTTGAGGTGTCTGGAGTTGCGTCTTAGCGCGAGCCAGCTAGCTAGCGTATTTTCGGGATTTAGACAGGAAGAAAAATGTGCACCGTGATCAAAAAACCACTACTAGCAAATAAACGTTTACATTTTTTTTGAATTTTTTGAAGTTCTATGCGAGCCAGCCGCACGGTTGAGGTTTCTGGAGACGCGTCTCAGCGCGAGCCAGCTAGCGAGAGTGTTTCCGGGATTTAGGCAGAAAGAAAAATGCGCACCGTGATCAAAAAACCACTACTAGCAAACAAACGTATAGGTTTTTTTAAATTTTTTGAAGTTCTTTGCAAGCCAGCCGCACGGTTGAGGTGTCTGGAGACGCGTCTCGACGCGAGCCAGCTATCTAGAGTATTTCCCGGATTTAGACAGGAAGAAAAATGTGCACCGTGATCATAAAACCAGTACTAGCAAATAAACGTTTACATTTTTTTTGAACTTTTTGAAGTTCTTTGCGAGCCAGCCGCACGGTTGAGGTGTCTGGAGACGCGTCTTGGCGCGGACCAGCTAGCGAGAGTGTTTCCGGGATTTAGACAGAAAGAAAAATGCGCACCGTGATCAAGAAACCACTACTAGCAAACAAACGTATAAGTTTTTTTAAATTTTTTGCGGTTCTATGCAAGCCAGCCGCACGGATGAGGTGTCTGGAGTTGCGTCTCAGCGCGAGCCAGTTAGCTAGTGTATTTTCGGGATTTAGACAGGAAGAAAAATGTGCACCGTGATCAACAAACCACTACTAGCAAATAAACGTTTACATTTTTTTTGAATTTTTTGAAGTTCTATGCGAGCCAGCCGCACGGTTGAGGTGTCTGGAGTTGCGTCTTAGCGCGAGCCAGCTAGCTAGCGTATTTTCGGGATTTAGACAGGAAGAAAAATGTGCACCGTGATCAAAAAACCACTACTAGCAAATAAACGTTTATATTTTTTTTGAATTTTTTGAAGTTCTATGCGAGCCAGCCGCACGGTTGAGGTGTCTGGAGTTGCGTCTCAGCGCGAGCCAGCTAGCGAGAGTGTTTCCGGGATTTAGACAGAAAGAAAAATGCGCACCGTGATCAAGAAACAACTACTAGCAAACAAACGTATACGTTTTTTTAAATTTTTTGCGGTTCTATGCGAGCCAACCGCACGGTTGAGGTGTCTGGAGTTGCGTCTTAGCGCGAGCCAGCTAGCCAGCGTATTTTCGGGATTTAGACAGGAAGAAAAATGTGCACCGTGATCAAAAAACCACTACTAGCAAATAAACGTTTATATTTTTTTTGAATTTTTTGAAGTTCTATGCGAGCCAGCCGCACGGTTGAGGTGTCTGGAGACGCGTCTCGGCGCGCGCCAGCTAGCTAGATTATTTTCGGGATTTAGACAGAAAGAAAAATGTGCATCGTGATCATAAAACCACTACTAGCAAATAAACGTATACATTTTTTAAAAAATTTGCGGTTCTATGCGAGCCAGCCGCACAGTTCAGGTGTCTGGAGACGCGTCTTGGCGCGGACCAGCTAGCGAGAGTGTTTCCGGGATTTAGACAGAAAGAAAAATGCGCACCGTGATCAAGAAACCACTACTAGCAAACAAACGTATACGTTTTTTTAAATTTTTTGCGGTTCTATGCGAGCCAGCCGCACGGTTGTGGTTTCTGGAGACGCGACTCAGCGCGAGCCAGCTAGCGAGAGTGTTTCCGGGTTTTAGGCAGAAAGAAAAATGCGCACCGTGATCAAAAAACCACTACTAGCAAACAAACGTATACGTTTTTTTAAATTTTTTGAAGTTCTTTGCGAGCCAGCCGCACGGATGAGGTGTTTGGAGACGCGTCCCAGTGCGGGCCAGCTAGCTAGATTGTTTTCGGGATTTAGACAGGAAAAAAAATGTGCACCGTGATCAAAAAACCACTACTAGCAAATAAACGTATACATTTTTTTAAATTTTTTTTTGGTTCTATGCGAGCCAGCCGCCCGGTTTAGGTGTCTGGAGACGCGTCTCGACGCGAGCCAGCTATCTAGAGTATTTCCCGGATTTAGACAGGAAGAAAAATGTGCACCGTGATCATAAAACCAGTACTAGCAAATAAACGTTTACATTTTTTTTGAACTTTTTGAAGTTCTTTGCGAGCCAGCCGCACGGTTGAGGTGTCTGGAGACGCGTCTTGGCGCGGACCAGCTAGCGAGAGTGTTTCCGGGATTTAGACAGAAAGAAAAATGCGCACCGTGATCAAGAAACCACTACTAGCAAACAAACGTATAAGTTTTTTTAAATTTTTTGCGGTTCTATGCAAGCCAGCCGCACGGATGAGGTGTCTGGAGTTGCGTCTCAGCGCGAGCCAGTTAGCTAGTGTATTTTCGGGATTTAGACAGGAAGAAAAATGTGCACCGTGATCAAAAAACCACTACTAGCAAATAAACGTTTACATTTTTTTTGAATTTTTTGAAGTTCTATGCGAGCCAGCCGCACGGTTGAGGTGTCTGGAGTTGCGTCTTAGCGCGAGCCAGCTAGCTAGCGTATTTTCGGGATTTAGACAGGAAGAAAAATGTGCACCGTGATCAAAAAACCACTACTAGCAAATAAACGTTTATATTTTTTTTGAATTTTTTGAAGTTCTATGCGAGCCAGCCGCACGGTTGAGGTGTCTGGAGTTGCGTCTCAGCGCGAGCCAGCTAGCGAGAGTGTTTCCGGGATTTAGACAGAAAGAAAAATGCGCACCGTGATCAAGAAACAACTACTAGCAAACAAACGTATACGTTTTTTTAAATTTTTTGCGGTTCTATGCGAGCCAACCGCACGGTTGAGGTGTCTGGAGTTGCGTCTTAGCGCGAGCCAGCTAGCTAGCGTATTTTCGGGATTTAGACAGGAAGAAAAATGTGCACCGTGATCAAAAAACCACTACTAGCAAATAAACGTTTATATTTTTTTTGAATTTTTTGAAGTTCTATGCGAGCCAGCCGCACGGTTGAGGTGTCTGGAGACGCGTCTCAGCGCGAGCCAGCTAGCGAGAGTGTTTCCGGGATTAAGACAGAAAGAAAAATGTGCATCGTGATCAAAAAACCACTACTAGCAAACAAACGTATACGTTTTTTAAAATTTTTTGAAGTTCTTTGCAAGCCAGCCGCACGGTTGAGGTGTCTGGAGTTGCGTCTCAGCGCGAGCCAGTTAGCTAGTGTATTTTCGGGATTTAGACAGGAAAAAAAATGTGCACCGTGATCAAAAAACCACTACTAGCAAATAAACGTTTACATTTTTTTTGAATTTTTTGAAGTTCTATGCGAGCCAGCCGCACGGTTGAGGTGTCTGGAGACGCGTCTCAGCGCGAGCCAGCTAGCGAGAGTGTTTTCGGGATTTAGGCAGAAAGAAAAATGCGCACCGTGATCAAAAAACCACTACTAGCAAACAAACGTATACGTTTTTTTAAATTTTTTGCGGTTCTATGCGAGCCAGCCGCACGGTTGAGGTGTCTGGAGTTGCGTCTCAGCGCGAGCCAGCTAGCGAGCGTGTTTCCGGGATTTAGACAGAAAGAAAAATGCGCACCGTGATCAAGAAACAACTACTAGCAAACAAACGTATACGTTTTTTTAAATTTTTTGCGGTTCTATGCGAGCCAACCGCACGGTTGAGGTGTCTGGAGTTGCGTCTTAGCGCGAGCCAGCTAGCTAGCGTATTTTCGGGATTTAGACAGGAAGAAAAATGTGCACCGTGATCAAAAAACCACTACTAGCAAACAAACGTATACGTTTTTTTAAATTTTTTGAAGTTCTTTGCGAGCCAGCCGCACGGATGAGGTGTTTGGAGACGCGTCTCAGTGCGGGCCAGCTAGCTAGATTGTTTTCGGGATTTAGACAGGAAAAAAAATGTGCACCGTGATCAAAAAACCACTACTAGCAAATAAACGTATACATTTTTTTAAATTTTTTTTTGGTTCTATGCGAGCCAGCCGCCCGGTTTAGGTGTCTGGAGAGGCGTCTCGACGCGAGCCAGCTATCTAGAGTATTTCCCGGATTTAGACAGGAAGAAAAATGTGCACCGTGATCATAAAACCAGTACTAGCAAATAAACGTTTACATTTTTTTTGAACTTTTTGAAGTTCTTTGCGAGCCAGCCGCACGGTTGAGGTGTCTGGAGACGCGTCTCGGCGCGCGCCAGCTAGCTAGATTATTTTCGGGATTTAGACAGAAAGAAAAATGTGCATCGTGATCATAAAACCACTACTAGCAAATAAACGTATACATTTTTTAAAAAATTTGCGGTTCTATGCGAGCCAGCCGCACAGTTCAGGTGTCCTGAGACGCGTCTTGGCGCGGACCAGCTAGCGAGAGTGTTTCCGGGATTTAGACAGAAAGAAAAATGCGCACCGTGATCAAGAAACCACTACTAGCAAACAAACGTATACGTTTTTTTAAATTTTTTGCGGTTCTATGCGAGCCAGCCGCACGGTTGAGGTGTCTGGAGTTGCGTCTCAGCGCGAGCCAGCTAGCGAGAGTGTTTCCGGGATTTAGACAGAAAGAAAAATGCGCACCGTGATCAAGAAACCACTACTAGCAAACAAACGTATACGTTTTTTTAAATTTTTTGCGGTTCTATGCAAGCCAGCCGCACGGTTGAGGTGTCTGGAGACGCGTCTCAGTGCGGGCCAGCTAGCTAGATTGTTTTCGGGATTTAGACAGGAAGAAAAATGTGCACCGTGATCATAAAACCAATACTAGCAAATAAACGTATACATTTTTTTAAATTTTTTTTTGGTTCTATGCGAGCCAGCCGCCCGGTTGAGGTGTCTGGAGAGGCGTCTCGACGCGAGCCAGCTATCTAGAGTATTTCCCGGATTTAGACAGGAAGAAAAATGTGCACCGTGATCATAAAACCAATACTAGCAAATAAACGTTTACATTTTTTTTGAATTTTTTGAAGTTCTTTGCGAGCCAGCCGCACGGTTGATGTGTCTGGAGACGCGTCTCGGCGCGCGCCAGCTAGCTAGATTATTTTCGGGATTTAGACAGAAAGAAAAATGTGCATCGTGATCATAAAACCACTACTAGCAAATAAACGTATACATTTTTAAAAAAAATTGCGGTTCTATGCGAGCCAGCCGCACAGTTCAGGTGTCTGGAGACGCGTCTTGGCGCGGACCAGCTAGCGAGAGTGTTTTCGGGATTTAGACAGAAAGAAAAATGCGCACCGTGATCAAGAAACCACTACTAGCAAACAAACGTATACGTTTTTTTAAATTTTTTGCGGTTCTATGCGAGCAAGCCGCACGGATGAGGTGTCTGGAGTTGCGTCTCAGCGCGAGCCAGTTAGCTAGTGTATTTTCGGGATTTAGACAGGAAGAAAAATGCGCACCGTGATCAAAAAACCACTACTAGCAAACAAACGTATACGTTTTTTTAAATTTTTTGCGGTTCTATGCGAGCCAGCCGCACGGTTGAGGTGTCTGGAGAGGCGTCTCGACGCGAGCCAGCTATCTAGAGTATTTCCCGGATTTAGACAGGAAGAAAAATGTGCACCGTGATCATAAAACCAATACTAGCAAATAAACGTTTACATTTTTTTTGAATTTTTTGAAGTTCTTTGCGAGCCAGCCTTACGGTTGAGGTGTCTGGAGACGCGTCTTGGCGCGCGCCAGCTGGCTAGATTATTTTCGGGATTTAGACAGAAAGAAAAATGTGCATCGTGATCATAAAACCACTACTAGCAAATAAACGTATACATTTTTTAAAAAATTTGCGGTTCTATGCGAGCCAGCCGCACAGTTCAGGTGTCCTGAGACGCGTCTTGGCGCGGACCAGCTAGCGAGAGTGTTTCCGGGATTTAGACAGAAAGAAAAATGCGCACCGTGATCAAGAAACCACTACTAGCAAACAAACGTATACGTTTTTTTTAATTTTTTGCGGTTCTATGCGAGCCAGCCGCACGGTTGAGGTGTCTGGAGTTGCGTCTCAGCGCGAGCCAGCTAGCGAGAGTGTTTCCGGGATTTAGACAGAAAGAAAAATGCGCACCGTGATCAAGAAACCACTACTAGCAAACAAACGTATACGTTTTTTTAAATTTTTTGCGGTTCTATGCGAGCCAGCCGCACGGTTGAGGTGTCTGGAGACGCGTCTCAGTGCGGGCCAGCTAGCTAGATTGTTTTCGGGATTTAGACAGGAAGAAAAATGTGCACTGTGATCAAAAAACCACTACTAGCAAATAAACGTATACATTTTTTTAAATTTTTTGCGGTTCTATGCGAGCCAGCCGCCCGGTTGAGGTGTCTGGAGAGGCGTCTCGACGCGAGCCAGCTATCTAGAGTATTTCCCGGATTTAGACAGGAAAAAAAATGTGCACCGTGATCATAAAACCAATACTAGCAAATAAACGTTTACATTTTTTTTGAATTTTTTGAAGTTCTTTGCGAGCCAGCCGCACGGTTGATGTGTCTGGAGACGCGTCTCGGCGCGCGCCAGCTAGCTAGATTATTTTCGGGATTTAGACAGAAAGAAAAATGTGCATCGTGATCATAAAACCACTACTAGCAAATAAACGTATACATTTTTAAAAAAAATTGCGGTTCTATGCGAGCCAGCCGCACAGTTCAGGTGTCTGGAGACGCGTCTTGGCGCGGACCAGCTAGCGAGAGTGTTTCCGGGATTTAGACAGAAAGAAAAATGCGCACCGTGATCAAGAAACCACTACTAGCAAACAAACGTATACGTTTTTTTAAATTTTTTGCGGTTCTATGCGAGCCAGCCGCACGGATGAGGTGTCTGGAGTTGCGTCTCAGCGCGAGCCAGTTAGCTAGTGTATTTTCGGGATTTAGACAGGAAGAAAAATGTGCACCTTGATCAAAAAACCACTACTAGCAAATAAACGTTTACATTTTTTTTGAATTTTTTGAAGTTCTATGCGAGCCAGCCGCACGGTTGAGGTGTCTGGAGTTGCGTCTTAGCGCGAGCCAGCTAGCTAGCGTATTTTCGGGATTTAGACAGGAAGAAAAATGTGCACCGTGATCAAAAAACCACTACTAGCAAATAAACGTTTATATTTTTTTTGAATTTTTTGAAGTTCTATGCGAGCCAGCCGCACGGTTGAGGTGTCTGGAGTTGCGTCTCAGCGCGAGCCAGCTAGCGAGAGTGTTTCCGGGATTTAGACAGAAAGAAAAATGCGCACCGTGATCAAGAAACAACTACTAGCAAACAAACGTATACGTTTTTTTAAATTTTTTGCGGTTCTATGCGAGCCAACCGCACGGTTGAGGTGTCTGGAGAGGCGTCTTAGCGCGAGCCAGCTAGCTAGCGTATTTTCGGGATTAAGACAGGAAGAAAAATGTGCACCGTGATCAAAAAACCACTACTAGCAAATAAACGTTTATATTTTTTTTGAATTTTTTGAAGTTCTATGCGAGCCAGCCGCACGGTTGAGGTGTCTGGAGACGCGTCTCAGCGCGAGCCAGCTAGCGAGAGTGTTTTCGGGATTTAGGCAGAAAGAAAAATGCGCACCGTGATCAAAAAACCACTACTAGCAAACAAACGAATACGTTTTTTTAAATTTTTTGCGGTTCTATGCGAGCCAGCCGCACGGTTGAGGTGTCTGGAGACGCGTCTCGGCGCGCGCCAGCTAGCTAGATTATTTTCGGGATTTAGACAGAAAGAAAAATGTGTATCGTGATCATAAAACCACTACTAGCAAATAAACGTATACATTTTTTAAAAAATTTGCGGTTCTATGCGAGCCAGCCGCACAGTTCAGGTGTCTGAAAACGCATCTTGGCGCGGACCAGCTAGCGAGAGTGTTTCCGGGATTTAGACAGAAAGAAAAATGCGCACCGTGATCAAAAAACCACTACTAGCAAATAAACGTTTACATTTTTTTTGAATTTTTTGAAGTTCTATGCGAGCCAGCCGCACGGTTGAGGTTTCTGGAGACGCATCTCAGCGCGAGCCAGCTAGCGAGAGTGTTTCCGGGATTTAGGCAGAAAGAAAAATGCGCACCGTGATCAAAAAACCACTACTAGCAAACAAACGTATACGTTTTTTCAAATTTTTTGAAGTTCTTTGCAAGCCAGCCGCACGGTTGAGGTGTCTGGAGTTGCGTCTCAGCGCGAGCCAGTTAGCTAGTGTATTTTCGGGATTTAGACAGGAAGAAAAATGTGCATCGTGATCAAAAAACCACTACTAGCAAATAAACGTTTATATTTTTTTTGAATTTTTTGAAGTTCTATGCGAGCCAGCCGCACGGTTGAGGTGTCTGGAGACGCGTCTCAGCGCGAGCCAGCTAGCGAGAGTGTTTTCGGGATTTGGGCAGAAAGAAAAATGCGCACCGTGATCAAAAAACCACTACTAGCAAACAAACGTATACGTTTTTTTAAATTTTTTGCGGTTCTATGCGAGCCAGCCGCACGGTTGAGGTGTCTGGAGAGGCGTCTCGACGCGAGCCAGCTATCTAGAGTATTTCCCGGATTTAGACAGGAAGAAAAATGTGCACCGTGATCATAAAACCAATACTAGCAAATAAACGTTTACATTTTTTTTTGAATTTTTTGAAGTTCTTTGCGAGCCAGCCGCACGGTTGATGTGTCTGGAGACGCGTCTCGGCGCGCGCCAGCTAGCTAGATTATTTTCGGGATTTAGACAGAAAGAAAAATGTGCATCGTGATCATAAAACCACTACTAGCAAATAAACGTATACATTTTTAAAAAAATTTGCGGTGCTATGCAAGCCAGCCGCACAGTTCAGGTGTCCGGAGACGCGTCTTGGCGCGGACCAGCTAGCGAGAGTGTTTCCGGGATTTAGACAGAAAGAAAAATGCGCACCGTGATCAAGAAACCACTACTAGCAAACAAACGTATACGTTTTTTTAAATTTTTTGCGGTTCTATGCGAGCCAGCCGCACGGATGAGGTGTCTGGAGTTGCGTCTCAGCGCGAGCCAGTTAGCTAGTGTATTTTCGGGATTTAGACAGGAAGAAAAATGTGCACCTTGATCAAAAAACCACTACTAGCAAATAAACGTTTACATTTTTTTTGAATTTTTTGAAGTTCTATGCGAGCCAGCCGCACGGTTGAGGTGTCTGGAGTTGCGTCTCAGCGCGAGCCAGCTAGCGAGAGTGTTTCCGGGATTTAGACAGAAAGAAAAATGCGCACCGTGATCAAGAAACAACTACTAGCAAACAAACGTATACGTTTTTTTAAATTTTTTGCGGTTCTATGCGAGCCAACCGCACGGTTGAGGTGTCTGGAGTTGCGTCTTAGCGCGGGCCAGCTAGCTAGCGTATTTTCGGGATTTAGACAGGAAGAAAAATGTGCACCGTGATCAAAAAACCACTACTAGCAAATAAACGTTTATATTTTTTTTGAATTTTTTGAAGTTCTATGCGAGCCAGCCGCACGGTTGAGGTGTCTGGAGACGCGTCTCAGCGCGAGCCAGCTAGCGCGAGTGTTTCCGGGATTAAGGCAGAAAGAAAAATGTGCATCGTGATCAAAAAACCACTACTAGCAAACAAACGTATACGTTTTTTTAAATTTTTTGAAGTTCTTTGCAAGCCAGCCGCACGGTTGAGGTGTCTGGAGTTGCGTCTCAGCGCGAGCCAGTTAGCTAGTGTATTTTCGGGATTTAGACAGGAAGAAAAATGTGCACCGTGATCAAAAAACCACTACTAGCAAATAAACGTTTACATTTTTTTTGAATTTTTTGAAGTTCTATGCGAGCCAGCCGCACGGTTGAGGTGTCTGGAGACGCGTCTCAGCGCGAGCCAGCTAGCGAGAGTGTTTTCGGGATTTAGGCAGAAAGAAAAATGCGCACCGTGATCAAAAAACCACTACTAGCAAACAAACGTATACGTTTTTTTAAATTTTTTGCGGTTCTATGCGAGCCAGCCGCACGGTTGAGGTGTCTGGAGAGGCGTCTCGACGCGATCCAGCTATCTAGAGTATTTCCCGGATTTAGACAGGAAGAAAAATGTGCACCGTGATCATAAAACCAATACTAGCAAATAAACGTTTACATTTTTTTTTGAAGTTCTTTGCGAGCCAGCCTTACGGTTGAGGTGTCTGGAGACGCGTCTCGGCGCGCGCCAGCTGGCTATATTATTTTCGGGATTTAGACAGAAAGAAAAATGTGCATCGTGATCATAAAACCACTTCTAGCAAATAAACGTATACATTTTTTAAAAAATTTGCGGTTCTATGCGAGCCAGCCGCACAGTTCAGGTGTCTGGAGACGCGTCTTGGCGCGGACCAGCTAGCGAGAGTGTTTCCGGGATTTAGACAGAAAGAAAAATGCGCACCGTGATCAAGAAACCACTACTAGCAAACAAACGTATACGTTATTTTAAATTTTTTGCGGTTCTATGCGAGCCAGCCGCACGGTTGAGGTGTCTGGAGTTGCGTCTCAGCGCGAGCCAGCTAGCGAGCATGTTTCCGGGATTTAGACAGAAAGAAAAATGCGCACCGTGATCAAGAAACAACTACTAGCAAACAAACGTATACGTTTTTTTTAATTTTTTTGCGGTTCTATGCGAGCCAACCGCACGGTTGAGGTGTCTGGAGTTGCGTCTTAGCGCGAGCCAGCTAGCTAGCGTATTTTCGGGATTTAGACAGGAAGAAAAATGTGCACCGTGATCAAAAAACCACTACTAGCAAATAAACGTTTACATTTTTTTTGAATTTTTTGAAGTTCTATGCGAGCCAGCCGCACGGTTGAGGTTTCTGGAGACGCGTCTCAGCGCGAGCCAGCTAGCGAGAGTGTTTCCGGGATTTAGGCAGAAAGAAAAATGCGCACCGTGATCAAAAAACCACTACTAGCAAACAAACGTATAGGTTTTTTTAAATTTTTTGAAGTTCTTTGCAAGCCAGCCGCACGGTTGAGGTGTCTGGAGACGCGTCTCGGCGCGCGCCAGCTAGCTAGATTATTTTCGGGATTTAGACAGAAAGAAAAATGTGCATCGTGATCATAAAACCACTACTAGCAAATAAACGTATACATTTTTTTAAAAATTTGCGGTTCTATGCGAGCCAGCCGCACAGTTCAGGTGTCTGGAGACGCGTCTTGGCGCGGACCAGCTAGCGAGAGTGTTTCCGGGATTTAGACAGAAAGAAAAATGCGCACCGTGATCAAGAAACCACTACTAGCAAACAAACGTATACGTTTTTTTAAATTTTTTGCGGTTCTATGCGAGCCAGCCGCACGGTTGTGGTTTCTGGAGACGCGTCTCAGCGCGAGCCAGCTAGCGAGAGTGTTTCCGGGTTTTAGGCAGAAAGAAAAATGCGCACCGTGATCAAAAAACCACTACTAGCAAACAAACGTATACGTTTTTTTAAATTTTTTGAAGTTCTTTGCGAGCCAGCCGCACGGTTGGGGTGTCTGGAGAGGCGTCTCGACGCGAGCCAGCTAGCTAGCGTATTTTCGGGATTTAGACAGGAAGAAAAATGTGCACCGTGATCAAAAAACCACTACTAGCAAATAAACGTTTATATTTTTTTTGAATTTTTTGAAGTTCTATGCGAGCCAGCCGCACGGTTGAGGTGTCTGGAGACGCGTCTCAGCGCGAGCCAGCTAGCGAGAGTGTTTCCGGGATTAAGGCAGAAAGAAAAATGCGCACCGTGATCAAAAAACCACTACTACCAAACAAACGTATACGTTTTTTTAAATTTTTTGCGGTTCTATGCGAGCCAGCCGCACGGTTGAGGTGTCTGGAGTTGCGTCTCAGCGCGAGCCAGCTAGCGAGAATATTTCCGGGATTTAGACAGGAAGAAAAATGTAAATCGTGATCAAAAAACCACTACTAGCAAATAAACGTATACATTTTTTTAAATTTTTTGCGGTTCTATGCGAGCCAGCCGCACGGATGAGGTGTCTGGAGACGCGACTCAGTGCGGGCCAGCTAGCTAGATTGTTTTCGGTATTTAGACAGGAAGAAAAATGTGCACCGTGATCAAAAAACCACTACTAGCAAATAAACGTATACATTTTTTTAAATTTTTTTTTGGTTCTATGCGAGCCAGCCGCACGGTTGGGGTGTCTGGAGAGGCGTCTCGACGCGAGCCAGCTAGCTAGCGTATTTTCGGGATTAAGACAGGAAGAAAAATGTGCACCGTGATCAAAAAACCACTACTAGCAAATAAACGTTTACATTTTTTTTGAATTTTTTGAAGTTCTTTGCGAGCCAGCCGCACGGTTGATGTGTCTGGAGACGCGTCTCGGCGCGCGCCAGCTAGCTAGATTATTTTCGGGATTTAGACAGAAAGAAAAATGTGCATCGTGATCATAAAACCACTACTAGCAAATAAACGTATACATTTTTAAAAAAATTTGCGGTTCTATGCGAGCCAGCCGCACAATTCAGGTGTCTGGAGACGCGTGTTGGCGCGGACCAGCTAGCGAGAGTGTTTCCGGGATTTAGACAGAAAGAAAAATGCGCACCGTGATCAAGAAACCACTACTAGCAAACAAACGTATACGTTTTTTTAAATTTTTTGCGGTTCTATGCGAGCCAGCCGCACGGTTGAGGTGTCTGGAGTTGCGTCTCAGCGCGAGCCAGTTAGCTAGTGTATTTTCGGGATTTAGACAGGAAGAAAAATGTGCACCCTGATCAAAAAACCACTACTAGCAAATAAACGTTTACATTTTTTTTGAATTTTTTGAAGTTCTATGCGAGCCAGCCGCACGGTTGAGGTGTCTGGAGACGCGTCTCAGCGCGAGCCAGCTAGCGAGAGTGTTTCCGGGATTTAGGCAGAAAGAAAAATGCGCACCGTGATCAAAAAACCACTACTAGCAAACAAACGTATACGTTTTTTTAAATTTTTTGCGGTTCTATGCGAGCCAGCCGCACGGTTGAGGTGTTTGGAGAGGCGTCTCGACGCGAGCCAGCTATCTAGAGTATTTCCCGGATTTAGACAGGAAGAAAAATGCGCACCGTGATCAAGAAACCACTACTAGCAAACAAACGTATACGTTTTTTTAAATTTTTTGCGGTTCTATGCGAGCCAGACGCACGGTTGAGGTATCTCAAGACGCGCCTTGGCGCGAGCAAGCTAGCTAGAGTATTTTCTGGATTTAGACAGGAAGAAAAATGTGCACCGTGATCAAAAAACCACTACTAGCAAACAAACTTATACATTTTTTTTTAATTTTTTGCAGTTCTATGCGGGCCAGCCGCTCGGTTGACGTGTCTGGAGGCGCGTCTCGGCGCAAAACAGCTGGTTAGATTGTTTTCGGGATTTAGACAGGAAGAAAAATGTGCTCCGTGATCAAAAAACCACTACTAGCAAACAAACTTATACATTTTTTTAATTTTTTTGCGGTTCTATGCGAGCCAGACGCACGGTTGAGGTGTCTGGAGGCGCGTCTCGGCGCAAAACAGCTGGTTAGATTGTTTTCGGGATTTAGACAGGAAGAAAAATGTGCTCCGTGATCAAAAAACCACTACTAGCAAACAAACTTATACATTTTTTTAAATTTTTTGCGGTTCTATGCGAGCCAGACGCACGGTTGATCAAAAAACCACTACTAGCAAATAAACGTATATATTTTTTTACATTTTTTGCGGTTTTATGCAAGCCAGCCGCTCGGTTGAGGTGTCTGAAGACGCGTCTCGGCGCGGGCCAGCTAGCTAGGTTTTTTTCTGGATTTAGGCAGAAAGAAAAATGTGCACCGTGATCAAAAAACCACTACTAGCAAATAAACGTATAAATTTTTTTAAATTTTTTTTTGGTTCTATGCGAGCCAGCCGCACGGTTGAGGTGTCTGGAGAGGCGTCTTAACTCGAGCCAGCTAGCTAGCGTATTTTCGGGATTTAGACAGGAAGAAAAATGTGCACCGTGATCAAAAAACCACTACTAGCAAATAAACGTTTACATTTTTTTTGAATTTTTTGAAGTTCTATGCGAGCCAGCCGCACGGTTGAGGTGTCTGGAGACGCGTCTCGGCGCGGGTCAGCTAGCTAGAGTATTTTCGGGATTTACACAGGAAGAAAAATGTGCACCGTGATCATAAAACCAATACTAGCAAATAAACGTACATATTTTTTTAAATTTTTTGCGGTACTATGATACCGGGTCAGCTAGCTAGAGTATTTTCGGGATTTACACAGAAAGAAAAATGTGCACCGTGATCATAAAACCAATACTAGCAAATAAACGTATAAATTTTTTTAATTTTTTTTTTGGTTCTATGCGAGCCAGCCGCACGGTTGAGGTGTCTGGAGAGGCGTCTTAACGCGAGCCAGCTAGCTAGCTTATTTTCGGGATTTAGACAGGAAGAAAAATGTGCTCCGTGATCAAAAAACCACTACTAGCAAACAAACTTATACATTTTTTTAAATTTTTTGCGGTTCTATGCGAGCCAGACGCACGGTTGAGGTATTTCAAGACGCGCCTTGGCGCGAGCAAGCTAGCTAGAGTATTTTCTGGATTTAGACAGGAAGAAAAATGTGCACCGTGATCAAAAAACCACTACTAGCAAACAAACTTATACATTTTTTTTTAATTTTTTGCAGTTCTATGCGGGCCAGCCGCTCGGTTGACGTGTCTGGAGGCGCGTCTCGGCGCAAAACAGCTGGTTAGATTGTTTTCGGGATTTAGACAGGAAGAAAAATGTGCTCCGTGATCAAAAAACCACTACTAGCAAACAAACTTATACATTTTTTTAAATTTTTTGCGGTTCTATGCGAGCCAGACGCACGGTTGAGGTATCTCAAGACGCGTCTTGGCGCGAGCAAGCTAGCTAGAGTATTTTCTGGATTTAGACAGGAAGAAAAATGTGCACCGTGATCATAAAACCAATACTAGCAAATAAACGTATAAATTTTTTAAATTTTTTTTTTGGTTCTATGCGAGCCAGCCGCACGGTTGAGGTGTCTGGAGAGGCGTCTTAACGCGAGCCAGCTAGCTAGCTTATTTTCGGGATTTAGACAGGAAGAAAAATGTGCACCGTGATCAAAAAACCACAACTAGCAAACAAACATACATTTTTTTAAATTTTTTGCGGTTCTATGCGAGCCAGACGCACGGTTGAGGTATCTCAAGACGCGTCTTGGCGCGAGCAAGCTAGCTAGAGTATTTTCGGGATTTACACAGGAAGAAAAATGTGCACCGTGATCATAAAACCAATACTAGCAAATAAACGTATAAATTTTTTTAATTTTTTTTTTGGTTCTATGCGAGCCAGCCACACGGTTGAGGTGTCTGGAGAGGCGTCTTAACGCGAGCCAGCTAGCTAGCTTATTTTCGGGATTTAGACAGGAAGAAAAATGTGCACTGTGATCAAAAAACCACAACTAGCAAACAAACTTATACATTTTTTTTAATTTTTTGCGGTTCTATGCGAGCCAGCCGCACGGTTGAGGTGTCTGGAGGCGCGTCTCGGCGCAAAACAGCTGGTTAGATTGTTTTCGGGATTTAGACAGGAAGAAAAATGTGCTCCGTGATCAAAAAACCACTACTAGCAAACAAACTTATACATTTTTTTAAATTTTTTGCGGTTCTATGCGAGCCAGACGCACGGTTGATCAAAAAACCACTACTAGCAAATAAACGTATATATTTTTTTACATTTTTTGCGGTTTTATGCAAGCCAGCCGCACGGTTGAGGTGTCTGAAGACGCGTCTCGGCGCGGGCCAGCTAGCTAGGTTTTTTTCTGGATTTAGGCAGAAAGAAAAATGTGCACCGTGATCAAAAAACCACTACTAGCAAATAAACGTTTACATTTTTTTTGAATTTTTTGAAGTTCTATGCGAGCCAGCCGCACGGTTGAGGTGTCTGGAGACGCGTCTCGGCGCGGGTCAGCTAGCTAGAGTATTTTCGGGATTTACACAGGAAGAAAAATGTGCACCGTGATCATAAAACCAATACTAGCAAATAAACGTACATATTTTTTTAAATTTTTTGCGGTACTATGATACCGGGTCAGCTAGCTAGAGTATTTTCGGGATTTACACAGAAAGAAAAATGTGCACCGTGATCATAAAACCAATACTAGCAAATAAACGTATAAATTTTTTTAATTTTTTTTTTGGTTCTATGCGAGCCAGCCGCACGGTTGAGGTGTCTGGAGAGGCGTCTTAACGCGAGCCAGCTAGCTAGCTTATTTTCGGGATTTAGACAGGAAGAAAAATGTGCTCCGTGATCAAAAAACCACTACTAGCAAACAAACTTATACATTTTTTTAAATTTTTTGCGGTTCTATGCGAGCCAGACGCACGGTTGAGGTATCTCAAGACGCGTCTTGGCGCGAGCAAGCTAGCTAGAGTATTTTCTGGATTTAGACAGGAAGAAAAATGTGCACCGTGATCAAAAAACCACTACTAGCAAACAAACTTATACATTTTTTTTTAATTTTTTGCAGTTCTATGCGGGCCAGCCGCTCGGTTGAAGTGTCTGGAGGCGCGTCTCGGCGCAAAACAGCTGGTTAGATTGTTTTCGGGATTTAGACAGGAAGAAAAATGTGCTCCGTGATCAAAAAACCACTACTAGCAAACAAACTTATACATTTTTTTAAATTTTTTGCGGTTCTATGCGAGCCAGACGCACGGTTGAGGTATCACAAGACGCGTCTTGGCGCGAGCAAGCCAGCTAGAGTATTTTCTGGATTTAGACAGGAAGAAAAATGTGCACCGTGATCAAAAAACCACTACTAGCAAACAAACTTATACATTTTTTTTTAATTTTTTGCAGTTCTATGCGGGCCAGCCGCTCGGTTGACGTGTCTGGAGACGCGACTGGTTCTGGGCCAGCTAGCGAGAGTGTTTCCGGGATTTAGACAGAAAGAAAAATGTGCACCGTGATCAAAAAACCACTACTGGCAAATAAACGTAAATATTTTTAAATTTTTTGCGGTTCTTTACAAGCCAGCCGCACGGTTAAGTCATCTGGACACGCGTCTCAGCGCGGGCCAGCTAGCTGGAGTTTTTTTGGGATTTAAACAGGAAGAAAAATGTGCACCGTGATCAAAAAACCACTACTAGCAAACAAACTTATACGTTTTTTTAAATTTTTTGCGGTTCTATGCGAGCCAGCCGCACGGTTGAGGTGTCTGGAGACGCGTCTCAGCGCGAGCCAGCTAGCGAGAATGTTTCCGGGATTAAGGCAGAAAGAAAAATGCGCACCGTGATCAAAAAACCACTACTAGCAAACAAACGTATACGTTTTTTTAAATTTTTTGCGGTTCTATGCGAGCCAGCCGCACGGTTGAGGTGTCTGGAGTTGCGTCTCAGCGCGAGCCAGCTAGCGAGAGTGTTTCCGGGATTTAGACAGGAAGAAAAATGTAAATCGTGATCAAAAAACCACTACTAGCAAATAAACGTATACCTTTTTTTTTAAATTTTTTGCGGTTCTATGCGAGCCAGACGCACGGATGCGGTGTCTGGAGACGCGTCTCAGTGCGGGCCAGCTAGCTAGATTGTTTTCATTATTTAGACAGGAAGAAAAATGTGCACCGTGATCAAAAAACCACTACTAGCAAATAAACGTATACATTTTTTAAAATTTTTTTTTGGTTCTATGCGAGCCAGCCGCTCGGTTGAGGTGTCTGGAGAGGCGTCTGACGCGAGCCAGCTAGCTAGAGTATTTTCCGGATTTAGACAGGAAGAAAAATGTGCACCGTGATCAAAAAACCACTACTAGCAAATAAACGTTTACATTTTTTTTGAATTTTTTGAAGTTCTTTGCAAGCCAGCCGCACGGTTGAGGTGTCTGGAGACGTGTCTCGGCGCGGGCCAGCTAACTAGATTATTTTCGGGATTTAGACAGAAAGAAAAATGTGCACCGTGATCATAAAACCACTACTAGCAAATAAACGTATACATTTTTTAAAAAATTTGCGGTTCTATGCGAGCCAGCCGCACAGTTCAGGTGTCTGGAGACGCGTCTTGGCGCGGACCAGCTAGCTTGAGTATTTTCTGGATTTACACACGAAAAAAATGTGCACCGTGATCAAAAAACCACTACTAGCATACAAACGTATACATTTTTTGAATTTTATTGCGGTTCTGTGCAAGCCAGCCGCACGGTTGAGGTGTCTGGAGACGCGTCTCAGCGCGAGCCAGCTAGCGAGAGTGTTTCCGGGATTAAGACAGAAAGAAAAATGCGCACCGTGATCAAAAAACCACTACTAGCATACAAACGCATACATTTTTTTAATTTTTTTGCGGTTCTATGCGAGCCAGCCGCACGGTTGAGGTGTCTGGAGACGCGTCTCGGCAAGGGCCAGCTATTTAGAGTGTTTTCGGTATAAAGACAGGAAGAAAAATGTGCACCGTGATCAAAAAACCACTACTAGCAAATAAACGTATAAATTTTTTTAAATTTTTTTTTGGTTCTATGCGAGCCAGCCGCCCGGTTTAGTTGTCTGGAGAGGCGTCTCGACGCGAGCCAGCTATCTAGAGTATTTCCCGGATTTAGAGAGGAAGAAAAATGTGCACCGTGATCATAAAACCAATACTAGCAAATAAACGTTTACATTTTTTTTGAATTTTTTGAAGTTCTTTGCGAGCCAGCCGCACGGTTGAGGTGTCTGGAGACGCGTCTCGGCGCGCGCCAGCTAGCTAGATTATTTTCGGGATTTAGACAGAAAGAAAAATGTGCATCGTGATCATAAAACCACTACTAGCAAACAAACGTATACGTTTTTTTAAATTTTTTGCGGTTCTATGCGAGCCAGCCGCACGGTTGAGGTGTCTGGAGTTGCGTCTCAGCGCGAGCCAGCTAGCGAGAGTGTTTCCGGGATTTAAACAGGAAGAAAAATGTGCATCGTGATCAAAAAACCACTACTAGCATACAAACGTGTACATTTTTTTTTTTTCGCGGTTCTATGCGAGCCAGCCGCACGGTTGAGGTGTCTGCAGACGCGTCTCAGTGCGAACCAGCTAGCGAGAGTGTTTCCGTGATTTAGACAGGAAGAAAAATGTGCACCGTGATCAAAAAACCACTACTAGCAAATAAACGTATACATTTTTTTAAATTTTTTTTTGGTTCTATGCGAGCCAGCCGCACGGTTGGGGTGTCTGGAGAGGCGTCTCCACGCGAGCCAGCTAGCTAGCGTATTTTCGGGATTTAGACAGGAAGAAAAATGTGCACCGTGATCAAAAAACCACTACTAGCAAATAAACGTTTACATTTTTTTTGAATTTTTTGAAGTTCTATGCGAGCCAGCCGCACGGTTGAGGTGTCTGGAGACGCGTCTCAGCGCGAGCCAGCTAGCGAGAGTGTTTCCGGGATTTAGGCAGAAAGAAAAATGCGCACCGTGATCAAAAAACCACTACTAGCAAACAAACGTATACGTTTTTTTAAATTTTTTGCGGTTCTATGCGAGCCAGCCGCACGGTTGAGGTGTCTGGAGTTGCGTCTCAGCGCGAGCCAGCTAGCGAGAGTGTTTCCGGGATTTAGACAGGAAGAAAAATGTAAATCGTGATCAAATAACCACTACTAGCAAATAAACGTATACATTTTTTTAAATTTTTTGCGGTTCTATGCGAGCCAGCCGCACGGATGAGGTGTCTGGAGACGCGTCTCGGTGCGAACCAGCTAGCGAGAGTGTTTCCGGGATTTAGACAGGAAGAAAAATGTGCACCGTGATCAAAAAACCACTACTAGCAAATAAACGTATACATTTTTTTAATTTTTTTTTTGGTTCTATGCGAGCCAGCCGCATGGTTGGGGTGTCTGGAGAGGCGTCTCGACGCGAGCCAGCTAGCTAGCGTATTTTCGGGATTTAGACAGGAAGAAAAATGTGCACCGTGATCAAAAAACCACTACTAGCAAATAAACGTTTACATTTTTTTTGAATTTTTTGAAGTTCTATGCGATCCAGCCGCACGGTTGAGGTGTCTGGAGACGCGTCTCAGCGCGAGCCAGCTAGCGAGAGTGTTTCCGGGATTAAGGCAGAAAGAAAAATGCGCACCGTGATCAAAAAACCACTACTAGCAAACAAACGTATACGTTTTTTTAAATTTTTTGCGGTTCTATGCGAGCCAGCCGCACGGTTGAGGTGTCTGGAGTTGCGTCTCAGCGCGAGCCAGCTAGCGAGAGTGTTTCCGGGATTAAGACAGGAAGAAAAATGTAAATCGTGATCAAAAAACCACTACTAGCAAATAAACGTATAACTTTTTCTTAAATTTTTTGCGGTTTTATGCGAGCCAGCCGCACGGATGAGGTGTCTGGAGACGCGTCTCAGTGCGGACCAGCTAGCTAGATTGTTTTCATTATTTAGACAGGAAGAAAAATGTGCACCGTGATCAAAAAACCACTACTAGCAAATAAACGTATACATTTTTTAAATTTTTTTTTTGGTTCTATGCGAGCCAGCCGACCGGTTGAGGTGTCTGGAGAGGCGTCTGACGCGAGCCAGCAAGCTAGAGTATTTTCCGGATTTAGACAGGAAGAAAAATGTGCACCGTGATCAAAAAACCACTACTAGCAAATAAACGTTTACATTTTTTTTGAATTTTTTGAAGTTCTATGCGAGCCAGCCGCACAGTTCAGGTGTCTGGAGACGCGGCTTGGCGCGGACCAGCTAGCTTGAGTATTTTCTGGATTTACACACGAAAAAAATGTGCA
This sequence comes from Lacanobia wlatinum, assembly GCA_947578705.1. Classification (NCBI taxonomy): domain Eukaryota; kingdom Metazoa; phylum Arthropoda; class Insecta; order Lepidoptera; family Noctuidae; genus Lacanobia; species Lacanobia wlatinum. The sequence goes on along the minus strand of OX388022.1, from coordinate 2,154,862 downwards.
CCGTGATCAAAAAACCACTACTAGCATACAAACGTATACATTTTTTGAATTTTTTTGCGGTTCTATGCGAGCCAGCCGCACGGTTGAGGTGTCTGGAGACGCGTCTCGGCAAGGGCCAGCTATTTAGAGTGTTTTCGGTATTAAGACAGGAAGAAAAATGTGCACCGTGATCAAAAAACCACTACTAGCAAATAAACGTATACATTTTTTTAAATTTTTTTTTTGTTCTATGCGAGCCAGCCGCCCGGTTTAGTTGTCTGGAGAGGCGTCTCGACGCGAGCCAGCTATCTAGAGTATTTCCCGGATTTAGACAGGAAGAAAAATGTGCACCGTGATCATAAAACCAATACTAGCAAATAAACGTTTACATTTTTTTTGAATTTTTTGAAGTTCTTTGCGAGCCAGCCGCACGGTTGAGGTGTCTGGAGACGCGTCTCGGCGCGCGCCAGCTAGCTAGATTATTTTCGGGATTTAGACAGAAAGAAAAATGTGCATCGTGATCATAAAACCACTACTAGCAAACAAACGTATACGTTTTTTTAAATTTTTTGCGGTTCTATGCGAGCCAGCCGCACGGTTGAGGTGTCTGGAGTTGCGTCTCAGCGCGAGCCAGCTGGCGAGAGTGTTTCCGGGATTTAAACAGGAAGAAAAATGTGCATCGTGATCAAAAAACCACTACTAGCATACAAACGTGTACATTTTTTTTTTTTTGCGGTTCTATGCGAGCCAGCCGCACGGTTGAGGTGTCTGGAGACGCGTCTCAGTGCGAACCAGCTAGCGAGAGTATTTCCGTGATTTAGACAGGAAGAAAAATGTGCACCGTGATCAAAAAACCACTACTAGCAAATAAACGTATACATTTTTTTAAATTTTTTTTTGGTTCTATGCGAGCCAGCCGCACGGTTGGGGTGTCTGGAGAGGCGTCTCCACGCGAGCCAGCTAGCTAGCGTATTTTCGGGATTTAGACAGGAAGAAAAATGTGCACCGTGATCAAAAAACCACTACTAGCAAATAAACGTTTACATTTTTTTTGAATTTTTTGAAGTTCTATGCGAGCCAGCCGCACGGTTGAGGTGTCTGGAGACGCGTCTCAGCGCGAGCCAGCTAGCGAGAGTGTTTCCGGGATTTAGACAGGAAGAAAAATGTAAATCGTGATCAAATAACCACTACTAGCAAATAAACGTATACATTTTTTTAAATTTTTTGCGGTTCTATGCGAGCCAGCCGCACGGATGAGGTGTCTGGAGACGCGTCTCGGTGCGAACCAGCTAACGAGAGTGTTTCCGGGATTTAGACAGGAAGAAAAATGTGCACCGTGATCAAAAAACCACTACTAGCAAATAAACGTATACATTTTTTTAAATTTTTTTTTGGTTCTATGCGAGCCAGCCGCATGGTTGGGGTGTCTGGAGAGGCGTCTCGACGCGAGCCAGCTAGCTAGCGTATTTTCGGGATTTAGACAGGAAGAAAAATGTGCACCGTGATCAAAAAACCACTACTAGCAAATAAACGTTTACATTTTTTTTGAATTTTTTGAAGTTCTATGCGATCCAGCCGCACGGTTGAGGTGTCTGGAGACGCGTCTCAGCGCGAGCCAGCTAGCGAGAGTGTTTCCGGGATTAAGGCAGAAAGAAAAATGCGCACCGTGATCAAAAAACCACTACTAGCAAACAAACGTATACGTTTTTTTAAATTTTTTGCGGTTCTATGCGAGCCAGCCGCACGGTTGAGGTGTCTGGAGTTGCGTCTCAGCGCGAGCCAGCTAGCGAGAGTGTTTCCGGGATTTAGACAGGAAGAAAAATGTAAATCGTGATCAAAAAACCACTACTAGCAAATAAACGTATACCTTTTTTTTAAATTTTTTGCGGTTTTATGCGAGCCAGCCGCACGGATGAGGTGTCTGGAGACGCGTCTCAGTGCGGGCCAGCTAGCTAGATTGTTTTCATTATTTAGACAGGAAGAAAAATGTGCACCGTGATCAAAAAACCACTACTAGCAAATAAACGTATACATTTTTTAATTTTTTTTTTTGGTTCTATGCGAGCCAGCCGCCCGGTTGAGGTGTCTGGAGAGGCGTCTCAGCGCGAGCCAGCTAGCGAGAGTGTTTCCGGGATTTAGACAGGAAGAAAAATGTAAATCGTGATCAAAAAACCACTACTAGCAAATAAACGTATACCTTTTTTTTAAATTTTTTGCGGTTTTATGCGAGCCAGCCGCACGGATGAGGTGTCTGGAGACGCGTCTCAGTGCGGGCCAGCTAGCTAGATTGTTTTCATTATTTAGACAGGAAGAAAAATGTGCACCGTGATCAAAAAACCACTACTAGCAAATAAACGTATACATTTTTTAAATTTTTTTTTTGGTTCTATGCGAGCCAGCCGCCCGGTTGAGGTGTCTGGAGAGGCGTCTGACGCGAGCCAGCTAGCTAGAGTATTTTCCGGATTTAGACAGGAAGAAAAATGTGCACCGTGATCAAAAAACCACTACTAGCAAATAAACGTTTACATTTTTTTTGAATTTTTTGAAGTTCTTTGCAAGCCAGCCGCACGGTTGAGGTGTCTGGAGACGCGTCTCGGCGCTAGCCAGCTAACTAGATTATTTTCGGGATTTAGACAGAAAGAAAAATGTGCACCGTGATCATAAAACCACTACTAGCAAATAAACGTATACATTTTTTAAAAAATTTGCGGTTCTATGCGAGCCAGCCGCACAGTTCAGGTGTCTGGAGACGCGGCTTGGCGCGGACCAGCTAGCTTGAGTATTTTCTGGATTTACACACGAAAAAAATGTGCACCGTGATCAAAAAACCACTACTAGCATACAAACGTATACATTTTTTGAATTTTATTGCGGTTCTGTGCGAGCCAGCCGCACGGTTGAGGTGTCTGGAGACGCGTCTCAGCGCGAGCCAGCTAGCGAGAGTGTTTCCGGGATTAAGACAGAAAGAAAAATGCGCACCGTGATCAAAAAACCACTACTAGCAAACAAACGTATAAGTTTTTTTAAATTTTTTGCGGTTCTATGCGAGCCAGCCGCACGGTTGAGTCGCCTGGAGACGCGTCTCGGTGCGAACCAGCTAGCGAGAGTGTTTCCGGGATTTAGACAGGAAGAAAAATGTGCACCGTGATCAAAAAACCACTACTAGCATACAAACGTATACATTTTTTTAATTTTTTTGCGGTTCTATGCGAGCCAGCCGCACGGTTGAGGTGTCTGGAGTTGCGTCTCAGCGCGAGCCAGCTAGCGAGAGTGTTTCCGGGATTTAGACAGGAAGAAAAATGTGCACCGTGATCAAAAAACCACTACTAGCATACAAACGTATACATTTTTTTAATTTTTTTGCGGTTCTATGCGAGCCAGCCGCACGGTTGAGGTGTCTGGAGTTGCGTCTCAGCGCGAGCCAGCTAGCGAGAGTGTTTCCGGGATTTAGACAGGAAGAAAAATGTGCACCGTGATCAAAAAACCACTACTAGCAAATAAACGTATACATTTTTTTAAATTTTTTTTTGGTTCTATGCGAGCCAGCCGCATGGTTGGGGTGTCTGGAGAGGCGTCTCGACGCGAGCCAGCTAGCTAGCGTATTTTCGGGATTTAGACAGGAAGAAAAATGTGCACCGTGATCAAAAAACCACTACTAGCAAATAAACGTTTACATTTTTTTTGAATTTTTTGAAGTTCTATGCGATCCAGCCGCACGGTTGAGGTGTCTGGAGACGCGTCTCAGCGCGAGCCAGCTAGCGAGAGTGTTTCCGGGATTAAGGCAGAAAGAAAAATGCGCACCGTGATCAAAAAACCACTACTAGCAAACAAACGTATACGTTTTTTTAAATTTTTTGCGGTTCTATGCGAGCCAGCCGCACGGTTGAGGTGTCTGGAGTTGCGTCTCAGCGCGAGCCAGCTAGCGAGAGTGTTTCCGGGATTTAGACAGGAAGAAAAATGTAAATCGTGATCAAAAAACCACTACTAGCAAATAAACGTATACCTTTTTTTTAAATTTTTTGCGGTTTTATGCGAGCCAGCCGCACGGATGAGGTGTCTGGAGACGCGTCTCAGTGCGGGCCAGCTAGCTAGATTGTTTTCATTATTTAGACAGGAAGAAAAATGTGCACCGTGATCAAAAAACCACTACTAGCAAATAAACGTATACATTTTTTAAATTTTTTTTTTGGTTCTATGCGAGCCAGCCGCCCGGTTGAGGTGTCTGGAGAGGCGTCTGACGCGAGCCAGCTAGCTAGAGTATTTTCCGGATTTAGACAGGAAGAAAAATGTGCACCGTGATCAAAAAACCACTACTAGCAAATAAACGTTTACATTTTTTTTGAATTTTTTGAAGTTCTTTGCAAGCCAGCCGCACGGTTGAGGTGTCTGGAGACGCGTCTCGGCGCTAGCCAGCTAACTAGATTATTTTCGGGATTTAGACAGAAAGAAAAATGTGCACCGTGATCATAAAACCACTACTAGCAAATAAACGTATACATTTTTTAAAAAATTTGCGGTTCTATGCGAGCCAGCCGCACAGTTCAGGTGTCTGGAGACGCGGCTTGGCGCGGACCAGCTAGCTTGAGTATTTTCTGGATTTACACACGAAAAAAATGTGCACCGTGATCAAAAAACCACTACTAGCATACAAACGTATACATTTTTTGAATTTTATTGCGGTTCTGTGCGAGCCAGCCGCACGGTTGAGGTGTCTGGAGACGCGTCTCAGCGCGAGCCAGCTAGCGAGAGTGTTTCCGGGATTAAGACAGAAAGAAAAATGCGCACCGTGATCAAAAAACCACTACTAGCAAACAAACGTATAAGTTTTTTTAAATTTTTTGCGGTTCTATGCGAGCCAGCCGCACGGTTGAGTCGTCTGGAGACGCGTCTCGGTGCGAACCAGCTAGCGAGAGTGTTTCCGGGATTTAGACAGGAAGAAAAATGTGCACCGTGATCAAAAAACCACTACTAGCATACAAACGTATACATTTTTTTAATTTTTTTGCGGTTCTATGCGAGCCAGCCGCACGGTTGAGGTGTCTGGAGTTGCGTCTCAGCGCGAGCCAGCTAGCGAGAGTGTTTCCGGGATTTAGACAGGAAGAAAAATGTGCATCGTGATCAATAACCACTACTAGCAAGTAAACGTATACATTTTTTTAAATTTTTTGCGGTTCTATGCAAGCCAGCCGCACGGATGAGGTGTTTGGAGACGCGTCTCAGTGCGGGCCAGCTAGCTAGATTGTTTTCGGGATTTAGACAGGAAGAAAAATGTGCACCGTGATCAAAAAACCACTACTAGCAAATAAACGTATACATTTTTTAAAAAATTTGCGGTTCTATGCGAGCCAGCCGCACAGTTCAGGTGTCTGGAGACGCGGCTTGGCGCGGACCAGCTAGCTTGAGTATTTTCTGGATTTACACACGAAAAAAATGTGCACCGTGATCAAAAAACCACTACTAGCATACAAACGTATACATTTTTTGAATTTTTTTGCGGTTCTATGCGAGCCAGCCGCACGGTTGAGGTGTCTGGAGACGCGTCTCGGCAAGGGCCAGCTATTTAGAGTGTTTTCGGTATTAAGACAGGAAGAAAAATGTGCACCGTGATCAAAAAACCACTACTAGCAAATAAACGTATACATTTTTTTAAATTTTTTTTTGGTTCTATGCGAGCCAGCCGCCCGGTTTAGTTGTCTGGAGAGGCGTCTCGACGCGAGCCAGCTATCTAGAGTATTTCCCGGATTTAGACAGGAAGAAAAATGTGCACCGTGATCATAAAACCAATACTAGCAAATAAACGTTTACATTTTTTTTGAATTTTTTGAAGTTCTTTGCGAGCCAGCCGCACGGTTGAGGTGTCTGGAGACGCGTCTCGGCGCGCGCCAGCTAGCTAGATTATTTTCGGGATTTAGACAGAAAGAAAAATGTGCATCGTGATCATAAAACCACTACTAGCAAACAAACGTATACGTTTTTTTAAATTTTTTGCGGTTCTATGCGAGCCAGCCGCACGGTTGAGGTGTCTGGAGTTGCGTCTCAGCGCGAGCCAGCTAGCGAGAGTGTTTCCGGGATTTAAACAGGAAGAAAAATGTGCATCGTGATCAAAAAACCACTACTAGCATACAAACGTGTACATTTTTTTTTTTTTGCGGTTCTATGCGAGCCAGCCGCACGGTTGAGGTGTCTGGAGACGCGTCTCAGTGCGAACCAGCTAGCGAGAGTATTTCCGTGATTTAGACAGGAAGAAAAATGTGCACCGTGATCAAAAAACCACTACTAGCAAATAAACGTATACATTTTTTTAAATTTTTTTTTGGTTCTATGCGAGCCAGCCGCACGGTTGGGGTGTCTGGAGAGGCGTCTCCACGCGAGCCAGCTAGCTAGCGTATTTTCGGGATTTAGACAGGAAGAAAAATGTGCACCGTGATCAAAAAACCACTACTAGCAAATAAACGTTTACATTTTTTTTGAATTTTTTGAAGTTCTATGCGAGCCAGCCGCACGGTTGAGGTGTCTGAAGACGCGTCTCAGCGGGAGCCAGCTAGCGAGAGTGTTTCCGGGATTTAGGCAGAAAGAAAAATGCGCACCGTGATCAAAAAACCACTACTAGCAAACAAACGTATACGTTTTTTTAATTTTTTTGCGGTTCTTTGCGAGCCAGCCGCACGGTTGAGGTGTCTGGAGTTGCGTCTCAGCGCGAGCCAGCTAGCGAGAGTGTTTCCGGGATTTAGACAGGAAGAAAAATGTAAATCGTGATCAAATAACCACTACTAGCAAATAAACGTATACATTTTTTTAAATTTTTTGCGGTTCTATGCGAGCCAGCCGCACGGATGAGGTGTCTGGAGACGCGTCTCGGTGCGAACCAGCTAGCGAGAGTGTTTCCGGGATTTAGACAGGAAGAAAAATGTGCACCGTGATCAAAAAACCACTACTAGCAAATAAACGTATACATTTTTTTAAATTTTTTTTTGGTTCTATGCGAGCCAGCCGCATGGTTGGGGTGTCTGGAGAGGCGTCTCGACGCGAGCCAGCTAGCTAGCGTATTTTCGGGATTTAGACAGGAAGAAAAATGTGCACCGTGATCAAAAAACCACTACTAGCAAATAAACGTTTACATTTTTTTTGAATTTTTTGAAGTTCTATGCGATCCAGCCGCACGGTTGAGGTGTCTGGAGACGCGTCTCAGCGCGAGCCAGCTAGCGAGAGTGTTTCCGGGATTAAGGCAGAAAGAAAAATGCGCACCGTGATCAAAAAACCACTACTAGCAAACAAACGTATACGTTTTTTTAAATTTTTTGCGGTTCTATGCGAGCCAGCCGCACGGTTGAGGTGTCTGGAGTTGCGTCTCAGCGCGAGCCAGCTAGCGAGAGTGTTTCCGGGATTTAGACAGGAAGAAAAATGTAAATCGTGATCAAAAAACCACTACTAGCAAATAAACGTATACCTTTTTTTTAAATTTTTTGCGGTTTTATGCGAGCCAGCCGCACGGATGAGGTGTCTGGAGACGCGTCTTAGTGCGGGCCAGCTAGCTAGATTGTTTTCATTATTTAGACAGGAAGAAAAATGTGCACCGTGATCAAAAAACCACTACTAGCAAATAAACGTATACATTTTTTAATTTTTTTTTTTGGTTCTATGCGAGCCAGCCGCCCGGTTGAGGTGTCTGGAGAGGCGTCTGACGCGAGCCAGCTAGCTAGAGTATTTTCCGGATTTAGACAGGAAGAAAAATGTGCACCGTGATCAAAAAACCACTACTAGCAAATAAACGTTTACATTTTTTTTGAATTTTTTGAAGTTCTTTGCAAGCCAGCCGCACGGTTGAGGTGTCTGGAGACGCGTCTCGGCGCTAGCCAGCTAACTAGATTATTTTCGGGATTTAGACAGAAAGAAAAATGTGCACCGTGATCATAAAACCACTACTAGCAAATAAACGTATACATTTTTTAAAAAATTTGCGGTTCTATGCGAGCCAGCCGCACAGTTCAGGTGTCTGGAGACGCGGCTTGGCGCGGACCAGCTAGCTTGAGTATTTTCTGGATTTACACACGAAAAAAATGTGCACCGTGATCAAAAAACCACTACTAGCATACAAACGTATACATTTTTTGAATTTTATTGCGGTTCTGTGCGAGCCAGCCGCACGGTTGAGGTGTCTGGAGACGCGTCTCAGCGCGAGCCAGCTAGCGAGAGTGTTTCCGGGATTAAGACAGAAAGAAAAATGCGCACCGTGATCAAAAAACCACTACTAGCAAACAAACGTATAAGTTTTTTTAAATTTTTTGCGGTTCTATGCGAGCCAGCCGCACGGTTGAGTCGTCTGGAGACGCGCCTCGGTGCGAACCAGCTAGCGAGAGTGTTTCCGGGATTTAGACAGGAAGAAAAATGTGCACCGTGATCAAAAAACCACTACTAGCATACAAACGTATACATTTTTTTAATTTTTTTGCGGTTCTATGCGAGCCAGCCGCACGGTTGAGGTGTCTGGAGTTGCGTCTCAGCGCGAGCCAGCTAGCGAGAGTGTTTCCGGGATTTAGACAGGAAGAAAAATGTGCACCGTGATCAAAAAACCACTACTAGCATACAAACGTATACATTTTTTTAATTTTTTTGCGGTTCTATGCGAGCCAGCCGCACGGTTGAGGTGTCTGGAGTTGCGTCTCAGCGCGAGCCAGCTAGCGAGAGTGTTTCCGGGATTTAGACAGGAAGAAAAATGTGCACCGTGATCAAAAAACCACTACTAGCAAATAAACGTATACATTTTTTTAAATTTTTTTTTGGTTCTATGCGAGCCAGCCGCATGGTTGGGGTGTCTGGAGAGGCGTCTCGACGCGAGCCAGCTAGCTAGCGTATTTTCGGGATTTAGACAGGAAGAAAAATGTGCACCGTGATCAAAAAACCACTACTAGCAAATAAACGTTTACATTTTTTTTGAATTTTTTGAAGTTCTATGCGATCCAGCCGCACGGTTGAGGTGTCTGGAGACGCGTCTCAGCGCGAGCCAGCTAGCGAGAGTGTTTCCGGGATTAAGGCAGAAAGAAAAATGCGCACCGTGATCAAAAAACCACTACTAGCAAACAAACGTATACGTTTTTTTAAATTTTTTGCGGTTCTATGCGAGCCAGCCGCACGGTTGAGGTGTCTGGAGTTGCGTCTCAGCGCGAGCCAGCTAGCGAGAGTGTTTCCGGGATTTAGACAGGAAGAAAAATGTAAATCGTGATCAAAAAACCACTACTAGCAAATAAACGTATACCTTTTTTTTAAATTTTTTGCGGTTTTATGCGAGCCAGCCGCACGGATGAGGTGTCTGGAGACGCGTCTCAGTGCGGGCCAGCTAGCTAGATTGTTTTCATTATTTAGACAGGAAGAAAAATGTGCACCGTGATCAAAAAACCACTACTAGCAAATAAACGTATACATTTTTTAAATTTTTTTTTGGTTCTATGCGAGCCAGCCGCCCGGTTGAGGTGTCTGGAGAGGCGTCTGACGCGAGCCAGCTAGCTAGAGTATTTTCCGGATTTAGACAGGAAGAAAAATGTGCACCGTGATCAAAAAACCACTACTAGCAAATAAACGTTTACATTTTTTTTGAATTTTTTGAAGTTCTTTGCAAGCCAGCCGCACGGTTGAGGTGTCTGGAGACGCGTCTCGGCGCTAGCCAGCTAACTAGATTATTTTCGGGATTTAGACAGAAAGAAAAATGTGCACCGTGATCATAAAACCACTACTAGCAAATAAACGTATACATTTTTTAAAAAATTTGCGGTTCTATGCGAGCCAGCCGCACAGTTCAGGTGTCTGGAGACGCGGCTTGGCGCGGACCAGCTAGCTTGAGTATTTTCTGGATTTACACACGAAAAAAATGTGCACCGTGATCAAAAAACCACTACTAGCATACAAACGTATACATTTTTTGAATTTTATTGCGGTTCTGTGCGAGCCAGCCGCACGGTTGAGGTGTCTGGAGACGCGTCTCAGCGCGAGCCAGCTAGCGAGAGTGTTTCCGGGATTAAGACAGAAAGAAAAATGCGCACCGTGATCAAAAAACCACTACTAGCAAACAAACGTATAAGTTTTTTTAAATTTTTTGCGGTTCTATGCGAGCCAGCCGCACGGTTGAGTCGTCTGGAGACGCGTCTCGGTGCGAACCAGCTAGCGAGAGTGTTTCCGGGATTTAGACAGGAAGAAAAATGTGCACCGTGATCAAGAAACCACTACTAGCATACAAACGTATACATTTTTTTAATTTTTTTGCGGTTCTATGCGAGCCAGCCGCACGGTTGAGGTGTCTGGAGTTGCGTCTCAGCGCGAGCCAGCTAGCGAGAGTGTTTCCGGGATTTAGACAGGAAGAAAAATGTGCATCGTGATCAATAACCACTACTAGCAAGTAAACGTATACATTTTTTAAAATTTTTGCGGTTCTATGCAAGCCAGCCGCACGGATGAGGTGTTTGGAGACGCGTCTCAGTGCGGGCCAGCTAGCTAGATTGTTTTCGGGATTTAGACAGGAAGAAAAATGTGCACCGTGATCAAAAAACCACTACTAGCAAATAAACGTATACATTTTTTAAAATTTTTTTTTGGTTCTATGTGAGCCAGCCGCCTGGTTTAGGTGTCTGGAGAGGCGTCTTGTCGCGAGCCATCTATCTAGAGTATTTCCCGGATTGAGACAGGAAGAAAAATGTGCACCGTGATCATAAAACCAATACTAGCAAATAAACGTTTACATTTTTTTTGAATTTTTTGAAGTTCTTTGCGAGCCAGCCGCACGGTTGAGGTGTCTGGAGACGCGTCTTGGCGCGGGCCAGCTAGCTAGATTATTTTCGGGATTTAGACAGAAAGAAAAATGTGCATCGTGATCATAAAACCACTACTAGCAAATAAACGTATACATTTTTTAAAAAATTTGCGGTTCTATGCGAGCCAGCCGCTCGGTTGACGTGTCTGGAGACGCGTCCCGACGCGAGCAAGCTAGCTAGAGTGTCTTCGGTATTTAGACAGGAAGAAAAATGTGCACCGTGATCAAAAAACCATTACTAGCAAATAAACGTACATATTTTTTTAAATTTTTTGCGGTTCTATGCGAGCCAGCCGCACGGTTGAGTCGTCTGAAGACGCGTCTCGGCGCGGGCCAGCTAGCTGGAGTGTTTTCGGGATTTAGACAGGAAGAAAAATGTGCACCGTGATCAAAAAACCACTACTAGCAAATAAACGTATACATTATATTAAATTTTTGCGGTTCTGTGCGAGCCAGCCGCATAGTTTAGGTGTCTGGAGACGCGTCTCGGCAAGGGCCAGCTATTTAGAGTGTTTTCGGTATTTAGACAGAAAGAAAAATGTGCACCGTGATCAAAAAACCACTACTAGCAAATAAACGTATAAATTTTTTTAATTTTTTTTTTTGGTTCTATGCGAGCCAGCCGCACGGTTGAGGTGTCTGGAGAGGCGTCTTAACGCGAGCCAGCTAGCTAGCGTATTTTCGGGATTTAGACAGGAAGAAAAATGTGCACTGTGATCAAAAAACCACTACTAGCAAATAAACGTATAAATTTTTTTAATTTTTTTTTTGGTTCTATGCGAGCCAGCCGCTCGGTTGACGTGTCTGGAGACGCGTCTCGGCGCGGGTCAGCTAGCTAGAGTATTTTCGGGATTTACACAGGAAGAAAAATGTGCACCGTGATCATAAAACCAATACTAGCAAATAAACGTATAAATTTTTTTAATTTTTTTTTTGGTTCTATGCGAGCCAGCCGCACGATTGAGGTGTCCGGAGACGCGTCTCGACGCGGGTCAGCTAGCTAGAGTATTTTCGGGATTTACACAGGAAGAAAAATGTGCACCGTGATCATAAAACCAATACTAGCAAATAAACGTACATATTTTTTTAAATTTTTTGCGGTACTATGCGAGCCAGCCGCTCGGTTGACGTGTCTGGAGACGCGTCTCGGCGCGGGTCAGCTAGCTAGAGTATTTTCGGGATTTACACAGGAAGAAAAATGTGCACCGTGATCATAAAACCAATACTAGCAAATAAACGTATAAATTTTTTTAATTTTTTTTTTGGTTCTATGCGAGCCAGCCGCACAGTTCAGGTCTCTGGAGAGGCGTCTTAACGCGAGCCAGCTAGCTAGCTTATTTTCGGGATTTAGACAGGAAGAAAAATGTGCACCGTGATCAAAAAACCACTACTAGCAAACAAACTTATACATTTTTTTTAATTTTTTGCGGTTCTATGCGAGCCAGCCGCACGGTTGAGGTGTCTGGAGGCGCGTCTCGGCGCAAAACAGCTGGTTAGATTGTTTTCGGGATTTAGACAGGAAGAAAAATGTGCTCCGTGATCAAAAAACCACTACTAGCAAACAAACTTATACATTTTTTTAAATTTTTTTTTGGTTCTATGCGAGCCAGCCGCCCGGTTTAGTTGTCTGGAGAGGCGTCTCGACGCGAGCCAGCTATCTAGAGTATTTCCCGGATTTAGACAGGAAGAAAAATGTGCACCGTGATCAAAAAACCACTACTAGCAAATAAACGTTTACATTTTTTTTGAATTTTTTGAAGTTCTATGCGAGCCAGCCGCACCGTTGAGGTGTCTGGAGACGCGTCTCAGCGCGAGCCAGCTAGCGAGAGTGTTTCCGGGATTTAGGCAGAAAGAAAAATGCGCACCGTGATCAAAAAACCACTACTAGCAAACAAACGTATACGTTTTTTTAAATTTTTTGCGGTTCTATGCGAGCCAGCCGCACGGTTGAGGTGTCTGGAGTTGCGTCTCAGCGCGAGCCAGCTAGCGAGAGTGTTTTCAAGATTTAGACAGGAAGAAAAATTTAAATCGTGATCAAAAAACCACTACTAGCAAATAAACGTATACATTTTTTTAAATTTTTTGCGGTTTTATGCGAGCCTGCCGCAGGAATGAGGTGTCTGGAGACGCGTCTCGGTGCGAACCAGTAAGGGAGAGTGTTTCCGGGATTTAGACAGGAAGAAAAATGTGCACCGTGATCAAAAAACCACTACTAGCAAATAAACGTATACATTTTTTTAAATTTTTTTTGGTTCTATGCGAGCCAGCCGCACGGTTGAGGTGTCTGGAGAGGCGTCTTGACGCGAGCCAGCTAACTAGCGTATTTTCGGGATTTAGACAGAAAGAAAAATGTGCACCGTGATCAAAAAACCACTACTAGCAAATAAACGTTTACATTTTTTTTTAATTTTTTGAAGTTCTATGCAAGCCAGCCGCACGGTTGGGGTGTCTGGAGAGGCGTCTTGACGCGAGCCAGCTAGTTAGCGTATTTTCGGGATTTAGACAGAAAGAAAAATGTGCACCGTGATCAAAAAACCACTACTAGCAAATAAACGTTTACATTTTTTTTGAATTTTTTGAAGTTCTATGCGAGCCAGCCGCACGGTTGAGGTGTCTGGAGACGCGTCTCAGCGCGAGCCAGCTAGCGAGAGTGTTTCCGGGATTAAGGCAGAAAGAAAAATGCGCACCGTGATCAAAAAACCACTACTAGCAAACAAACATATACGTTTTTTTAAATTTTTTGCGGTTCTATGCGAGCCAGCCGCACGGTTGAGGTGTCTGGAGTTGCGTCTCAGCGCGAGCCAGCTAGCGAGAGTGTTTCCGGGATTTAGACAGGAAGAAAAATGTAAATCGTGATCAAAAAACCACTACTAGCAAATAAACGTATACCATTTTTTTTAAATTTTTTGCGGTTCTATGCGAGCCAGCCGCACGGTTGAGTCGTCTGGAGACGCGTCTCGGTGCGAACCAGCTAGCGAGAGTGTTTCCGGGATTTAGACAGGAAGAAAAATGTGCACCGTGATCAAAAAACCACTACTAGCAAATAAACGTATACATTTTTTAAAATTTTTTTTTGGTTCTATGCGAGCCAGCCGCCCGGTTGAGGTGTCTGGAGAGGCGTCTGACGCGAGCCAGCTAGCTAGCTTATTTTCGGGATTTAGACAGGAAGAAAAATGTGCACCGTGATCAAAAAACCACTACTAGCAAATAAACGTATAAATTTTTTTAATTTTTTTTTTGGTTCTATGCGAGCCAGCCGCACGGTTGAGGTGTCTGGAGGGGCGTCTTAACGCGAGCCAGCTAGCTAGCTTATTTTCGGGATTTAGACAGGAAGAAAAATGTGCTCCGTGATCAAAAAACCACTACTAGCAAACAAACTTATACATTTTTTTAAATTTTTTTTTGGTTCTATGCGAGCCAGCCGCCCGGTTTAGTTGTCTGGAGAGGCGTCTCGACGCGAGCCAGCTATCTAGAGTATTTTCGGGATTTAGACAGAAAGAAAAATGTGCACCGTGATCAAAAAACCACTACTAGCAAATAAACGTTTACATTTTTTTTGAATTTTTTGAAGTTCTATGCAAGCCAGCCGCACGGTTGGGGTGTCTGGAGAGGCGTCTTGACGCGAGCCAGCTAGCTAGCGTATTTTCGGGATTTAGACAGAAAGAAAAATGTGCACCGTGATCAAAAAACCACTACTAGCAAATAAACGTTTACATTTTTTTTTAATTTTTTGAAGTTCTATGCGAGCCAGCCGCACGGTTGAGGTGTCTGGAGACGCGTCTCAGCGCGAGCCAGCTAGCGAGAGTGTTTCCGGGATTAAGGCAGAAAGAAAAATGCGCACCGTGATCAAAAAACCACTACTAGCAAACAAACATATACGTTTTTTTAAATTTTTTGCGGTTCTATGCGAGCCAGCCGCACGGTTGAGGTGTCTGGAGTTGCGTCTCAGCGCGAGCCAGCTAGCGAGAGTGTTTCCGGGATTTAGACAGGAAGAAAAATGTAAATCGTGATCAAAAAACCACTACTAGCAAATAAACGTATACCTTTTTTTTAAAATTTTTTGCGGTTCTATGCGAGCCAGCCGCACGGATGAGGTGTCTGGAGACGCGTCTCAGTGCGGGCCAGCTAGCTAGATTGTTTTCATTATTTAGACAGGAAGAAAAATGTGCACCGTGATCAAAAAACCACTACTAGCAAATAAACGTATACATTTTTTAAAATTTTTTTTTGGTTCTATGCGAGCCAGCCGCCCGGTTGAGGTGTCTGGAGAGGCGTCTGACGCGAGCCAGCTAGCTAGAGAATTTTCCGGATTTAGACAGGAAGAAAAATGTGCACCGTGATCATAAAACCACTACTAGCAAATAAACGTATACATTTTTTAAAAAATTTGTGGTTCTATGCGAGCCAGCCGCACAGTTCAGGTGTCTGGAGACGCGTCTCAGCGCGAGCCAGCTAGCGAGAGTGTTTCCGGGATTTAGACAGAAAGAAAAATGCGCAACGTGATCAAAAAACCACTACTAGCAAACAAACGTATAAGTTTTTTTTAATTTTTTGCGGTTCTATGCGAGCCAGCCGCACGGTTGAGTCGTCTGGAGACGCGTCTCGGTGCGAACCAGCTAGCGAGAGTGTTTCCGGGATTTAGACAGGAAGAAAAATGTGCACCGTGATCAAAAAACCACTACTAGCATACAAACGTTTACATTTTTTGAATTTTATTGCGGTTCTGTGCGAGCCAGCCGCACGGTTGAGGTGTCTGGAGACGCGTCTCAGCGCGAGCCAACTAGCGAGAGTGTTTCCGGGATTTAGACAGAAAGAAAAATGCGCACCGTGATCAAAAAACCACTACTAGCAAACAAACGTATAAGTTTTTTTAAATTTTTTGCGGTTCTATGCGAGCCAGCCGCACGGTTGAGTCGTCTGGAGACGCGTCTCGGTGCGAACCAGCTAGTTTGAGTATTTTCTGGATTTACACACGAAAAAAATGTGCACCGTGATCAAAAAACCACTACTAGCATACAAACGTATACATTTTTTGAATTTTATTGCGGTTTTGTGCGAGCCAGCCGCACGGTTGAGGTGTCTGGAGACGCGTCTCAGCGCGAGCCAGCTAGCGAGAGTGTTTCCGGGATTTAGACAGAAAGAAAAATGTGCACCGTGATCAAAAAACCACTACTGGCAAATAAACGTACATATTTTTAAATTTTTTGCGGTTCTTTACAAGCCAGCCGCACGGTTAAGTCATCTGGACACGCGTCTCGGCGCGGGCCAGCTAGCTGGAGTTTTTTCGGGATTTAAACAGGAAGAAAAATGTGCACCGTGATCAAAAAACCACTACTAGCAAACAAACTTATACATTTTTTTTAATTTTTTGCGGTTCTATGCGAGCCAGCCGCACGGTTGAGGTGTCTGGAGGCGCGTCTCGGCGCAAAACAGCTGGTTAGATTATTTTCGGGATTTAGACAGGAAGAAAAATGTGCACCGTGATCAAAAAACCACTACTAGCAAACAAACTTATACATTTTTTTTAATTTTTTGCAGTTCTATGCGGGCCAGCCGCTCGGTTGACGTGTCTGGATACGCGTCTGGGCCTGGGCCAGCTAGCAAGAGTGTTTCCGGGATTTAGACAGAAAGAAAAATGAGCACCGTGATCAAAAAACCACTACTGGCAAATAAATGTACATATTTTTTTAAATTTTTTGCGGTTCTTTACAAGCCAGCCGCACGGTTGAGTCGTCTGGACACGCGTCTCGGCGCGGGCCAGCTAGCTGGAGTTTTTTCGGGATTTAGACAGGAAGAAAAATGTGCACCGTGATCAAAAAACCACTACTAGCAAACAAACGTATATATTTTTTATAAAAATTTGTGGTTTTATGCAAGCCAGCCGCACGATTGAGGTGTCAGGAGACGTGTCTCGGCGCGTGCCAGCTAGCTAGATTGTTTTCGGTATTTAGACAGGAAGAAAAATGTGCACCGTGATCAAAAAACCACTACTAGCAAATAAACGTATAAATTTTTTAAAATTTTTTTTTGGTTCTATGCGAGCCAGCCGCACGGTTGAGGTGTCTGGAGAGGCGTCTTAACGCGAGCCAGCTAGCTAACGTATTTTCGGGATTTACACAGGAAGAAAAATGTGCACCGTGATCAAAAAACCACAACTAGCAAACAAACATACATTTTTTTAAATTTTTTGCGGTTCTATGCGAGCCAGACGCACGGTTGAGGTATCTCAAGACGCGTCTTGGCGCAAGCAAGCTAGCTAGAGTATTTTCGGGATTTACACAGGAAGAAATATGTGCACCGTGATCATAAAACCAATACTAGCAAATAAACGTGTAAATTTTTTTAATTTTTTTTTTGGTTCTATGCGAGCCAGCCGCACGGTTGAGGTGACTGGAGAGGCGTCTTAACGCGAGCCAGCTAGCTAGCTTATTTTCGGGATTTAGACAGGAAGAAAAATGTGCACCGTGATCAAAAAACCACAACTAGCAAACATACTTATACATTTTTTTTAATTTTTTGCGGTTCTATGCGAGCCAGCAACACGGTTGAGGTGTTTGGAGGCGCGTCTCGGCGCAAAACAGCTGGTTCGATTGTTTTCGGGATTTAGACAGGAAGAAAAATGTGCTCCGTGATCAAAAAACCACTACTAGCAAACAAACTTATACATTTTTTTAAATTTTTTGCGGTTCTATGCGAGCCAGACGCACGGTTGATCAAAAAACCACTACTAGCAAATAAACGTATATATTTTTTTACATTTTTTGCGGTTTTATGCAAGCCAGCCGCACGGTTGAGGTGTCTGAAGACGCGTCTCGGCGCGGGCCAGCTAGCTAGGTTTTTTTCTGGATTTAGGCAGAAAGAAAAATGTGCACCGTGATCAAAAAACCACTACTAGCAAATAAACGTATAAATTTTTTTAAATTTTTTTTTGGTTCTATGCGAGCCAGCCGCACGGTTGAGGTGTCTGGAGAGGCGTCTTAACTCGAGCCAGCTAGCTAGCGTATTTTCGGGATTTAGACAGGAAGAAAAATGTGCACCGTGATCAAAAAACCACTACTAGCAAATAAACGTTTACATTTTTTTTGAATTTTTTGAGGTTCTATGCGAGCCAGCCGCACGGTTGAGGTGTCTGGAGACGCGTCTCGGCGCGGGTCAGCTAGCTAGAGTATTTTCGGGATTTACACAGGAAGAAAAATGTGCACCGTGATCATAAAACCAATACTAGCAAATAAACGTACATATTTTTTTAAATTTTTTGCGGTACTATGATACCGGGTCAGCTAGCTAGAGTATTTTCGGGATTTACACAGGAAGAAAAATGTGC
Organism: Lacanobia wlatinum; assembly: GCA_947578705.1. NCBI lineage: Eukaryota > Metazoa > Arthropoda > Insecta > Lepidoptera > Noctuidae > Lacanobia > Lacanobia wlatinum. The sequence goes on along the minus strand of OX388022.1, from coordinate 2,136,761 downwards.
ACCGTGATCATAAAACCAATACTAGCAAATAAACGTATAAATTTTTTTAATTTTTTTTTTGGTTCTATGCGAGCCAGCCGCACGGTTGAGGTGTCTGGAGAGGCGTCTTAACGCGAGCCAGCTAGCTAGCTTATTTTCGGGATTTAGACAGGAAGAAAAATGTGCTCCGTGATCAAAAAACCACTACTAGCAAACAAACTTATACATTTTTTTAAATTTTTTGCGGTTCTATGCGAGCCAGACGCACGGTTGAGGTATCTCAAGACGCGTCTTGGCGCGAGCAAGCTAGCTAGAGTATTTTCTGGATTTAGACAGGAAGAAAAATGTGCACCGTGATCAAAAAACTACTACTAGCAAACAAACTTATACATTTTTTTTTAATTTTTTGCAGTTCTATGCGGGCCAGCCGCTCGGTTGACGTGTCTGGAGGCGCTCCTCGGCGCAAAACAGCTGGTTAGATTGTTTTCGGGATTTAGACAGGAAGAAAAATGTGCTCCGTGATCAAAAAACCACTACTAGCAAACAAACTTATACATTTTTTTAAATTTTTTGCGGTTCTATGCGAGCCAGACGCACGGTTGAGGTATCTCAAGACGCGTCTTGGCGCGAGCAAGCTAGCTAGAGTATTTTCTGGATTTAGACAGGAAGAAAAATGTGCACCGTGATCAAAAAACCACTACTAGCAAACAAACTTATACATTTTTTTTTAATTTTTTGCAGTTCTATGCGGGCCAGCCGCTCGGTTGACGTGTCTGGAGACGCGACTGGTTCTGGGCCAGCTAGCGAGAGTGTTTCCGGGATTTAGACAGAAAGAAAAATGTGCACCGTGATCAAAAAACCACTACTGGCAAATAAACGTACATATTTTTAAATTTTTTGCGGTTCTTTACAAGCCAGCCGCACGGTTAAGTCATCTGGACACGCGTCTCGGCGCGGGCCAGCTAGCTGGAGTTTTTTCGGGATTTAAACAGGAAGAAAAATGTGCACCGTGATCAAAAAACCACTACTAGCAAACAAACTTATAGATTTTTTTTAATTTTTTGCGGTTCTTTACAAGCCAGCCGCACGGTTAAGTCATCTGGACACGCGTCTCGGCGCGGGCCAGCTAGCTGGAGTTTTTTCGGGATTTAAACAGGAAGAAAAATGTGCACCGTGATCAAAAAACCACTACTAGCAAACAAACTTATACATTTTTTTTAATTTTTTGCAGTTCTATGCGGGCCAGCCGCTCGGTTGACGTGTCTGGATACGCGTCTGGGCCTGGGCCAGCTAGCAAGAGTGTTTCCGGGATTTAGACAGAAAGAAAAATGAGCACCGTGATCAAAAAACCACTACTGGCAAATAAATGTACATATTTTTTTAAATTTTTTGCGGTTCTTTACAAGCCAGCCGCACGGTTGAGTCGTCTGGACACGCGTCTCGGCGCGGGCCAGCTAGCTGGAGTTTTTTCGGGATTTAGACAGGAAGAAAAATGTGCACCGTGATCAAAAAACCACTACTAGCAAACAAACGTATATATTTTTTATAAAAATTTGTGGTTTTATGCAAGCCAGCCGCACGATTGAGGTGTCAGGAGACGTGTCTCGGCGCGTGCCAGCTAGCTAGATTGTTTTCGGTATTTAGACAGGAAGAAAAATGTGCACCGTAATCAAAAAACCACTACTGGCAAATAAACGTACATATTTTTTTAAATTTTTTGCGGTTCTTTACGAGCCAGCCGCACGGTTGAGTCGTCCGGACACGCGTCTCGGCGCGGGCCAGCTAGCTGGAGTTTTTTCGGGATTTAGACAGGAAGAAAAATGTGCACCGTGATCAAAAAACCACTACTAGCAAACAAACGTATATATTTTTTATAAAAATTTGTGGTTTTATGCAAGCCAGCCGCACGATTGAGGTGTCAGGAGACGTGTCTCGGCGCGTGCCAGCTAGCTAGATTGTTTTCAGTATTTAGACAGGAAGAAAAATGTGCACCGTGATCAAAAAACCACTACTAGCAAATAAACGTATATATTTTTTTACATTTTTTGCGGTTTTATGCAAGCCAGCCGCACGGTTGAGGTGTCTGAAGACGCGTCTCGGCGCGGGCCAGCTAGCTAGGTTTTTTTCTGGATTTAGGCAGAAAGAAAAATGTGCACCGTGATCAAAAAACCACTACTAGCAAATAAACGTATACATTTTTTTAAATTTTTTGCGGTTTATGCGAGCCAGCCGCTCGCTTGAGGTGTCTGGAGACGCGTCTTGGCGCAAAACAGCTGGTTAGATTGTTTTCGGGATTTAGACAGGAAGAAAAATGTGCACCGTGATCAAAAAACCACTACTAGCAAACAAACGTATAAGTTTTTTTAAATTTTTTGCGGTTCTATGCGAGCCAGCCGCACGGATGAGGTGTCTGGAGACGCGTCTCGGCACGGGCCAGCTAGCTTGATTATTTTCGGGATTTAGACAGGAAGAAAAATGTGCACCGTGATCATAAAACCACTACTAGCAAATAAACGTACATATTTTTTTAAATTTTTTGCGGTACTATGATACCGGGTCAGCTAGCTAGAGTATTTTCGGGATTTACACAGGAAGAAAAATGTGCACCGTGATCATAAAACCAATACTAGCAAATAAACGTACAAATTTTTTTAATTTTTTTTTTGGTTCTATGCGAGCCAGCCGCACGGTTGAGGTGTCTGGAGAGGCGTCTTAACGCGAGCCAGCTAGCTAGCTTATTTTCGGGATTTAGACAGGAAGAAAAATGTGCTCCGTGATCAAAAAACCACTACTAGCAAACAAACTTATACATTTTTTTAAATTTTTTGCGGTTCTATGCGAGCCAGACGCACGGTTGAGGTATCTCAAGACGCGTCTTGGCGCGAGCAAGCTAGCTAGAGTATTTTCTGGATTTAGACAGGAAGAAAAATGTGCACCGTGATCAAAAAACCACTACTAGCAAACAAACTTATACATTTTTTTTTAATTTTTTGCAGTTCTATGCGGGCCAGCCGCTCGGTTGACGTGCCTGGAGACGCGACTGGTTCTGGGCCAGCTAGCGAGAGTGTTTCCGGGATTTAGACAGAAAGAAAAATGTGCACCGTGATCAAAAAACCACTACTGGCAAATAAACGTACATATATTTAAATTTTTTGCGGTTCTTTACAAGCCAGCCGCACGGTTAAGTCATCTGGATACGCGTCTCGGCGCGGGCCAGCTAGCTGGAGTTTTTTCGGGATTTAAACAGGAAGAAAAATGTGCACCGTGATCAAAAAACCACTACTAGCAAACAAACTTATACATTTTTTTTAATTTTTTGCGGTTCTATGCGAGCCAGCCGCACGGTTGAGGTGTCTGGAGGCGCGTCTCGGCGCAAAACAGCTGGTTAGATTGTTTTCGGGATTTAGACAGGAAGAAAAATGTGCACCGTGATCAAAAAACCACTACTAGCAAACAAACTTATACATTTTTTTTAATTTTTTGCAGTTCTATGCGGGCCAGCCGCTCGGTTGACGTGTCTGGATACGCGTGTGGGCCTGGGCCAGCTAGAAAGAGTGTTTCCGGGATTTAGACAGAAAGAAAAATGAGCACCGTGATCAAAAAACCACTACTGGCAAATAAATGTACATATTTTTTTAAATTTTTTGCGGTTCTTTACAAGCCAGCCGCACGGTTGAGTCGTCTGGACACGCGTCTCGGCGCGAGCCAGCTAGCTGGAGTTTTTTCGGGATTTAGACAGGAAGAAAAATGTGCACCGTGATCAAAAAACCACTACTAGCAAACAAACGTATATATTTTTTATAAAAATTTGTGGTTTTATGCAAGCCAGCCGCACGATTGAGGTGTCAGGAGACGTGTCTCGGCGCGTGCCAGCTAGCTAGATTGTTTTCGGTATTTAGACAGGAAGAAAAATGTGCACCGTGATCAAAAAACCACTACTGGCAAATAAACGTACATATTTTTTTAAATTTTTTGCGGTTTTTTACGAGCCAGCCGCACGGTTGAGTCGTCCGGACACGCGTCTCGGCGCGGGCCAGCTAGCTGGAGTTTTTTCGGAATTTAGACAGGAAGAAAAATGTGCACCGTGATCAAAAAACCACTACTAGCAAACAAACGTATATATTTTTTATAAAAAATTTGTGGTTTTATGCAAGCCAGCCGCACGATTGAGGTGTCAGGAGACGTGTCTCGGCGCGTGCCAGCTAGCTAGATTGTTTTCAGTATTTAGACAGGAAGAAAAATGTGCACCGGGATCAAAAAACCACTACTAGCAAATAAACGTATATATTTTTTTACATTTTTTGCGGTTTTATGCAAGCCAGCCGCACGGTTGAGGTGCCTGAAGACGCGTCTCGGCGCGGGCCAGCTAGCTAGGTTTTTTTCTGGATTTAGGCAGAAAGAAAAATGTGCACCGTGATCAAAAAACCACTACTAGCAAATAAACGTATACATTTTTTTAAATTTTTTGCGGTTTATGAGAGCCAGCCGCTCGCTTGAGGTGTCTGGAGACGCGTCTTGGCGCAAAACAGCTGGTTAGATTGTTTTCGGGATTTAGACAGGAAGAAAAATGTGCACCGTGATCAAAAAACCACTACTAGCAAACAAACTTATACATTTTTTTAAATTTTTTGCGGTTCTATGCGAGCCAGCCGCACGGATGAGGTGTCTGGAGACGCGTCTCGGCACGGGCCAGCTAGCTTGATTATTTTCGGGATTTAGACAGGAAGAAAAATGTGCACCGTGATCATAAAACCACTACTAGCAAAAAAACGTATACATTTTTATATTTTTTTTTGCGGTTCTATGCGAGCCAGCCGCACGGCTGAGTGGTCTGGAGACGCGTCTCGGTGCGAACCAGCTAGCGAGAGTGTTTGCGGAATTTAGACGGGAAGAAAAATGTGCACCGTGATCAAAAAACCACTACTAGCAAACAAACGTATATATTTTTTAAAAAAAATTGTAGTTCTGTGCAAGCCAGCCGCACGATTGAGGTGTCAGGAGACGCGTCTCGGCGCGTGCCAGCTAGCTAGATTGTTTCCGGGATTAAGACAGGAAGAAAAATGTGCACCGTGATCAAAAAACCACTACTAGCATACAAACGTATAAATTTTTTTAAATTTTTTGCGGTTCTATCCGAGCCAGCCGCAAGGTTGAGATGTCAGGAGACGTGTCTTGGCGCGTGCCAGCTAGCTAAATTGTTTCCGGGATTTAGACAGGAAGAAAAATGTGCACCGTGATCAAAAAACCACTACTAGCATACAAACCTATACATTTGTTTAAATTTTTTGCGGTTCTATGCGAGCCAGCCGCAAGGTTGAGGTGTCTGGAGACGCGTCCCGGCGTGAGCCAGCTAGCTAGATTGTTTTCGGTATTTAGACAGGAAGAAAAATGTGCACCGTGATCAAAAAACCACTACTAGCAAATAAACGTACATATTTTTTTAAATTTTTTGCGGTTCTATGCGAGCCAGCCGCACGGTTGAGTCATCTGGACACGCGTCTCGGCGCGGGCCAGCTAGCTGGAGTTTTTTCGGGATTTAGACAGGAAGAAAAATGTGCACCGTGATCAAAAAACCACTATTAGCAAATAAACGTATACATTATATTAAATTTTTGCGGTTCTATGCGAGCCAGCCGCACGGTTTAGGTGTCTGGAGACGCGTCTCGGCAAGAGCCAGCTAGTTAGAGTGTTTTCGGTATTTAGACAGGAAGAAAAATGTGCACCGTGATCAAAAAACCACTACTAGCAAATAAACGTATACATTATATTAAATTTTTGCGGTTCTGTGCAAGCCAGCCGCACGTTTGAGGTGTCTGGAGACGCGTCTCGGCGCGGGCCAGCTAGCTAGTTTTTTTTCTGGATTTAGACAGAAAGAAAAATGTGCACCGTGATCAAAAAACCACTACTAGCAAATAAACGTATACATTTTTTTAAATTTTTTGCGGTTCTATGCAAGCCAGCTGCTCGCTTGAGGTGTCTGGAGACGCGTCTTGGCGCAAAACAGCTGATTAGATTGTTTTCGGGATTTAGACAGGAAGAAAAATGTGCACCGTGATCAAAAAACCACTACTAGCAAACAAACTTATATATTTTTTTAAATTTTTTGCGGTTCTATGCGAGCCAGCCGCACGGATGAGGTGTCTGGAGACGCGTCTTAACACGGACCAGCTAGATAGATTATTTTCGGGATTTAGACAGGAAGAAAAATGTGCACCGTGATCAAAAAACCACTACTAGCAAATAAACGTACATATTTTTTTAAATTTTTTGCGGTTCTATGCGAGCCAGCCGCACGGTTGAGTCGTCTGGACACGCGTCTCGGCGCGGGCCAGCTAGCTGGCGTTTTTTCAGAATTTAGACAGGAAGAAAAATGTGCACCGTGATCAAAAAACCACTACTAGCAAATAAACGTACATATTTTTTTAAATTTTTTGCGGTTCTTTGCAAGCCAGCCGCACGGTTTATGTGTCTGGAGACGCGTCTCGGCGCGGGCCAGCTAGCTAGTTTTTTTCTGGATTTAGACAGAAAGAAAAATGTGCACCGTGATCAAAAAACCACTACTAGCAAATAAACGTATAAATTTTTTTAAATTTTTTGCGGTTCTATGCGAGCCAGCCGCTCGCTTGAGGTGTCTGGAGACGCGTCTCGGCGCAAAACAGCTGGTTAGATTGTTTACGGGATTTAGACAGGAAGAAAAATGTGCACCGTGATCAAAAAACCACTACTAGCAAATAAACGTATATATTTTTTTACATTTTTTGCGGTTTTATGCAAGCCAGCCGCACGGTTGAGGTGTCTGGAGACGCGTCTCGGCGCGGGCCAGCTAGCTAGTTTTTTTTCTGGATTTAGACAGAAAGAAAAATGTGCACCGTGATCAAAAAACCACTACTAGCAAATAAACGTATAATTTTTTTTTCTTTTTTTGCGGTTCTATGCAAGCCAGCCGCACAGTTCAGGTGTCTGGAGACGCGTCTTGGCGCGGGCCAGCTAGCTAGAGTATTTTCTGGATTCAGACAGGAAGAAAAATGTGCACCGCGATCAAAAAACCACTACTAGCAAAAAAACGTTTACATTTTTCTTTTTTTTTTGCGGTTCTATGCGAGCCAGCCGCAAATTTGAGTGGTCTGGAGACGCGTCTTGATGCGAACCAGCTAGCGAGAGTGTTTCCGGAATTTAGACAGGAAGAAAAATGTGCACCGTGATCAAAAAACCACTGCTAGCAAACAAACGTATATATTTTTTAAAAAATTTGCGGTTCTATGCAAGCCAGCCGCACAGTTCAGAAGTCTGGAGATGCGTCTTGGTGCAGGCCAGCTAGCTAGAGTATTTTCTGGATTTAGACAGGAAGAAAAATGTGCACCGTGATCAAAAAACCACTACTAGCAAATAAACGTATATATATTTTTTTACATTTTTTGCGGTTCTATGCAAGCCAGCCGCACGGTTGAGGTGTCTGGAGACGCGTCTCGGCGCGGGCCAGCTAGCTAGTTTTTTTTCTGGATTTAGACAGAAAGAAAAATGTGCACCGTGATCAAAAAACCACTACTAGCAAATAAACGTATAAATTTTTTTAAATTTTTTGCGGTTCTATGCAAGCCAGCCGCTCGCTTGAGGTGTCTGGAGACGCGTCTCGGCGCAAAACAGCTGGTTAGATTGTTTACGGGATTTAGACAGGAAGAAAAATGTGCACCGTGATCAAAAAACCACTACTAGCAAATAAACGTATATATTTTTTTACATTTTTTGCGGTTTTATGCAAGCCAGCCGCACGGTTGAGGTGTCTGGAGACGCGTCTCGGCGCGGGCCAGCTAGCTAGTTTTTTTTCTGGATTTAGACAGAAAGAAAAATGTGCACCGTGATCAAAAAACCACTACTAGCAAATAAACGTATAATTTTTTTTTCTTTTTTTGCGGTTCTATGCAAGCCAGCCGCACAGTTCAGGTGTCTGGAGACGCGTCTTGGCGCGGGCCAGCTAGCTAGAGTATTTTCTGGATTCAGACAGGAAGAAAAATGTGCACCGTGATCAAAAAACCACTACTAGCAAAAAAACGTTTACATTTTTCTTTTTTTTTTTGCGGTTCTATGCGAGCCAGCCGCACATTTGAGTGGTCTGGAGACGCGTCTTGGTGCGAACCAGCTAGCGAGAGTGTTTCCGGAATTTAGACAGGAAGAAAAATGTGCACCGTGATCAAAAAACCACTGCTAGCAAACAAACGTATATATTTTTTAAAAAATTTGCGGTTCTATGCAAGCCAGCCGCACAGTTCAAAAGTCTGGAGATGCGTCTTGGTGCAGGCCAGCTAGCTAGAGTATTTTCTGGATTTAGACAGGAAGAAAAATGTGCACCGTGATCAAAAAACCACTACTAGCAAATAAACGTATACATTTTTTTAAATTTTTTTGCGGTTCTATGCGAGCCAGCCGCACGGATGAGGTATCTCGAGACGCGTCTTGGCGCGTGCCAGCTAGGTAGATTGTTTTCATGATTTAGACAGGAAGAAAAATGTGCACCTTGATCAAAAAACCACTACTAGCATACAAACGTATACATTATATTAAATTTTTGCGGTTCTATGCGAGCCAGCCGCACGGTTTAGGTGTCTGGAGACGCGTCTCGGCAAGGACCAGCTAGTTAGAGTGTTTTTGGTATTTAGACAGGAAGAAAAATGTGCACCGTGATCAAAAAACCACTACTAGCAAATAAACGTATACATTTTTTTAAATTTTTTGCGGTTTATGCGAGCCAGCCGCTCGCTTGAGGTGTCTGGAGACGCGTCTCGGCGCAAAACAGCTGGTTAGATTGTTTTCGGGATTTAGACAGGAAGAAAAATGTGCACCGTGATCAAAAAACCACTACTAGCAAACAAACTTATACATTTTTTTAAATTTTTTGCGGTTCTATGCGAGCCAGCCGCACACTTGAGAAGTCTGGAGATTCGACTCAGCGCGAGCCAGCTAGCGAGAGTGTTTCCGGAATTTAGACAGGAAGAAAAATGTGCACCGTGATCAAAAAACCACTACTAGCAAATAAACGTATACATTATATTAAATTTATGCGGTTCTATGCGAGCCAGCCGCACGGTTTAGGTGTCTGGAGACGCATCTTGGCAAGGGCCAGCTAGTTAGAGTGTTTTCGGTATTTAGATAGGAAGAAAAATGTGCACCGTGATCAAAAAACCACTACTAGCAAACAAACGTATATATTTTTTTAAATTTTTTGTGGTTCTATGCGAGCCAGCCGCAAGGTTGAGGTGTTTCGAGACGCGTCCCGGCGCGAGCAAGCTAGCTAGAGAGTTTTCGGTATTTAGACAGGAAGAAAAATGTGCACCGTGATCAAAAAACCACTACTTGCAAATAAACGTATACATTTTTTATTTTTTTTGCGGTTCTATGCGAGCCAGCCGCACGGATGAGGTATCTCGAGACGCGTCTTGGAGCGTGCCAGCTAGGTAGATTGTTTTCGCGATTTAGACAGGAAGAAAAATGTGCACCGTGATCAAAAAACCACTACTAGCATACAAACGTATACATTTTTTTAACTTTTTTGCGGTTCTATGCGAGCCAGCCGCACGGTTGAGGTGTCTGGAGACGCGCCTCAGCGCGAGCCAGCTAGCGAGAGTGTTTCCGGGATTTAGACAGGAAGAAAAATGTGCATCGTGATCAAAAAACCAATACTAGCAAATAAACGTATACATTTTTTTAAATTTTTTGCAGTTCTATGCGAGCCAGCCGCAAGGTTGAGGTGTTTGGAGACGTGTCCCGGCGCGAGCAAGCTAGCTAGAGTGTTTTCGGTATTTAGACAGGAAGAAAAATGTGCACCGTGATCAAAAAACCACTACTAGCAAATAAACGTATACATTTTTTTAAATTTTTTGCGGTTCTATGCGAGCCAGCCGCAAGGTTGAGGTGTTTGGAGACGTGTCCCGGCGCGAGCAAGCTAGCTAGAGTGTTTTCGGTATTTAGACAGGAAGAAAAATGTGCACCGTGATCAAAAAACCACTACTAGCAAATAAACGTATATATATTTTTTTAATTTTTTGAAGTTCTATGCAAGCCAGCCGCAAGGATGAGGTGTCTTGAGACGCGTCTCAGCATGGGCCAGCTAGCTAGATTATTTTCGGGATTTAGACTGGAAGAAAAATGTGCACCGTGATCATAAAACCACTACTAGCAAATAAACGTATACATTTTTTTATTTTTTTTGCGGTTCTATGCGAGCCAGCCGCACAGTTTAGGTGTCTGGAGACGCGTCTCGGTGCGAACCAGCTAGCGAGAGTGTTTCCGGAATTTAGACAGGAAGAAAAATGTGCACCGTGATCAAAAAACCACTACTAGCAAACAAACGTATATATTTTTTTAAATTTTTTGTGGTTCTATGCGAGCCAGCCGCAAGGTTGAGGTGTTTCGAGACGCGTCCCGGCGCGAGCAAGCTAGCTAGAGTGTTTTCGGTATTTAGACAGGAAGAAACATGTGCACCGTGATCAAAAAACCACTACTAGCAAATAAACGTATATATATTTTTTTTAATTTTTTGAAGTTCTATGCAAGCCAGCCGCACGGATGAGGTGTCTTGAGACGCGTCTCAGCATGGGCCAGCTAGCTAGATTATTTTCGGGATTTAGACTGGAAGAAAAATGTGCACCGTGATCATAAAACCACTACTAGCAAATAAACGTATACATTTTTTTATTTTTTTTGCGGTTCTATGCGAGCCAGCCGCACAGTTTAGGTGTCTGGAGACGCGTCTCGGTGCGAACCAGCTAGCGAACTTGTTTCCGGAATTTAGACAGGAAGAAAAATGTGCACCGTGATCAAAAAACCACTACTAGCAAACAAACGTATATATTTTTTTAAATTTTTTGTGGTTCTATGCGAGCCAGCCGCAAGGTTGAGGTGTTTCGAGACGCGTCCCGGCGCGAGCAAGCTAGCTAGAGTGTTTTCGGTATTTAGACAGGAAGAAAAATGTGCACCGTGATCAAAAAACCACTACTTGCAAATAAACGTATACATTTTTTATTTTTTTTGCGGTTCTATGCGAGCCAGCCGCATGGATGAGGTATCTCGAGACGCGTCCCGGCGCGATCAAGCTAGCTAGAGTGTTTTCGGTATTTAGACAGGAAGAAAAATGTGCACCGTGATCAAAAAACCACTACTAGCAAATAAACGTACATATTTTTTTAAATTTTTTGCGGTTCTATGCGAGCCAGCCGCTCGGTTGACGTGTCTGGAGACGCGTCTCGGCCTGGGCCAGCTAGCGAAAGTGTTTCCGGGATATAAACAGGAAGAAAAATGTGCACCGTAATACAAAAACCACTACTAGCAAACAAACGTATACATTTTTTTAAATTTTTTGCGGTTCTATGCGAGCCAACCGCACGGTTGAGGTGTCTAGACGCGTCTCGGCGCTGGCCAGCTAGCTAGTGTATTTTCTGGATTTAGACAGGAAGAAAAATGTGTACCGTGATCAAAAAACCACTACTAGCGAATAAACGTGTACATTTTTTTAATTTTTTTGCGGTTCTATGCGAGCCAGCCGCAAGGTTGAGGTGTCTGGAGACGCGTCCCAGCGCGAGCCAGCTAGCTAGAGTGTTTTCAGTATTTAGACAGGAAGAAAAATGTGCACCGTGATCAAAAAACCACTACTAGCAAATAAACGTATACATTTTTTTAAATTTTTTGCGGTTTATGCGAGCCAGCCGCTCGCTTGAGGTGTCTGGAGACGCGTCTCGGCGCAAAACAGCTGGTTAGATTGTTTTCGGGATTTAGACAGGACGAAAAATGTGCACCGTGATCAAAAAACCACTACTAGCAAATAAACGTATACATTATATTAAATTTATGCGGTTCTATGCGAGCCAGCCGCACGGTTTAGGTGTCTGGAGACGCATCTTGGCAAGGGCCAGCTAGTTAGAGTGTTTTCGGTATTTAGACAGGAAGAAACATGTGCACCGTGATCAAAAAACCACTACTAGCAAATAAACGTATATATATTTTTTAATTTTTTGAAGTTCTATGCAAGCCAGCCGCACGGACGAGGTGTCTTGAGACGCGTCTCAGCATGGGCCAGCTAGCTAGATTATTTTCGGGATTTAGACTGGAAGAAAAATGTGCACCGTGATCATAAAACCACTACTAGCAAATAAACGTATATATTTTTTTACATTTTTTGCGGTTTTATGCAAGCCAGCCGCACGGTTGAGGTGTCTGAAGACGCGTCTCGGCGCGGGCCAGCTAGCTAGGTTTTTTTCTGGATTTAGGCAGAAAGAAAAATGTGCACCGTGATCAAAAAACCACTACTAGCAAATAAACGTATACATTTTTTTAAATTTTTTGCGGTTTATGCGAGCCAGCCGCTCGTTTGAGGTGTCTGGAGACGCGTCTTGGCGCAAAACAGCTGGTTAGATTGTTTTCGGGATTTAGACAGGAAGAAAAATGTGCACCGTGATCAAAAAACCACTACTAGCAAACAAACTTATACATTTTTTTAAATTTTTTGCGGTTCTATGCGAGCCAGCCGCACGGATGAGGTGTCTGGAGACGCGTCTCGGCACGGGCCAGCTAGCTTGATTATTTTCGGGATTTAGACAGGAAGAAAAATGTGCACCGTGATCATAAAACCACTACTAGCAAATAAACGTACATATTTTTTTAAATTTTTTGCGGTACTATGATACCGGGTCAGCTAGCTAGAGTATTTTCGGGATTTACACAGGAAGAAAAATGTGCACCGTGATCATAAAACCAATACTAGCAAATAAACGTACAAATTTTTTTAATTTTTTTTTTGGTTCTATGCGAGCCAGCCGCACGGTTGAGGTGTCTGGAGAGGCGTCTTAACGCGAGCCAGCTAGCTAGCTTATTTTCGGGATTTAGACAGGAAGAAAAATGTGCTCCGTGATCAAAAAACCACTACTAGCAAACAAACTTATACATTTTTTTAAATTTTTTGCGGTTCTATGCGAGCCAGACGCTTGGTTGAGGTATCTCAAGACGCGTCTTGGCGCGAGCAAGCTAGCTAGAGTATTTTCTGGATTTAGACAGGAAGAAAAATGTGCACCGTGATCAAAAAACCACTACTAGCAAACAAACTTATACATTTTTTTTTAATTTTTTGCAGTTCTATGCGGGCCAGCCGCTCGGTTGACGTGTCTGGAGACGCGACTGGTTCTGGGCCAGCTAGCGAGAGTGTTTCCGGGATTTAGACAGAAAGAAAAATGTGCACCGTGATCAAAAAACCACTACTGGCAAATAAACGTACATATTTCTAAATTTTTTGCGGTTCTTTACAAGCCAGCCGCACGGTTAAGTCATCTGGACACGCGTCTCGGCGCGGGCCAGCTAGCTGGAGTTTTTTCGGGATTTAAACAGGAAAAAAAATGTGCACCGTGATCAAAAAACCACTACTAGCAAACAAACTTATACATTTTTTTTTAATTTTTTGCAGTTCTATGCGGGCCAGCCGCTCGGTTGACGTGTCTGGAGGCGCTTCTCGGCGCAAAACAGCTGGTTAGATTGTTTTCGGGATTTAGACAGGAAGAAAAATGTGCTCCGTGATCAAAAAACCACTACTAGCAAACAAACTTATACATTTTTTTAAATTTTTTGCGGTTCTATGCGAGCCAGACGCACGGTTGAGGTATCTCAAGACGCGTCTTGGCGCGAGCAAGCTAGCTAGAGTATTTTCTGGATTTAGACAGGAAGAAAAATGTGCACCGTGATCAAAAAACCACTACTAGCAAACAAACTTATACATTTTTTTTTAATTTTTTGCAGTTCTATGCGGGCCAGCCGCTCGGTTGACGTGTCTGGAGACGCGACTGGTTCTGGGCCAGCTAGCGAGAGTGTTTCCGGGATTTAGACAGAAAGAAAAATGTGCACCGTGATCAAAAAACCACTACTGGCAAATAAACGTACATATTTCTAAATTTTTTGCGGTTCTTTACAAGCCAGCCGCACGGTTAAGTCATCTGGACACGCGTCTCGGCGCGGGCCAGCTAGCTGGAGTTTTTTCGGGATTTAAACAGGAAAAAAAATGTGCACCGTGATCAAAAAACCACTACTAGCAAACAAACTTATACATTTTTTTTAATTTTTTGCGGTTCTATGCGAGCCAGCCGCACGGTTGAGGTGTCTGGAGGCGCGTCTCGGCGCAAAACAGCTGGTTAGATTGTTTTCGGGATTTAGACAGGAAGAAAAATGTGCACCGTGATCAAAAAACCACTACTAGCAAACAAACTTATACATTTTTTTTAATTTTTTGCAGTTCTATGCGGGCCAGCCGCTCGGTTGACGTGTCTGGATACGCGTCTGGGCCTGGGCCAGCTAGCAAGAGTGTTTCCGGGATTTAGACAGAAAGAAAAATGAGCACCGTGATCAAAAAACCACTACTGGCAAATAAATGTACATATTTTTTTTAATTTTTTGCGGTTCTTTACAAGCCAGCCGCACGGTTGAGTCGTCTGGACACGCGTCTCGGCGCGAGCCAGCTAGCTGGAGTTTTTTCGGGATTTAGACAGGAAGAAAAATGTGCACCGTGATCAAAAAACCACTACTAGCAAACAAACGTATATATTTTTTATAAAAATTTGTGATTTTATGCAAGCCAGCCGCACGATTGAGGTGTCAGGAGACGTGTCTCGGCGCGTGCCAGCTAGCTAGATTGTTTTCGGTATTTAGACAGGAAGAAAAATGTGCACCGTGATCAAAAAACCACTACTGGCAAATAAACGTACATATTTTTTTAAATTTTTTGCGGTTCTTTACGAGCCAGCCGCACGGTTGAGTCGTCCGGACACGCGTCTCGGCGCGGGCCAGCTAGCTGGAGTTTTTTCGGGATTTAGACAGGAAGAAAAATGTGCACCGTGATCAAAAAACCACTACTAGCAAACAAACGTATATATTTTTTATAAAAATTTGTGGTTTTATGCAAGCCAGCCGCACGATTGAGGTGTCAGGAGACGTGTCTCGGCGCGTGCCAGCTAGCTAGATTGTTTTCAGTATTTAGACAGAAAGAAAAATGTGCACCGTGATCAAAAAACCACTACTAGCAAATAAACGTATATATTTTTTTACATTTTTTGCGGTTTTATGCAAGCCAGCCGCACGGTTGAGGTGCCTGAAAACGCGTCTCGGCGCGGGCCAGCTAGCTAGGTTTTTTTCTGGATTTAGGCAGAAAGAAAAATGTGCACCGTGATCAAAAAACCACTACTAGCAAATAAACGTATACATTTTTTTAAATTTTTTGCGGTTTATGCGAGCCAGCCGCTCGCTTGAGGTGTCTGGAGACGCGTCTTGGCGCAAAACAGCTGGTTAGATTGTTTTCGGGATTTAGACAGGAAGAAAAATGTGCACCGTGATCAAAAAACCACTACTAGCAAACAAACTTATACATTTTTTTAAATTTTTTGCGGTTCTATGCGAGCCAGACGCACGGTTGAGGTGTCTGGAGAGGCGTCTTAACGCGAGCCAGCTAGCTAGCTTATTTTCGGGATTTAGACAGGAAGAAAAATGTGCTCCGTGATCAAAAAACCACTACTAGCAAACAAACTTATACATTTTTTTAAATTTTTTGCGGTTCTATGCGAGCCAGACGCACGGTTGAGGTATCTCAAGACGCGTCTTGGCGCGAGCAAGCTAGCTAGAGTATTTTCTGGATTTAGACAGGAAGAAAAATGTGCACCGTGATCAAAAAACCACTACTAGCAAACAAACTTATACATTTTTTTTTAATTTTTTGCAGTTCTATGCGGGCCAGCCGCTCGGTTGACGTGTCTGGAGACGCGACTGGTTCTGGGCCAGCTAGCGAGAGTGTTTCCGGGATTTAGACAGAAAGAAAAATGTGCACCGTGATCAAAAAACCACTACTGGCAAATAAACGTACATATTTTTAAATTTTTTGCGGTTCTTTACAAGCCAGCCGCACGGTTAAGTCATCTGGACACGCGTCTCGGCGCGGGCCAGCTAGCTGGAGTTTTTTCGGGATTTAAACAGGAAGAAAAATGTGCACCGTGATCAAAAAACCACTACTAGCAAACAAACTTATACATTTTTTTTAATTTTTTGCGGTTCTATGCGAGCCAGCCGCACGGTTGAGGTGTCTGGAGGCGCGTCTCGGCGCAAAACAGCTGGTTAGATTGTTTTCGGGATTTAGACAGGAAGAAAAATGTGCACCGTGATCAAAAAACCACTACTAGCAAACAAACTTATACATTTTTTTTAATTTTTTGCAGTTCTATGCGGGCCAGCCGCTCGGTTGACGTGTCTGGATACGCGTCTGGGCCTGGGCCAGCTAGTAAGAGTGTTTCCGGGATTTAGACAGAAAGAAAAATGAGCACCGTGATCAAAAAACCACTACTGGCAAATAAATGTACATATTTTTTTAATTTTTTTGCGGTTCTTTACAAGCCAGCCGCACGGTTGAGTCGTCTGGACACGCGTCTCGGCGCGAGCCAGCTAGCTGGAGTTTTTTCGGGATTTAGACAGGAAGAAAAATGTGCACCGTGATCAAAAAACCACTACTAGCAAACAAACGTATATATTTTTTATAAAAATTTGTGGTTTTATGCAAGCCAGCCGCACGATTGAGGTGTCAGGAGACGTGTCTCGGCGCGTGCCAGCTAGCTAGATTGTTTTCGGTATTTAGACAGGAAGAAAAATGTGCACCGTGATCAAAAAACCACTACTGGCAAATAAACGTACATATTTTTTTAAATTTTTTGCGGTTCTTTACGAGCCAGCCGCACGGTTGAGTCGTCCGGACACGCGTCTCGGCGCGGGCCAGCTAGCTGGAGTTTTTTCGGGATTTAGACAGGAAGAAAAATGTGCACCGTGATCAAAAAACCACTACTAGCAAACAAACGTATATATTTTTTATAAAAATTTGTGGTTTTATGCGAGCCAGCCGCTCGCTTGAGGTGTCTGGAGACGCGTCTTGGCGCAAAACAGCTGGTTAGATTGTTTTCGGGATTTAGACAGGAAGAAAAATGTGCACCGTGATCAAAAAACCACTACTAGCAAACAAACTTATACATTTTTTTAAATTTTTTGCGGTTCTATGCGAGCCAGCCGCACGGATGAAGTGTCTGGAGACGCGTCTCGGCACGGGCCAGCTAGCTTGATTATTTTCGGGATTTAGACAGGAAGAAAAATGTGCACCGTGATCATAAAACCACTACTAGCAAAAAAACGTATACATTTTTATATTTTTTTTTGCGGTTCTATGCGAGCCAGCCGCACGGCTGAGTGGTCTGGAGACGCGTCTCGGTGCGAACCAGCTAGCGAGAGTGTTTGCGGAATTTAGACGGGAAGAAAAATGTGCACCGTGATCAAAAAACCACTACTAGCAAACAAACGTATATATTTTTTTAAAAAAATTGTAGTTCTGTGCAAGCCAGCCGCACGATTGAGGTGTCAGGAGACGCGTCTCGGCGCGTGCCAGCCAGCTAGATTGTTTCCGGGATTAAGACAGGAAGAAAAATGTGCACCGTGATCAAAAAACCACTACTAGCATACAAACGTATAAATTTTTTTAAATTTTTTGCGGTTCTATCCGAGCCAGCCGCAAGTATGAGATGTCAGGAGACGTGTCTTGGCGCGTGCCAGCTAGCTAAATTGTTTCCGGGATTTAGACAGGAAGAAAAATGTGCACCGTGATCAAAAAACCACTACTAGCATACAAACCTATACATTTTTTTAAATTTTTTGCGGTTCTATGCGAGCCAGCCGCAAGGTTGAGGTGTCTGGAGACGCGTCCCGGCGCGAGCCAGCTAGCTAGATTGGTTTCGGTATTCAGACAGGAAGAAAAATGTGCACCGTGATCAAAAAACCACTACTAGCAAATAAACGTACATATTTTTTTAAATTTTTTGCGGTTCTATGCGAGCCAGCCGCACGGTTGAGTCATCTGGACACGCGTCTCGGCGCGGGCCAGCTAGCTGGAGTTTTTTCGGGATTTAGACAGGAAGAAAAATGTGCACCGTGATCATAAACCCACTACTAGCAAATAAACGTATACATTATATTAAATTTTTGCGGTTCTGTGCAAGCCAGCTGCTCGCTTGAGGTGTCTGGAGACGCGTCTTGGCGCAAAACAGCTGGTTAGATTGTTTTCGGGATTTAGACAGGAAGAAAAATGTGCACCGTGATCAAAAAACCACTACTAGCAAACAAACTTATACATTTTTTTAAATTTTTTGCGGTTCTATGCGAGCCAGCCGTACGGATGAGGTGTCTGGAGACGCGTCTTAACACGGACCAGCTAGCTAGATTATTTTCGGGATTTAGACAGGAAGAAAAATGTGCACCGTGATCAAAAAACCACTACTAGCAAACAAACGTATATATTTTTTAAAAAAATTTTTGTGGTTCTATGCGAGCCAGCCGCACGATTGAGGTGTCAGGAGACGTGTCTCGGCGCGTGCCAGCTGGCGAGATTGTTTCCGGGATTTAGACAGGAAGAAAAATGTGCACCGTGATCAAAAAACCACTACTAGCATACAAACGTATATATTTTTTTAAATTTTTTGCGGTTCTATGCGAGCCAGCCGCAAGGTTGAGGTGTCTGGAGACGCGTCCTAGCGCGAGCCAGCTAGCTAGATTATTTTCGGTATTTAGACAGGAAGAAAAATGTGCACCGTGATCAAAAAACCACTACTAGCAAATAAACGTACATATTTTTTTAAATTTTTTGCGGTTCTATGCGAGCCAGCCGCACGGTTGAGTCGTCTGGACACGCGTCTCGGCGCGGGCCAGCTAGCTGGCGTTTTTTCAGAATTTAGACAGGAAGAAAAATGTGCACCGTGATCATAAACCCACTACTAGCAAATAAACGTATACATTATATTAAATTTTTGCGGTTCTTTGCAAGCCAGCCGCACGGTTTATGTGTCTGGAGACGCGTCTAAGCAAGGGCCAGCTTGTTAGAGTGTTTTCGGTATTTAGACAGGAAGAAAAATGTGCACCGTGATCAAAAAACCACTACTAGCAAATAAACGTATATATTTTTTTACATTTTTTGCGGTTCTATGCAAGCCAGCCGCACGGTTGAGGTGTCTGGAGACGCGACTCGGCGCGGGCCAGCTAGCTAGTTTTTTTTCTGGATTTAGACAGAAAGAAAAATGTGCACCGTGATCAAAAAACCACTACTAGCAAATAAACGTTTACATTTTTTTTGAATTTTTTGAAGTTCTATGCGAGCCAGCCAAACGGTTGAGGTGTCTGGAGACGCGTCTCAGCGCGAGCCAGCTAGCGAGAGTGTTTCCGGGATTAAGGCAGAAAGAAAAATGCGCACCGTGATCAAAAAACCACTACTAGCAAACAAACATATACGTTTTTTTAATTTTTTTGCGGTTCTATGCGAGCCAGCCGCACGGTTGAGGTGTCTGGAGTTGCGTCTCAGCGCGAGCCAGCTAGCGAGAGTGTTTCCGGGATTTAGACAGGAAGAAAAATGTAAATCGTGATCAAAAAACCACTACTAGCAAATAAACGTATACCTTTTTTTTAAAATTTTTTGCGGTTCTATGCGAGCCAGCCGCACGGTTGAGTCGTCTGGAGACGCGTCTCGGTGCGAACCAGCTAGCGAGAGTGTTTCCGGGATTTAGACAGGAAGAAAAATGTGCACCGTGATCAAAAAACCACTACTAGCAAATAAACGTATACATTTTTTAAAATTTTTTTTTGGTTCTATGCGAGCCAGCCGCCCGGTTGAGGTGTCTGGAGAGGCGTCTGACGCGAGCCAGCTAGCTAGCTTATTTTCGGGATTTAGACAGGAAGAAAAATGTGCACCGTGATCAAAAAACCACTACTAGCAAATAAACGTATAAATTTTTTTAATTTTTTTTTTGGTTCTATGCGAGCCAGCCGCACGGTTGAGGTGTCTGGAGAGGCGTCTTAACGCGAGCCAGCTAGCTAGCTTATTTTCGGGATTTAGACAGGAAGAAAAATGTGCTCCGTGATCAAAAAACCACTACTAGCAAACAAACTTATACATTTTTTTAAATTTTTTTTTGGTTCTATGCGAGCCAGCCGCCCGGTTTAGTTGTCTGGAGAGGCGTCTCGACGCGAGCCAGCTATCTAGAGTATTTTCGGGATTTAGACAGAAAGAAAAATGTGCACCGTGATCAAAAAACCACTACTAGCAAATAAACGTTTACATTTTTTTTGAATTTTTTGAAGTTCTATGCAAGCCAGCCGCACGGTTGGGGTGTCTGGAGAGGCGTCTTGACGCGAGCCAGCTAGCTAGCGTATTTTCGGGATTTAGACAGAAAGAAAAATGTGCACCGTGATCAAAAAACCACTACTAGCAAATAAACGTTTACATTTTTTTTGAATTTTTTGAAGTTCTATGCGAGCCAGCCGCACGGTTGAGGTGTCTGGAGACGCGTCTCAGCGCGAGCCAGCTAGCGAGAGTGTTTCCGGGATTAAGGCAGAAAGAAAAATGCGCACCGTGATCAAAAAACCACTACTAGCAAACAAACATATACGTTTTTTTAAATTTTTTGCGGTTCTATGCGAGCCAGCCGCACGGTTGAGGTGTCTGGAGTTGCGTCTCAGCGCGAGCCAGCTAGCGAGAGTGTTTCCGGGATTTAGACAGGAAGAAAAATGTAAATCGTGATCAAAAAACCACTACTAGCAAATAAACGTATACCTTTTTTTTTAAATTTTTTGCGGTTCTATGCGAGCCAGACGCACGGTTGAGGTATCTCAAGACGCGTCTTGGCGCGAGCAAGCTGGCTAGAGTATTTTCTGGATTTAGACAGGAAGAAAAATGTGCACCGTGATCAAAAAACCACTACTAGCAAACAAACTTATACATTTTTTTTTAATTTTTTGCAGTTCTATGCGGGCCAGCCGCTCGGTTGACGTGTCTGGAGACGCGACTGGTTCTAGGCCAGCTAGCGAGAGTGTTTCCGGGATTTAGACAGAAAGAAAAATGTGCACCGTGATCAAAAAACCACTACTGGCAAATAAACGTACATATTTTTAAATTTTTTGCGGTTCTTTACAAGCCAGCCGCACGGTTAAGTCATCTGGACACGCGTCTCGGCGCGGGCCAGCTAGCTGGAGTTTTTTCGGGATTTAAACAGGAAGAAAAATGTGCACCGTGATCAAAAAACCACTACTAGCAAACAAACTTATACATTTTTTTTAATTTTTTGCAGTTCTATGCGGGCCAGCCGCTCGGTTGACGTGTCTGGATACGCGTCTGGGCCTGGGCCAGCTAGCAAGAGTGTTT
This sequence comes from Lacanobia wlatinum, assembly GCA_947578705.1. Classification (NCBI taxonomy): domain Eukaryota; kingdom Metazoa; phylum Arthropoda; class Insecta; order Lepidoptera; family Noctuidae; genus Lacanobia; species Lacanobia wlatinum. The sequence goes on along the minus strand of OX388022.1, from coordinate 2,115,550 downwards.
CCGGGATTTAGACAGAAAGAAAAATGAGCACCGTGATCAAAAAACCACTACTAGCAAATAAACGTATATATATTTTTTTAATTTTTTGAAGTTCTATGCAAGCCAGCCGCAAGGATGAGGTGTCTTGAGACGCGTCTCAGCATGGGCCAGCTAGCTAGATTATTTTCGGGATTTAGACTGGAAGAAAAATGTGCACCGTGATCATAAAACCACTACTAGCAAATAAACGTATACATTTTTTTATTTTTTTTGCGGTTCTATGCGAGCCAGCCGCACAGTTTAGGTGTCTGGAGACGCGTCTCGGTGCGAACCAGCTAGCGAGAGTGTTTCCGGAATTTAGACAGGAAGAAAAATGTGCACCGTGCAGCCCTACTGCGTCGGCGGAGCCCCGCCCTCGTCCTATCATGGTGCGCCTTGCTCGACGTGACCAGCGTGACGCCCTTTTAAATGGCGCTCGGGTGCGGCGTGGCGCTACGACGGAGAATCTTGGTCTCGCAGGGAAGCCAGTACGGTTCTTTGTCAACGAGAGGCTGACTAAACTGAACCAGCATTTATTTCGCCAAACAAGGGCTGCTGCGGGAGTGCATGGCTGGCGTTTCGTCTGGTCGAAGCGTGGACGAATCTTGGTTCGAAACAAGCCTGGAGATCCCACTTACAGGATTGCATCTGAGAAGGACATTAATAATTTTATTGGACTCTACTGAAATAAATAATCCTTTCTTTGGCGCAATTCATTGTAGTATAGTAATTAGTTATATAGGTTTCCGGTATAAAAATGTTGTGCGACGTATCTGTTATGATGTGGGGATGTGGGTGTGTACAAGTGAGTGCTTTTCTGTAATAGTTCAAAACATATTTTATTTGCTTACACTAGAAATACATGAAACATATTTATATAGATTTAAAACATACATATTACGAGTTCATCGACACAGTTCTATTCCTAGATTATATATAATATATATGCAACTTTTTTACATTACATCAGATGGCGAAGTCTAAATTATTGAAGTTTGGTTTCTTTAATGCTGGCTCACTGGCAACTAATCAGGACGAGTTCCTGATTGCTATGTCACAACACTCAGTGGATATCATGGCAATTAATGAGACATGGCTGAGACCTGGTGAGGAAGGCCGAGCGCCTAAGGTTCCAGGATATAGGTTGAAGCACGTGCCACGCCCTGCGACTATGCGCGGGGGGCGGGGCGGGGGCGTAGCTTTTTATATTAAGACGGGAGTAAGGGCGCGAGTACGACCACATTCAGAACATTCTGGTGTGGAACAGATGTGGTTAAACCTATCAATTAATGGTAAAAAGTTATTGATAGGCACTGCATATAGACCACCCTGGTTTGAACTGTCAAAATTTTTGGATGGGTTGACTGACAGTATAAGCGCATTGGCACCATATGATCATTTGGTGATGATGGGGGATTTTAATGTTAATTTATTGGACATTAGTGGTACAAAAACGAAGGATTTAATGGAATTCCTAAATTACACCGGTCTGATTCAAGTTGTTAAATCGCCCACCCATTTTGTGGGAGATAGTAGCACCCTGATAGATGTCATCTGTACTGATATAGGAGTACGTAATATATGGGTTAACCACAACTGTGACCTTGGCCATCACTCGTTCATTGTGTGTGATACAGTAGTTAAGAAAATAAAGAGCAAACCTAGGCTGGTTGCCTATCGACCTTTAAGGGATATTTTATATGACTACTTTGCAGCAGATTTGGAATCAATGCCTTGGAGGGAAATAGGCTCACTGCCAGATGTGGATAGCATGGTAGAGTGTTTCAACTTTCTTACTACCCAATTATTTGACTTGCATGCACCCATAAAAAGTAGGATAGTTAGAGACCGTCCCACACCCTGGTTAACTGACAATATTAAATTAATGTTTAAGTTAAGAGACAGGGCAAAAAAAAACTATAATAAGAACAAACAAGACACTAAAAAAACATATTATTTAGATTTAAAAAAACAAGCTTCTGCTGCTCTGATTCAGGAAAAGAAGGCATACTTTGACGGGCACATTAATAATCAGTTGAAAAACCCAAAAAAACTATGGAAAAACCTCAAGTCCGATGTTCTTTCAGAACATAGTGATGGCACGCTCCCCGGACAATTTAATGACCCAGATGAGATTAACCAGGCTTTTCTTAATGTGCCCGGTCAGTGCACTTTGTCCCCATCACAGCTGTTATATTTTGACACTAACAGATATGGGGATGCACATTTCAAACTGCAACTTGTTAATGAGGACGATGTTGAAAAAATTCTTAAGAGCTTGGGGTCGAATGCTAAGGGAACGGATGGCATGAGTCTCGATATGATTATACTCACGTTACCCACCACCCTCCAGGCCATCACCACTATAGTAAATAAGTCAATTGAAACAAACACTTTCCCTAACTTATGGAAATGTGCTATAGTTCATCCGTTACCAAAAATCAGCAATCCAATTACTTTTAAAGACCTACGCCCTGTAAGCATTTTGCCTTGTTTGTCTAAAGTTTTAGAGAGGGTAGTTTACAACCAAATGCTGGAGTATCTGGAAGCTAACAACATGCTCCCAGACCTTCAGTCTGGTTTTAGGAAAGGTCGTGGGACGGCCACAGCTCTTTCAGATGTAGTGGGAAATATCCTGGAAGCACGGGATAGAGGGGAGGGAACAATCCTTGCACTTCTTGATTTTTCACGGGCTTTCGATGCAATTAACACCACGCTGTTACTTTCCAAATTAGCCTATTATGGTTTTACTACGGAAACAGTAGAGTGGTTCGCTAGCTACATACAAAATAGGTTGCAGCTCGTGGAAATACAGAGGGACGATGGATCAACTTCGTCATCCTCTCCTCGTCAGGTGTCACGTGGTGTGCCCCAGGGATCAATTTTGGGGCCCCTTCTGTACATTATTTATAGTGCGGATATTGTTGAATCCTTCCATCATTGCAGATACCATATGTATGCAGATGACATTCAATTATACATTTCATTTAAGCCAGCGGATGCAAAACAGGCAGTGGATAAAATCAATGCAGATTTACAAAGAGTGGTAGAATGGTCAGATGCTAATTCACTAGTTTTAAATCCACTGAAGTCTAAATTCATGGTCTTGGGAAGTAGGAAAATGATCAGGGCTATACTGTCGGCCAACCCAGAAGTTTTTATCAAGGGGGATAAAATAGATAGGGTAGAGGACGTATGCAATCTGGGTCTGACTATGGACCCCGAGCTGAGATTTGAGAAGCACATCAGCAATGCCATGAGAAATTGTTTTTATAGGTTGAAACTTCTATATACAATAAGAGCCCATCTGAGTGTTGATCTGCGTAAACAACTAGTAGACAGCTTAATTTTATCAAGACTAAATTATTGTGACACGGTGTATGGACCATGCCTGTTAGCGAGAACTGAAAAGCTAATACAACGTATTCAAAATGCATGTGTACGGTTTTGTGTAAATATACCACATAGGAGTCATGTCACTCCTTATATCAATGACCATAACATCTTGAAAATGGCAGCAAGGAGAAAGTTGCATTTGGCTAGCTTACTGTTTGGAGTTGTCACTACACAGAAACCACACTACTTATTTGAGAAACTAAGTTGGAGACACAGTAAATATGAACCACGTTTCTCCACATACCCTCTTTGCACACCACATCACGGGACCGCAGCATTCAGGGGGAGTTTCAAACATGCCGCCACACACTGTTGGAATGACCTTCCTCCACCAATCAGAGTCCTGAAGTCAAAAAAACATTTTATAAACACTTTAAAAAAATATTTAATGCAAATACAAAAATCCACATAGCTGGTAATGCAAATCAGTTCACATTCAGCATTTTTGCTTACCTCTTGGGTCATGGACTGCAGGCAATGGACATTCCACAGTGCTGGTGGTCTTCGGTTGATTCCGCCCTATTCGGGCTCGGTCTTCTAACCCTCAAGGTTGATCCCATATTTGTGGAGGTGGTAGCTGTGTGTATTTGAAACTTTGAAGAGGTTGGGCATTTCGTTTGTCTCCACATGTCTCTTTCGAACTTTCGATGGCTGTTCCAATTCGACCTGCGATCCATTCGCCCGCCAACACCATGTCAGCACAGTTTATGCACCTCATCTCAAATCATGTACAGGGAATATAACAATCTGACCACTTAGTACAAAAAATTCGATGGATTGGATATGATCTGCGATCCAACACAGTTTGCTGTTGTAAAGCAAATATGCAAATGGCCGCCATCATACTATGGTGCAAATGATGGGATGGTGTATTGTCGACCATCTATGCAGGATGTTTTCTGCAATGGAAATAGAACTTGTGATAATTAGTATTACAGATTTATAGTTTATTTTAGCATTGTTTTGCGTAACATTTATTTGATTTGTCTATTTTCAGTTTTGTAATGTTGGTATCATGTGTTTTGTTGGTTTATTGGATTCATTTGACTAACAAACAAAAAAAACTAATTAACAAACAAATTTGTTGTTATTGTGAACATTCCTTTTAAAATTGAGCGATTATTATTCTCAGTACCTAATTATTATTTTTTTTGTGGTTTGATGTATATATTTAAGTAGAGTACTTACCTGCCTTGTGTTGTTTATTTGTGTGCACGCGGGGGGACGCCAAAATGCCACTCAACCGGTGGTTGCTGAAAACCAGCGCTGTGATTCTGGACTCGTCCAGAGTTGTGGCATATGCTGAGCAACGACCGATATTTGCTCGGGTGCGACGCACAACTTAAATGCATGTTTTCGATGTTATTTGTTTCTATTATACATTGTTTATTTTGTTTTTGTAACGTCAATGTCAACTTGTCAGTGCCGGGCATCGCGGTCGCACCATAGACAATGTACTTGTTTTTTCCACTCGACTATTGAACTGTGTTCTGTTTGTCTGTGGTGTGAACAAAGACGTGTCAGATGATGCCTGGTCTCGACATAGTCCTCTAGTAATAATAGGTTATTTGGTTTGTAGTTAGTTTTTAAGTTATTTCCTTTTAATTTTGTGTTTTGTGCGTCGCTTTCAGTGAAATAAACGTCTTTCTTTCTTTTCTTTCTTTCTTTCTTTCACCGTGATCAAAAAACCACTACTAGCAAACAAACGTATATATTTTTTTAAATTTTTTGTGGTTCTATGCGAGCCAGCCGCAAGGTTGAGGTGTTTCGAGACGCGTCCCGGCGCGAGCAAGCTAGCTAGAGTGTTTTCGGTATTTAGACAGGAAGAAACATGTGCACCGTGATCAAAAAACCACTACTAGCAAATAAACGTATATATATTTTTTTTAATTTTTTGAAGTTCTATGCAAGCCAGCCGCAAGGATGAGGTGTCTTGAGACGCGTCTCAGCATGGGCCAGCTAGCTAGATTATTTTCGGGATTTAGACTGGAAGAAAAATGTGCACCGTGATCATAAAACCACTACTAGCAAATAAACGTATACATTTTTTTATTTTTTTTGCGGTTCTATGCGAGCCAGCCGCACAGTTTAGGTGTCTGGAGACGCGTCTCGGTGCGAACCAGCTAGCGAGAGTGTTTCCGGAATTTAGACAGGAAGAAAAATGTGCACCGTGATCAAAAAACCACTACTAGCAAACAAACGTATATATTTTTTTAAATTTTTTGTGGTTCTATGCGAGCCAGCCGCAAGGTTGAGGTGTTTCGAGACGCGTCCCGGCGCGAGCAAGCTAGCTAGAGTGTTTTCGGTATTTAGACAGGAAGAAAAATGTGCACCGTGATCAAAAAACCACTACTTGCAAATAAACGTATACATTTTTTATTTTTTTTGCGGTTCTATGCGAGCCAGCCGCATAAATGAGGTATCTCGATACGCGTCCCGGCGCGATCAAGCTAGCTAGAGTGTTTTCGGTATTTAGACAGAAAGAAAAATGTGCACCGTGATCAAAAAACCACTACTAGCAAATAAACGTACATATTTTTTTAAATTTTTTGCGGTTCTATGCGAGCCAGCCGCACGGTTGAGGTGTCTGGAGACGCGTCTCAGCGCGAGCCAGCTAGCGAGAGTGTTTCCGGGATTTAGACAGAAAGAAAAATGTGCACCGTGATCAAAAAACCACTACTGGCAAATAAACGTACATATTTTTAAATTTTTTGCGGTTCTTTACAAGCCAGCCGCACGGTTAAGTCATCTGGACACGCGTCTCGGCGCGGGCCAGCTAGCTGGAGTTTTTTCGGGATTTAAACAGGAAGAAAAATGTGCACCGTGATCAAAAAACCACTACTAGCATACAAACGTATACATTTTTTGAATTTTATTGCGGTTTTGTGCGAGCCAGCCGCACGGTTGAGGTGTCTGGAGACGCGTCTCAGCGCGAGCCAGCTAGCGAGAGTGTTTCCGGGATTTAGACAGAAAGAAAAATGTGCACCGTGATCAAAAAACCACTACTGGCAAATAAACGTACATATTTTTAAATTTTTTGCGGTTCTTTACAAGCCAGCCGCACGGTTAAGTCATCTGGACACGCGTCTCGGCGCGGGCCAGCTAGCTGGAGTTTTTTCGGGATTTAAACAGGAAGAAAAATGTGCACCGTGATCAAAAAACCACTACTAGCAAACAAACTTATACATTTTTTTTAATTTTTTGCGGTTCTATGCGAGCCAGCCGCACGGTTGAGGTGTCTGGAGGCGCGTCTCGGCGCAAAACAGCTGGTTAGATTGTTTTCGGGATTTAGACAGGAAGAAAAATGTGCACCGTGATCAAAAAACCACTACTAGCAAACAAACTTATACATTTTTTTTAATTTTTTGCAGTTCTATGCGGGCCAGCCGCTCGGTTGACGTGTCTGGATACGCGTCTGGGCCTGGGCCAGCTAGCAAGAGTGTTTCCGGGATTTAGACAGAAAGAAAAATGAGCACCGTGATCAAAAAACCACTACTGGCAAATAAATGTACATATTTTTTTAAATTTTTTGCGGTTCTTTACAAGCCAGCCGCACGGTTGAGTCGTCTGGACACGCGTCTCGGCGCGGGCCAGCTAGCTGGAGTTTTTTCGGGATTTAGACAGGAAGAAAAATGTGCACCGTGATCAAAAAACCACTACTAGCAAACAAACGTATACATTTTTTATAAAAATTTGTGGTTTTATGCAAGCCAGCCGCACGATTGAGGTGTCAGGAGACGTGTCTCGGCGCGTGCCAGCTAGCTAGATTGTTTTCGGTATTTAGACAGGAAGAAAAATGTGCACCGTGATCAAAAAACCACTACTAGCAAATAAACGTATAAATTTTTTTAAATTTTTTTTTGGTTCTATGCGAGCCAGCCGCACGGTTGAGGTGTCTGGAGAGGCGTCTTAACGCGAGCCAGCTAGCTAGCGTATTTTCGGGATTTACACAGGAAGAAAAATGTGCACCGTGATCAAAAAACCACAACTAGCAAACAAACATACATTTTTTTAAATTTTTTGCGGTTCTATGCGAGCCAGACGCACGGTTGAGGTATCTCAAGACGCGTCTTGGCGCAAGCAAGCTAGCTAGAGTATTTTCGGGATTTACACAGGAAGAAAAATGTGCACCGTGATCATAAAACCAATACTAGCAAATAAACGTTTAAATTTTTTTAATTTTTTTTTTGGTTCTATGCGAGCCAGCCGCACGGTTGAGGTGACTGGAGAGGCGTCTTAACGCGAGCCAGCTAGCTAGCTTATTTTCGGGATTTAGACAGGAAGAAAAATGTGCACCGTGATCAAAAAACCACAACTAGCAAACATACTTATACATTTTTTTTAATTTTTTGCGGTTCTATGCGAGCCAGCAACACGGTTGAGGTGTCTGGAGGCGCGTCTCGGCGCAAAACAGCTGGTTAGATTGTTTTCGGGATTTAGACAGGAAGAAAAATGTGCTCCGTGATCAAAAAACCACTACTAGCAAACAAACTTATACATTTTTTTAAATTTTTTGCGGTTCTATGCGAGCCAGACGCACGGTTGATCAAAAAACCACTACTAGCAAATAAACGTTTACATTTTTTTTGAATTTTTTGAAGTTCTATGCGAGCCAGCCGCACGGTTGAGGTGTCTGGAGACGCGTCTCGGCGCGGGTCAGCTTGCTAGAGTATTTTCGGGATTTACACAGGAAGAAAAATGTGCACCGTGATCATAAAACCAATACTAGCAAATAAACGTACATATTTTTTTAAATTTTTTGCGGTACTATGATACCGGGTCAGCTAGCTAGAGTATTTTCGGGATTTACACAGGAAGAAAAATGTGCACCGTGATCATAAAACCAATACTAGCAAATAAACGTATAAATTTTTTTAATTTTTTTTTTGGTTTTATGCGAGCCAGCCGCACGGTTGAGGTGTCTGGAGAGGCGTCTTAACGCGAGCCAGCTAGCTAGCTTATTTTCGGGATTTAGACAGGAAGAAAAATGTGCTCCGTGATCAAAAAACCACTACTAGCAAACAAACTTATACATTTTTTTTTAATTTTTTGCAGTTCTATGCGGGCCAGCCGCTCGGTTGACGTGTCTGGAGGCGCTTCTCGGCGCAAAACAGCTGGTTAGATTGTTTTCGGGATTTAGACAGGAAGAAAAATGTGCTCCGTGATCAAAAAACCACTACTAGCAAACAAACTTATACATTTTTTTAAATTTTTTGCGGTTCTATGCGAGCCAGACGCACGGTTGAGGTATCTCAAGACGCGTCTTGGCGCGAGCAAGCTAGCTAGAGTATTTTCTGAATTTAGACAGGAAGAAAAATGTGCACCGTGATCAAAAAACCACTACTAGCAAACAAACTTATACATTTTTTTTTAATTTTTTGCAGTTCTATGCGGGCCAGCCGCTCGGTTGACGTGTCTAGAGACGCGACTGGTTCTGGGCCAGCTAGCGAGAGTGTTTCCGGGATTTAGACAGAAAGAAAAATGTGCACCGTGATCAAAAAACCACTACTGGCAAATAAACGTACATATTTTTAAATTTTTTGCGGTTCTATGCGAGCCAGCCGCACGGTTGAGGTGTCTGGAGGCGCGTCTCGGCGCAAAACAGCTGGTTAGATTGTTTTCGGGATTTAGACAGGAAGAAAAATGTGCACCGTGATCAAAAAACCACTACTAGCAAACAAACTTATACATTTTTTTTAATTTTTTGCAGTTCTATGCGGGCCAGCCGCTCGGTTGACGTGTCTGGATACGCGTCTGGGCCTGGGCCAGCTAGCAAGAGTGTTTCCGGGATTTAGACAGAAAGAAAAATGAGCACCGTGATCAAAAAACCACTACTGGCAAATAAATGTACATATTTTTTTAAATTTTTTGCGGTTCTTTACAAGCCAGCCGCACGGTTGAGTCGTCTGGACACGCGTCTCGGCGCGGGCCAGCTAGCTGGAGTTTTTTCGGGATTTAGACAGGAAGAAAAATGTGCACCGTGATCAAAAAACCACTACTAGCAAACAAACGTATACATTTTTTATAAAAATTTGTGGTTTTATGCAAGCCAGCCGCACGATTGAGGTGTCAGGAGACGTGTCTCGGCGCGTGCCAGCTAGCTAGATTGTTTTCGGTATTTAGACAGGAAGAAAAATGTGCACCGTGATCAAAAAACCACTACTAGCAAATAAACGTATAAATTTTTTTAAATTTTTTTTTGGTTCTATGCGAGCCAGCCGCACGGTTGAGGTGTCTGGAGAGGCGTCTTAACGCGAGCCAGCTAGCTAGCGTATTTTCGGGATTTACACAGGAAGAAAAATGTGCACCGTGATCAAAAAACCACAACTAGCAAACAAACATACATTTTTTTAAATTTTTTGCGGTTCTATGCGAGCCAGACGCACGGTTGAGGTATCTCAAGACGCGTCTTGGCGCAAGCAAGCTAGCTAGAGTATTTTCGGGATTTACACAGGAAGAAAAATGTGCACCGTGATCATAAAACCAATACTAGCAAATAAACGTATAAATTTTTTTAATTTTTTTTTTGGTTCTATGCGAGCCAGCCGCACGGTTGAGGTGACTGGAGAGGCGTCTTAACGCGAGCCAGCTAGCTAGCTTATTTTCGGGATTTAGACAGGAAGAAAAATGTGCACCGTGATCAAAAAACCACAACTAGCAAACATACTTATACATTTTTTTTAATTTTTTGCGGTTCTATGCGAGCCAGCAACACGGTTGAGGTGTCTGGAGGCGCGTCTCGGCGCAAAACAGCTGGTTAGATTGTTTTCGGGATTTAGACAGGAAGAAAAATGTGCACCGTGATCAAAAAACCACTACTAGCAAACAAACTTATACATTTTTTTTAATTTTTTGCAGTTCTATGCGGGCCAGCCGCTCGGTTGACGTGTCTGGATACGCGTCTGGGCCTGGGCCAGCTAGCAAGAGTGTTTCCGGGATTTAGACAGAAAGAAAAATGAGCACCGTGATCAAAAAACCACTACTGGCAAATAAATGTACATATTTTTTTAAATTTTTTGCGGTTCTTTACAAGCCAGCCGCACGGTTGAGTCGTCTGGACACGCGTCTCGGCGCGGGCCAGCTAGCTGGAGTTTTTTCGGGATTTAGACAGGAAGAAAAATGTGCACCGTGATCAAAAAACCACTACTAGCAAACAAACGTATATATTTTTTATAAAAATTTGTGGTTTTATGCAAGCCAGCCGCACGATTGAGGTGTCAGGAGACGTGTCTCGGCGCGTGCCAGCTAGCTAGATTGTTTTCGGTATTTAGACAGGAAGAAAAATGTGCACCGTGATCAAAAAACCACTACTGGCAAATAAACGTACATATTTTTTTAAATTTTTTGCGGTTCTTTACGAGCCAGCCGCACGGTTGAGTCGTCCGGACACGCGTCTCGGCGCGGGCCAGCTAGCTGGAGTTTTTTCGGGATTTAGACAGGAAGAAAAATGTGCACCGTGATCAAAAAACCACTACTAGCAAACAAACGTATATATTTTTTATAAAAATTTGTGGTTTTATGCAAGCCAGCCGCACGATTGAGGTGTCAGGAGACGTGTCTCGGCGCGTGCCAGCTAGCTAGATTGTTTTCAGTATTTAGACAGGAAGAAAAATGTGCACCGTGATCAAAAAACCACTACTAGCAAATAAACGTATATATTTTTTTACATTTTTTGCGGTTTTATGCAAGCCAGCCGCACGGTTGAGGTGTCTGAAGACGCGTCTCGGCGCGGGCCAGCTAGCTAGGTTTTTTTCTGGATTTAGGCAGAAAGAAAAATGTGCACCGTGATCAAAAAACCACTACTAGCAAATAAACGTATACATTTTTTTAAATTTTTTGCGGTTTATGCGAGCCAGCCGCTCGCTTGAGGTGTCTGGAGACGCGTCTTGGCGCAGAACAGCTGGTTAGATTGTTTTCGGGATTTAGACAGGAAGAAAAATGTGCACCGTGATCAAAAAACCACTACTAGCAAACAAACTTATACATTTTTTTAAATTTTTTGCGGTTCTATGCGAGCCAGCCGCACGGATGAGGTGTCTGGAGACGCGTCTCGGCACGGGCCAGCTAGCTTGATTATTTTCGGGATTTAGACAGGAAGAAAAATGTGCACCGTGATCATAAAACCACTACTAGCAAATAAACGTACATATTTTTTTAAATTTTTTGCGGTACTATGATACCGGGTCAGCTAGCTAGAGTATTTTCGGGATTTACACAGGAAGAAAAATGTGCACCGTGATCATAAAACCAATACTAGCAAATAAACGTACAAATTTTTTTAATTTTTTTTTTGGTTCTATGCGAGCCAGCCGCACGGTTGAGGTGTCTGGAGAGGCGTCTTAACGCGAGCCAGCTAGCTAGCTTATTTTCGGGATTTAGACAGGAAGAAAAATGTGCTCCGTGATCAAAAAACCACTACTAGCAAACAAACTTATACATTTTTTTAAATTTTTTGCGGTTCTATGCGAGCCAGACGCACGGTTGAGGTATCTCAAGACGCGTCTTGGCGCGAGCAAGCTAGCTAGAGTATTTTCTGGATTTAGACAGGAAGAAAAATGTGCACCGTGATCAAAAAACCACTACTAGCAAACAAACTTATACATTTTTTTTTAATTTTTTGCAGTTCTATGCGGGCCAGCCGCTCGGTTGACGTGTCTGGAGGCGCTTCTCGGCGCAAAACAGCTGGTTAGATTGTTTTCGGGATTTAGACAGGAAGAAAAATGTGCTCCGTGATCAAAAAACCACTACTAGCAAACAAACTTATACATTTTTTTAAATTTTTTGCGGTTCTATGCGAGCCAGCCGCACGGTTGAGGTGTCTGGAGGCGCGTCTCGGCGCAAAACAGCTGGTTAGATTGTTTTCGGGATTTAGACAGGAAGAAAAATGTGCACCGTGATCAAAAAACCACTACTAGCAAACAAACTTATACATTTTTTTTAATTTTTTGCAGTTCTATGCGGGCCAGCCGCTCGGTTGACGTGTCTGGATACGCGTCTGGGCCTGGGCCAGCTAGCAAGAGTGTTTCCGGGATTTAGACAGAAAGAAAAATGAGCACCGTGATCAAAAAACCACTACTGGCAAATAAATGTACATATTTTTTTAAATTTTTTGCGGTTCTTTACAAGCCAGCCGCACGGTTGAGTCGTCTGGACACGCGTCTCGGCGCGGGCCAGCTAGCAAGAGTGTTTCCGGGATTTAGACAGAAAGAAAAATGAGCACCGTGATCAAAAAACCACTACTGGCAAATAAATGTACATATTTTTTTAAATTTTTTGCGGTTCTTTACAAGCCAGCCGCACGGTTGAGTCGTCTGGACACGCGTCTCGGCGCGAGCCAGCTAGCTGGAGTTTTTTCGGGATTTAGACAGGAAGAAAAATGTGCACCGTGATCAAAAAACCACTACTAGCAAACAAACGTATATATTTTTTATAAAAATTTGTGGTTTTATGCAAGCCAGCCGCACGATTGAGGTGTCAGGAGACGTGTCTCGGCGCGTGCCAGCTAGCTAGATTGTTTTCGGTATTTAGACAGGAAGAAAAATGTGCACCGTGATCAAAAAACCACTACTGGCAAATAAACGTACATATTTTTTTAAATTTTTTGCGGTTCTTTACGAGCCAGCCGCACGGTTGAGTCGTCCGGACACGCGTCTCGGCGCGGGCCAGCTAGCTGGAGTTTTTTCGGGATTTAGACAGGAAGAAAAATGTGCACCGTGATCAAAAAACCACTACTAGCAAACAAACGTATATATTTTTTATAAAAATTTGTGGTTTTATGCAAGCCAGCCGCACGACTGAGGTGTCAGGAGACGTGTCTCGGCGGGTGCCAGCTAGCTAGATTGTTTTCAGTATTTAGACAGGAAGAAAAATGTGCACCGTGATCAAAAAACCACTACTAGCAAATAAACGTATATATTTTTTTACATTTTTTGCGGTTTTATGCAAGCCAGCCGCACGGTTGAGGTGCCTGAAGACGCGTCTCGGCGCAAGCCAGCTAGCTAGGTTTTTTTCTGGATTTAGGCAGAAAGAAAAATGTGCACCGTGATCAAAAAACCACTACTAGCAAATAAACGTATACATTTTTTTAAATTTTTTGCGGTTTATGCGAGCCAGCCGCTCGCTTGAGGTGTCTGGAGACGCGTCTTGGCGCAAAACAGCTGGTTAGATTGTTTTCGGGATTTAGACAGGAAGAAAAATGTGCACCGTGATCAAAAAACCACTACTAGCAAACAAACTTATACATTTTTTTAAATTTTTTGCGGTTCTATGCGAGCCAGCCGCACGGATGAGGTGTCTGGAGACGCGTCTCGGCACGGGCCAGCTAGCTTGATTATTTTCGGGATTTAGACAGGAAGAAAAATGTGCACCGTGATCATAAAACCACTACTAGCAAAAAAACGTATACATTTTTATATTTTTTTTTGCGGTTCTATGCGAGCCAGCCGCACGGCTGAGTGGTCTGGAGACGCGTCTCGGTGCGAACCAGCTAGCGAGAGTGTTTGCGGAATTTAGACGGGAAGAAAAATGTGCACCGTGATCAAAAAACCACTACTAGCAAACAAACGTATATATTTTTTTAAAAAAATTGTAGTTCTGTGCAAGCCAGCCGCACGATTGAGGTGTCAGGAGACGCGTCTCGGTGCGTGCCAGCTAGCTAGATTGTTTCCGGGATTAAGACAGGAAGAAAAATGTGCACCGTGATCAAAAAACCACTACTAGCATACAAACGTATAAATTTTTTTAAATTTTTTGCGGTTCTATCCGAGCCAGCCGCAAGGTTGAGATGTCAGGAGACGTGTCTTGGCGCGTGCCAGCTAGCTAGATTGTTTCCGGGATTTAGACAGGAAGAAAAATGTGCACCGTGATCAAAAAACCACTACTAGCATACAAACCTATACATTTTTTTAAATTTTTTGCGGTTCTATGCCAGCCAGCCGCAAGGTTGAGGTGTCTGGAGACGCGTCCCGGCACGGGCCAGCTAGCTTGATTATTTTCGGGATTTAGACAGGAAGAAAAATGTGCACCGTGATCATAAAACCACTACTAGCAAAAAAACGTATACATTTTTATATTTTTTTTTGCGGTTCTATGCGAGCCAGCCGCACGGCTGAGTGGTCTGGAGACGCGTCTCGGTGCGAACCAGCTAGCGAGAGTGTTTGCGGAATTTAGACGGGAAGAAAAATGTGCACCGTGATCAAAAAACCACTACTAGCAAACAAACGTATATATTTTTTTAAAAAAATTGTAGTTCTGTGCAAGCCAGCCGCACGATTGAGGTGTCAGGAGACGCGTCTCGGCGCGTGCCAGCTAGCTAGATTGTTTCCGGGATTAAGACAGGAAGAAAAATGTGCACCGTGATCAAAAAACCACTACTAGCATACAAACGTATAAATTTTTTTAAATTTTTTGCGGTTCTATCCGAGCCAGCCGCAAGGTTGAGATGTCAGGAGACGTGTCTTGGCGCGTGCCAGCTAGCTAGATTGTTTCCGGGATTTAGACAGGAAGAAAAATGTGCACCGTGATCAAAAAACCACTACTAGCATACAAACCTATACATTTTTTTAAATTTTTTGCGGTTCTATGCCAGCCAGCCGCAAGGTTGAGGTGTCTGGAGACGCGTCCCGGCGCGAGCCAGCTAGCTAGATTGTTTTCGGTATTTAGACAGGAAGAAAAATGTGCACCGTGATCAAAAAACCACTACTGGCAAATAAACGTACATATTTTTTTAAATTTTTTGCGGTTCTATGCGAGCCAGCCGCACGGTTGAGTCATCTGGACACGCGTCTCGGCGCGGGCCAGCTAGCTGGAGTTTTTTCGGGATTTAGACAGGAAGAAAAATGTGCACCGTGATCAAAAAACCACTACTAGCAAATAAACGTATACATTTTTTTAAATTTTTTGCGGTTTATGCGAGCCAGCCGCACGGTTGAGGTGTCTGGAGGCGCGTCTCGGCGCAAAACAGCTGGTTAGATTGTTTTCGGGATTTAGACAGGAAGAAAAATGTGCACCGTGATCAAAAAACCACTACTAGCAAACAAACTTATACATTTTTTTTAATTTTTTGCAGTTCTATGCGGGCCAGCCGCTCGGTTGACGTGTCTGGATACGCGTCTGGGCCTGGGCCAGCTAGCAAGAGTGTTTCCGGGATTTAGACAGAAAGAAAAATGAGCACCGTGATCAAAAAACCACTACTGGCAAATAAATGTACATATTTTTTTAAATTTTTTGCGGTTCTTTACAAGCCAGCCGCACGGTTGAGTCGTCTGGACATGCGTCTCGGCGCGAGCCAGCTAGCTGGAGTTTTTTCGGGATTTAGACAGGAAGAAAAATGTGCACCGTGATCAAAAAACCACTACTAGCAAACAAACGTATATATTTTTTATAAAAATTTGTGGTTTTATGCAAGCCAGCCGCACGATTGAGGTGTCAGGAGACGTGTCTCGGCGCGTTCCAGCTAGCTAGATTGTTTTCGGTATTTAGACAGGAAGAAAAATGTGCACCGTGATCAAAAAACCACTACTGGCAAATAAACGTACATATTTTTTTAAATTTTTTGCGGTTCTTTACGAGCCAGCCGCAAGGTTGAGTCGTCCGGACACGCGTCTCGGCGCGGGCCAGCTAGCTGGAGTTTTTTCGGGATTTAGACAGGAAGAAAAATGTGCACCGTGATCAAAAAACCACTACTAGCAAACAAACGTATATATTTTTTATAAAAATTTGTGGTTTTATGCAAGCCAGCCGCACGATTGAGGTGTCAGGAGACGTGTCTCGGCGCGTGCCAGCTAGCTAGATTGTTTTCAGTATTTAGACAGGAAGAAAAATGTGCACCGTGATCAAAAAACCACTACTAGCAAATAAACGTATATATTTTTTTACATTTTTTGCGGTTTTATGCAAGCCAGCCGCACGGTTGAGGTGTCTGAAGACGCCTCTCGGCGCGGGCCAGCTAGCTAGGTTTTTTTCTGGATTTAGGCAGAAAGAAAAATGTGCACCGTGATCAAAAAACCACTACTAGCAAATAAACGTATACATTTTTTTAAATTTTTTGCGGTTTATGCGAGCCAGCCGCTCGCTTGAGGTGTCTGGAGACGCGTCTTGGCGCAAAACAGCTGGTTAGATTGTTTTCGGGATTTAGACAGGAAGAAAAATGTGCACCGTGATCAAAAAACCACTACTAGCAAACAAACTTATACATTTTTTTAAATTTTTTGCGGTTCTATGCGAGCCAGCCGCACGGATGAGGTGTCTGGAGACGCGTCTCGGCACGGGCCAGCTAGCTTGATTATTTTCGGGATTTAGACAGGAAGAAAAATGTGCACCGTGATCATAAAACCACTACTAGCAAAAAAACGTATACATTTTTATATTTTTTTTTTGCGGTTCTATGCGAGCCAGCCGCACGGCTGAGTGGTCTGGAGACGCGTCTCGGTGCGAACCAGCTAGCGAGAGTGTTTGCGGAATTTAGACGGGAAGAAAAATGTGCACCGTGATCAAAAAACCACTACTAGCAAACAAACGTATATATTTTTTTAAAAAAATTGTAGTTCTGTGCAAGCCAGCCGCACGATTGAGGTGTCAGGAGACGCGTCTCGGCGCGTGCCAGCTAGCTAGATTGTTTCCGGGATTAAGACAGGAAGAAAAATGTGCACCGTGATCAAAAAACCACTACTAGCATACAAACGTATAATTTTTTTTAAATTTTTTGCGGTTCTATCCGAGCCAGCCGCAAGGTTGAGATGTCAGGAGACGTGTCTTGGCGCGTGCCAGCTAGCTAGATTGTTTCCGGGATTTAGACAGGAAGAAAAATGTGCACCGTGATCAAAAAACCACTACTAGCATACAAACCTATACATTTTTTTAAATTTTTTGCGGTTCTATGCCAGCCAGCCGCAAGGTTGAGGTGTCTGGAGACGCGTCCCGGCGCGAGCCAGCTAGCTAGATTGTTTTCGGTATTTAGACAGGAAGAAAAATGTGCACCGTGATCAAAAAACCACTACTGGCAAATAAACGTACATATTTTTTTAAATTTTTTGCGGTTCTATGCGAGCCAGCCGCACGGTTGAGTCATCTGGACACGCGTCTCGGCGCGGGCCAGCTAGCTGGAGTTTTTTCGGGATTTAGACAGGAAGAAAAATGTGCACCGTGATCAAAAAACCACTACTAGCAAATAAACGTATACATTATATTAAATTTTTGCGGTTCTATGCGAGCCAGCCGCACGGTTTAGGTGTCTGGAGACGCGTCTCGGCAAGGGCCAGCTAGTTAGAGTGTTTTCGGTATTTAGACAGGAAGAAAAATGTGCACCGTGATCAAAAAACCACTACTAGCAAATAAACGTATACATTATATTAAATTTTTGCGGTTCTGTGCAAGCCAGCCGCTCGCTTGAGGTGTCTGGAGACGCGTCTTGGCGCAAAACAGCTGGTTAGATTGTTTTCGGGATTTAGACAGGAAGAAAAATGTGCACCGTGATCAAAAAACCACTACTAGCAAACAAACTTATACATTTTTTTAAATTTTTTGCGGTTCTATGCGAGCCAGCCGCACGGATGAGGTGTCTGGAGACGCGTCTCGGCACGGGCCAGCTAGCTTGATTATTTTCGGGATTTAGACAGGAAGAAAAATGTGCACCGTGATCATAAAACCACTACTAGCAAAAAAACGTATACATTTTTATATTTTTTTTTGCGGTTCTATGCGAGCCAGCCGCACGGCTGAGTGGTCTGGAGACGCGTCTCGGTGCGAACCAGCTAGCGAGAGTGTTTGCGGAATTTAGACGGGAAGAAAAATGTGCACCGTGATCAAAAAACCACTACTAGCAAACAAACGTATATATTTTTTAAAAAAAATTGTAGTTCTGTGCAAGCCAGCCGCACGATTGAGGTGTCAGGAGACGCGTCTCGGCGCGTGCCAGCTAGCTAGATTGTTTCCGGGATTAAGACAGGAAGAAAAATGTGCACCGTGATCAAAAAACCACTACTAGCATACAAACGTATAAATTTTTTTAAATTTTTTGCGGTTCTATCCGAGCCAGCCGCAAGGTTGAGATGTCAGGAGACGTGTCTTGGCGCGTGCCAGCTAGCTAAATTGTTTCCGGGATTTAGACAGGAAGAAAAATGTGCACCGTGATCAAAAAACCACTACTAGCATACAAACCTATATATTTTTTTTAATTTTTTGCGGTTCTATGCGAGCCAGCCGCAAGGTTGAGGTGTCTGGAGACGCGTCCCGGCGCGAGCCAGCTAGCTAGATTGTTTTCGGTATTTAGACAGGAAGAAAAATGTGCACCGTGATCAAAAAACCACTACTAGCAAATAAACGTACATATTTTTTTAAATTTTTTGCGGTTCTATGCGAGCCAGCCGCACGGTTGAGTCATCTGGACACGCGTCTCGGCGCGGGCCAGCTAGCTGGAGTTTTTTCGGGATTTAGACAGGAAGAAAAATGTGCACCGTGATCAAAAAACCACTATTAGCAAATAAACGTATACATTATATTAAATTTTTGCGGTTCTATGCGAGCCAGCCGCACGGTTTAGGTGTCTGGAGACGCGTCTCGGCAAGGGCCAGCTAGTTAGAGTGTTTTCGGTATTTAGACAGGAAGAAAAATGTGCACCGTGATCAAAAAACCACTATTAGCAAATAAACGTATACATTATATTAAATTTTTGCGGTTCTGTGCAAGCCAGCCGCACGTTTGAGGTGTCTGGAGACGCGTCTCGGCGCGGGCCAGCTAGCTAGTTTTTTTTCTGGATTTAGACAGAAAGAAAAATGTGCACCGTGATCAAAAAACCACTACTAGCAAATAAACGTATACATTTTTTTAAATTTTTTGCGGTTCTATGCAAGCCAGCTGCTCGCTTGAGGTGTCTGGAGACGCGTCTCGGCGCAAAACAGCTGGTTAGATTGTTTTCGGGATTTAGACAGGAAGAAAAATGTGCACCGTGATCAAAAAACCACTACTAGCAAACAAACTTATACATTTTTTTAAATTTTTTGCGGTTCTATGCGAGCCAGCCGCACGGATGAGGTGTCTGGAGACGCGTCTTAACACGGACCAGCTAGCTAGATTATTTTCGGGATTTAGACAGGAAGAAAAATGTGCACCGTGATCAAAAAACCACTACTAGCATACAAACGTATATATTTTTTTAAATTTTTTGCGGTTCTATGCGAGCCAGCCGCAAGATTGAGGTGTCTGGAGACGCGTCCCGGCGCGAGCCAGCTAGCTAGATTGTTTTCGGTATTTAGACAGGAAGAAAAATGTGCACCGTGATCAAAAAACCACTACTAGCAAATAAACGTACATATTTTTTTAAATTTTTTGCGGTTCTATGCGAGCCAGCCGCACGGTTGAGTCATCTGGACACGCGTCTCGGCGCGGGCCAGCTAGCTGGAGTTTTTTCGGGATTTAGACAGGAAGAAAAATGTGCACCGTGATCAAAAAACCACTATTAGCAAATAAACGTATACATTATATTAAATTTTTGCGGTTCTATGCGAGCCAGCCGCACGGTTTAGGTGTCTGGAGACGCGTCTCGGCAAGGGCCAGCTAGTTAGAGTGTTTTCGGTATTTAGACAGGAAGAAAAATGTGCACCGTGATCAAAAAACCACTACTAGCAAATAAACGTATACATTATATTAAATTTTTGCGGTTCTGTGCAAGCCAGCCGCACGTTTGAGGTGTCTGGAGACGCGTCTCGGCGCGGGCCAGCTAGCTAGTTTTTTTTCTGGATTTAGACAGAAAGAAAAATGTGCACCGTGATCAAAAAACCACTACTAGCAAATAAACGTATACATTTTTATAAATTTTTTGCGGTTCTATGCAAGCCAGCTGCTCGTTTGAGGTGTCTGGAGACGCGTCTCGGCGCAAAACAGCTGGTTAGATTGTTTTCGGGATTTAGACAGGAAGAAAAATGTGCACCGTGATCAAAAAACCACTACTAGCAAACAAACTTATACATTTTTTTAAATTTTTTGCGGTTCTATGCGAGCCAGCCGCACGGATGAGGTGTCTGGAGACGCGTCTTAACACGGACCAGCTAGCTAGATTATTTTCGGGATTTAGACAGGAAGAAAAATGTGCACCGTGATCAAAAAACCACTACTAGCAAACAAACGTATATATTTTTTAAAAAATTTTGTGGTTCTATGCGAGCCAGCCGCACGATTGAGGTGTCAGGAGACGTGTCTCGGCGCGTGCCAGCTGGCGAGATTGTTTCCGGGATTTAGACAGGAAGAAAAATGTGCACCGTGATCAAAAAACCACTACTAGCATACAAACGTATATATTTTTTTAAATTTTTTGCGGTTCTATGCGAGCCAGCCGCAAGGTTGAGGTGTCTGGAGACGCGTCCTAGCGCGAGCCAGCTAGCTAGATTATTTTCGGTATTTAGACAGGAAGAAAAATGTGCACCGTGATCAAAAAACCACTACTAGCAAATAAACGTACATATTTTTTTAAATTTTTTGCGGTTCTATGCGAGCCAGCCGCACGGTTGAGTCGTCTGGACACGCGTCTCGGCGCGGGCCAGCTAGCTGGCGTTTTTTCAGAATTTAGACAGGAAGAAAAATGTGCACCGTGATCATAAACCCACTACTAGCAAATAAACGTATACATTATATTAAATTTTTGCGGTTCTTTGCAAGCCAGCCGCACGGTTTATGTGTCTGGAGACGCGTCTCGGCGCGGACCAGCTAGCTAGTTTTTTTTCTGGATTTAGACAGAAAGAAAAATGTGCACCGTGATCAAAAAACCACTACTAGCAAATAAACGTATAAATTTTTTTAAATTTTTTGCGGTTCTATGCGAGCCAGCCGCTCGCTTGAGGTGTCTGGAGACGCGTCTCGGCGCAAAACAGCTGGTTAGATTGTTTACGGGATTTAGACAGGAAGAAAAATGTGCACCGTGATCAAAAAACCACTACTAGCAAATAAACGTATATATTTTTTTACATTTTTTGCGGTTTTATGCAAGCCAGCCGCACGGTTGAGGTGTCTGGAGACGCGTCTCGGCGCGGGCCAGCTAGCTAGTTCTTTTTCTGGATTTAGACAGAAAGAAAAATGTGCACCGTGATCAAAAAACCACTACTAGCAAATAAACGTATAATTTTTTTTTCTTTTTTTGCGGTTCTATGCAAGCCAGCCGCACAGTTCAGGTGTCTGGAGACGCGTCTTGGCGCGGGCCAGCTAGCTAGAGTATTTTCTGGATTCAGACAGGAAGAAAAATGTGCACCGTGATCAAAAAACCACTACTGGCAAAAAAACGTTTACATTTTTCTTTTTTTTTTTGCGGTTCTATGCGAGCCAGCCGCACATTTGAGTGGTCTGGAGACGCGTCTTGGTGCGAACCAGCTAGTGAGAGTGTTTCCGGAATTTAGACAGGAAGAAAAATGTGCACCGTGATCAAAAAACCACTGCTAGCAAACAAACGTATATATTTTTTAAAAAATTTGCGGTTCTATGAAAGCCAGCCGCACAGTTCAGAAGTCTGGAGATGCGTCTTGGTGCAAGCCAGCTAGCTAGAGTATTTTCTGGATTTAGACAGGAAGAAAAATGTGCACCGTGATCAAAAAACCACTACTAGCAAATAAACGTATATATTTTTTTACATTTTTTGCGGTTCTATGCAAGCCAGCCGCACGGTTGAGGTGTCTGGAGACGCGTCTCGGCGCGGGCCAGCTAGCTGGCGTTTTTTCAGAATTTAGACAGGAAGAAAAATGTGCACCGTGGTCATAAACCCACTACTAGCAAATAAACGTATACATTATATTAAATTTTTGCGGTTCTTTGCAAGCCAGCCGCACGGTTTATGTGTCTGGAGACGCGTCTCGGCGCGGACCAGCTAGCTAGTTTTTTTTCTGGATTTAGACAGAAAGAAAAATGTGCACCGTGATCAAAAAACCACTACTAGCAAATAAACGTATAATTTTTTTTAAATTTTTTGCGGTTCTATGCGAGCCAGCCGCTCGCTTGAGGTGTCTGGAGACGCGTCTCGGCGCAAAACAGCTGGTTAGATTGTTTACGGGATTTAGACAGGAAGAAAAATGTGCACCGTGATCAAAAAACCACTACTAGCAAATAAACGTATATATTTTTTTACATTTTTTGCGGTTTTATGCAAGCCAGCCGCACGGTTGAGGTGTCTGGAGACGCGTCTCGGCGCGGGCCAGCTAGCTAAATTTTTTTCTGGATTTAGACAGAAAGAAAAATGTGCACCGTGATCAAAAAACCACTACTAGCAAATAAACGTATAATTTTTTTTTCTTTTTTTGCGGTTCTATGCAAGCCAGCCGCACAGTTCAGGTGTCTGGAGACGCGTCTTGGCGCGGGCCAGCTAGCTAGAGTATTTTCTGGATTCAGACAGGAAGAAAAATGTGCACCGTGATCAAAAAACCACTACTAGCAAAAAAACGTTTACATTTTTCTTTTTTTTTTTGCGGTTCTATGCGAGCCAGCCGCACATTTCAGTGGTCTGGAGACGCGTCTTGGTGCGAACCAGCTAGCGAGAGTGTTTCCGGAATTTAGACAGGAAGAAAAATGTGCACCGTGATCAAAAAACCACTGCTAGCAAACAAACGTATATATTTTTTAAAAAATTTGCGGTTCTATGCAAGCCAGCCGCACAGTTCAGAAGTCTGGAGATGCGTCTTGGTGCAGGCCAGCTAGCTAGAGTATTTTCTGGATTTAGACAGGAAGAAAAATGTGCACCGTGATCAAAAAACCACTACTAGCAAATAAACGTATATATTTTTTTACATTTTTTGCGGTTCTATGCAAGCCAGCCGCACGGTTGAGGTGGCTGGAGACGCGTCTCGGCGCGGGCCAGCTAGCTAGTTTTTTTTCTGGATTTAGACAGAAAGAAAAATGTGCACCGTGATCAAAAAACCACTACTAGCAAATAAACGTATAATTTTTTTTAAATTTTTTGCGGTTCTATGCAAGCCAGCCGCTCGCTTGAGGTGTCTGGAGACGCGTCTCGGCGCAAAACAGCTGGTTAGATTGTTTACGGGATTTAGACAGGAAGAAAAATGTGCACCGTGATCAAAAAACCACTACTAGCAAATAAACGTATATATTTTTTTACATTTTTTGCGGTTTTATGCAAGCCAGCCGCACGGTTGAGGTGTCTGGAGACGCGTCTCGGCGCGGGCCAGCTAGCTAGTTTTTTTTCTGGATTTAGACAGAAAGAAAAATGTGCACCGTGATCAAAAAACCACTACTAGCAAATAAACGTATAATTTTTTTTTCTTTTTTTGCGGTTCTATGCAAGCCAGCCGCACAGTTCAGGTGTCTGGAGACGCGTCTTGGCGCGGGCCAGCTAGCTAGAATATTTTCTGGATTCAGACAGGAAGAAAAATGTGCACCGTGATCAAAAAACCACTACTAGCAAAAAAACGTTTACATTTTTCTTTTTTTTTTTTGCGGTTCTATGCGAGCCAGCCGCACATTTGAGTGGTCTGGAGACGCGTCTTGGTGCGAACCAGCTAGCGAGAGTGTTTCCGGAATTTAGACAGGAAGAAAAATGTGCACCGTGATCAAAAAACCACTGCTAGCAAACAAACGTATATATTTTTTAAAAAATTTGCGGTTCTATGCAAGCCAGCCGCACAGTTCAAAAGTCTGGAGATGCGTCTTGGTGCAGGCCAGCTAGCTAGAGTATTTTCTGGATTTAGACAGGAAGAAAAATGTGCACCGTGATCAAAAAACCACTACTAGCAAATAAACGTATACATTTTTTTAAATTCTTTTGCGGTTCTATGCGAGCCAGCCGCACGGATGAGGTATCTCGAGACGCGTCTTGGCGCGTGCCAGCTAGGTAGATTGTTTTCATGATTTAGACAGGAAGAAAAATGTGCACCGTGATCAAAAAACCACTACTAGCATACAAACGTATACATTATATTAAATTTTTGCGGTTCTATGCGAGCCAGCCGCACGGTTTAGGTGTCTGGAGACGCGTCTCGGCAAGGACCAGCTAGTTAGAGTGTTTTTGGTATTTAGACAGGAAGAAAAATGTGCACCGTGATCAAAAAACCACTACCAGCAAATAAACGTATACATTTTTTTAAATTTTTTGCGGTTTATGCGAGCCAGCCGCTCGCTTGAGGTGTCTGGAGACGCGTCTCGGCGCAAAACAGCTGGTTAGATTGTTTTCGGGATTTAGACAGGAAGAAAAATGTGCACCGTGATCAAAAAACCACTACTAGCAAATAAACGTATACATTATATTAAATTTATGCGGTTCTATGCGAGCCAGCCGCACGGTTTAGGTGTCTGGAGACGCATCTTGGCAAGGGCCAGCTAGTTAGAGTGTTTTCGGTATTTAGATAGGAAGAAACATGTGCACCGTGATCAAAAAACCACTACTAGCAAATAAACGTATATATATTTTTTTAATTTTTTGAAGTTCTATGCAAGCCAGCCGCACGGATGAGGTGTCTTGAGACGCGTCTCAGCATGGGCCAGCTAGCTAGATTATTTTCGGGATTTAGACTGGAAGAAAAATGTGCACCGTGATCATAAAACCACTACTAGCAAATAAACGTATACATTTTTTTATTTTTTTGCGGTTCTATGCGAGCCAGCCGCACACTTTAGGTGTCTGGAGACGCGTCTCGGTGCGAACCAGCTAGCGAGAGTGTTTCCGGAATTTAGACAGGAAGAAAAATGTGCACCGTGATCAAAAAACCACTACTAGCAAATAAACGTATATATATTTTTTTAATTTTTTGAAGTTCTATGCAAGCCAGCCGCAAGGATGAGGTGTCTTGAGACGCGTCTCAGCATGGGCCAGCTAGCTAGATTATTTTCGGGATTTAGACTGGAAGAAAAATGTGCACCGTGATCATAAAACCACTACTAGCAAATAAACGTATACATTTTTTTATTTTTTTTGCGGTTTTATGCGAGCCAGCCGCACAGTTTAGGTGTCTGGAGACGCGTCTCGGTGCGAACCAGCTAGCGAGAGTGTTTCCGGAATTTAGACAGGAAGAAAAATGTGCACCGTGATCAAAAAACCACTACTAGCAAACAAACGTATATATTTTTTTAAATTTTTTGTGGTTCTATGCGAGCCAGCCGCAAGGTTGAGGTGTTTCGAGACGCGTCCCGGCGCGAGCAAGCTAGCTAGAGTGTTTTCGGTATTTAGACAGGAAGAAAAATGTGCACCGTGATCAAAAAACCACTACTTGCAAATAAACGTATACATTTTTTATTTTTTTTGCGGTTCTGTGCGAGCCAGCCGCACGGATGAGGTATCTCGAGACGCGTCTTGGCGCGTGCAAGCTAGATAGATTGTTTTCGCGATTTAGACAGGAAGAAAAATGTGCACCGTGATCAAAAAACCACTACTAGCATACAAACGTATACATTTTTTTAACTTTTTTGCGGTTCTATGCGAGCCAGCCGCACGGTTGAGGTGTCTGGAGACGCGCCTCAGCGCGAGCCAGCTAGCGAGAGTGTTTCCGGGATTTAGACAGGAAGAAAAATGTGCATC
Organism: Lacanobia wlatinum; assembly: GCA_947578705.1. NCBI lineage: Eukaryota > Metazoa > Arthropoda > Insecta > Lepidoptera > Noctuidae > Lacanobia > Lacanobia wlatinum. The sequence goes on along the minus strand of OX388022.1, from coordinate 2,089,638 downwards.
GTGATCAAAAAACCAATACTAGCAAATAAACGTATACATTTTTTTAAATTTTTTGCGGTTCTATGCGAGCCAGCCGCAAGGTTGAGGTGTTTGGAGACGTGTCCCGGCGCGAGCAAGCTAGCTAGAGTGTTTTCGGTATTTAGACAGGAAGAAAAATGTGCACCGTGATCAAAAAACCACTACTAGCAAATAAACGTATACATTTTTTTAAATTTTTTGCGGTTCTATGCGAGCCAGCCGCAAGGTTGAGGTGTTCGGAGACGTGTCCCGGCGCGAGCAAGCTAGCTAGAGTGTTTTCGGTATTTAGACAGGAAGAAAAATGTGCACCGTGATCAAAAAACCACTACTAGCAAACAAACTTATACATTTTTTTTAATTTTTTGCAGTTCTATGCGGGCCAGCCGCTCGGTTGACGTGTCTGGATACGCGTCTGGGCCTGGGCCAGCTAGCAAGAGTGTTTCCGGGATTTACACAGAAAGAAAAATGAGCACCGTGATCAAAAAACCACTACTAGCAAATAAACGTATATATATTTTTTTAATTTTTTGAAGTTCTATGCAAGCCAGCCGCAAGGATGAGGTGTCTTGAGACGCGTCTCGGCATGGGCCAGCTAGCTAGATTATTTTCGGGATTTAGACTGGAAGAAAAATGTGCACCGTGATCATAAAACCACTACTAGCAAATAAACGTATACATTTTTTTATTTTTTTTGCGGTTCTATGCGAGACAGCCGCACAGTTTAGGTGTCTGGAGACGCGTCTCGGTGCGAACCAGCTAGCGAGAGTGTTTCCGGAATTTAGACAGGAAGAAAAATGTGCACCGTGATCAAAAAACCACTACTAGCAAACAAACGTATATATTTTTTTAAATTTTTTGTGGTTCTATGCGAGCCAGCCGCAAGGTTGAGGTGTTTCGAGACGCGTCCCGGCGCGAGCAAGCTAGCTAGAGTGTTTTCGGTATTTAGACAGGAAGAAACATGTGCACCGTGATCAAAAAACCACTACTAGCAAATAAACGTATATATATTTTTTTTAATTTTTTGAAGTTCTATGCAAGCCAGCCGCACGGATGAGGTGTCTTGAGACGCGTCTCAGCATGGGCCAGCTAGCTAGATTATTTTCGGGATTTAGACTGGAAGAAAAATGTAGACCGTGATCAAAAAACCACTACTAGCAAATAAACGTACATATTTTTTTAAATTTTTTGCGGTTCTATGCGAGCCAGCCGCTCGGTTGACGTGTCTGGAGACGCGTCTCGGCCTGGGCCAGCTAGCGAAAGTGTTTCCGGGATATAAACAGGAAGAAAAATGTGCACCGTAATACAAAAACCACTACTAGCAAACAAACGTATACATTTTTTTAAATTTTTTGCGGTTCTATGCGAGCCAACCGCACGGTTGAGGTGTCTAGACGCGTCTCGGCGCTGGCCAGCTAGCTAGTGTATTTTCTGGATTTAGACAGGAAGAAAAATGTGTACCGTGATCAAAAAACCACTACTAGCGAATAAACGTGTACATTTTTTAATTTTTTTGCGGTTCTATGCGAGCCAGCCGCAAGGTTGAGGTGTCTGGAGACGCGTCCCAGCGCGAGCCAGCTAGCTAGAGTGTTTTCAGTATTTAGACAGGAAGAAAAATGTGCACCGTGATCAAAAAACCACTACTAGCAAATAAACGTATACATTTTTTTAAATTTTTTGCGGTTTATGCGAGCCAGCCGCTCGCTTGAGGTGTCTGGAGACGCGTCTCGGCGCAAAACAGCTGGTTAGATTGTTTTCGGGATTTAGACAGGACGAAAAATGTGCACCGTGATCAAAAAACCACTACTAGCAAACAAACTTATACATTTTTTTAAATTTTTTGCGGTTCTATGCGAGCCAGCCGCACACTTGAGAAGTCTGGAGACGCGACTCAGCGCGAGCCAGCTAGCGAGAGTGTTTCCGGGATTTAGACAGGAAGAAAAATGTGCACCGTGATCAAAAAACCACTACTAGCAAATAAACGTATACATTATATTAAATTTATGCGGTTCTATGCGAGCCAGCCGCACGGTTTAGGTGTCTGGAGACGCATCTTGGCAAGGGCCAGCTAGTTAGAGTGTTTTCGGTATTTAGACAGGAAGAAACATGTGCACCGTGATCAAAAAACCACTACTAGCAAATAAACGTATATATATTTTTTTAATTTTTTGAAGTTCTATGCAAGCCAGCCGCACGGATGAGGTGTCTTGAGACGCGTCTCAGCATGGGCCAGCTAGCTAGATTATTTTCGGGATTTAGACTGGAAGAAAAATGTGCACCGTGATCATAAAACCACTACTAGCAAATAAACGTATATATTTTTTTACATTTTTTGCGGTTTTATGCAAGCCAGCCGCACGGTTGAGGTGTCTGAAGACGCGTCTCGGCGCGGGCCAGCTAGCTAGATTATTTTCGGGATTTAGACAGGAAGAAAAATGTGCACCGTGATCATAAAACCACTACTAGCAAATAAACGTACATATTTTTTTAAATTTTTTGCGGTACTATGATACCGGGTCAGCTAGCTAGAGTATTTTCGGGATTTACACAGGAAGAAAAATGTGCACCGTGATCATAAAACCAATACTAGCAAATAAACGTACAAATTTTTTTAATTTTTTTTTTGGTTCTATGCGAGCCAGCCGCACGGTTGAGGTGTCTGGAGAGGCGTCTTAACGCGAGCCAGCTAGCTAGCTTATTTTCGGGATTTAGACAGGAAGAAAAATGTGCTCCGTGATCAAAAAACCACTACTAGCAAACAAACTTATACATTTTTTTAAATTTTTTGCGGTTCTATGCGAGCCAGACGCACGGTTGAGGTATCTCAAGACGCGTCTTGGCGCGAGCAAGCTAGCTAGAGTATTTTCTGGATTTAGACAGGAAGAAAAATGTGCACCGTGATCAAAAAACCACTACTAGCAAACAAACTTATACATTTTTTTTTAATTTTTTGCAGTTCTATGCGGGCCAGCCGCTCGGTTGACGTGTCTGGAGGCGCTTCTCGGCGCAAAACAGCTGGTTAGATTGTTTTCGGGATTTAGACAGGAAGAAAAATGTGCTCCGTGATCAAAAAACCACTACTAGCAAACAAACTTATACATTTTTTTAAATTTTTTGCGGTTCTATGCGAGCCAGACGCACGGTTGAGGTATCTCAAGACGCGTCTTGGCGCGAGCAAGCTAGCTAGAGTATTTTCTGGATTTAGACAGGAAGAAAAATGTGCACCGTGATCAAAAAACCACTACTAGCAAACAAACTTATACATTTTTTTTTAATTTTTTGCAGTTCTATGCGGGCCAGCCGCTCGGTTGACGTGTCTGGAGACGCGACTGGTTCTGGGCCAGCTAGCGAGAGTGTTTCCGGGATTTAGACAGAAAGAAAAATGTGCACCGTGATCAAAAAACCACTACTGGCAAATAAACGTACATATTTTTAAATTTTTTGCGGTTCTTTACAAGCCAGCCGCACGGTTAAGTCATCTGGACACGCGTCTCGGCGCGGGCCAGCTAGCTGGAGTTTTTTCGGGATTTAAACAGGAAGAAAAATGTGCACCGTGATCAAAAAACCACTACTAGCAAACAAACTTATACATTTTTTTTAATTTTTTGCGGTTCTATGCGAGCCAGCCGCACGGTTGAGGTGTCTGGAGGCGCGTCTCGGCGCAAAACAGCTGGTTAGATTGTTTTCGGGATTTAGACAGGAAGAAAAATGTGCACCGTGATCAAAAAACCACTACTAGCAAACAAACTTATACATTTTTTTTAATTTTTTGCAGTTCTATGCGGGCCAGCCGCTCGGTTGACGTGTCTGGATACGCGTCTGGGCCTGGGCCAGCTAGCAAGAGTGTTTCCGGGATTTACACAGAAAGAAAAATGAGCACCGTGATCAAAAAACCACTACTAGCAAATAAACGTATATATATTTTTTTAATTTTTTGAAGTTCTATGCAAGCCAGCCGCAAGGATGAGGTGTCTTGAGACGCGTCTCGGCATGGGCCAGCTAGCTAGATTATTTTCGGGATTTAGACTGGAAGAAAAATGTGCACCGTGATCATAAAACCACTACTAGCAAATAAACGTATACATTTTTTTAAATTTTTTGCGGTTCTATGCGAGACAGCCGCACAGTTTAGGTGTCTGGAGACGCGTCTCGGTGCGAACCAGCTAGCGAGAGTGTTTCCGGTTTTTAGACAGGAAGAAAAATGTGCACCGTGATCAAAAAACCACTACTAGCAAACAAACGTATATATTTTTTTAAATTTTTTGTGGTTCTATGCGAGCCAGCCGCAAGGTTAAGGTGTTTCGAGACGCGTCCCGGCGCGAGCAAGCTAGCTAGAGTGTTTTCGGTATTTAGATAGGAAGAAACATGGGCACCGTGATCAAAACACCACTACTAGCAAATAAACGTATATATATTTTTTTTAATTTTTTGAAGTTCTATGCAAGCCAGCCGCACGGATGAGGTGTCTTGAGACGCGTCTCAGCATGGGCCAGCTAGCTAGATTATTTTCGGGATTTAGACTGGAAGAAAAATGTGCACCGTGATCATAAAACCACTACTAGCAAATAAACGTATACATTTTTTTATTTTTTTTGCGGTTCTATGCGAGCCAGCCGCACAGTTTAGGTGTCTGGAGACGCGTCTCGGTGCGAACCAGCTAGCGAGAGTGTTTCCGGAATTTAGACAGGAAGAAAAATGTGCACCGTGATCAAAAAACCACTACTAGCAAACAAACGTATATAATTTTTTAAATTTTTTGTGGTTCTATGCGAGCCAGCCGCAAGGTTGAGGTGTTTCGAGACGCGTCCCGGCGCGAGCAAGCTAGCTAGAGTGTTTTCGGTATTTAGACAGGAAGAAAAATGTGCACCGTGATCAAAAAACCACTACTTGCAAATAAACGTATACATTTTTTATTTTTTTTGCGGTTCTATGCGAGCCAGCCGCATGGATGAGGTATCTCGAGACGCGTCCCGGCGCGATCAAGCTAGCTAGAGTGTTTTCGGTATTTAGACAGAAAGAAAAATGTGCACCGTGATCAAAAAACCACTACTAGCAAATAAACGTACATATTTTTTTAAATTTTTTGCGGTTCTATGCTAGCCAGCCGCTCGGTTGACGTGTCTGGAGACGCGTCTCGGCGCAAAACAGCTGGTTAGATTGTTTTCGGGATTTAGACAGGAAGAAAAATGTGCACCGTGATCAAAAAACCACTACCAGCAAATAAACGTATACATTTTTTTAAATTTTTTGCGGTTTATGCGAGCCAGCCGCTCGCTTGAGGTGTCTGGAGACGCGTCTCGGCGCAAAACAGCTGGTTAGATTGTTTTCGGGATTTAGACAGGAAGAAAAATGTGCACCGTGATCAAAAAACCACTACTAGCAAATAAACGTATACATTATATTAAATTTATGCGGTTCTATGCGAGCCAGCCGCACGGTTTAGGTGTCTGGAGACGCATCTTGGCAAGGGCCAGCTAGTTAGAGTGTTTTCGGTATTTAGATAGGAAGAAACATGTGCACCGTGATCAAAAAACCACTACTAGCAAATAAACGTATATATATTTTTTTAATTTTTTGAAGTTCTATGCAAGCCAGCCGCACGGATGAGGTGTCTTGAGACGCGTCTCAGCATGGGCCAGCTAGCTAGATTATTTTCGGGATTTAGACTGGAAGAAAAATGTGCACCGTGATCATAAAACCACTACTAGCAAATAAACGTATACATTTTTTTATTTTTTTGCGGTTCTATGCGAGCCAGCCGCACACTTTAGGTGTCTGGAGACGCGTCTCGGTGCGAACCAGCTAGCGAGAGTGTTTCCGGAATTTAGACAGGAAGAAAAATGTGCACCGTGATCAAAAAACCACTACTAGCAAATAAACGTATATATATTTTTTTAATTTTTTGAAGTTCTATGCAAGCCAGCCGCAAGGATGAGGTGTCTTGAGACGCGTCTCAGCATGGGCCAGCTAGCTAGATTATTTTCGGGATTTAGACTGGAAGAAAAATGTGCACCGTGATCATAAAACCACTACTAGCAAATAAACGTATACATTTTTTTATTTTTTTTGCGGTTTTATGCGAGCCAGCCGCACAGTTTAGGTGTCTGGAGACGCGTCTCGGTGCGAACCAGCTAGCGAGAGTGTTTCCGGAATTTAGACAGGAAGAAAAATGTGCACCGTGATCAAAAAACCACTACTAGCAAACAAACGTATATATTTTTTTAAATTTTTTGTGGTTCTATGCGAGCCAGCCGCAAGGTTGAGGTGTTTCGAGACGCGTCCCGGCGCGAGCAAGCTAGCTAGAGTGTTTTCGGTATTTAGACAGGAAGAAAAATGTGCACCGTGATCAAAAAACCACTACTTGCAAATAAACGTATACATTTTTTATTTTTTTTGCGGTTCTGTGCGAGCCAGCCGCACGGATGAGGTATCTCGAGACGCGTCTTGGCGCGTGCAAGCTAGATAGATTGTTTTCGCGATTTAGACAGGAAGAAAAATGTGCACCGTGATCAAAAAACCACTACTAGCATACAAACGTATACATTTTTTTAACTTTTTTGCGGTTCTATGCGAGCCAGCCGCACGGTTGAGGTGTCTGGAGACGCGCCTCAGCGCGAGCCAGCTAGCGAGAGTGTTTCCGGGATTTAGACAGGAAGAAAAATGTGCATCGTGATCAAAAAACCAATACTAGCAAATAAACGTATACATTTTTTTAAATTTTTTGCGGTTCTATGCGAGCCAGCCGCAAGGTTGAGGTGTTTGGAGACGTGTCCCGGCGCGAGCAAGCTAGCTAGAGTGTTTTCGGTATTTAGACAGGAAGAAAAATGTGCACCGTGATCAAAAAACCACTACTAGCAAATAAACGTATACATTTTTTTAAATTTTTTGCGGTTCTATGCGAGCCAGCCGCAAGGTTGAGGTGTTCGGAGACGTGTCCCGGCGCGAGCAAGCTAGCTAGAGTGTTTTCGGTATTTAGACAGGAAGAAAAATGTGCACCGTGATCAAAAAACCACTACTAGCAAACAAACTTATACATTTTTTTTAATTTTTTGCAGTTCTATGCGGGCCAGCCGCTCGGTTGACGTGTCTGGATACGCGTCTGGGCCTGGGCCAGCTAGCAAGAGTGTTTCCGGGATTTACACAGAAAGAAAAATGAGCACCGTGATCAAAAAACCACTACTAGCAAATAAACGTATATATATTTTTTTAATTTTTTGAAGTTCTATGCAAGCCAGCCGCAAGGATGAGGTGTCTTGAGACGCGTCTCGGCATGGGCCAGCTAGCTAGATTATTTTCGGGATTTAGACTGGAAGAAAAATGTGCACCGTGATCATAAAACCACTACTAGCAAATAAACGTATACATTTTTTTATTTTTTTTGCGGTTCTATGCGAGACAGCCGCACAGTTTAGGTGTCTGGAGACGCGTCTCGGTGCGAACCAGCTAGCGAGAGTGTTTCCGGAATTTAGACAGGAAGAAAAATGTGCACCGTGATCAAAAAACCACTACTAGCAAACAAACGTATATATTTTTTTAAATTTTTTGTGGTTCTATGCGAGCCAGCCGCAAGGTTGAGGTGTTTCGAGACGCGTCCCGGCGCGAGCAAGCTAGCTAGAGTGTTTTCGGTATTTAGACAGGAAGAAACATGTGCACCGTGATCAAAAAACCACTACTAGCAAATAAACGTATATATATTTTTTTTAATTTTTTGAAGTTCTATGCAAGCCAGCCGCACGGATGAGGTGTCTTGAGACGCGTCTCAGCATGGGCCAGCTAGCTAGATTATTTTCGGGATTTAGACTGGAAGAAAAATGTAGACCGTGATCAAAAAACCACTACTAGCAAATAAACGTACATATTTTTTTAAATTTTTTGCGGTTCTATGCGAGCCAGCCGCTCGGTTGACGTGTCTGGAGACGCGTCTCGGCCTGGGCCAGCTAGCGAAAGTGTTTCCGGGATATAAACAGGAAGAAAAATGTGCACCGTAATACAAAAACCACTACTAGCAAACAAACGTATACATTTTTTTAAATTTTTTGCGGTTCTATGCGAGCCAACCGCACGGTTGAGGTGTCTAGACGCGTCTCGGCGCTGGCCAGCTAGCTAGTGTATTTTCTGGATTTAGACAGGAAGAAAAATGTGTACCGTGATCAAAAAACCACTACTAGCGAATAAACGTGTACATTTTTTAATTTTTTTGCGGTTCTATGCGAGCCAGCCGCAAGGTTGAGGTGTCTGGAGACGCGTCCCAGCGCGAGCCAGCTAGCTAGAGTGTTTTCAGTATTTAGACAGGAAGAAAAATGTGCACCGTGATCAAAAAACCACTACTAGCAAATAAACGTATACATTTTTTTAAATTTTTTGCGGTTTATGCGAGCCAGCCGCTCGCTTGAGGTGTCTGGAGACGCGTCTCGGCGCAAAACAGCTGGTTAGATTGTTTTCGGGATTTAGACAGGACGAAAAATGTGCACCGTGATCAAAAAACCACTACTAGCAAACAAACTTATACATTTTTTTAAATTTTTTGCGGTTCTATGCGAGCCAGCCGCACACTTGAGAAGTCTGGAGACGCGACTCAGCGCGAGCCAGCTAGCGAGAGTGTTTCCGGGATTTAGACAGGAAGAAAAATGTGCACCGTGATCAAAAAACCACTACTAGCAAATAAACGTATACATTATATTAAATTTATGCGGTTCTATGCGAGCCAGCCGCACGGTTTAGGTGTCTGGAGACGCATCTTGGCAAGGGCCAGCTAGTTAGAGTGTTTTCGGTATTTAGACAGGAAGAAACATGTGCACCGTGATCAAAAAACCACTACTAGCAAATAAACGTATATATATTTTTTTAATTTTTTGAAGTTCTATGCAAGCCAGCCGCACGGATGAGGTGTCTTGAGACGCGTCTCAGCATGGGCCAGCTAGCTAGATTATTTTCGGGATTTAGACTGGAAGAAAAATGTGCACCGTGATCATAAAACCACTACTAGCAAATAAACGTATATATTTTTTTACATTTTTTGCGGTTTTATGCAAGCCAGCCGCACGGTTGAGGTGTCTGAAGACGCGTCTCGGCGCGGGCCAGCTAGCTAGATTATTTTCGGGATTTAGACAGGAAGAAAAATGTGCACCGTGATCATAAAACCACTACTAGCAAATAAACGTACATATTTTTTTAAATTTTTTGCGGTACTATGATACCGGGTCAGCTAGCTAGAGTATTTTCGGGATTTACACAGGAAGAAAAATGTGCACCGTGATCATAAAACCAATACTAGCAAATAAACGTACAAATTTTTTTAATTTTTTTTTTGGTTCTATGCGAGCCAGCCGCACGGTTGAGGTGTCTGGAGAGGCGTCTTAACGCGAGCCAGCTAGCTAGCTTATTTTCGGGATTTAGACAGGAAGAAAAATGTGCTCCGTGATCAAAAAACCACTACTAGCAAACAAACTTATACATTTTTTTAAATTTTTTGCGGTTCTATGCGAGCCAGACGCACGGTTGAGGTATCTCAAGACGCGTCTTGGCGCGAGCAAGCTAGCTAGAGTATTTTCTGGATTTAGACAGGAAGAAAAATGTGCACCGTGATCAAAAAACCACTACTAGCAAACAAACTTATACATTTTTTTTTAATTTTTTGCAGTTCTATGCGGGCCAGCCGCTCGGTTGACGTGTCTGGAGGCGCTTCTCGGCGCAAAACAGCTGGTTAGATTGTTTTCGGGATTTAGACAGGAAGAAAAATGTGCTCCGTGATCAAAAAACCACTACTAGCAAACAAACTTATACATTTTTTTAAATTTTTTGCGGTTCTATGCGAGCCAGACGCACGGTTGAGGTATCTCAAGACGCGTCTTGGCGCGAGCAAGCTAGCTAGAGTATTTTCTGGATTTAGACAGGAAGAAAAATGTGCACCGTGATCAAAAAACCACTACTAGCAAACAAACTTATACATTTTTTTTTAATTTTTTGCAGTTCTATGCGGGCCAGCCGCTCGGTTGACGTGTCTGGAGACGCGACTGGTTCTGGGCCAGCTAGCGAGAGTGTTTCCGGGATTTAGACAGAAAGAAAAATGTGCACCGTGATCAAAAAACCACTACTGGCAAATAAACGTACATATTTTTAAATTTTTTGCGGTTCTTTACAAGCCAGCCGCACGGTTAAGTCATCTGGACACGCGTCTCGGCGCGGGCCAGCTAGCTGGAGTTTTTTCGGGATTTAAACAGGAAGAAAAATGTGCACCGTGATCAAAAAACCACTACTAGCAAACAAACTTATACATTTTTTTTAATTTTTTGCGGTTCTATGCGAGCCAGCCGCACGGTTGAGGTGTCTGGAGGCGCGTCTCGGCGCAAAACAGCTGGTTAGATTGTTTTCGGGATTTAGACAGGAAGAAAAATGTGCACCGTGATCAAAAAACCACTACTAGCAAACAAACTTATACATTTTTTTTAATTTTTTGCAGTTCTATGCGGGCCAGCCGCTCGGTTGACGTGTCTGGATACGCGTCTGGGCCTGGGCCAGCTAGCAAGAGTGTTTCCGGGATTTACACAGAAAGAAAAATGAGCACCGTGATCAAAAAACCACTACTAGCAAATAAACGTATATATATTTTTTTAATTTTTTGAAGTTCTATGCAAGCCAGCCGCAAGGATGAGGTGTCTTGAGACGCGTCTCGGCATGGGCCAGCTAGCTAGATTATTTTCGGGATTTAGACTGGAAGAAAAATGTGCACCGTGATCATAAAACCACTACTAGCAAATAAACGTATACATTTTTTTAAATTTTTTGCGGTTCTATGCGAGACAGCCGCACAGTTTAGGTGTCTGGAGACGCGTCTCGGTGCGAACCAGCTAGCGAGAGTGTTTCCGGTTTTTAGACAGGAAGAAAAATGTGCACCGTGATCAAAAAACCACTACTAGCAAACAAACGTATATATTTTTTTAAATTTTTTGTGGTTCTATGCGAGCCAGCCGCAAGGTTAAGGTGTTTCGAGACGCGTCCCGGCGCGAGCAAGCTAGCTAGAGTGTTTTCGGTATTTAGATAGGAAGAAACATGGGCACCGTGATCAAAACACCACTACTAGCAAATAAACGTATATATATTTTTTTTAATTTTTTGAAGTTCTATGCAAGCCAGCCGCACGGATGAGGTGTCTTGAGACGCGTCTCAGCATGGGCCAGCTAGCTAGATTATTTTCGGGATTTAGACTGGAAGAAAAATGTGCACCGTGATCATAAAACCACTACTAGCAAATAAACGTATACATTTTTTTATTTTTTTTGCGGTTCTATGCGAGCCAGCCGCACAGTTTAGGTGTCTGGAGACGCGTCTCGGTGCGAACCAGCTAGCGAGAGTGTTTCCGGAATTTAGACAGGAAGAAAAATGTGCACCGTGATCAAAAAACCACTACTAGCAAACAAACGTATATAATTTTTTAAATTTTTTGTGGTTCTATGCGAGCCAGCCGCAAGGTTGAGGTGTTTCGAGACGCGTCCCGGCGCGAGCAAGCTAGCTAGAGTGTTTTCGGTATTTAGACAGGAAGAAAAATGTGCACCGTGATCAAAAAACCACTACTTGCAAATAAACGTATACATTTTTTATTTTTTTTGCGGTTCTATGCGAGCCAGCCGCATGGATGAGGTATCTCGAGACGCGTCCCGGCGCGATCAAGCTAGCTAGAGTGTTTTCGGTATTTAGACAGAAAGAAAAATGTGCACCGTGATCAAAAAACCACTACTAGCAAATAAACGTACATATTTTTTTAAATTTTTTGCGGTTCTATGCTAGCCAGCCGCTCGGTTGACGTGTCTGGAGACGCGTCTCGGCCTGGGCCAGCTAGCGAAAGTGTTTCCGGGATATAAACAGGAAGAAAAATGTGCACCGTAATACAAAAACCACTACTAGCAAACAAACGTATACATTTTTTTAAATTTTTTGCGGTTCTATGCGAGCCAACCGCACGGTTGAGGTGTCTAGACGCGTCTCGGCGCTGGCCAGCTAGCTAGTGTATTTTCTGGATTTAGACAGGAAGAAAAATGTGTACCGTGATCAAAAAACCACTACTAGCGAATAAACGTGTACATTTTTTTATTTTTTTGCGGTTCTATGCGAGCCAGCCGCAAGGTTGAGGTGTCTGGAGACGCGTCCCAGCGCGAGCCAGCTAGCTAGAGTGTTTTCAGTATTTAGACAGGAAGAAAAATGTGCACCGTGATCAAAAAACCACTACTAGCAAATAAACGTATACATTTTTTTAAATTTTTTGCGGTTTATGCGAGCCAGCCGCTCGCTTGAGGTGTCTGGAGACGCGTCTCGGCGCAAAACAGCTGGTTAGATTGTTTTCGGGATTTAGACAGGACGAAAAATGTGCACCGTGATCAAAAAACCACTACTAGCAAACAAACTTATACATTTTTTTAAATTTTTTGCGGTTCTATGCGAGCCAGCCGCACACTTGAGAAGTCTGGAGACGCGACTCAGCGCGAGCCAGCTAGCGAGAGTGTTTCCGGGATTTAGACAGGAAGAAAAATGTGCACCGTGATCAAAAAACCACTACTAGCAAATAAACGTATACATTATATTAAATTTATGCGGTTCTATGCGAGCCAGCCGCACGGTTTAGGTGTCTGGAGACGCATCTTGGCAAGGGCCAGCTAGTTAGAGTGTTTTCGGTATTTAGACAGGAAGAAACATGTGCACCGTGATCAAAAAACCACTACTAGCAAATAAACGTATATATATTTTTTTAATTTTTTGAAGTTCTATGCAAGCCAGCCGCACGGATGAGGTGTCTTGAGACGCGTCTCAGCATGGGCCAGCTAGCTAGATTATTTTCGGGATTTAGACTGGAAGAAAAATGTGCACCGTGATCATAAAACCACTACTAGCAAATAAACGTATATATTTTTTTACATTTTTTGCGGTTTTATGCAAGCCAGCCGCACGGTTGAGGTGTCTGAAGACGCGTCTCGGCGCGGGCCAGCTAGCTAGGTTTTTTTCTGGATTTAGGCAGAAAGAAAAATGTGCACCGTGATCAAAAAACCACTACTAGCAAATAAACGTATACATTTTTTTAAATTTTTTGCGGTTTATGCGAGCCAGCCGCTCGCTTGAGGTGTCTGGAGACGCGTCTTGGCGCAAAACAGCTGGTTAGATTGTTTTCGGGATTTAGACAGGAAGAAAAATGTGCACCGTGATCATAAAACCACTACTAGCAAATAAACGTACATATTTTTTTAAATTTTTTGCGGTACTATGATACCGGGTCAGCTAGCTAGAGTATTTTTGGGATTTACACAGGAAGAAAAATGTGCACCGTGATCATAAAACCAATACTAGCAAATAAACGTACAAATTTTTTTAATTTTTTTTTTGGTTCTATGCGAGCCAGCCGCACGGTTGAGGTGTCTGGAGAGGCGTCTTAACGCGAGCCAGCTAGCTAGCTTATTTTCGGGATTTAGACAGGAAGAAAAATGTGCTCCGTGATCAAAAAACCACTACTAGCAAACAAACTTATACATTTTTTTAAATTTTTTGCGGTTCTATGCGAGCCAGACGCACGGTTGAGGTATCTCAAGACGCGTCTTGGCGCGAGCAAGCTAGCTAGAGTATTTTCTGGATTTAGACAGGAAGAAAAATGTGCACCGTGATCAAAAAACCACTACTAGCAAACAAACTTATACATTTTTTTTTAATTTTTTGCAGTTCTATGCGGGCCAGCCGCTCGGTTGACGTGTCTGGAGGCGCTTCTCGGCGCAAAACAGCTGGTTAGATTGTTTTCGGGATTTGAACAGGAAGAAAAATGTGCTCCGTGATCAAAAAACCACTACTAGCAAACAAACTTATACATTTTTTTAAATTTTTTGCGGTTCTATGCGAGCCAGCCGCACGGTTGAGGTATCTCAAGACGCGTCTTGGCGCGAGCAAGCTAGCTAGAGTATTTTCTGGATTTAGACAGGAAGAAAAATGTGCACCGTGATCAAAAAACCACTACTAGCAAACAAACTTATACATTTTTTTTTAATTTTTTGCAGTTCTATGCGGGCCAGCCGCTCGGTTGACGTGTCTGGAGACGCGACTGGTTCTGGGCCAGCTAGCGAGAGTGTTTCCGGGATTTAGACAGAAAGAAAAATGTGCACCGTGATCAAAAAACCACTACTGGCAAATAAACGTACATATTTTTAAATTTTTTGCGGTTCTTTACAAGCCAGCCGCACGGTTAAGTCATCTGGACACGCGTCTCGGCGCGGGCCAGCTAGCTGGAGTTTTTTCGGGATTTAAACAGGAAGAAAAATGTGCACCGTGATCAAAAAACCACTACTAGCAAACAAACTTATACATTTTTTTTAATTTTTTGCGGTTCTATGCGAGCCAGCCGCACGGTTGAGGTGTCTGGAGTTGCGTCTCGGCGCAAAACAGCTGGTTAGATTGTTTTCGGGATTTAGACAGGAAGAAAAATGTGCACCGTGATCAAAAAACCACTACTAGCAAACAAACTTATACATTTTTTTTAATTTTTTGCAGTTCTATGCGGGCCAGCCGCTCGGTTGACGTGTCTGGATACGCGTCTGGGCCTGGGCCAGCTAGCAAGAGTGTTTCCGGGATTTAGACAGAAAGAAAAATGAGCACCGTGATCAAAAAACCACTACTGGCAAATAAATGTACATATTTTTTTAAATTTTTTGCGGTTCTTTACAAGCCAGCCGCACGGTTGAGTCGTCTGGACACGCGTCTCGGCGCGAGCCAGCTAGCTGGAGTTTTTTCGGGATTTAGACAGGAAGAAAAATGTGCACCGTGATCAAAAAACCACTACTAGCAAACAAACGTATATATTTTTTATAAAAATTTGTGGTTTTATGCAAGCCAGCCGCACGATTGAGGTGTCAGGAGACGTGTCTCGGCGCGTGCCAGCTAGCTAGATTGTTTTCGGTATTTAGACAGGAAGAAAAATGTGCACCGTGATCAAAAAACCACAACTAGCAAACAAACGTATATATTTTTTATAAAAATTTGTGGTTTTATGCAAGCCAGCCGCACGATTGAGGTGTCAGGAGACGTGTCTCGGCGCGTGCCAGCTAGCTAGATTGTTTTCGGTATTTAGACAGGAAGAAAAATGTGCACCGTGATCAAAAAACCACTAATGGCAAATAAACGTACATATTTTTTTAAATTTTTTGCGGTTCTTTACGAGCCAGCCGCACGGTTGAGTCGTCCGGACACGCGTCTCGGCGCGGGCCAGCTAGCTGGAGTTTTTTCGGGATTTAGACAGGAAGAAAAATGTGCACCGTGATCAAAAAACCACTACTAGCAAACAAACGTATATATTTTTTATAAAAATTTGTGGTTTTATGCAAGCCAGCCGCACGATTGAGGTGTCAGGAGACGTGTCTCGGCGCGTGCCAGCTAGCTAGATTGTTTTCAGTATTTAGACAGAAAGAAAAATGTGCACCGTGATCAAAAAACCACTACTAGCAAATAAACGTATATATTTTTTTACA